>OY855913.1:27361343-28732343 GCA_963693305.1 Meandrina meandrites
CTGTGTGTGTGTGCGTGTGTGTGTGAATGGAAATCGTGTCCCGTTTTTTTCTTTTTTTTATACTCTGTAACTTTATTGCAAATTTTTTTTCCGCTCGGCCCAGCCACTTAGCTCGATTAGCCTTAGCTATTTCTAAGTGGCTTTGCTCATTTTTTTTATTGTTAATTTTTCTCCTTGCATGTATTTAAATCTATTGTAAACATTTCTGGGCACGAATAAAGATTGTGGTTGTTGTTGTTGTTTTTCTGAACTCTAAAAGGACTTACTCATATAAACTATACACACTTTTTATTTAAAGTTGAAGGTTTGTGGCGCCTTGTATACCCGATCGAATTGGAACTTAAAAGTGATATTTTTGATGGAAAAAACCCCGAGAACCCGGGGAAAATCCCTTGAAGCAAGGACGAGAACCAGAACCAAACTCAATCCACTTTATATGAAACTGGGTCCCGAATTATAGCCTGAACAAAATTGGCGGGAAACGAGTGCTTTCACAACTGCGCCATCCCTGTTCTGACCAATCAGATTGAAGATGCCTGATACTTAGGCCAATCGGATGGGAGGGAAACCAAAGGCTCTGATTGGTTATTGTGCTGTATTTGTGATAATTGAGGCATTCCATATTTTTCATTTTTGACAGGAGTCGTTAGAAAATCACTCTAAGTAACCACCGCTTTACGTAAGCTCTTTATTGTAATTTCATTTTGCAGGGTTACATGGAAGAAGGCGAAATCATCATTCCGGTTGTATGGATGTGTGACTGTGCACATTATGCTACTTGGCTTGGCTGTTTACACGCGTACAAAGGTCTATTGCTCGTCATGGGTCTTTTCCTTGCTTGGGAGACGAGAAACGTCAGCTTCCCAGCTCTCAATGATTCAAAAGAAATTGGAATCAGCGTATACAATGTGGTCCTGTGTGCGTCAATCGCTGCACCCTTAGAGCTGGCCTTGGCACAGCACAATGTCAATGTGTCGTTTGCACTGACGGGGTCCGTTATTAACATCTGCACCTCGTTTACACTTGGCCTGCTATTTTTCACCAAGGTAAGGCGAGATAGGGTTCATAGATAGTTCAAAGGGGGAAGTGAGGGACAGAGGCCCGGGGGGGGGGAGTACTCCCATATATGGGCTATATAGGTATGTGTCGAGGGATAGGGTATAATTTTTGAGGCTCTCGGTCCTTATATAGGGTATCACTTTTGTTCCTTTTGGCATTGTGTTCCCGGTGTGATCCTTAGATAGGGTAGCCAAATTCTATCAGCTCAAATAAAAGCTCAGCTAAACGGAAAAAAAGGTCTGTTAAAACCATCTGTCAGTAAGTATTAACAAAGCGATTTTGAAAGATTGTGCTTTGCCGTGCACGGTTAGCCGTTATTTGAGTCGTCACGCAATGCTTCTCCTCCCCTTGAATAGGGTGTCAATTTTTAGGTTTGGGCCTTAGAAAGGGTAATAATTTTTGTTTTCTTTATCCTTAGATAGGGTCAGGGTTTGAGAACGTTTGCGGCACACCCGTATCCGAAATTTAGGGGAGTACCCCCTCGGAGACAGAGGGCTGAAGGCGGCGAAAAAAAGTCGTGTTTCTTCTTGCTTGAAAGAAAAAAGAGGTTATGATATGTTTTTTTATGTCGTGCCGTCTAAATGGCGGGGGGTAGTTTCCTTTTCTTTGAGGGTGCCATGGCATAAAACAAAAGTTTCAAAAGTGAATAAACAATGCCTAAAACCACAGCACAAAAGCTAAACAAAACTAGTTTCTACGCAAGATGTTCCCAATGCTGGCCCCACGATACATAGGTGAAGGTGGGACGTCCATTTTCCGTCAAAACGGTGAAGTGTCCCAAGACTTTTGTCTTGAATCGTAGGGTTACAAACTGATTAATAATTTGAATAGATTCCTTTCTAAGTCGTACTATTTGACCTATTTATGGTACTTTCTTTTTCGTAGATTCGGGCCTTAAGAGTTGGACCATTAGCTATTACTCATTCCCAGGATCCTCATCAACCCTCAACGACGACATCAGGTACACCTCGAACCCATCCCAACTGCCCCGCGTGTAAATGTGAATAAACAAACGTCTTGGTTACCGGTTGGTGCTTAGAGTCAGTGAATCGGAGGATTTAAAAAAAAAAAGACAGACAAGACAGCGTGATAAACTCAAATGCTATTTACAATATTTACATTCTCATTGTCAATCAGACCTTTATTGGGGAGACGGCAAGCTTTCCTTAGGCCTTAGACCGTTTTGGCAGGCAATTCCACCGTTTAGCCCTACTATAACTGATTGATTTTATCACAAAGCAGTCGGGGAGCAAGTGCCAGTAATGGCGAGATCACTTCTCCGAGAAGTGACTGACTTTCGTCCCAGAAGCTGCTAAGCAACATGAGTATTTGCTCGCGCGATTGCTTCCGGAGTACTTGTGAACGCTCGTGCTAGTTTTTGATTGGGTGAAATAATTCGGAAACTATTCGAGTGCTTCAACGAAGATTTGCCAAAGCAGGCACTTGTTCCCAGGACTGAAAGTTTGTGTTGAGCTCGAGTAAGACAAACAGTTTTGCATCTCAGGTCGTATTTATTGCAACATTGGCTGTTTTTACCAAAGTGTGAGGTCCCATGAATTCGTTTGTTATATCCATGTTATTTCAATCAAGCTGCAATTGTGCAGTCTGATATGACCTTACATTGGTGACTCTTAATAACCCAAAATAATTCATAGAGAACTGAAAACTGTTTTCTGCTCAAAAGGGATAGATGTAGCCATTTTAGACTATTCGTAGCTTTTTTAAAATAAATAGAAACATTTTGTCTTTAGAAATGAAACGTTTTAATCATTGTCCGTGATAGCCGACCACTTATGGCAGTATCTCACAAGGACTGAGAACGGGGGGGGGGGTCTGAACCTCCCGCTTCGAATATCTTTTACTCCGAATTTAAATTTGCAAGGACCACCGTGACGAAACAGAACTACCGGATCCTCTAAATGTAGAAGATCTAATCAGCTATAACAAAATAGTAAACGAAGAAAAGCAAGGCTGATTGAACAGTTGGGAACTATATATATTTCCAATATTTCGGAAGGCACGGCCTTCCTTCTTCAGGGTGTTACAAAGAATGACTCTAAAAGTTAAACGTTACAAATTTAAAATATAGGAAATACGATATAACAAGCAAATAATGATAACGTACTAATCTAAGCGACGCGGCTAAGAGATAAGTAACGGTAGAAAGAAACGTTAAAATTTGAAATTTAAAAATAAGGAGAAACGTTACAGTATGAAATGCTGTGAAAAAGCTAAAAATGGCACTAAAGGTAGAATGCTGATACTAAAATAACATATTAAGTTTCATCTTTCTTATTTAAACCTTGAGGTTCAAGAGTTTGACCTCTTTCAATGAGGTATGCTTCTCTTGCCTTACGTACACTGTCACGATTAGATTGAACGAGTTCAAGAGGAATAAGTTGCATGTCAGTAGCGTTATGATTGTTACACAAAAAATGTTCTGATACTGTGGTGGGCTTAGAGCTGTTAGTTTGTTTGTCAACAGGTCTGCGATGTTCGTTGAAGCGGTCTTTGAGTCTACGTTTGGTTTCTCCTATGTATTGTTTGTGACAGTTGTTACATTGTACCATGTAAATAACGTTTTTGGAGTTGCAGTCAATGTAATGGTTAATAAGTCTAGTTTCGCCGGTAGAATTAAATGTATAGTTAGT
Organism: Meandrina meandrites; assembly: GCA_963693305.1. Classification (NCBI taxonomy): domain Eukaryota; kingdom Metazoa; phylum Cnidaria; class Anthozoa; order Scleractinia; family Meandrinidae; genus Meandrina; species Meandrina meandrites. The sequence goes on from OY855913.1 coordinate 27,365,054, forward strand.
AAGTCCGTCGTTTATGTAGTTGCATGTAAGACAGTTTTTTCCGCAACGGAAAGAACCGCGGGGTTGGTTAGTAATGGTGGCCGGTTTACGAAGTTTAGCACTAACTAATAAGTTGCTGAGGTTGTTAGACCGTCGGAAAGCAACAAGAGGTTTAGCTTTGAAAACGTTACTGCAACGGGGAGATGAAGATAAAATATTGAAGTGTTTGTGAAAAATGGATGAAACGTGACGAAGGGCTGGATGATATGTTATAACAAGGGGTACCCGTTCGGGCTGATTAGTAGTGGGAGTGTCTTTGGGGTTAAGTGCATTAGTACGTGTGATGTTATGTACGCGTTCTATTTCTTGATTAAGGAACGATAGATTATATCCACGTTTGTTAAGATAAGATTTGAGTTCATTAGTACGTTGTTTAAAAGTCTCGTCAGAGGAACAGATACGCCGAAGTCGGAGAGCTAGGCTGAATGGAATAGCTCTTTTAGTGTGTGTAGGGTGACATGATGAATGAAGCAAGTACTGATGTTTGTCGGTGGCTTTAGTGTAAAGGTCAGTCGTGATATTGCCGTTATTGAGAAAAACGTTGACATCAAGAAAGGGTATAGATGTGAATGAATAATTGGATGTAAACTTGATGGTGGGGTGAATTCCGTTAAGGTAAGAGGTGAAGGTATGGAGGTCGTTTACAGAATGTGTCCATATCATGAAGATGTCGTCTATGTAACGCCACCATGTGTGTGGCTGGTGAGGAGCACGTGATAAAGCGTCTGTCTCAAATTTGGCGAGGAACAGATTGGCGTAAGAAGGCGCCATTCTGGTTCCCATGGCTGTACCGTGTATCTGTAGGTAGTGTTTGTCGTTGAATGTGAAGCTGTTCATTGTGAGAATCATACGTATGAGGTCACAGAGAGTCTCTGTACCAACAGTAGAACTATTGCGGTCGCGTGTGTCAAGGAAATGTCGGCAGGCGGTAATGCCTTCGTTATGGGGAATGTTGGTGTAGAGAGAAGAAACGTCTAGAGTAACAAGAAGAGCGTTTTGGGGGAGTTGTCCAAGTTGTTCGAGTTTGTTGAGGAAGTGTGTAGTGTCTTTTATGAATGATTGTGTAGTCTGTACCAGAGGTTTGAGGTGGTAGTCAACGAACTGTGAGATACGTTCCGTAGGGTGAGAGTTGCTAGAGACAATAGGGCGTCCAGGGTTACCCTGTTTGTGTATTTTAGGTAAAATATAAAACCGTCCGGGTTTAGGGTCAGCCTGTATAAGATAACGTTTAGTCTCGTCGTTAATAACTTTGTCACGGTTCATGCGTTCGGTGTATTTAAGTATGCGTTTTTGTATGTCATTAGTAATGTCGTTGTCCAAGGGTTTGTAGAACTTGATGTCGTTGAGTTGTCGTAAACATTCGTTAATATACCAGTCTCGATCCATAACAACAGTGCCTGAACCCTTGTCAGCAGATTTGATGACAATGTCACTCCGTCTACTGAGCAATTTGCAGGCGTGTCGTTCGCGTGCAGTTAAGTTGTCTCTAACAGGAGCTGGTTTGAGTTTAAGGAGGTCGTGCCCTACAGCGTCAAGGAAAGTGTCAAGTGCAGGGTCCCTGTGTGGGGGAGGGGTCCAACTGCTTTTGGTACGGAATGGGTTAAGATTAGTTTGAGCAGGATAGTCATGAAAGTACTCGAGGAGACGCATCCGTCGAGTAAATTCATGAAAATCAGCTCTAACCTCAGTCCAGTTGATGTTACAGGGAGTGGGACAAAAGGAAAGGCCCCTAGCAAGCAATTGGTTCTCGTCCTGGGAAAGCGTGACAGTGCTTAAATTGATGACAGCGTTGGTGTCAAGTTGAATATTGTGGTTGTTATGTCTCCAGTATCTGTTTGTTTTAGTTTTCCGTTTGCGGCGACGTCTGCGATTACGAGTGGGCGTAGAATGAATAGGAGCGTGGATGATGGGTTGGCTGTTAGTAGTAAGATTAGCCGTAGAAATGACAAGCGAATGTGTATGATTGCGTATGGGTGTGGGATGAATGACAGTGGTAGTGATGGATTCGTTGTTAACGTGATTAGTGGTAGGCGTGACTGGTGAATGTGGACTGTTGGCATTAATTTGCGGTCGGTTAGAGCGGTTAAGTTGGTTAGAATTATTGTGACGTGTACGGGCAAAAAAACGAGAAGCACACTCACCGGTAGCAGATAGTTTCTTGCGATGTCTTACATGAAGTACATGGGAAAGTTCAGATGCAGAATCTCTAAGAAAGTGTTTAATTTGTATAAATGTTAAGGTAGAGCAATGAGATCTAAGCTGTTCCAAGGTGTAATTGAATTCTGATCTCAACAGTTTTAAGTGTTTTTGGCATTCCGTCTTCAGAAGTCTGATCATTTTGCGAGATGTTGTCGTCAATAATCCCTTCCACTGTTGGTAGAATTGTTCGTACAAAACTGAGTCAATAGTGGGCCTACATTTGATGATTAATCCTTTAGGGATAATTTTGTGCTTGTAGTAGTAGCTGTAGTTAGCCTCATGTTGTTCGTAGCGGGTAAGTTTCAGTTGTAGGCGTTTTACTTTGTTGAAAAGCAAACGTTGTTGAGGGCTGGTAAAGTCTTTCAGAATATGGAGAGCCGTTGGGCCAGGGTTAGGATGGACATCCATGCTTTCTGCAATGATTAGCAACGATGATGTGTGTAGGTGTTTACACATAGTTCGTTGGTCGAAAGGGCATGTAAAAGAATAAACTGATCTCTCAGGTCTTGCAGGTGAGCCAAATAATGGTTGGCTGCCGTCTGTAACCTGTAGCAGATGAACTTGACCATGTAGTAAGACAACAAAGGAGGTGAACATGATTACAAGAAAAAGCAAACATGACAATGTTTTAAATGTTCTTGACTCGCTGGTCTTATTTGGCTCACCTGCAAGACCTGAGAGATCAGTTTATTCTTTTACATGCCCTTTCGACCAACGAACTATGTGTAAACACCTACACACATCATCGTTGCTAATCATTGCAGAAAGCATGGATGTCCATCCTAACCCTGGCCCAACGGCTCTCCATATTCTGAAAGACTTTACCAGCCCTCAACAACGTTTGCTTTTCAACAAAGTAAAACGCCTACAACTGAAACTTACCCGCTACGAACAACATGAGGCTAACTACAGCTACTACTACAAGCACAAAATTATCCCTAAAGGATTAATCATCAAATGTAGGCCCACTATTGACTCAGTTTTGTACGAACAATTCTACCAACAGTGGAAGGGATTATTGACGACAACATCTCGCAAAATGATCAGACTTCTGAAGACGGAATGCCAAAAACACTTAAAACTGTTGAGATCAGAATTCAATTACACCTTGGAACAGCTTAGATCTCATTGCTCTACCTTAACATTTATACAAATTAAACACTTTCTTAGAGATTCTGCATCTGAACTTTCCCATGTACTTCATGTAAGACATCGCAAGAAACTATCTGCTACCGGTGAGTGTGCTTCTCGTTTTTTTGCCCGTACACGTCACAATAATTCTAACCAACTTAACCGCTCTAACCGACCGCAAATTAATGCCAACAGTCCACATTCACCAGTCACGCCTACCACTAATCACGTTAACAACGAATCCATCACTACCACTGTCATTCATCCCACACCCATACGCAATCATACACATTCGCTTGTCATTTCTACGGCTAATCTTACTACTAACAGCCAACCCATCATCCACGCTCCTATTCATTCTACGCCCACTCGTAATCGCAGACGTCGCCGCAAACGGAAAACTAAAACAAACAGATACTGGAGACATAACAACCACAATATTCAACTTGACACCAACGCTGTCATCAATTTAAGCACTGTCACGCTTTCCCAGGACGAGAACCAATTGCTTGCTAGGGGCCTTTCCTTTTGTCCCACTCCCTGTAACATCAACTGGACTGAGGTTAGAGCTGATTTTCATGAATTTACTCGACGGATGCGTCTCCTCGAGTACTTTCATGACTATCCTGCTCAAACTAATCTTAACCCATTCCGTACCAAAAGCAGTTGGACCCCTCCCCCACACAGGGACCCTGCACTTGACACTTTCCTTGACGCTGTAGGGCACGACCTCCTTAAACTCAAACCAGCTCCTGTTAGAGACAACTTAACTGCACGCGAACGACACGCCTGCAAATTGCTCAGTAGACGGAGTGACATTGTCATCAAATCTGCTGACAAGGGTTCAGGCACTGTTGTTATGGATCGAGACTGGTATATTAACGAATGTTTACGACAACTCAACGACATCAAGTTCTACAAACCCTTGGACAACGACATTACTAATGACATACAAAAACGCATACTTAAATACACCGAACGCATGAACCGTGACAAAGTTATTAACGACGAGACTAAACGTTATCTTATACAGGCTGACCCTAAACCCGGACGGTTTTATATTTTACCTAAAATACACAAACAGGGTAACCCTGGACGCCCTATTGTCTCTAGCAACTCTCACCCTACGGAACGTATCTCACAGTTCGTTGACTACCACCTCAAACCTCTGGTACAGACTACACAATCATTCATAAAAGACACTACACACTTCCTCAACAAACTCGAACAACTTGGACAACTCCCCCAAAACGCTCTTCTTGTTACTCTAGACGTTTCTTCTCTCTACACCAACATTCCCCATAACGAAGGCATTACCGCCTGCCGACATTTCCTTGACACACGCGACCGCAATAGTTCTACTGTTGGTACAGAGACTCTCTGTGACCTCATACGTATGATTCTCACAATGAACAGCTTCACATTCAACGACAAACACTACCTACAGATACACGGTACAGCCATGGGAACCAGAATGGCGCCTTCTTACGCCAATCTGTTCCTCGCCAAATTTGAGACAGACGCTTTATCACGTGCTCCTCACCAGCCACACACATGGTGGCGTTACATAGACGACATCTTCATGATATGGACACATTCTGTAAACGACCTCCATACCTTCACCTCTTACCTTAACGGAATTCACCCCACCATCAAGTTTACATCCAATTATTCATTCACATCTATACCCTTTCTTGATGTCAACGTTTTTCTCAATAACGGCAATATCACGACTGACCTTTACACTAAAGCCACCGACAAACATCAGTACTTGCTTCATTCATCATGTCACCCTACACACACTAAAAGAGCTATTCCATTCAGCCTAGCTCTCCGACTTCGGCGTATCTGTTCCTCTGACGAGACTTTTAAACAACGTACTAATGAACTCAAATCTTATCTTAACAAACGTGGATATAATCTATCGTTCCTTAATCAAGAAATAGAACGCGTACATAACATCACACGTACTAATGCACTTAACCCCAAAGACACTCCCACTACTAATCAGCCCGAACGGGTACCCCTTGTTATAACATATCATCCAGCCCTTCGTCACGTTTCATCCATTTTTCACAAACACTTCAATATTTTATCTTCATCTCCCCGTTGCAGTAACGTTTTCAAAGCTAAACCTCTTGTTGCTTTCCGACGGTCTAACAACCTCAGCAACTTATTAGTTAGTGCTAAACTTCGTAAACCGGCCACCATTACTAACCAACCCCGCGGTTCTTTCCGTTGCGGAAAAAACTGTCTTACATGCAACTACATAAACGACGGACTTACTAACTATACATTTAATTCTACCGGCGAAACTAGACTTATTAACCATTACATTGACTGCAACTCCAAAAACGTTATTTACATGGTACAATGTAACAACTGTCACAAACAATACATAGGAGAAACCAAACGTAGACTCAAAGACCGCTTCAACGAACATCGCAGACCTGTTGACAAACAAACTAACAGCTCTAAGCCCACCACAGTATCAGAACATTTTTTGTGTAACAATCATAACGCTACTGACATGCAACTTATTCCTCTTGAACTCGTTCAATCTAATCGTGACAGTGTACGTAAGGCAAGAGAAGCATACCTCATTGAAAGAGGTCAAACTCTTGAACCTCAAGGTTTAAATAAGAAAGATGAAACTTAATATGTTATTTTAGTATCAGCATTCTACCTTTAGTGCCATTTTTAGCTTTTTCACAGCATTTCATACTGTAACGTTTCTCCTTATTTTTAAATTTCAAATTTTAACGTTTCTTTCTACCGTTACTTATCTCTTAGCCGCGTCGCTTAGATTAGTACGTTATCATTATTTGCTTGTTATATCGTATTTCCTATATTTTAAATTTGTAACGTTTAACTTTTAGAGTCATTCTTTGTAACACCCTGAAGAAGGAAGGCCGTGCCTTCCGAAATATTGGAAATATATATAGTTCCCAACTGTTCAATCAGCCTTGCTTTTCTTCGTTTATCTTTTACTCCCGCTCCTCACCCCTTTCCGTAGTGTTTTCCCCCTCTATGTTATATCTTTTTTTGCAAAATATTACGAAACATTGCAATTTTTTCTCGATTTCTCCGGGTTCCCTTCACCTTGGGAATCCCGCTTCCCCTCCTCTGTCCTCCCGCCCCTTTTCTTCCGGGCTCCCACCGTCCTGCCCCCCCCCCCCCCCATCATCTTGTTTTCTTACTCAACTTAAAATATTACATTTGAAAAAATCAAGTGCATTACCGAGGAACAAGCAGCCCTTGGAAGGAATGTTGAAAGTCAAGGACTATAAGTAACTTCAGCACAAATATAAGTGCACAATCCATTTTAGAGTTCTCGTGTTCTCCGCAAACTTGCTGAAACGGTTTGTGTCATGAACACATACACCAATATTTCCCAAACATCGTTCGTATTCCAATGATATGCAATTCTCCAACTGTACGACTCGTACAAGTCGTGCGTTGTAATATACCCCACGCATCACTAATGATATGCAATTCACCAACCGTGGTACGAATCGTACAGGTAGAACTGATGCCATTTATGACTCGCATCAGGTCTTGTAGTGGCATGTGTTACTATGCAACTTTCTTAAAACAAAACGGTTTTTTTGCTAATTTGGTCAAGGTCATACAAATTATTGTGTATTTTAAGGCTTCCTAGGTCTTCCTAATGTACAAACAAGAGAGAAAATACGTGATGAATACGGCAGATGGAAAAACATTGATATTTGCTTTGTATTAATTGAGTGGGTGCCTTTTTGACACATTGGCTTCCCAATAAGCTTAATTACACTCAATTCTTGTTATTGCCAAATTACATTCATGGCCTTTGTCTTAAAGAAATTTGCTTCATGAATTATTCTAATTTAAAGATAAGGTTGGAAAAGTAAAACAAGATTCTTATAAAAACAGCCAAATGTTTTGGAAAATACAAATCAGTCTCGTTAACGATAAAAAAAATTTTCGTTTGCACAGTCGTCAATTGCTTGCACGTGATATGTTCTTGAACATGTGCTTATAATGACGTACTTCTCCAACTGTACACGTGAATGGAAAAGGAGAGAGCTTTTGCAACGTGATGTGAGGATTAACTGGATTAAAATAAGTGACATTTGCGCTGCCCACAGGATTTTCGTTGCAAAGTAATTAAGGCCGAGCAGATCAGGTGCCCTAAAGTGAACATGGTTTGCTAAGTAAATAATTACTCGAGTGCACATCGCTGCATATCAGATTAAAATTGAAATTGAGTTTAATGCGCGCTGGCGAGTTTGCATCATGGAGTTGCTTGTGACGGGCTTCATATGGGTTCTGTTTAAAATAGTTGTCTCTGAAAAGTCTGTTCTGCACATTGGGGGGTTCATAGAGATAAATACCACAGACAAGGGATGGAACAGCGCGGGAATACGGCCTGCTATTGATCTGGCAGTCAAACAAATCAACAACAGGAGCGACCTTCTACCAAATCATACGATACAGATACACTGGAAGGACACGAAGGTAACTTTACATGAAAAAATAAGTGCACGGTTGTTGATGAATCCAAGTTGCTGTTTGTAGCCGAAAAATGTACATGTATGACTTTTAAGCGAAGGCAGTTTCTCTTATCTGTACATTTATCGCCGTGCTTTAGGTAATCGCTTGTTTGCCGAGTAGTTTTTAGATTTCACCTCGTTGCTTTCGTACGTTGTGGTATTTTTTAAAATTTTCTCTACGATTTCGAAACTCTTACTCGCCAGCGTTCCTAGAGGAAATATTTTAAAATATAATACGTAAAAAAAAACATGTCACATTTGTACGTTTTGGTAGAAAAAGGTTTATTTTAATACTCTGCAGTAGATATAATTACTGTAATTATGATAATGCACCTCTCATCACATCCTGAATGATCGGGTTCAACTTAATTTTGGGTTTGCTTTTAAAAATCTCGAGCTCTCTCTGTCTAACATATGAAAAGGTCCGCGTTTTGGTCGGAGCTTATCCCGGTTTCAGTGGCATGAAGAGACCAGGAGTTTTTCTACTCCTCCCTGGATGGGATGCTAGTCCATCGCGGGGTTATCCCAACATTAAATTTTCCGGTACCAATTTGTACACCTGGGTAGAGAGAGGTGCTGTGAGAATAAAGTGTCTTTCCCAAGAAGACACGCAGTGATGTCGGCCAGGGCTCGAACCAGGACCACGTGATCCGGTGAATTCCCGGCTAACCATTTAAGGCCACAGCGCTTTTCCCAAAAATTAATATAATGTATCCATACATTTGTTATTTCAGTAATCCCACATAAGTACAAATTACAATATATATATATTTTTATGAATTTAACTAATTAAAAAGTTGCCGTACTTCCTTTTCTCCAGCGCAAAATGTCCAATTAAATCAAGAGACGGTTCTTTGATTTCAAGAGTTAAGTACAATGCGGCAAAATGAGGTTGTTTTAATCTTGGTTTGTGTGTTTTTGTCCTAGTGTTCAGATGCTTTCGCCATCAAAGCTTTAATTGAGCAGTTGCGGAAACCGCCAACAAAAGTTGCATTATTAGGTCCCAGATGTTCGATCGCGGCCGTGCCAGTGGCGGCTGCGTCACATTTTTGGAACTTGATACAGGTTTGTTATGCGTGGGGACTGGGCCAGGATTGAGAAGCTTTGAGTTTCTTATGTCTTTTAGGGACGGACCATTATTTTCCTGGAGGGGGAGGGGGGGGGGGGGGGGGTGGTATGACAATTTTCCTCTGTAAGCTTATTCTAATTTATGCACCAAACATTTTTTTCGAAATGCAAACTAATTTTTTTACACATATCATGTTTATTTTGTCTTTTTAGGCCCTGCAAACACTTTTTTTTAATATGTTTCATGCCCCCCCCCACCTGCAGAAAAATTGTCCGCCCCTTCTAACTAAAAACCAGGATATGTGCGGGCGCCACATTCAGATTTACTCCAGCCGGCCCTTGATTCTGACTATTGACAGTCCCAGATTATCACTGTCACTAATATTTATGTACATGTTTACTTGAACTCGCACGTGATATGATCCCAGCTTGCTTCCTTTATGCCCGTGTTCCTTTTGCTCTATTAAAAAGCCCTGAAACATGTTGCAACATTGTTGCGTACATGTTACACACGTATGGCCACCCTGTTGCAACGTGTTGGATCAAGTTTGAAAATGGCCAAATTTTTCCTGCAACAGTTTAGATATTGCATGGTGTAGCGAGAAAAAGTTGACCATCTTCAAACTTGAACCAACAACACGCAACGTGTCGCAACATGTTACAACATCTCACAAGATGACCCACCAATGTTGCGCATGGTTGCGTTGAAGTGCTGCGTCCGTTTGGCTGGGGCTTTTAAACTGGCCACGTTCGTGCAACATCGCTGCGCCGGAGCATACGCACTAGTTTGAATGTTATTTCTAATCGCCATCCAGCATGTTACAACAACGTGACCAAACGTGTTCAACATGTTGTGCATGCACAGCAATGTTCCGCTAAGTTTCGTTGAAATGTTTCGTGCGTTTGGTCACTTTCTTCACAACATCTTACAACATGACCCACCAATGTTGCGATATGTTGCGTTGAAATGTTGCGTGCGTTCCACACGTTCCCCTCCCACTTTCCCTTGAATTCCATGTTTCCTTCCAGCCCATCATATTCCCCTCACTAAAACTCCCTATATAACTCTGAACCTTAGCTACATCCACCGCTTGGTTAGAACTGGCCGGCCGGTCTGGTGGTTGTGAATGTGAAAAGGACCTTTTTAACGAAATTTTCCAGTAAACCCATTACAACAGTGTATAATATTTATGCATTGACTGGTTTGACAGGACAAATTTGGCTAACAACTGAATTTTGTTCTAGAAAAAATCGGTCTGGCCAGCCAGTTCTTGCTAATGGTTCTTTGAGATCCAAATCTTTCTGTTTCAGATGGGGTTTAGTGCTGCCACGCCGCGACTGTCACCTCAGACAAGTTATCCTTTGTTGTTCCGAATCAATCTTTTACTTACACGTTCATTAATATTTAAATATTTCTGTTTCAGATGGGGTTTAGCCCAGCCACGCCACGCCTGTCAGACAAGCTATCCTTTGTTGTTCCGACTCAATCTTTTACTTACACGTTCATTAATATTTAAATCTTTCTGTTTCAGATGGGGTTTAGTGCTGCCACGCCGCGACTGTCAGACAAGACTCGCTTTCCTTTGTTCTTCCGAATCAACGCCCAAGAAAACATTCTCAACAAAGCTGTGGTATCTCTGCTGCGCAGATTTAACTGGAAGCGAATTGCTATTGTTAAACAAGACGAAGATCTCTTCAATGACGTACGTAAAATACATTAGCATTTTCTAGTTTGCCTAAAGAAGTCTTTTCTTTATTATTTGCCCCATATCAAATTGAAGGAGACACGTTCCTGTTATCGTACATGTCGACGCGAGCTACCTCATCACCAGGGCGAGGCGCCACATGAATAGTCCTGGGGAGTATGTTATGACGCAGGCCCTGAGATGATTCGGACAAGTGACACAACATAGGACAGAGGGGGGCTTGGGGATACTTTGAACACGCTGAATCCTCAGATAGTTTCAAGGCTTTATTTGCCAATGTTAATCTGGAAATGCAGAACGCATTCGCCTGTTTCTGTAAAAAACCTTTGATCTCTCTTGATGGCTGTACCTTTTTTATTCTTCGGTTTCTCGGCAGGCTCATGAAGATCTGCACGCTATGCTTCTGACGGAAAAAATTTCCGTGATTTCCACAAATAGCTTCGTAAACGACCCGGATAATATCATCACCGATCTTAAGGTAAGAAAGGCGGGCGGCATAAAATCTGGGTACAATGTTACCGCAGACGCTCGCGCGCTTTGAAAACTTACTTTGAACTTTGTCTGGTTGCCCCTGATGACAGAAGCCACACTGTAACGAAATCGACCCCCAAAATGAAATGTTTTACAAGCTGAAAGAAAACCCAGCACGCCATTATATGTAATAGAATATTGGAACTTTGTGTTACAGGAGAAGAAAGCTCGTGTTATCATCGGTATGATGTACGCAGATAAATCCAGACTTATCATGTGCGCGGTGAGTAAATATGCAATTTATTTATCTTTACAGGCTTTATCAAAAAGTAAGAAAGCTTCCAAAAAGGTCATTTTTCAACAACATTTCTTACTCATTTCAGCGAATTTCTACTGTCGATGCAGTTTGGGCAATAGGTATTACCGCAGTTTGCGAAAGACCACGGAAACGGCCAATTTGTGTTTTTCAAACTAGTTACATTGTTGTTGTAGCTTTTAATTTCTGATAGGCCTACCGTCACAAACTATACGGTTCTCACATACAATGGATATTACCTGGATGGTACGAGAAGGACTGGTGGCTAGTCCAAGATGTGCCAAGCTGCTCATCTGAGAACATTCAAACCGCAGCAGCAAATTTTCTGGCCGTGGAGGACTTGGTCGTAGACAGCACGACCAATAACACCCTAAGTGGACTGGTGAGGGGTTATGCATTTTTAGCTTTTGGAGTGAGATAATCCCAGTGGGGTACTCGGGATTTCAAGTGACGGGGATGATTGAATGGGAGCAAAAATGAAGACCCCCCCCCCCCAAAAAAAAAAAAAAACAACAACAACAACAACAAAAAACAATAGGGCTTCCAACAAAACCCCAAAATATCCCTGGACCAAAAATTAACCCCCCAAAAATCCCATGCCGAATTTCTGACCGCTAAAATTTTAAACATTAAAAACATTAGAATTTATCATCTGAATTTATCTTTCTTTCATCTGGTAGTCATTTTAACACTAGATGCACCCAAGAACACTTCCTCTGATCGTGCTTTATTCGCAGAACTACCCAGCCAAGGTCAGTTATACCCAAAAAAAAATCCCTAGTTAATCAAGCCACCCAAAAAAAAATACTTGCCAAATTTTCTTACCCAAGAAAATCCCGGAATTAAGAATTTCAAACCCCCAAAAATCCTTCTACCATTCCCGTCACTTGAAATCCCAACTATCCCCCTGGGGAGATATTATGTACCCGTTTATTTAGTTTTTGCCTCAATGCTCATTTAACCGTTATTATTATTCATTCAAAATATTTCTCCGTTTCTGATTGGCTTTCAATCCCGGCTATTGCAGCTAACCAGCTAGCACCGACCATATTTGGAAAACGTTTCTATTATTGGGCTATTGACATCAATCGTGCAAAAATAGAAATATTATTGGACGGTTGACGTCACGCAACAACGGCTTTTATCTGCCAAACAGCTAGAAAGCGCGAAAATGACCGCAAGGTTTGAACATTGCGACGAAAACATTTCCAAATTATTAGATGATAAAGATAGCAAAAACACAAAAAAAGCTTCGAAGGGATATCACTTGATTTTTAAAGCTTATCTTCAGGAGAGAAACATTCAAAATCCAGCAAAAGTGGAGGAATTGGCCACTGTTCTGCGAAAATTCTACGTACAAAAATAAAATAAATCACTTTATTTAAGTGTCGGAGTATTTAGCACTGTTGTACTAATTGTGTACACTGTAAATAAGCAAGCAAATATTACAAATAGAACAGACATTTGTTAAAAATCCCAACTGGTAGGAGGCTGACCAGCCGGCTGGCTATTTACAAAGCATGGAGGAGTGAATTCGGGACCACCGAACACAAATCCATCTAGTGGCAGGGAGGAGGATTTGAACCTGGGACCTCCGAATTACAAGTCCAGCGCCCTAATTAAAACCATTAGGCCACACTGCCTCCTAAACCGAACTGAGAAACCATTTAGATGCATTTTGTGTTTTTAGAGCTCTGGAAATATTTTGAATGAATAATAAAACAATTATTGAATTCGGCTTTCGTATAATATGAAGAATTATGAAGATCTCGGAGGGTTCAGCCTCATCCAATAATTGCTGAATGTCTTGATTTATCACCAAATTCTTTCAACTAACTTTAAGAGAAACGTATGAGGATCAGAAAAGAGAATTTACATTTTGAAATTCCTTATCAGACAGCAGACGAGTTTATGAGGGTGTACAAGGCGGAGCTTAGACATTACCCATACTCCAGCAATGGTTACGCGCCGCTGGGATATGACGCGACCTGGGTTCTAGCCTTAGCTCTAAACAAAACAGTGACACAACTGAGGGAAAATAACAAGTCTGTTGACAGCTTCTCTTACAAGGATGCCGAGTTTGCACAGGACATGTCAAAAACCCTCTTACACATAACTACTAAGGGGATTACGGTACGTTTTGACGGTTTTATGAAAGTTATAGCAGTATTTTTACTCTTGTAATTTTTGTTTTAAAGGATTACCGTACGTTTGATGGTTTTGTTAAAGTTATAGTAGTATTTGTAGCCAGCGTAGCCTAGGCTGGCGTTCTAGTCAGCCAGGGAGAGCTAGAAAACGAAAGCGAGAGCAAAGCTCGTTTTCTCGTTTTCTCGCTCTCCCTGACTAACTAGAACGCCAAGCCACGCTGGCTACAGTATTTGATGAAGAACAAGAAAAAAGGAATAAGAAGAAGGTTTCAGACTTTCTGGCCAAACTTTTTCATAACTTTTTCGTCCTTACTTCTCTTCTGGAATAAACAGAATAAGCATTAGTACAAACAGTTATGGATCGCTTTCTATACATGCATTAATCAAGACCACTTTCTCTCAAAGGGTGATATTAACTTCAACAAAAACCAAGAAAGGCTTAAGCAGATCTGGATTGAACAGTTTCAAGGTAAAAGTAAAAATTTCTTACCTTGTTGTTGGACTGGATCACATAAGTGAGGAAAACATACGTATCAGGGACCATGGAGACCATTTTAAAGTGGTAGGGCTAAAAAATCTGACCAAGACAAACAAGCATTTGAGGTCACTGTTCTTCCATTTATCATGCATTTGTGCTCCGTCATATTTACAATCCCAATAAGCATAAATGTTATATAAAATTGCTAAAGCTTGCTACTTTTTGAAGTTGGCAAAGTTTCTCTTGTGGGTCTTTGGCGCAACTGTGTCGAGCCTTTGACTTCGTGAAGCGCTTATGCAAAAGTAGAAGCCTTTTGTTATTTTCAAGTGGTAACGTTCATACGTTATTCCTTGCAATTGGTGCCCTAAAAAATAAACCCAAGCAAAAAAGTGGTAGGGAAAAGCCCTACCAGCCCCTCCCCTCCCGCGGTCTCTCATACCGTAAAATTCCGGTTATAAGCCCCCCCCCCCTGCTTATAAGCCCCCCCGGTTATAGGCCCATCTAACCGGAAACAAAAAAATACATCTGGTTATAAGCCCTCCCCGGATATAAGCCCCCCTCTGCTGGATGACAGTACTGAACAGAGTTCAATGTTGCTTTATTTTGACTTTTAGCTTAAAAACGTATTTCGATCAACACTACCGTGGCTCGTTTCGAAACATTTTTTTATTCCGTTTATAAGCCCCCCCCGGATATAAGCCCCTCCGCTTATAAGCCCACCCAAAACCCCTTACGAAGTTGTATAAGCCCAGGGCTTATAACCGGAATTTTACGGTATGTCTGTTTACTTATTCCACTGTGCGGATTAAAGTGAATGCGCTAAAGTTGTTAGTAACTTCTTTCTAGGAGGCGAAGAGGTTCGACTGGCTTACTTCGGTCCCGAGAAACACGACCTGAGAAAAGGAGAACTCACCATGATTCCCGAAAAGGACTTTATATGGCCAGGTAACATGATCATACCACCTCAAAATACAACAACAAGTCTCGTATTTTAATAACGAATAGCACTTAACAAAATAATAAACAATAAATACCAACATGTTTCGAGAAAATCAGGCTTATTGAACAATAGAAGACAACGATAATTGTTGCTATTACCCAATTCACACCAACACGGTTTAAAATTGTTTTCTTCATGGAAGTTGCTGACTGATGTTTATCGACTTCAAATTTGGTACAATGAAAGCACAAGTTAGAGCATACTTGAACCCTATGTAAAATTTAGTATGTCAGTTGTCTGTTGCTGATTTTCATTTTCTTAAACCTGGTTTAACTAAACATGTTTTGTTGGTGTGAGTCAGGTATATGGTAACTTTTTTATTTTAATTTTGATTTGTTGCTAAGCAAGTAGTGCAATATCAAACTTTGGTCATATGTCATCACTATGATTTAGTTAGGCAAAAATCGAAGATTGTCTTCCTAGATAATTTCATTTTCACCCTAGGGCTAAGAAAAACAACATCGAGCCTTCAATGAAAACGTTGGTAGTGGGAAACTATTTTTTTTTTTTTACCAGCCAAGTATACATCTTTTACTTCACATTTAAGGGTCACTTCTGAAGATGTATATTGTAGCATACGAAACGTCAAGTTTGTAAAATCAAAGTTTTTTCTGATGTGTGTTGTCTTGTCATGATTGTCACCGTATTGTGTTTTTTATTTCTTCTTAAGTAAAAATGGCCGAAAAATAAGATCGTTAACATCATTCTGTTCCGTGAACCTTGTTATTTTCAGATGGTAGACCTCCAAGAGATGAGGATCTTGTAAATGAGCAGTTAATAAAAGTCAGCATCAAGCTGTTCTATCTGATGAGTTCCGTGGCTTCAGCGGGTTTACTAACGGCTTTTGGATTTCTTTATATCAATTACCGCTTCAGGCATCACAGGTAAGAAGCCTTTATAGGCAAAATAAGCAAAGAAAGACGAAATAAACTAAAAACACAGTGTAGTGCGTATCACATCAACCAGTCAAGTTAGTTCTTTTAGCACAAAATTTAAATATTTTAAGCCGAATACTGAATGATGTTTTTGGTGTTTCTTATTACAATCAGGAAGAAAGATAAAATGTTACCATTTCTTTAAACTTCACTCAAGCGTAAAATGTATGTTTTTTGTAACGAGAAAACGAGTATCAGATTAAAAGCATTTTTTTTGTTAGAACGTGTAACATAACTTCATTTACTTGCGATATATGGCAGCAAAGAGCAGACTCGTACCCAGTCACTATAATGTTTTTGAGTTAAGAGAAGATTGGATACAAGATTGCATATACAAGATTGGATACAAGAGTGTTTCTTGTCGGTGACCTTATGAGAGGCTAATTAGGTGACCTCCATGTTTTAAGTAGCCTGCGTACAGCCGTCCCGCCCCCCTCAAAAACATCGGGGAAGGGATTCCCGGATTCTCTTCCCCGATTGTTTTTTGAGGGGAGCGGGACAGCTGTACACCGGCTAGTTTTAACTGGCTTTTGTTTTCTTTAGCATCATTAGGCAATCATCTCCAAGGCTCAATAACGTGATTGTGATTGGCTGCATGCTGGCGTATTGCTGTGTGTTTCTATTCGGTGCTGAGACCTTTGTTGAATCACTCGATACGCTCAGTGTCATTTGTAAGGTACGTCAACGTTTTTGTTGCCCTTCCCCTCCCCTCCCCTTTTTTTCTGTGTTAACCGGTTTTGAGTACCACGCCCTCTTCCCTCTTGAAATGTCGAGAAATCGATGACCAGGTACTGCGGGAGGCTAAACCTTAACAAGTTACCGTAAACTTCTGGTTATAAGGCCCCCCGCTTATACGCCCTCCCGGTTTTAGACCCATCTACCCGGAAACAAAAAAAAAATCATCCGGTTATAAGCCACCCCCCTCCCCGGGATATAAGTCCCCTCTGCTGGATTACAGTACTGAACAGGGCTAAATGATGCTTTACTGATGATTTTGTAACTTAAACACATATTTCGATCACTACTGCCGTGGCTCGTTTTGAAACGTTTCTTTACTGATTCCTCTTATAAGCCTTTCCGTTTATAAGCCCACTCAAAACCCCTTACGAAGTTGTATAAGCCCAGGGCTTATAACCGGAATTTTACGGTATACCGAGTTCAGTCCTTCGACCCCCATTCTTTGCTTTTGCTGGCTTGGAACTTCTAGTTGAGTTAGGTTTTTACCGAGCTGGGAAGAAGCTTTGCTCTCAACTCAAAAAGCACTAATTTCACTGTGCTGTTAGAGCCCTTTTTATTTTCTTCCCGCTGTGTCACCCAGTTATGACACACGTTACCTTTTGGTTGTAATGTTTATGTCTTTGGTTTGTAGATACGTTGGTGGATGTTTTCGTTCGCCTTCACTCTGGCATTTGGCACAATGTTTGTGAAGACGTGGAGGGTTTATAAAATATTTACCAACAAACAGCTTTACAAACAGGTCAGCTGCATTTTATAGAGTAATTACCTGCCTTTTCTATGAACATAGTGTTCTGACGAAGGGTGAGTTTAGTCATTGTACTCTATGACTGTTTACCGCACGTCCGTGAGTCTGGTTTGAGCCCTTCATTGTGCGTGTGCTCCACACAGCGGTAAAACGAATAGCGGAGCGCTCGAGGTTTAAAAATAGAATGCAAATGATTATACCCCCAACGAGGCTCAGACAACATCAGCGTGTTCTGAAAGAAGTAGAAGAGATCTAGGCGAAGTTCTCGCTTCAAAAAAGTGTTTTAGGAACACCGGCTGTTTTAGATAATGTTTTAGGAAAATCGTCCGCAATTCTGGTTTGCGTGTCTGAATCCTGTCTGAGTCGTGACATCACTCGCGTGCTTCGCTATTGCGCGCGCGTCAAAAGTTCCCGCCAAAACCAAGGGTTATAAAACGTTTCAAATTTTGGGAATCCTCCACTTTCGTGCCAAGAGTTAAGACAGTCAATAAAAAGTTAAAACCTGTACGTCTCATAAACATATAAAATTTAGTAACTGTTATTCACCTAATTTGCCTACTCGAAATATGGTTTATCACTGCTTTTCGTATGATGACGTTTACCGGCTTGCAATCTTCACCTTCAAACTCTTACGAAGCCCGAGGCGGGGAAACCGGAAGTGGCGCTAGATTTTTGCGTTTGACCGCTGCGATCATTTGCTTACTGGTAGTGTGTAGTGGGCCTTTTCTGCATACCTGTCCAAAATGTGTACTTTATTGTGTATCATCTCAGGGGCAATTGTTCTGGTCTGTTATCTCCATTGGCCTGCGTCGTTCATTGTACGATGCACAATCATTTATTTATTTATTTATTTATTTTTTTGTTTACTGTTCGTAGCTGGGCTCACTGCATGATCGTCACTTATTTGGAATCGTGTGTGGACTAGTTTGTTTAGATGTAGCTTATCTCACAGTCTGGGAAGTGACCAACCCTATAACTAGTAGCCTCAAGCATCTAAGCAAGGCAAGTAATAACCTGCCATTAGCCGTTCTTTTTTTCGAGTGAACATCATCTTAGGTTAGGCAAGTGGTAAATGCACGAGCAATAAGTGAATTGTTAGAAATATTTCAACGTAGCTAAAATATGATGCCTCGCGGGGTAGGGGCACTTCCTAATGTGGACTACACATTGATTCCTTTTTCAGGCTCCAGCTATATGACAAGGCCGATATTTCGCGAGTCGTAGTATAGTAGGGCTTTTTAAAATATGTCGAACAGACCTACCGAGTGGTCGATTCATTTAAGTATTTGAATGGTTATTCAAGCGAAAAAAATATAACAGATGCAGCATTCCTTCTGTAGGTATGTGAAAAGGGTAACATTTTCCTGTCAAACGTATGCGAAAGGGCTACACTTAAGTTTATTGTCTGTACGAAAATGGTGTATGAAATGGTAGCCTACGTGTAGCCGTACCCATCCCCCGAGGAAAACGTAGGATAATGAAAGGGTAAGGTTTTTAAGGAGCCTCTTCGTATAAATGTTTATTTTTCGAGCACTCCCTCTCCCCCCGATATAATGGCTACGCGCAAGAGAATGCAATTATCATAACTTAATTTGAACTCACAACCTACGGAATTTGTTTTTTATTGTCCTGCCAACACACTGACGGAGCCCGCTGGGTAATGGGACCGATAATTCTTTAGCTCTTTTACATAACACTTATTTTAATAAAAAAAGTCTGTATACGAGCCAAGTGGCCCATAAGGCCAGAGCATGAAACGATGAAGCGATGCTAGTCCATCGCAGGGTTACCACCAGCAGTAAATTCGCCGGTACCCATCCATTTATACACCTGGGTGGAGAGAGGCACTATGGGAATTAAGTGTCTTGCACAACGCCGCAGTGCCCCGGCCAGGACCGCCCGATCCAGCCGATCCGGTGTCCAGCGCACTAACCATTAGGCCACCGCGCCTCCCACACACTTATTTTATTACAGTGCAAATATTTCTGACTTAAGGGTAATTTTCATTTGATTTGACCAGGAAATATCTCCTGATGGTAACGAATTAACCCAAGGAAAGTATATGATCTGTACTTGCGGCAACGAAAACTTGTGGCTGATCTTGTGGATAATATGGAAAAGCCTCTTATTGGTTATTGGGCTCTTCCTGGCTTGGGAAACAAGGCACGTGAGCTTTCGATCGCTGAACGACTCCAAATACATCGGGATGAGCGTTTACAATGTAGTTATCATGACGCTGGTGACCGTTTTTCTGTCGTTTGTGGTCGGGGAAGGTCACCTTCAAGCTAAATATGCATTGTTTTCCACCGCGTTCAATGTCATCTCGACATTCACACTTCTTTTGCTGTTTACACCCAAGGTGAGTGCGGAAAAGGGCGAGGAGAGTAACATGAGGCTTTCCCGTATGGACTTAAGTGGTAACTAAAAATCCGAGGGGCGCGCGGGAGGTGGGGGGGGGGGGGGACGTGGGGGCTCTCAAATTTGTGATTTTGGTCTCACCTAGGGTGTTCCGGGCAAAACACCAATACTTTGAGCGGTCAAGGTCTTCTTTAGGAGCGAACGCGAAGAAAAATAGAAATATATGTTATAAAATGGTATCTTTAGGGGTCAAAAGAGCTCGAGCCACGTCCAGATTGGTCTCCATTAGGGATTTAATTAAAAAATTCCGACGAACATCCTCGTTTGTTTCATATGTGAGTCCCCCCGGATCTAAGTACTTTTCCTTGGTGATCAGGTGTTTCGTGTCTGGCTCTTTTTAGAGAAATTAGGCGTCGATCAATGTAAGTATTGTTCTGTTTTTTTTTCTTGCGCAACAGATTGCCAACATAATGAGAAGAACAACTCACCCAGATCAAACACCTGATGTTTCTAATGGGACAAATTCGAACAATAGCTTCCGCTGTGAGCAACTTGGACTCCACGAGTGCCCTTACTGCAAGTGCAAATAAACAAAATTGAAATTGAAAACAGTGATGACCATAAGCATACAGATAGACTAAGACTCATAGCAATGAACTGAGTAAACTGAGTCGATGATTTCAAGCGTGCGTGGTTTAGTTTTTCTTGTTCGTATAGCTAGTGCAGACTCGTTCCCAGTCCCTACTTATTTTGTTCTTCAAAGGCGATGAAAGACTGGGGAGAAATGATGTCATGGTCGCGGGGCAGGCTGGGAAGGGCGAAAGAAAAGTAGGGACGCTCCGCGATTTTCGTGCAGCCTTCCCTTGATGCAATGCGTTCTAGTCAAAACCGCCTCAGGAGCGACTGGGAACGAGTCTGTAGCTAGTGTCATCGTCCGAGTAAGAGTAGTTCTGAAAACAATTGTTGTTGGAGACTAACGTTTCGACAACCTGAGCCGAAGTTATCTTCAGAGTCAAGCAGAAAGTTGTTGTCAGTAAATTATGTTAGTACAACGTTATCTTTTTCTGATAACTACAGCATGTAGTAAGAGATAAAGCAACATCGACATCTACATGATCGGTTAAGTCGTGACAGATCACACCAACTTTTCTTAAAAATAGATTGCATAATAAGTAACTCGATTAAAGAAAAAATAAAGACGTGAAAATCAGTATATCACAAGAATAACATTGAGTTGGCTACCTTTTCGCAACTTATAAAAAATAATTTGCTAAACTGGTTTTAAAACGCTGTAATGACCTAGAATTAACAATCTCTGGAGGCAAGGACTTCTATTCGCAATATGGATCTAGGAAAAAAAAAAAGAAAACTTTAAAAATCGTCTTTGATAATTTTGGGTATTCTTTATTTAAATACAAGACTTTTACGCGTTCTTGTTATTAAGAATGCTTGGATGTGCAATGATTCCCTATCATATGTTTGACAGTTTCATAAGTTCGCCTTTTCAAAAACACTTCTAGCGTGTTGTTTCCGTCCTGCCAGTATTAAATTTGGCTCTTTTAATATCTAGCCGTAAGCACACACATCTCGTAATTCCAATGTCAGGAAACAAAGCGTGTCCCCAGGTACTGGACAACGATGGCCTCCGCGATCCTTTTATGCATGAATACTGAATTAATTCAAAAAATTTAGCCCAAAGTAAAAGATGTTAAAATAAACTTTTGGTAAATTTGTTTTGCCGATAAAAAGTTACGAATGAGAGAGAATTCGCAATATAAATATCCTTGAGAAAAAATGAACTGTTTACGGTTATTGTCAGGCATTTCAAATCTAATCTCGTACCCAGATCTCACTCTGTCAGACGCGGAAAAAGTGGGAGATCTGGGTACGAGATTATTTCAAATCTGAATCAGATGAAGTTTTGATCAGTAGCTTTCTCAAGGAGATACGACATTCTAAAATTTCTGTTTAAGTGCATATTACAGAGTGAGAAAAGACCATGTCTGGTCAAATTTAGTTTACTGTTCAGCAAAAACAAAAAACGTCTTGAACTTACTTTTAATAATTTAACGGATTTTCGCCATTTTTACGTCCGAAGACTTTCGGGTTTAACTAAGAGTTTAGCATCATTAAAACGGTGGTAAATTGGTAAACAGTGGCCAGTTGCACGATCGCTTATGAAACGACCCAGTTCGAATGTTACTCCCATTTTTAACTTTTGTTCATCCTCTCGAGCGTTTAAATGATTTTCATTTGTTCACGTCTGAGGCAGTTTCGTGCGCGAAGCTGTAGCACTTCCAATTGAACTTAATTTTAATTTATTCCAATAGGACTAGAGGTGTTGTTAGTTTTGTAGTCCACCTGCTCCGGATCTTATTTTTTCAGCTTTTTGCGCCTAATTTTTAATAGTGATTTTGCTCGCTATCATTATTTACCCATAATTAATGTCGTCGTTCTTTTTCGTAACAGCCCTATGTCTGGGCTGAACTTCATCGCGGACTCATGGCCAGGTTGAAATCAAAAGTGTAAAGAATAAAGCTGTTTCAGTGTGAGTCTGTTCTGCTAACCTCTTAATGTGTAATTTGTTTGCCTTCAATTGTCTGACAGCAGTTCGAAATTGTCAATACATTCATGCGCCATAAAAAAAATAGATAAGTGTCTAAGGTGACTCTAAAAAAGCAAAATGTTCGATTACTGTAAATATGATGTCTGAATTTAATCTTGGATAATTAAATGGAAGGCATTTGAATTCCCCGTCTTTCTGTGTGTGAGATAAGTTGCTGCAGAGTCCATTAGATAAGCAAAGTTGACTCCAATTCAAGTAGATAAAACCAGACAAACGTCATACTTTACGCCTATGTTAACAATATTGACTCAGTATTGCTGGAGACATCACTCGCTTACTAGCCTGCAAGTAGGCTCTCTTTGAGGGCAACAAGCGAGTGGCGAAGCTCGCGGCCTCCAAAGAGAGCCTGCTAGCAGGCTACTCGCTTACCAGCTACTTTGGGAGAAGAGCAAAGAAAACGCTAAACTAAGAGGCAAGCTGAGTGATCGCAAAAATACTCTGTAACCGTTCAGCTTTTAGACAGCATTTTGTTTGATTTAAATAGCGCCAATACCCTAAGTCTTATGGCACTTTAAAAATATTTGTTAAAAAAGCTTAAAACATGAAAACCACAAATACCATGAATATAAAATGGAAGAAACGAAGAAGAAACGATGCAAAATAATGCTTAATCTCCTCTAAAAATGAATGGTAACCTGTGATCAGCTAGCAATTTATCAGGCAGTGTTTATTCGTCTGTACACTAATTGGGTCCGGTGTTTATTGCATTTGACTTTCAAATCCGGCTCCCCATTTGTCCATTTTCTTTAATTATGAAGACACGTTTGCGTTGAAAAGTGATAGATATATACATGCGAAAAAAGCGAAAAAAAAATATTAGATTATGTTAGTGTTCTCTAGCTGCAATAATCTGTAAGGGCATAATGAACATTGCTCGATATAAAGTTCCATTTTTGCACAAAAATTAAAGCTGTCAAGACCGAAAGAACAGCGACGGTCACGAAAGTTTAGCAAGGAATTGATCATCTTGGGAAAAACGACTTGATTCAAAACTAAATTTTCCTGGGGAGAAGTATAGAAAATACTTCAATACTATTAAGGAGAATTTAGATCTTTAACTGAGAGCAAGTGCGTCATAACAAATAACCAGATGTAAAGATATAAGTATTTTACCATTTCACTTGCGAAAATGTAGGCACGTTTGCTGGCTTGCATGCTCAAGTGTATGGCACCGGACATCTGAACTGACTGCGGTGAATAATGAATGAAAAAATTATGTCTGTTAAAATTTGCACCACTATAGATGGTTCTCAATCATTCATTTGACAGTTTTATGAGTTTTCCTTTTCGAAAACTGCTTCTAACATCGGTCTCTCCACAAGCAATTTGATTCTTTGACATAAACAGTACATATGTCGTAATAATATTATTTTACTGCCAGTGGCGTCAGGAATTAAGCCAATCTCCAAACTTAGCTTGCAGGTGCTCGACAACAAAATAAAAGTCCCCGTCTCTAGGTATAAGTTTTAATATTCAAGAAGTCTAGGTTTCGCAAAGATGTGTTGGTAAAATAAACTTTACTTAAACAGTTTTTACTGATAAGAAGTTTAAAATGTGAGAAAATTCTCATGCAGTACACTCGCTACTTGTGAAATCCATAATGTGTCTCGTCTGAATCAGATGCAGTTTTGATCTTTGCCAACTTCCTAAAGTAAATACGTCGTCTCTAGAATTTCTGTTCAACTGTACGTACTTCAGGTGTAGACTAAAAACATGATTGGTCATACTTAACTTTCAAGTTTTTAACCCAATGTACAGTAGAACAAGGTTTTAAATTTACTTTTAACAATTTGACGGATTTCCGCCATTTTCCAGCCGAAAACTATCGGGTTTAACGAAGAGTTCAACATCATTAAAACGGTGGTAAATTGCACAGTCCCTTGTAAAACGACACTCGGACCTGAAACTAGCAACACAGTCAAAGCGATGAGGTACGGAAGATAACACACTTCAAATACGGCAAAAACGAACAAGGTTTTGATGGCCAAGTTTTTGTTACGAGCCAAGTTAAGGTTGCTGGTCACCTGAGCTTGGTTGTTAATACTCGCCTGGTGACGACGAGCCACGAAATAAACTTTCGTGTAAATGATGCTGAGTAAAAGCATTGAGACATAACCGCAAACAACAAGAACCATCTCCCCAGCTTGGAAGTAACAGAACACTCCTATGAAAACAGCTGACAGCGTAAAGATCCACACACCAGCCACTATTATAACAACTCGTTTTGGAGTAACTAGTTCATTGTATCGAAGATGCAGAGTAATAGCAAGGAATCGATCGACTCCGATCAATATTACCATCTGGAAGGACACGAACACTAGTGAAGCTGACAGTATGAAAAACGCCATCAGAATCTCATGAATATTTTCGCAGCCATAACTTTGCCGAATTCCAGCAATGACTGCAATATACAATGGGTGGCCAAGAACCCCAACGCTTAGATCCGTAGCAGCCAAACTTTGCATCAGAATTCTTGACGTCGTTGGAATAGAGGAAGCTTTTTGAAGTGCAAAAATAATCACCACATTTCCTAGAATCGCTGTCAAAGACAGCAAACCGTTTAGAACACACATGGTGACATAGAGTACGTCCAGGTCTTCAGCTTTGGCGTAAAACTTTAGAACCTCGAGACACAGATCGAATGTTACTCCCATTTTTCAAGCGCTGTCAAACATGCGAACGCGTTAACATGTGTTAACGTGCTCGAATTACAATAACTCCTACTGAATTTGGTATTAATTTATTCCGGCAAAAACAATTAGTCGGCGTTCAGCCTTCTTGTCTCCAATTAAGAATTCAACATATCTGGTGTTAATATTATGATCAAGCTGCTTCTGTGCTTAATCAGTCTTAGCTTTTTGGGTCTAATTTTTGATAATGTTTTTGGTCACTACGGTTATCTACCACTGAAGTTGTTTTTCTTTTCTTTCATGACAACAGGACGCCAAAAGGAAGAAGCTAAATTTCGTTTCACAAAGGAAATGAACGATAAGGCAATAGAAAAGTTACGAAGACTTGTTTACTGTTTTTGTTTGCCTTCAATTATCGGACAGTTCTGAACTGTCATTTAAAAGTCGATTTTTTTTCGACGTATTGTGATGAAGATAAGCCTAGGAAAAGGTGACAACTCAGCAGAATTGTTAAGAGACAAAATGTGCAATGAAATCTATACACTCAAGTGTGTATTTAATAAGAAAAGTCATCAGAAAGAATGTTTTCTTTATAATTAGCTATTTTTGCTTTCCCTGTGCAATAAGTTGCTGCAGGGTCTCTTGAATATGCAAATCTTATTTCAATAAGAATTTTAAAATCTTGGCAAATATCAATTTTTATTTGTTTTCTCTGTATGCTTTACACCAATCTTTCTTTTCGGTGACTTTTGTTATCTGTAGTCATCCTTGCTTGGCCACCACTTACGGACGTATAAAACTAGGTAAAGAAAATCCAAAACTCAATTTTGTTTTTTAGATCATGTTGGTTTTCGTTTAGTTGACCTACTTATCTCGTCTATCTCCTTCCTGTGCTTGAATATTGACTCTGTTTATAACGAACCGGATCCAATTTATCACGCCCTCAGTTCGGGTAATTGGAAAAAATCTTTGAAGAGCGCTTAAGCACTGATTAACTGCGGCGAATCCCGACTTCTCGATCACTTGAACAATAAATCGTTTCTCTAGGATTTCATTTACCTTTGGTAGAATTGCGGTGCACCAGTGAATGAAAGGCCTTTATTCTGAGTCGAACACCTTTATTCTGAGTTAAGCAATTTTTCCTTCGATTTCTCGAACAAATTCTCGTTTCCCATGGATAGAACTTCATGTAATATAATTTTTACCACCGATTTCTCGAACCAAAGGAAGTGATGGCCAAAAAACTGATCAGGGCTGTTTTCACCATCATGTTTACATCACTGTATCTCCACTTCAACTTTACGACGTCTGACATTATTTCATTTAACAGTTTGAAGGTAACTTCGTCGGATCCCTTCCATTCCCCTGAGGACTCGCATGATTGGCAGCCTGTGATCCAACTCCGGTTTCATCTTGCCCTTTGCAGCTTGCAGCCAGCTACTATGGGCTGCCAAGGGTCTAATTTAGTAAAAAAATAAGGCGGGGGTAAACGTGGATTTAAGTGAAATTTTAAGGCCAACAACACAACAACAACAAGAAGCTTTATTTGCATGACTACATAGGATTAGTTGTATTGCAAAATCCACTTAAATTTAATTACTTATTAACTAAGATAACTAGTAAAATAGAAAATAACATAAAACAAAATGAAAGAATTACAACAATTGTTCATTTTAACTATTTGAGGTTGTGATCATTGTAACGAGACACGACGAGATTGTCTCTCAATTCAAAGCATGCCGAGATAAATGAAATTAGCTAAGTGTTTACAAAGTAGTCAGTGGAATTCATAAGATGTCATAATAAGGTTTCGCGTGGTAGTAGTCGTGGTAATGGGAGTTTGGATTATATTTTAGAGAAGAATATGTCTCGTACCTGAGAAAAGGCTGAGCAATCTAACAAAAAGTGGGTATCATCTTCAATGTTGTTGCAATTGAAGAAGTGGCATAGTCTTTCATTTCGAGGTATATTGTCGTATCTACCTGTTTCGATCCTAGGTTTATGACAGACACCACCAGACAGTTGACCCCGACGCAAGAGCATCCCAGGTTGACAGGGGAATGTTTTTAAGTCTACTAATTTTTAATTCTAATTTTTAAATCACATTAAATCTTAAATCTTATTTCTCCAAGTTTTACTTATCCTTTGAGAAAAACTATCTTTTCCCAAACATCCCCAAAAATCAGCCAAAAACTTACAAAACACCGCTTAACATAGCTTTGTGAAATGAGCAGAGGGTTTTGGGAATGCTTGAAATTATGCTTAGTATTATTATTATTGTTATTATTATTATTATTATTATTATTAACGTGAACGAGATATTCGCATTTAAACCCAAGTTAAGCGGTGGAAAAACGGGCTTCAGGTGAACCTCCGCCTTAAGGCATCGACTCCGAAATGAGAGTCATGCACCGAACAGAGTCACAGAAGGATCTCGTCAAAATTTAACTTTCAATCTTCCTGTCAACCGACACTAAACCTCATTTACAAATGATTCAGAATTCCCTATCTATCGGATTTTATGCAATGTACTTAAAAACTGATAAGTCAGTACCCCAACCTTAACATCTCAATCATCGGCCGCTCGCGGGTGATTGCATAAATACGACACATGATATATCGTCTGATATAAACTTGTGTTATCCACCATCAAGCTGGAGACCTTGTCATTGCTACCGAGTGATAACAACAGAAGCTTTGTCGTATTAAACTCATCCAGTATCTGACTGTGCTGATAGTACCTCACGACAATGTCTTCTAAAGGGTTTCTCTGCTTTTTGCTGCTAACTGGGTTAATCTGTTCCGTTTTGGCCGTGACGAAGTTTTCAAGCCGATATCGTACGGCAATTACAGCAGGTTAGTAAACGTTGACATTGAATTACAGCTTAGAGTGACTTGGGCCTATCACGCGTAAACCCATTTCAAAAGCGTCGCGTGCCTAATTTCTATTCGATCTCTTCACAATCTATGATATTTGACCTTTGTGATTTTAAAACATCCATTCACAAAATCTTCAGGTACCGAAGAAGATTGGCGTAAGGTTGAGCGGTAACTAAAGGGCTTTGTTCTCATTCTAGATGCTTTCGTGAGTAGGACATTCTCAGCCACAAAGTACCTTATTTACGCGAGCAAATTAGCTCACATTAATTAAACAGATTCTCCTGTTGAGTAAACCTTGGGTGTAATTCAAGTTGTGCTACAGCTACAGCAAGACAAGGATTTTGCCATTCAGTCTTGGTCAGCCTATTTTGATGAAGGCGCTATTGTGCCACTATTATACCACTGTGATATCTCACGGTGATCTAAAAGCACTGACGGCGTGATATGAAAACAAGAATGAAACATGTGAAAAAACCTAACCTTTGCGTGAGTTATGGTAATCACGTTACTCCTTTTCCCGGCTTCAATTAACACCCAGGCGTTTTGGCAGACAAGGTGATCGTTTTCACGGCGTTTTTATGCAAAGATATCTGAACATAATGAACAAATGATTGTTGTCTGTATCATCACAATCAAAAAGACTTCAGAAATCCTTTCCGATTCCCCCCCCCCCCACCCCCTGCGCTTTACCTCGTAACAAACATGATGAAATTCACGCATTCAGTGCATCAAAATTTGTGCTGAACAATAACAATTTTATCAGTACAGCAGCATTGGTCTAGAATTGTTGGTTTTCAGTTCGTTTTGATAGACAACAATAATTCGTTCAACACTAGATATAAAGCTCGTCTTTTATCCCTATGCATATATGCTTGTGACGCGTCTCCCGTTTATAGCCCCCGGTTATAGACATGTCAGTGTGGTCTAGGTCTGAACAAGAACTTTCAGCCATCAGTAAAAAGACTTCAGTTCCTATTCGTCATAACGCAATGAAAAGACTTGACAATTATTGGACGACGTTGAACAAAACATCTTGTCTTGTCAGTGGCGCTCAGATTACATCAAGCTTATCCGGTCCCTTCCCGATTATTTTTGAGGGGAGGGGAGGGGTAAATAATTGATCGACGAGATATTGACAAATCGCGATATTTTGCGATAATTGTTTTATCATTCGATCGGTGAGTTTGGTTTTGTTGTTGTAGAAATTTTAAATCGTTTATAGACCAATTCTCTTGAAAGCTAGGCACGCATAATTCAACCGAAAGTCCGATACTTTCGGACTTGCCAGGGTCGCTCGTTTCCTGAGAGACCCTAGGCCTGGTTACGAGGATGTCACTAGACTCCTTACCGACAGCTACGCATGAGCAGAGTATTCTTTGCAGCAATATTACTGTCAGACGGTAATGCCCACGAGCAAACCATTATTTGTACACAGTTATAAACCATCCCAGATAATATTTGCCTAGTTATAAACTTTATCACAACCCTTAAGTAAATTGTACAAACCCAGGGATTAAAGGCGGGACTTTGTATCTTAATCCTCTTCACCCCTTGGGGGAATTGTTAGAGAAGGTCTCATAAGGAGTGGGGGGGGGGGGGGGGGATTAAAAAGCAAAACAAAACATACCAAACGCTTGTTTTCCTTCTGTTTTTCAATCTCTCTTCCCTCTCAGGGAAGAGCCAAACAAAAACGGCAAAGGCAAAAAAAGAAAACGAGACAAAAATGACCCAAATTTTGTTTCCGCTATACATTGGCAGTTCAGCTAGTACTGATGATTTCCCTATTGCCATTGTTTCCTTACAGAAGCTCTCAAGATCCCAGCGCCTAAGGTAACAGCAGAGAAGATTCTGAAATATTTCCTTCGCCGTGACGACAGTCCTATCAATACAAGATCCAAACGACAAGCGTCCAGTGCACCGGACAATCGCACCAATAATGTCATTTATGTTATCGACTCTTCCAACTCGATCCGCGCTGAAAACTTCAAGAAAGGACTCGAAGCCTTGGTGTATCTCACCGAGAGAGCTAGCCCGAAAACTCTTTATGCTGTCGTCAATTTCGCCACGGAGGCCACTCTTCTAACACCCAAGTTCATACCCTACAATGATACGATAGCTCTTCTGCCTACTGTGAAACGAAAGGCTGGTCTCACCAATACCCAGGAGGCACTGCAGGTGTGCAGGGACAGGCTGTATGAGAATTCACGGTAAGTACACTTCCGGGTGGGCGGGGAGGGGGGGGGGGGGGGAGGTACACCTCAAGTACTTGACATGGAGCTTTATAGTATTTGGCCATGGCTCCTCAAAGGTTATGGTTTTCTGAGATGCTTTAGGTTGGAATAAGTTCATAGATGTTGCGTTTTTGGCCAGAACACTCTTTAACACTGCAAGACGGATCAGTGTTATATAACACAATCTTCAAACGTCGAAGAAAGAAAGAAAAGTAGTAAAGAAACATTTTTCGGAATTGAGCAAGCTAACATCCAATATCTTTAAAACTACCAGCTGAAATTTATCATTGTGTATTTTAGTCAGTCTAATTGACAACGTCGACATTGTTTAAAACAATTCTAAAACTTCTGTCGGGGGGAGGGCGGAGAGGGTTAGAGCCACTTTATTTTTCATGGTGGCTCTGACCCCTTCAAAATTTTTATTAAAGTAATTCGCCTCATAAATGAAAGTCATTGAAAATAGATGTTGAATACGGAAGGACGGGAATTCCTAATGAGCTACCCTAGGCACCAGCGCCTATTCATTATCAAGTAGATGGTAAGCTCGAGGTTTCTATCGGTCCCTAGATGCCGACAACTGTGCCGAGGGGCGAAGTCCCCAGCCAACTCTTAACAGCCGATGGAAACCGAGAGTGAACCGTATAAATGTTGCTTGCGTAGCCAATCAGATTACGAGTTTACCTTATAGTTGGTCACGTGACTATGCTATTTCAAATAGACTACGTATTTTGTTTTTATTCCTGTGCACAGTTCTGGTTTCGACCCAGAAGGCTATAAAAACGTTCTACTTGTCACGGATGGGTTGTCAAACAGGGGCAAAGACATGACTCTGTTCAAGGCATTTGGTTTGAAAAACGATGGAGTGGAAATATTCGTGGTCGCAGTGGGGGGCTTTTCGTTTGGTATTGAAGAGATCATTGGCCTGGCTTCGTCGACTGACAGGCATCTTTATCGTGTGCGAGATTTCAACGGACTGATAGAAGTTACTAATCTTATCCCTGGCTGGCACTGAAGACACACAGGACACAACATTACTCTTATACAACCGAGTTTTTCATGTGAGACTGCAACCCAAATGAACCGAATTTTGTTTTCCATAATCATTCTCAAACTAAGAATCTGCATCTTCGGAATTGCAGAGTCTAAATCCAAAGCCAGCTATTTTTACATGTCCTTTAATATTGAGTTACATATCTATTCACATCATTGTTTTAGAGATACAACGTGATAAAATTTATGCCTGTTCAATATACGACAAAGTTTTCTTTATATAACGAGCTGTAATCGTCATGAAATGTCTATATTGCACTCTTTCACTCTTTGCATTGGCTTTAGAGATCATGTAGAAGTTTGAAAATACTGACTGCTCAGTGAGAATGCTCCTAGAATAATTTGTTATCTAACAAATCTTGACACTAAGCAATAATAACATTTATGGATGTCGTTCCTTATAACTTAATAAAAATCATTGGAAAAATATATATACGTATGTGTTACGTTGAGGGAGCTGTGTTTGTTGGGCATGAAATCACTAAAATTTCCATTTGGGACCTTTGCCCATTTACCCACAGGTGTGGCTGAACATTCGATGCCTAAATATTTACCATGTTTTTTGGTCCTCTGGCGTAAAAAGTTGTAATATTTCCCACAATTTCTTTAGAAAGAATACTTTAAAAGCCTTTCAAGTTGTTTGTAGTCTTATAGTTTATCCTCCATAGCGTGGTAGCCTGCGAGCAGGCTCCCAAGAAATCGGCGAGCGAAGCGAGCCGAGAAGGGCCTGAGGGAGAATTAATTCCCTCCCTCCCCACATTTTCCCCTTCCCCCACCCCTACCCCCACCTTTTTTTGCCGCTGTCTTTCTTTTCGCCCCATCCTCGACCGGAGATGGCGGAGAGCCTGTTCACAGGCTATAGCGTGGAGACAAAATACCTTCTGTAAACGTTACACTTGAAGTTATGATAATTTATGGTAACCGTGTCGAACTGTTTGTGTGTAAATCAGTAAAATGCGTCATTATACGGCTTGCCCCGCGGGCAGGCAAGATGAGGTAAACGCTGCGTTGTGATTGGGCTACCCGAGCGGGCAAGATGGGCCTATCTTGTCTGCTCGGGTTTGCCCGCGATTTTCCCGCAAATTTGTTGTTGTTGTTGTTGGCATATAAAAAATCCTTTAGTGACCAAGCTTGTTCGGCCATGACGGCTGGATATCGGCCAATATCCCGCCAATATCCCACCATCTTGACCTCACGCTTGGTCAATAACCCATTTATATACGTTGTCTAGTCAGTCACGTCACATTTGTGACAAATAAAGTCAATCAAGAGTGCGGATCAGGCTTAATTAATGATTAAACTTGAAAGGCGCATTTCTCGCTACTTGCATTTAGCTTTACGCTTTTGAGAGAAAATATCAGAAAAAGGATTATTCCATTTGATTTGAAATCTTCGGTGCTTGAGTTTTTTTCGTTTCAGTACTTGTCTGCAATGTGCATTGAAAAATTAAACTAAAATCTGAACGGTGACATAATAAATAACGTGTGACAAATGCAGTGTGTATCACACACACAGTATGCTATTGTAAACTCTGGATATTGTAAACGCTGGATATTGTAAACTCTGGATATTGTAAACTCTGGATTTGTTTAGTTGCGTTTTTCAGCGACTGAATATCCTGAACTCTTTCAAATTATAAAATATACGCTACATATATACTTTTAAGAATATACTTTGTAAACAGCTTGTGCTTGGTTCTTATCCTCTTCATATAGAATAATTTATTGAAGAAAATAAGTGACAGACAACGTGATTTCGAATGATTTCTTCTATTGTAATCGCTTCCTTTTCTTTTTCGCAACCAAACCGTAGTAAATTTAAATGATAAAGCTCGCTATTAATTTCACTTTTCATTAACATTTGGAAGATGGTTTAATTTATTTTTCAGACGAACTTAACTATTGTTTATTTTTTCCGCCGGTAATGGAGAAGTCCTTGTAAAAACACCCTGCCCGATTTTTCTTTTAAAACTTTAAGTGAAAAAACAAATATTGACGGAAATGATAAGAGGTTTATAACGCAGTTTATCTGATAATTATCTGACTTAAGGTGGGGGTACACCCGATGTTGAGTGAAATTTTAAGAGGTTTAAGGAAGGGATAGAAGAAAGAAAATTATTTTTGAAACAACAGACAGTTGACCCCCACGCAAGAGCACCCCAGGTTGTCAGGGGACTGTTTGGGTGTCCATATACTAATTTTTAACTTCAAATTCTAATTTTAAAATCACATTAAATCTTTAATATTTCTTATTTCTCCAAATTTTACTAATTCTTTGGGAAAAACTATCTCTTCCCAAACATCCCCAAAAAATTTACAAAACACCGCTAAACATAGCTTTGTGAAATGAGCATAGAGTTTCTGGTTTCTTGAAGCGCTGACGAGATATTCGCATTAAACCAAGTTTAGCGGTGGAAAACAGGATTCAGGTGTACCCCCGCCTTAACAAGTAATTAGACCCTTAAACTGACTTACTCCTCTTGTTGGGCTTCGTCCGATCAGGCTTTGCCTTCTCAAAAGCATCATCTTTTTTTACTTATTTTCGTCAAAAATAGGGTTTTAAAGCTATATAAGAAAGTTTTATTCGCCCCATTACCTGACTAGAATATCTCTAAAAATCGTTTTGAAGATTTTATAATTTCTTTTAACTTAAAGCAGTACAATATCAATTATCATAAAAAATCAATCAAAACATTTGTAACAACAAGGTAAGCGATAGTTACTAAGAAAATCACGGTTTTGATTTAATAAGATTAGCCTCAGTTTGTTTCCATCTCTTGTGAAACATTTTCAGAAGAAAATATGTCAGTTGCATTTTTTTTTGCAGTCGATGATACCTTCATAAATCAATCACTGACTTTCCTCACTTTGTTTTGATAAAAACGTGTGATAACATGGGGGCGAGGAAAGAATTTTGCAAAAGCGTGCAATGCAATGAATTTGTTATTGTAAAACCATAACAAATTACTCTTCAAGTAAATAACAAATAGCGTATACGTGGAAGTTTAACCACAAATAACATTTATTGAACACAGCATACACAAATTATAACCAAAGTAGCAGCATCAAACCTTAAGTCTACATAGCACTGTCGCCCTGCTCGCCTAAAATTGTCCGCTTATATGAAGACTTAAAAATTACATCACATCTGATGAAGAAAAATGAAATAAACATACATCTATGGTTTTGTTTTACATTTTTGTACAACTTTCACAGTTCTCTGCTCTCTGGTTCAGCCGTTTAATATTCGTGAGACGATAGCAATGTTTGTCAGCAGAGCGAAAAACAACCATATCATTGTATATTTGTCAGGGAGCCTGCTCGCATCAGTCAGACTGCAGGTGAACTGTTCATGTTCAAGTTAATGCGATGTTATTCTGATCCGGCACAGCAATGTTGCTTCTTATTAGACAGACCGGCCTACTAAAAACGGCCTTGAAAGCATTCCTATATTGTGGAATTCTCCACGCGTAAATAAAGGGGTTCATACTGCAGTTTACTAAAGTGAACGTGTTAGATACATAATGAAAAAACTTCAATCCCGCCGTCTCTTGCGAAGACGGCCTAAAAGCAAAAATATTGTGAGCGATAAATTGCGGAATGAAAGATATATAAAACAAAACAAGGATAAAAACAAAGGCAGATATCATTTTACGCTGTCTGTTTCTGTGAATAAAGGCCATTTGCTGCCGTCCATCAGCCAAGTTCAGCACTTGATCGCTATGCAGACGAAGCGCTCGGTAGGTTTTCCAGTAAACCGATGGCAGGATGATTAGGGGAAGCGTCACGTGAAGATGGCAGTACAGCAGAACGAAGACAGTCGTTGATACCCCCATCCCATACAGACTAAGAAACAGCAGCGAGTAAATCCAGATGACAGCGATGAATACTTTGATCTTCGATTTGGTTAAGCGCGTTTTGTACTGGAATGGATAAGAAACTCCAAACCAACAGTCAAAACACATGGCGGATATCGTGCAAGATGCAACGATATTTGTAAGAATGGCGACAGCGATTATTGTTAGCTGCACTGCCAGGATTTTGCCGTGGTGTATGGTATAGATGCCATGAAAAAAACTCACATATCCAGGCACTGTACCTGACAGCAAATCGCACACGCTTAGGTTGACAACCAGTAAACTGACCGGCTTCCGCCATAACTGATTCCGATTTCTTGGATCACGGTAAATGGAGACGAGCAAAAAGATATTTGAAAGGACTGCTGGTGAGGCCAAGATAAAGCTTATAACAGACTGCGTTAAGAGTTGCAAGTCCGAATCTGGGCTGGCCATTGAGCAAAGCGAACGTTCACTGACCTTGGAGTTCTTGCTTCATGGATTTTTATTCAAAATCCATGCCAGTTTAATTATAAAGAGACCAATAAAATTTCAGATCTAAACAATATGGATAGCGTTTATTTTCATTTAAAGAGATTGAATAACCGCTAAATGTCTTGAAGATGTATATACTTTAAGTACATCCGCAAAAGTGAGAGTTAAGTGACGGGATTAACACGTCACGGCGGACAAAAGCTTGCGAAGACACAATGCTGACAAGAGGATGAATTCGTACAATGGCGAAAATGTGATCAGAATGTGTTGCAGATTAAAAGAACACCTGGTTGCAACAGAAACTGATTTGCGTCAGCAAGAGAGTATGAAGTGAGAGAGTTTTTACCCCCATATAGGCCTTATTCCAAAGGAAATTCCTCTTAAGTGATTTTTAGACATGGTACCCAGTTCACCCGCGGATGTTAACGCGCGTTGCGTGGATGTTCTCGCGGTTTTAGAGACAATCAGAAACGCAATGTCTAGTTTCCAGTGTGCCCGCAATCGATTTGAGACAATGCATAAGTATAGGCAGCTGTTCAGACGATCCTGCTCCATGCTGGTTTTTAGGTAGTTCTTGAGTCATCAAAGGGCAGAAAATGTAAGCTCTGAGACTGAATAATTTTATGCTGCGCTAGCGATAGACTGCCAAACAGCCGTATTTTTTGCGCCGGATCACGTTCGAGCGGTCTTCGAACGCACGCGACTGTTAACTGTTTTAGAGAAAAAAACGACTGTTTTGCAGTCTACGCACGCGACTGTTAACTGTTTTACAGAAAAAACGACTGTTTTGCAGTCTACGCTAGCGATGGCGATAGCGGGAGGGGGGAGGGGGGGTTCAGCCCCCCTGCCTTCCCTGCTCCACCACCTACGTAATAATATGCGTGGTGTTATTTAAAGATAAAAGGGGTACATGTTCAGTGGCGTATTTACCACGTTAATCGAATTACTCGCGCGCGAAGCGGTCAGTAATAAATGTCGGTAAATATGGTAAGAACGCGGAGATTTTAGCATTCCAGCCGCCAATTACATAACGTGTTTGAGGTCGCTGTGACGTCAGCCCATCAACGATCGCGTCCACGACTTTGTAACTGTCCGGAGAAGGAATTCTTAGGCGCTTGGCCACTATGTCAACAACTGTTAAGAAAAAGAAAATTATAGAGAATTTTTCTAACGACTATGACTAAAAAGTAAAATAACTGTAACCATAGGTCAATGATAAAAAAGAGATTTTTTACAGAGAAAAAAAACGTTCAGCAAACATCGGAGCCCAAATCCCCGACGACCAAAAACAAAAAATCATCAGTAGACAATGAAATCTCTCTTAGAGGCGGATCCAGAAAAATCAGAAAAGAGGGGGCCGCGAAAAATTTCAGCGATAGCGCAACCTTGCCCCATACTCACAATACAAACCTCATTGCACAATACCACTCAAAAGACGGTTGGTTACAAAGGAGTTTAGAGTAAATCTGAGGACAAGGGGGGAGGGGGCTCGCCCGTGCGCGTGAATCCGCCCATGTCTATTCGATTTAAATTATAAATTATAAATACGTAACTTAATGCGTGCGGAACTGTAATCCTGTACAATCGTTGCTAATAGCCCAATTTCGACATATTAAAATTAAGCCTAAAACAATAGACCTCCGTACGAGGCTTCGGGGAATAAACTATAGACTTTGTGAAGTTTCTTCTCCAGAGCCTCGTTCGCAGTGATGTCTATTGTTTTAGGCTGAATTTTAAAATATCGAAATTGGGCTATTGCGGACCCAGTGTACTTTGATTGCGACCGGGAGGGTTGAGGGTTGTCAGTTGGGAAAAAGTACAAAATACGGTAGTAAGATTTACATTTATGGAAATATTCTTCTCCATAATCTTCCTTCAACTCTGGGCTCAAGTCATTCCACAGCCGCTTTACTGATTCGAGGATTGGGGCCTGTACGTTCGTCTTGAATCGTCCAGGTTCAATAATGCTGACCAGCACTCCCCACGGGCTCATTTCACGTCTAAGGGCATCCGAAAAGGCTTCAACACCATATTTGGAGATACAATATGCTGACATGCGAACAGGCGCTATGAGACCTGTTAGAGAAAACAGTGCTCGATTATTAAATTTTAATTTAGTTGATTGAAATATCAAGTGGTATCTAATAGTTTTAGTAGAGACACTATAGGATTGCAGTCCAAAACCTACAAGTTGTGTATTTTTAAGCCAAAAATCATGAATAATTTTCACTTTTAAGAGAAACGAGCGCCCGATTCTGTTCTAAAACGATTGCAGTTCACGATTAAATTTTCTTCAATTCTGACAGGTTTAAGGGGGTCCTTCTTAACTACTAAGTTGTTGCTAAGAAAGGTATCTAACCGCCATATTTTGGAAACTTGACCTGCTACGGATAAGCTTTTTTCGCACCTTTGTTCAATTGAAGAGTCCTTCAAGAGTTTCAAATCACGGCCATATTTGACTAGTGGCGTGGCCAGAATAGAAAAAACCCTAAAACTGAAAGGGCATATAAAACTGAAAGTTAAAATCAGTGCCAATAGATAAAGAATGTCCACGTGCTTAATGCTTCGTACGGGTTTTACAAAATTTGCATTATTGTAAAAGTTATGACATAATAAACACCCGTATTTTCAGACTTTCTTCAGTAGCGTTTTTTTCTTTCTTGTAAATGGTAATCCCATACGTAGGATTATAAAGAAGGCTATGTTATCTCCGATTCTTTAAAAAATTCAGAACTCTTCCTTTTTCCTCCAAGTTTAAGGGATTTTAAATTCTAACGCGCGGTTTAGGACTGGCACTAGTTATGCAGGCGCAATGTCAATATTTCAAGCAGGTATTTCCTGCCCCACAAAATTTACCATTTAGCGTTACAAAACGATCCAAAATGGCTTGCCACTAAAACTGGTCTTCAGGAATTCCCTAGCAACTGCTCTCGATCTGTAGTTAAGAAGGACCCCCCCCTTAAATCGATCATGTGACGCAAAAGTGTTCATCCACGGAGAGACACTGTCAGCCCACAGTGACCCACAGTGCGCGTCCGAGGAAAATACCCCGGGTGGATAGTACTCATCCGTGAAAATGTTTAGCGAAATGTAGAAATATTTGACTGACTTGCATTTAGTGGGCTTGTTGTCCGATTTTGTATATGTATCGTTTGCTACATTTCGCAGATTTTGCTCATATTCGTACTTTTTTTATCAATCAGCCTTACCTGCTAAACTTGACAAGTTAACAATTCTTCCCTGCGACTTTTTAATCAATGGTAGAAATGTCTTGGTGACGTCAATCAATCCCCACAAGTTGACGTCTGCAACACGTTTTATATGGTCCAGCGGCATCCATTCTATTGGTGCTACAGTGGCAATTCCAGCATTGTTCACCAGGCCCCATATGCCTAAAATGTTCAAGCACATTTGTGTAGGTTTATAACACCTTAATTTTTTTTCTTCTCCGTTTCTTCTCATGTTCAATTTTCAATTTCCTGCCCAATTAAAAAGTGTCTGAGATTTATTAATCCGGTAATTTTAATGTCAGTCATTTCCCTCCACTCGCTCCGCCTTGGGTATAAGACTGAAGGCATTCTGCAAAAAAAAAAACTGCAATCCAAAATAGCAATTACCCTCTGCCCCGTTACAATGTCGTGTGCCTTGACAAACCAATGCCTTCCGTTGCGCTCTATTTTGCAACATTGTTTTGATTCTATTTCTGGGTTTCATGTCGACATGTAACGTCCCTGTTTTAACAGTAAGTGTCCCAAGAAATTATGTCGTGGATTGTAGTTCAGAAAACGGTTTGACCATCGGGAGTATTTCAAATACACCGTTGCACTTGAATTTGTTGGCAAAACACTTTGCAAATAGCGCAGTCCGCCTTAGCAGTCCAGTTTATCCCTTTATACGCGTGACGTAACGAAACCATTGTTCTTCGGATCACGTGACAAAGCGCTTCAACTCAAGCAAAATCAAAATGGCGGACGTTGCGGTGGCAATTCGAATCTTAACTTGGCGTCAGTATTCTACAAAAATAGAGTTCTTTACGGCATTTTATGTGAATTTCAACTCTGCTGATGGTTTCAAAGATCAATTTGTAGAGTTCAAACAGCTACAATCCGCTGTCGAATCATCTTGGTCAGTGTGTGCAGACAATCTCACATAGATGTCGGTCGTTTCGCCTACAAGATGATTCGCCAACAAGTCGATTCGCCTACACTATCATGCTTTTAGAACGAGGAATATACTTAGGAATATGCTTAGAGTAAGGCGGTATTGGTTTGATTGACAGCAGCGGAAATCTGCTTTCCCAAAGCTAAACCTGTAGCCTGCAAATACAGCCGCCTCTCATCGCTCCCGGCCGGTCTGGCATTGCACGTAGTAGCGGGAGCGAGTGAGAGGTAGCCTTCCACGCAGTCGTTTTTAGGGGAGATCGGATTGCACTCGCTCCCCACAAAGTGCAATCCGATCTCCCCTAAAAACGACTGCGTGGGAGGCTAAGTGAGAGGCGGCTGTATTCGCAGGCTACTAAACCTGCCGAACAAGTGTAGCTCTGGATATGTAAATCATTTAGTTTTATAACTTTTTCAATTATAAACCCCTGTTGTAGGACTCGTTTTGCACTTTATGTTGGTAGGAATGCACAAAGCGACTATAGGAATTGTTTTGGTTTTATATCATTATTTTAAGAGAGTTTTACCAAGTAGAATTCTTGTACGCATTTCAGGACAAAGTATCCCGTCCAAATAGAAAATTGACAACCGAAAATAGCCCTTCCCCCCCCCCTCCCCCGCCGTCCGTATATGAGCCCTCTCCGAAAATAAGCCCACCGGTAACTGAAAGAGACGTTGAACAAATTGATGTTTAGCTACAAAAATAATTTATGATTTCATTTGGATTAAACATCTTTAAGCACAGAATGTATTTAGGTGGCGCTGTCTTCGGTGCAGAAATGTTTGATCAAATCTCAAAATTGTTAAAGAATCAAATGTCCACTGCTACACAGACAGCGGTGACACCATTAGCGAAATGCACTGTGCCATCATGACCTACAAAATCCCAGAGTTTTCCAAGGGCCCATTGGACAGTCCGATTGCGTGATCGTCGCGTCCTTTAATGATATCTTTTTTACCACAAATTTAAGTAAAGTTATTAGATGGAATAAATAGCTAGCCTTACTACTCTGCCATTTGCTTCAATATGCCTCTTCTTTGGTTTGTTATTTATGTTCCTCAATAGATTATCGTTACCACTGGTTGGGGAAAGCAATTGCTTTGAACAGAATTGTTTATTATGCAGTGTAAACATCTCTTACCTTGGCCCGAAGGTAGCACGTTCTTCGCTTGTTCAAATACATCCTTAATTTGCTGTGAGTCTGTAACATCCATTTGAAATGTTTTCAATTTACTGCTCGTCATCGATTTCAAATCCTGTTCTCCTTGTTTTGTCAAACAGGTAGCTAATACATTAACTCCCATCTTGTCCAAACGAATGGCGGT
Source organism: Meandrina meandrites (assembly GCA_963693305.1). Classification (NCBI taxonomy): domain Eukaryota; kingdom Metazoa; phylum Cnidaria; class Anthozoa; order Scleractinia; family Meandrinidae; genus Meandrina; species Meandrina meandrites. The sequence continues at coordinate 27,406,150 of OY855913.1, forward strand.
TTCACGACCGAAGCCCGAGTCGCAACCTGTGATGAACACATATTTCGTGTGCAAGTTTTGCACCTTTTGGTTTGCAAGAAACTTTCTCACAGTTATCCACAAGAGGATAAGTGTTACCGCCCCGGCAAGAACTAAAGTTAGATCCATGCTTGCACTGAAATTGTCGAAGGGCTTTGGTTGCGTGCTAGAACAAGAACATGAACCTTGCTCGAAAGGCAATTGCGTTACTATTGGTATGAGCAAAGTCACGCTTGATTAGTTTATACAAATCGATTCTGAAAGTTAAATTTTATGCATTTTTAATATCGTTTACCTAAATTTTCAATTAAATATATATTTTTTTACCTTTATTTTTTAACACCATTTTTTGTGAGAATTTTATGCTCGACTGCATTAACGTACCAATGTAAACTTTACAATTTTGTAGAACTCAAGTACAAGCTAAGAACATAAAAAATTATTTTTATTATTCATTCAAAATATTTCTCCGTTTCTGATTGGCTTTTAATACCCGGCTAATTCCAGCTAACCAGCTCGGCTAGCGCCGATCGCGAAAATGGCCGCAAGCAAGGTTTGAACATCGCGACGAAAACAATTCCAAATTATTAGATCATAAAGATAGTAAAAACACAAAAAAGCTTGATTTTTGTAAAGCTTTTCTTCTGCGAAAATTCTACCCCAAAGTTGAGAAGCATTTAAATGCATTTTGTGGTTTTACAGCTCTGGGAATATTTTGAATGAATAATAAAACGATTATTGAATTCGGCTTTCGTATGATATGAAGAATTATGCAGATCTAAGGGGGCGTTATCCGCCTCAGCCTTCGACTTCGGCAGATAACACCCTCCTCGATCTGCATATTCTTCATATCATACGAAGCCTCATCCTCCTCGGAAACCCTGGGCTTCAAAGGGAACGGGAAGCGAAGGGAGAGACTTTTTTCCCCGCTCCAAGTCTCCCTTCTCTTCCGAGGATGACTCAGCCTCATTATCATTATGATTGAGTAATCCGTGAACAGTTCTCTAAACAAATTGCTTGAAAATGCTGACTGCTCAATAAAAAGAGAACATGTATTTTTTAACAGACAGCTTGAGTGAGAATCGTCCAACCTATAAACAACTTACAACACAAAAATTAAGAAAACCGGCATCAGCCTGGGGAAATTAACAGTGGGCACACTATTACTAATGTGGAAGGCGTGGTGGCCTAATGGTTAGTGCGCTGGACTCCGGATCGGGCGGTCCGGGTTCGAGCCCTGGCCAGGGCACTGCGTTGTGTTCTTAGGCAAGATACTTTACTGTCATAGTGCCTCTCTCCACCCAGGTGTATAAATGGGTACCGGCGAATTTACTGCTGGGGGTAACCCTGCGATGGACTAGCATCCCATCCAAGGGGGAGTAGCAATACTTCCAGTCGCTTCATGCTACGGAAACCGGGATAAGCTCCGGCCTGATGGGCCCCTAGGCTCGTATACAGACTTTACCTTTTACACTATTAGCAGAGATTTCCTAACCGTTTAGTCGGGAGGGTGTCTGAAAAAGAAAGGTTGTTTACCATTTACCCAAAAAATTCAGAAATTTCGGGTGGAATGTAAATGGAAAGACTCTTTTATTTTTCTTCAAAACGGAATTTCGGAATGGGCAATGTGCGTTCCATTTGCTAGTTATTAATTCCAGCCTTTTGGCTTGAATTGCCTTTGATCGCGATGCTACTGAGGTGATAAAAGATGGCTTCGCAAATGTTTCAGTGGGGAGCATGTGGGCTTTTGGCACCTGTTATGCCTCTTCTTTTATCTCATGAGTGTGTTGGTGATCCCTTGTCCCAATACGGTGAATAATCTGAGTAATATACGCTTTCTGGAAGTGGTTCTTCATCCGGAAAAGACCAGAAACCCCTACACACAAGGCTCGCTCTATAATTTACAATCTTCCAGGGAAGAGTCGCATCCCTCCTGTGGAGATTTCCACTCGGGATTTGACGCGTCCCATTTACTACAACCGTCGAACAACCGGTTTTTCTAAATATATGGTAATCAACCTATGTTCATCCGCAGCCTGATGGGATGAGCCAGCCTAGTGCCCAGGCGTTTACCTTCCCGCTAACCGATTTTACACGAAATTTCGTATTCGCGACTTCGTACTATTCGCTATTTGGGTTTTCCCTATCCTGCGAGCAGGCTCTCTTTGGAGGTCGCGAGTTCGCTTAAGCAGCGCGTGCGTTGCCCCCAAAGAGAGCCTGCTTGCAAGCTAGGTTTACCCGATAGTCTAGTTTGGAAAAACAGGTGTCTCGGAGTGTTTCTGTTACATCACAGCGCGACTTTTAATTACAGATTCCACAGACAACAGATCACGTACAGTGCTATCTAAGGGAGGGTCCATTAGAAATATCCGAGGTGGAGGAGGGGGGTGGGGGGGAGTAAAGATTTTCGGTGTACTCATATTTTTTTAAGGCACAACCGCTTGCAGGAATTTTTTCCGGTTATTTCTAAATGTCCGTCACTAGATTTAGAGGCATGCAATACAATAGGGTATAGCGAGCCATGAATTACGGCAGTATCATTGCATTTCATTCCTCGGAATGTATAAGCTATTGATGTAAAACTTTAACAACGGAATGGCTACTGAGGCTGTAACACAAGATTGTGCGAAAATTTAACGCATCTATTGGAAAGCTACAGTCCTTGTGATTGTGAACTTGCGCCGGAAGAAATTCTCGAACAACAGGATATTTTTTTTAATCCGTCGCCAATTCAAGGAGAAAAAAGATATGGATTTGAATGGTACCAATAATAATCAGTTATTATTTTAAAAATTTGGGCTGTTTGCTAGTTATTACTAAAATATTCGGAGTTTATCATTGAACAAAACAAAAATCAATTTTGTGACCGATTTAAAATTTGGCCGTTTGTTAGCTGTTAACTTTTAACCTATTTTTCCTTCATTAGGTATGTTATTTTCCGAAAGAATAGAAGCGATCAGCAATGAACGTAGGCAAATATGACATGAACACGGCCCGTTTTGCATCCAAGCCAACCACATAACGTGTTCTCGGTCGCTGTGACGTCAGTCCATCTACGATCGCGTCCACGACTTTGTAAGTGTCAGGGGAAGCCATACTTTGACGCTTGACCACTCTGTCGATAACTGTCAAGAAAAAGAGAGATATAAAACACTTTTAAAACTAAAATGATAATGTCCATAATCAATTATAGGTTAATAAACCAAATAAGTTGTGTAATTTGTGTAATTTAGTTACCCACGTGTGAACAACCGTAACACAAATGTTAACCCAAGAGCAAGCCATGCCCCACGTGCGAGAGAATGAATAATCCTCCATTCGTTGCCATTGCGTTGAGCGTAGTTCACACGTGTTTTTCTTTGCGTTTGCATCGTCTTAAGGGCTGCGTTCATCTCTCGCTCCTGCTTGTGTTAAATATTGAGAGCTCTTCTGTGCTATGTGTGTTTCCTTGCGTTAGCGTTTGCGTCGAACGTGTGAACCAGGTATAGCGCAAATGCAAGCGCATGCGCAAGTAAGTGAAGCGGGACTTGTCCGCCATCTTGAACCAGCTGAGCCGCACCCCTCCCTTGATAGGATGAAAAGCTGGGATAAGGTACAAAATCAACTTACATTTATGGAGATATTTTTCTCCATAATATTTCTTCAGCTCTGGGCTCAAGTCATCCCAGAACCGCTTTACCGATTCGACCACTGAGGAGGTTATGCTTGTCTTAAATCGTCCAGGTTCAATCATGCTGACCAGCACTCCCCACGGGCTCATTTCACGTCTGAGGGCATCCGAAAAGGCTTCAACACCATATTTGGAGATACAATATGCAGAGCCGCTGGGAACCGACATACGACCTGTCAAATTGTTAGATTACAAAAAAAAGATACATTAGAAAATAACAAGAGAAAATTTTCTCTTGAAAACAAATATGTTGTATATTCGTTTAACAAACTTTAAAATGAGTTGGTAGCAAAGCAAGTACAATGCGCAGAAAACAAAACGACAACAACGACAAAGTTAAAAAACAACAATCGTGTTCTACCTTGCGGGGCTAACTACCTACCTACCTACCTATCTACCTACCTACCTACCTACCTACTTACCTACCTACCTACCTACCTACCTACCTACCTACCTACCTACCTACCTACCTACCTACCTACCTACCTACCTACCTACCTACCTACCTACCTACCTACCTACCTACCTATCTACCTAACTACCTAACTACCTATCTACCTACCTACCTTACTGACTAACTGACGGACTGAGTGGCTGGTTGACTTGTTGGCTGACTGACTAGTTGAGTGACGGACTGAGTGGCTGGCTGACTGGCTGACATACTGACTGTCTTGGCGGCTAGCTGACTGACTAGTTGACTGACAGACTGACTGACTGACTGACTGACTATAAGTGAGTGGCTGGCTCACTGGGTGGCTTACTGACTGACTGGCGCTATATAAATTGTTATTAAGCGCCATATAAATTGTTATTACTATTATTTTATCATTATTATTATTATTTTACTATAAATTAAATGTTCTAGGAACGATGCCGTTATTCATAATATTGAAACATTGTATTACCGCACTTATTTGATACCTCACCTAACATACTTGACAAGTTAACAACTCTTCCCTGAGACTTTTTGATCAAGGGCAGAAATGTCTTCGTGACGTCAATCATTCCCCACAAGTTGATGTCCGCAACCCGTTTCATATGGTTCAGCGGCATCCATTCTATTGGTGCTGCAGCGCCAATTCCAGCATTGTTCACCAGTCCCCATATGCCTGAAATTTAGTTATTAATGCATCGGCTCATCAGTTCAGTTTTTTGAAGATTGTAAATTTTCATTTTGTGAAGCTCTAAATAGTTGTGGTCTTTAGAAGGACTCTCTAGTCGGGAATGGAACACGAGAGGGGAGTTGTAAGGGCTAGAGTAGGATGACGGATAGTTTCCCAAAGATTGCGTGACGAGTCAAAAGAATGTCTTCTTAGTGACGCCGAAATTTTGATTTGATCTGCAATGAAGACCAGAGAATGGAGAGAATACATTATCTGGTTTTGCGAGCGTTATCTCTCAGCTTTTGCCAGGCCTATTGATTGCCACCGAAATTGATTATGAATACAAATGTTCTGGGTACTCCTTTAGTTATGAGCCTTGACCTTATTCTCCTTCGAGTGTCCGCTTACAGGAGGTGGGTAACACACCCGAACTAACAGTTTTGATAACTCGGCTATCAAAGAACTTACTTAGGTTAGTGGCCGTTCCTGTTTTACAGCGCCTTTTAAATTAGCGAAGGTTCCACGGTATGGTCTGTATATAGCGATATAAATTTCCAGGGGTGGGAGGAGGGAGATGCTCTAAGCTTTTCAATTCGGTTCAAAGCTTCAAAATGAAACCGAAATTTACATAAAAGCTATTCGAAATTAAATCTGCAGGTGAAGGTGGCCCCTCTTGGAATAAAAATGTACTTGAGCAGTGACCGAAAACTGTTAGGGTTCCTTCAGGTCTTTGGTTCTTTTAAAATATCCAAGTAGCATCAGATTGTTATCCGGCCAGTGAAATTGGGAGTCCTGCGGGATATAAATGTCTTACCTTGTCCCAGTCCCGAAGGTAGCACATTCTTCACTTGTTCAAACACATTCCTTATTTGCTGTGAGTCTGTAACATCCATCTGAAATGTTTTCAATTTAGTGCTCGTCATCGATTTCAAATCCTGTTCTCCTTGTTTTGTCAAGTAGGTAGCTAATACATTAACTCCCATCTTGTCCAAACGAATGGCGGTTTCACGACCGAAGCCCGAGTCGCAACCAGTGATGAAGACATATTTCGTGTGCAAGTTTTGCACCTTTTGGTTTGCAAGAAACTTTCTCACAGTTATCCACAAGACGATGAATGTTACCGCCCCGGCAAGAACTAAAGTTGGATCCATGCTTGCACAGAAATTGTGGAAGGTTTTTGGTTGCGTGCGACTCTTGCACGTAACGCAATTGCATTATTTTTAGTAAAACAATACCTTTTGTGTTATGGGCAAAAGTTACGTTTGTGACGTTTGTGCTCCCTCAGCGTTATTTTATGTTAATGCAGTTTATGGTAGTGGTCACATCACGGGTACTAACTAAAGTAAAGACAGAGATAACTTTAGTTACAACTTAAATAATGTGGCCACTTCTTTGCTCATTCTAACTATGTAGTCAGGAAACTTTACGCCTCGGTGATCCAAAACAATTAGACTGCGAGAAGTTTACTTCTTTTCCTAGCGTGCGACGGGATAATAAAATCACTCACGATTGAAGTGGATGCAACAGTTATACTCTGTTCCAGGAGTCCGGTTAATACGGTGGGAAGCAGCGCGAAAAACGGCGAGCAATCCAGAATGTCCCGCGAACAATCAATCAGGATGTGGTTTTTGACGTTTTGCTTGGCACGTGCACGTGCGAGATGTATATAAATATGCAAAATCAAAAACCACGGGTGAAAAATAACGGGGTGAGGAAAAATAACGAAATGCAAACAAAAATTATAATAACACGAAACAGTCACGTGTAGCTTCACCATCTAACATCCGTAACAATTTTGACCTTTTTTCTAAATCTTCGTGACGTTTCGTCGACGGTTCACCGAGCGAATATATGAACAAAGGGCGATAACCAGATAAAGCTTTCGCCGGCCAGCCACAATTAGGGCTCCCAGGAACCAAGCATCTTCTAGCCAGCGTAGCAAGCGTTCCTGTCGCGTGCGAGCGAGTGCGAGCGTCAAGATTCTGGTCGCGCGAAAATTGGGGCGACTCCCACCCCCTCCCTGCTCCTTTCACCGCGGTAAAACGTAAAAAACAAGAAAACTACTTCAAAGATAAGGTTTTCATTTTCACTGTTCAAAGTTTGATACTTAACAAGTATTCTCCTGGTTTACTAAATTTTTTGGAACTTTACTAAAAAAGTTCTAAGCGTTTGAAAACGGCGAAATGCCGACTGTCGGCGCCATTGTCAAAGCAATTTTGATCGGGTGCAGAGCATTTTAAAAGTAAAGAATCTCGTTTGAGAGAACTGAAAATATATTTACCATATCCATACCATATTTAAAATATCCTTACTGATGCTTCCACGTTAACGTGAATGATTTTTCTCGAAATAAGAAAACAAAAACATCCTCAGACGTTTGACCGCGGTGAACCCTGCTCCTTCCCTTTTTTGTTCTCGCCCCAGTTTTCGCGCGACCAGAATCTTTACACAGCACTTCGCTCGCTCGGGAACGCTTGCTGCCCAGGCTAAACATCTTCCAAAGGCTAATCAGAACTAACTTTAATTAACTCCGTTGGCGTGAGCACAGAGTCGACTGGTACAACTAACTACAGTTAAGTATGACGTCATATAGCTTGAGACCAACAAAAGTTAAACTGTAGTTTAATATATTTTTTATGGCGCTGATGCGACCAAAGCCAATAACTTGGGGTGCTTTTCTTATTAGTTTGTAAAATTTGATCCAGTAGATAATCTTTTAAGTTAAATTTTTTAATGAAGCTTTAATTTTACGACAAAGATGATATATTCATTTGTCACGCGCGAGCGTGGGACAAAGAAAAAAAAGGCTCAGTCCCCGACAGGACTTTAGGGGCAAACTTTAAACTTTAGCAAGGGCCAACGGACAAAACAAAGGAACCGGATCCTGTTGAATCCGATCAGCAAAATGTAGGGATACAAGTAACTGAAATTAACTAAGGTGGCTCGATTGTTTTTTTCAGGGACAACATGGCTCAAGTTTGAGAACTAGCCACATCGTTATTAACAATGCCATCGAAAAACGATCACCACAGCATGTACCACCAACCTGCTGCCTCAATGTTGGCACAGTTTGAACAAATTCTGTAACAGCGTTAGCGAAATATTTGGGGATGAAGTTTTGGGGGTTATAACTATAATAAATACAGCAAAAAACATACCATGGAGATAATTGTTGAAGACCTAAATGTAATAACTGACCTTAAATGTAATAAACTCCTAAATGTAATAACATTTGGCCTTAAATGTAATAACACCTTAGGGTGACAACATTTGGACTTAAATGAGATGGTTTATACTGACGTCATCATTGACGTCATCAAAGGCGTCATTAATCAACTCACTGTTATTGCATAAACCACGTGATCTGTTGCACCATCTGTCATCTCATTAAAAGGGTTCTTTTATCGCAACGAGTAACATGTGTTTTCGGGTTTGTCACCTGACTGATGACGTCATTGCACTCAGTTATAGCGGAGCTCTGCAGCGGCCCGAATCTAAGGGCTACAGAGCGGAACTTGGCGGCCATACTCCAGAAATATGTCAACGTTAAGATTATCGTCAGCTTATATCCTATTTGATATTTGGCATCCATGTTATGGCCAATTGACAGTTGTCAAAAAGGTATTCGCTGACCAGTATCACATGACTATTTCACGGGCTTACGTATTTTTTATTTTGACCGCTGATTAGGTAATTGTTCTCCACTGGATCGCGGGCTCAAGTCCTATTTTTAATCTGTCTATGGTCTCTAAGTTCAGATTTAAATTAAAAATAAAACGGGAAGCACTGCTTTTAGGCTTGGCTAAATCTATCAAGCATTGGAGTGATATTTTATGGTTTCATTTTCGAATGATGAGATATCCTGGGTCTCAACTGGACAAAGTTCTTATTGTAATTATGTATGAATTTATTAATTTTAGTTTATTAATTTTGAACTCAAGGCTATCAAGGATATAAAATTTATAACAGCTAACATGCATCAACGGAGGTAATTTTTTAAACAAATTGTGTATTGAAACAACATCAACATTTAAACATTAACAGTTCTGTCCATTTCTTTGCAGTGAATGGTTACTCTTTTGTCTCTTTTCCTCTTCAGCTTTGTCAAAAAGTCAGTATTTGTTACTTTTCTCTAGACACAACTAACACTAACAAAAAAAGTAAAAAGTTTGTAACGATACAACATCAGTGTTTAAACATTAACAGTTCTCTTGACTTCTTTTCATTGAAGCTTGTTTTTTTAGCCGGTTTTTTTGCTTCATCGAAAGATCACCATGAGTTACTTTTTTTTCCAAAAAATTCTTTTGATGACACACCAATCGTATCCGTCTTTCCTAATCTCCAACCAGGCATTGGCCCATTTTGGATCGGAAATGATGCTTTTTAATTCCATGATCAGACCGCTTGAGGTACCATATTTCTTGATAAGGCTACGGACACTTATAACAAAAGATTTCACTCCGCCGGAGATATAAACCCTCGGCAACATTCGAGTTAGCCTTTGCGTCACCGCCCTAAACCGTGTACTGACTCCACATAACGATTGGTATGAATGGCACGCGTTACCGGCAAATAGAGCGGCCGATGATATCAATACCATTTGGAAGATTTTTTCTAAAAGTTCATTGGGCAGGTTTTCGATGCAACAATCTCTATTGGATCCAGACGCCAATGAGCCAACATTCTCATCAGGAACAAACTGAAGCGCTATTTGTTCCTCTCCACCCTCAATTATCTACAAGGCTGTCTCGTTTGGCTGATCACTCTCCTCAACTTCAACCACAACATCTCCCAAGTCATCCGCACCCTCTTGTTGTTCAATTTCTTCATCACAGTCATCATCATCATTAACCGTATCACCCATGTCAATGTTTCCTTCAGTTCTACTCGCATATTCCTCCGTGATGTCTTCTAGTACCTCCTCACCATTGTCGTGGTCGCTCACAACTGGTTCCAAGGCCACAAAATGTTCCCCTTGATTTTCTGCAAAATGTCCAAGGTACACAGTGGCCGTTGCAATACTTGCTGAAGGGCTGAACACATGTTGCTCACCAGCTCCCAGGGAAGATACTATTTGAACGTCAATGTTATATAAGTTCGCGGCCGCATACAGTGTTAGCTGATCCCCATAGGCCCCATCTTGTGACATATGATTTGTATAGTTGCTCCAGGAAGCAAACTCATTATCTGCCAAATGCTCCAAAAGAGGAAAACCTTCGTTATCGTAGGGGTTGCTTTCTAAGTAATCAACTATTTCTTCCCTCATAGTTTCGGCAGATCTGAAAATCCCTAGCTTCTGAAGCTGGTGTGAAAGTGAACTGAATTGGCAGTTACCATCTCCTGGTGGGTTATATGCTATTTTATAGCCTTGATCTTCAATAGCCTCGACGTAGTCGTCTTTTCTCATAGCTATGTGATACTTTTTATAGTGCTGATTTTTTTTTTCCTTTTTGACAGCTTTGCTACTTTTTGTTTTTGTTTTTCGCGCTGTAGGGTAAGGCTAGTGACGTCATCTACAGGGACCCATTTCTTTTCTTTCTTTCCCGTTAGTGGTGAAGTATATGAAACCTTATAGGTATGTAACTGAATGTTTCTTTCTTCTACACGAGCCTCAGTTATATGTCGCTTATTATATGATCTTCCTCTTAGACGTAAATAAACTGTTTCTCCAACGCTGTAAACAGAGGGCGGATTCAGGCGAAGCTGCGTTCGCTGCGCACGCTTATCACACCTCTTGGTCGCTTTTTGTGCCTGCTTTCGCACTTTAGAAGCTTGCCGGGAACGTAGTTTCCGGTCATTTTCTGTTGGGCGAATTTTTCCAGGGCTAGGGAGACATTCCTCTTCTAAGCCGCTTTCTCGGAGATTATTACATTTCCGTGCAAAATAAATTTCAAATGGTGTTTTGTGAGCAATTACTTCTTTGGGGTCGTTATTTAGAATCCTTTGGTAAAGAGGAATTTGTTTTGCCCAGTTGACACCGTCCTGACCCATTTTACTAAGGTCGTACTCTATCTTAGATCTCAATGACCTGTGACAACGTTCAACCTTGCCTTGCGACTGGGGGTGCCGAGGGCGACTGTAAATCAATTTAATATCCATGCGCTCACAAAGCTTTTTCACGGCTTTTTTGAACTCTCCTCCTTGATCGCTTTGAACTATACGTGGTGCTCCATGCTCCATATAGATACTTTCCAGTTCTTTGGCAACGTCCTTGCTTGATTTGTTTGTTAGAGGACGAAGCCAAACGAAACGACTAAAAACGTCAATCACTGTGAGCACGTATCTATACAACTTCCCATTCAACTTGACAGATCCTTTGCTTCCCATATCCATTAGATCTATTTTGTGTCTCATGTGAACATCTCTAGCTCTAACTGGTTTCAGTGTTGGCTTATTCATAAACTTGGCATTCCGACGATAGTGACTTTTGTCGGTGTTTAGAATATTTTGCATTTTATCATTTGTGATCTTTGAAGATAACCGGCGAGCGGCCTGCGATTGGCGAGTTGGTGTTCTTTTTTAAATTATGAAAGTAATTTTCTTTAATAATATTTTCACAATGTTATTTTATGTTAATTATAATTGCAACTGTGGAACATTTGTTGAGTATGTTAGTGTTTGATCAAACTCAATTTGCTGTATTATCCGACTTGTTCATTTTAGCAAAACAAGGATTACTGATAAGTGGTGATAAGGATAACAAGGATAACATCTTATCTCCTGATATCGGAAACTAATTAACTCGCACTTTTGGTCCTTGGATAGCGCTCTTCATTTTGCATTTCAAGACAGGCAAAATGTTTGTCGAGTTTGGATGCAGTGTCCAATTATGGTAATCAAACGCAATCATTAAAGCAGGAATTCTTTGTTAAACAGTTTTTCAAACCTACAGTTTGGAAATGCTTCGTCATTTGCGAAATATTAACCCATGGGGCATTATACAATTGATACTTTTAAAGAAAAAGCAGATTCACATCATCCTACTGGGAAAATTGTAAACGACCAAAATATCGGACTCTGAGACCTTTTTTTCCAGACACAGTTACGTATATAAAAAAAAGGAGACAGATTGAAGGATCGAACTATCCAGACTCGCTGTGTGTGGTCTCACAAGAGAGCCAAATCGAGATGTAAAAGGCATTTAAACCATGAAACGACAACAGCTATTTCAAATGCACCTTGCGTCGCGTCCTGGTGACGTTGTCATCACGGCATCCGGTACCACTGTGATAGTTTTGTCTGGAATTGTTGTTTGGACTGATCAGGTTATGATTCAAGAACGGACTGATAAATCGCTGGCGTCTTGAAAATATTTTCTGCGGAACTATATTGGTTAACAAGTAGATTTAGAAACAAAAACGTCACGCTATTACCAACCTATCGAAATTTGTTTGTATGAGAAGGAATTTAAAGGCTGGAATAAGGATTCCCGCTTACAGGGATTGTGTGTAGTGCCACGTGATTATTTTACTAAACAACGAGGTGGTTACGTCAATGATGACGTTTGTGTAACGTTGTTTCATTTAAGTCCAAATGTTGTCACACTTTGGAGTTTATTACATTTAAGGCCAAATGTTATTACATTTAGGAGTTGATTACATTTAAGGCCAAATGTTATTACATTTAGGAGTTTATTACATTTAAGGTCAGTTATTACATTTAGGTCTTCAACAATAATTGGGTAATATCTAAGAACACGACGCACTTTGGGAATGCAGTTTCATCTCATAGTAGTTTAATTCCATTTTGTGTTTACAAAATTTATGGGGATTGCTATGGCCGATTTTGAAAATGGATTTCATGAGCATGCGCTCAGGGTCTCTTGTTACCACTTTTGTATATAATTTGGTCTACACCTAGACTTGCCTACGAGTCGATTTTTTTTAGAAAGTCTAGCCTTCAACTACAAATGCGATAATTATTTGGAAACCGCTCGATGATATATATTTTTTAAACTTGTCATTCTCGAGGTTTGTCATCAGTTAATATGGCCTGCAAGTTTCAAAGTCATTGAAAAAAGTAAAATCGGGACTCCAATGTACTAATTTTTTCTCGCAGATTGTGTGTTTACGAGTGAGTGTCCCCATTATTCACCTTGGTGCACACTGTGGTCAACAAAATAACCTTTAAACGACAAAAAAGGCATAAAACAACTTTCCTAACTAGTACAGTGCAGGGTTAGCAAGGTTAGGCAACTATAAGTGGATTTTCAATTAAAATACCAACACCTTCATTCGGGATTTTCAAGTAGCACTAAATCTTTTTATTTTTTTTTTTCAATTTTTATTTCACAACTACAAAGGTTCCTTTTACAAATGCACATATAAGTAAAAAGAAAAGAATACAAAATGACAATGACGAGAAAAAAAAGAAAAAAACACACTACGAATATACTTTACATTTCGCAAAAATCTACTTACCTACAAATACATACAAGACTATCAGCTTAAAACCTACATCTTACTAACACTACAGGGCAGTAGCACTAAACGGCCAAATTTAAAGAGGCAGTCTCCCCAAGATTTAGTAGCACTAAATCTTGGGGAGACTGTCTCTTTAAATTTGGCCGTTAGTTGTGTCATTTAAACCTATATTTCACCCTCCAGAAGGTATATTAAATCTCTGCCGAGTTAAATTACTTTTTCAATTTCCCGCGAAAGAAGCGATCAGCAAAAGAGGTCGGTAGATATGATACGAGCACGGCTCGTTTTGCATCCAAGCCAACCACATAACGTGTTTGAGGTCGCTGTGACGTCAGCCCATCTATGATCGCGTCCACGACTTTGTAAGTGTCGGGGGAGGCAACATGCTCAAGCTTGAGAATGCTCTTGACATCTGTAAAATAAAGGAAACATAGAGCGCTCTCATTGCTATTACCAAACCAAACCCCAGGGGAAATGGCAGTAAGCTGGACAGGAATTGGTTTCTTTTCAACCCCGTTCCCTGGGTCTCTTCCCGCCCCCAAGAGCGGGGGCGGGGAGAGAGAGACCCTGGGAACAAGGCTGGTTTCGTTTTAAGGTCTTTCCTATTAAAAGGAATTACGTTTTGTTGTCTTAAACAGGGTATCTGTTTGGAGTTTTGATAAGTTTTAGTAAGCTTTCGGTGCACTCACTCTCTAAGAAAAATTACCTTTACTTTTGCCTTGATGGTGGTTCGAATTTATTCATAATTCGTTTCATAGATTCCAGAGACGTTTAAACAACGAAACAATATACCTGGTGCAAATGGAAAAAAATAAAATGATTATTCTTTTTGAAAACAGAGTGTGATATATACACGGTCACAAAATGAGGAGTCTTGTATCAGCATTAAAGATTACCAGGGAATAAGGTGTCATGTTTTTAAGGGGGCAGTAAACCGGGCGTCAGACTAGTATTGTCAGCATTTCACCCATTAGCCCGCATGTGACTTTACCTTTTCCTTGAGGAAATATAGGGTTGTACAACAAAATTTAAGACTTACATTTATCAAAATATTCATCATCTCCATAATCTTTCTTCATCTCCGGACTCAGATCATTCCACAGTCGCTTTACTGTTTCAACAATGTTTTGTACCAGTATACCAGTCCGAAACTTTCCAGGCTCAATCATGCTGACCAGCACTCCCCACGGGCTCATTTCACGTCTGAGGGCATCAGAAAAGGCTTCAACACCATATTTGGAGATAGAATATGCAGATGCACTGGGAACCGACATGCGACCTGCGAGAGAAAGAAAAAGATACGCGTATACTCGTTTAAGAAACTTAAATTCGAGTTGGTGGCATGTCAAGCGCGATCTGCTAAAAATAAATCGTGAGGGGTCCAGTGGCATGCTACCCTTGGAAAATTTGGGTTTTAGTTACTTTCAGATACCGGAAGGTGGCAATCTAAAATTAACAAATAGGGTATAGATACAAACATTCAGCGTTTAAAGCGCAATGTTTTTACAACTTGAAACAGCAAGACACCGCAAACAATCATGCTGTTAACCTAAGATCTACAAGAGATTATTGCAATTTATTTGCGCTGGCCTTCAAGCTGGCGTTATTTAGATTTGTTACACCGCACCGATGAGTCCCAAAAAGGACGAAACAGCTGTCCCTGCTTTATCGGTTCTGGTCGTGTTGGTGTCTTGCAAAGTTACTTTTACACGTAGTATCAGCCTTGCTATATTATTGCAATGTCTTTACAAATACGTAGACTCAACATTTAGAACCTGACCTATAGATTCACTATCAAATCCTGCTTGAAACAATATAATTTACTCAAAATCAGTACTACTGCCATTAGCCTTTACAAACCAGGAATCTGCCGATTTCTCCTACACTTCAGCTTAACGGTATATATCAATCGATGGGAATTAACGATTAAAATTTTAGTGTAATTAGATTCTTTAAAGACTCCGAAATTTCTCTTTCTGTTATTGCTACGATCTGCAAATTCGTTAGCGATGTCAAAAAGTCATTCTTCATGACTGTTTATCATTGTCAGGTTGCTAAATTTCTCTTGCGTCATTGTTAAGAAAAATCTTCAGTCTTGAGGCGGTGGAAACTGAATGATTGTTCACCAGGATTTATCAATATGGAACTAAATCAAAAACACAGTTTATCACTAGCTTCTGGAAAGGCGTTCAAATGGAATGCTTTTAGTAATTGTTCGTTTAATAATAATTATTTTTTGCGTCTCTTTCTTCCTTTACTTGTTTATTTACTTAAGTTCTTGCTATTTTTTCCCTTTACTGTGAAAAAGTGGGGGGGCTAACGCCCCCCCAGACCCTCCCTCTGCGCGGGCCCTTGGAGACTAAGGCGCTCGCCCGCTTTTTTCGCTCGCCCCCAACTACCCAGAGCCTGAGACAGGCTAGGCCTTATCGGCGAGTGTGCGGAGAACCAGGACATTTTGTCGGGGCTCGGTTGCGTCGTAACCAATGGAAAAGCGCAATAAATAAAGAAGCGTTCTCAAGTTGAATACTCAGAAAAAAAAAATGATTTTCTGAGCTCCTATCTAGAAAGGTCATGGGTTCGACTCCCGTTAGGGAACTCGGAAAATCTTTTTTTCTGAATATTCAGCTTGAGAATGCTTCTTCATTTGTTTTACTTTATTCAAGTCACCATTTCACTTATCAACCATATCAATGAGCAAGTGTTATTATAGTCACACAGATATGTCCAGGATTGAGCGCTAATGAGATTCACGCTCTTTATAATAAGCATCACAAAGTGTCCTCACTGATTAAAGTTCACCTAAACACACATAATTCCGTCAAATATGAAGTAGTATGAAAATGGTCAATAACACAGTCATATATGAAGCACTTGCTGAACAATACCAGCATTCAATCCTGGACATAAGTGGCAAGCTGATGGCCCGACAAATTTACACCCGATTTGACCGTGATAAAAATCTGCTGTTCTACAACGAAAAACCGGAAATCATGTATAACCTCGTCTAACTACTCTAACCATAGACATAATCTTACCCCGACCAGGGGTTTAGTTTCATCTGCGTCGCAGGCTAGACCTCGTCTTACCTGCCATACTTGACAAGTTAACAATTCTTCCCTGGGAATTTTTAATCAATGGTAGAAATGTCTTGGTGACCTCAATCATTCCCCACAAATTGACGTCTGCGATGCGTTTCATATGATCCAGCGGCATCCATTCTATTGGTGCAAAAGCGGCAATTCCAGCATTGTTCACCAGTCCCCACATGCCTGAAATTTAGTTATTAATATAATGCATCAGCTCATCAGTTCAGTTTTCTGAAAATTGTAAATTTGAATTTTTTGAAGCTCTAATTAGTTGTGGCCTTTAGACAGGCTCTCTAGTCGGGAATGGAACACGAGAGGGAAGGATTTTGGGGTAGAGTAGAACGGATAGTCTCCCAAAGATTGCGTGACGAGTCAAAAGAATGTCTGCTTAGTGACGCTGAAATGTTAATTTCATCTATTTAGTTTCTTTTTTCAATGAAGGCCAGAGTATGGAGATAATACAAGAGCTGGTTTTGCGAGCGTTATCTCTCAGCTTTTGCCAGGTCTACTGATAAATTTCTGGGTCCAGCCTTGGCGTTATTCACCCTCGAGTGTCCGCTTACAGGAGGCGGGCGACAAAAAGTAACACGCCCGAACTAACAGTTTCGATAACTCGGAAATGAACTTGAGCAATGACCGAAAAATGAGGGTCTAATGCCTTTTAGGGTCCCTTCAGGTTTGTGGTTCTTTTGAAATACTCAACTAGCATCAGATTATTACCCCCAGTAAAATATTGGGAGTCCTCCGGGATATAAAATATGTCTGTCTTACCTTGTCCCGCTGGTAGCACATTCTTCACGTGTTCAAATACATCCTTAATTTGCTGCGAGTCTGTAACATCCATCTGAAATGTTTTCAATTTGCTGCTCGTCATCGATTTCAAATCCTGTTCTCCTTGTTTTGTTAAACAGGTAGCAAATACATTAACTCCGATCTTGTCCAAACGAATGGCGGTTTCACGACCGAAGCCCGAGTCGCAACCTGTGATTAAGACATATTTCGTGTGCAAGTTTTGCACCTTTTGGTTTGCAAGAAACTTTCTCACAGTTATCCACAAGACGATGAGTGTTACTGCTCCGGCAAGAACTAAAGTTAGATCCATGCTTTGCAATGAAATTATCGAAGGGTTTTGGTTGCGCGCTAGAACAACATGACTTTTGCCCGTAACGCAATTGCGTTATATTAGAAAAGCAAGCCTCTTATATGTGGGTGAGAGTCACGTTTGTGCTCCCTCCGCGGCGTTATTAGTTGAGTTTGTACAACTCGCTAATCTTTTAAGTCAAATTTTATGCATTTTTCCATGAAGCTTTGTTTCAATTTTTTCTTTTATTATTTTGCCGCGCATGTAAAAGAACGTTGAGACTACCGTAATAACAGGCTAATAACTTTAAGTGAATTTAATACACTTAAGAACGTTTTTATTTTCTCCGCTCGTTTTTGCCTCGTTCCACCATTTTCTCTTGGCCTCAGCCTGTAGTTCAAGGTCTGGATCCGCCACTGAATTCAATTCAGATCAACTGAGACCTCACCTTTCCCTGTTGCTGACCAGTTGACAATCGTACGAGATTGGTGTGAAATGGGATAAAGCATTTAAAAAGTCGTACCCGTACTCAATTGCCGATCCGAGGGTCCCTAGTCTAAACTGGGCGTGGTTCAAAGCCTTTATTGGCCCCTCAAGATAATTTTTCTATGACTTATTGGTCCAGGTCAGTTTAATACACAGTTCTAAATGAGACCCTTTGTACTTCATTCTGATGCAGCACTTGAGTCTCCCAACATCTCAATTTGAACAAATGCGAATGAAAAACAGACATTTCAACTCAAGGCTAATCAACACGAGTTTGAGCAAATTTTTTATTCAAAATGAATACACTTGAAGCAACAAGAGAAGTTAAACATTTCCTCTACAGAGTGACAGTGCACAGTATACAAAACGACTCAAACAAAACACACACAGCTACCATCTTATCAATAACACAAAACCAGAAGTTTATTGGCAGCACTGTGTGCGGTCTTTAAATCATTGGAAAACCCTACTAAACATATTACATCAGTATTAACACTATCATCTCCAAGTTGGAATTGAAATTATCCCAACTATTTGTCATACATTTCTATAATTCATGTTGGGAGAATTTAGCTTTTAGCCTAGATGTCTTCACTGAGATAATCACTAAGAAGTTAGCAAGACATTGCTGGAGATAAAAATGGTTAAAGCTCTTCTTTCTTTATACTGTCGTTGTTTGCCTTAAGTCCAGCAACCAGGCAAAATCAAGCAAGCCAATACACAACGCAAACCTCCTTGACAAAGTGCCAACAGATGAGTAACATTTCCTTATTGCTTTCACACAGGGAAGAAAAAGCCCAGCTTGCTATGCTTTTAATAAATATAAGTGCCAAGAGCAATTTATTTTTAACAGAAATTGAATGATATGTTAAATCAAACCAGGGATTTTCTCCTCTCAGCATATAGGCACAATGCAGAACCAAACCAACTACAATCACGTGTTTAGACATTGTTATCACCACAGCCCTCCTCACTGGTTCTTAGCATCAGGCAACTGATGAACAGGGAGAGAGATAGAGGGAGAAAAAAGGCGATGCAAGCCAATGTCTAGAGCACAGCATTGCACTGAATTTGACTTTGGTTTAGTGAAAGCTAGCCACTGAACATTTTGCTCAATTACAGTACACTCTAATGCCCTTCGAACTGCCTGACAGTGAAACATACAGCTGTCACTCAATTCTCACTACTTTTTTCCTGACATCATGTGGTTTTCCTACTGCATGTGTAATTCATAAACCAAATATTATTAGTTTGAGAAAAAAGAAGTCTCTTTAATCAGTCTGAAGGGTTCGGAAAACCAACAAAAACAATGTAAAATTCAATCAAAATGGGAACACTAAACAGCTCCAATACAGCTGATCTAAAAGACAGCTACAAAACTGCATCAAAATTACCTTGGTTTGTTTGTACTAATATCTAGAAAAGAAAAATAGAATGAATGAAATTTGTTTAAATTTGAATATCTAGATAACAAAAATGACATGGAATATCACACAGGGCTACTCCTCCAGCCCATTGCCGCAGACCACTGCTTGTACCAGTATTAACAATAATTATTATCCATGCATAACCAAATGTATAAATGCAGACCATTAGTGCATATCAAGGGACAAATTCAATCAGAGCTTATAAAGTTACGTGCATGAACAAATTTGGCCTACACTGGGTTACACATGCACAGCTATAACAGACTATTACAGAGACTGAAGACTAAAACTAACAGTAACTGGATGAAATGCATATTTTAGCAATTGATATACAAATTACAATGCCAAAAGCTAGATTTGGACCTTAGAGTGTCCCTAGAATTAAACGTGGTTGAAACAGGTAATCAGTCTGAGGGTCTCTTTTCAGCATGCTTCTTTGTATAGTCTTCGGCATTCTTCATAAACTTTTTCTTATCCTTCGTGTACTCCTCAGCTAAATCTGCACGGAGTGGATGCTCTGGTTCAGGGTCATGCACAAGAGCCACTAGAGCTTGAATTACTGAAAAAGGACAAAATTCAAGACTATTAAATTCGAGACCTTCAATTGAAACCGAAGTTAGACAATCCTCTATAAACTAACATGTAAAGTGCAGTTGAGCCTGCCACACTGTTTTTTATTATGCAATACAAGATGGTAGTAGCAACCACTTAGAAAATGATATTACTGGTAAATGAATTTTGCAACACCATTCAGTTTTTCCAGAAGGAAAAATATCATTGAGCTAATCTGAAATTAACATTTATTATAGCAGCAATCAAAAGTGACAACTAATAAAATATTGAAGCTATAAAGCCCTTGACTAAAAAGCCAGATGGTTAGTTTGTTAAGAGGGACTTTCAGGAAAAAAACAAACGAAATCTTGACTTCGTGGCAGAAGTTGAAAAATTGATTTGTTTAGATGGGGATTGAGAAAATTTGAAGTTATACCTCATACTAAATAATGCCACTGGAAATTACTATGAAATTCAAGTTTTAGTTATCATAAACCTACTCCTTCCTTGTTTTTAAAATATTTTAGTTCAACAAGTTTCACTTAAGCCTTCAAATCGTATGCCATTGAAAGAATGCGAGTTTTTCCGTTGATAGAAAGCACCCAAATGTGCGGTTCTCTGTTTGCAAACACAAGGTTTACAATAGTGAATTTTGCGTTACAGGTGACCGTGACAACAAAAACCATTTCTCCTTTTTATCTCGAAATTAAAAGACATTTCGGGGAGCAAACTACATCAGGTTTCTTATCAACCTAAAAGCTATTAATGAGCAAAAAATGGAAGAAATTGATTTTTCAACTTCTGCTGCTCAAAGGTCGGTTTTTCCTGAAAGTCCCTCTTAAATTGTGGATCCCAAAGTCCTGAACAGATTGAAACCTACACCGGCAGCAACTGTAACAACATTTGTTGTTTTGGAAATGTCGTCTGGGATTCCAGATTGATCTAATTATTTGCTAAGTCATATAATTAAATTTTTATCTATTATTTTTTCATTTCAAATTGTCCATTCATTTTACTATTTTATTTAGCAATATGTTCAAATACAAAAGAAGGGAGTGGTTGCCTCGGAATTTCAAAACGTTGATCATAACTACAGCTGGTTGCTTATAAGAGTGGTAGCAAGGAGAGCTTGCATGGTATTTAAAATACTATTTATACCAGTAATCTAGACCCTTAAGGGCCATTTACAAAAGAGAGAAAATTGGGTACGGACCTGTCAAAAAATTGGTCTGGATCCTAACAATTTTGTAGAGAAACAGTCAACTTTATGCAAGGCCATAGGTACTTATGGCCATGTGTAGAGTTGACTGTTTCTCGACAAAAGTAGTCTGGTCTAGCCCAATTTTTTGACGGGTCCGTACCAGTTTTCTCTGTCATGTAAACAGCCTTTTAGGTCCATAACTTAGGACGACCTTTGTCACTGGACATTGTGTTGACAAAGCATGTCTTGTTAGAATTTTTACACTTAATATTTTCTAGATGGTATTGGACGCTGTGATGAGATTCACTAACCTTGGTCTGTCTTTGTTGCTGGCTTCCAGTTTTCAGGGCTGATGATAGGCAAACAAACTTGGCCCTTTTCATCAATATTGGGATGATAAATCTTTGTTTTAAAAGTAATCTGAAGAATAAACAGACATTGGCACTTATTTTATCAAGAAAAATCATCCCTGTGATTTGCATTAACACATTTGCCCTTCAATCCATGTTTATGATCAAACAGCAAGTTCAAAGGGAGTAGAAATGGCACAGTGGTGAGAGCACTAGGCTTCCACCAATGTGGCCCAGGATTCCACCCTGGTTTGTTGTCATGACATTTAACTTTATTGCTGGTTCTTGTCCTTGCTCGGAGGGTTTTTTCTGAGTTCTCTGGTATTCCTCACTCCTCCAAGACCAACACTTTGATCTGTTGTGCATGTGTGTGTGCTGGATTAGTTACCTTTTTTGCATGCAAGAAACTTGACACATGAATAAAGTTTTATTTAAGAAATAAAAACATATTCTGTGTTTCTACTGAGTTATAGAAACACGAGTAGAAGTCAACAGCTCATGCTAGTTCTGTGTTTCTATCAAGTTATAGAAGTATGGCTTTTAGCGCGCGCTTTGCCTTTCTTACAGGAAGTTTTCTAAAAATTTTTAATCTATGTTTAAGTTGTGTTTCTGTAGTGTAATTTACTGGTAAACTATGTTTATAAATGCAAGCATTAATTTCCTATAAGGGAAAAACCCTCACCTTTGGTGGTTTGAAAGGATACTCCGCAGGAAAAATGATCTCAATCCTAAAAGCACCTTTGTTGTAAGGAGGTTTATCCTGTAAAAGAACAGAAGACAAATTTGGCAGCTGCTTGAGTTCAAATACTGTACAAGCCATTTTCTATCAGAACCACTGCCAATCAATGGATAATGGCTAATGATAAAATACATTGCAGTTGTTTAAATTGAATACGAATAAAAAAAACATTTTACCCTACAAAACTCTGACACTAACCGGCTAATCATTAATTTAGCGGGGGGAGGAGGCTGGTCAAAATGGAGGGAGGTTATGTTGAAATTCTCCTGACCCTACCCTGTTATGAAGCATTTTTTTGCTGACCCCCCCCCCCCCTCTTACCCACTTGCCCCCTTAATTCTTCCTAATGTGGGTGCATAAATTTATGTGCCCTTCCCTTTTTCCCTGCATAAAAATCATTGACCCTCCCCTTATTTGAACCAGCCTTCCCCACCCTAGCCTCTAAATAATGACCAGTCCCTAACTTGCATCTGTTTGATTTCATAATGCCTGCTGTTTTTCTATGTTTTACAAAGCATTCCAACATTTGAAAATGAAACTTGTGAAAATTTGCAGACTATTCCACAAAATTATTTGCAAAATGTCATTTTTAACATGATGGAAAAGTTTTAAAACATTCCATACAACAGCTTCTTAGCATTTACTTTCATATCCCACATTAACCAATCTGCAACGATGTTGGGTAGATAAAAAATTATACTCTGATCATAAATCTCATTAACTAAGATAATTAAAAACAAATGACGTTAACCAATGCAAGGTTTCATATCAAGCACGCCCCTATGCAGGAAGGCATAAACAAAATTTTTGTTGACAGATAACTACTCACTTAAGACTAAATCTAAAACATCTTGTGGTGACTTGGTCAGTTGTACTTCATGAAACAATAAACGGAAGTTGAACGAAAATCACTAAGTATAGTGTGAAGTACAATTCACTCCAACAAAAAATACTTACCGGTACAATAGAACCTTGCCAGTTTAGAATATTTGATTCATCTACTTGAATATCACGGAAAATTTTTTGCCCAGACTTCCTGATGTCTTGCAATTCCTAAAAATATAGAGACCTTTGGTGAGTTACACAGCACAATTGACGATTACCAATTACCGAAAATTTGTGATGCAATAAATATGCACCCACAAAACGAATTCAGAATTGTACATTTTATCTCTTGTGATTACGGAATAAATGGCTGTTGCTTGAAAGGAGAGCATCGAAGATCGCGTTTACGTAATCACGAACTACATAAAAACAGACAGCTGCAGTTTGAAATGAGGACAAAATGAGATCAGATTCATTTTTGTCAGAACAGGATCTGATCGACAATTTTAGCGACATTTTGTTTAAATAATGCACAGGTCGGCGCATTATCATCCAAAATTTTCTTGCTAAAACATCATTAAACAAATTTATTTTCGAATAGAAGCAATTTTCTACTGTTTTAAAAAGAGTTTCACTTCAATAGATGGCCTACCTTTCCCAATCTCCGTGTAGCCGCCATGCTCGAAAGAACTTCTCGCCGGTTTATGACCAGTCCCCGCGCACACAGCAACCTTTTCCCATAATACAATAGCGGAAGAAAGGGCAATTATTTTCTGGGTGGAGTAAGAGCGGTACGTTCCCTTATGCGAAGAGGTTGGGCTTTTGTAAGTATTTCCCTAATTGGAGACGGAACAGAGACTTCTGTACAATAAAATAGTTGTAAAATGTAGAATTTTAGAAATTTTAGGTTGGCCGTGGTTGCATTGTTAGAATAGGAGACTGGAAATGAATCGGTCAGCTGTCTTCTCCACGGCTAGTAGGACGAGACGAGAGCAGTAGGTCGGACGACAGGGGAAAGTTTGTGGAGCAGTGCTCACTGATCTCAACATATGGAGGAAAACATAAAAGCTTGAAGTACAAAATAAACACTACGTCATTCCGTTAGAAACATGAGGTACGCACAACTTGTTATGGGACCTGCTGGAAGCGGAAAGGTAAGGGAACTGTGAGGTTTATATGGAACAATTTGACGATAAATTCTTCTCAAAAATATGCAAGATACATGTAATCATATAACATGGGTTAAGTAAAAGCATTGTGTAGTAAGCACAGTGTGTCAGTCAACATGTTGCGTTGCGAATAAAAAATTATTTTCGTATACATGAAAGTCTTTGCTTCTTTTTCCTCGTTCCACATGGAGGACTATAGTGGGGGCCAGGGGGGGTGGGGGGGGGGGGGGGCTGGTGTAATAGGAAGTGATTGATGCACAGGGTTGGCAGGTAATGAGAACCAAACTTGGACCTGCCACAGGTAACCCAACCTTGATCAACTGTAGTGTACTATGCATAACATAATGTTATGTATTGAGTTTCAAAATATAAGGACTTGTACAGAATAAACAGTTGAATTGTTAAACCTGGAAATATGAGCCTATTTTTTAATAATAACTAACTTAACTTGCCCTGTTCATTTGGGTGATAATGGTTTTCAGTTTAATTTATCACTTTGCCATCCATGGGTACTGGGAGGAAACAAGCAAATGGATCCAATGATAGAAAACCACTTTTAATTCACTCAAAAGGCTCTAAATGGTCCTTCAAATGATCTTGCCATCTTGTATTTTTATGGGGGGCCTTCTTGGAGTCTTGATTTCTTTTTCATTGCAAAGAAAGTCTCGGGCTCGGAGAAAATATATCAGTCTCGCCCTCTCACAAAGTCTTGCATTTACCATACATTACACTCCTTTATATTTTGACTGTTGCCTTACTCAGTGCATAGTTAACATGTCAAGACACTCACTGAGCTTGGGCTTCCTGTGCTCCTGCCTACCAAGATTGTGTGAATCTTAATTGTTGACGATACTGTTAATAATTTAGGCAGGTAACTCATTGATTGCTAACCTTGCTGTTGCTTTTATTTCGGTTCTTTTTTGCAGTCAACATATTGCACTACAATACTTCAACACTGTGAGAACGTACAACGTTCAGTTCAAGTGGTGAATCTTGACCCTGCTGCAGAACACTTTGATTATCCAGTGCTAGCTGGTGTGTGCAATGTTGTGGGTTATTTACTATTAATAGTGATCAATAATTATTAATGTGAAAATACCCAATAGCTTTGCCAGAAAGACTACTGTTCAGGGCTCGACACTAACACTTTCCTGCTTTCCATTGGAAAGTAAATTTACCTCTTGGAAAGTAAAAAAATGAAAATAAATCAAAATACTTACCCGATCTGGAAAGTAAATGTTGGGCTATCGGCTGGAAAGCAAATTTTACACTTAAAAGGCTTCAGTAAAATAAAGTGTGTACAAAAATAAGTAAAATGATAAGATAACCATCTGACAATGGTTTTCTGTCTTAAACAAACAAATTTACATCATTCTCACATTCTCCCCATATTGGAGGATCAAGAGAGCTCCCGCAGAGGTCTGAATTTGATACAATGTGGTATGCCACAATCAAGGCCGCCATTTTGGAGAGTAAAATTTTGAGTTGGAAAGTAAAATTTGAAATCTACTTTCCAAAGGGGAAAGTGGTGTAAAAAGTTAATGTCAAGCCCTGCTGTTGTGACCTATTCTTCTAGATGGGTCAGTAAATCTCATAGAAATAAAGAGAAAAACTCATTAAAGAAGTTACTATAAGGCCTTGAATTATACATGGTAACTGAACTTCAGCTGTCTCGTCTAGTCGTGGCCAGCTCACAAGAAAACATTGAGTTACATATGTGATCAGCCTCTTTTGTTTGCCTCAGCCTCTTTTGTTTACACTTGGAAGGGCATGTGTGATAAGAAATTTTATTTTTTGAGTAAATTCGACTTGAGCATGCTTCATTATTTTATTCATTTACCTTAATTGTTAGTCGTTACGTGTATGCCTTGATGTCTTGATAACATAAACTAATTTGTGGATTGTGCTTTACAGATGTAAGGGAGTTAGTGGAACTGGAGGATGTTATGGAAGCTGAAGATTTACGACTTGGGCCAAATGGGGGACTTGTTTTCTGTATGGAGTAAGTAAATTAAAATGCTCTTATGTGAAGTGTATGATCTTTAAATAACAATGTAAAAAAGGTAAAGTCTGCTGTCGAGGCAAGTTGCCCATCAGGCTGGAGATTACCCCAGTTTCAATGGCATGAAGCAACTGATGCTAGTCCATCACTGGGTTACCCTCCAGTGCTTAATTAGCTGGTACCCATTTATACACCTGGGTTGAGAGAGGCACTAAATTGAGAGTAAATATTGAAGCAATTAATATAACAAGCAATGTTTATTTCTTCTTTATAGCAAGAATGAAGGTGATTGGTACAAAAATTGTTTAAAATCTTGTAAAGGTTGTGGCCTTTTTTTCGACTATTTTGCTTGGTTACCAAGGAAAATGGTAAGAATTGGGATCATTGGTGGCACTCTCTGACCCACATTTTACTTTTCGCTGTGGGCGATAAAAACGTCACTGGATAGGAATGCGTCCGCAGTTTTCGATCCCGAAATGTTATTTTCTCGCGTCGCTCGTCATTTAGCCTGTCTAGCCTTTTGCAAACTAGAGGTAGGAATTTTTTAAAGATCTGTGCTATTCATCGATTGAATTGCTTAGTTTTACATGCTTAAAAGCTGCTGCGAATCTTCATTGTCAGAGGATATTGGCCAATGCTATTTTCTATTGTTACAAGTCTATTGTTTGTCGTCTTCATTGAAAGAAGTATTTTTAGCTCGTCACGCAATCTTTTGTTTTGACCACAATTCACGGACTTGATAACGACAGCAGCTTCTCAAGACTTCAGACAGGAAAATGGTAATGTACAATATTGCTTCGAACTTAAATGGCATTTTTAGAAGGATCAGTAAAGCCACTTAGTGAAAAATTGACTGCAAAAAGCCGTCGGGCTAAAATTAAACTTACGCTTTAGCGTGAATAATGCAGGATCTCACGGCTTCAAAAATATGCAGAATTTTGAAGCTTTGATACATTAGTAGCTACATCTTGAAATGAGAATTAATCTAAAACAAAACTTCCTTCAAGTTTCTTTCATTTGCCCAGTTTACGTTTGGAATTTTAGGCTTCTGAAGTGTATTGATTTGAAAAGCGCATAGTGACATCTGATATGCAGCGTGCGGCCGACTTACTGTACCATCGCATTGTTGTTTATTTAATAATTGTGTTCAGTTTACGACCTTTTACATGCAAAGATTTACTGCAGTACTTCGGAAAATGCAAACAAGTATTTTTTTTGTTATTAGTTATAGTGATGGATAGCATAAAAAGCAATCTGAGTGTTAATTTTGTGGAAGGAATTCAGTAGTTTTCCGCTATCTCACGGCAATCTCATGGCTTATCTCCAATTACCGCTTTTCTGTACCAAGATAATACCACTGGTGGTTAAATAAATGTCAGTGACAGTTATACAGAATGAAAACCTACCTTTCATAAAAAGCAATGTGAGTGTTAACTTTGTGGAAGGAATTCAGTAGTTGTCCACTATCTCACGGGAGCATGATTCGCAAATTATTATCGCCAGTTACCGCTGGTGGTGGTTAAATAAATGTCAGTGACAGTTAAGCAGAATGAAAGCCTACCTTTCACCAGAGTGTTTCGAACTAGTGTTATATTTTGTAGAAAGAGTTTGTGTTTTTGCGAGTTGTTAAAATGACGCGCGGAGTTGGTTTGGGATCAATTCATCAAGGTTGATAATTAACATTTCAAACCATGAATTGGTCTTTCAGCGTGTCTAGTTGTAATAAACGTTTACTTCAGAAAAGAATTGTTTGTCTGAATTGAGTACGCATATGGTACATTTTTTCCCACTCGCACGTTTGTGTTAAAAGCCGTAAAAGAGCCAGGAATTTTTTTTTTTTTGGGGGGGGGGGGGGTGTGGGTGAGCGCTAATAAAAGCCTTCTGGACTGTGAGTCAATGGGTTAATGCATCATAAATCGCTTTCAATACTAACATTTCCCCAACGCATACTCCATGCGAAATAGTCGAATCTCGAAGAGATCTTTGATTATGTTTCCCTGCTTATTTTGTAAATAAAATACATCAACCTACATGACAATGTTTCTTATGACATTATTATAGCTGATTCAGTGTATAATGTCTTGCCCAGATACCTGGTGCAGAATTTTGATTGGCTGGAAGAAAAATTGGGAGATGTTGATGACGACTACATCTTGTTTGATTGTCCAGGTATGTTAAAATATGTTGTTGCAACAAAGTTACTGGACATGTTACATGAACATTTCTTGAAGGTGGCTGGTAAGTCAGTAAGAGTAAGTAAGGACTTTATTTCAGTGTCGACATATTAGCTTTTCGACTTAACTAAAATTGGGAACACAATGTAATAAAAAAACCCTTAAAAAAATCCTAGAAGCTCTAACTAAATATTGGTAATTAAACCTACTTTGCCTGGTGAAGCAGAATAATGCTTTTAAATTGAAAAAGATGCTTGGCAAGTACAAATTGTACATGGTAAAGTCGACTGCGTACGAGCCGAAATTATCCTGGTTTCTGTAGCATGAAGCGACTAGGAGTATTTCTACTCCGCCCTGGATGGGATGCTAGTCCATCGCAGGGTTACCCCCCAGCAGTAAATTTGCCGGTACCCATTTAATATACACCTGGTTAGAGAGAGGCACTATGAGAGTTAAGTGCCTTGCCCAAGAACACAATGCAGTGCCCATGCCAGGTCTTGAACCCGGACCGTTCGATCCAGAGTCCAGGGCACTAAACATTAGGCCACTGTGCCTCCCACGCATGAAGAGTAGTAAACAGCTGGCCTCTTCATTTGCAATTTGTCTTTGTTAAACCACAGGCCAAATAGAACTGTACACCCACATGCCAGTGATGCGACAGTTGGTGCAAACATTACACCAGTGGGACTTTAGAGTGTGTGGTGTGTTCCTGATTGATTCACAGTTTGTGGTGGATTGTAGCAAGTTCTTTGCCGGTCTCCTTACGGCGCTGTCTGCTATGATTCAGCTGGAGATTCCTCATATAAATGTTATGAGTAAAATGGACTTGCTTAACAAGAAGCAATTGAAGCAGGTTGATAGGTGGGTAAAATTGGTAGATTTCCTTGTTGATTCTAATCCTGACATCAATCTGAGGGTTGACGCCTTTTCTGTCAACTGTTGGACTGGTACAAATCTTCAGATGTTCACGAACATTTTGCCATGACTTATTGCAGCAAGTTGTTTTGATAGGTTTTTGGATCCTGATCCACAACAACTTGTAGAAGAGCTTAAATCAAGTACAAACAAGAGATTCAAAAGGTTGAATAAAGCACTGGCACAGTTGGTAGGTATATACAATGTACTTTGTAGCTTTATTAATTGTAATTTTATTTCCTGTGATGTGGACTTTAGAAACAGCATAAGGCCTAGGAATGGGAGTACCAACACATTTGCTGTGACAAAAGGCCAAATTTTGCTCAAAATGTCAGCTCAAGTGAAGTTTATTCACTGTGAGCAAATTTGTGGTGGAAAGTTACCCAGTCACTATCTCATATAGTGCTTGGAGGAGGTGGTTACAGTATACCAGGAATCAGATAGGCTTGATTTCCGCTGCTCCCTTTGGTCCAGTCTTCCTCAATCCCCAAACAGTGGCTGGTAATTGAGCCTAGGAATCAGACCAGAACACGGGAGTGTGAGTGAAATGAGGAGAAACCATGAGGGCTGCTATCTGTAACACCTGTTACGGCTGAGTTCACTTGATGTTATGAGTGAACTCAGTAGAGAGCTTAAGCACAGACGTTTTCGAGCCACGGACGGCAACCAGAAGTGGAGCGTTTTCGTCTTTGGCGCGTATTGGAGACGTTTTGTTCATAAATTCAAGTTGTAGGTGCTAAAACAAAGGCTTTCTTACTTATTTTTGGAAGTAAACGTTTGCCAAAAACTAAAACATTCGCCTTCCGGTTGCTGTCCGTGGCTCAAAAAGGCCTGTGCTTAAGCTCTCTAGGGAAGTGTACTTTCCTGGCCACATTTCCCCTCACATCATCAAGTGAGTTGATAATTCATCCAGCATTTTATTTTCTTGTATCTTCAGATTGATGATTACAGCATGGTATCGTTTTTGCCACTAAACCTTTGTGATGAAGATTCTATCATGAATGTTCTTATTCAGATCGACAACGCCATTCAATATGGTGAAGATTTGGATGTTCGTGAAATGAAGGTCAATGGAAATAAATTTAAATCAATAAGTAAATATTAATTAATTAATTGATTAACAAACTACAGTGTACTTTATTGACAGATCATATCATTTCATATTGAACTGTCAGATCTCAAGTCTCACTTGGCATGAGACAATTTTA
The DNA here is from genome assembly GCA_963693305.1 of Meandrina meandrites. Classification (NCBI taxonomy): domain Eukaryota; kingdom Metazoa; phylum Cnidaria; class Anthozoa; order Scleractinia; family Meandrinidae; genus Meandrina; species Meandrina meandrites. The sequence continues at coordinate 27,436,579 of OY855913.1, forward strand.
GTTGTAATAAACCCCTTTAAATTCTTAATTGTCATCATTAACCCTTGGATGATGGCCAATAGTATCATGTGCCACGGTAGGATTACAGCCTGTAAACAATTTATAGAATTACAAGCATACGTACCTACTATGAGTAGAAACAGAAGTTGCATATTCTTTGTTGACATATTAGAGAGTGGTGATTAGATTTTTGACCTTCTCTAGTCCAAATCAGATGAAAGTGAGAGTTGAATCGAGTTTTTTTTATCAAATTTCTCTTGTTCATGTACCGGAATCACTTACGCTGTTCTTATACAATGGTAGGATGATGATCAAGAAGATGAAAACCTTGCTGGTGCCACGGATGAAAGCTGATGCGGTGTTCCTTTTCCCATCTGTTACAAGCATAGATGCTGGCAGCTAAATCTATGTGGCACCGAGTGGAAACTATCTCGTAACAGAATTGTGCCAATTAATGACCTCAAGAGCTGGGCGGGGGAAGACAGCATTCTATAGTGTTACTTAGGGTAACATGACAGATCTACAAAATGGATAGTTGCGTTTGCTGATGTCTTCCTTGCAGGCAGTCTTCTCCATGACTGAGTTGCAGCACTGTGGTGTTTAACATTTCACTCAACATTTATGAGTAAACCAGTTATTGACGTAACTCCATTAGGTTTGAGATATGCCGGTGTGAAACTCGCACAAAAATTTATGGATTGTTCATAAAGCTAAGAGAAAATGAAATCATTCATTTGTATGTGTGTTTCAACTCAAGAGGAATGTATAACTGAATTTTGTTTTGAAAGATTGTTTTTGCTTAGAAATGCATCTACCACTACATGCATGGCCGAAATTAGAAAACTGTATTGAAAGGTACAGTGAAACCTTTCCTTACAGATACTTCCATAATAATACTTAATACATTCCTCTACATTAAGGACGGTTCACTTGGTCAAGGAGCAAACAGAAATTCATTGAACCTCTACCTCTATAATATAGACACCTCCATAATCTAGACACTCCACTCTGTACTTATGGTGTTTGTACATAGTTAGTGGAGGGAGACTGGTTGTGAAAGCTGGCAGAACTCAAAGGAACATCTCTTTGTTATGGTTTTCCCTTAGTCACATGATCCTAACCTGCACACACAAACTAAAACCTGCCGCTAATTTCTTGTCGTCTGCTATTGGTAAAGAGTTCACCATAAGGCAATTATTTCCTACTTCTTCGAAACAGAGGTGGAATGGAAACCAGAACTTGGCAACTTGCTCAAGCAAATTTGAATCGAAAGTCTTAAGTTGCATCGAGCAAACTGCCAATCATCCAGTTTCACTGTAAGCAAATTGGACTGTATACGTGAATTGATATTTTATTAAAAATGTAGTTATTTTAATTACTTTGTCCTATTTGCTTGGAATAAAAGTAATCTGATGGAAAGTATTCTTTAGAGTCCGAGAGTGTGACATAAACTTTGTCGTCAACAACTTGAACATGATGGACTCTCTGTACAGTTCCCTTGGAACATAATCTGGGTGGCTTCTTGAAATCTTTAGGATCAAATGAGTAATGTAGACCTTCTCCAGTGTCCAAGGTTATCTTCTGTTTGTGATATGGGCAAATAATGCACCATCGTCCACCAATGTCCTATTAAATAAAATTAATAAAAATTACATTAAATATTCACATGGAGCCCCTGGACATGACAGTATTTTTTTTTAAACAGAAAAAGCCAGTTTGGATGTTGTTAAATTAAGAATTGTTTTTTAATCTTACCTCTATGTCACCTTTATCCAAAGGGCCTCCAGCATCTAAAACAGATATAGGCTGCTATTAGTCTGAATTGCCTATCGTGTATTTTGGGTTTAGACTGTAGATCGCTAAACTGTGATATGATATTACTCTGAAACAAACATTTTAGTATTATGGCAATTCATGCAACTTGCACAATGCATAAGAACAGACAAGTTTGCTTTAGTCATCTCTTGCATTACATGTTGCTGTTTACAAGGGCAAGCACATTTCAACTACAGCTGTATCAAGGGCAAGTGCATTTCAACTACAGCTGTATCAACCTCGTTCCCAGAGGTATTTTCTTACTGAGATGGTATAAAAGGGTATTTTCGTGACCGGTGATCATCCCTTTTTATTTCCAGTGAAATGTGATGAATCGTGATTTCCATAGTCGTTGTGAACCATGATTTTCCATGAAATATCAACGTTATATTTTTCCTGAATTGTAAAAGGGCATTTCTATTTTCCGTGAAACATGACCTATACCCCCCGCCCCCCCCCCCCTCCATCCTTTACCACTGACTGTGGAGGGTCATTAGATAAGAAATTCCGATCAAGGGGGGGGGGGGGGGAGAGATCTTGAGGACCAAAATTATTAAAGGAAAGTATGAAGCTAAACTGAAATTTCCAGAGGGGAGGAGGAGTTCAAATAAACAAAAAACCCCTGTGGGATGGGGGGGGGGGGAAGTATGGATATTCCCTCGGAACAAAACATTTTCACACGATGCCATCAAATTATCCAGCCAGACAGACAGAAGCCGAAGGGGTGCAAAGAATTATTTCCTGTTCTGCAAAATGCTGAGAATAACCCTTGCTGAAAATGTAAACATTACTTACGGTAGCAATGTTGGTCCATTGCATAGAATTGTTGATTGTGACAAAATACAACGATATCCCTGCCGTTCACATTGCATTTAACTTTCTGTTTTTCCACAAAATCCTGCTTAATGCCGACAAAGATGGGTGAGGTAAGGCAATGTTGTTCTGCGGGGAGGCAATCAGCTGTTTGAGAAAGCTCTGACATTATAATATTCTAGAAAATAAAAATATATATACTCAAAAAATATACAGTATTTGAACTCAGTTTCGGAATAGTACTGTGTGTAAGAAGCGTTTAATGTCCCGAATTATTGCATTTTTATTTCCAGACCAAACGCGGATTTTTAAACTTGAGAAAAGGCCTGGGATACAGAGAATTCAAGATGGCGGAGAAGAAGCCGTAAAATTAGTTTCGGTAAATGCAGCGAATGTTATGGGCGCCTCTACGCTCCTTCGTTGGTGTAAAGAGAAATATTTTGATTTCAGTCCCATTGAATACCGGGAGAACTAGTCAAAATTCCATAAACATGCATAAGGGAGGTAAGGTTTAGAGTTTTATTTGTGCAGTTGTTAGAACAGCTGAGGCCTCCGAGCTGGCGGAAATATTATTCTGCCTATAAAAAAGGGCGCAATTTTATGGCACAAGATTTGGTTGTGCCCTTAAGGCAAATTGTAGAATATCGGTAAAAGGTTTTCCGAAGCTGTGACACGTTTTAAGGTGGCTCCATATTTATTCCGGGCGCACTTGTCCATGACAAACTTTGCGTTATAACTTTTTAGGCTTTGAAGCTATGGCGGTGAAACTTTGGGAAAATGTTCACCTATCATTCGGTAATAGTAATATGAAAATCGATTTAACTGGATAAAAATATTTTTGATATTACTGGCAATTAATTGGACCCCACATTTTACAAACAATCGAGTCTAGAAAAAAATTTTGCTGTTAGATTATGGCTAAACTTCTAAAATCAGCTTATATATTGACTAAATACATATTATAGTCAAGTTTTAGAAAAATCGTCGGAACAAAATCGCTGAAATATTAAGGTCACCTAAATTCGACACTTAAATTCTATTGAAATGTTCTTTTCTTGGCGCCTGTTGTGAAAACAAGCTACGAACCCAAATTTCTGCAAGAAGCATCCCCAATGCTTGCTAAATCAATGTGCCTCGCCGATTTGCGATCGTGACAACCATTAAAAAGTATTTGCTTTCCCAGTAAACATTACAAAATGATCGAAAACCTTCTCAAACCAACAAAGTTACATTTGTCATAAATTTTTCAAAATTACACCGCAGTTTTGTGTCAAACTCCGGCCAAACAAACTTCAGGATACTGCAATGTTTTTGCATCGATTTTTGCTGCTGTACGATGCTGTAAATTGGAGAATTTATGTTGGGATTTCAAGCGGCTCCGTGACTGTTCTCTGGCCAAGCGGACGAGCAGTTTTGTTTATGTAGTTCTGAATACGAAATGAGCACGTGCGTTATTTATTGCACGAATTCGCACCTTTTCAAGGGGGGTGTATTTGATATGCGCGCTCAGGAGGGGAGGGAAGATGTACCCTCAATGAAAGTAACAATGAGGTGTATTGTAATTTACTTCCCTGCACTATTCCGCACGGGCTTTTCTCAAATCAAACATTGAATGATCATGACTTAGAATCACTCGAAAAAATTCAGGCCTTCCCTCACCTCCCGGGCTCGTCGAGTCGGCGCGCATATCACGCGCAACATTTTCGCAACATTTTACTCGGCAACATGTTGCGAGTTTTTGAAACCAAGTCAAAAACTCGCCACGCAAGATGACAAAAATTCAGAAAGTTGGCTTGTGTAACAGGGCCGCCGTCGATTTTTTGCGCAACGCCTTCCCAGAATTCTTGCCGCTTCCGATCTCGCATGAAATTTAACGAGCCCAGGGAAGTCCCAAGGGACTTGGCTTGTAAACAAACAAAATGGAGTCTGCTGTTGATTGTGGCGACGAAGAGATGCAGAGTTTAGAAGCCCCGAGAGTAATTGCAGTAAACTCAAATTAACAAAGTTTTGACGTCGCCACCGACAACGTCCATCGGCCGCCATCTTTGTTTAAATGGCCTTGGTGCGCGTTGCTTGGATACGCAAAATGTTGCGAGTCGGCTTGCGTGAAAAATCGTCTCGTGTAACATGCATGTTGCCAAGTTCATTTTGTACAATGTTGTGCGAAAAGTTTACTCGTGTAACATAGCACGAAAAGTTGACGCCATGTTGCGTGAAAAATTGTTGTTGCAAGTTGTCCCGTGTAACATCACCTTTACATGATACATTTTGGTATGTTGGGGAGGCATAGGCCCAATAGTTAGCATACTGGACTCCAGATCCATTTGTCTGGGTTTGAATGGTTTATAGGAGACCACAAGCAATGGTGTGTCGGAAAGTATGCATACAAGCCTAGTGGCCTAGCTTTTACCAGTTTCATTCTGTAGCAATGAAGCAGCAAGGAATAATTCTACTCCTCCCTGGATTGGATGCTAGCCTATTGCAGGGTTACCCTAGCATTAAATTTGCCAATATCCATTTATACTCCTGGGTGGAGAGAGGTACTCTGAAGTATCTTGCCCAAGTACATAACACAGTGACCTTGGCCAGGGCTTGAACCATGACCACTTGATCTTTTGTCCAGCACACTGTCCAGTAGCCTACTGCACCTCACACAATTGGTATGTCAACAGGCAGTTTGTTTTCTGTCATTCCACTCTTGCACTGCACTCTCTGCCCTGCTGAATCACTTGTTTTGCCGGCTAAAGTGTAACTTGCATGACAGACTAAGATCCCAGGCAGGAAAGTAGTGACAATGTACAGTGGTCGCTGGTTTGACAAAGTCCTTGATTGAAGTGTCAGCCTATTAAGCCACCTTGGCTTGTAGTCAGACCTTTACTTTGTTTTTAAACCATTGCAGGTATCCGTAATAAATCAGAATTTTCACGTGGAGGTGGTAGAAGGGGAAGAGAACATGGTAGAGGTGGTAGAAGGGGTAGAGAACATGGACATCATCCATCAGGCTTGACAGGAAAACAGATCGGCTTGTGGTATAGAGAAAAAGGAAGACAAAAGAGGGAACTTAAACAGGTTTGAGATCCATCCTGGAATCTGAAGAATTATGTTATTGCGTAGTACCTTTTTGTTCTATACATGTAAGTTTTGCAATATAGCTCCGACTCCCACTGGGAGACTTCCTCCTACCCCTGGGATTGATCTCCCAGGCTAACTGTGGGTTGTAAAACAGTAAAGCAATTTATGTGATCTTCCTTAAGGGGAGGGGATAAAATTAAATTTGTGAGACATATTCCTGTGGTTTTCATTTTTGCATAATGGACTTGTAATTTTTCATAATCACCAGTTGCAATGTACAGTCTTATGAATTCCTTTCAACTTCTACAAAGTCCTGAATTTCTGTTCTTCATGGGGATGAAGATTTCAAGCACTGCTTCTAATTATTCCCCAATATAAAATCTCTATGGTGGTCTGGGTATTAACCCGGGGTGTAAACCAGTGATAATTATTATAATTACTGGTAATTTATAACAAAAGTTGTTTTGTCATTCAGCGTGCTTATGTTACAATGGACAGTCATCAAGAGGAGAGGATAAGCCAGCTGTTAGGTGAAATGAGACAAAATGAAAGCAGTAATACCAGCGGGACAGAGTCTGGTGCGAGTACATCGGCCTGCAGCGATTGGTATGATGCTCCTCACGACGAGCATTGCAATGAACAGCCTGAAGGAGGGTCATACAACACCGATGAAGGTATGCTTGAAGAATTTTTGACTTTTGACCTAGCTACTACTGTATTTTTGTACATGTAGTATTAATGGATCGTATTTGTGGCACAATGGTGGTAATTTGAAAATGTTAAGAGTTTTGACATTATTTATTGTCCATGCTGCTGTATGTTTGTTTTCATTGAGACCAGAAATAAAAAATCTTGTTTGTAATGCAATGTGAAAACCATGCTTATGTAGTTATGCTTATATAGTGTTGTGAACACCAACTGCAATATGATTTTCATTTTGCTTTGAATCAGGTTAAAATAATGAATTTGAGACAATGAAAAATAAAATAAACTGGTTCTATAAAAGTTTGAACCAAAGATCGATATAGAGGATAATACACTGTACATGGTTGTGCCAAGATATGGAATTTATCTTTGAGTGTTCAACTCGATATCTCACAAGTGAGTGCAGCAAATGAGTAAAATATCGATTTGAACACGAGAAGAGAAATTTCACATCTCCAAGCAACCATGTATTATTTGTTTATTTTATTTTTATAAATCTACTAATGATGAGGTTTTTGACGATTTTCTGAAGATTTCTGACCCTTTTCCGAAGATTTCTGGAATATTGTCCAGTGATCATATGAATGTTTCTGAACATTTTCTGAACTTTTTCCGAAAATGTCCAAAGATTTCCGAAGATTGCCAAGGAAGATCCAAAGATGTTTTGACTGGATATCAAATTAATAAGCTTTGGTTCATTCAGCATTGAAACATGGCAAACTTGTCAGCACTTAATGTCATTGTGTGAGAAGACGGGATCTGTTGTCTGTTTTTTGTTGCGCGCAATTGACTGATCTATAGAACCGAATAGGACTGGGAACTAGCTATGGGAATAAACGTCAGTAGGAATGGAATCAAGTTTAATTCAACAAGAAATCGCCGCATAGAACTCAAAGCAAATACTCCCAGGCAGTTAGAAAGGACTAATTCAAAGCATAAATGAAAGAGACAAATTATATTTGATGAGTGCTATTAGATTTAGTAATCAGAAATCAAAAAGGCCAGTGTAAACAATTTCAAGACAGTGTTAGACCTTGTATCGCATATCGTATATCGGATGTCATGCTACAAGATAACGCAACTTTTGTCGAACAATCATTCAACACAGAAGTTATCAGCTACTTTTGGGATAATTTTTTGACAAATTTCCTGAAATTGAAATGTCATCGCTTCTGCATGCATTGCATGCCGTTTATTAATTTGTAATAATAATATTATTAATAGCACAGCATTCTTTTCTGTCTTGTCAAAAGGATTTGTCTCTTTTTGCTCTAGACATGCAAGAGGTAACCGATGCGAAGTTTGGAGATCAGTTTGCAGATGAAGATGAGCACTTCCCTCATCAAGCGTTTGTTTCTGGCAGTGACAGCAGAAAACAGACGGCTTCCGAACACAGTTTCAGTGTGGGAAGACGTTTGCAACAGAACAGTGTTCTGGATAATCATTTAATAGAAGAGCAGCAGAAGAAGGTCCTGTCAGGCAGTGCAAGATATAGAGCCATGCAGGTCTGTAATTAGTCTCCTTAATTTGCAGCTCTCTTTGGGGGATGTCATCAAACAACGGCTGTGAAGGAGACTAGTCTGTACTTAGTCTATGAAAATGTCTGTTTTGTGCTATACTGTACTGGCACACTTGTGTAATTTAGCTTGAAAGCTTCAACATTGGGCAGCAACTGTCTTCTAACCAAAATCCAGTCTTTTGTGAAGTCCAAACTTCATGTAAACTGACTGCTCATGTCTACCATTGTTAGTTATAACTTTATGTTAAGTGGTGTCCCTTTTTTTCTTTTAATTTAATTTGTTTTATTTTCCCTCTAGGAATTCCGTAAAAGATTACCAGCTTACGAGAAGAAAGAGGTTAAGTATGTTCTTGATACTTTTTAAAATCACAAGATGCATTTATTCCCTTGTACAGGACTGCAAATAACAGTCAGTCACTGGACAATGGCTGACCAAAATTTATCCATGTCTGGCAAAGTCCCAACTGTAGTTGGACATCATGTCTGGCCAAAAATGAGTATTAATATCATTCCTCAGACGAATTTACATGTCATGACCAAGATTTTATGCCGCTTCTTTAGAATGTACTTTTATGTTGAGGCAATTTTAAATCAAGAATAAAGATCAAAATAATGACACGTCTAACCACATATTTCTTGTCTTGTCCAACCAAAATGGTGATTTTGCTCTGTCAGATGTTTGCCCTTTCAGGAACAAATAATAATATGCAGCCTTGACGTAGTAGCTACTGTATTTAACACAAAGGCATACAAAGTATAAATATTTTGTTTTTGTGTCCCCTAGGAATTACTTCAACTCATTAACTCTGAGCAGGTGCTAGTTATTAGTGGAGAAACAGGATGCGGCAAAACAACTCAGGTCTGCTTCAAACTTGCTTAGTCTTTACAGGCATGCAATGTGTGCAGAGAGCTATGTAGCTATAGCACTTTGCATGCATTGCAGGCAGATCATTGATACTACATTATAGGCATGCAGTGTGTGCAGAGAGCTATGTTGCTATAGCACTTTGCATGCATTGCAGGCATATCATTGATACTACATTATAGGCATGCAGTGTGTGCAGAGAGCTATATAGCTATAGCTCTTTGCATGCGTTGTAGACTCATCATACCAGCATTATATGCATGCAATGTGTGCATTGGTGTAGGTGTAGCATTTACATGCATTGCAGGCATATACTACATTATAGGCATGCAGTGTGTCCAGAGAGCTATGTTGCTGTAGCTCTTTGCATGCATTGCTGACCTGTCATACCAGCATTATAGCCATGTATTGTGCCAGAGAGCTATGTAGCTATAGCTCTTTGTACTCATTGCGGGCCTATAATACTAGATAATGTTATAATCATATTTCCTGTGCAATTATGATTTGTTTAGCTTAACAAGGATGCAGGGCTCCTGTAAAGAACAACATTTATTTAATTTATTTCAATCTCGATTATTGCAGGTTTCACAGTTTATCTTGGATGACGCTATTGAACGAGGCTGTGGATCAACATGCAGGGTGATCTGTACTCAACCCAGGAGAATCAGTGCAATTTCTGTAAGCTTAATAATGTTACTTATTTTATTTGGTTGTGGAATGTATGTTGAAATTATTTCTCTTCCTTTAGTTTCTTCCAGGTGTTGCTTTGCAATAGGAACCCATGCTGTGTAGCTGCCCAGATTTCAAATTAGAGATCAAATTGGATTTTATTGTGAATTCAGTAATCCAGTAATTGTTTATCAAAATTATAATTATTTGCCAGGTGGCAGAAAGAGTTGCAGCAGAAAGAGATGAGGACTGTGGCATAAATGGTAGTGTTGGATTTCAGATTAGATTGGAAAGGTGTGTACTTCATTTTTATTAATCCTCTAATTCTCAAGAATGATAAAACATGCATTTTCTCCTTACACTGTAAGTTTCTTATCAAAGACAGGTGATGGGATACAATGTATAAAGAAACATCAACTAGCAGTAATTATTTTGATTAATGACTAGTTTCTTGGTGCTAACATCAAAAGATATGTATTGCAGGCAATAAGGAGAGTTTTAAAGTTCAAACTTGGTTTTTGTGATGACTTAATGGGGGAGGTGCTGTTTGCAACTTATCTCTGATAATGAGCCAGTGAGGATGATGCTGGTGTTGATGACTACCAGAAACTCATAAGGAGTTGAAACGTGTCACGCGCGTTCACAGCGTCCGAATATTCAGCTTGCCAAGTACCATATTTGGAAACACAGAGAGTGTACGCGAATGATTTACAAACGTAACGATACACGCGATAAAATTTTCGGTTTTTGCAGTAAGTCACTTGAATTCCGACCTAAACGCAGTTAATTACTCAGAAACTAAAGAAATTCATTAAGAGTATCCAAGTGAAGTCCTCCAGACCACTAAATGACAATGAAACAGAAGAATTTAACCAAATTTAACTTTGTTCGACCAAAGTTGTTCAAAAGCGCGCGCTGTGAATTTAATCCAAATATTGCAATTTTGATTGGTTGATTAGTTTCTCACGATTTTCCATATATGGTACTTAATGAAAACGAATGTTCAGACGCTTTGTACAATGCGAATCATAGGGAGTTACACGTTTCAACCCTTATGGGTTTCTGTGACTACATGTTTAAGAATGACAAATAATAATAGTACTACTGCTGCTGCTGATGATGATCATTATTAGCAGCAGTGGTGATGGTAATGATAAATGTTTAATGATTTTACTTTCTTTTATTTCTAATACCAACAACTTTATGGTAATATTTTCTGAACTAAACTTGTTTTTGCAGCAAGTTACCTCGGGAACAGGGCTCCATTCTCTATTGTACAACTGGAGTGCTTCTAAGATGGCTTGTTTCTGATCCGTGAGTATACGTAGTCAGTTAGATTATAAATCATTGCTAAGGATCTGGAAGATGTCTGATAGTAATAAAGAATTAACCAAGGGTGAAAATCTTGGGAATGCCTTTGTGTATGACGGAGGGTCAGGAGATCAAGCAATGGCTATGGACTGCAAGGAATAGTGCACTGGTCTGCACTTTGCTGCACTACATAGGATAACAGACATGCAAATGAAAATAAGTTGATATTATTACTAATATTTTTTTCTTCTGCAGGCTTCTTCTCAGTTGCAGTCACATTATTCTAGATGAGATTCATGAAAGGGACATTTTGTCTGATTTCCTGATCATCATTGTCAGAGATCTTTTACCGAAAAGGTGAGAAATAAATTTAATTGATTTAATTGTTTAACTCTAAAATTTCAGTATCATCTAGTGTTATCTCTACATCTCTACAACTCTCACTGAGTATCATGAATGTTGTGATGCTGTTGTGATCAATGATGTCCATGATGTTGGTCATGTTCACTTAACTGCACGTCATATGTCATTATTGTATTTTTAACTGGAGTTCTGTTTAAATAATGGCCTAACTTTTATAGAAAAATTTTTAATATTTAGATCTTATTTTTTATTTAGTGTCACCAATAATTGTTTATATCACTAGAAAGACTGCTACTTAAATAACGTTTACTACTACTACTACTTAATGATTGTTTTCTGTATTTTCTTGTGCTAGGCCTGACCTGAAACTGATCCTTATGAGTGCAACATTGAATTCAGAAATGTTCTCCGCCTATTTTGGTAGGAAAATTGCCAGTATTGAGTCATTAACTGAAAATTAACTACTGAGCCTTTAGTTAGTCTAAAAGAACAAGACGTGCTGTGGGTGTAGGCGAGTTGAAAACGCTTTGTTCTTCGATCTCTCCTTATTTGATTATCTCCCACACCCCTTCTGAGCTCCTCTCAACCTACCAATGCCTTTTGGCGTCATTTTTATCAAGGCTGCTGTAGTATTATTATAATGATAAGTGTAATGTTTTTATAAATATTGATGGTGATCACTGTGCGTTTCTTCACAAGATAACTGCAAAATGTCTCATATTCCTGGGTTCACCTACCCTGTACAAGAGTTTTACCTCGAGGATATCATAGAAAAAACAGGGTATGCAAATCAGGGCTTAGGGTTGTTAAAAGCGTGATTAAGCTAATCTAGGATAAGCGAGAATTTTTTTTTTCAGTTTTTTTTTTTAGTTTTTAGTGAGGCTTATCTCAATCTTCACAAACCATAAGCAATAAAAACACTTTAATTTACACAAGAGAAATTAAACTCTTGATTAACTTTTAATCCTGATTTAGCATTAATCAGCTTTTGAATGACCTGGCCCAGGGATACAGAGTCTAATTTTATGAATCTTATTTAATGGATATCTGGGCTTTAATAGTTTTAATAGCACCTGATGATGAATTTACAAACTTGAATCTCAGGCTAGAGTATGAAACTCTCACTGTTACCTTATGGCAGAAATTTTGTAATGTGTTGGCTTATCAAACTTCAAGATACCTGCACTCAGGTTTTTATTTTTTTATTTTCATGATACATTGCGTGAAGATAATGCTTGACAGGAATGTTCTCTAAAATATTGTAGATGCACGATTTACAAAATACAATTTTCATAAGTTCTTCTAAAAGAAATTTGTTGAAGAGACATTCTACATGGAACTTTTCGGGTAAATAATAAAAAAAATCAAAGAAACAGATCTGTGATGAAGTAATTTTTTGTTAGCCATGTGCATACATTCAAAGTTCTTCTCTTTGAGTTGAGTGCAAAGTCCTGCTTTTGAGCTATTTGGAAGGGGAGACCAGCTGACTGTACCGTTTTTCTGGCGTAGGTATGAAGTTCAAGAAAAAGCTGCTCCGTTTGAAAGAAAACAACCAAAATGGATGAAGTATAGGAAAAGCAGTGCAAAGGATAGAAGGTTGGAAAAATCCATGGCGTGGATGACTGACAGTGAGAAGGATTATGAGGAGATGGAGTGGCAGCAGTATCTTCACTCACTCAGAGATAGGTATTGATAATTTTTTATCAGGTCTTCCTAGTAATTTACCGGCTGTCATTGTTGTCTTCAGTATCATAGAGCTGCAATAGGTGCAGAGCGCCATTTTGCCATCGTGGATGGAGATCAGCTTGATTTCTGACACTCTTTTGAGTTTGCTCGCAGTGCCTTGGGTGGATAGACCTCCTGTGTGGCAGGCGACACTGTGGGAATGAAGTGTCTTGCTAAAGAATGCAGTAGGTGCAGAGTGCCATTTTGTCATCTTGGATGGAGATCGGCTTGATTTATGACAGCCTCTTGAGTCTGCTCTGTGCCTAGGGTGGATAGGCCTCGTGGGTGGAGAGGGAAACTGTGTCTTAGTTAAGAATGAAAAATGAGCCCCCCCCCCCCCCCACCCTGTCTGGCCACTGCACCTCACAATCTGTATGAAATTACCCTCACTGTACCAACAGTATTTGTCCATTCAATGTCTCCACAGATTTTCACCCAAAACAATCACCACACTTCAAAACATGGAACTGGAAAAGATCGACTTGGAACTTATGGTTAGAGTGATTACTCACATCTCACTTCACATGGAGGTACGGCTGCCACATGTATCTTGCATCAATCAATGACTACAACATGCTTCTGTAATAAACAGCTCGCCTTTTTCATGTCTCATGCTTTCCATTGCCATTTCCATCTGGCAGCGTCCACTCAATTTGTCTCGCAGAGATTTGACCAGAAAATTTCATCTATTTCCATACTGATGCTGCCGCTCCACAATATTATCTGAGTGACTGTGTAGTTTCTTTGATTGGTTGTAAAATACGCGCAAAAATTCACAACCCAGTTGGAGAAAATGAATCCAAGACACTTACAGATATTCATGGAGCTGCATCACTCATCATGTGAAATTTTTCAGGTTGAATCTCGGCCTTCTCTCTTGGGGGAAGAATTGAGTTAATGAAAAGCGATACTTGTTAAGCCAGGCAACCTAAGATGTGGCTGATGTACACGCAAACACGAGAATGCATTTGGGTGAACTGGAAAGTGTAGGCGAATGTGATTCACAAGTCACGAAGTCTTCCCCTGAGGAGAAGAAGAGTTCATTTCTGTTAGCAATAACAATATAAACGAAAGATGAAATAATCAGCATGTCGCGAGTGTGGGACTCAGATTTTTTTTCTTCGTTCCACGCTCACGACATGCTGAATATTAAATCTTTCACATTCCATTTACCGAGCTCAAAATTTACCATCTTTCTTCATTTATCACCGCAAAATGGTCTTGCTTATCATGAGTTCTCGTAGCTCAGTGGATAGAGCGCCCGCCCGGTGTTTGGAAGATCATGGGTTCGATTCCCGTCGGGGACTCAGATTTTTTCTTTGTTCCACGCTCGCGACATGCTGAATATTTCATCCATTGCATTTCATTTACCGAGCTTAAGATTTACCATCTTTCTTTATTTATCAACAACATAAACGTTGTAGAACATTAATTTCACTGTTGCTGCCATGGTGTTAGGAAGGAGCCATTCTTGTTTTCCTGCCTGGTTGGGATGACATAAGCAAACTTCACGACAACTTGAAAAAGCAAAGGCTTTTCTCTTCAGGTGATAAATGTTTTTCCTAAGCTTTTATGTTATGAGGTAAAGGCCTGAACTTCGTGTTATATGCTCATGCATTATTTTAAATCTTCATTCTTTTTTTTTCATCTTCAGAGAAATTCTGCATCATTCCTTTGCATTCCATGATGCCATCAGCGAGCCAACGAGAGGTACGACTCCGAGCTCAAAATACGAATTCTCCAGATCAATCCTTATAGTGTTAGGTCTGGGAATTCAGTTTGTCACTACATCAAGGATATGCTCTGGAGTTGATGTTTGAAGTAATTCTCATTACCCAGTTGTTTAATAATGTATGGAAACTAGAAGGAGAGATTAGTTGTGCGGGATGTACATGACTTTGTCTTACTAGTGAACTTTAACTGGCAAACAAAATAGTTTTTTTCTTGTAAACCAAATAATTTTTTTTCAGGTTTTTGACCGTCCACCTAACGGTGTCAGGAAGATAGTGATTGCAACTAACATCGCTGAAACAAGGTACGTAGCGGAATGTGGGTGCTTTCCGTTTTTGCAGACCGAGCGACCAGTCGTCACGGTACAAACTGTTGTAAGATGGAGCGACATTTTCCGATGAAACCGGTCCAACCGAGCAGTCCTTTCCATTGTGTATTTCTTTCCCCAGTGACTCAATCTGTGAGAAGATACTAAACTGAAGTAAGGCTGTTTATTAAGTAATTTTGGTGTTACAGCAGCACAGAGAGTCGCTCTCAGAAAGTCATTGAAAAATGTTAAAACACTCTGGCCATCCCATTTTATGTTGAGTGCAACAAATTTCAAATAGTAAAAAAAAGTGGTCCGCGTCTACGTTTCTTACCACTTTCTCAGTTATTTCAATTAATTATTTTTCTTTCTTTGTAGTATCACGATTGATGATGTTGTGTTTGTCGTGGATGCCGGCAAAGTAAAACAAAAGGTTAGTTTACGGTTTGGTAGCACGTGCAATAGGCCATTTCCGAGTTACCTTTTGCCTCTGTTTCAAAACGAGTCTACGTGTGAAACCATTCATATGAAATTGTGTTTCATGTGCCCGTCCATTTTCATGCAAATCAAAGTCATTTTCATTTGAATGGTTTCGCATGAAGTCTCGTTTTGAAACTGAGGCAAAAGGCAACTCGGAAATGGCCTACTTAATCCTTGTGTTGTAAATGCTAAAATCTCCGAGTCTTGTAGCTGTTAAAAGTTAAAACCGACTGCCAAGCGTGAAAATGATGTCGTTGAACCTGGTTTCCAGTGGCAATGCAAGCCTAAGCACAAGCTCAGTCCATACACACACTGAGAGAAACACAAACCTAATCATAAGTAGTCAATTGATCCTTAGGCTTGCACTTCTCTTTTAGCCTTCTTGCTAACGTGCTAAAAAAAAAGCAGGCTTGACATGGAGGCGCTTCTTAAAAGCGCCGGTCGTGCAAGCTCTTCTGGGATCGTTTGTGTAACCGCGGGAATGTGCAAAATGGCGGGAACGCAAAACAAGCGATCATTGCATAGTCAAACGAAACTTCTTTCTATTCGCCAGACGTATGATGTGAACAACAAAATCGCCTGTTTACAACCGGTGTGGATTAGCAAGGCTTCGTCACGGCAGAGAAGAGGCCGAGCTGGGAGGTGTGTTGAATAAACGATTACCAGAATAATATACACGTTGAGATTGGCTAGTCAAAATTTGTTCCAGTGTGCCGTGCTATCTTGTAAACCCTTCAGTCCACGTGCATGTAAAGGCCAGGGAAATCCATTTTAGGTTAGCTCTGAGTTAAGAAAAGTGTTTCACGCGATTTTAGTAGGGCTGCAACGATACACCGGTGCACCGGTGAATCGCGATATTTTTTGTCACGATACGAATATCGATATTTGAATGGGATATCGCTGTATCGCGAAACAACGAAATATTTCTCATCAAAAATGAAAAATTACTTTACCAACATTCAGAAATTACTGTTTTAATCAGTTTTATGACTCCTTACCCAAGTACAAGCCTTTTTTTAGCCACAGGGCTTCGTCGTTGCTTAGTATCGTTTCGCATGCTTCCAGTCGGGAGTGACTATTCAGCACTCAGTTGATGTTGTGAGATTTCTCATTTTTCCATACATGAAGTATAAATCACACTTAACATTTTTTTTTCAAGTTAAAAAAAGTGTCAACAGTAGGATTTGAACCCGTGCCGTCGGATTGCCGCGCGGGAACGCTATCCACTTGACTACCGACGACCAGCTGTAAGACTTCGTAAAATTTTGGCTATATATCCTAACCTCAATATAAAGCTAACCGCAAGCAAACTAAGCTAGGGAGTGACTATTCAGCACTCAGTTGATGTTGTGAGACTTCTCATTTTTCCATACATGAAGTATATTGTCTCACAACATCAACTGAGTGCAGAATAGTCACTCCCGCTTCCAGTCACTTATATTTCAAGATGGCGGCACGAAAGCATGCGTAGTTTCAATAAGTTGTCAGCTGACACAGTCTTATGCGCCCGCAACAAAAACATGCGGTTCGTTCGTCACGTTGGTTCTTTCGTCAAAATGTCTTCCTCTGCAGTTGAGTTACAACTGGCACCGTCCTCTTGTAAGTCAAAGGTATGGAAAGACTTTGGATTCAAAGTTTTTTACGATGGCCAAGGAGTAAGACACTTCTCGTTATATTCTTGTGTTATTTGTTACCATTTGTTAGCAGGTCCACATCAATGGCGCCTTTGCGAATCCAGCAATACACATCTATAGTTGTTACTTGGCCCACAAAGATTTGGTATGGATTTCCTCCGAAATTTCTTTCAGCATAGGAATATCTTCTCACCTCGAGGATATGTTTACAGTCCGACGATCAGACAATAATGAGTACAATCGAAAATTTCTTCCGGCATGCTTTGCGAGTCGTGTCCAACACCGCCTGGTGTATGTATGTATGTAATTGTTGTCAATTGAAATTAAAGATTCCAAAGCAGTTTAGTTACATTACGTCACTTGTCAGTTGTATGTTATGATGTATCGTATCGTGTATCGTATCGTGGCACTTGTACCGAGATATGTATCGGTTGCTAAGAAAATGTATCGTTGCAGCCCTAGATTTTAGCGCATGCTGGGTCTATCATTCTCTAGATTGATCAAACGACAAAACAGCATAAAGACCATCAAGAGTTAAGTAAAAGTTCTGTTAAATTGTTTCAACAGAGTGCAGCCTGGGTACTGCTTTCATTTGTTCACCCAACCTCGTGCCCAGTCTCTTGATGACTACCAGCTGCCAGAAATGCTGCGAACTCCTCTTGAGGAATTGTGCCTGCAGATAAAGGTACACGTACGCATGCACGCACCCACGGCGCGCTCACCTACACACGCACCCACGCACATCTACGCCACCTAAGACTGAACCTTTTATAGCTAATGCAGAATAGGCGTGGCCCAATGGTTAGTGCGCTGGACTCCAGATCGGTGGTCTGGGTTCGAGCCCTGGCCAGGGCCAATCTGTTGTGTTCATTGGCAAGATACTTAACCGTCCATTTTGCCTCTCTTCACGCAGGTAAAAAAATGGGTACCAGCGAACTATTGGGGCAACCTAACAAATTGCTGGTCGTGGAAGCAACAACACCCCTTGCCGCTTCATGCTACGACACCTAGGATACGCTCTAGTAGTGTGGACCAGTTCGGCTTTGGCGTGGGCTTGATACGAAAGTGAAAAATTTGACTTATTTTCTTTTTATAGATTCTTAAACTGGGTATGATCCGACCATTTTTGTCCAAGGCATTACAGCCTCCTGAGGAACAAGCCGTCATTAATGCTTTGGAAGTTCTTCATCAACTTGTAAGTGTGGTACAGTACAGCTATAATATCTTCATCTTCATGGATGAAGTATTTTTTCTGCTGGCGGCACCCTCTTCCTTCTCGTCACCCCCCCCCCCCCTCCCCTCGCTTCACCAGGGAGGAATGAAACTAACCATACAGATAATTTTTGTAGAATTTAAAAGGCCCATAGAGGTGTAACATTTACCAGAGAGCAGAAAAATGCATCGAATTGGTTTCCACATCGAGAAAAAATCCTCAGTTGCCGATGTTCGGTATTCTCATTACCTGTCTGCTTACAATGTGTTCATATTGTAATGAGAAACTGATTCTTGATCTGTGTTGTTTAATCAATGTAGAACGCACTGGACGCGAATGAAGAGCTGACTCCGCTTGGTTATCATCTGGCGGCATTACCCGTCAACCCACGCGTGGGCAAGATGATTTTGTTTGGTGCAATCTTCTCGTGTTTGGATCCTGTGTTGACTGTCGCGTCTGTTTTGGGATTCAGGGATCCTTTTGTGATTCCGTTGGTAAGTCAAGTCGCTCTCGGGCGCAAACCGACTGAAATTATCCCGGTTTTCGTAACATGAAGCAATTAAGAAAATTGTTACTCCATCTTGGTGGGATGCTAGTCCAACGTAGGTTACCCCCCTCCCCTCCCCCTCCCGCTCTGCATTTTGTCAGGTTTCTGTAACAGTTCGCAAATCGCCGGTTCCTCTTACACACCTGGGACAAGTTCAAAGCACGGTTAAGCTAATCCAGGACCTGCGTGAAGTTTGATTCCAGTTTGTTTTTCTGTTTATTCCAAAGATCCGTGGGCTGCCCTGAATTTCGTTTCTGATCATATTCTTAACGTATCCATGCAGAAGTTTAAACTTGTTTCAGTGAATGTTTTGTAGAAGATATTGTACTAACTAATTTATTTATTAATTACTGTATTTTTTGCAGGGCAAACAGAAACAAGCTGAACAAGCCCGTGTGAGGTTTGCTGGTGACACACGCAGTGATCATTTAGCTCTGTTGAATGCTTTCCAGGTAATCAGACGATTTTGAACCATGTGTGTCAACGTTTCTGCACAAAATCAATCCAACTTCCTGTAAGGGAAAACACTTGTACTAGAATACAAGCAGTCCTTATTTCAGTATTTCCGCAGTCCGTCGAGCGTGAAGCGATAAAAAAATGCCCGCGCGAAAATTGGGGACGGGACGAGGCGGGGCGAGGCGCGAAAAAAAGTCTACACTTGTACTAAAGCTGAATTCAACACAGGCCTGTGGAACCCGTTTACAGGGGATAGGAGTCATTAGAAACTGCTCGATGCCATGCGGAGTCAAGCGCGCAAACTGTTTGGCTCACCGTAGCCTGTTCCAGACGTTTTACCGCAGCTCCCCAACTAACCGAACGCCTGGAACAAGCTAGGCTCGCCACCGTTTGCGTGTGTAGGCTTGGATTTAACCTGATTTGCTTTTTACTCGTGATTTAAGGGTTGGGAGATGTCTGCACGACAGGGCCGTGAGAGAGACTACTGTTGGAAAAATTTCCTATCTATGAACACAATGAAGGTAATTCAGATGACAGTATTATATCTGCCTTTCGTGTTATGATTTTTCAGAAGGGTTATACATCGAATCTCTCGTTAGGGTCTCGTTAAAGCATCATGGGCAAGTTCAAAGAGTGGATAACACTATCCACCGGATAAATCACTATCCAGTGGATCGTGTAGTTTGTTTTGTCAACACTTATCCGCTGGATAGTTTTATTCACCTTTTGAACAACCAGGCCCAGTACGTTGTCAAGCTGTTTGATGTTGTAAGATTAAAGTTTTCCCTTTTAACCATAAACCGCGAACGTGGGCCTGCACTTTGCAATTCGCCGGCGGTATGCACATAATCCGGGCTTAAGATCGAGGGTTGCTTTTTTACCCATGCATTATGGGACACGACGTCATGTTTGTTTACAACCCTGGCGATGCATGTACTTACCTGACTAATGTGGTTGGTAATTCTTGTAATCTCACAACTGAATCAAACAAACTTTTCATTCAATGAGATTACACTTTAAGGAAATTAAATTTGACTTTAAAATGTGACCTTATAGTTTTAAAGCTAGCGAAAAACTCTGCCGTAATTTACTTCCCGCTAGCCCGGGCCCATGCCCCCTTGCCGTTGAAACCGGAACCGCGAACATCAAACGTGACGGCAAGATCGCAGTCACGTGGCTTTAATGTTTTAGCAAATTCTCAGAACTAACGTTTGAAAAAATGTTGAAGCTAAATACGATTTAATCCAAAACACAGTTTAATATGACATCCACCAGCAGTAAGGATGTTCTCCGTTGATGTGTATTGCCTTTCTTTCTCGTTTCAGATGATTCAAGATATGAAGCAACAGTTTTCCGGACTGCTTTATGAAATTGGTTTCCTTGAGTCTTCTTACACCAAAGCTCCTGCTGCTAATTACAATTCAGGTATTTTGTCTTATTACTTATCTCCATGCATGCCAGTTTTATCTGACAACAGATTTGTCGCTCGCAACCATGGGAATTGTTTACTTTTTATTTGCGTGAACTCGTTGTCGGAGTTGCAAGCAGAAAGGAAGCACTCGGAGGGCCTGAGAACTAGCATTGTGATTGCTTTGTTCTTTCGCTTCTGCTTGCGAATCCATCAATCTAGTTTTCACTGGATCATAAGCGATGGAGTCATAAACGGAATTGGGATAGAATGGAAACGTTCTAAAGGCGTGTTTATAGAGAGCACGACCACTGCGATTTTTCCGCGCGACTTTCCGCTGGAAAGTTCGCACGAACCACACCGTTCATACAGAACACAGTAATTCGGGCTGTGGTAGTTGCTACAAAGTCAAATTTTTGACGCATACCGCCGGTCACTCGGGTCGGATTACACGAAAACAAAAGAACTCATTTTTTACACAAATAGAAATAGTTCTTACGACCTTCGCCTAAAAATTGCCACTAGAGGCAATCTCTGCGACTTAACGCACGAACCAATTTCCAGCCGCGTTCGTGGTAGCCTTTGGTATAAACGGATTCATATAAATTGCTTATATGCAATCCAGTGTGAACGCCGCGTTCGTGATGGTGGTCTGGTTGGCATCGTGGTCGTGCTCTGTATAAACAGGCCATTATTCTTCCGACTCCGATTTTATGACAACGCTTACGAATCCGATTTTCGATTTTCACTAGAAGCGACTCCGATGACGACTACGTCGCTTGTGAAAACCAGCATTTACAGGGACTACTTGATTGATTGCTGTCATGCACCCTCCCTCATCTCGCCTCGAGTTTCGGTTCTCGTATACGCGCCGGCAGATCTCGCTTTGTGTTCCACTCCTTACGGTCTATTCGTTTCTAACATCGTCAACGTGTGTTCTTTGCAGAAAATTTGAAACTTGTTAAGGCGATCCTGTGTGCAGGGCTATATCCAAATGTTGCTAAAGTAAGGCACCATCCACAATTTAAAAGGTGGGTATTGTCCGGCTTTGTCTCAAATCTCTTTACGAGTGGACACCTTTAATATAATGTAAGTCGTTTCGAGGTTCTCGCATTAAGATTACTATCAATATCACTAGAGTCGTGGTAAAACTGCCGTTAGAAGTTTGAACTCGAAGCAGTTGGATTATTGACACGTGATCTTAAAAAAATTGTCACGTGGTTTGTGTTTGCGAGCGTCTTGTCAGCAATGATGTGATGTTTAACGGTCGCTCGTTTGCCATGTAAACATCGTTTTTTCCAGAATTTGTATGATCAATAATGACGCTATCAAGCCAACAGGGTCGGAAAACTCGTGAGATATATTCAACTTTAAAGAAACGCAGGTTTTGTTTAATTTTAAAGGGATCCATGCTGTTTTGCAGCAGAGAGTTTGATGTTTCCGAAAGTCACGAAGCATTTTGTTGGCTTTCCCAATGAATAAATAGTGTCCACGTGATAAAAGTTTTTAATTAACGTGATTGACGCTACGCCAGACGAAATTTAGCGAATGCATTTTAACACTCTAGTGGTTTTGATAGTACAAGATGCCTTGCCTGGTGTTCCCATGAGCTTGAAGTGGGAATAATAATTCCTGTTTTTGTGTTTGCTTCATCAGACCTCCAAAGCTTCAAACACAACAGGATGGCAACGTGTATCTTCACCCTAAATCAGTGAATGCTGAGGCCACCGTCTTTGAGGACAACTGGTTGATTTATCACGAAAAGATGAAATCATCCGCGGTACGCTAAAAACAACATTGTATAAAATTGTTATACATGCAGTTACACAAAGCCTCCGCGTGGACTGTTTCAAAAATTTAGTTTCCCTTGCTTCGTTTGCGACACTGGACTTTAAATAAATATAAATAATAATAATTATTTAAGTGTCAGAGTATTTAGCACTGTTGTACAAGTTGTGAACACTGTAAATAAGCAAACAGATACCACAAATAGAACAGAATTTTTTAAAAAAAAATCCCAGCTGGTAGAAGGCTGACCAGCTGGCTATTTACAAAGCGCGGAGGAGTTGAATTCGGGACTACCGAACACAAATCGATCTAGTGGCAGGGAGGAGGATTTGAACCCGGGACCTCCAGATTTCAAGTCCAGCGTCCTAACCACTAGGCCACGCTGCTTCGATGGGTTTTTACACAGTTTTCCTAGTACTTTGTTACCCTTTTATAGTTACAATTCATGAAGTTTTTCCCTCATAAACCAGCAAGGCAACTCTTGCAAGGTGTTTGGTTACATATTTAACTTTCTTTCATCAGTTATTCCTTTACGACAGCACCATGATCGCGCCTTTTCCTTTGCTGTTCTTTGGCGGTGAGATTTCTGTGTTTGTCGAGGAAGGATATGAAACTGTTGCCGTTGACGACTTCATCAAGTTTAAATCTCCGACAAGAATTGCTAATTTGGTTAAGGTTTGTATTGTTCGTAAAATTAACTTTCTTTTAGGCAGAAACACTGCTACGATATGAAACCACGAACATCTTCAGTTTAGACAAATACTTACATCCCCCGACACCGTTGTTTGCTGAGCTGCTTGTGTACATGACTACTCCTCGGACATATTATACAGAGAAAAGTATGAGCGAGAACAGTTATGCAGTCTGTAGCTGTGTGTAGGCGTCTGCTATTTTCTCACGCGGAAAAGGAACGCCTGCGAAACAACGTTGCAGGCTAACAGTAACGGATCGTTACCACAAGTTCACTTTACAAGTTCGGTTTCGAAGCGGTTTCAAGCCGGTGCCCCTGTTCAAATCCGCCAATTTTTTCCAAGAAAAATCCCGAGTTCCTTTTTGAAAGTGTGCAGATGTCAGTACACAGGTTAGGTTTTTCCAACATGGCAGATTTCTTAGTGAGCTAATCCCGGGCTAAACGAGGATGAGAGTTTGCGTCAAGACAACTCTCATTGACTATCACTGGGGCCAAACGAGAACGAGGTTCGTCGGGAGTCTGTCAAGAGTGACAACAAACGATAGAAACTCTCATCGAGTCTCATGAAAAATTTGACGACATTCAAAGTTGATGAAAACGCATGAGAGTTTCACTCCAAACGAGCGCAAGTTTGAACTCTTATTCTCGTTTGACCCGGGCTTCAGAGAGTTAGAATCTCACGTCCGAGAATTTACTGAGCCTGCGGTGCGATGTGTGTCAGAGAAGTTGCTAAGCAATATGACGTATGCTGATGACGTCATGCCGACGTGAAAAGTTTGGTATTCGTCACGAGTACTCGAAGAATTCTTTGATTGGCTAATAGGTAGTCTGAAACCTTTAGAGTGCTATTGCGAAGATTTGTCCAAAACCGCACTTGGTTCCCCTTGTGTTCTCGTTGAAAATCAACTCTATTTGAAACAGCACAGCAAGACAAATGAAACTCGTGCTAAAGCTGTAGAAAGAGGATTCATTTTGTAAACGAAGAAGAGAAAAGGAAAAGAGATAGGAGTTAATTAATACTGTCATGTATTCTCCTTTCTCTTATGTTAAAAAAATAAACAGTTTATTTTATGTCATGTTCCTTGGTAGGAGTTACGAGTTGAGCTCGACAAACTACTGAAACAGAAAATAGCTCAGCCGGAGATGAAGCTCAGCGTGGGGACTGGCACTGGTAACAAGGAAAGTGCTCTTCTGCGGGCCATTATCGACCTGATCACCAGCGAGGAGAACACAAACTGGGTGAGCGAGGACTGGATCTTTATCTTCCACGCCCAAGCATTTCGGACCGCAATTCCAAACAATTCGCTGGTACCCATTTGTACTCCAAATGGAGAGAGGCACTAAAACCGGTTGCTCAACCTGGGCACCTAAGCTATCTGTACACAGGAAAAATAAGCCTTTTACCGAGTCTTTACAAGTTGAAATTACTATTTGGAATCGTTTCCTTTTGTTGGGGGAGGGGAGGGGGAATAGTTGACTTATTAATTTTTTGAAATTCAAACTTTTGCATTATTCTTTTTTTCGCAGAAAAAGCAAAGAGCACTTGCCAGTGGATCCAGAGAGAGTTATTATTAACGAAGTTGTGTCGTTCAATAGAAGAAGCGCTTCTTTTTGTTGTGGCTTAAACAGAAGTTCGGCTGGCCAAACGTCATTGAATCATCGAGCTCCTTTGCCGAGATGCACACCTTCTACAGGGCACCTTGCTAACGCAGACACGTACATGTATGGTGGACTCGGATCAAAGGGGAAATACTTTTTGACGTTGGTTTCAGACTAGATATAAAGAGACATTCGCTTGGCAAATTCACAAAAGCACCCGCGCGTGCCATAACAGTCTGCAAAGAAAGCAGTTATCGTATCAAGTTGTGACTTATTTCCTAAACAAGACAAAAACAACTGTATATTAAAAATATTGAATTTCAGAGAAATAATGTTTTTTAGGGCCCTTTGGATTAAAGTAATAATATTGTAAACTAACTGCAAATGCAAGAGCAAATGAAATGTACTGTTTATTAATTTTTAATAGTAAAGGAATATTGATTGCGCCCGAGTGCATTATTGAGTTATAGGCACGTGGGAATTTTTTTAAGAACATCAAAGAAGTGTGTCGAGAAGCAAGAGACCCAGCCGAGGAGGGCTTCTCGCCCTGGCTGTAATTTTGACAATTTCAACAGAAGTTTGAATACTCAGTGCGCAACGCAGTTCAAATGCACTTCACTGGCTTCCCCAGAAACATTACGGGCTTTTCAAAATGCGCGCGAAACGGGCTGCAGCGTCTGCGTACACGAATGGAAAACAATAAAGAAGAAAGAAAATTACAGGTCATGTGATAAAATGCTTCTTGACTGAGTTAGGTCGGGCCGGACGGGAAAATATTTGGTCAGGTCCGTACGTCCTGACCTTGAGCCAGATATTTTCCCGTCCGGTCCTCCCACTCAGTCAATAAGTACGTATTCTCTTGCTATCATTATGTATGCATTTATTTAAAGAGTATGCACGAACTGTGACGACTGAAGCCGACGTCAAACGAAATATGAAATGAAATTTATTTCTAAACGCTCTTTGTATCAGTAATTACACGTTATTGTTCTCAGCTTTGACAACTTTGTGTCCCGTGCGCTGGAACGTAGCGAACTATCATAATTAGATTCACAGCTTTGAATTTTGCGCACGTTGTTGTAAACATAGACTCGAAAGGTCTTCGGAAGCGGCAAAACCTGCAATTTTGTGCACTGTTTGTGTCCAAGTTTTCTCCGCCGATACAGAATTTCATGAGTTGATTCGCAAGTAACTTAAACGTAGTGCACTCTATTGTGTTCTGGTCAAAGCGAATTTTTAAAATCCCTTTTCAAAAAGAAGATAGCACGTTTCAAAGTTTAGATTTCACATTTTTACCCTCTTAGGAGACAATAACTCCCAGCAATTTTTAAATTCGCGAATTTTGTTCTGACCAGAACACAAAAGAGGTTATGATTTACCACTAGTTTATATATTCGTTTAATTTGGTGAGCTGTTCTAGCTGGAAACTTGGACACAAACTCGCACTATCTGCAGATTAACATTTAAGAGCTTGTAACATCAAAGGAAGCGGTCATGTCTCAGTAAAACGACAATCATGATAAAATTCCACCATCCCCTATTATCCTTGATAAGTTTTGAAGGAATCGATATTCAAAATTCGGAGAATTAAACCTTTACAATATAACACCCCGTCAAAAAAAATTGCTAATGAATTTATTAATGAGCAAGGGTCCTGCGCGGCCTTAATATATAACGCAACGATGCACGGAGAGCAAGTTTGCTATGTGCGCGATCAGATCCGTGACAGTCCGATCGAAGCGTACCTTGAACTTTTTGGAAAGGTTTATTGTGGACGAACGTTAATTTATTGTCAGTTATTGTTGTTCCAAATATATAAATAGCTTCATTAAATTCAATTTATTCTCTTGGGGTTAATTCTCCTTCTCGCGTCTCGAAAAATTTCGAGTTCCGTCATCAACTGGTACTCGCGTCGTGAACGCGGTGGACTGAGTGCTAAACATGGTTGCGAGGTAACGGCGGTCAGTTGGAAACGACTGAAAAAACATTGGTCAAAATGGCGGCAAGATAGCGTCGGTAAAAGCAATATTTATCCAAACAATGCTATATTTTTAGCATGGAGCTTTAGCGTAATGGAAAGGAAGATGTCATGGAGGAAAGAATAGGGCCTTTGACTTTTATCTCGAACTTCGATTCGGGAAATTTGGCCCGAGTCGAAAGGGTGAAATTGGAGGAAAACAATTCCTCCAGTCCTGAAGATGTTGATGGGACGGTAGTGATTATTCCAGACTATGATTACAATGTTTGGACGGCTCCTGACTGTGCTGGGATGGAATGCGAAAATCTTAACAGAACATGGTTTTATTTTGGTGTCAAAGGAGGTCAACCAGGGAAACTTTTACGAATAAATATCATGAATTTAAACCGACAAGGCAAGTTGTACAGTCAGGGAATGGCTCCGCTGGTCAAAGTTGTCCCATCAAGGAATAAATGGGAAAGACTACGAGATAAACCTAAATATGAGGTAAGCTTTGTTTGTGTTTTGTTTAGATCTGTTTTGATTTAATTGAAGCGCAGCAAAGTCGCGAAATATTAATCGTAATTGAATTTAACTAATTGATAACCTATGTACAGCGTCTATTGTTGAGTTGAGAGGATTGTTCACTAAACACACCTGCAATTAAGTTAAATTGGATTCAAAAGTTTTAGGTGTGGTCTGTTAAATATTACACTACCTTGTTAGTCACAGCATCCTTGGGGGTGCCTGGGGGGAGGCAGTTTCAGAGTAGAAATCAAACTTTTTGCTCAAAAATAATATGTGAAAAACCTGATGCTGGCCGACAAATCATCACTGACTCAAATAAGCTTATTTTCTATTGTGTGGTCCATATCCACCCCAGGGAAAGTCATTGGAAATTCAGTGAAGGGTGGGGGTTTCAAACGGCTCAATTTTCACTGCTACCTCATGAAGTCTGCTTGTTAACAGACAACTGGACCTGTTAGCAGTGAATGGTGTCTCTGGCCAGGGCTCGAAAATTTTTCTGAAGTCTTTACAGCCATGGGCTAGCTGGTATTGCTACTTTACTAGCCCAGAGCCTGAGAGCTCTAGCCCTCTTTCAGTTCAGTTGTTGCTTTCTTTCAATTCGTGTTACATTTGCATTCCGCAAGCTTTGTACTCCCGCAAACGCTGATGACTCTTCAATGGATCGACGCGAAACTTTGATGTATCACTAAACAAAAGGCTGGATTTGTCCGCTAAAGATGGAAACTCGTGACAAGTAAAACATTACACCCTTTTCCTCATCATACTTCACCCATGGCCATTTTGTTTTCCACTGTGGAAGAAACAAATGTTTTCGCTGCGTATCATGCTTCTTGTTTTTGGTCTGAATCTCATCTGCAGCAGCTACAATCTTGGACAAAACTGTTGAAACACTTAGCAAATTTCCACTTATTCAGCCAACAGAGTTCAGTTTTGCAACCCCCTCCCCCCCCATTTCAATGTTGTTAATGCTTTAGTGTTTTTAAAAAAAAGCCTGTCGAATCGCAAACCTCAAGAAACAACATTGAGTAGGGGGGGGGAGGGGGATAAGATATTTTAACCCGCTTACCAGTTGGGACATTTGTGAAAAATGCGTGAAAATCGTATGTTTCAACTAGTTTTGTCCAAGATTGTAGCCCATTGGCATTCTGCTTACGCTGATCTCCAGCAACATTATTTCCTTTCTTTTTTCCACTGTGTATTTCAATGCAGATCTTGCCAGTCAATTCAACAACTGGGCTTTTAAGTGGCTTGCTAGCCCACTGGGCTAGGAAAGTACTTTATTCACCAGCCAAAAGAAAATTTTTGCTAGTCCTGGGAGTCGGGCTAGCGGATTTTTCGAGCCCTGCTGGCATTATATTTTATTAAACTAGAAAAAAAAAAACTGAGTATGTACAGTTGAATCTGGATAACTTGAACCTTCAAGGAAAATTGAGAAAGGTTAGAGTTATCAAGGGTTTGAGTTATTGAGGGTGAAAAAAAAGAGTTAAAAGAAATACTTTTCAGGTGCTTCACTTTGGCGTGGTGGCCTAATTGTTATTGCGCTGGACTCCGGATCGAACGGTCCAGGTTTGAGCTCTGGCTGGGGTCACTGTATTGTGTTCTTGGGCAAGACACTTTCTCCACCCAGGTGTTATAAATGGGTACCGGCGAATTTACTGGTGGGGAAACCCTGCAATGGACTAGCATCCCATCCAGGGGGGAGTAGAAATACTCCTAGTCACTTCATGTTTCAGAAACTGGATAAGCTCTGGCAAACTTTACCTTGACTTTTTCCCTTACCTTACCTCACTTTGAATCTACATGTAGAAATACAATATTTGAACAAATTTATTAATATACTCATATTGATGTGCTCTAAATCCATAAATTGTTAATTTCAGACAGTTGATGGGCAGTTCAGACTATCATTCACCTATCGCTTTCCTGATCAGCGCAATGGAGTGCATTACTTTGCCTTCTGCTATCCATACTCTTACTCCGAATGCCAAGCAAAACTGGAAGAGTTGGACAGAAGCTTCGTCATTTGTCAGCAATTGACACCCTCTTCACCAAAAGATGCTATTTATTTTCATCGGGAACTTCTGTGTTACTCGCTTGACAGCCTCAGAGTAGATCTTTTAACAATAACTTCTGTTAGAGGCATGATGGACAGCACAGAGGAATGGCTGCCACATCTCTTTCCTGATAAAACTGTTCCCAGAGCTCGAAGGTTTGAAGGTAAAAAGGTAAGTATTTTATAACATTTAGTGCCAGTGAAATCCTTTAAATGAAAAAACTAAAATATAAATAATGTAAACAAAAAAGTAACTCGGGAAATAAAGTTGAACCATTCTTAAGTTACAATATGGCCACCCTTCTAAATAGCAACAACCTCTCCATGGCAGCTGAAGATTTTCACTCCCAACCACTTACCAATCCACACTTTCACAACTTATTTTCTTTTGTTAACCTCCTTTAACTGTGGTCACCTCTCTTTATTGGCCAGTTAATTCTGTTCAAGGTGTTTACTATCAATAGAAAGGATCAACTGTTACTGTTGATTAGATTTGGTGGAGTGTGGGTTAACTGTTCAGAATTGATTTGAAATCCATAGCTGTTCCTTTTTACCCAGAGCGCTTTATCTACAAAATATTATAATTATTATGTAGTGGATGTCTATTCAGTCAAAAATATATGTTTTAAAATTTTAATGGTCAACTTGTTGCTTTAATTTGCAGGTATTTTTCTTGAGTGCCAGAGTACATCCAGGTGAAACCCCATCAAGTTTTGTGTTCAATGGATTTTTGGATTTTATTTTACGACAAGAGGATCCCAGGGCTGCAGCATTACGGAACCAATATGTCTTCAAGTTGATACCGATGTTAAATCCAGATGGTGTCAAACGTGGTCATTACCGTACTGACCCGCGAGGTGTTAACTTGAATCGTGTGTACATTGATCCTGATCCTCTTCTCCACCCTTCAATATTTGCCGCTAAAAGTATCATCACTTATCATCACAGTAAAGGAAACATGCATCAAAATTTTGATCTCAAAAAAGTGTGTGAATGTGAAACTGAAAAGTCAACTGAGAGGATGGTTAACCTGGACAGCTCGATTGTTGATAACAGCTTGGAATCTGCTGTCAGGAATAGCATTTTGGATGCTGGTTCAATCCCTGCAGAGCTAAAACCAGGTTCCCCTGATTCTGAATCCGTCAAAATGGAATTACAAAGTGTGACAAGTAATACAATATTAGAGAAAGATGACAACAATAACAGCAACACTGATACATTATCTGCAAACTTGGACTCCTTAGCTCTGGAAGATAAAGTTCTGTCACCTGGCTTAGCTCAAACTGATTCCTCAAACGTTGATACTCAAAAGGACATTTCAGTTGCTAACCAACTTTCAAATGAAAGCACAAGTAGTATGTCAAGTGAATGTCATTCAGAGAAACAGTCAAATGCTACCACCATTAAACAACTTCAGTTTAAAAAGGTGCTAAATAACAGGAAAGAATCTTCAAAGTGCAATAACTGTTTATCAAAGACTTCAGCGGAAAGCACGAGTGGTGTTGCATACTATGTTGATCTACATGGTCATGCTTCGAAGCGTGGATGCTTTGTCTATGCAAACTACCTAGAGAATGAAGACAACTATGTCAGCTCCATTATGTTTCCAAAACTCATTTCTTTGAATTCAGCTAACTTTGACTTTGCCGCTTGTAATTTTACTGAGAAGAATATGTACAGCAAGGACAAACGAGATGGCATGTCCAAAGAAGGTAGTGGTAGGGTCGCCATATATAAAGCCACGGGAATTATTCATAGGTAGGCAATAAACTCAAGTAGTCAGCGGTGTTCCAACATGCGCATGTGCCAGAATTCCTCAAGGCTGTTCAGTCCCCCCCCCCCTTTCCCCCTCTTCTCTTCTGTTTAATCAGTGTGGTGGGTGCCTATCCTCCCCTCTGGGTAAGGGCTTATGGCTGGGTTGCCAGGATTTGCTAGCCATGGAAGCAGTCTCCATCTAGGAGCTGGCTGCCAATAGTGGAAGCTCCTTGCAGGCACCCAACCTCCATTTTGCGATGCAGTCGTTTATTAGAGTTAATGGTTTGAGATTGGATTTTAAATGTAATCTGATTTGTCTCTTAGCTACACACTAGAGTGTAACTACAACTGTGGACGGATGGTAAACAGTGTGCCACCTGCCACGTGTGACAGTGGATGTGCCACACCACCTCCTATTCCGGGTTTTCCACCCAAGTATACACCAGAGATTTATGAAGAGGTAAAAACCAGTAATTATTATGATGAAAGTTTTGAACTAAGTTTTAACTTAATTAATTTTGTACTATCAATGGTGTCAGAAACCAATCAAGCTTTCCTTACTTCCTAAACCCTTTCCTCTCTAGCAAACACCAAAGTTAGAGGAACTAATCAACAAAGTTTGTACTCTGAAGAGCATTTAAGTTTTTTAGTGTTGGTAAAAGTTTCAAGTTGACAGTGGACCACACATTTTTTTTTAACTGTGCTACTGTTTGCTGCTGTTTCAGATTGGACGGGCAATGGCAGTTGCTGTGCTGGACATGAAAAATTCCAACCCATGGTCACGTCTGCCGCTCAGTGAGTTCACGTCTTTGGAAGGTGTGAAGAATTGGGTCAGACGATTTGTCAAGAGTTCCAAGAATGCACCTTCAGTTCCGAAAAAACTCTCACGGGTCATAACTAAAACCTCCAGGTACAGTATAATATTTATATATGTGACACCACGCACCACTTTTAATTATTTTACAAAAGACATATTCATAAGCTTTAACTCGTAAGACTCTTAAGAGTTTATTTATTTCTTATTTTAACAACTTACAGCATGGTGGCAGGTGCAACAGCAAGTACTCGTCAGAAATTGTCAGTATTGACAAGCTCATCAAGTGACATGTCCTCTGATAACACTGCCACTGTAGGACACAGAGCGACAGACCATAATGGAGCAAGTGCCATCAAGGAAGCTGGTAATTTATGACATTTGAACTCTAAAATCTACTTAGTATGCAATAAAAATGTTATAAAAGATGCATTTACTTCAATCTAAATTCGTTGATGAACTAGTTCCAGTGAGTACAATGTGTTTCTGTGGGCGAATAAATGGAAAACAGTCTGTGTTAATTAGTTTTTAACTTTTAGGCAAGAAGGGAGCTGGAGATACCAACCTGCCAGTAAGACGACCATTTAACCTGACAGGTGCACGGAAGTCGTCCCTGCAAACAACAGGGGCCATAACTGGGAAAAACCAAGACACAAGCTCTTCTTCACCTGGGACACTGGCAGGAGGAGCTAATAGGGATCATCTACCTGGGCCAGGTCCTACAAGGTCACAGGTGAGTCAGTTATGAGTTCTTTTTTACTTGGGTCCCTGCTAGGAAGGACCCATAGGGATCATTTACCAGGGCCAGGTCCTGCAAGGCCACAAATGGCATGTACTAATACCCAAAACAACAAAACGGCGAAACCACCGAAATGAAACAACACAAAATAATATATAGAGTACTGCCCTAAACAACAAATAAAAGCAAACCCTTACCGCAAGCAAACCTCAGAAAAAGCTAACTGCAAGCATGTTTCATTCTGTTTCGTTCCGGCTGGTTTTGTTCCGTTGTTTCAGACCTGTTTTAGTACAGCCACCACAAACAGGTAAGCTATAATTTTTCATGGTTATAACTCCAGCCATAATTAATACAATTCAGTTGGACTTGGCTTAACTGTCTCTTTCCCCTCACTGTATTTTTGTCTGTTGTATGCAGGTGTATAAACCAAAAGAACAACCACGAGTGTCTCTAGAACTTCCTAAAACAGTAAGTGCTAGTCAAAATCATATAAAGGCCAACCAATATAGAAAAGAGTTGAATCCCAATAACTTGAACTTGAAAGTTTGCGGGAGGTTTGAATTATTGAGGGTTCAAGTTATTGGGATTCAACAGCTATACTTTATAATTATTCCAGTTATCTTCCTCTTTCTGCCCAGATGAATGGCCCTGGAACCTACATGACTGTGAGGATTTTTTTGTTGGCAATACAGTCATGTAGTAGGCTGCTCTTGATATTTTAAAATTAATCCAGACTATATAATTTTTAAAATAACGATCATTTGTCACTGGCTCTATATTACCTAATAAAAGGTACATTTTTCTCATACCATATGGTAGGGTCCAACATTGAGACTTGTACATAACTTCCGTCATCAGCCGCAAGTTCATGTGCCGCACCTTTCACCTTCCAGCAAATCGTTGTCATCTCCTGTTGAGGTTAAAATGAGGTAAATAGTCAATTAGATAGAATAGTAAGTTGTTAATATTTCTCACTGATAAACAAAGAAAAGACCCATGCATTTGACCCTTGGCTTCGCTATGTTTCTAGGAAATATGTAGGGAAAGCTTGATCTTTGATCTTTCAAAAGCATGCACTTGGAGAAAATTTCTGAGCTGTTCTTTTATTTTCTCAGTACTATTGACGTCCAGAAACAGTTCACTGGATTTCACAGAGGCAAACCAGGCCCAGTGAAAAATGGTCACAGCAGTCACAGTGATGAAGAAAAGAAAAAGAAAATTCTAACAAGACAAAGAAGAAGAAATGGAAAAAAGAAAGGTAAACTGTAGGGGTCACCAGGCATATTTTTTCCATGGATCTTAAGCCACTTTTTTTTTTGCTGTTCCATTCTTTGGGCACTAAATGGGTCTTTGGCTATGACTCTAGAGATGAGTTGTGTATAAGAGGGGAGAAGGGTTGATTTGCTTTGCAAGATTCAAGTTCCCTCTGTGCTGTCTACTTGTTACCATAATGTCAGTGCAAACGTTTGTAAATTATGGTGAATAAACCTTACTTCCTGGTAAATAGATAGAATGATATAATATTTAAAGTTGCGGCTCTTTACACATGTAGTTTATTATCCCTCGTTTACCTTTGGTAAATTTCAACTGATATGACTGCCCACTGTCCTGATAATTGTTGTAATGTACAATGCACTTCCTGTACAAGATGGGTGTCACAGAGATGCTATGCACCATAAAAATTGTGTTCCCTTATTAATAGTTTTTCGTTGATATTATTTTTTGTACTTTAATTAGAGAAAACAAGTGAAGCAGCAGTGAGTGATGAGATGCAGCCAACACAAATCTCTTTGCCAAGGTACAAAGAAGCCCAGCTGATTGGCTAAACAGTACAGTCAGTGCTGTAGCCCTTAAATTACTTACTATTAATGCTCTTGTGTCAGCACATTGTAACATACTAATCAATCAATACAGCTGTATCATGTTCCAATTATGACAGTTTACAGTCTAGCAGTTTTTATGATAAAATTGCTTTTGGGCCTGTGTGACCCATCTTGTCAGAGCTTATCCTGGTTTCTGTAGCATAAGGAGCAACGATTGTCTCCTTTCCCCTGAATGGGAAACTTGTCCATGGGTTACCTTAACATTGAATCTAGCAGAACCAATTCATACACTTGGGTAAAGAAACAGCACTACGAGAGTTAAGTGTCTTGTCCAAAAACACAGCACAGTTACCCTGGCCAGAGCTTAAGCCCTGACCACTTGATTCAAAGCCCAGCATAGAATGTTTTGTGCCAGGATCAGTTACTTTGCAAGTACCCTTAGATAAATCTAAAGTAATGTTGTTTTGACTTGGTTTTATTTTATAGACCTCCTGAGGAAGAGAATGTTGATGTGAACATGGCACACAAAGAGGAGGAAGGGAAGTCTAAGGGTACTCCATTGATGCGAAGAAACAGTTCCAAGAATTTGGTTAGTGTGCCATGAGACAAAATTAATAAAATAGTATAGAATGCAAGCATGTTAGCCTGTTGACATACATGCACACTGGAGAGAGATTGGTGGAACTCAACAGTTTGTGCCTCCGTCGGCAGCTTGCAGTCCTTTTTGATCTATTGCTTGCCTTAGGTCAATTTCAACTTACATGAAACACTTCTTTGCACAACGACCTTACAAGAGTTTGTGTTGTCAGTAAACAGATCGATTTTACTACACTGTACCACAATTGCTAAGAAATTATTCCATGATAGGATGGCTCACAGTGCCATTTTATGAACAATTGTTTGCCTTTTCAGAGTTAATGCTGTTATTGCTGCAATGTCGTTTATTCAAAGGGAAGACCTATTGTGGGCCCAGTTAATCCCCCTGCTCTCTCAAGTGTGGGGTGACTTACTGATTTTTGACACCTTTAAGTAAGGGAACTGCAGGTGGAGGGACTTGTAAAATAATGCTCCACAGGGGACAGCTTATTGCAATATTGAAGTTATGAGTCAGGGGGCTTACAACCGTAATTATTTTTACAATTTCTTATTTAATGTTTTTGACTGCAGATAAGCTGTAGCATGATGTCATGTGAAGTTGTGGACATTAAAGAGTTGCCGCACACACCACAAAGTGGCAGTGGCACAAATGCCTTGACGCTGTGGACAAATACATCTGTCAGCTGACAAGTCGACCAGAGTACAGACCATATACATAAAAGCAACATTTATTTAATATTTAATATTCTTGAGTGGAAATTAACATATTCAAGTACTGTGAGCCTAAAACACAGCAATGATCACAAAGCTTTTGTTATTAATCGTTTTCAAGAAAATATTTTATTGTATACTAAAAAAAGTGATTTTAAATTTTATTTTCAGTAATTATTGTTATTATTAGTATTATTATTATTATTATTATTATTATTATTATTATTATTATTATTATTAAAAGAAAGCTAGCATTTATTGATCTATTATAAGTTGTAGTGCTTAAGTTTGAGTGAGGAGTGCAAAAGCATAAAATGTAGATTGCGCCAGCTGTGCAAGTTAATATTGTTTTATACATTTAATGTATCTTAAAAAATTAAATTAAAGTTTCCCTTCACACATGGACATACAAATTTTTAGGTGTTTGTGAGCTCCAAAACTTTATGATTTTAATTTTCAAAAGAAACTGAGTGCATAGCAGTGTCAACGCTTTTTAATTGTGTGGTTGTGTTAAATTGTTAATTCTTATTTATGGTTGTATTTTATCCTCCTGTTATCCTATTTGATGTTTATATATTAAAGTCATTTACAATAAACTCATCACACCTAATCAAGATGACCTTTCCTAGAATCGTTTCCTTCAGCCAGTATCAGTTTAAAATATCAACAGTTCTATGAGATCTAAATTAATTAACTTGTAATAACAAATTTTGTAACAAAGAATAAAAATCAAAACGTTTTGCTTCATTTAGCCTGCCCATGACATTTTCCAGTACAACATGTACACACCCTGTACAAGTCGTGAGGGGCATTAGCATGGTTAGTGTCCTGGCTGGATCATGTTTACTGTTGGTAGTCTTGTCTGATATGTTGGTTAACAGTCGGTTGACCAATAGCTGGTTATCATTTGGTTGATGTATGTATACAGCTATTTCAATTAGCGTTGTCGGGGTAAAGCTTCTAGCCTATAAGTCAAGACTGAATGGTGGCATGGGTATTTACTGGAATTTGCATATAAGTGTTGAGGAAATCTACAAGTTTGTATTTTTGCATGTGGGGCATTTGTTTTTCTTTTCGTGAGACCGTTCTTGTGCTTTTCTCTTTCGCTGTTACGTGGTTTGGATTATTTTTAAATGCAAATGCAGTGAAAAGGGATCTATTCTTCCCATGTCTGAAGAGAAGGGAAACAGAAAAAGTCTCGTTTGCTGTATCTCATTAGTACTAGGAGTAATCATAGATTATGCAGTGCGTTCGCCATGCTTGCCATTGAAGAACACGCCACCACAAGATTAGTATGCGTATTGCTACCGTTGAGCGCAAGAATTGTTTACAGCCTATCGTTATCCGCTTAATAGAATTCTTTTTGCGCGCGCTGTCTTTGCGGCTAATGTCATTGTTGACGTTGATGTAATGCAATTAATTGCCTTCTAATGTCTTCTCGCATGAGATCGAGGCCATCCTGCCACATACCGACATACATACCGACATAGAACGACTTTCGCTTGCGCGTTCACAGGACAACCACGGGACCACAGGTCACCACAAGATTAGGATGCGTTCTCCTATCGTCGAACGCAATAAGCATGCGTGGAACACTCTCCTTCGCCCATTCTACCTTTTGGTCTTGTCTTCACGCCATTGTTAATTGCAATAGCTGATCAGTCATTGAACTATCAGCCGACTCTTGATAGTAAAGTGATAGTCAACTGACATTTGGCCAATATATTGGTTGATAATTGGCCAAGTGTCAATTGGCTATCAGCCGAGTGCTGTCCACTATCAGTTTAGTGTCCACTGACTCTCCACCCACATTGTTGACATATTGGACAAGACTACTTTTGGTAAACATCCCTGTGGCCTCTTGACTGAACAGTCTGGGTTCAAGCCCTGACTAGGGTCACTGCATCGTGTTCTTGAGCAAGACACTTTACTCTCATAGTGCTTCTCTCCACCCAGGTGTATAAATGGGCACTGGTGAATTTAATGCTGAGGGTGACCCTACAATGGACTAGCAACCCATCCATGGGGGAGTAGAAGTAGTCACAGTAAGCAGGGTAAACTCCACCCTGATGGGCAACCCTGCAATGGACTAGCATCCCATCCAGGGGGTGGGGGGTAGAAGTAGTCACAGAAACCAGGATAAACTCCAGCCTGATGGGCGACCCTGCAATGGACTAGCATCCCATCCAGGGGGGAGTGGAAGTCGCAGAAACCAGGATAAACTCCACCCTGATGGACCACTGGACTGAGGCAGTGCAGGATGAAAGAGGCTCATCTTTTAACTTTCTTCCTTTTAGCCCGACCTCCCTTGCCCTGCCTTGACAGTAATAAGACATAGCATAAAAAGCTTTTTATTTTTTTACTTTAAAAATGGTTAAAATTACAACTTCACATGAAATATTACATAAATTATCTATCTGTGTTCTGAACAATATGTAAGAAAATCTTCAATTAAATGTGGATTTTATTCTCATTATATTAACTTTTTTACTGACGTCATTAATAACATACCTACACCTTATTACTTGGTTTAACATATCATACACATGGATATTTTTCGAGTTGCATAGTATACAAGCAATGAGCAACATGACTGCTCATATTATGTTAAACTATTGAATAAGGGATTTATTATTCCACTATTAAGGATGTAAACAAGTCAAAGTTTGGGACCTTTTGTTTGGCCACTTTGTTCCATTTTACGTCCATATTTTTGCTGTTCTACAGTGTAATAACATGTCATATAATTTGCATGTTCTTGTGACCTAATATGGTCAAATGGTGCAATAGTGGAATAATAAAATATTAGTATTTAACTTAGCCACGAGGTATATATAAATAAAATTGGCTGATTGACTTGAATTTCTCTTGGGTTAATTAACCGAAACCGATTTATATCAAAATGGAAAAAACTATTGTTATTACTGAACACTGTTACCTTGATGTAAGGCTTGGCATATACTTTGTTAAGGTGTCTCTCTACAGTTTTTTCTGGACCATACCAAACATTTTCATTTGGCCGTTTAGCAAACTTCCCGGACTCGGATCGATGTGAAATTTACACCAGATATTGGAATTGGATTAAAGTTTGATAAGATATATTTTTTAGGAAAATCGATATTTCCATGGCAACGACAAACAGAAAAACAAGATATCAGTTAAACTTGAATTCTACGCGAACAAGATTTGACGTTAATAAAACTTTGGAATTAAATTCTTTGCATTATCAAGCATGTGTTGCGAAAGTTTTAAAAAAATCGTTGGAGCCGTTTTGGAGATTTTCGAAAAAGCACTAAAAGTAGAAAATTTACCAAAAATTACATTGGTAGTGACCGTATGAAAAAAATCCAATTCTCGGGATCGCGATAATGAAAATCAACAAAACTTTCACGGCGACGAAAGATAAGTTAAATACACATTTTGGTGTTATTTCGAAATAATTTCCTTAAAGCAGTGTCTTCAAATCGGTCCGTTTATCATTATAATGCAAAAAGCATGGTTTGAAATATATTTTCGATTTATTCGAAATCAAACATACAGATTTTTTTTATTCTTGTGTATTTGATGTGCAGTACACCATAATTTCAGTTAGTTTTTTTACGTCAAATCTTATTCGCGTAGAATTCAAGTTTAACTGATATCTAGTTTTTCTGTTTATCATTACCATGGAAATATCGATTTTCCTAAAAAATATATTATATCAAACTTCAATCCAATTCCAATATCTGGTGTAAATTTCACATCGATTCGAGTCTGGGAAGTTTGCTAAATGGCCAAATGAAAATGTTTGGTATGGTCCAGAAAAAACTGTAGAGAGACACCTTAAATGACAAGATGAAGGATATTCAGTGGTACTTTTGCTATTATTTATAATTTCATGCAGTTGAATCAACACTATTCACAGTTGAAAACATCTTTTTAAATTAACATGCTGTGCAAGTGAAATTATGTTGAATAATTTACTTTGATTCAAGGTCGTTCTGCATTTTTATTTACTGCACATTAATTTACTGATTTTTTTTTGCGCGTTGCTATAAGCGCAATAGTTTGACTTTGTGCTTCACTGATTGACGCCAATCTGTGAAAAGTCTGCCAAAAAAGTAAACAACTTACAAAACAGCTCCAGAACCCACACTTCTCCTCCTGTAGCAATCACATCATCACTCTGATCTATCATCGATCTACACGAATAAACACTTATAAGAAAGTTAACGCAACAAGTTGTTAACGCCATTAGTCATGACTGCCATTTGTTTGCGTGACAAAAGTCTTTGGAATCTTCTCTTCGTCTGGGGTTGTTTTTCTTCTCAGCTCAGCACTGTGTCTTTCCTTGCGGCGTCGCATCTGAACGCGTAGCTGCAACTTATTCGTGAAAAACACTTTCTTCCAGCCAACTTCTTGCGCCAAGGCTCGAGTTTCCTCGCTGATTGTATCGCAATGCGTGAGAAAAATCTTCTCCCATAACTCGTCGCTTGAACAAACTTTGTGTAGCGACCTGCAAACTGATCCAAGCCTTGCAATGTCGACCAAATCGAGAAATGAAGCAATGTGGATAAGAACATTTTTAGGGAGGCGGGCTAACCAGTCTTTACATACTATGCCGTGTACAAGACGCAATGTATCTTCGCCAAATATTCGGCTGATGTCAGTTTGTAAGAGCGAGTCCTCGTCGAACTCTTCGGCTGGAACCTTTCGTTGGCTCGGTGGAATGTAGCGCTGGTCTTTTCTTACTGAGATTCTCCATGTTCTTAGAACCACTTGTTTCTCGGTTACTAGTAGCTGGTGGAAGTCTTTGCTCGGTGATGGAGCCTGCCCTGTCTTTTCGAACAAAATTGTGCCCAAATTCATGTTCCTCAACGAACGCCACCAACCAGGATGAAAAGTCAAAAGTAAGCATCCTTAGGGACTGGGTACTACAGCGAAAAACGTCGCCATAACATTAAGCCATAACAAAGGAACAAAGGAGACTAATGTCGCGCATGCGCTTTATGGCTCAAAATGTACTGGAATCCAGTGCCCTGTTTTCGAACGGCGGGAAAACGAGAGAAGGCGTTTGTGAGTTTTGCAGGTGTTTTCTTCACTGACTTTTCGCTGTTTGTTTTCATGGACACGACGCAGAATGTATCAAAATCCAGCAATTCTCTTTAATTACTGGACATTATTCTTCAACTTTGCTGTTGATTTTAATTCATTTTAAATGGAAACACTGCGAGTCTTTTAATCTGAACAAGGCGACGAGTCAAAAAGTTCCGTGATCAATGGCGAAGTTTACGACGAGCTGAGTAAATGTTTTCCATCCCGACAGTGTCTTTTCTTTTGTAAAAGAAATTTGCAACGCAAGAACAAGTGCTGTTGATAAATAAAGTAAGTGAAACTCAAAATGAAATTGTTAGATTTAGTCGTATTGTAAGAAAAATTTGCGTTTGGAACAGGGATGCGACAACTTTAATGATAAGGAGGAGTTACCAGGTTACAGCTAGCTCGTGAATGGCATCTTAGATTAGCCCTAAAATTTTCTGTTCTCTGAGAACCAAACCATTTGGTAGTGGTAAGATTGGAAGAATGGTTTGGAGAAGAAATCTAGCTTAGTTTGGCCGTTTTAGCGAGAAATTCACCACGGACGCAAGCCTTTCGGTGCAACTGACGCAGATTAAGTTATATTTTGCCCTGAAAGAAATATTTTTCTTTCATTATCCGAGACTTTTGTCTCGGGCTTTGATCCATGAAATCCCTTTTAGTGATAGACGTTTGAGCATCACGGGAAAAAATCTGTGTAAAGAACTTCTTGAATAAAGTGGCATGGCTCAGCCCTGATACGCCAAAGCTCAACGCTGTCGCTTGCTAACACGGCAAAATTCACTTCCCAAGGGCATCCCAGTTTTCTTTATTTTGCCAGTTAATTAACGACAATTTAATATGGAAATTACAGCAATGTAAAACTAAGAAATTCAGCTCTCTTTTTGAACGGTGTTTAGATTTTACTGGTATATTAATGTGTAAAATGAAAAATGGTGTGGCGCGCGTGCAAATATTTTTGGCAAAAATCTTCGAAAACGTAGGTGCCAGTTGGTTTTCTCGTAATCATTTCTAGGTAAAGAATTCGTGATCCAGAAATCGCCTTTAACAGGGTATTGAGGAATAAATGAGGAATTAGACGAGCATAAGATCGTTAAGTATAAAGTGGCAAGGCGTGCGAAAATGTCCAGGGAAGTTGGACCTTTTTTGGCATCAAGATTAAGCATTTGTTGGTCACTATGGAAAGAAGCACATCATGTGCCACTGCCAAGGCTGTACTTCCTACACTGTTAAAAGACACTACCCATAAAACGCTGAAAGAAAACAACAAAGAACCACACAATTATATTTCTATTGTCCATTTCTAATAGATTTAAGTGTATTAAAGCAGTATTTTAAATAAAAAATTCAAGGATTGAATACTTTTGACAATGCATAAATTTACCTAATTAAATATTAAGTTAATTACATCAGTACTGTATGTACGAGAACAATTCAAAGTTAATATTTACAAAGTATTATGACTGTACATTTTACTTACATTTAATGTTACATAAATAATGTATACATTTTTACAAATATTATTTACAATTAGGTTCACAGCTGTATACAGTTCATATACAAAACATATTATATACATAAAATTTTTCCATTTTCCAATAAATATTCACTTTCATTCATAGATTTACATGTGTATTGTTTGTTAAATGCAAAAGGCAATGACCATTGAATTTCCTATATTACAAACAACCAATATTATGAATACTAAAACAACTACTATATGCTTATGCTAATGAAAACTGTGTAAAAAAATCATTTAATATTTCAGTCAAAAATTACAGAGCAGTATATTGTAAAAACACTGGATTTTAGAATCTCCTTTGTGATTTGCTTGTTTGCTTATCAAATTTTTCCCTTTTTACAGCAAATATTTATGCTTTATATCATCAAATTATAAGTCTATGTAGTTGGCTTTTGTTTTGCCATTAAAGCAATGTTATAATTAAGCACAGATATCTGAATGCAGAAACACCAGCTAGACTCAGACATGGTTACACTGCTTTTCCAAACAAATTGCCACACCTTGAGAGGCAACATGTATTCACTTCTGTTTTTCATGTTGCTATTTACTCTCAGCAAAACCAACTCATTTTCAGGGAAATGGTTCTGCTCAAACAAAGTAAGAAAAACTGAAAGGATTTTCAATTCAAATAAAACATTTGGAAATGAGTTATTTCTGTAGCAATTATTGCAAAATAATGGAATTTATAAGTTCACAAACTGCAACCAAGAGATTACAACTATTAAGACTGGTGGTAACATAATTTCAGCATGCTAATAATTTAGCGAACTATATTTTTGTAGTAAATGTAGCCATCGCAGTAGGGTTCTACTACTAAAAGAAGCAATGAATGTACCAGAAAGCAACAACTGTTACAGTATCTGCAAGCAATGCTTTTGTTGTTTGGAAGACCCAAGAACAAAGGAGTTCAATAAATTTAAGTAGCAGGTACACTGAGCTAATGGTCAGAGTGCTGGGCCCCACATTGAGCAGTCTGGGTTGGTGCCCAGGCCAATTGCAAGCACTGTGTTGTGTTCTTGGGCAAGACACTTAACTCTCATAGTGCCTCTCTTCA
The DNA here is from genome assembly GCA_963693305.1 of Meandrina meandrites. Taxonomy (NCBI): domain Eukaryota; kingdom Metazoa; phylum Cnidaria; class Anthozoa; order Scleractinia; family Meandrinidae; genus Meandrina; species Meandrina meandrites. The sequence goes on from OY855913.1 coordinate 27,479,919, forward strand.
CCCTGGGGTACAAAGGGGTACCAGCAAATTTACTGCTGGGGGTAACCCTGCGATGGACTAGCATTCCATCCAGGGAGGAGTAGAAATAACCCTAGTCACTTCATGCTAAGGAAACCACTATAAGCTCAGCCTTGTTAACCACTTTGCTCAAATTCAGCTTTTATATATACCTCATAAGTATATAGGTGGTTGCCAATGTAAAATTATTGAAATGGGTTATAATGGATTCCCTCAAAGCCACCCTCCCTGGCCCTTGAGCAATGTAAACCTCAACTGAATACTTACCTAACAGTGTTTGAAGTAATGAAATGGATGGAAACAGCAATAGCATCAACATTTAATTTACTTACTTTTATTATACATCTGTAAACTGACTGCATAACAAACAACTCATATGAGGAAGAAGACAGAGGAGAAATAGAGAAACACTTGAGGAAAGACACAGAGCTAAACAGTTAGTTCTCATTCATGAAATGTTCTAGATTACTAGTTATTCGTTCCAAGGAGTTCCAATCCTAAAATTATAAGGGACAAGATAAATATATAAATGTTGTAACTAATCTCGTAACATTCACTTTTTGTGGAGTTTGGACTGAATTTTTCAGCACAAGTTATATGTTGGCAAGTAAAGTTCAAACAATAAAGAAAAGAAAAGTGCACAGTTTACTACCAAGAAATGAGGTCACTATAAAAAAAAGAACTGTTTGAATCCCTGATTAAAAAAAGAAACACATTTACTAAATAATAATACCCATGCTGGTATCCTGCAAAAATGTTATACACATTGTACTGTCCTTTAAATAATGTAACAACCCATCAATTTCATTGAAGTTAGTAGCTGTGAGGCAAATGTAGAAACAAGCTAAGAGAAAGAGTTCAGAGTTAGGAGGATGAGGGACAAGGTGTTAACCTGCAAGAAATAGTAAAGTCTTAAGACTTGCTAAAATGAATGGAATTGCCCTTTTTAGAGGTAATTAAGGAAATCTTCATTAATTTTGGAGAGGGAGTCAAGCTATGATGATTTCGCAGTTTGAAAATATAATATTTTACGATCCCCCTCCCCCACACCTCAAAAAGGAACCGTTTACACATTTAGACTCTGTAACATCTCTTTTCCCTTGAATCTACTGGGCTGTATGTTATAGAAAGAGTTTTGACTAATAGTTACACAGCAAACTTTCCCAAGGGAAGGTTACAAGGTGCTACGTGTAAGAAATGACATGGATATACCTGAAGATTTTAGCAGTTATGGGTGGTTAATAATAATTTCAGGTGCACTATATGTTGGCTGCTGTTAATTCCCAAGCCAGTTGTAGCTTTGGTTTATAATCATGAACTGTTTGAAAGCACAAATAAACTTCTCTGATAATCTATCTGGTGAAGGCAAATTCCATTTAATTTTCAAGAACAGAAATTCACAGCATTATAAACAGCAAAAATTGTGCAGTCATTACTGCCCAATTGACCAGGTTTAACTGTTGACCTTGAAATAGAAATCACCCATTCAGTTACATCAGGACTGACGTGTGTTTCCTGTACAACAACTTGGCCCTGTGAAGGAGAAGTAAAAGATATGTATAAAAAATAAGCCTACGTCTGTCACTTGAATTTGGTGGAGGCGTGGGCAACATTACTTCTGAAACTTTATTGCATTTAAGAAGAAGAGTGATTAAACCTAATCGTTAAACACAAAGCACTTAAAGTTAATTTATCTTAACAACGTGTGAGTAAGCTTTGAACCTACCTGCCGCACTGACGTAACCAATTTTCGCCGGGTGAACTCTGACAATTTCCCTCCTTAGTTTGCAGCAGCATTTTCTACAGGGCTCTTCTTTTCCAAACTGCATGTTTGGAATGAGTTTTTCTGCATCTGGCACACTTGTTGCGGAACATTTTAAGCACACTTATTTTAGCTTGCTCGCTCGAATTAAGAGCGAAAACCTGTGAAAAATATGACTTTCCCGCCCCTAAAGTACCTTCTGCTAAATACTTTTATGCCGATTCGAGGAAAGGAATGACGCCTGAAACTGCCACATTTACCTGAAACTCAAGAACAAGTGATCGAGCAAAGACAACTGAAAATCGCCCCTTCGACCGCCATCTTTGTTTATACCATTTCAGTGGCGCGCGCATTAACAAGAATCTGGGTACGAGGGAAAAAATTGACCAATCAGACAAAAGTCTCCTTTGTTCGTCGCCATAGTTACATCCATCAAGGTAAGATGACTGGACTGGACTACAATGGAGTGGACAGTGGATTACAGATTTGGCGTTTTTTTTAGTCCAGATATTTGGAAGATCAATTACGTTTGGGTTACGTTAGCAATGGCTTTTTGTAGCTAGTGGAAGTCTACGACCTCATCTTTTATTTTGCGGGGTAGACATGTAGCGACACCAAGAAAACTGAAAACCGCCTGATTTCTTGGTCATCCTTTGTACACTATCCCTTTTTGTCTCAAATATGAATTCCACGAAAAAAGGAATGATTATTTCCCCGGACTAAACGGAGCATCTTTCCTTTATATAACTTTTAAGATTAATCTATGTTTTAGTGATTACAAAATATATGAAATTATGAAATCTAGAGGAGAGAGACCCTGGGAACGAGGTTGGTTGGAGAAACTCGGCCTGAAAAACGTTCCTGATCCATATTGAAAAAAGCACTAAAACCCTAGGCTCGATTTCCGCCGTCCTCTCGTGTTCGGTCTTTCCTCCCCGAGAAGTGATGACCGCGGGCTCATTTTCCCGAAAAAGCGGCTGGAAATCGAGCCTACTAAAACCCATGCTACGTGCAATTTGTAACGCCATTTGTAACGATGTTTGCAAGCGGCGCGGCAGTGAAAAACCTTAGTAAAACATTCATTTGTTATATCACTTTCTCTAGCCTGTGCATAGCCTATTTTTTTTGGTGGGGTGGGGGATGGGGGGGGGGGGGGGAGAGAACAAATCAAAAATCTCATAAAGGTGATAAAATCTCAGGTTTCAAAACAAAAGTAATAACTGAGTTGTTAACAAAATAAGCCAAAACACAAACTTATATCAACATCTTAAACAAACAAAATTCTTTCGGAGAGGTCAATGTTTCTAAGCTTCAGAGAAGATTTGCGATTCTCATAGGTTGTAGAAAATTGTATTTTAATAGAACAAAAGAAAACGTGTCATAAAAAATTAAATCGAGATTACTGCTGACGGAAAATCAAGCTTGCCTGTTTATTTTGGAGGCTTTCGTTGTTGTGTCATATTCGAAAACCAGTGTGGTTTTTTTTCGATAAAATCGAACTAAAAAAGTTTTGACGTTAGGTGAAGAGAAAGAGCTGACAAGAACGAATATTCGGGATATAAGGTTAGGTAAGAAAAATTTGATGCCCTCTCGAGTCACTCTGAGCTAAATACGGATCTAATTATTTCATTAGGGTTGAAACGCAGCTGTACAATGAAATTGGACCTAAACTACGGGTAAGATATGCAAATAGATATTTATAGGTAATGAGGCTTTTATCGTTATATTATTAACTTCAAAGTTCTGCAGTTTTCCGATTTCGTTCCTTGCTGAGTTCGATCACGTATAGTGTATCGGACATATTAGCAATCAGGAGCAATCGCTCGTTTACAATGAGAGAACTCAGGAAGATCACAAAATGATCATGTCGATCATCAATACAACTGCTCCTAACTTTAAAATATTTCAGTTCACGCCAGCCATGGACTTGAATGCATTAAAATTCCAAGAAAAAGAAATAGATTAGTCTTTGGAAAACACTCCATATATACGTAGTGTGCGTATCCATTCAAATGAAATCCCTGATTTAGTCAGCAGTGTCTCGAAGCAGTACTTTCATGTGGTTCTGTTTATTATCCTGCACAAGGTGGTTCTAGCTGGTGGTGTGTGACCATTATATGAAAGCTATTGAGCAGTACTTTCATGTCGTACTGTTTATTATGCTGCACAAGGTGGTTCTAACTTTTAAGTCTGTGGATGAAACCCTAGTGTGTAACCATTCAAATGAAAACTATTGAGTAGCTTTTTCATGCGATACTGCTCACTGTTGCTAGTTTTTTAACATTTTGCAAAATGAAATTTAGAACAATTCCGTTCATACACTGATGCATTGGCAGTGTATTAGATGAGGCTTTATAAATTCTATTACCATAGCTCTAATCACGGATTCCTTTGTCAAATAATTCTTCACTTTTCTCAGTGCAGTTCTTGAAAACAAACAAACGTTCTGATTCTCGTTAAATAACAGGGTTTTCTTGGCGTCAGAGACAAGATGGCTGATCATTGCTATGTTCATGTCCCTGACTTACACCACCCCTGCCCGGTTGGTACTGATAAGGACAGATGAAAGTCGGGCATCCACTATCAGCACTACACAAGATCACGTGCTCACGGGATATGTCATTCATAAAAAGCGGACTACTGATGTTTTCACATGCGCCCAGTTATGCCTGGCGCGCCCAAACTGCATGTCATTCAATTACGAAAACATCCAAAATGGAATGTGTGAGTTAAACAGAAAAGTGCGTGATGGAAACATGGCTCTGGGAAGAGAAGTGCTCTCTGTCAAGAGAGGGTATTCATTTGGTCAACTGGTTAACATCAGTGTGAGTATTGTCTGTTTGACGTAATGAATATATGAAAGACATATTTGAACTGCGGTTAATTGATGAAATGAATGATATGATCCTCGCAGTGTAAAAGCAATTTAAGCAATTGCATTTTTTAGCCTAAAATAAAATTCAAGGCTACAACGGGATTCATTGATTGATTGATTGATTGATTGATTGATTGATTGATTGATTGGTTGGTTGGTTGGTTGGTTGGTTGGTTGGTTGGTTGGTTGATTGATTGATTGATTGATTGATTGATTGATTCTGTGTGAAGTTTTCAGTGAAGAATATACGTTTTGTATAAAAATAGGACACCCAGAAATGGGGCGGGTTTTATATGCAGCTGAAAATTCACAGTAACAAAACAAAAGGACAAAGTGGTCCTTAATACTGTGTATCGTACTGGCAGTAAAGGCGGCGGCGAGGAGAAATAGATCGGGCTTCTGATCTGAACAAACAAACAAACAAACAAACAAACAAACAAACAAACAGTTCGAGTGAATCAACAAACAAATCTTGCGTCTTTGTTTAAACCAGAGCATGTTAATTAAGAATTCACCTGTTATAAAAGTACCACAAACCCATGCATCCTTATTAAGATCAACTTAAATTAAGCATTTTGTATTTTCCTACATCGGATACACAATCAGATCTGTTTTGTTGTTTCTTGCATAGGCTCCAGTTTTTCCAAATGGTGGAAAGTGCAAAGGTGAGATATAGAGCATAATACATGGTTGCTTAAAGATATGAAATTTATCTTTGAGTGTTCAACTCGATATCTCACGAGTGAGACATCGAGTTGAACACGAGAAGAGAAATTTCATATCTCCATGCAACCATGTATTATTTTTTTATTTTATCAACCTGCTAAGAACGAGGTTTTTGACGATTTTCCGAAGATTACCAACCATTTTCCGAAGATTTCAGAGGATTTTCAAAATGTTGTCCGGTGGTCATGCGAATGTTTCCGAACATTTTCCGAACTTTTCCGAAAATTTTAGAAGATTCTCGAAGATTGCCGAGGAAGATCCGTAGATGTTTCGACTTAATATCAATAAACTTTGGCTCATTCAGCATTGAAACATGGCAAACTTGGGCATATACTTCATGGTAACACAACATGGCCGCCAACAATGAAAACATATAGTCACCCAACCACAAAATGAATGCTAACCGCAAGCAAATTGCAGTTGCTGTAGTTTGCTTGCAGTTAACATTTATTTACTGCAATTTGCTTGCGGTTAGCATTCATTTTGTGGTTGGGTGACTATATGTTTTCATTGTTGGCGGCCATGTTGTGTTACCATGAAGTATATGCCCAAACTTGTCCGGCAGCAAACGTGACGAAATCGATATCTTCACGTATGAAAGATATGATGGGCGTTTTCCATTTGCACGGAGAAACCTTTTGTTCCGGTGAAAAATCAAATGGAACAGACTTTTCCACTGGAAATGTTTCGGAAAAAGATGAGAAGAATACTTTTCTCGTTTTTACCGAAATGATCGGAAAATCCTGTACCATTTGCCTCGTTCCACTAGTGCCATGCTGCTTGGCGCAGTTTTTGCTCACGAAACAAACAAACATGGCGTCTTTGTTGATGTTAGCCTTCGAATACAGCCGCCTCTCATCGCTCCCGGCCGGTTTGGCGTTTCGTTTTCTCCCTCGCGAAACGTTAAACGAGCCGGGAGCGATGAGAGGCGGCTGCATTCGCAGGCTATGTTGATGTTCCCTTATTGTGGTTTTCGAACGATTCGCGCAGATGCGTTCTTGAATCATAGCTGTGCAATTGCAGGTAAGAATTGCCACTAATTAGTAATACTTATCTAGTTACTTACCGTATTCAGGTTGATGTATTTTTATACGTGAATTTTCGTCTTGGTTATTCTCGCCTAATAAGCTTCTGTTTGTTGTACTTTCAGTTTACTTGTAAAACGTCCTGAGCCTGAGAACGAATGGGATTAGTGTCTAAGTGGAACGCGCTCTTCCCAATCAGAAATTTCCACCGGAAATTTTCGGAAATTTTTTGCCAATGGAAAACGCCCAATGTCTCTCAACCACGTTCCCAGGGCTTTTCCGATATCTGTCACATGTGAAGATATGATTTTTCTCAGCAAGAGAAATCCTGGTAATTCACTCTAGTTTATGTAATAGTAATTTATCTGATCACGTAAATTTGCCTTGACCAGTTGACAGGTTCACTAAAATATATTAGTTTTGTTAATTGTTTCAGAGTGCGACTTTGTCTTTACGACTCTGGGTGCCAGAGGGGAAACTGGGCCGACTAATACATTTGGGTATGATGGAACATCGCTAGAAGGGAAAGTCACATTATATGATGGCATCCAAATTTGGACTGTTCCCGTGACCGGAATTTACGTCATTGAAGCATCAGGTGGTTCAGGAGCTAATGGTACGGATGAGACCCAGGATTCCGTATCTTGGAGGATCGGTGGCTTAGGAGCCAAGATTAAAGGAACTTTCAAACTTCATCAAGGGACAAAGCTTAAAATCCTTGTGGGTCAGAAAGGTCACCGTGCCGTGGGCTTTGGAGACGAGCCAGGGGGTGGGGGAGGTGGTAGCTTCGTGGCTTTGTTAAATAACACTCCGCTAATCATTTCCGGTGGGGGAGGGGGTGGAGGACGAGCGCGCGATCAATTTAAAGACGGTGACCCAGGTCAGGCGAGAGAGAATGGTACCAGGTGTGGTGGGACGGGAGGGACTGGTGGACAGGTCTGTAACGCTAGTACCGGCAACGTTGATTCTGGTATGCTAGCGGGAGGGGGAGCGGGACTAACAGGAGATGGGGAAAACGGGCCTGTAGGAACTAAATCCACAAGTTTTATTAATGGCGGATTTGGAGGAACATGCCCGGTATCCCAAGGGGGCTTTGGCGGGGGTGGATTCGCTTTAGTACTTGGCGGTGGTGGGGGTGGATATTCGGGTGGGGGAGTTATAGGGACTCAGACTAGTGGTGTGGCAGGGGGAGGGGGATCGTATAATAGCGGAACAAATCAACTGAACATGGCGGGTGTTAATAAAGGCGACGGTAAAGTTATTATCAAATTAAAAACTTGAAGCGACTGCAATGTCACTGGCGTGTGCTGAAAACTGTAGTGATCTTATGAAACTCTTACTAAATAGTCTATTGTAGAAGGTAGCTTATGATTATGATGCAAGGAATACTGCTGTAGATCCAAACATGAAAATGCGACCCTCAAGTTTTTTGTTTCTTCATATTGCACTTAATGCCTTGGCTCCTCAGTTTTTAGTAATCTCACTTCCCCAAAAGTTTTCCAAACATTTGTTATGTACTGTCAGTTGCATGTTGATCCCGGAATAATTGGTGTCTGAATAAATTACCTAGAGTATCCAGCTTGACAAGTTTCTGGCGCACAATTTGTTAGTGAACAATTACAATAAGATCTGGAAGCTTTGCTCAGAAATGGCCAGTCGTTATACCTAACTGCTAATCTCGAGGTCGTATTCAAAGACCCGAGCGTGAGATTAACAGACAGTACCTCCTGTGTTACTCAGTACTGTGTAAAAATTAAATTTTGATTATGTGACTTTTAATTGCACTAAAGAATTCGCAATGATTCGCGTACAAGTCGATTGCATTCTCGTTTCCAGAGGCCGCGATCCTTCTGGTCTGCGCCAGGAATCGAGACCTGCGCATGCTCAGAAATTGGGAGGCGGCCAGAGGTCTCGATTCCTGGCGCAGACCAGAAGGATCGCGGCCTCTGGGGTCGAGATTGAAGTCGATTGCATCTACAACAATACGCTGTAATTTACATGTAACTGACATCTTTTCTAAAAAGTTGCGTATGAGAACTGCTAAGTGATTTAATATACTAGGTCATGTTTTCATATTGTGTCTCCGCATGACGGTATTCGGTTGTAGACGAATCGACTTCGTGAATGTACACAAATCGGCTTGTAGGCGAACAATCCGACATTCGTACTGAATACATTGTGTAGAGTGGTGTAACGGTACGGCGCCCCCGAGGCGACACTTTAACGTTAAAAGCATAGGTGATGTAACCGTATCGCCCGGCTGATAACAGAAATTTGGAACTTATCATATGGCTAGCCCTGCGAGCGAGCAAGATGAATTAACTGAAAGTGACATCTTGCGCGGTGATTGGCTACATATCCACGCGCAAGAGCGTCGTCTCGGGATTGCCCTCTGAGTCCCGCACGAAAAAAATGGCGCTCTTTAGACTGGGTATTGAACTCTTTTCTTTTAAGTAATTGTGGAGTTTGACTTCGTTCTAGTCCATAAACACGGAAAAAAATATAAAAAGGTACTGGACCAATATTCAGTTTTCTGGAGCTGACGATTGATCAATAAAACATATATACATAATTATTCCACCATACTTTTAGTACTCGAATTATACGTTCAGTGGATTCACGCATTGTGAGAATCTCAGTTAGCGAATGGTCCCTAGTTTATAATATTAAAATTATTGTGATGATTGTATGTTACTTGATGTTATATACTTGCTTCAGTAAACGATCTAAGTTTGAGAAGTTTAATTAAAACATGTGTTACCTTGGTTACTGTGGTGTTTTACGAAGTACTTTTTCAACTTGTTACTAGTATGACTGTTATTTTCATGCATGATAAACTTACTACAGACACTGTTGACATAGACAAGAGTTTCAATGGTACCCTCCGTGTACGTATTAATCTAGCCGATGTATGTTAGTCACTGATTTGCGTGATGTCAGCGAGCATGCAAGTCTCAAGAGGAATAGGACCATTGAAACAAAAGAATTGACTGCTGAGGCAACTGAGCACGCTCCAAAATACCTTTTTCACACTCTTTATTATTTTTTTATGTTTATGTTAATTGCCCGTGAGACCTCGTTTTGGAGTTCAAATTCGTTTGTATTTTGTACATGCTGACGAGGCTTGGCCGGCAGATTAGCATGAGCAAAAAAGAATATAGCAAATGGCTAAAAAAGGTCTGTGACGCTGGAGAAAAATTTTTGAAGATGACGATCGAAATATTCTTGACTAATTAAAGCTAATGACTAATTGTATTTTATATATTTTACTACGAGTTTTAATTTTTAACTTCATATATTTTTAGCTGTATATCTTTTAGCTTTTTAGAGGTTTTTAACCAATGCTGTTATTTTGTTGATACCTTCATTTTTATTTCAGGACCTCCCTGAAAACCACATTTTAGTGAGTGGAGCCTCCTGCGTAAAGATTATTATTATTATTATTATTATTATTATTATTATTATTATTATTTACTTCACTGCCACAATGGACGAATCAGAACGCGCGTAGAAACATAAAGAAACACTGAAGAGGTAAAGACATTTCTTATCCAAACGTTCATTTGATCCTCAAATGACCTATAAATATAAATATGGTCTAAATAAAGTGAAAATTATAGACAGGGTTGGACATTAGCGCTCGCCCACTCACCCAGGCGAGTGTCAAAACAGACGGGCGAGTACAAATCACGGATCACTCGCCCGGTTTGGCGAGTACGATTTCCAGCTCCATAATAATATTATTCAAAATAAGCGTAACTGTCTAATTTCCTCTTTGAAATAATTTACACTGTCCACAGCTTAAGCTTACAATGTTTACCATTTTGAGATCTCCCACAAACCTGGCGCTCTGTCACAAATTTATTTCTGGTTCCCAAACATACAAAAAAAGCTTCGCTTGGTAATCGTTAAATGATGAAGAGACAGTGTATAATTGAGTGTTAAAATGTGGAGATTTTTCTGGGGTGTCTAAAGTATCCGTCAGCAAGAAAATACCGCTCCTGATAACAGCACGTCAACAACGGTCCGCAAATCTCGCGAATACGAAAAAAAGGACAGAAATTTCATCGAAGTGGCAATTGACCGCATGTCGTTGCGAAATGAAGAAAAAGCTAGACACAGATGATGAGGGGATCGATGGTATTCGATTATGAGTCCAAACCTGAGATGTCCGAAGAATATGCTCTAAAATACCTTGAAAATGAACTGAGAAACTCAAAGGAAACCTTGTAACATCCTTAAACTAGCTTAAACGAAGGAACAGTGTCAAACGTGATTAAAAATTAAAGTTGGATATTTTATGTTCGTGGGCGGAGAGGGGGGAAGGTAATGTTTTCTGTGTTTGTGTGAAGCAAGTGGGCGAGTGGAAAATTATCTGGGCGAGTGCGGCTTGAAGGTCACTCGCCCAAATGGCGAGCACGATCAACGAATGAAATAATAATGCTGATCGATGGTACGCGCTTACGCATTGTTCGTATACCGTAAAGATTCGATTTAGCGCCCGGGGCGCTTATTTACTTTTGGCACCTCAAGGGAGGGCGCTTATTCGAGACAGGGCGCTTATTCGGGACAGGGCGCTTATTTATTTTTTTTAGAAACTTCCAAATGCTCAAAACAAAACTTTAATACATATTGAAATAAATAACAATAACAGAAACTGTAACGGAAACAAAATGTTGGAAGTTCAGTTACTTTTAAAAGAATTGTTCGTTTTACGGTTTGGTGATCTATGTTAACGATCAATAACAGAAACCGCAACAGTAACAAGCCACGTTTGATACGTACTCTGAAGGCACTGTAATTATATTAAAATAGGGGCGCTTATAAGAATGGGGGTGGGGGTACTTATTTAAACAGGGGCGCTTATTAGAGTAGGGGCGCTTATAAGAATGAGGCGCTTTATCAGAATGGGGGCGCTTATTGGAATAGGGGCGCTTATTGACAAAAACACATTCGAAGGGGGGCGCTTATTCGAAAGGGGGCGCTTATTGGAAGGAGGGCGCTAAATCGAATCATTACGGTAAATCGGTTTCCAACTGTAATCATCGCCGTGAGTTTTCTTCAGAATAACATTTTGGCAAGTCAGATACCTCAATAGATAAGAAAAACAGTTTAAATTTTCAGTGGATCATATCATATGATCCACTGAAAATCAGCTTCATTTTCAACTGCTGATAAAAAAAGGTTCAAACATCTGGAGCAGTAGCTGAGAATTTAGCAATACCAGTTACATGACACTATACGCATTTGCCTTATGTAAAAGCAGTCCAACTATCCATCACAAGTGTATTTGTCAAAGGAAAAGTTTCCTAATTGTAGTTCCTCTAAAAATCAACCAATTGCTAGCTAGACAAGTTGTGACCGACAGATGGGTGGGTGTTAAAACGGAAAACAAATATTGAAATATAGGACCACAAAAAAAAAGACAACAGTTCAATACTTTACGTACTTAAATTTCCATATAAATTCGAAAAAGGAAACTCATTTTGGTGTCTGCTATCGCGAAATTTCAAACAATATGATATAGATCTTTTCTGGTCTTTCTCCACCTCTCCTCGATGCGCAGACATGCATCCTACGGATTGACTTAGTTATATATTCTGCTGGGACAAAATGAATTTTATGACAGATTGCCAGATATTTTCGCTGTCAGAAAAGGCAAATAGAAACTATTTTCTTTCTCATTTTCCTTTTGTACAGCCCCTGTAAAAATTTGCGTATTTTTTAATGATTATATGGTGTATTGAAGGTGTCTGATTTGTTTTCTAGTCCATTCTTGGTCTTTCTCCGATTCGCAGGCAAGTATTCTACGAAAAGATTTTATTACAAATTATATATTGTGCTGAGACGAAATGCGTTGGACAGATTAACATTGTCAAAAAGGGAATTTTAACAAAGAATCATCTTATGATATTTTAATTAATCGTTGAATTCAACCTACCGGGGTTTAGAATCTGATGAAAACCGATGTTTACTGATATCTACGTGGATAACGTTATTTCATTTATAATATCTATAAAACAGCATGCATTTAAAATAGATTAAAAACAATATGATGTTTATTTGACTGCATTAGGTGCGTAAATATGATGGGTAATTAACTCTACCTATAAGTCAAATATGACACAACAACTCTACCTGTTTACCGTCGTCACTCTTAACTAATTATGAAGCTGCAGCTGTAATTTGTTTTTAAAACTTCCTGTATCTGAATCATCTATTAATTCTTCAGTACTTTAGCTGAAAGCTGTGACTTAAGTTGTTCGGGAAAAACAAAGCCTGCACATTATTAAATAACTAGTTATCGGGTAACTCAGATTAATATTAAAATTAAGATGCTAGAATCGTTCTGTAGAATCGTTCTGCTTTGACCTTGAATCAGCAAGCTTGATTTTGGTTGACGCCGTAAACCGCCGTAGCAGAAATCAGCTAGTCTATCCCAGATTATAGAGTTTTTTTCAATTTTCCTAACACTTTATTTAGAGACCATATTATATATAGATCTCGGTGGAGATTTAGAGCCCAGTGGTAAAAAAAAATATAATTAAAACCCGAAGCATCAACAGTAGGGTAACCGCACCTTTAGTGAAATATCATGAAAAAACTTTACCAAAAACGAGACACGCTTACCTGAAATGACAATTAATATCTGCTTCAATCTTAGTGCAAGTTCATTATTAACTAGTTGTACCTATCGGTAAGTGCCAACGAGCGAAATATTCATATTTGTTCGTAAGAACGGATACCGAATGGTTTTCGATAGAACTTTATAATTTGAAATGACTAAAATATGGTAAATCGCAGTTTAGGTAATACGAGAAGAAAGTGCTCTTTCTCTGGTGTTCATATTAAATGACACGGGTTTGACAGATTGATAACTCTTGACAAATCTTTTAAAGGGATAGTTGCATTTCAAGAACTTCTCATAAATAGAATTACAGAGAGACAGGACTGAAGAACACTTTGGCTACTTGGAGGTGGGTGTATGTATAAAGTAAAGCACTAGCCCGCACTAGCTCTTATTTCTTTTAGATTATACAAAGGCGCTGTATCATAAGGCATTTTTTTCAGCAAATTTGTAGAAACACAAGTTAAACTTCATGAAAACATGCCTCACGCCGTCTTGTTGCCGGCAGCACCTGAGGGTTGCTTTGCACGTAGTAGATTCAAGTTCCACGACGATTGCTTCAATACTGCAACGGATGTTTTTAGGCGTTGGCTATGGAACAGGCTCAACGAATTTTTGCGCTTCTTATATATTGCAGGTTATCTAGAGGTACTGGTGAAATTGCGAGTCAAATTGCACGGAAAAGCACCCGAGCATTTATTAATTAATTAGACTTGTTTTGAGAGGAAACTATACAATCGAGTCAAAAACTGTATTCACTGGTTAGATAAAAATTTTGTCTACTAACTCGATTGTTAGAGGTGAATTTGTCTTTGATGCCTAAATATTGGCGACTGATCAGTTTAAATTCACCACAAGCGTTGGTTGAATATTTTACAATGCTCAATTTCTGAGAAAATAGTGGATAACGCTAAAACAACTTCCATAAACAAAACAAGTGTTTCGCTGAAACGGCTGCTAAAAGTGAAAACAATAAAACAGGCAAATGTATATGCTAATTAAACAGATTAAAAGCTTCTTGGCACGACAGAATCCCAACATATGCTTTTAAAATGTCGCACACCTGTTTATTATTTTAAAGCCAGAGGCGCTTGAGAAAACCATAAAAAAAAATGGAAAAAGTGTCTTTATAAAGCAATATACACTTTTTGTGTGATACAACTACAACACGCGAAACTACATTTTAAATCTTCATTACTTACCTCATTGTTACTTATTTTCGCGGGAACTTAATTTCGCGAAAATTGAATGGGGATATTTCGCAGGACTTAAATTTCGCGATCTGGCCAAAGAAAGGACTGTCAAAATACTGATCTGCATTAACAAACAGTTAGTCCCAGAATTGGCACAACTGATTTTAAACTTCCACAGCAACAGTTTCCAATGACACTGAACAACCATGCTATGTTTGACTTTATATTACCTTTGGTGTTTTTGGAACGAGGAATATTCATGTGTTTATATCCTCTTTCAGAGTGCTTTCGTTTTAATAGCCTGCGAACGGATCGACAACGTTGGACCGTCGGGTCTGTTGTTACTAATGAGATGTGATTTTCCGATCGACAACATCCACGTTTCGGGTCGTGTCCATTCGACGAATCGAACGAATCGTTCGAGTCGACGATCTTGCACCGGGTAGCTTTGTCAGTAATGAGATGCGGTTGTCGGATCCGGCAACTCTACTTGTCGGATCATTTTTCCGATTGCAAATCGAACGAATCGATTGAATCGACAGCACTTTGTCCAGCTTATCGCCAATGAAATCTAATGAAATGTAATTTTCCGATCGACAACAAATAGAATAGTTCGTATAGTGTGATCGTCCGGGTGAGAGTAGTTCTGAGAAGAACTGTTGTTGGTGACTGACGTTTCGACAACCTGTGCGGAAGTCATCTTCAGAGTCAAGTGAAAAGTTGTTGTCAGTCGGTGATGTTATAAGTGTGGTCCGTTGTAACTGATTGGTCAGTTAACGATTGCACACTAATGCTGAACACTACTACATATACAATAAGGCTACGTTACTTGTACAGTGCTACATGATACAAGGAAGGCCAGAAATAAGCGAAAAACAAAAGAAAATAGAAAAGCGAAAAAATAAAACAAGACAAAAAACAAACAAACGAAAAAAAGGCTCAAATACTTATTTGTGATTTGGATTTATGCTTTTCAATTTCAAGGTGACTTTTAAGTATAGCGAAAAAAGCTTCCCAGATATATTCTTCTTCTCTTCGTGACGCGTTATAGATATAATATTTAGCAATAATTAAACAGAGGTTTAAACCAAGGCGACGAGGAAGGTCTTGAGTGAACCCATAGATTATATCCTGTTCTGATAAGGTGATAAAGTCTGAGTGCTTTCTATTCCACCACAGAGCAAACTGAGTCCAAAAAGTTTGTACAAAAGAGCATGTTACAAAAAGGTGTTTCAAGGTTTGTTTCTCGTTACAAAGATGGCATTGCTCCTGTTGAACAAGTGAATCCCTAAAAAGAGTGGCATTAGTGGGCAAAATGTGATGGATAATCTTAAACTGTAAAATAGTGAGTCTAATATCTTTAGTAACTTCAAAGGGAATACTGTAAGTAAGTCGTATTGTTTCTTCATCGAAATTAGCCTATTTCATCCTCTTTTCAGCCGTAGGTTTTTCAAATTTCATTTTAACGAACATCTGGCTCGCAGCTTTGCAAGAAATTTTATTTAGTGATAACTTAATTATGTTGTTTAAAGAGTTCGTTGTGAGTTCGCTTTTTCCTTTTAATTGATTGATCCATTTTTTAGGGATTGCGTGGCAAAGGCCATAATACTTCAGAAAGTTAGTCTTTATCTGGAACGTAGATGCAAAATCGTTAAAAGTTAAGAAAGAGTCCCCTTTGAAGATGTCACCGATTTTAGTGACACCAGCTTCATGCCACTGCTTATAGTAGACTGAGGATCCGTCGATTGTGATGAACCTGTTATTCCATATAATTTCCTCTAGTATTTGCTCTTTGGATTCGGGAGTAGAAACAGTTAGTTTTTGCCATGCTTCTAAGGCTTCTTTGTAAAAATCCAGAGGTATGTTTACTTTCAGAGACTTCAGTTCATAATTGCATTCAAAAAGAAATCGGCCGCCCACATTGTTTAGGTATGCTAGAGGAATGTAACTCCAATTAGCGTCGTGCGGACTATCGCTTAATCGCTTAATCCATGTGACTTTGAGAGAATTGTTAACAATATCAAAGTCAGGCATGTTAAGTCCTCCTTTCTCCTTTGGCCCTATCATAGCAGTATGCTTAATTTTTGCTGTTTTTCCCCAGATGAAAGATTTGATAGTCTGTTAAGACTTGATGTTATTGGCTGTAAGACTCGTGTTAAGTCCGTCAACAGTAATTGGTCAGTTTCGATCCGTCTATTGTTAGTCAAATTAAGTCGTTCTGTTCGTGGTCTGTTCGTCGGTTTTGTTTATGTCGTTAATTAGTCGTTTGTAAGGTGCCGGTAGTTGTTGACATCTGTTGATAGGTGTTTGTTCTAAGTTTGTGTACCAGCTCTCTAGAGTCAGTCGTTGAAAATAGTTCGTACTATAGGTTAAACATTCAGCAGAGTCCCAGTCAATTTTGTGATTAGTGAGTGGGTGGTGTTCACCATTTCTCTTCTCTTCTCTTCTCTTCTCTTCTCTTCTCTTCTCTTCTCTTCTCTTCTCTTCTCTTCTCTTCTCTTCTCTTCTCTTCTCTTCATCATGTTGTTAACACTGTTGCTTTTGCTTAGGATCCAAGCATGAATCTCTTCATAATACTGCTGACCATCACGGCGTCTGTTTCATGTTACTTCAGTTCCCCTGATGACAACTGCCGCTCTTCCTTTCTTCACACTGTGGAAGATTTTTATCTAGAGGGTCACGTAAGCCATCGTCAAAAGGTTTCCAGTGTTTTATCGTGCGCGCAATTGTGCCTGAGAAGTCGACCTCTTTGCCGTTCAGTAAATTACGGCAACAAAGAAGGAACCATGGTTTGTGAGTTGAACGATGAAGGAATAGATATTGCTGAGACTCGTTCCACGTCCCTTGTGCCCATGAGTGGATTCATCTTTGGCCAACTGATTAATCTCACGGTTAGTTTTGCAAGA
Organism: Meandrina meandrites; assembly: GCA_963693305.1. Classification (NCBI taxonomy): domain Eukaryota; kingdom Metazoa; phylum Cnidaria; class Anthozoa; order Scleractinia; family Meandrinidae; genus Meandrina; species Meandrina meandrites. The sequence continues at coordinate 27,497,052 of OY855913.1, forward strand.
AATCATTATCAACTAACAATCATAAATTGCTAATAGCAACAGCATGCCACTGTCGGTGTTAAAGTGGCTGGCAATCGTAACATGGTTAGCGCGCGAGCTGTCCTCTGAAACGAGTTGTCTAGTCTGGGCTCAAGCCAGTGTTCTTAGGCGAGACTTTATTCCCATAGTGCCTCTCTCAACCCAGGTGTACGAATGGATACCGGCGAATTTACTGCTCGGGCACCCCTGCCAGGGTCTAGCATCCTCTCCATTCTCCATCGGGGGGTGGGGGGTGGGGGGTGGGGGGGTGGGGGGTGGGGGGTGGGAATACTCCAACAACAACAACAACAACAACTGAACAACTTTTATTTACCCTAATAAATTACAAGAAAGAAAAAATATATATAGTATAAATAATAAGTAATTAGGGGTCTGGCTGCCTGAAATAACTGTAGAGTTAAAAAATCGTTTTTTGCGACGGAAACCAGAATAAGCTCTGGGCCTCCACTTAGCCTCCCTTTACTATATATAGCAAGTCATTTCAGGCCATCACTCAGTATTATGCTAGTTTCAGAAAAAAAAATTAGATTCGGGAAAAAGCTTGTAATATATATCGTCAAATATTTTTGCGACCATTTGAAGCTGGATCAGGTCACTTATGACTTAAGTAATTATAACTTGAAGTAGCCACTGATGTAATCTGTTTTCTTCTTAGGATCAATACAACTCTGCTGATGACTTTACAGAGACTGGAAGCAAAGGTAAATCTGAACTACAGTTGAGCCGCCGTCCGCTAAAGGACACGTGCACCTCCCGCAGGAGGGCCCTTTGTCATGCTCCCAGCCACATACAAACACTACATTTTTAACCTCTCAATTACAGACACCTCTACTAAGTGATCCCTTTTTGTGGCCCTAAGGTAGCCTGCGTAGCTGGCGGGATTAGTGGACCGGAGTGAAGTTATTTTGATTAGCGGGCGCGAGTGAAGCACTTCTCCGCCGTAAAAAAGCACTCGGTCGTGAAATCCCGCAAGCTTCGCACGCCAGTCAGGCCCAAGGGTGTCTGCTTACTTTAGGTTGCCCGGGCTGTGCCACGTTTTTGAAATCATGCAGTTTTGTTCATCATTATTTGGCGATTTCTGGGATATCAGTTGTTTCCGAGTTGATCAGAACTATAATATGGAACTAATTAACAGATCAAGAAACAAATTTTTTAGCTCGTCATCTCTAACGCACCAACTGATCTAGCCAGTGAATGGGGTTCCACTGGTCATGCACTTTGTTTGCCGTGAGCAAGAACTCGACTTCTTTGTATCTATTTGAGCCACTTCACTGACTCACAAAACAATGAATAACAGATCACAATGATACACCGAGCGATTACCGTAAATCTCCTCTGTCAATCAAAGCTAGGCAGTACATGTTTATTATCGTTCTCATCAAGCATAATTGACAGTCACTATAGGTTATTGGTTAATCCTAAGCTTGCCTTTGATTGATAACCGACACTGTTTTCATAGAACAAACGTTTGTCTTCACAACCCTGGGTGCACGAGGAGAAACTGGACCAACTAATGCATCCGGGTATGACGGAACATCACTGGAAGGGAAAGTCACATTAGACAATGGCATCCAAATTTGGATTGTTCCCATCACCGGAAGTTACGTCATTGAAGCATTTGGTGGTTCAGGAGCTAATGGAACGGATCGAAGCCAGAATCCCTTACCTTGGAGGATCGGTGGATTAGGAGCCAAGATTAAAGGAACTTTCAAACTTCATCAAGGAACAAAGCTTAAAATCCTTGTGGGTCAAGAAGGTCACCGTGCCGTGGGCCTTGGAGACGAGCCAGGGGGTGGGGGAGGTGGCAGCTTAGTGGCTTTGTTAAATAACACTCCGCTAATCATTTCCGGTGGGGGAGGGGGTGGAAGCTCACCTCGCGATAATTTTTTTAAAGACGGTGACCCAGGTCAGGCGACAGAGAATGGTACCAGATGTGGTGGGACGGGAGGGACTGGTGGACAGGTCTGTAACGCTGATACGGGCAACCTTGATTCTGGTATGGCGGCGGGAGGGGGAGCGGGACTAACAGGAGACGGGGGAGGGTGGCCTGTAGGACTTGCACAGGTGTCCTCAAGTTTTATTAATGGCGGGTTTGGAGGAACATGCCCGGCATCCCAAGGGGGCTTTGGTGGGGGTGGATTCGCTTTTGTGCTTGGCGGTGGTGGGGGTGGATATTCGGGTGGGGGAGTTGTAGGGACTCAGACTAGCGGTGTGGCAGGGGGAGGGGGGTCGTATAATTGTGGAACAAATCAACTGAACATGGCGGGTGTTAATAAAGGTGATGGTAAAGTTATTTTCAAATTAAAGATTTAAAGTGGCTCTCTCACAGGCCATGTGTTGAACACTGTAGTGATCTTTATATGATTAGTATTTTGAAAGCAGCTCGTTAAGAAGTGATTCTGATGCGAAGCAAGGAGACATTCTGTAATCCTCTACTTTTCAAGGATGAAGTGAATAAATTCAATTAATAACTGTGGCAACGTAGCTTAGTATTGAATTGTCTTGATGGTAAGCTGTTCTACAACTCGCGCGGCTCTACCTAGTTTTCAGTATTCCTCAATCGATAGCGCGTCACGTCTTCCCGAAAACTGACATGTTACGAAACTTCTACCGCTCAAATGATTATCATAGTACATCTCCATACCATTCATAACATGGAGATTCTTTGTTCAGGTAACTGTTGAAATTAGTTTTCAGTTCAAACGTATACCACGATTACTGGGTTTTTATAAGACTTACAAGTGTGTGGAATAACGCCACTTGAAATTTGTAAGAGTTTGAAACGAAAATGTGCAAATTTCTGTAAGGAAACGTTATAAATAGAGCCAGATTGCAAGCCGATAAAGTAGGTGGACAGCAATTATATTTATTATGCATATGCGGCGTCCAAAGCTGGACTTTTAAATACTGAAAAGTTTTGTGTACAACTTTTTTAAAGTGGAGGATTTCGAAAATTTTTATGCGCGATACTTTTGGCGGGAACTGCACACGCAGTACGTTTGACCGCTGTGAGGGAGTGTGGTGAAGCTAAGTAAAGGGAAGTTGTTCCAGATCGCACTTCACTCAAAATGACGGTCATTTCACGTTTTATCTAGAATCGGATTTTCACGTCATATGTAACAGATCACGGTAATCTGTGATAATTTTTATAAACGTTCAATGCAGCAAAACTAAGAGACAGAAATATTTCTAGTCAATTTTATTTTTGGAAAATATTACATACTTTGGTCTAAAAATTGATGTTTTTGTCCCCTTTCTTATTATTCCCAAAGCCCTGGTAAAATCGTCCCAACACGATAATTTCTCTGAAAGAATTAAAGTAATAACTCTAGCTAGTCCCAAATTCTTGATTGGGCATTTCAGTTAAATTATTCATTTGTAAAGCGTTTCAAAATCTACACAAAATAATTCACGATTGCTTCGCATTTCTCTTGCTTTCCCGAGATCAGCTTTGGCTCACCATGTTCCATGATGAAGGCCTATAATGAGAAAGAAACAAATGAAGATTAACAATGTACTTCCCGGGCTGGGTTGTTCGAAAGCCGATTAACGCTAAGCCAGGATTAAAAATTGATTGAGAGTTCAATTTCTCTTTGACATTAGTTGACGTCAAAACTGAAGGAAAAAATATAAACAGAAAACCTCACTGAAAAGTTAAAAAACTGAAATCAAAATTCGCGCTAATTCTGGATTAGCTTAATCGTGCTTTGAACAACCCAGCCTCGACCTGGAATGATAGTCAATGGCACAGCAACAGGTTGCCTAACATTACAGTTCTCCAGTATACCCATTTGTCAGAGAAAAGTGTCTCTCTCAAAAAATCAACACAATAGCGGCCAGCGTCGAACCTGGATCGCTTGATTCAGAGTCCAACGCGCTAATCATTGAAAATCAAGAATTTTGATTTTTTTTTTTAAAACAATACAGCAACGGATATCTTAGTTCATCACCTACAATCAATTACATTGGAAGTGTTGGAAAACGTCCTTACAATAAACTCATTTGAATGGATGAAAACATTTAGATGATAAGGCCCCTTTCTAGGCCCCTTTTAGATGAAGGGGCCTTGTCAGTCCCCGTCAGCTCCGAGGGTAAATAAATTTTATTGATTGATTGATTGATTGATTGATTGATTGATTGAAGCAAATGATGCTCCACATACCTCAAGTTCTTCCAAAGAAGTGGTTCCTTTCTCGATCTTGGCTCCAATTCCTTTATCAAAACTACTGTAACGCTCCTGAGGTTAACAGAATTAAAACGATTAAAAATGCGAGAAATGGGGTTGGGGAGAGGGGGGGGGGGGGGAGGGGGGAGTAGCGGGAAAGCCTCTTGAAAATGTCTCTTTCAAACATGTTCCATAAACTATTTCTCAAAAAGCCCTGTTGTGATATCAGGTGGTGTTTCTTTTTCCAAGGCATGTAAAGTTTACGTTTGGGCCTAGTGGCCATCAGGATGACCAGAGTTTATTCTAGTTTCCACAGCCGCAATGGCATGAAGCGACTAGGAGTATTATCTTCTCCTCCTTGAATGGGATGCTAGTCCATCGCAGGGTTACCCCCAGCAGTAAATTCACCGGTACCCATTTAAACAGCTGGGTGGAAAGAGGCACTATGGGAGTAAAGTATACTGTACACAATACAATGACCCCGGCCAGAACTCGACCCAGGACTGCTCGATCCTAGGTAACATGAAGTGGCGTCATGATGTCGTATGGGAAGGTAGACTGTCCACAGCCTCTCGATTTTTTCGATTTTTCAACGCAAAAAAGCAAAGGAAGCGAGCGCGAGCGCGCGAGGGGGGGGGGGGGGGGGAGGGGGCCGTCTTCCGTTTTGCGCTGTCGTCCAGTTCTCTCGCCGTTCTCACCGCGCGCTCATCGATCGAAAAAAAAAACACGAAAAAATAGAGGGTTGTGAACAGTCTAATGGAAAGGTATCCTTGACCTATTTTCTGACTTCGTAATAAGAAACAAACTTGTCAGGTTCTTCTTGTCTACTTCTACTTGATTGAAACCGCTCATTAACCATCATTTCAACTAACAGAAAAAAAAATACACTGACTCTGACTAAGGAGTCCAAGGTCCCGTCTTCTATGAGCTTTGCAGCATTTTTAAGCCCACGAGCGAATGAATCCATAGCACCTTGAAACATAAAAGAGAACAGAATTGTTGATGATCGTTTACAAATATTTCCATTTCAACAGTACTGAGATGGTTATTAATTTCACTCCAAAAACAAGTGGATTGCGCAGATTAAGACTGAAAGAATCTAGCTGAGGTGTAGTTCAATTCAAATCCGCGAATGTGATTGGTTGTGACATCAATTACTAATTGCCAATGGTCAATGCCCGTGTTTTCTTTCAGTGGTGTATCAGTTCTCGTAAAAAGAAAAAGCTTGTAATTCTACTGGTCCTCTAGTGTAGCAGTTGCAATTGTTTTGGGGCTAGGGGCATTGTTCCTGTTGTTTGTTCTATTGTTTTCTTTTCTCCAGTAGTGCAGCAGCGCTCGTAAGCTTGTTATTATACAGGTACTCTAGTGTAGCAGTTGCTATTGTTTTGGGGCTAGGGGCATTGTTCCTGTTGTTTGTTCTATCGTTCTCTTTTCTTCAGTAGTGTAGCAGCTCTCGTAAGCTTGTAATTCTACAGATCCTCTAGTGTAGCAGTTACTGTTGTTTTGGGGCTAGGGTCATTGTTCCTGTTGTTTGTTCTATTGTTCTCTTTTCTTCAGTAGTGTAGCAGCTCTCGTAAGCTTGTAATTCTACTGGTCCTCTATTGTAGCAGTTACTGTTGTTTTGGGGGCTAGTGGCATTGTTGCTGTTGTTTGTTCTGTTGTTCTCTCGTCGGGTAGCAAGCCATTCACGTGAGACCTTGCAAGAGCTGCTGACTGATCCTTCGATTTGACATAACTTAGGATCAAAAGTCCTTTTTTATTTATATTAAAAAAAGGGTTACATGTTCAAGCTGTTGAATGGAACACGTGAAAAACAGTCTTTTCAAATGTTTTTGATATATTGTGACGTTTCAAGCTCATGTGACTACAATCGTTTGGTATTATTTTTCAATGTATGGATTGTATAACATAAGCTTACCAATGTGTGCGATAAACATATCTTCTAGGTCGGTCGATTCACGGCGTATTTTACAATCAAAGTTGAGACCACCAGGCGCCAGGCCTCCTTGTTCAATGATCGCCTGCAACGAATAATTAGTAACTAGTACTTCATTTATGGACTGAGTGAAATGGTAGGGGTTACAAATTAAAGCTGTCAAATCAAATCTAGCAAGGCTCAGGACCCAGTTGCATAAAGCATCTTACGATTAAGTGGAATTTTGTGCAACTGTTTTGTGTGTCCTGAAGGATTTTTTCGCACCAGCATTGTGCTTCCCATAATTTTTAATCTGCCTTCGGCTGATCTATCCATAATAGTGTGTAAGAAGACCTTCCGGAACACAGGGAGTAGCTACAGAAAATACCACTTAATATTAAGTTGCTTTATGCAACCAGGCCCAGGTAACTGCTCTTCTGAGGTAATTAGCACATATCTGGCTCCCATCCCACATTCCGTTTATCCCCCCCCCCCCCCTCCCCACGCAAAAAAAGTTATATTGGTTGACTGTTCCTGAAATACACCCGCGATGCTTCGTAAACAAGACAGCAAATATTAGGTATTTCTTCGATGACAAATTTGCAAACAATGGTAATAAAGAACATGCACACATGGCGTATTCAGTCAACTCTCTCATTTGCTCCTGCTCTTTATTGTCGCTCCCAGACTTATTTTCCTTGCAATCTGAGAGTTCAGCTCAGAAGATGTCAAATGCTTTTTTTTTCCTTGTGATGTTTTGATCGTCCAAACACCCCGCTAAAGAACTGGACTAAAGTTACTAACCTTCATAACAAGCGTGCAGTTCTTGATGTCCATAGGAAACTGATCAGTATCCCAGCCCAAATCAGGTGATCCTGTGTTGGAATCAATTGATCCAAGGAAACCAAACCTGTTAATGAAAGGAATGAAACATAAAGCAGCTGGCTCACTAGGGGCAGGGACAAAAGTTGGACTAGATCAATTCAAATTGCTGATTTGAATAAGAAAAGCAGCTATTCAAGAACAAGGAAATACACACTGAATAGTGCTATTCTTATTCAAATCAAGGGTCAGAGTTGATCCAGTCTGACTTTTGTACCTGCCCACTGTAATAGATAGCCATATATGTTGTTTGGCTTAATTACTAACACCATATACTCAATAACAAGCAGCTCTCCGAACCAAAAACATTTGAAAGCAACTGACTGGTAAGACTGAAGAAAATGCCTGCATTTATGCTATAGCCATTCAGAGTGGCAATACTGTCTTTTCTGTCAATCAAATTGTCGGCACTTACTTGGATGCTACCACAACATCATGTTCATAGCAGTGCCCAGCCAGGGTGGTGTGGTTAGGTTCAATGTTTAGCTGCAAAGTGGATAGAGAGATTTAATAAGAAAGCTGCTAATTTCTAACAGCACTGGTGATTTTTTTTCTCTGTCAAGTAGCCCCAGGGATGGTGGGGGGGGGGGGGGGGGGGGGGGAACTTCCTAAAGTGGACTACATGGGAGGCTTATTCCAAAAGGGTTGTTGCCTTTTTCAGGCTGGAGGTAATAAGGGTAGGGCTTTCATGTGTTAGACTGGTGTGTAGAAAAGACTTTAATAGTAGGGAAACTGGTTTTTAGGTATTTAAACAGGCCTTTTAAAATATGTTGAGCAGATGCACCAGTTGATTCACCTAAAAAGCTAAGTGTTTAAGGGGTTAATAATTTTAAGTAAAGAGCTTAGAAAAAAGATGAAGTAATCCAACTGTACGTATGTAAAAGGTCAACAATGGTAAATGAAAAGGCTAGTACCTAAGGGCTAAGCCTCCCTGCTATTTAAAATATTTTTAGCAGCTTCCCCCCCCCTCTGTATGCTAAACAAGTTAGTCTGAGCTGAAATAATCTGACCTTAAAATCATCCTCCAGTCCATATGTCTTCAGAAATGCAATTACAGTCTGAGCATCTGAAATGCAGAGAAGGAATGCAATGTGGCTGTCAGAATATCTCAGAGATAATGTTCAGAAATACTTCATGTCTTTGTATGAGGTTAATCACTGATCACTGAGAGGTTAGGGAAGATATTGGATTTATGAGTTTGTTAGTTCAAACCCAAGCCATGGCACAAATCACTTGGTCTATGGTATGGCCCTGCTACTCCTTTGAAACTTCCAGTTAAGCCATATACTTTCCTTAAAATATTTTGGATTATAAGACCCCCACCCCCTCAGAATTTCTATTGACCTTCCAAGGTCAATGGTGGGTTTGGAATTTTCTGGAACTGCACATTACGACAAAAGACGTTCTTTCTTGCCAAACACTGACAGTGATGGCAAGTGATGTAAAAAGTACATAAAACACCAACATGGGGCATGGAACATGGGACTCCCACCCACACAAGCAGGTATTCCTCCGTGCTTTGTAATTGTATAAGTTCCCTTCACACATCCTATACCTACCATAGTCATACTGATGCTTAGTTGGTTCTTTTGGTTTAGGCTCAATAAGCAACTGGCCTGTAAATCCTATCTTCTCCTTATAATCTGAAAATGTAATTGACAATGTCATCACAGAATAAATTTATAACTTCATTCTACTGAAAAAAAAACACATAAATTTATTATTTACAAATAATGAGGCAATTAAAGTAATCAATCAATTTTTCTGGTTGTACATGTGTCTTTAAGTAAAAAATAAATAAATCAACTTTGCTTAATGAGGGAAGCACATAACAGTCTTGTGACTGATAAACCAGTGGCCCCCAAATTCCTGAAGTGCTGGCTTCTGCCTTTTTGTGGAGGGAGGAAAACTGGAGAACCCAGAGAAAGACCCTTGGAGAACCAACAACAAACTCAACCCACATATGATGCCGGGTCTGGGAATTGAACATGGGCCACATTGGTTGGAAGTGAGTGCTCTCACCACTGCACTATCCCCGCCATACCTGCTAAACCTGAAAACCTTTTTCACTTGCCTCTGCCAACACGAAAGTCAAAAACTGTTGTGATAAAATCCACTAGCCTGACAGAAAAATTCACTAGGCTATCAGATGAGCCTGAGTTGCTTTTATACACACCTACAACCATCTGGAAGAAGCTGCCCATGTGGTCAAGCTCTCTCCTGACATCAGTGTTGAGTAAGGTATGGTAACCTTCTCGTCCACCCCAGAAAACTGCAAACAAATATATTTAGCATATAGTTATTGAACATTTTAATACTGCACCATTTTCATGTGAATATCAGTAAGCTTTATCACACCAGTCAGCATTAAAAATTAAAGGAACAGCAATCTATTTCCTTTTAAAACCTTCCTGATTGATTGCTAGCAAATTATGCCAGAAAATGTTGTTTAACATGAGTCCCTAGGTATAAGAAGGTCAAGTTGAGACTTGATTTATTGTTTCTTACCAAAGTTTTCTGCTCCAAGTTTCTTGGCAATCTCCAGACCTTTCTTGACCTGTGCAGCAGCATGAGCAAATGCATGGGCATCGGGATTACTAGCTGCTCCATTCATGTACCTGTTGAAACAGGGTTCTGCTAATTAGGGTAAAAAATACACCTGTGTTGGTTAAAAAGAACAAGCTATATTAGAATACAACCAAACCTCTGCTAAGGGACAACTCCCATTGGCAGGCATCTTCCATAAACAGAAGGTTAGACATGGACCCAGCCACATGCAAACAGATTACCGTGGTAATTTTAACTTCCCAGGAGTAGACATCTCCTAAGCCAACACTTTCTCAGCTCACAAGGGAGTCTGCTTATTTGCTGAGGAGGGAGGGGGGGGGGGGTGGGTGGGGTGGGGATTCAACTGCATTACTAAATACCTTGGGTTGGCAAAAAGGTTGCATGTTGCCCAAAGTAGCTTGACACCAGTCTTTTTCTGCAGCTCGAGAGCAAGATCAGTGAGCTGATCCAGATTGGCATTCGTCTCTTGCAAGTTGTCCCCTTCAGGAGCAATGTCCCTAAAATCAAAAAAATACGTTTTTATAGTTAGCTTTCTGCTTAAATTCATTTGGCTTTTGATTTTTTGACAAAAATGAGAGGGACAGGATGTGGAGGACCTAGCTAATAACCGGGCAAGCTTCAGAGCTTGCCTAATTTAGTCATCACTTAAGACTTATAGCATCATAAATAAACATTCTGGAACTAACGCTCTTAGTGCCCATGACTTTCTTGTTTCTTCTATGGCACATGTTACCTGTCATGGAAAGTGTAATATTTCACACCAAGCTTCTCAAAAAATTCAAATGCTGCTCTCAGCCTTCGTTTTGCATTTTCCAAGCTGTTGCTGCCATCATCCCAGTGTCTTGAAATTGTAGGAAAACCAAATGGATCAGCACCTGAAAAATCGGCATGCGTACAAATCAATTACAAAGTAATTAATTAATTTAATAAGGCTACATGCAATTTAGGCAAAGTTAATCTCAAGCCAATGCAGTCAGCGGTCTCCCCCTTTTGCGTACGTGACCTGTGGGGGATCTCATGGAGTGTGTTGTGCCTTGTGACCTGCTTTGTTCTGGGTCATGTTAAATGCTGATCTTTGTGGATCATTTGCCTTGCTGATCGTTGCAGATCAGAATCGTTGCAGAATGGCTTGGTGCAACACAAGCGTAAGTGACTTTTTCGGGTGAAATTTGTTTCCCTCCAAAGTGCCTGAATTTTTGCATGTGGTTTTCGATTAAGTAGTAAAACATTGCCCAATTTTTTTTTTGGCTGGTTTGCATTTTATTTCTGAGAAAAACGAGGAGAAAATATTGAAGCGTGCACAATGAACACAACGAGGCGGAACAAGCGAAAACCATTATGTAAATTTTCGAGTTTTTTTTCTCAGAAATAAAACGTAAGCCAGCCAAAAAAAATATCGGGCAATGTTTTACTACTTAATTGAAAACCACATGCAAAAATTCAGGCACTTTGGAGGGGAAAAAAAATTCACCCGAAAAAGTCACTTACGCTTGTGTTGCACCAAGCCATTCAACTGCTCGTAGATTAACACGCTTTTTCAGTGCTTTTTGTAGCGAATCGTAGCCCCCCCCCCCCCAATGTGCTGTTCCAGATAATATCTATATCCACAGTACACCATTGAGTGGGTGGGGCAGGAAGCGGGAGAAATTTAGAAAAATGTTGCAACATTTTGTTATATTTCGCAACAGAAATGGACAAACAGGAGGGAACCACTATGGAAAGGGATGGGAAGTGGCAGTAAAAGTTATGGGAAGAAGGAGAAGAAGATACGGGAAGTGGGAGTTTCAGAACCCCCCTGTCCCTCCCCACTTTAGAAGATCAATGGAAACTATGAGAGAATGGGGGAGGGATCAAAAAAAGAAAGTACCGGTATGAAGCTAAAATGGAATGCCCAAAGGGGTGGTAGGCTCAAACCAAATATTCTTCGATGGTGGAGGTATCGATATTTCAACACAATTTTAATTATTGTAGGAATACTGAGTATGTATATAAATTTAAAATAGAAAAGTAAAATCACACCTGTGCCCCTAAATGTGTGCCAGAAACAGACTGAAAATCGACACCAGTCCTCCATTGTTTTTCCCATAACCACCTGTGGATTATAGTGATATCAAAACAAAGTTATCCTTGTTAGCTAAATTTTTCTACAGACTACAATCAAGAATAAATCTGGAAACTTAGTAGCTATCAAGAATCTGTGCACATTTTTTCAAATTCCAATTCCATCACAGTGCTTGCTTGCTATGTATCTTTTTCAAAGTCAACATATCACGGGTAATTTGAAGCGCCTAGAAATAGGAACATATCAGTCCATCGTCACGCCAAAACAGTAGCAGTTCTTTGCAGTGTACTCAGATCTTGCAAAGGACTGCCTGCTAGTTAGCTGGGTAAATAACAAATCACCAAGCCCTTTTAAAAATCAAGATGACCATATCTATCTACACTGTATTCGATTCATTTTGGGCTTCACAAATATGTAAACAAGCCATTGATGTAAACCAGTCGTATGAATTAATGAGCTTGCCAGCTGTGTGATACGTTATCCGATCTGAATTATTACCCCAGGGGGATTATTACCTCTTTAGAGTTGTAGTGTTTGAAGCAGAGATTTTCCCCAGGTCCTGCATCAGGCTTGTATTCGATTTTGCTTATTCCTACAAGAAAGCAAGCAAACGCTTGAGATTCAGGGAAAGGACACACCCTGCATTACGACGCTTTGCACTTGGAGAAGAGCGAGGGTGACAACAAATCATTAACCATGTTAGGAAAATTCTCGATCTGCACGCAACCTGGAAAAAAATCCCCATCGCTGTCAGCTGCTGCACCATTACTGCGCGATCGTCTGGCTTTCTTACTCGGCGGTGCAAAAGACGACATAATAAGAAGGAGAGAGACGACTGCTTTGAAAGGGAAAACTTTGTCAGAGGATCTCCGACTGTGGAAGTCGCGTGATGTAATTTTGTGACAGGCGTTACCCTGCACGTGAATAGCCCTGGGCACGAGATTCGGATCCAAGCCTTTTGGGCACGAGATGAAACGGCGATGAAACGTAGGTAGAAAGATACTTAGAAGATACACACAAAGAAAACCGATGTCTAATTAAAATGTTTTCATTTTTTTTCTTAAATTCAGTATCTGGATTGAGCCGTCAACCCAACAACAACAACTACACAGTCTTTTATTTACACACGGTAAAAATTAAAGCTTGCACAGCTCCCAGCTTATGAGGCCGTGTTGCAACTCTAACTAAGCCGGTATCAATGGGGTGGAAATCCAAAAGTTGGAGGTCCAACAGTTCCACTGTATTCTTTTATGTGCGTAAATCTACCGAGTCCGATCCTCTCTTGACAAGGTAAATAAAATAGAGAAAAATGCATGGAAAACTGGCGTTACTCTTTCGCAAAAGTTCACATGTGTTTTTTCCAGTTCATCGACCCTAAAAACGACGCGATAGTTTGACTACACCAAAAAATATTAATGATAAGGACGCACTTCCATTTTTACCCAAAATTTTAAAAACAATTAACATGACGCATTTTAAAATAATTTTAAAAATGCGAGCTTTTCCCGGGTGCTTTTCTCGCGACATTCAGTTTGTCGAATACTCATTATTCAATGCATAAAAATCTTGCTGAAATATTCCAATTAAGCAAAGCGCATTTATCGCAGCTGAAAATGAATATTAATCACGTACATAAAGAAGTCTCAAAGGACGCGCCGAGCATTTTGGTGTTGGTTACAGTAATTAATGTGCGAACCTTCGTCTTCCTCAAAGTGCTCCGTCTTCGCAGGTAAGTCCACGTTTTCTATCTTGTCTTTGCTGTTTATTTGTCTTTGCTGTAGGGCTACCTCATCGCTAGCTTATCGTTTCGTTTAGCTTTCCTCTGAATTTGAATTTTGGTCCTTTCGAGGGTTTAATTGAGTTGGGCCATTCTGAGGAAGTGGAAGTATTCAGCATGTTCATCCGCGACGCCATAAATTAAATAGATCGCTGCTCATCAAGTTCGTCTCTGAAAGCTTCTTGAAGTACTCATTTAATCTAACAAAGTTCTCTTCTTCATCCTTCAGTGGCCAAGCATGCAACAGTACGTTAGAATGTTTCAACCAGCCGCAACTACACTTTTTCTTTTGTAATTTGTCAGTAACATTTTACTACAACGTTCGGAGTCCTACCGTGCACATCTTCTCTCGCCTGAAAGGTCGCTTTCAAATTCGGAGTTGAAGAGAATATAGATGTTCAATTTATTGAAATTTAGTCTTGAAATAACGCTAGTAATTTCCATAACTGTTACAAAGTTACGGCAAATTAATGATACTTAACTGTAACGTATTTTCTTTTCTTTTACCGAAAGACGAGCAGAGATAAACCCTGAAAGGAATTCAGTGCAGCCATTATGTTTTGGAGTGGCCATATTGTTCAGCTCTGAAACCAATCTCCAGTTCAAAGCAAGTGTGACGTTGTTATTCCATCCCGGCCGGCTTCTTCATGCTGGAAACAACTTTAATTACAGATAAGTCAAACAGTTCTCTCAGAATTGCTCACGTTTAAAATTTAATATTATCTCAACCATTGCTTTTGCTTTACCTTTAGTAGTCTTTTAAGCGGCATTAATTCACGTGGTTTCTTTTTCAGTTTTTGTACTTTACGTTTGACTTGTCTGGTGAACACCACAAAACATAAGTCATCAAAGAAAAGTTTTAAACACGAGAAATTTAAGGCCGTTATTTTCATTTTCTTACGTTCCCTGAAAAAGAAGTACTCTCACTGGCGTATTTTTCTCCCACTATTCTAGGAACAAGGAATATGTTTGTTAAAACCGATTTGATGCCGTACATCCACTGTGGAACACGACTGCTGAAATTACAGTCGTGTCTTCTCTAAATATAGAGGTAAGTTGTTTGGTTCCAAGATTTTTTCTTTAGTCATGTGTGTGTATTTACATTAGGCAAGATAAAAAACTTTCGAGCAATTTAGTTTTAAATGATAATCTCTAGTTGAAAACTGAAGAAACGAAGAAAAAGTAGTTTAATATAACAATGCTTCTCTTTTGTCCATGCAGGTTAACAACAAGTGCGCCATTTTGGAATGGAGTGCGGTGTGGCTGTTGGACGCTGGTGCCAGCTAACTAACTATTAGAAACTTCTTGTCTCAGGTATATATGTCATTTATTGTTTATTTCAGTCCAAGAGTGATCAAAATCTTGTCTCGTTAGTTACAATATCGATACATAGTCAAGTATGTCGTGATGAAAATCGTCAATCAAGCATCGTCTCGATGTAGTTCCAATTTCTCACATCTTATATTTTAGAAGAATTCAGGGAACTGATCATTGAAGAATTTATATTTAGAGTATGGGATGAAAAGGCTCTTCATCCAGTTCTTTATTTTTTTTCTGTGGAAAATATTATATTGTTAAGTACATCAGAACCAAACTTGTTCGTGCAAGTTCGACTTCAAAAAAGAAAATAGCTTAATTTTATAATTTCTTCTCTTTTGATTTCTCGAGGTTGGATACAGATGTGTTGAAAGAAAGTGCAGCCATATTGGATTGCAGTGTGTAGCTCTTGGACTCTGGTGCAAGTTATTGGAAACATCTTATTTAAGATATGTTCATCATCTTCTTCTCTTGTTTACCGTGATTAAACAGTTTCAATCAAGAGTGATTTAAAATCTCATATCCCATTTCTATTGTGACAAATTGTCCTGTGTTTTTCATTGAAAATCTTTAACTGGAGGGTATTTTCGTCACGTATCGCGAATTCTCAGAACTAGCTTTGTAAGAAATGTAAGACAATCAGTGGGAGATCGATCGATCCACGGAATAAAAGAACAAGGGTTACTCCATACCTTCGCAGCGCTACATCTGCAAACACGATTTACAATCAATTTAAACATCAATATTTGAACAAGCATTTCAAAACTTAATAAACTAAAAATCTTGAAACGCACACGTAAGTAAAGACAATATATTTCGATAAACTTCGTACATGCCGTACTTAAACTGACATAACAACAAACCCAAGAGGTCTCATTTCGGCAAACAGGTCCTGTTTCAGAACACGCCCACTAAAGCCTAGACCAGCCACTATCCACTTCGGAAAGATGTAAACTTTGTTGATTGACATTCGCCCTGGTACACACGCAGGGACAAAGAAGCTATTGAAATAAGACTTCACCCTAACAACAGGGATAGCGTAACTGACATTACAGAAGCAGGATACCCACTGACAAGAAACCCTACAACAAAAGACTGGTACAGCAACGGACGCCAGAAGAAACTACTCGTCGGAACAGTGAGGAAATCAAAATCTACCAATCACAGCCGACCAACGTGCTACCTATGTTGATGCACAATCAGTCGACCTCATCGCCTGATGAAGATTTGTCAGTAAGCAGTCGAAGTCGCTTTATATCGTCATCCCAAAGTGTCTACATTGCAAAACAAATGATAATGCCTTATTTTTATTATACCTTGCAACCATGAACAACAATAAACTTTTTCACTTGTTTCTGGAGCGAATACTTCCTCTTTTACTGTCTTCGATACTCTAGGCTTACTTACGCCTAACTTTAGACCAGCATCCCGCCTTCGGTAATCTATGGCCAGCCCGACGATGCGGCTGAAAATCGTTTGCTGAAAACCAGTGAACCATTTATCAGTAACGCCATCAAATAAAAATGACGTCAAAATTTGTTGCCATGGCAACGTCAAAATGACCAAAGATACTCTCTCCTTTGGCCTTTTGACGTTAATAACCTGGAGCCATAATCATTATTGCTCCTGTAATAAATGAAAACCTACTCTGAAGGGTTTTGTTTTTCATACCTTTCTTTTTACAATCGACGAAACAACTATTACTACAACTTTTTAAGACAATTCTGTAAGTAAGAGAATAAAATAATTCTGAAAACATAATGCAGCTGTGAGCCCTACTCGCATTTCTTTTTAGGGAAAATATAAGAATGTTTGGTTTGCCGATAAGACAAATATACCTTGTTTTTACAAATTCGAGAGAAATTATGGTTGGTTTTAAGATTCGGTAGATTTTCAGTAACATGTACCGAAAAGTTCATTTGACAGTAAGGGACACATTTTCTCAGCAATTTGTTTAAATTTAAAACATTCCTTCATTAAACACATTTCCCGAGTTAATTGGTGGACAAATAAAATCATAACCAATTGTTATAAAGGAAAATGATTATTCTAGCACGATTTGAAATTTTGGTGCTCCGCAAGGAACTAACGGTGGTGCAGTTATCCGGCTCGGTCATTTTTCGGTGATTTTAACCTTCACTCGCTACTGTTTCTTATAAAAAAAAATCTTTCGTGTGAGATTTTTCTTGAAAACCGATGGTATGGAGTAACCTTTGAAAGTTATTTTCGAGGGTCAACACAAAACTGATAAACATCGCTCGCCTAACCAGTACAATATTAGAGTTCTAGTTCGTAGGTCGAAGTGATCAGTATACGAAAAGTAATATTGTTTCTAAGCATTCTGTTAAGGAGCTAAATGTTTACCAGTGATTTTGTGATCAGAGTTCGTTTTGGCGAGTCAGTTTAGCTCTCACACCTGTTACACCTTATTCTTGGATCCGTCGTTTATTTTTCCTAACAACTTTACGTTCAACAAAATACACCGCACCAGTGAACATGTTTGGTCTTTCTTGCGACCTTGACTTCTACCACCCTTAACAGATCCAAGGTTAACTGTGTCTTTAAATAGTTGTGTTTTCTAGTTGCGATTGTTTAATCTTTGCTTGCTTTAGTACGTCAGCTGGGTGCGTTTGGGATTTGCTTCCGAGTACTTTGTTTTGAGCCACCTGGATAACCCTTGGCTAGAATCCCAGACGTCTCCTGAGCAAGCATAAAAGTTTGCATTGTAAGATTGTTAGTTAGTAGTTGGACGCTAGCTGGAAGACTAGAAGTAGCATAAAGAAGCAATTCTATTAAACAGAGAAAAATGAAATAGCTTGAGTTAATGACGTTTCATTTTTTCGCCAGGTTGAACGCAGATACTGATCAAAAGAAAGTACAGCCATATTTTGAATAGTAGCAGCTAGCAGTGATATACCTCTTGGACTCCGGCACAAATTGACATTGGAAACAACTTATATCCGGCAGGTAAGCTAATCACAGCTATCTTGTGTATTTTTTTCCGTCTGTTGTTTACCAAAGACTGTTTCGGCGGGTCTACGCACGATAAAAAGTTCATATTGTCAAAGATGTTATGGAGAAAAATCTTTAACTTTCGAAAACGTTGTTTGATACATTTGCAACAAGTAATCGGTAAGGATCCGAAATGAATGAATGATTCGTGCACGGTACAAGCAATTGAAAACTTATTTTCCCTTCACAAAAAAAAGCACGACACGGCGACAACGGGATTCGAACCCATGAAGCCTTAATACTTTGGAAGCGGAGCAATTGCAGGTTCTAAATTTTATTTTTCCAGTTGGCTTATTTGAAACTGACAAATGATATTGTTCAAATGAGCAGAAAAATATATTGGAGTGCTTCTCGTGTATCGTATTGATCGGTAAACGGAAACTAAAATCGTTTCTTTAACGGTCGAGTGAATAAAGAAAAAGAGCCTAAGCTGATGTTTCCTTTTCTTTCAGGACAGGAACGCGAATATTTTGAAAGAAAGCGCAGCCCTTTTTGGATTACAATGAAAAGCTCTTGGACATTGGAAATATCTTTCAGTAAGTTCATTATAGTTATCTTGTGTTTTTGTTCGGTCGTTTACCATAAACGGTTCCAGTCCAGGAGAGATCAAAATCTAATGTATCCTTATCGATACACTGTCAGGTTTCGTATGAAGAAATCGTTAAAAAAAGAGTTATGTAATCAGTTAGGATCGTTAAATGAATGAAATGATCCTCTCAGGGTACAAGCAATTTTAACAGTTGCTTTTTGAAGCCTGAAAAATGTTCAAGGCCACAGGACTAGAACTCATGAACTTTGCGATACCGCTGCGTTCCTCTACCAACTGCATGAACCATCAAATTAATCAACCCTTGATCCTTTGTAGCAGGGCAATTGCAGTTTGGACAATTGACATTATTGAGTTGGTAAATTTGAAACTGACAAATATTAAGTGCTATTTGCATGTCAGATTCATCATTAAACGAGAACTAAAATCGTTCCTGAGTATTCGACGAAACAAAGAAAAAAAAGCCTAAGTTAATAATGTTTCGCAATTCCTTTTCCTCCAGGTTGAATGCAGATGTAGAGCCATTTTGGATTGCAGTGATTAGCTCTTGGATTCTGGCGCAAGCCATCATTGGAAAAATCTTAGAGTAAGTTCATCGTACTTACCTTAGGAATTTTGTTGTCAGTCTAGCTGTAAGCCCAAGAGTGATCAAAATCTAATCTCTTTTTACCTTGTCTCAACATATTGTCAAGTATGAAGAAATTCCTTAACAAGAAAATATTGTCGTCATAAACTAGTTACAAAAGAGTTATAAGGTAATCAGTAAGGTTCGACTTGAAAATAGCCTTAGTCTTTATTTCCTTTTCGCCAGGTTGAATGCAGATCGGAAAGATGTGCACGTATATTGGATTGCAGTGATAAGCGGGACTCCGGCCCAAGCTGACATTGAAAATATCTTATTTGAGATAAGTTCATCATATTTATCTAAAACTGTTCAGCTCAAGAGTGATCAAAATCAAATATCTCCTTGCTACATATGTTGTCAGATGAATTCTCTTGTGAAGAAAATCGAAAACTAGGAAATATTGACTTGATATACCAGCAAAAAAGCTATTAAGTTATCAGTAAGGATCTAGTTATTTCAAGCTGGTTAATTTGAAACTTTCAAAATTGTTGTTTCTAAATATCAGGGAAAAATTGGAGTTCTGTTAGCAAACTTGTTCATGATTACGTGCTTTGAAGAGAAGTATAAGTTAGCAAGTAAGAACATAGTGCTGGTGTTACCAGAAAAACAATCTGTAGAAAAAAAAGCTGTGACAAAAATTAAGTTTTATACGAAATAAAAGATTATATAGTTACAATCCTTTATAAGAGACAAAAAGTCTATTTTCTCCTTACATTACATCTACATTATCCGAAAAAAAAATAGAAAAAATTAAGACAACGTCAACTAGGAAATATTGGCTTGATGTAGCGTTAAATTCCCAGATCTGGCATTAAGGAAAAGATAGCAATTTTATAGTTTGGAGAATTGATATTTAAGAATAGCACTGAAAGGAAACCAATCACGTTAGCTGTAGTCCGTCGCGTGGCAAGATATGTTCAAATTTGATTTCGTGGCATGGAGTAGGTCAAAGAACACAATTATTAAAATAAGGCTTTAAAAATAATCTTCGTCGCTTGCAATTTATTTGAAGAAAGTCATTTTGCATCATTTAGCTCGCTGTAATACACCATGCAGCATGGAGCAAGCAGTTCATAGAGTAAACATTTCCATTAAAATAGCGTTAAGTTCAAGAGTGATCAAAATATGATATTTCCGTACCATATCGATACATGGTCGTGTATCTTGTGGAGAAAAATATTTACTCGGAAATATTGTCTTGATGTGCCAAAAACATTAAAAGAGATCAGTAGGGATAAATTATTTCAAGCTGCCTACCTACAGTTCGTTGGTTAACGATTCAATGCGAAACTGTTGAATATATTGGCTTCTGTTTTAAGTGAATTTGATCAAATTTAGAGTATGACGTATTTCATCACTAAGTCGGAACTAAAGTAGTTCCGTCCTTAAAATTCAAAACAGGGAAAGTTCATTTAATATGAAAGGGAGGGGGGGGGGGGGGGTGGTGGGAAGAGGTGGGAGGGCCTTAAGATGCAGCATCATATACTAAAAAAAATGAAGGCCTACAGAGCACTGCCACTAAATTTTCGAACCCCTCCCCCCACACACACACAAACAACGCCCCCAATAGCACACATGATCACAATTTCCACAATCATAAGATTATGTAACAGATGATAATTTTCAATCATTACGTGACGGCCATTATTTTAGCTAACAAGGTTGTACTTGATATTCAGAGTATTTTTTTATTGTTACAAAATATTTAAATCGTCAAGCACCTTGGTGCATTTTTTAACTGGGATCAAGGGAGGGCTATAGCTAGAGAATTACTTGTATGACTTCGCCCATACACCTTAAAGCTATGCGAACAGTGAATGTACCTATATAACAAAGCATCAAGAAACACTTGAGTTACTAAATAGGCAAATCAGTTATTTACACTGCTGAATCAAGAAAGGAAAAGAGTGAAGAGAGGAAAGAAAGAGCAACGAAGAACAAAAGCTTGAAAGAAGAAAGATCTAAGACGAAAGCAATCATACAAATTACAAGCCCATGGTGACAAAGTCGTGCCAGGAGACCAAAGCCAGAAATTGTGCGACACAAGCTGGAACGTATCAAGTTCATCCCAAGGTTTCACATCAATTCAAAGTCCTAAAACATCTCGACATTCAAGCAGATGTGATGGATGACTTGCAGCAAACCACAGTATATTGAAGACCGACGAAAGTGGTGAAGGGAAAAAAAGACAAATCAGACGATGCCACTGCAAACTGACTCAGACTCCTGAAAATGTCAGTGCATGGTGATGCCAGTGATGAAAATGAAGAGGAAAGGATGCCAGAAATGATCTAATAAAACGTCAAAACTTTACTGTTAAGAGTTTATCAGTTTGGTTTAGGGGCTAGAATCTTGCAAGCTACTATTTATAACAAAATAAACGTAAAATCTTGGGGGTTGATATCAAGAGATAAACAAATTGGCCCACCCCACCGCTCTTGTGACACTATCATTTTCCACAGCCCCTCCCCTACATACAACATGAAAACTTTCTGCACCACCACCCATCCTCCCCCCCCCCCAGCATCTTGATACCTCTCCCACCCACCCTCCCCTTTTTATATTAAATGAACTTTTACCAACACAGTTATTCAAAATAGTAGTCATTTAATTTTTTTGGAGTGTACAAATTGAAAAACATGATAAGGCTTAATAATAATTTGTGCATGAAACCAGTTGTCGGTTTTTACTGATTGAAGAGAAGTCGAGCACGACAAAAGATGAATATAGGCGTGCTGTTACAAACGATCTGCATGAGGATATTGTGAATTCTACTACAGTTTATTATCAAACAACGGTGATTAAAAGTGCGAGAAATACATCAATACAGTAACTAGCGGACCGAAACATCCGGCGTGACTAGATTTTCTGATTACAATGTGATAGGAACTTGCAGGGATTTAAGTCGGTGACATGACAATAATAGTGTTCGATGCAATGCAAAGTTTATAATAATTATCAACTAGGGGATAGTGTCTTGATGCAACTAGCATTTAATTCCTTCATCTAAAATTTAGCAACATTTCGGGAAATATGGCGAATTTATTTAATAGTATGATGAAATCAGAATTTGTTTGCTCCAACTGAATTGCAGGGTAGAATAATTGAAACTGTATAGTCTTTCTTCGTCATCGCTTGCATTGTATTTACGTGTATTTTGGAAGAGAAAAGACAATTAAACTGGTATGATTTATAGTGTAAATTCAATGTAATTCGGCAACATGGAGCAAGCAGTTTACAAGAAATAAATTAAACATTTTCGATCATTTTAATTATTTATGTTTTAGGGTAGGGTATCATATGTCATCGTCATCACCTTCATATATTTCAGAATATTTCATCTTTTCTATAGTCCTCAGTTGCCCAGGGTTTTGTGGCATATGTAAAGCAGTTGAAACGGTCGGGCCGTTTGGCAGTTTTGAAAACGCGTATTATAATCTCTAAAGCAAAGCATTAAGGATGATAACAAGCTACAGATTTATGGAATAGTAATTCATATAAAGTATTCACACAAGGACGTGGTTAACCATTCAGCCACTAGATTCGTTAGACGAAATTTTGGACGAGAGGTAGTCTAACGTCAGATGTAATTAAAGGACGAGGGAATATTGTGTATTTTTTGTCCAAAAGAAAAATTGAAGAGAATGAAATAGAATATAACTGAGGTGATGCATACATGCATTACGTTAAGGGCGATGGCCTGCTTTGTAACGTTTCTCTCTTTAAGATGTTCAAGGTATCTTGACTTGAAATCTGATCACTTTGTTTAGCGGCTACTGTAATCGAGGGGGGGGGGGGGGGGTAACCACTTAGACAATGAGAATTTAATCATGATACACTTGAAGAAACAACAACAACTTAATGCAAAATACAACAAACCAATACAACACGGCTTACATCACTGACGTTTATTCCATGTTATGAATTCTAATTTATTGTCAATGTTTGATCCTCTCAGCAGATACTTGGAGATTGAACAGCCACACAAATGAACAACATCACAGCGCCTGAGTGAAGTAAACACGAGTACAAGAACATTTGCAAACGTTTATGATATCCATGAGGAGATCGTTTACAAGACTTTGTAATTATAATAATAGTGATGATACAAATCCTAAATGTAAATAAAGAAACGTAACAAATAACTACTACTCGTGCTATCTAAAACGACATGGAAAATGATTTTAATCAGTGCAAAAGGAATCAGAAGCACAACAATATGATCCGATAGGAGGTTGCAAATGAATAAGTTTTAATAACAAGTTTTTTAAAAATTATAACCAAGTTGTTCATTGCAAAAGCTTTTTTACGTCGATGTTTATGTTTCGATGAAATGTAATAGGAAACTGTCAAAACAGAGCTTGTCATCGAGTAGGCAACTGATGTGTTGTACACCGAGTCCGTTTTCAATCATCACAGTTGTAAAATAATCAATCGATGAACACACAATAAAAGGGTTAATTGATGTGAATTTTGTTAAGAGTTAATTCATAAATTTTGTTTGCATCACTGATGTAACGCAGAAGCTCAGAGCAGATTAAAGGCTGGACCCAAATGCTCTTTTGAAAAACATTTCTATAACGATATTAAATTAGGGAGTAAAGAGAAAAAGGATATAAAATATACCGCACCACTAGAAAAGTGAATGCGGTGAAACTTGTGTGGCTGTCCTTTACTTTTGCATTTAATATTAGTTGGCTCTCATGAACAGAAAACTCCCTCTACCGTGGGAAAAGTCCTTCTCGTATAAAAATACTCCACTTTCCTGGGGGAAGATCACGGAAGCGAGTTTAACTCTGATTTAAAATCCCTATCCTCGTAGAGAAGAACATGGAGAATGGAGATTCAAAATTCAAACCTGCATTCCTCCACCCTCCAAAAAGTAAAGGGGGGGGGGGAGGGGGGCTACTTCCGCCGGTAATCCTCTACTCTCCCAGAGGAGAAGACTGGAAGAAGAACTTCCTTCAACAAGAAATTTAAATGACAGTCCTCTTCTATGCGACAGTGGAGGATTGTGGAGAAGGGTAAAGCTCTCGAATAGTTTTCAATCAACAAAATTCTCCTCCAGAGGCTGGAGGAAAATAGGGTTTTCCACTGCGGTTATGTTTCATAGCAGGAACAATAGATTTTAACCTATGAGAGAAAATATTCATGAGACAAACATTTTAATTATTGGTGCGATGCAACATAGTTGATGTGCAAAACCTCAATAACTCCTGAGGGCAACTAAAAAGTTGAGAATTTTAAACATTTCAGCAGTCCCCACCTATATTCACAGTCTTGAAGGGAAAAATTGTAACAGAGAGCAAACTAAGTTTAAATGTAAAGTAAGGAAAAATGTGGTTGAATATATCAATAAATTAACCAGGGAAGGGCGCGGTGGGAGTCCCTCCCACCAACCCTCCCCTACTCGGTCGAGTGGGAAGAAGGGCGCGGTGGGAGTCCCTCCCACCAACCCTCCCCTACTCGGTCGAGTGGGAAGAAGGGCGCGGTGGGAGTCCCTCCCACCAACCCTCCCCTACTCGGTCGAGTGGGAAGAAGGGCGCGGTGGGAGTCCCTCCCACCAACCCTCCCCTACTCGGTCGAGTGGGAAGAAGGGCGCGGTGGGAGTCCCTCCCACCAACCCTCCCCTACTCGGTCGAGTGGGAAGAAGGGCGCGGTGGGAGTCCCTCCCACCAACCCTCCCCTACTCGGTCGAGTGGGAAGAAGGGCGCGGTGGGAGTCCCTCCCACCAACCCTCCCCTACTCGGTCGAGTGGGAAGAAGGGCGCGGTGGGAGTCCCTCCCACCAACCCTCCCCTACTCGGTCGAGTGGGAAGAAGGGCGCGGTGGGAGTCCCTCCCACCAACCCTCCCCTACTCGGTCGAGTGGGAAGAAGGGCGCGGTGGGAGTCCCTCCCACCAACCCTCCCCTACTCGGTCGAGTGGGAAGAAGGGCGCGGTGGGAGTCCCTCCCACCAACCCTCCCCTACTCGGTCGAGTGGGAAGAAGGGCGCGGTGGGAGTCCCTCCCACCAACCCTCCCCTACTCGGTCGAGTGGGAAGAAGGGCGCGGTGGGAGTCCCTCCCACCAACCCTCCCCTACTCGGTCGAGTGGGAAGAAGGGCGCGGTGGGAGTCCCTCCCACCAACCCTCCCCTACTCGGTCGAGTGGGAAGAAGGGCGCGGTGGGAGTCCCTCCCACCAACCCTCCCCTACTCGGTCGAGTGGGAAGAAGGGCGCGGTGGGAGTCCCTCCCACCAACCCTCCCCTACTCGGTCGAGTGGGAAGAAGGGCGCGGTGGGAGTCCCTCCCACCAACCCTCCCCTACTCGGTCGAGTGGGAAGAAGGGCGCGGTGGGAGTCCCTCCCACCAACCCTCCCCTACTCGGTCGAGTGGGAAGAAGGGCGCGGTGGGAGTCCCTCCCACCAACCCTCCCCTACTCGGTCGAGTGGGAAGAAGGGCGCGGTGGGAGTCCCTCCCACCAACCCTCCCCTACTCGGTCGAGTGGGAAGAAGGGCGCGGTGGGAGTCCCTCCCACCAACCCTCCCCTACTCGGTCGAGTGGGAAGAAGGGCGCGGTGGGAGTCCCTCCCACCAACCCTCCCCTACTCGGTCGAGTGGGAAGAAGGGCGCGGTGGGAGTCCCTCCCACCAACCCTCCCCTACTCGGTCGAGTGGGAAGAAGGGCGCGGTGGGAGTCCCTCCCACCAACCCTCCCCTACTCGGTCGAGTGGGAAGAAGGGCGCGGTGGGAGTCCCTCCCACCAACCCTCCCCTACTCGGTCGAGTGGGAAGAAGGGCGCGGTGGGAGTCCCTCCCACCAACCCTCCCCTACTCGGTCGAGTGGGAAGAAGGGCGCGGTGGGAGTCCCTCCCACCAACCCTCCCCTACTCGGTCGAGTGGGAAGAAGGGCGCGGTGGGAGTCCCTCCCACCAACCCTCCCCTACTCGGTCGAGTGGGAAGAAGGGCGCGGTGGGAGTCCCTCCCACCAACCCTCCCCTACTCGGTCGAGTGGGAAGAAGGGCGCGGTGGGAGTCCCTCCCACCAACCCTCCCCTACTCGGTCGAGTGGGAAGAAGGGCGCGGTGGGAGTCCCTCCCACCAACCCTCCCCTACTCGGTCGAGTGGGAAGAAGGGCGCGGTGGGAGTCCCTCCCACCAACCCTCCCCTACTCGGTCGAGTGGGAAGAAGGGCGCGGTGGGAGTCCCTCCCACCAACCCTCCCCTACTCGGTCGAGTGGGAAGAAGGGCGCGGTGGGAGTCCCTCCCACCAACCCTCCCCTACTCGGTCGAGTGGGAAGAAGGGCGCGGTGGGAGTCCCTCCCACCAACCCTCCCCTACTCGGTCGAGTGGGAAGAAGGGCGCGGTGGGAGTCCCTCCCACCAACCCTCCCCTACTCGGTCGAGTGGGAAGAAGGGCGCGGTGGGAGTCCCTCCCACCAACCCTCCCCTACTCGGTCGAGTGGGAAGAAGGGCGCGGTGGGAGTCCCTCCCACCAACCCTCCCCTACTCGGTCGAGTGGGAAGAAGGGCGCGGTGGGAGTCCCTCCCACCAACCCTCCCCTACTCGGTCGAGTGGGAAGAAGGGCGCGGTGGGAGTCCCTCCCACCAACCCTCCCCTACTCGGTCGAGTGGGAAGAAGGGCGCGGTGGGAGTCCCTCCCACCAACCCTCCCCTACTCGGTCGAGTGGGAAGAAGGGCGCGGTGGGAGTCCCTCCCACCAACCCTCCCCTACTCGGTCGAGTGGGAAGAAGGGCGCGGTGGGAGTCCCTCCCACCAACCCTCCCCTACTCGGTCGAGTGGGAAGAAGGGCGCGGTGGGAGTCCCTCCCACCAACCCTCCCCTACTCGGTCGAGTGGGAAGAAGGGCGCGGTGGGAGTCCCTCCCACCAACCCTCCCCTACTCGGTCGAGTGGGAAGAAGGGCGCGGTGGGAGTCCCTCCCACCAACCCTCCCCTACTCGGTCGAGTGGGAAGAAGGGCGCGGTGGGAGTCCCTCCCCTACTCGGTCGAGTGGGAAGAAGGGTGCGGTGGGAGTCCCTCCCACCAACCCTCCCCTACTCTCCCACCCCAACCTTTTCTCGTCACACTCGGTTTATTTAAATATTAAAGTAAATGATAACGACACATGGTTTTGCCGTACGTACCTTTTGGGTCGTCCAGCTACTTTTTTTCTTCTTATCCATTTTTAAATTCTAAGTTATTTCTTTAGTAGAAGGTTTTAAAGAGCTTTTTATTGGCGGTGCTTTATTGTGCTCTTTTTACCTTCTTTACAATAAATGTCTAAATTGAAAATAGGGCGCAGTTTTTTGTTGTCAATGCAGGCCCGTTGCTATTTCGTCTTTTACAATCATAATTTCTTCTTATGTTTCAAGTTAGGGCAAAATTTAAAACATAGCATTTTTTGTTCAAGTAATCTTGTAAGTTAATTGTTTAAACGTGCTTACTTCGTGATGATTTTTCGGATTCGCTTTTAAAGATGAATGTTCTGTAGTGACGCTTCTCTGTTCATTCTCCTGCGTATCCTCTCTCATTTCTAGCTTTAAGTCTGTTGGGAAGATTAACATTTTATACCATGCATTAGAAGGCGTATTCAAGAGGTTAAAAATGTATGTATTAGACGGAAATGTTACCAACAATCTGCTGTTAATTGGTGATGCGTTCTACTTTATTTTGTTTCAAAGAAACTCTCAACCCTTAAGTGATGTTTCTTTCCCCACAAGTTTTTACTTTTTAAACAACAAGATCATTGTGTTCAATATTTGCATTTCTGTGCGATTAGAACTTGCATGGAAAAAGAACTTTTATGGAATAAAAATTAGCAACGAGAAACGCTTTGAAACACCATACTTGAATAGCATTTGACACATAAATAAACAAACGGGTCCTGTATCGGTTACTAAACACTGTGTGGTATTAGTCGTGCTTAGGAAATGAGCCAGTCACAAATTAGAAAGCACTTTATTTTTTTAACGCAAAAATGAACAATAAATTGACATAAAATTTGCACAGTGTGCTACAAAGACAGACTTTCCAGCCTCGACATTATTTATTGAGTTCAAAAAAAAATGTTAGCTAATTTTAGAAGTATCGAATTTGCATGTTGGTAAACAAAAGTAAACTAAACAATGTATTTAATTTTTCAAATATATATCTGAATCGATCGATGTTAACGTTTGCAAGAAGTTATTCTCTTTTTAATAAACAGATCCTTGTGATCAATGCGTAACATACAAATTAATTCTTGAAATTAGCGGATTAATAATGAGTTTTGCTCTTACCATGACAAACATAGCAGATGGACGTGTATTTGTTTGTGTGATTTTAAAACAAAGCTAAGTGACTTTTTGTTCTTTTTAAAATTTGAAAAAAACTTTACACCAGAGTTGATATTATTAAATCATTTTCAATTAATTAAAGCTACAAGCGCAGGCTGTGCACCGCTAAGTCGGAAACTCGAGTCATCCCGAAAGATGAAAGCTGGTTTGGGGATCTCCCTTCTTTTCCTCATGAATTTTCACTGGTAAGAAGAAGAATACTACTGTTACCGATAATTATATTTCGACCACTTTTGATAAACTAGAGCTGGAAAACAACAATCCTGCATTCATGTATTTTTGTGACCTTAGCAATAGGACAATGTCTTGCACTACAAGAAATCGCAATAGTGACTGTACCGTTCAGTAATTTCTTTTTTATCATATCTGGGAATTAAACCGGAGAAAGCTAATCCGTGATTAATTAACTTAGAATTCAGTGTGGTCACTTATGGATAATCATAATCTCCCCTATTTTTTGATTGAAGCAGTGAAAAACTGGAACGAAAAGTTAGCAACGTTAAATGTTTTGAAACACAGGAGATAAAAATCAAAGGTAATTGTCTTGTAATATCAGCGCTAATCTGTTTTAGAACAACATGGTCCTCAATCGCGGTCATTGAACGCTTTGGTCTTTGTGGCAATTTAGAAATGAGCCAGGATTACAAAAGAAAAATGAAAACTCTTTATTTTTAACGCTATTAGGAACACCGGTATTCATATAAACTTTGCAGAAGTTTTAACAAAAACAGTTTGTCCAGCCTGTATTCCAACAGATGCTTATTTTAGAAGTATTAACTTTTCTTGCTATTGGACAAAAGCGAGTTATACCATGCATTAAGTTTTCAAATATCTGAATCAGATCAAGAATTTCGCGCTGCGAACGTCATGGAGTTAGAATCTGGGCAAGTTGTACAGATTCTGCGACAGTGTAACAATGCACGCAAACAGCTTTGGTCACATTTGGTCACATGACTGTAAACAAACAATTGCTGGTGCTTTTGCGGCGTCATTTCAATCTCAGCCAATCACAAGTGAAAATAACTAAGCTTTGTTTGGTATCTTTTCAGTATTAATCCTGTGATATTCATTGCATCTTCAACTGACTTGTCATATTTCTAACTGGTGAATCAGTGTCCTAGTTGATCATTGCCTTTATTCTCCCCACCTACCTGTTTGATAATGTATTGGTATTGTAAGGAGAAATTGTATGTTGATCACAAATCTTGATATTTAAAAATTTCATTGCTAACTGGCCTGTGTTGTATTTATTCACTTTTTTTCCTAAATAAGTTTCTACAAGTTAAATATCCGAAAGCAAGAGCGTTGAACTTGACTTATAGTACTTATCTTACTTGACATGTAAATCTTTAATTCGACTTTTTTTCACTATCTTCAAAAGTTGGTAAAAACCTTATTTCGCTTTTGAGAACTGGTGCTGACTTGTTTTATTAGTATATGTGACTTCAAAGACAAAGATAGAGTGAAAATAGCTTACATTATTCTTTACGATATTTTCACTTGGATAGTGTTCAGAAAGGAAATTTTGGCCTGGTCAATAAATCTACTTAGCATTTTTGATAAATAATTTATTTCACGACAAACATTAAATTTGGCTTTAAGGTATAAGATTGAAATCTGGAAGCAAAACAAGATTATTTACCCCAGGTATATGCTAGGTATATGTAACTTTGAACTGTCGACATGTATCGATATGGCGATGAAAACGAAATATGTTTTGTCTTAACTTGACAAATCGCAAGTCAATTGAGTGGCTGTTGTTATCTATCAAGCAAAATTGTAAATCATAATTTTCAATTAAATACATTTCATCATGTCATGAAAACTCGTGCCATGTTGCTATGAACTCTGTGCCCCTACTGTATCGCGTAAAAGTTTTGCATTGATCTTTGAAATGAAAGGCACTAAATTTCTTAAGTTCTTGTTTTAATAGTTAAACAAACACATTACAGTACAACGAACTGCACTTTTAAGTTGTCAATTCCAAGCCCAGTTATAACTTCTCCTTACTATTTCATATAGATTATTTTAATGTTTGTTCTGTTATTATAGCTTATATCTTAGAAAAATAAATCGAGATTACATACGTGACAACATTAATATTCTCAATACACTCTTCAATTTACAAGAAGCGGCAACGAAATCTGATTCTTTTTATTTGAATTCCATCAATTGTTCTGGACTCTGAACGACCATCACTGCTATTTTTAAACTTCTCGTTACTTATTGAAACAAGTTTTTTTTCGTTTTCGAGCAGGCTGTAATTAATTAAGCACTGAAAATTTAATACAACAATCTTGGACAGTTTTACTTTGACCTCCGTAAATAACGAACTTGTTTTTAACCATTTCAGTCCAGGCTCGAAATAATTATTATTAACGCTGATTCTCTTCCGTACCATTTCTTATAATGTTAGTTCAAAACATTTTGGGATACATAAAGATAATTGTTGATACTTTTTTTCCCAAGATACTTTACAATTTATCATTCAGGGAAAAGAAACATTTCATTTTGATCGCTCTGATTCTAATATGGTAAATAACAGAGTAAATAAGACAACTATGATGTACTCACCTAATAAAAGATGTTTCCAACTGTCAACTTGCGCTCGAGTCCAAGAGCTACACTAAATTTCATCCAAAATGGTTGTACTCAGGATACCATACGCTTCCTTTGGTACGTCTCTGTCCAACCTGGAGTAAACAGTGGAAGAGTCAATATAACTTAAGGTGAGACTTTAACTTGAAGCCCGTTTGTCCACCGCTTAACTTGGGTTTAATGCGAATATCTTGTTCGCGTGTTAAGCAATCCAAAGTAACGCTCTATGCTTATTCCACTAACCTATGTTTTGCGGCGTATTTTAAGTGATTTTTGGGAAGTTTGGGAGGAGACAGTTTTTCTCAAAGGATTAGTAAAATTTAGAGGAATAAGAGATATTAAAGATTTAATGTAGTTTTTGCAATATCAAAAGCTAATCTTAAATTCAACTGACCAGTTGTCTTAACTCGTGGGTATGGCTTCACGATAAGCAAAATAAACTAAAATAAGATAACAAGCTGAAAATAGCTTTCAGAATTTAATTACTGATTAAAATCTTACTTCAGATAATTTGGCGAGACATCTAGACATTTCCCCCTCTATACACGATTTTCTTGTCAAGTTTTCAACATCGAAAGAAAACATCACATTATGGTCACGCTGAGTCAAGAATAGTTAAGAGAGTGAATTATTTAAGGGAAAATAAGAAAACTATGAAATACTTATCTGATATGAGAAGTTTCCAATAGTCAACTTGCGTCAGATTCCAAGAGCTACCCAGTTTGATCCAAAATTACTGCATTCAGGAGCCTGTACAGTCCACACACCTCCTTTTGAGTACAGTTCTGTTTAACCTGGAGTAAACGGATCAAATGTAAATATATTAACTTCCGTTTCTTCTTTTGTTCAAAACATTTACTTGCTATACATTTCATATTTAACTCTGTTTTAATCTGTTTTATCTTATTTTGTTTTGTCTGATTGTTTTATCTGATTTCTCTGCCAACCGGATCATTTTCCCGTTCAATTTTAATTTTCTCGAACACGATGTTAAACCTTTCAGGCACAGCTTCAACGAATAATTCTCCTCGATCATTGATTATCGTACATTATCATACATTATTTTTAACGTTAGTTCTGATAATGATTTGCTGTACTGATAGGGACTCGACAGTGTATCAAAATACACTCTTGAACTGAAACTGTTCAAGCAAGGCAATGACTTATCTGAAAAAGATGCTTCCAATAATCAACTGGAGCCCGGTAGACTGAAGCGAAGAGCTCAGGCCCGACTTCGATCGATCCAAGCAGTACTGAGTCGGTACTCAAGAATCCAAGCACTTTACTGATCTCTGTTCAGCCTGGAGGAAAAGAAGAAACTCTATTGGTTACTGTGCATATAATTCAGTTGTGGTAATTGCAAAAATTCAGCTGACACACCAATGGAATTTTGCAGTGACTTTTGAAAGCGATCGGCAAGGTAAAATTAATGTACAAACATGCTATAAGCTATCGGGAGGGAACATTGGAAGTTTTGCTGCTTTTTACTCAGTTTTTAACCTCGCTAAACAAAACACAATTATCTGAAAGGAGGACTGGGGCGTTATGGCTCGACAGTGTGAAATCTGCGATAAAATGTTATCAGTCGATCCTGAAGTCAAGAACCAGAATGGCTGAACAAGAAAACTGAAAAGAAATTCTGTACTTGCTCGCTTCTAATATCTCTCTTAAAGCCTGTGGAATATTTCTTTTTGGAATGACTGCTAACAAGGTTATGGAAATTGACTGAAGTTTTATTTCATTCGTTATGAAAACACAGAATTTATTTTTTCTCCATCTCAAAACAGTGCGCTGCATGGATCGAAAATAATAGAGTTTCGTTTTAATTAAAGAGTGAAATTGTACATTGACTGTACACGGCAGCGATTCAGAGGGAACGATACAAACTGCGAACGAATCGAAAAAGTGTGAAAGAATAACTGCGCTTGGCCAATTGAACAGAGCCATGCAATAACTGTCCTCCCAAGAATACAAGAGTTTAGAACCCCAGTATTTCCAACAACGTGTTAAACTGAAACGCTTTCCACCGCGTGGCCGACAATTTCGAACTGAACTTGCCATGCTACCCAAGGGCGTTTAAGGCCAAAATTAGAAGACTAGCGAAATTTCAAAGGTTTAAGCTATGTATAGTAACTAAATAAATGAAACTGATAAAGACAACATAGAAAACGTGGACTTATCTGAAGGAAGCACATGTAGAAAGATGTCCGCGGTTCGCGTCACAGTTCTTCGACGGACCAACAGCAAAACCCTGGGTGTGGCATTTGACACTTCTTTATATACGCGATTAAAATTCATTCCTCGCAACTACGAGAAATATCAAGATACTTACGAGAAATGTGTTTTATTCTAATGGAATGTGTTAAAGAATTCTCTGAAATTTTTTAAGACTTTAGATCTTAAATTACCTAGACAATACCGCGAGAATAGCACGCACTCCAATCATCAGTTTGGTATGTTTTTTTTTCTTAATAAGAGAAATAGTTTTCGGTATTTTGTCTTCTTTTACATTGCTAACACCGCTCGACCGTATTTTATTCAATTGACAGATCGCTGACAGTGAAGTATCAGCCGATCAAATACGGAACGATGTGTAGTGAAAAGTCCAGGTGGGCAAAAAAAGTTTGGGAATTGTGGCATTTTCCCATTCGATCAGACTCTGAAAATTTCGAAAGATGTGCAAATGGTACAGAAGATTTACATACATCCTGGGATCGAAAATTTCCGGAAAATCCCGGAAATTAATTAAAATGCGCCCGAGTACGCAGGTAGGATAGGGACTGGTATCGGAATGAGTCCACAGACTTTCAGCGGTTTTCCTCAAAATTCAAAATGGAGGACGATTCTCCGGTCATTTATGGCTTAGAGTTGAATGTAAGTAGTCGTGTTCTTTTTTTTTATTTTCAAATTCGAAACGATGCTTTTTTAGAATAACATAAAGGAAGCTAGTTAACATTTGAATTAAAAAAACCGACAAGGATATTCCAAAGAAGAAATAATGAAATTTCAGCTCGCAGCTACTGAATTTGTGTACATGTTATCAGGATGTTGTGTAGGGAAACATTTCCTAGATTTGTGCGTAATGTTAAGAGCTGGTGATTTTTATTAACTTACTTATTTCCCTCCCTCCTCTTCTTCATGATCCAAGGAAAGGCACTTTTGTTTCTGTAGCCGGTATATATTCTATTCCCGTGTTTCTACTCGGTGTCTGACAATTAATGTAGACTGCAGACCTGCACTTGTTTTGGTTCATATTGTGTTACCATTACCATTATTGAGAGCTAACTCTAAACAGGCTAACCAGAACGCTATTTAGGCTAACCGGAGCTTTTATTCAGGCTAACCGCAGTATGCATTTGTCAGACACTGGTTTCTACTTGCATTTGGTGGAATATTTCTTGTTGTGCAAGAAATGCAGACTGCAAACCAGCAGGCTTCTTAGTATATAATTGTGTTACCATTATTGAGAGCTAACTTTAAACAGGCTAGTCAGTGTGCTATTCAGGCTAACTAGAGTGCTATTCAGGCTAACCAGAGAGCTATTCAGGCTAACCAGAGAGCCATTCAGGCTAGCCTGAATGCTATTCAGGCTAACCGGAATGCCAATCTGCAGTCCACATTTCTTGCACATGGGATATTTCTCCATCACACATTTTTTGTTCCCCAAATTACAGAGATACCAGCAAAAAATAATTGAAATCTGGGAGACCGCCAATTTTGCGTCAAGATACTCTTCTCAGTCCTCAGAATGAAGTTAAGGATAGAGCACTGCCGATTTACCCTAAAAAATGTGTCAAATATTTTAAAATGTCCTCTCAAAATCGGCGAAAATTAGAATGAAATTCTCAAATTTTAAGAAGTTTCCTTAGCATCCGGGAGATTTGTATTGGGGAGACTTCCGGATAATCTGGGAGAGTACATGTATGAAATTGCTGAACACTCAGTCACTCACCACCCCCCTGCCAACTGCCAATGAAACTATTATGCTAGAAACATGACACTTGTGTTGTTTATCAACCAAGATGATGATGCAGATGATATAGTGAAAGTGACAATATACAATGTTGTTGTTATTGTTGTTGGCAATGAGTATCAAGACAACAACAATTGTAATGATGATGGTGGTGGTGATTATGGATGTTGATAATTGTTTTCTATTTTTTTTATTCAGGCTCGAGCTCTAGTCCCTCAACATGCAGAGACAGACGTCATAAGATTTATTGTTGGTACTCAGTCACTAAAATTTGAAAACCAGGTGAATTCAGCTTTGATGTGTTTCGTAGCATATGGTACCTTATTCTGACACCAGTTTAGCATGTTCAACTAAACCAAGGTGAAAAGGGGAAAATCAGATAAAAAAAATTCTGAATTTTGCAAATTTCAGGTTCATCTGATAGACTTTGATGACGAAAGCAATGTTATAAATAAAAATATGTTTATGCATTCTGCTGGAGAAATTTGGTAAGTACACAACTTAGACTAGTAAACAGAACCTGGTTATGCCTGCTGTGGAAAATGATATCTGAGTGTGTTAATTTTGATTGTATCTACTAAGTTAAGTTTGCTCACAGCTACATTTTTGTTGCTTTCAGACCATCCGAAACGTGATAAGTAAAATTAAAAACACAGAGAAATCAGTGGACATTAAATTTATCATTTTCCATTTTAATGACTCTTTTTAGGTCCATAAACACAAGTCCAACTGACAAAACTATATTGGCAACATGTTATAACAAAGGTGAGACTTAATCTTATGGTTTCCAGTCCACAATAACTTAAATACATTGTAACGACACTTGCATAGAAAAAGTTCTAAATCAATCAAACTTAATGTCTTGTGTGCTGTACTATGAATTTGATTCTCGAAAAAAAAAATAACCGCCCGCCGTTTCACTATTTTCTTGCAAATGTGACAATGCAGGACACAGGACGAATTCCGAATAGGAAAATCGGTTTTGTTTTCAACACTGACTGGCATACAAGTGAAATTGCTCTATAAACTTTTCTTTCCGAAATAAATTCCTTCACAAGCTCAGTGTCGAGTTGTTGGTCTCGGAAGAGGAAACCATTGAAGTGTTGAGATGCTAGAGAAA
Source organism: Meandrina meandrites (assembly GCA_963693305.1). Taxonomy (NCBI): domain Eukaryota; kingdom Metazoa; phylum Cnidaria; class Anthozoa; order Scleractinia; family Meandrinidae; genus Meandrina; species Meandrina meandrites. Next base: position 27,532,959 of record OY855913.1, read on the forward strand.
ACCGGGCGGTGGTTAAGTTTGAAAATTCAAATACGCCACGTATCGTGCAACAGTTGAGGCAAACGGTACGGTCGTTGCTTTCCCGTTTCGAACTTTTCTTTCATAATCATCGCTAGTATTTACCTTCAAAATGTTGCTGTCACAACTACTCAAGTTCAAAAGGAATACAATCGAAATTAATTGAAAACTCAGTGCCTTATAGCCAAAATTTGTATCGCTCTGTTTTCGTGGCGAACGAACAAGTTGAAATTTCATTGTTCTGTACTCGGCATTTTATTGGCTGAAGTTAAAAATGTTGAAATCTATTGTTTCCGTTCTGCTTTGTGATTGGTTAACTTTGTCTGGGTGACCCCGGTAATAGTAGCCGCACTGTAAACTTCTGGGCTCCAATAAATCTCTTTTAACTTAGGGGTGTTGAATGGTTAATGCAAGACATTGACAGAGATAGCAAGGCTGATGTACTTTCTGCGAGCCCAAGACTTTCTTAGTTGCAAAAGAAATATTGAGACTTGGCTGAAAATGTGAAATGTGAAAAACTTGAGATGAGGAGACTCCTGAAATTTGGCTAAAATGTGTCAAGACAGGATGCGCACTTTTGGAAGGAGCACTACTGTCGTACCCTTTGCTTACGAAATCTGTTTGAATTTATGATGCAGTGTCTGAGTCCAAGGCTGAAATACAAGGAGCTCTGTGGAGAATTCCCCCAGTGGATGACAATGAACCCCCTTTAGACTCCCCTGGGATTTCCCCTGGAAGTGGACATTCCCGGTCATTACAGCTTATCTGTCACTTTGATAACAAGCATGAAAATATGAGAAGGTTAGTCAACATGTTGTTGATCAATTTTATCCTTGGTTCAAATTTTATTTTCCTTTGTTTTAACCTCATTATCATACATTATCATACCCAAAGACAAAGGAAAATGAAACTTGAATCAAGGATAAAATTGAGCCACAAGATACATACATCGTAGCCCTTCATTATAAGCCTTTGTAATGGTTAGTTATGTTGCCTTCCTGCCTGAGGGTTGTCCAATATACACGACCTGATACGAGTCGTAAATGGCATCGGTCGACTCGTACGAGTCGTACGAGCCGTACGGGTCTTGAAACAGTGGTTTATGAGTCGTACAAGTGGTGAATTGCATATCATTGGTGAGACTTGGGGTGTATTACAAGTGGTACGACTCGTACGAGTCGTACGAGCTGTACGGGTCGTGAAACAATGGTTTACGAGTCGTACAAGTGGTGAATTGTATATCATTAGTGAGACTGGGGGTGTATTGCAAGTGGTACGACTCGTACGGGTCGTGAAACAATAGTTTACGAGTCGTACAAGTGGTGAATTGCATATCATTAGTGGCACTTGGGGTGTATTGCAAGTGGTACGACTCGTACGGGTCGTGAAACAATAGTTTACGAGTCGTACAAGTGGTGAATTGTATATCATTAGTGAGACTGGGGGTGTATTGCAAGTTGTACGACTCGTACGGGTCGTGAAACAATAGTTTACGAGTCGTACAAGTGGTGAATTGGATATCATTAGTGGCACTTGGGGTGTATTGCAAGTGGTACGACTCGTACGAGTCGTACGAACCGTACGGGTCGTGAAACAATGGTTTACGAGTCGTACAAGTGGTGAATTGGATATCATTAGTGGCACTTGGGGTGTATTGCAAGTGGTACGACTCGTACGAGTCGTGCGAGCCGTACGGGTCGTGAAACAATAGTTTACGAGCCGCACAAGTGGTGAATTGCATATCATTAGTGGCACTTTGGGTGTATTACAAGTGGTACGACTCGTACGAGTCGTACGAACCGTACGGGTCGTGAAACAATGGTTTACGAGTCGTACAAGTGGTGAATTGGATATCATTAGTGGCACTTGGGGTGTATTGCAAGTGGTACGACTCGTACGAGTCGTGCGAGCCGTACGGGTCATGAAACAATAGTTTACGAGCCGTACAAGTGGTGAATTGCATATCATTAGTGGCACTTTGGGTGTATTACAAGTGGTACAACTCGTACGAGTCGTACGAGCCGTACGGGTCGTGAAACAATGGTTTACGAGTCGTACAAGTGGTGAATTGGATATCATTAGTGGCACTTGGGGTGTATTGCAAGTGGTACGACTCGTAAGAGTCATGTGAGCCGTACGGGTCGTGAAGCAATGGTTTACGAGTCGTACAAGTGGCTCTCATGTTTTTAGAACGAAGAATATACGCTATATTTAGCGTGTTTGGGCCATCACACTTTAAGAACGAAGAATGTACACTGTGTTTAGCGTGTTTGGGCTATCACGCTTTAAGAATGAAGAATATACAAAATATACACTGTGTTAAGCGTGTTTGGGCTCTCATGTTTTTAGAACACTGTGTTTAGCGTGTTTGGGCTATCGCGCTTTAAGAACGAAGAATATACAAAATATACACTGTGTTTAGCGCGTTGGGCTCTCATGTTTTTAGAACGAAGAATGAGCTCTCACGCTTTCTCACTTTCTCACTTGTAATACACCCCGAGTCTCACTAATGATATGCACTTCACCAACTGTACTACTCGTAAAACCATTGTTTCACGACCCGTACGGCTCGTACGACTCGTACGAGTCGTACCACTTGTAATACACTCCAAGTCTCACTAATGATATACAATTCACCACTTGTACGACTCGTAAAACCATTGTTTCACAACCCGTACGGCTCGTACGACTCGTACGAGTCTCACTAATGATATACAATTCACCACTTGTACGACTCGTAAAACCATTGTTTCACGACCCGTACGGCTCGTACGACTCGTACGAGTTGTACCACTTGTAATACACCCTAAGCATCACTAATGATATGCAATTCACCAACTGTACGACTCGTAAACTATTGTTTCACGACCCGTACGAGTCGTACGGGTGGACTGTTGCCATTTACGACTCGTATCAGGTCGTGTATATTGGACTGCCTGGCTACTTACTTATGTATACAGGTAGCATCACGGCCCATAGAGGTTCAATTTTTCATTTGCGAGGTTAGGAGTGGCCTGACAAGAACAGTGACACGCTTTTTTGCTCACCATGTTTGGGGCTCCGCTGCTCATGGATCATGCTTTAGCAGCCTTGTCACTCGTAATCACGGGAAAAAACTCTGGCATTCAGAGTACATATATGTTGTGGTTCAATAATTTTTATCCTTGGTAAAAAAAAATTAAGGAAATAATTTAGGAAAAAAATAATTAAGGAATTCCACAGGCCATGTATTTGTTTTTCAATTTTATCCTTGGTTCAAATTTTATTTTCTTTTGTTTTAAACTCATTATCATACATACCATACCCAAAAAGAAAGGAAAATAAAATTTGAACCAAGGATAAAATTGAAAAACATATACATGGCCTGTGGAATTCCTTAATTATTTTTGCATAGTAAATGTAGAGTTATCAACAAAGTTTCATTGTAAGACATTCAGAAACTTATAAGAGATGATAATTTGACTGAATATCTCCTGACAGTGTGTTGTGGAACCCATCTGGTGATGGAAGTCAAGTAGTATCTGTCTGTGAACAACATCTTGAGTTATGGGATCTCGACAGAACTGCTTCAACTGCAGAGGTGTGTAGCCATTTTAAAAATATGTAAAATACATGCACTGCATCAGGGAAGGGGAAACCCAAGAAAAGAAAGACAGGGAAGTGTGAATAAATCTGAATCTGCAACTACTGGCTCCCAAAATATGCATAAGTTGAAAATAATTTTAATAATCGTTTGAATTTTATAATTCCAAAGAAGTTTTTCACATATACAAAGTAATTCTGACAGTGGTGAATCCCAAAAGGGAGTCTTAAAAGGAGGCTCTGAATTAAAAATGGGCCCCTCTTCAGTCTTGGCCAAAAATGCACCCTCCTGTTAAAAAAGTAAGAACCTTTATTGTCTCCCAATCAGGGCTTTTCAGACCCAATGCACAGAATTAATTAGATCAATAAAAATATTCGATAAAATACATACCTCAACCCCTCTTGTATACCATCCAGAGAATGCTTTTGTTTGATTACGTAGTCCATTGACTCAGCTCGGCTAGAGGGCAAAGGTCAACCCAAGTTCACCACAGGTCGGTGGAATCCTCATCACAGTGGTTCCCAGATTGCTACAGCAAATGACACAACCATAAGAGGATGGGATGTGAGGACAATGAGGTAAACATTTGTAGCTACAGCTTAAACAAGTAAGCTTTACTTCGTGGGATAGGTTGGGTTGTCAAGCTTGCTTCAAGCTTGCTTCAAGCTTGCTTCAGACTTGTCCTCACAACAAAGTCAGCAAGTCAAGTGCGCAACATTGTTGCCAGAGATTGAAACCAAGATATGGTAAAAAAAAAAAACAGCAACGAAACCAAGATATGGGGAAATTAATATTGGAAAGGGCTTTTAGAAAGTCTAATCGGATGCTAGAACAGACTGATAGTTGAATCAATGTTTCTGCCCTCGCCAACTACCAGCCGATAACAGCTTCTAGCTTGCCGTCTAATTGCTGAATAGGTCTTACTCAGGGTGTTCAAGACAAAACGACAGCTAATTAAGCTGTGGAGTTCTTGTTCAACATGAAGAATTTTAGAAAAAAGGTGCTGTACTGTGTTTATTGCCAAGACCAATCATAAATAAAAGTGGCATCATTTAGGGGGCAAAAACCTCCTCCCCCCCCCCCTTGAATGGGAATTCCCCTCCTAGGAATGAAGGTCATTACGTTTGCCATGGGTCCACTGTTTTTGTAAGGGAAGTTGCAAAGTGTTGGCAAGTTACTGATTGTTTATTTAAACTGGTAACGACGTTTAGAAGGATGTTGATCATCTAGCAGCACTCCACTACTTAACATATACTAGGTGTTTTTTCCCGTGCTTGATGAAAGCTGTTGTTGAGAGCTCTCTTTAGTACGGAATTTAACTGCAATCAATTCCTGTCATCACATCAAATCTATAGCCAGAGTTTTCGTTCCACTGTTAAGTCGGTAAAAGGAATTTGGTACTTAAGCTTCTAATACGTTGCTGTTGATCTCTTAGGCCTGTGTACACAATTGAGAATGCTCATAACCAACTGGTGCGTGACCTGGACTTTAATCCGAACAAGCAGTATTTACTGGTCAGCTGTGGTGATGATTGTAAGATGCGCTTCTGGGACACAAGGAACACTACAGATCCCCTGATGGTGCTGCAAGATCACTCGCACTGGTAAATACTGCAACGCGTAGGCCTTCGTTTTTGCCATTCCTAAAACGAGAATTGATAATGCGGCACATAGCGATGTTGGCCTTCCAATATAGCCGTCTTTCAGCGCTCCCGGCCTGTGAGTGCAATCCGATCTCCCCTAAAAACGACTGCGTGGAAGGCCAGGCCGCTTTGGGCTGCTTCTAATAAAGTGCCTGCACCCGCAGGATACCAGCACTTCACGCACCCTCAAATGTAACAAGCAGTAAAGAATTTTCCGATCACTGTAAAAATGACATACACCTGCCATGAGTCAAAATCTCGTTCCTGAGAATAAACCGTGCCCGCGATCATTGGCAGGGATGTCGTCAAGCAAAATGACGCATTCCGAATGCATCGAACTAACAAAACAATGAGAAAAGATGTAAGAACATTAAATCATTGTCATTTCACTGACTACCGTGCTTAAAATACACCGTCTTCCTTTATTTCTCATCGTTCAGTACGCTATCGACATTGCTGATCCTAGCAGAATGGAGGGCGCGTGTCACATACATCAACCTAGTAACTGGCCTTGCTCACGAAGTCTCGTAGCTCAGTGGATAGAGCGCCCGCCCGCCCGGTGTTTGGGAGGTCATGGGTTCTATTCCCGGCGAAGATTCAGACTTTTTCTGTGTCCCACGGTCGTGACATGATTATATATTTCTCATTTCACTACCGAGCTTAAAATTTACCACCTTTTTTAATTTATCATCGTAACGGTAGATATGGAATTAATGTTGGGATAGTTAAGTCAATGAAGGGAGCGCTCATGTTATTTCTGATCAGAAAAAACGCTGTGGTGATTAATAAGAATTGCAAAGTCGATCTGGAGTTGAGTCCATAGCGCTAAAAAGGCCTCGCCGTTCAGAACAGAACAGAACAGATAATCTTGATTTGTGATATCCTACAGTACACTTATTACTGGTGTGTTACTTATTTCAGGGTGTGGAGTGTACGATATAATCATTTCCATGATCAACTTCTGTTGACATCAAGCAGCGACAGCCGGGTTATTCTAAATAACATCGTGTCTTTATCATCTGAACCGTTTGGTCATCTGGACGAGGAAGACGAAGACGATGGGATGCAAGACAAGGGGTGAGTTGGACTGTCCGGTCAGCGAAGGAGCATGGAGAACGTATTTGCTCAAATCTGTACGCAACAAACAAAAAGCTCCTATGATTTGCGATTTGATTATGTTGCTCACGCACGTAATAGCCAATGAGACACAGCCGGACAAAATCGGCGAGCGACCCGAGTCGCAGCTCGCCGATTGCACCCCCTCCCCCCTTCCTCCTACACCCCATAAGGGAGCCTGTTCACAGGCTGTTTCTCATTGGCTGTTCCTTGTGCGAGCTACAAAATCAAATCCGCATTGTTGGATTCCCTATAAAATGATATATTATCCATGTCTTTTGGTCCGTTATTTTTTCCTCCAGGTCCCGGGAGCCCACAAAAGATGGCGTCATAGCAACGTTTGACGAACATGAAGACAGTGTGTATGCTGTGGAGTGGTCTACCGCTGACCCGTGGGTGTTTGCATCGCTGTCGTACGATGGACGATTGGTGATAAATAGAGTCCCCAGAGCAGAAAAGTACAAGATACTTCTATAGCCGATCGATACGTGGGAATAAGAGTGGACTGGACCACTGCAGTGCAAAATGATGAACTGAATGGCTTCATCGGCAGGACAGTTATCTGAGAATCAAAATCATGGCTTCTAGCAAGTGGAAGTGTGGGTGTGGAAGGAAGGACTGAAAAATGGGTTTCTGTATCATTTGTCATTATCAAGGCTCACCTCTCTGTGCCATGAATACTGTAAAAAATATTTTTAAACTCGGAAACGGCGTAGAACGGAAGCTGTTTTGTGAAGGAATTGACTAATTAATGGTCACTAAATGAATTTAGAGCGTAAAAGCATTTTACTTAGAAACGAAGTCAAAATGTAACGAGATGAACAAGTGCCACGGTAAGACAAAATAAAATCAATAAATAAAATCAATGCAATCACGATATTTGGAGGAAAAGCCACATCAGCTCAAGTTGGTTTTCATGCCGGTCCTCTATGGAATTGGAATTTTGGTTTTTCAGGAGGGAGGAAAACTGGACAATACTGACGGAACAAAACAAACTCAACTCGGAATCGAACCCAGGCCACATTGGTGGGAGGCGAGCGCTGTCACCCTTGCTCCTGTTGTTGCCAGGGTAACTCATGCTTTATCGTATTTATCATACGTGACTCGAGGCCAGGTTTTCAATGCTGGAGAGGTCTGTATGTTAACCCCGTACACCTGACTAAAATGATTAAAATGTTCTCGAATGGATTGTCTTCACAGCAACTAATTTGAAAGAAAGCTATGAAGTGTAAATAATTTTAGATGCGTTTTCAGTTCTGCTTAACCCATTATCATTGGGATGTGCGCTCCACGTAATCAAATGTTCTATATTCAAGCTTCACAGCAATAATTAACACAAATGCACTCCTTCCAAATAGTTCCTTTATTGGAAAGCTGGGAGGATCTGGATACTGATTAACTGCCAGCTGAGAAATGAAGCGCTTTTATCTGATAGCTGAGATGAATCTACAAAATGCACTGATAGCTGAGAAATGGAAGACTGACATCGCCGAAAATTTCACTGAAAACTGATATCACAGCACCGCCATCGACAACCTCCACTAGCCGAGATTATACTAATACCGGAGCTGTTACCTCAAGCTAAGTCACCACTCTTCTCCTCGTTAATTTAGTTATTAATTTCAGTTCTTTATATTTTCTGTGAAGTCCACATCAGATTTCATTCAGTTACTTTCTTTTCCTTCCCTTTCGTCCTGTCTGCCCGTCTTGATGTTTCGCTTTCTTGTTACGATTCTTGTTTTTCACGTTCACCGCCTCGTAATAACGAACCCCAATTTTCTGCTTATTTGTCTTCAACCGCGGTTGCTGAAAAAAAGATAAATCTTTATTAAACGTCTAATAAGTATTTCGTGCGACTTGTTTTGCAATTTTCTTGTGCCTCTACGAGATACGTTGCACGCAAAACTTAACTAGAACAGGTTCCAAACTGCAACCTACGGGAAGGGATTGCTAATCACCTCGAGGATAGAAATGGCAAATCATGTTACTCAACAAGCTTAGAAAATAAAGTGAGCCCGTAGTTGTCGCGTCTTGGTCAGTGAAGTTACTACCTTGTGTAAGTGACAGGACGTGTCCGTGGGGCGTCTGCTCTCGATATGCATGCGTGTGTTCAGGATTATGTTTTGATTTCACATTACCTTGGATTTAGGTGAGTCATCATCGCTGTCGCTGTCACTCTTCCGCTTGCCACGTCTTCTACCAACACGTCTATCATCTGTTAATTACAAGCATTAAAGATTAGATAAGAAGAGAAGAGCTAACAAATAACATGGAAATACGAGGCCTAATAAATCAAGGTACACGCAGAATCATTGTCGTCACCATAGCCCTTTTCGCTTTTCTAAACCGGCGGGGCCTTGGCACGAGAAACGAAGGGCTCTGGAGACAAAGCATTTCCAGTCCTAGATTCTGGAACTTCCGGTCTTCATGTATGCAGTCGTGATGTTTCAATATACTGTATGGGAGAGTCATGGCGTTTTTTACTTCCGTCCAAGATTTCTTTGTTTCAAACAGCCAATTAAAAAAATCGAATGAATTCATAAAGCCCATGCCCCCAAAGTCCTTCGTTTCTCGTGCGAAGGCCCCGCAGGCTAAGACAAGCGAAAAAGGCAATGGGGACGAAAATGACGCAGAATTCGCATCACAGTCATGGTCCCAGGCCCCCTCTCTCTCGACAAGCAACGTTTCGGAAGAAGCGTTGCATGACACAAGTACTCTATTTATTTTCCACGCATTGTGAAGACAGTGTACATGTAGGACCATGTGGGCAGGATGTGTAGAAAAGCTCGTCACATCTTACCCATATTTGGTCTCTTTTCGACGCCTGCAACTTCCCTCTTTGCGGTTTTTAGTCTTCCTGGGCGAGCTTTTGGTGTGTTATTAACATTGGTGTCATGATGTGGATTGCTCTCTTCCCCTTCGCTTCCTTCCGCCTCCACGCATGCGATGTAAGGGCTGACGGAAACTGAGAATCGCTTCTCTGAGGGCGTGGTCCATTCCTGCGCTTGACGCGAGGCCAATCTTTGAGCACCTAAAAGAGAGATCACACGATTGACATCAATCCGTACTGATCAGCGGAGTATCTCCGATGAACCGGCTGCCATCAAATCATGTTATGGGGCGAATTAGACGGTATGATTTTGCGAACGATTGTCGCATGAGACAAGCTTACGGCATGACTACTAATTCAACCTGCCACATCCTTGCGTCAGACGCGCGCGCGTGTAAATGGTCCTTAGTCATTTCGTAGGCCTGTCGTAAGCTTGTTGCGTGCGAGAAATTAAAGTCGTACCGTGTAAATCGGCCCTAGAGTAGTTGAGCATCTGGTGATCTTCTGTTAAAAAATACTATTAAAGGGGCTCTGTCAAAACTGTTCTGAACTTATTAGTGGTAGTCAACTAAACCCTTAAAAAACATTATCCGCCTGAACATGTAAAGGAAGACATTACCTTAATTTATAGATATAAATCAAACTTAAGCTATAAATATTGATTTTTTTTAAAAGTTTAGCCTTAATTTGTCAAGTTGCAATCCATTTCCATCCAAGCCATCTACAGCCAAAAATCCCTATTTGACAGTTTCCGTGCTCTAAGATACAGTTGTTAATAAAATTGGTCCATTATTTTTAGGTTTCCAACGCCACAAATATAAATTTCGGCTGTTTGAAAATCTGTTTAAACCCGTGACAAAGCCCCTTTAACTGCCATCCTTTCAGTCCCGAACCCGAAATAGAAATTCTCCTTACTGATCATAATACATTTGGTTTCATTTCAGTTCTGAGAGTCTGGCGGTCCATCAAGGCAATATTTCGTAGTGGATAATTTCTTTAATTAGATCAATCTTGTGATCCAAAGAAAAACTTACAGGGTGAACAGCAAAATTCGACGAACGACTCGCAGTTGTTATACGATCCTGCAAGTAACGCTTCGGATCTTATTTATAATTTTGATTTTTTTATGCCGTAATTTTTTTGAGAGGAAGGAGATTGCACGGTTACCAAAAAAGATTCCTGTACAGCGAAAATAGAGAGAAGAACATGCGCAAAGCAAGCCACGAAAAAAGTATATCCATCATGTCAGGCTAGCCTTTAAAGCTCAACCCCACACCCCCTCCCCCAAAATTATGGTCCACTCCTTAAATGAAAATTAACTTTAGATTTTAGGCGCTTCACCTGCTAAATTTTTGTATTTGTCCAGTATGTTCTGCTTCTTCGTCTTGTCGTCTTCGTTCATCTTGGCCAAAGCATCTTTAGGAGGTTCATGACTTTCCTTTGCGTCATCTGACAGCTCATCTTCATCTTCATCGTGATCATCTTCGCTCTCGCTCTCGCTCTCGCACTTGCCTTCGCTTGTATTTTCATTCAACTCACATTTTTGGTTATCCTCGTCTTTCTCTTGTTTCTCCTCCTCCTCCTCCTCCACCTCCTCCTCCTTCTTCTCCTCCTCCTCTTGCTCCTCGTCGTCGTCCTCGTCTTCTTCGTCTGTAAGCTCATCCTCTTCACTTCCAAGTTCCTCATCTCTTTAAACGGTAACAAAGAAGGCGAAAGTAATCATCTAACCCACCTTATCGGAGTTAGCATTACTACGCATTTTAATTACGGTTGTTGATTGGACTTGACCAAAAATAAAACATACCTAACGATTTCAGGCTAGCCAACGAAGATATTGAAGCTATTGTTTGCCCCGTACAAAATAACGTTTAATTGATATATAACGGTAGATGAACTCGAAAGAGATCCATGACAGCGAAATAAGGCCGGATTGAAACCGATTACCCTCCAAAAGTTTATTCCTTCCAGCATAGACCAGATTAAGGTAAAACTTAATTTCGCACAGGCGATTTCCCTACATAAGCGAATATGTTGTGACTCAATTTTACCCTTGGTTCAACTTCTATTTTCCTTTGTTTTTGGGTATAGTTGTAATGCATGATAATGAGTTTAAAACAAAGGAAAATATAATTTGAACCAAGGATAAAATTGAGCCACAACATATACACTCCGTGGAAAACAAGAGAGAAGTAGAAGAAAGGTTGTACTTCATATTACACTGCACGAAGTCTCTCATTTGCGCGAGCTCTGGAGTGTAGGCTGATTTCAATAAAAAGTCTTGGAAGTGCGATTGCAAAGAGGCACGAAAACTAGAAACTATCGGCTAAGGTTTTTCCACTTTTTTCTCGCATAGCGTTTAAATACTTACTCAGATTTCGCGTAAGCCGCTCTAATGTCATCTGTCTTCTCATCTCCTTTCACTTTCCTGTTCTGTTCTTCGTCATCATCACTGTCAGATTCAGACTCTGACTCACTGTCAATAGACACGTTGTCCTCACCTTCGCTGTTCTCCTCTAAAGGCTTCACATCCTCACCAGTGTATTCCAGTCCCACGTGAATCGCGCCAAAGTTCTGTTTCACATGTAGGTTTGCATTCTTTGACGTCTGAGTTAAATGTTCAGTATTTTTATTCGCACCAGACCTGTCTTTTGCAGTTTGGTTGTTTTGAGAATTTTCCAGAGCGCTATTTTTGTTGTTCGTATTTGCATTTGAATCTGTCTTATGTTTGGAATCGTTTTCAGAGTTACTTTCCTCGCTAGCTGAGTGACTGTCGTTTTGAGTTATTGCCTCGTTATCGCCATTTTCCTTCACTGCCTCGTCTTTAGATATTTGCGATTTTTGTTCAGCAGTCTTGGAGCTTGTTTCTTTAACAAAACTTTCCGCGAGCGGTGGAACACGCGACGTACTTTTCTTCGCCGTTTCTTCGGAATTTGATTCTCCTTCCTGAAAAAGAGCGAACCATGACTTTATAAGAGACTTCAGTAACAAAACCACATAAATGGCAAATATGACAGAAGGTGGGTCATGGTGAGTGTTCCAATCCCAAGGATCAGAAAACCTAGAAAACTACTCAATACCGGCGCTTAATTTCGTGTTCTTTAAGATGCCCTAACAATTCTCCGGTACTCGTATTTATACACCTGGGTCAGGATCTTCGAAAGCGCAAAGCCAGTGCCGGGGATTAACGGTTTATCGATGCTGCGTTTCTCTTGTGTAAAAACATATATATATATATACCACGTATATAATACGTATATAATACGTATATACCACGCAAGTGAATAGTGCTTTCCACGCGCGCTGATTGGTTAACTCGGAGGTGATAAGCAAAGTACTTTTTATCTCCGAGCAGCCGAAGAGAAACAAAATGGATTCGCATGTCGCTTTGGGTAGAAAAAGTCATGTTTTGGTCCGCTAGTTATTCAACTTGTGTGGTATACGCTAAAACAATTATTCACCTCAGTGCCGGTGAAAGTGGTGGATATTTACCGAGCCGCGAATCCACCAATATTCACCTCCACTTCGGTGAATAATTGTTAACTATAAGACTAACGCGCTTCCTCAAACATGTCACATGACCATATTTTATTCAGCATATTTATTTTACTCTACCTTTATCGGTGGCGCCACGAAATATGGCAATTTTCCTCGTTGAAAATCGTTCAAGATCATTTTGCCCACCGTGTTAACGTCCGCTTCACCACCCTAAAGAAAAACATTGTTAGATACATCAGGTTATAAACGAGAATGAATTAACATCATTTGCACAAGAAAAAAACGAACGAACGAACGATCCAACATAGCAATTGCAAACGGAATATGCACAGTGTATATAGAATAACAAAAAAATATGAAGTTATTTACCTTCAGTAGTTTTCCAGTCCTTTGAGCGACTTGTTCGAGAAAGTCTGTAGGATCATTCCATGATGTCACCTTGTAAGTCTTAACGATGTATTCCCGCTTGACGCGCTCCAGTACCGCGGGAATATGGCAAGCTGCGTCTTTGACATTCTCCACACGGACCTGTCCGAATAAGACAACAAGATAAATGGACACAAATACGACAGGAAATCAAAGAAACGTCGAGAAGGAAATAAAACTGTGCAACAGCAAGGAATGCCCGAGCACAAAGAACTATTAAAGCAAGAACAATTCTTGCCAAGTCCTGCGAGCCCTTTGGAACGAAGTGCTACACTCTTGGACAAAACATCTCGCAAATGTCTAGACTTGCAAGCGGTAAAAAATATTTTATCCCCTTCTCAGTGTTTTTTCATGGGGTTTGCGATTCGCCATGCAGGTTTTGTTAACACGGCACGACAGCTTTGACAACATTGCAAAGGAGGGAGTGGGTGGGTGGGTGGGTGAGTGAGTGAGGGGGGGGGGGGGGGGGTATGAAAACTGAACTGTGTTACCTAAATTATCGGAAATTTGGCCGTGTCTCAACCGTTTTGTCCATGATTGTAGAGGGCATCAGAATATTTTTTAGAATTCGCAATGGAGGACATTGAGGTTGTAGATTTGATATTTCTCTCTGCGCCATCTCGTGAGCGAAATGACGTAACTATTTCATCTTTCATCAGGGTTTAAAGACGTAGAAACGAGCGTTTTACTCCTAACTGCAATCACTTACCACGCCCTTCAGAATGATATCAGTTTCAGAATCATCACTGGGATACACGACTCCTGGACAATCAATCAAATAAATTCTCCTCATCAGAGTTACGTACTGCCAAACCTGCAAACACATGGATAACGAACGTTCGAAAGTGTGCCTAATAAAACAGCCGTGTATTGCAGTAGAGCGGTCTTCACTGTCGAAAGTAATTCGCGTTTGCTTTGCTCAGTTTTATATTATAATACTATGATTGGTTTAAAAAACACCCGCACCACTTTCCTAGCCAATAAGAACTTGAGTACAGGCAAAAACAATCGCGACTTGCTCGCGCACGTTTTCCCGCGCTTCGAACCGGCTACGCGTATTTGCTTCAAGTTTTGATTGGTTCACGTGATTATCTGTGCCCTTTGTGATTGGCCAGCTGAATGATTACATTGATTTTGGTTTTAAGCAAACCAAAGTACAAAGTGTCATTTAGTGGTCTGGCGTTCGCAGATTGCGTTATTTTGAGAATTGGAGGACAACTACGTATTAAACGGTACGGAAGGACGACTGCGCCTCTCGCCTCTTCGCTCTTTGTTTGACAATCCATATTCTTAGTAAGTTTTTATTACCTTTGTTTCTCCAGCAATCGGTGCTACGTTGCAAACTTTTTTAGCTCTGAGCGTGTTGATGATTGAGCTCTTGCCGACATTAGGATAACCAATGACACCAACACTGAAAACAAAATAACAAAGCAATTATTTTCTCGTTACAATATGGATACATTGTGAACCAGGCAGGTGGTGAGAATATAGACCACCATCACTATGCGCTCTGATCTTGTGCTGATGTACTATCCCTTATTTCTTATAACTGACATAAAAAGAATACATAACGATCACTTACGTGAATCACTATTTCTAGATTGATTGATCAAGCGAAAAAAAGTGACCGGCCGGCACCAGCAATCTGAGCAATGACCGTTTTTAATGATAAAAATTGGAATCTGACAACCGCCCCCACCCAGACATCCCTCATCAGTTGATAAGGTCACTCCCAATGCAACAACAGATTCCAGTGTTCTAGTAAAGAACGTTTTTGCAGCATCACAAAATCTAACATTAACATAAAAAGGTCAACTAACCTTATTTGCTTCTTATCAGTATGAAGCTGTACGACAGAAACAAAAGAAAACACACCGGTCAAACGCGTCATTGCTAAAATTGCCTTACGCTTATACTGCAGTATTATTTATGATTATTATGGTATCCATTGTGCACGATGAATGTATATGAACTGATTCAACCTAATAAAATTCAAAGCATTCACTAACAAGGTATTAATTGTGTGTTTTGGTATCGATTGAAAATTCAAAGGAATCAGAGGGTTCATACTCTTTTGAGCTTTTGAAATTCCATGACTTTACATGACCTTTCATTGTTGAAAGTTTCAAAACATTAATTTCTAATACTTTTGGGTACATAATTTCATCTTTCTTCGTCTAAAACAAACTGACTAACTTATCTGGTACACTCAACGTCATTATCCATGACTTTCCAAGCCTAAAATCCTGTGACTTTCCAGGTTTCCCATGACCCATACGAACCCTGCATTCATGTCCATTGTGGTATAAGGCATTTATCAGTGGCAGATTCAGACCTTCAGCTAGAGGGGGGGGGGGTGCTTTTGAAGGTTTGACTATGAATGTTGAATTCTGCGAAAATAATTCCGGCAGTGCGCAGAAAATGCGCTATTTTAGGAAAAATAAGGTGGGAGGGGGCTGGCCCCCCAGGCCCCTCCCCTGGTTCTACCACTGGTTATATACTCCCTCAATCGCTGTTAGTAAGATGGTATTGTAAACCACTGGATTGAGATTGCTGCTACTTTCTGAAAGGCATTTCTTTCAGGCACTGCTACATTCTTGGACAGGGAAGGAGGGAGGGACTGTTTGCTATCAAAAACTTTAAAGAACCTCTCTCAAAGCAAATTACATCACTGTACCTTTGCAAATTGTCTGAGTAAGTTAATCAGAGCTCCTTTACCAAACGGGTTTGTAACACTTGCATGGAAGGCAAGGGTGGGATAGTCAGCTGACAGAACTGTAACCCATCTTTGCTGTAGAGTGGAGATCAAGTTAATACCTGAGCTGCTTACCAGCTGCTTAAACAGTGAACAAGGTAACTTCCATTGCCATTTGATTTGTGAACAAGAGCAGTATTGGCCCGGTAGCTTTCAAACTTTGACTTTGATGCACTTCTCCTTTATAAATATTTGGGCTCCTACTTGGTGTAGAAGACACAGGACACGTCACAATAGAACACTGCCTTGCAAACCTATTGTTTTTATTGTATTCCTCGTTCTTTTGTCCTCTTGTTCTCTATTGTTATAGGTGAACCGTGTCTATTACACCAAGTAAGAGCCAATATTTGCTTGACAATCAAATAATGATAAACATGAGAATATCTTACCGTTACCCATGTTGGTACCAGGTCACACTTATTGAGAACAAAAATCAGATGTTTGTGCTGCTTCTCTTTCTTCATAAAAGATTCAATATGACTGGAGCGTGTTCCCATTGGATCACGAGCATCTAACACCTACCATGAAATCCACGTGATAATGAAAATGATGACTCACTTAATTGACTTCGTTCTTAAGGTTAATTAAAATGCGTAAGCAGACAAGCATTGCAAATATTACTTCATAAAATGACAATTTTTAACAATTTTGTTCCGTTCATCATGGGCCTCTGAATGCCTCTGTCAAAATAAATTCTGAGGTGGGGCGAGATACTTTCTGATAAAAGGTAAAGGTCAGAGTTAATAGCTGCAACAAAGGATAAGCTGGCACTCGAAAGAATCACTGTACAGCTTCCAATGGCAGTAACTGTCAAATGACGCAGCGTTTTAAGTCAAAATGCTGTCCTCAGTAGAGGCAATGATACAACATGAGTGGCATTTTTTCTCTGATGAGTAATATTGCAAATTGGGGGTGAGATGCATGTACATCTGCGATTTGAATCAGATTCCAGTACTGCCCAGTCATCATGAAGTTTCATACCTGTATAACAACATCAGAAGAATCTATGACCTGTAGTTGAAACAGAGTAAACGCAAATTAATAGCTGTAATGTAACAGATTGCACAGGGCTTACTGACACACTGTTGAACTACAAGTGCAGTATTTTTGAGTGACTGGTCTTTATACAAGGTAGGGCCACATATCACATCAAGCGGCATACAGGTTGTTACAAAGTGCAAGGCAGCGAGGCATGCAAACCATTCCAGTTAGACTACATAGCACTTTGGTTATCCTTCATGGCACTCCGGTTAGCCTACAGATTGCTTAGGTAGCTTGCATTTGGGGTTAGCCTTTTTATTGGGATTAGGGATTTCTGCCTACATACCTCGTATGCCTCACATGTGTCGCTGCCTTGCCTCACATCCCTTACATGCCTCACTGCCTTGACTTGCATGCCTTACTGCCTCGCATTATTTGTAAGGCTCTGGCATAAAGCTAGACAACCTTACTAGAAATGCCGACATCAGCATAACAATGCCCATCTTACCTTGTACAGCTCATTCCAAATTCTTTTTGATTGGCCTTTTGTAAAAAGTGATTCTTTTGCTTCCACTCTACAAAAAACATTTGATCATTTGTTAACAATACATATTTAAAATGATAGCAGTATTCATGTAGTATGAAAACTGATCCGGTCCATCCTATAACAATATGACAATGACATGTAGAATGCGTAATGTTGTTGTTATTTAATGAACAGACATTGAATGCAGTTTTGTATGATCTGCTTTAAGTTTGAAGTTACATTAAGTATTAACTTACTTTTCACCATCATCTTCCCTTACAAGATTTGTGTCTTTTTCTTCGTCATACATTTCTGCAAGTTTATACAGCAAGTGCATCACCAAAATTATATGTGGTTAGTTCCTAAAGATGTCCATACTCTCAGCACAAAAGGGATCAATTGGAAATTCCTGGGGATAAAGGCCAAAACTTTTAAGGAAATGTATGAAGTTTAATTTGAATTTCCAGACGGGTGGCATGGGGGGGGGGGGGGGGGGAGATCTTAGGAATAAACCTTTCCACAAGGGGGTATGGATATTTTTATGGAACCACACAATATGATTATGGAACGTGTAAATATTATGAAACATACTCAAGATTATTGATAGCAACTGGTACATCTGTTGAAATTGTTTCAGTGGGGATAAAAATAATTTATTTGCAATTCCCTCTAGGGAAGCTGACTATGGAAGAGAGAAAGTAATTATAATATATGGACAGATTGAAGTCAGAATTTATAAGGAAACATGGTCATATGATACAAAATGAAAAAATTACCTGAAGACAACTGGGCTGCTTCTAAAAAACCCTGAAAAGTAAAAAAAGAACTTATGTATCAATCAATGAAAAGTCACCAAAAATTTAAATTTAATTTGTTTGTTCTAATATTACTTCGAAAGTGTTACGTGGTCCTCTGCATTTTCAAATTGTAACACTTTCAAAATGTTAGCCCAGCCTATAGAAGTGCATGTCTGTCTTGTTGGCACTAGGTTAAGGAAACTGCATTTCATTAAAAATAATTTTGAAACCTTCACATCTGCTGCCTTGAGGTTTGGTCTTTTGCGCTGAGCTTTAGGTCCAAAGGTTGTTTCAAAACCTTCTGTATCTAAAATATGCACTCTGGCAGACTGAGCTCTGTCATTTAGTAGAGACAAGGGAAGTTTAGTTTGCCTCATCACAACCTGTTGGATATATATTAAAAAAAACACAAATTGATACGTCGATATGACAAGTTAATGTATGTGTTGTGGTTCAATAACCTTGATTCAAACTCATTATTACATATATTACCATATAAAAAAAAACAAAGGAAAAGAAAATTTAAACCAAGGATAAATTTAAATTGATTTTCTGAAGTTGAATAGCAAAACTGAAGTAACAATACCTTATATGGATCATTGAGCACTTTGCCCATTTCATCTTGAAATGACTGCAATGCATTTTGTGATATCACCCTAGTATTTCCTGTTGGTTTACAAAGACAGAAATAATCATGGTGAATTGTTGTGAGGCACTTCTGGAAACATGTGGTTCCAGAAAATTATGACCATACTCCCCACAGAAGGGATTGGGAATTCCTGGGGGTGGGGGGATCTCAAAGGCCAAAAACTTTTTTTATGAAGCTGCTGCTGAGGGGTGGGTGGGTGGGTCTAGCGATCTTAGGAAAAATCCCTTCAGTGGGGATGCATACAAAACATGCACCAAGGTCCATGGACCACCCCCCAGTCCATGGAACACCACTAATTTTTAAAAGAAAATTGTATCTGTCAATGTAAAGTTTTTAGACTGGGGACAGGGTATAAACTCAGACTTACATGTATGACATTCAAAATCCAGGTCAGTGCAAGGTTGTAA
This sequence comes from Meandrina meandrites, assembly GCA_963693305.1. Taxonomy (NCBI): domain Eukaryota; kingdom Metazoa; phylum Cnidaria; class Anthozoa; order Scleractinia; family Meandrinidae; genus Meandrina; species Meandrina meandrites. Next base: position 27,552,184 of record OY855913.1, read on the forward strand.
ATATGTTTTCCTCACCAATTTTACTCGATATTATTATTCAAACAAAGTACAAGTACAATAGGAAGGTTGTTTACAATTGTAATAATGGGATGCAGAATATCTAGTGCTGTTAGATTTGGAAATGATTATGGACTTCATCCTTGACATATATATGCTGTCAAGTCAAATACTGATAAAAAAAAGCCAACCTAATTGTGTGTAAACAAACGTGTGCAATTCACCAGTATTGATATATAGTGCATGAACATTTACTACCAAAATCAGGCCAAGAGGTGATCCATGGACCAAGTCCACAAGGGTGGTCCATGGACTGGGTCCATGTCATGGTCCATGGACGGGGTCTATGGTCTACAAGGTCCATGTTTTGTATACGTCCCTTCAGTGGGGAGTATGGATATTTTCTGGAACCACAAAATAGCTAGCTAGATTTTTGAGGAACTCACCAAACCATTTTCTGTTTGGAGCAACTCTTGCAACTTCGCCTGAGGTAACAGACTTCTGAAATGGAGCTGGTTTCACTATCTTTCCTTTCTTATTTCTGAGAGAAGGAAAACAAAACAACATCAGACTACATTCAAGAAGATTCAATCATTTAAAAATAACTTGAAGCTTATAATATAATTTTTGACATTCCACTCTCGCAATACTCAGTCAACTTAATTCACCCGTGGTAATATTTATTATATTATATAAATTAACATAAACATTAAGTCATTCCTTTTAGAGTTCAATATACCATAAAGATCCAAACAAAATGACCTTCCTGAAAGAAGCAATAAAATGTAATGGTACAGTCAACTCTTCCTTAACGGACACCTCTATAAAGACAGACACCTCTATAAAGACAGACATCTCTGTAAAGACAGACACCTCTATAAAGACAGACACCTCTGTAAGAAGGATACCTGGTGTTGCTCTTGTCCCTGCCACTTTTCAGTCATTCTACTGTAACTAAACTGCCTACAAGGCAGACACCTCTGTCCTCTAAGATAGACAGTTAAAGCCTGCTCTGATGGTGTCTGTTTTAGAAAGAGTCGACTGTAGTGAGGCCCCAATCTAGTAACAAAAACCCTAAGGTGGAGACTCCAAAGGCAACTTGACTTGTTAATTATTTATGAAACAATGGCAATACAGTGAAACACCAAACAGTGGAAATGGAATCACACTGGAGATGTTATGAAAATATACACGCATGCATTTCTCTGTAAGTTCTGACATAATCTAAATTCTTTTCAACTAGTTTCCTCCTTTTCAGCTCAACATATACTATTAAAAAAAATTATTTTATTCCGCTTCTCGTTTTGTAGTCCACAATAACATGGTGTTCATGCGGTCTTGACAGAAATGTATTGTTACTAGTTATCTAATAACCTAGTATATAGAGGGGAGCAAAGGGTTTATGCGTGATGCGTGAAAAGGGCAAAATTTTGACCGTGACGCGTGAAAATAGCTACAAAAGACATGTGATTCACGAATTTTGCTGTTTCAAGTATATGTGACCCATGAATTTGGTTAAAATTTGTGCGTGAAACAGGGTCACAACACCCCCCCCCCCCCCCCCCCTTTGCTACCCTCTGTATATTTAAAAAGTAGCGTAAGTAGCCAGAGTATTGTAAGTAATGTACATAAAAAACATTATGTGTATATATTGTTTTTGTTAGTAGTGGAACTATAGTAGTGTTAGTAGTCATGGTACGTACTTGAATTTGTGTGTTAATACTCAGTGCTTTTCTGGAAAACTTGTAAATTATGCACTTATTTGTATTCTAATTAGAGACTTTTTACAAATCGCACCTTACAGCCTTTCCGCCTGACTTGTACATCTTGAGTCTGTTGACTGTTGCTTTGTCTCGCATGTTTGAGCCAGCCGCTGGTTTTGGGCGGTCTGAAAACATTAAGAGATTCATAAATGAATATTGTTAGTCTATATATGGAACCTTAGTTAGTCAGTGTTTTTATTCATGTGATGAGAGAAGACCAGCAGGATTTTTCGAAACAGTTTTGTTGTGCTACATTATATTTTCTCCTTTCTTAATCAATTATTCTAGCTCCACTAGTATAGAGCACTCTACAACTCAGGGATAAAAGTATTCACACATTCATACTTGTAAATTTATCCATGCTTAAATAATTTCAGTTAAAATAAAGAAGTTACTGTAACTGTAATATGGTATAAGAATAGCCACATAAAAAAAAATTGGGGAGGTAGCTTTTTTGTATGCAAAGATACCTGGTGTCGACGCTAAAACACAGAGGACCAAATATAAGCTACGCCAATTCACTCTCTGTATTATTAAATTCATATTTTTGTCTGAGAAAATTAAATCTCTTTGTACGATGTAATACTGTAATTTGAGTAAATTAAACTTTAAAAACTTGAAACGACTGCAGGCAAATAGTTAAGTAACACTGTCAGGGTTTTGCGGTCATGGACAACAGTGCAGGGCTCAGACAAAAAAAGTGAATTAAGACTTTTTTAAAAGTTATGAAACATGATGAAACAACTGCTGATGTCCGTACGTAATAAGTATATGTTATAAGCATGGAATTAAATTTTCTTTCCTTTTATTTTATTGTTTTACTTTTCACCATTTTCATAAAACAGGAAAAACATAATTACCAGCGTCTGGAGTTTAGTAAGCTGTCATTAAAAAAATGTAAGGGTTGTTACAATGTATAAAACTTGTTTACCTGGATTCATGCTGCTATTTGATTTCTTAGCCGTCTTCTCTGGCCCTGATTTCTTCCTTGTCTTGGCCATGTTGAACAGGGATACAACTTGAATGTTTTTTTCCTGTATATTACGACGCCAAAGGCTAGATATACTCTAGGTATATAAACAATAAATCGGTTTAGAATCTCACTTCGTCCGCCATATTGCCCACGTGCGAACTGGAAACGGCCTGGAAACTAACACGTACTGTCAGGAGAGGGGTAGGGACAGCCGTAAGGGACAGGTAAGGACATGTGACTTCCTTGTCTCTGAGAATCGCCGGGGTAATGAGTACGATTCCGATAAACTTGCTAGTAAAATGTATTATTAGAGGGATCTTTTACGATACACTTGCACAGGAGCAAGTATTCTTTCTTCATATTTCTTTTTCTTTCCGCACCTATTTCCACCTATTTTCAGCATGGTGATAGTGCAGAATGGTACAGTATTATTCCTAGCATTCTAGTAAAAACGAGAAACGAGTAATAACTCTGAAGGTATTCTGGTTTTTTTTTTCGTTCCATTTGATTTTTAATCAAAAAAGCTATGTTTCCCTGGAGTGAGATCCTCGTCTCCAGGCGCCTCTCTCCCTGGAGCGGAGTGCAAACCTCTCCCGCGTCCTCTGGCCTCCAAGGTGTGGCGTCTCCTACGCAGACGTCACTTGGACGTTTGCGCCGAGAGGCTACCCGCCTCCCTGTTTCCCGTCTTTCAGCTCTGGCACAATGCCATAATCCAATGAAAGATATGCCTGCCATAGCATCGCTTTTGTATGCGTAACTGTGCTATTTAATTTCAGTTCGTGCACGGGTTGATGATCATGATAAGCAATACCGTGCATTGTGTTTGAATACAGTGGTTTCTAATTTCTGATTTCGCAAGTTTGAAGATCACATCTCGTTGTGTTGCTTGCTATTTCTTCAGAGTTTTCGTCAAGAAAAGTTTCAAAAATGAAAACAAAAGCGTTTTTGTGGGGCATTCTTTTACTTTTGTTCGGCTTTGGGATTGAGCTGGGCACGACGCAAAACCCAGCCGCGGCAAAGAAATCAAAGACCAAAGATCACTCAGACCAGGTGAGTGTGCCATTTCTGACTTGGTTGTAATGAACAATGTGTGCTTTGAAACTACTGTTTGGCCTCTCAGGGAAACATCGTTTGTGTTTATAGAAACGTGAAATATAAAAATCATAATTCAGTTTCTTTTCAAAATGAGTCCCTTTCATTTTACGTTAGAGAGCATAGTCCTTCGACTGTAGAAGAATAAAACCAAAGAAGTTCTCAGGACAGATTTTAAAGACATGTATCTGAATTTGCAGATCAGATATGTCCATTATTACAATTAGAACTGAGTTCCTTTTTTTTTTTTTACTGCGCACTACATGGTGAAGACAAGCCCGTACTCGTTCGTTAAATACTGTGTGGAAGGAATTTGATCTCAATGAGATTTGTTTTTTCTGACCTTTTTGCTCGTGTGATCGACGGTAACTCGAGGCTTTTGTGTGTGAGTGCTTTCTTGCGTTTTTAACACGTAAGATGGTAGATATTCTGCTATTGACATAAAGTCGCATTTTATTTCCAAATGATCGAAATTCTACCACTAACTCATTCGTTACTTGCCACGAAAAAGTAATTCTAGGAAGAGAATAAAACGGACCCTTTAATGTTTCTTTTTCCGCTTTGCAGATTTGCTCTTGTCACTGCAGTAACGGACAAAACGGACACAATGGGGTCCCTGGAAGGGACGGGAGGGACGGGAAAGATGGCAAAGATGGCGCAAAGGTCAAGTATTATGTTAAAAAGCGGTAATGACGTCGAGAAAAAAGTCATGAAAATTTTACTCCAAAAATTTTTTGATAAGGCCTATTTCATAGGTCGCATTTCAGTCGCGTCAAATGCGATCCAAGCCTTTTCTCTCTTGAAGCCACTGAACTTGCTGGTATAATTTGATCCAAATTCAGGGCATCATCGAAAAAACGGTGTTTTGTGTGAGGATTAAGATGGCCTAAGGCGAGAAGACGCGACTGAAATGCGGCGTATAAATTGCGCCCAACTTGTGTTTCTGTTTGTGCAACTACACTCCTGAAAAAACCTTCACCGCCAGAAGAGAGAAATTGTCTTTAGATGTTAGTGAATACCGTAAATTTTACTGTAGTCAGTCTCTATACCTCTATACATACAGAGATAAGTGTATTCTTGATTTAATTTGTTCAGTTGTTCTTTTATTCCATTGTGCTTGCGCCTGACTGTCTGTCTGTCTGTCTGTGTGTTTGTGTCTGTCTGTCTGTCTGTCTGTCTGACTATCTGTCTGTGTGTGTCTGTCTGACTGACTGTCTGTCTGTCTGCGCTGCTTGTCTCAGTACCTGTCTGCCGAGTTGTCTGTCGGTCTACATGCTCTTCTGTCTATCTTTTTATCTGCCTGTTTTCATTTTAGTTTAGCTTGTTTCGTCAATTTATTAATTTCTTTATTCTGATTTCTCTAATTCAGGGTGCGCGAGGACTACAGGGGTATGCCGGGAAAGCGGTAGGTGTCTCAGTCACTTGACTTGTCCCATAGGATCCCTAAAATTGAAAAATTTAATATTTATTCTGCAGTATGACGTCATTTGTAGCTTATCGATTGATATTGATTGCAAACGTTTTTCAACATTTTCCTTCAATCACTTCCTCCAATCATTTTCTTGATATTGATTGCCTTATCAATTCACATGGCCAGGAACATATTGACATAAATATTGACATAGCTTAACAGCGATTAGCCTACGCGCGCTATCCTGTACGCAGTCCCAACGTCGCTCTTGACCAGCGGTCCTCTGAGTGTATGAGATTTGTTCGCACCCACATGTTTCCCTTCTCCCACTCTTTCTAGTTCTGTAACGCAGGCTAAACGCAGACTTTCACTGGGCCATTTACATTAGGACACCATCCATACTAATTCAAAGCTACCGCCGACCGATTAGCTCAGTTGGCAGAAAGCCTGACTACCGTGCGGATTCGAGCCCCATGGCCAGATCGGACCAACACTCAGTGCGAACGAACGAACGAACGAACGAACGAACGAACGAACGAACGAACGAACGAACGAACGAACGAACGAACGAACGAACGAACGAACGAACGAACGAACGAACGAACGAACGAACGAACAAACGAACGATTGAATGAATGAATGAATGAATGAATGAATGAATGAATGAAGGAATGAATGAATGAATGAATGAATGAATGAATAAATGAGAACTTAATTTCAACACGGTTAAAATAAAATATCAGTTTACAATAAAAGAAAAATAGAGGGAATGTTTGCCGTGTGGAACTCCGTTGCAGAGAATCTTAAAATAACTGAGGAGAATATGCTGCCTTTGCAAAGACATCTGCAAATAGTTAGATGTTCTAGTCTTCTCGGATATGACGCTAAATCGTTGATACACTCTCCTGCACGTTACAGAGCCCACACACTCATCTTTGCCGATTGTACCGTTGTACTGTTGAAATGCTCGGAGATATTAGCTCTGTTAGATTTACTCTACAATCCGATGGTCAATGAAGTATTCACTTCACTTCAAGTTGAAGTTTTTTCCTCTTATATAGGGGCAAAAGGGAGAACGCGGCCCACCGGGAGAAACACCCCATGGCGCGATCAAGTTTAGCGACACCGCTGACAAATGTACTCTGAGTACTGCTGGCACAGTTCGTTACAGTACTTCCCAGAATGCGTTGCTACTTTGTGATGGCAGTGCTTGGTTGTCGGTGTTGACTGCTGGGAAGGGTCACATGGCCTATAATCCAGGCCGGCATTGTATGGATATTTTAAATTCAGGTCAGTTTAAAATGAAGCTCGTCAGTGGATTTTACCATAATGTACTTGATTGCTTACTAGCTTTTAAAGTGTTTTAAAGAAAATACAAAGTCATGGGCATATTACTAGGCAATGTCTCTTAATCACGCACCACTAATTGTCCATCCTTTTGTTATATTTTTCATTTTTCAGGTCAGAGCCGTGGTAGTGGAATTTACTGGATTGATCCCAACGGTGGCTCACCAGATGACTCATTCCAAGCTTTTTGCGACATGGAGACTGAGAGTGGAGGTTGGACACTAGTTGCCACCAAGGTCTCTCCAGACTTCCTCTCCATCAAAACTGTATTCTCTCCATTGGCCGCGAAAACTAAGTACGCAGATGCCGCTAGTCATATCCACCCGGACATGGGGGACTGGGAAGAAGTTATGTTCCGGTTCGCTGACGTCAACACCATCCGGGTTATTTATAACCGGAAGGCGGGCGCACCACAAAACGAGAAAAAAGAGTTCGAAAGTTTCCTAATGGGGAAATCTTCCCAACTGGTCAAGAACGTGCATGGATTTTACAAGTACGACCCAATAAATAATAACAACAGAAGTCCTACTGATGGTTTTGTCACAATATCTCAGTTGCACTTCTATTCAGACGGTAGAGGTATTTCGGAAAGCCACGGTGGAACTGACAAGTGGATTGACATGTGGAAAGATCCTGACGGCTCAAACAACTACGTCACTTCCGATGACAGCAAGGCGCGTGGTACCAAGTGTATCGCGGGCTACTGTTATCTGAACAAACCAATCTGGGTGATGGTGCGTTAGAAACAGAACTTTAGCTGCAACTGAATAACTTTTGTATTTTAGATCCAGCCAACTATGCAACGTTGAGTACTCAGATTCTTTAACCGTACAAGCAAATGTAGCTGTGAAAACATACAATTCTTTCTTTAAGTATTAAATACCCCAGTCAGGAATCAAGTAATTAAGATTAAAGTTTAAGTTTTAGAATAAAACAACTATGTAACAATTTGTACTCTAGATTCTGTAATCGTGCAAAATAAAGGTAGCTTCTGAAACATACGATGCTTTGGAAACTGTTATTACCTTGTCGGAGGTTCGAAGTTATATAAAGTCTATAAGGATGTAGGTTTAGTTTTGACCATTTATGTAACGATGACTCAGAAAATGGTTGTTAAAAACATACAAGTTTTTGACTGTTACCGCCTTTGTAGGAAGTTCAAGGTTTATTAAGAGGCAGTCCTGGATAAAACAAAACGGTCGCTTTTTGCAAATTTCTGACTTCGCAGGTGGAAGCATGGATAGTATAGTCTCTTTACTATCCATGGTGGAAGGCACGGAGTAACACAATGATTGCTGGCAAACTCCCGTTCTAATTGGCTAAGGGCAGCCACTTTATTGATCGATAGAATGCCTTCAGAGAGCGCGCTAGGATTTTTGGCTTCACGGCTTCACGGCTGAAAAGCATTCAACTATCGACAACTAAACATCATTTCAACTCAATGAATTTTGTCGATATTCTGTGCAATGCAAATGAGCCGCACTGGGTTATGGGAAGATAACTATACTGCTTGCTATCAGTTTCAATCGACTCTGAGGGCTTCGCCCGTCGCCAGCATCAATCAAAAGAAACCCTGAGCAGTCTAAATGCAAAAAAAAAAAACAATATTCAGTAGATGTACTTCCAGCATCTTTTAACTTTCGTGTAAAAGTGTTGGCCGAATTTTCCTTCAAATTTTACATCCTGTAGATTCCAGCTAAAGTGATAACACCACTCACAGTATTTGTACTAAAAAGTTTATTCACAGAAGAGAAGTAATATCTGATGTGCATAATTAACAATCATTACACGAGCGCACTTTGGATATGAGACGGTATCGCCGAGGTAGCTATAACTATCTTATATCCAACAAGCGCAAGTAGAATAACTGTTTTATTAAAAACGCGCAAAGAATCATGCGAATTGCAATATTTGAGCTTCTCGGCTGTTCTCGCTAATATATAATAATAACGATGATGATGATGATGATGATGATGATGATGATGATGATGATGATGATGATGATGATGATGATGATGATGATGACGACGTGTATGATAAACAACCACATTGCCAGGCAATTAGAAAGGATTTGTCCAGATCTTTTCTGATGAAGTGAAAAAAATATATTTTTTTTGCGAGTACGAGTCATGCAAGCTTTTTAAGGGTTTCCTCTTAGTTTGGAGTTCTTTCCATTTGTGTAGAGAAACCGGTGAGAATTTCACGGCAAATCGGAACATTAAAATTTGTCATCAAGCACAACGGTATTGGACCAGTGTCTACCGATTTGAAAACTTTCCAGTGGAAAGGACTGTTCCATTTAATTTCCTTCCGGAAAGGCCTCAATTCATTGCGGGGTATGGTAATAGTTAGCCTGAATCTGTGAATTTCAGACCTGCCCCCTCTCCCCTCAGGGCCTCCAAGGTGCAAGCCCCGCCCTCTCTGTTTTCCGCCTTTCACCGACCACAGTTAAACGCGACAAAGCAGTTCTGGCACAATATAATCCCGACAAATATGCCTGCATCCTTTTGTCTTTTTTTGTTTCAAATTAAATGTAACATGTTATTGTGCTATTTAATTACAATCCCTGTTCGGATTCATAAGCAATACCGTGCATTGTGTTCGAATACACTGGTTTCTGGTTTCTGATTCGCAAGTTGGAAGATCTCGTCTTTTTGTGTTGCTTGCTATTTCTTCAGAGGTTTCGTCAAGAAAAGTTTCAAAAATGAAAACAAAAGTTTTGTGGGACCTTCTTTTACTTTTGCTTGGCTTTGGGATTGAGCTGGGAACGACGCAAAACCCAGCCGCGGCAAAGAATTCAAAGACCAAAAATAACCCAGACCAGGTGAGTGTGCCATTTCTGACTTGGTTGAAATGAGGAATGTGTGCTTTGAAACACTGTTTGGTCTCTTAACAAAACATCGTTTGTGACTCAACATGGTTCAGTTGCTTTTCAAAATAAGACCTTTTTATAGAATAGCACATGTACTTGCGCGCCTAAATCGGTAAAGGTAATCCAGTACAAAGCCTTAAGCATTCTACCAGCGAAGAAAATAAAACCAAAGCAGTTCTTCCAAAAACATATTTCAAAACATAAAGACATGATCTGAATTTTCAGATTGAAACCATAAGTTCTATACTCTCGTCTTTTACTGAACATTCCATGGTTGACAAGCCTGTACTCGTTCTGCAAATAATGCGCGTAAGGAATTTGATCTCAAGGTCAGATTTATTTTTTCTGATCTTTTTGCTCGTGTGATCGACAGTCACTCGAGGCTTTTGTGTGTGAGTGCTTTCTTGGGTTTCTTGCACGTTAGCCAGGAGGTAATCATTGTCTTTATATAACACTCTATATCCAAAAGAGGGGACTGTGAGGATTGATAGAATTCGGGAAAACGCCGGGAATGGAAAGTGTGGGAATGAAAAGAATTTCTCTAGCTATTGATATAACGCTGCATTAATGGTAGGGGAGAAACTGCCTTTGGCCTTTGTGAAAGGACTTTGAAGTGCGACATAGCGATGCCAACAAAGTAGCAATGTAGCAATGGAATGGCTGTTTAATTGAAGGCATAGTGAATAGAGAAGAATGATCATGAAGCTTGACAAAGTTCTTCGATTTGTTCACGGCTTTTGGCTTTGACTGTGCACAAAACACAATAGTTGTTTGCTTCTGTCTGAGCAACCGGCTAACCAATGAAAACGTCTTTGTTACGTATTTCATCCATTGTATTTATTCGCAAGACAAAAGATTCTGTATAGTCGTGGACATGCTTCTTGTTTGCCCATTTAAAGTTTGCCGAGCTGCATAACCATTTTCCTCTGTTGACAAAAATGATAAAGAGAAAGGGAGAAACAGTGATAACTGCTACCGGTGTGGCAAAAATGAGGTTTTGAGAATTGTACATGCTAAATAACAAAATCCCAACGATTCCCAGATGACTCGCTTCATATCCCACGCCGCCGAGATATTTCTTAATGACGTGAAACATCAGGTGAGAAATCCGGGTGAAATTGTAAAAATATCTCGGTGGTACGAAACATCAGGCCCAAAATCCTTTGCATTCCACACAAACATTTCTGAGAAGAGCAAAGTTTTAGGTGACGTCTTTCTTAGCAACGGCTTGATTGACACATGCATGATTCGCACCGCTGCCCAGCTTCCCCCCCCCCCCCCCACCCCCCACCTCCCCCACCACACACACACACACACACTGGCTAATTCGTTACTATTTTATCAAGAACTTTTGAGAATAGTGTGGCCAAGAAAAAGTAACTTGAATACTGAGATAAGAAGTCTTCACGACAAACAATCCGTTTATTGTTTCTTTTTCCGCTTTGCAGATTTGCTCTTGTCACTGCAGTAACGGAGAAAATGGACAAAATGGGGTCCCTGGAAGGGACGGGAGGGACGGGAAAGATGGCAAAGATGGCGCAAAGGTCAAGTATTGTGTTTAAGAGCTGAAACAACGTCGTGCTTATTCAGTCTCTACCCGTCTATGCATACAGAGATTCGTGAATTCATTGATTAACTCATTCGTTCCTTTCTAGTTTATCAATTTATATGAGCTCAATATATTATTATTATTATTATTATTATTATTATTATCTAACCTTCTGCTTTTTGCTTGCCTGAGTTCCTGCCTTTCTTTGCGTCTGCTTGCTTTTCTGTCTATCTATCCATCTGCCTGTCTTCATTCTAGCTTAGCTTCTTTCGATAATTCATTTATTCTGATTTCTCTGATTCAGGGTGAGCGAGGACCACAGGGATATGCCGGGAAAGAGGTAGGTCTATCAGTCACGTGACTTAACAAATAGGATCCTTAGATCGATTTAAAATTGAAAAATTTAATTCTTATTCTGCAATCTGTCATTCTTTGTAGCTTATCGATTGATATTGATTGAAAGCGTTTTTCAAAAATTTCCTTAAGTCATTTCTTCCACTTGATATTGATTGCCTTGAGAAACTCGCATGGCCAGGGACAAAACAGCAAATTTAGCCTGCGTGCGTAATCCTGTGCCGAGTCCCCACGTCCCTCTTGACCAGCGGTCCTGTGAGTATGAGATTTGTTCGCACCCACACGTTTCCCCTCGTTAGCTCTGTAACGCAGACTAAACACCATTTTTCACTGGGTTATTTGCACTATGACCCCACCTCACTAAAACTACGTACACTAAAGTCAATTTCATAATAATAATAATAATTTCACCAAAGTTTTTTCCTCTTATATAGGGGCAAAAGGGAGAACGCGGCCCACCGGGAGAAACACCCCATGGCGCGATCAAGTTTAGCGACACCGCTGACAAATGTACTCTGAGTACTGTTGGCACAGTTCGTTACAGTACTTCCCAGAATGCGTTGCTACTTTGTGATGGCAGTGCTTGGTTGTCAGTGTTGACTGCTGGAAAGGGTCACGTGGCCTATAATCCAGGCCGGCACTGCATGGATATTTTAAATTCAGGTGAGTTTAAAATGAAGCTTATCAGTAGATTTTACCCAAATATACTTATTTATACTTTAAAGTGTTTTAAAGACATTATTACAAAGTTATAGGCATATTACTGAGCAATGTCAATGTTACGTTTTTCAGGTCAGAGCCGTGGTAGTGGAATTTACTGGATTGATCCCAACGGTGGCTCACCAGATGACTCGTTTCAAGCTTTCTGCGACATGGAGACTGAGAGTGGAGGCTGGACCTTAGTTGCCACAAAGGTCTCTCCAGACTTCCCCTTTATCAAAACTGTATTCTCTCCATTGGCCGCGAAAACTAAGTACGCAGATGCCGCGAGTCATATCCATCCGGACATGGGGGACTGGGAAGAAGTTATGTTTCGATTTGCGCACGTCAACACCATCCGGGTTATTTATAACCGGAAGGCGGGCGCACCACAAAACGAGAAAAAAGAGTTCGAAAGTTTCCTAATGGGGAAATCTTCCCAACTGGTCAAGAACGTGCATGGATTTTACAAGTACGACCCAATAAATAATAACAACAGAAGTCCCACTCATGGTTTTGTCACAATAACCAAGTTGCACTTCGATTCAAACAATGGTATTTCGGAATGGCACAGTGGCACTGACAAGTGGATTGACATGTGGAGTACTGCTGAGAGTTCAAACAACTACGTCACTTCCGATGACAGCAAGGCGCTTGGTACCAAGTGTATCGCGGGCTACTGTTATCTGAACAAACCAATCTGGGTGATGGTGCGTTAGAAAAAGAACTTTAGCCAGAACTGACTAACTTTTGTATTTTATTTAGATCCAGTCAACTATGAAACGTTGAGTACTCAGATTCTTTAACCGTACAAGTAAATGTAGCTGTGAAAACATACAATTCTTTTTTTTTTAAGTATTACAACCTCAGTCAGAAATCAAGTCATTAAGATAAAGGTTTAGATTTTAGATCGAAACAGTTATGTAACAATTTGTACTCTAGATTCTGTAATCGTGTAAAAATAAAGGTAGCTTTTAAAACAAAAAGTTCATTTTATTGAGATACAGTCCAGGAATAAAACAAAAAGTTGCACACTTCTGACTTAGCAAATGAAAGGCATGGTTCATCCGTTAACAGTGATTGTCTCAGCTGGTAAACACGCAATCTAATTGGCTAACGGGCAGCCACTTTTTGATTGATAGAATACCTTCGGAGAGCGCGCTCAGATTTTTGTCCATGCAGTACAGATAAAAAGCATTTAACTATCGACAACTAAACCATCATTAAATTCAATGATTTTTTACAATTATAATCTATGTAATGTAGATAAGCCATTGCGTTATGGGTAAATAATTGCACTGCTTACCTTTGGTTTCTATCGACTCTGTTAGATAAGCCAGGGCTTCGCCTGGCGCCAACATCAGTCAATAGCACCTTGAGCAGTCTAAATGCTAAATAAAACAACAATCGCAATGTACTTCCAGTATATTTTAAAATTCGTGTTAAGTGTTGGCCGAATAGTCTTTCAAAATTCACATCCAGTAGATTCTAGCTAAAGCGATAACACCACTCACAGAATTTTTACTTATAAGTTTATTCACAGAAGCGAAGAAATATCTGATGTGCACAGTGTTATATGTACAACATAACCCTCATTTTCAGCTGTTCAAAGTACGAGTATTTTTTTGGGCCGCCGTACAAGTATTGTATTTTTTCTAACCGTCCTAAAACCAATAAACCAAAGTAAACACTTAGTGACCAATCACATCAAACGAAATAACGAAATAAGCCAATCAGAACAAAGCAGCCGAGGCAAGCGATGCCAAGCGCGGGAAAACGCGCAAACCAAGTCACTTGCTCCTGGTATGTTAAAGGTTATTTTTATATAATCAGTTGACGATAGCTGGGACGATAGCTCTGACGCCGATAGTCAAACTGACTGATCTAGATCAACGAGACTTTTTTAAGTAAAACATAAATTCCATTTTAGTCGACGTCGTTCGCGGCGTAGATTACTTAATTATAAGCTCCCTAGTCTCCGTCGTGCAGTGTAAGCATGTTTAAGTGCAAAATATACAAATAGGCCATTTCCGAGTACCCCTTTGCCTCCTTTTCAAAACGAGTCCTTGTGCGAAATCATTCAAATGAAAACGAGTTTGATTTGCACGTGCAGTGAAACTCATTTTCATTTGAATGGTTTCGCACAAAGACTCGTTTTGAAATTCAAATTCCTAGGCTCTGATATGTTATCATCATAGCTACTCGGTCTCAGTCTTCTAAATGGAGTCATCGCCGCGCCATAACGAGGCTTGTTAAGATTGTTACACTGGCCATTCTGAGTGCAGTATGGGCGCGAGGAATCACAGTCCTGTGGTGTTACAACCATACCGTGTAAACTTGTGCAGGTGAGACGGGGGGCCGGCAACGGCATGGACGTGCAGTCTATCAGGGATGGACCGATAAGCACTCCCATCAACACGAGATGTATCATCATTTGTGAAGAACACTAGGCTGAAATAAAAACTGAATATAGTTCCTGTTCGTTCTTGGTGACCTGAAGCCTTTGGTGTCGATTTTACTAACTGGGGAGAATGTTAACTCAAGGCCATAGCCAGAGACGAGGCAAGATCTGCGATCGCCGAAGGTGCGAGTCTAGGGTTGGGGTGGGGGGTGGGGATGTATACCCCCCCCCCCCCCAGAAAACTTTGAAATCTGGAAGCTCTAAAACGCTTTTTTCAACATCACATCACATCAATCTAGTTCAGCAGGGGATTATTTTCCCAACTAAACGTGTTTTGTTTTCAATTCTGGGTTAAAATCCAGACGAGACAAGTGCCCCCGGTTTTGCCTCTTGCTAGCTAGCTACGGTCCTGTAGCTGAACATTATATATTTAGCAACGAAAATAGTTAAACAAAATTCCGAATTTTTTATCTCTGCTTTCAAATAAAAGCTCTACAAACACAACTAATAAAGCAAATATGTAAAAGAAATTAAGTGACTAAATATCCTTCGCTTACAGTACGACATATGGAGCATGCATACATAGATCTCAACGGCAAAAAGTTTTTAAGAACGTACAAGATAGAAAACTAAGGGTGGCAAATGAAGTTCAAAGCTTTCGCAACCCAATACAATATTACGGATAAACACTTCTTTGGTAAGACTCACCTGTCCTCTCTTTGAGCTATCAAGTTTCGGAGTTTCTCCCAGCGTCAGCTTTACTGCGCTTATTAGTCGCCTAAACTCTGTAGCGGAGCGAGCAACATATAAACAGCAAGTCGACGGGTTTTTCAACCTTAAGGCTTCGCATAGAAGGATGTAACAGGCATTTAACGCTCAAAACAAAAATGTTTGTTATCAAGGAAATTAGCACACTCCTTTCCATGGAAGTGCCACAATACGCCACCGCTTAGTTCCGGACATTAACAGCTTCATCTACGTTTAAATGGTTGAAAAGAAACAAATTAAACAGAGGAAAGCAAATGATAACGTTTGAACATCAAACTGTAGAGTGCCTTAAACACATTAAACCCTTTTCTCCACTCTGAGGGAGGAACGCTGAAAAATCTGCCATTTTTAAAATGCTAGCCTACAATTTACAAAGAAAACGTTCCTCTGCGAATAAAGGTTTTCCACCCCGTAATCAATTATTTTTTGGCCTCCCTTAATTTTCGCGGTATACAAAAGAAAATAACACTATAATCGCTTAAAAAAATTGCCAAAGTCGCGCAGAGTTTAAATTCATCAAGATGTCATTTCCTGTAACTATTAAAAATCTGTATCGGCCTCCCCACCCTTTCAACATTTCAAGAGGCAAATCACTGCTATTTTGTTAAACTTTGGAAAAATGATGATATTAGTTTCTGACATTGACCATCCACAAAGTGATTAAATATATTGCCCATATTTTGTTTCTACATGTGGTACTTCTTGCAAATACAGTGACTGTTTGAGAGAAAATGATTGTTTTGAAAGCAACTTAAAAGATTCTGTGATAAGAGTTATGTATAGCGTCTTACTTGAAAAGGAATGCATGCAATTTGCATATACAATCTTTATTCACAAACAACAGTCATGGTTAGCGTGGATGGATGAAGCCTCAGAAGATTACATGCATAAAGAAATCTCGTTTTTTTTCCATCAACAACCTTTAGAAATTACGTATATATTTTTTTATTCTTCGCATTTCATATACTTGACACACTCGCGGAAGGAAGTCATTAACAAATTACAAGTTGTCTTTGGAGGTAATAGATAATGATATTTAGACTATTTTAACAGTTTTAACAATGGCTTTTTGACCCAGTAAAAGGTGTTAATTTAACGTTCATTTTTCACCGCATCAAACATAACAATAGCTTAATAAACAGTGGTGACTTTTAGGATATTTAACCTTAATGACTTGATTTGAAAAAAAAAATCGCTTATTAGGGCCAGACTAGACCTCTAAACGAACAAGTGAGCAAACGAACGAACGAAAGAACGAGTGAGCGAACGAACGAACGAGCGAACCAAAGAACGAACGAACGAACGAACGAACGAACGAACGAACGAACGAACGAACGAACGAACGAACGAACGAACGAACGAACGAACGAACGAACGAACGAACGAACGAACGAACGAACGAACGAACGAACGAACGATCGAACGATCGAACGAACGAACGAACGAACGAACGAACGAACGAACGAACGAACGAACGAACGAACGAACGAACGAACGAACGAACGAACGAACGAACGAACGAACGAACGAACGAACGAACGAACGAACGAACAAACGAACGAGCGGAAAACATTTCGTGTGAAAACAAGTTTAATTTACGTAGAACTACAAATGCGACTGAATGCAACTCGGAAATGCGTTCAAAATCACCAGGGGCACTCCAGCAGCAAACTATAGCACTTTAGATACTTTAGCTGAATGACGATGATGAATGACGTCAGCGAAAACTGTTGTTATTTATGCATTCGATCAAACTGAGTTTTCACCTCAGGTGCGACATGTTATGTTGTGATTTACCGAGAACATAACTTTCCTGTGAAAGCTTGGTCAAAGGAGTTTATATGTTACAGGCTAAAGCAACACATGAATCTGTCTCTTATCAAACCGTGCAAGTTATTTTATGCTATCACATGCAAGACGAAAGCGCTTTACCGCAATAATAAACGGATAAAGAGGCGGCAAAGTACTGAAACTGTTACTGACACGAGTTATTTTTAAAATAAAGCAATTAAATTGCCTTGTTGTGGCACTTAAAAAGATTTCATTAATGGGTCGCGTCTGTTTACTTTACCTTGTAAATCAGAAAACACTTTAATCAATGTTTCATGCGCAAATAAGTAATTTGGCTTCTTACTCTGGTTCGACAACTGACGACCTGTATATCACGGTGAGTGAAATGATTTTTATATTATATATATAACTTTCTTCGAGGCCATTTTTGCACCCGCGCAGATAAAACGCTTAATCGAAGACACACGAAGCCCAAATGGATATATGCATATTGCGCGCATCACACGAGTCTGCTTGTTAGTGATGAATCTCTGTTCATGTGTGTCTGTGTGAGAGAAAAGCCAGGGTTTCATAGAAGTATTTAGTTTTAGCTTGGTACAACACCGGGTTGGTATTTTACTCGTCAAAATATGGTGTCAGAACCAGCTGCTTTATTTAAAAAGCCAAACATTACACACATGTCTAGTCAGCATCCGCGAAATTTACAAACTAGAAAATAAAGGACCCGAGCCGTAAAGCCACTTTACAAGTTGATCAGTAAATAGTTTGCTATGCTAAGTTTCCCAGCACACAAAAGCTGATTAAACAGGAAGAGAATTGGCTATCAATATGTATGTTATCTTTCTCTGTTCTTTGTCGAAACGTTGACAGACCGAAATAATATCTGGGATTCGGATTTAGATTCATAACATCATTCTGTCAGTAAAAAAACGGTTTTTGCCCCGTATTGCTAAAACACAGCGTTGAGTTCTGAGGAAAACAGTTTTATAATAATAAAACAGTGTTCCTTCGGTTTTCAAGCGTGCAGTCTAAACAGGGTTCGTTCCGGTAGAATCATAAAACGACCCGGTTTCTAAAAAGCTATCTTGATGATGCCATCCCTTGAATGAAGATCGCTTTATTACAAAACCAGCTACGCCATGCATGTATGTATTGAATAGCGATTTAATACGATGAAAACAATGTCCACCCTTTGAACAACCGAGGCGATAGTATCCAACTATCAGGGATGTACATGACGATAGTAGATAATTCCAGATAAATACCTCTTAAAAGACCGGACTGACGTAAGCTTATTTTGATCAATCTTTCTCTGTTATGCTCAACATTGACAATTAAAATGTATTCAGTCTGAGTTCTTGGAAAAATATCTTCAATTTGCCTTAGATATCAATCTAGAGAGTATCGCACAGAGCAGGAAAACTTGTTATTTTGGCTTTCAATTTTGAAACGATTAATTGGCGATTTGAGAGAATGATTTTGAGCAACTAATACCTCGTTTTGGGCGATATTTTCATGATGCGATCATTGTCTCAGTTTGGACAAGCCTAATGGGTAAACCTTTTAATACAAATTGCACTGATGTGAGTTAATTTCCTGTCCTTTTTGTTTCCTCCTCTTCTCTATTCGAGTTCTGCCACGCAGGCTATAAGGATAAAGAATTTCATGTTCAATTGGCGATATTTCGATGATGAAGTAATTGGCTTTTGCCCAGGAATAAATCAAACTTTAAAAAAAAAACTCACACAAATCAGTTTTCTATCTACCTGCCGCGAATTGCATAATTATATTTTGCAACCTTTTCAATATAAATTACATTTTTAATCTACCAATGCGGAGAATTTGTAATATCTGGTTTGATAATGAAATCACTGTCCTTAGGCAGCTGTCGATAGCGCCTTTTGAATGTAAATCACCACATGAAACATTGGATGTTGTTATAGATTTTCATATATATGTAATCATTGTCTTTTACACAAGAAGAAATCGATTACTGCAAAATTATGATGCAAATCACGCTGAGTGTTTTTAACCCTGAAAATCATCGCCAGGTGCTAGATTCTCAGCTAAACCTTTCAATTTTTATCAACACACGCGGAGTCTCGAAAAGGGCGACAAATTCACTAGCTTTAAAGACTATTGAACGATTTAACTGAAGCACAGTTAAGCTGTCCTTATTTCTCAAAGTTTCTTATGGTACGCAAACATCAAAACCCATTGTATTTTTCAGATTTAGATTTTTTTCACGTGAAATCGTTATTGATAAATGGAGATCTTAACTGTTCATATCTTTTGGTATTCCTTTTTTTTTAGGTAATATCGAATATTGTCTCACCATCAGGACTCGGCAGAGCAGGATTAAATTTACATCGGGTACTTTATTTAGAAAGTACTTGAAATTCACGTTTGTCGGGTTTTGAACTGTTATGGTTTATGGCGTTTTGATGGCAACTGACACATTCACCGAGCTAGAGCAACTCTCCAATGACACAACGTCTTACAAAGTTGAGCAAAATCTCTTCCTGGGAGTTTGCACAATCCTCTCTGAAATTGTAACTGTCGCGATTAACTCTGTGGCCGCGTACTATTTGCTTGTCTTCAAGAAAGCCTCCAGATTCAACCGGAAGCAGTACAACAACTTCCTAATGGGCCTGCAGGCGGTCATGGGAATACTCCTGGCGCTCACTGGTTACAGCTGGACAGCGGTTGCTCATTTTACGGGAGAATGGCCGGCAGGAAATGTCGGTTGCTTGTTAGGAACGTTCTGTTTGTTGTTCTTTGGGACAATGACAGTGATGATAACTCTAGTGATGTCTGCGGAAAGATTTATAGCCATGTGCTGTCCGTTTTACTACGAAATACTAATAGACTTTCGAAAAATTGTAGCAGCGGTTCTGTACATCTTCGTACACGCTGCGGTGCTTGCGAGCCTTCCTGTCATGTTGAACACCTTCGAACTCACAAAGCAGCCAATAGCTGTGTGTTTGTACTCGGTTTCTTCGCACAGTTTCAGAGAAACAGTCGTGGTGCACGCGTTCGTTTGTAATTTTTCTCTCTCCATTCTTGTGATGCTCATTATGAACGTCTCAGTTCTGAAAGCTTTGAAGAAAATGAACAGTTCTATAGGAGCGGAGATCAGAGCTCAATTTGCCCAAGATCGTGAGTCCATCATCCTCTCCAACCTTACTGGTCTTATGGCTTTGTCCTATTCTTTGTCCTGGCTGCCAATCGTGGTAAGGAATGCAATTAAATACCGTGGGGGAGAGGGAGAGGCCGTTACCTTTATCAGATAGCGAGCCTGTGATTTGCACGTGACAGGTTCCTAAGCAACTTATCGATGTAGCGGTAACCTTCCGCTTCCGCTGTTATTTTTTTTTTGCTGGTAACTATAAAACTTTCGGTTATGTATGTTGACACGCTAGAAGTTACCAAAATGGCACTCAGAGCCCAACAGAAAAACAGCGTTCCCTGCCGTGGAGGGTAGGGAGGGTAGGGCTTCCGTTTACCGGGTAGTGGACTGGATTTGTTCTCAAGGAACGTGATGACTTCTTGATGACTCAAAAAAGTGATTTTAATATTTGACAACCTCGTTCCCAGGGCTTTTCCCCACGAAGAAGGGAAAAGCCCTGGGAACGAGGTTGAATATTTGAAATAACAATAAACTGCAAGCAAGGCTGATCATACTACGTGAAAAGTAAACTTTGCGAGACAACACCACGACTAGAACCGATACAGCAGGATTGCAACCGCAGACAGCTGTGTAGCCAATCTAAATGACGCGAGCTCGGAGAGCCAACGCAAGTAAATTGCCCAACAACCCGTACACTGTATCAAGTTCCGTACTTTGAACTTACTTGTACCCCGAATCACGCGTTGCCACATCACGTGTTTCGGGGGACAAGAAACTCAAAGTGTCACGGTGAGTCTCGCAAAGCAAAATAAAATGTGGTAGGCACAGCAATTCCGAACATTTAAGCGCATGGACAAAACCATGCTAAATAAAAGCACAGCATATCGGATCTGAAAAGATCTACGGTCCAAAAATACGTAAAAGTAAGACTAAAACTGCAAGGGACCGCAAACGATAATGCTGCTATTCGTAGGATCTACTGAGAGATCTGATCAGCAATAAAATGAAATAACAATAAACTGCAAGCAAGGCTGATCATACTACGTGAAAACTAGACTTTGCTAAACAACACCACGACTAGAACCGATACAGCAGGATTGCAACCGCAGACAGCTGTTTCGTCCTTATTGGAACTCTTCAGTGCGGTGTAGCGAATCTAAGGGCGCGTTCGTTTGGGATCAATCCGGAATAAGAATATTGGAATAATGCAAGTTAGCGTTCGTTTGGCTGCTCTTCCTGTTCCGGAATACTTGGGTTTCCATTCCGGCCATTCTGCTCCCAGGAGCAGAATAGCCGGAATAGATTCCAGAATATATTCTTATTCCAGAATATTCCCAAACGAACGCGTCCTAAATGACACCAGCTCACACGATGACACACGTGATGTGGCAACATCACACGTGATGTGGCAACGCGTGATTCGGGGTACAAGTAAGTTCAAAGTGCGGAACTTGATACAGTGTACGGGTTATTGGGTAATTTATTTATTATAATTAATTACACCTTATATCTCCACAATAAGGAAAATGACTCTATTGTTAAACAAATCTTTTTAATGTCATATGATCTTCATAACACCAGCAAAAATAGTTTTTACTCTAATGTTATGACGATGTCTGAATATTATAATCTGCCTGATTTTGACCCTACTTTCTTGACTGATGCTAAGATTAAACACTATATAAGTCTTATGCAACAAAAGTATATTTCACACTGGCAACACGTTATTCGAAATTCTAAGAAATTAGAATTCTACAACACTTTTAAAGACGAATATACGCCTTCCTGCTATTTAGATCTTACAAGAAAAGTAAACTAAATAACAGGAAAGAGTTAGTGAAACTAAGAATAGGTAATCACAAATTATTGATCGAAACTGGCAGATATGATCAACTCCCAAGGGAGAATAGACCGTGCCATTCGTGTGGATCAAACCAAATTGAAGATGAATTTCATTTACTTTTCCATTGTACTAAATACTGTACTTTTAGAGATGAATTTAACAAAAAAAATAGAGAATCAAATACCAAACATAACACAATTACCTCCTATGCAAGCCACCAAAAAATTAATGAATTCTGATAATTATTATTTAAATACTCAACTGAGAAAGTTCATCTTGAGATGCTTATTTTTAAGAAATAATCTTTTATCGAATGAAAGTGATGAAACACACACGTAATTTCTTTTCTCCTATTACATAATTTAAATTATGATTGTTATAAGTTTGGTTTTACGCTTTTGCAATACTGTATGTACTTATAGTCATGCAAATAAAGTTTGTTGTTGTAATCGTTGTTATTTGCGTTGGCTCTCCGAGCTGGCGTCATTTAGATTCGCTACGAAACAGCTGTCGGCGGTTGCAATCCTGCTGTATCGGTTCTAGTCGTGGTGTTGTCTCGCAAAGACTACTTTTCACGTAGTATAATCAGCCTTGCTTGCAGTTTATTGTTATTTCATTTTATTGCTGATCAGATCTCTCAGTAGATCCTACGAATAGCAGCATTATCGTTTGCGGTCCCTTGCAGTTTTAGTCTTACGGTACTTGAATATTTGAGCATGTCACCACAGGCTCAAAAATTAAAACCCATCTTTCAACTGTGTTTAATTCATTGAATCGATCATGATTTTGTTTTATGCCAAGCTGATCTAGCATAAAAGAGAATTCTGACTGCTTCGCTGAGCGGTTCAATCTTGCAATGTAATGTGTGGATCGCTTTAAACGGACCGCTCCCGAATAAACTACAGGATTTACCCAGCAATTAATTCACCGATACCCATTTACCTGTGCACCTGGGAGGACGAAGGCACCGTTGCAAATGTGCAGCGTCTTGCCAAAGAACACAAGGCAATGACCTCGATCAGGGCTCGAGTCTAGCGCAATAACCATGAGGTCACTGCACCACCGGATGGATAATGGATCTATTTATTTCTAGACTGTCCACAGCCTTTTTTTATTTTCTTCGATCGAGAACTGGACGCCGGTGCAAAGGGGTGATGGGCGGGAGCGAGGAAAAAGGAGGGGTCTTTATTTTTCTTTCGAGCTTGCTTCGCTCACACCCCCCCCCCCCCCCCCCCCGCCCCACCCCCTTGTACGTTGACAAATTGAGAGCTTTAAATAGAATATTTATTTCTGCCTTTGTCTCTAGGTTAGGGTGATGCTCATTTATCATGCGCAGTGGAGCAGCATTTACTTCGATTTACTGGCGTTTTCGTTGTCCACCGCTGACCCGTTTGTGCATCCAGTCACTTGTCTACTGGTGAGCCAGCGATACCGAGCGGGGTACAAGGCTGCCATGAGAGACATCCTATCTATATTAAGAAAATGGACTTGCGGCTGCACGTGTGACTCGAAAGTTCGTGTGTATCCAACCCAATCTATTGGCAGCTGTGTCAGTCAGACAGACAGTCACAGCAGAAATCTTGACACATGGAACCATTCATCGAATTCCAAAATCAATGGAGGAAGAGCGAAAAATGACACTGCTAGACGAAACTGTCTTAGGCTTGAAGTGATCGTTGAAGCTGTAGAAACTCAAGATTAGCGTGCATTGTCACCGCTGACGTACCACTCGCCATTTCATTCCTGAACTGTATCTTGAAATCAAGAAAAGCAAAGCCAAGTTTAATGGAAGAATTTTCTGACGGAAGAACTCGACCAACAGCATGCCAAATCGGTTAAAAAAATAGATTTACTACTTTCTTGTTTCTCAGACCGTTGACCATCATATAAAATCCAATAAATTATATATAGAGACACTGTCAAGGGGATGAAGCAGGCCTCAAGAAGGGGATACACCTGAAGTCCGTTTTTCCACCGCTTAACTTGGGTTTAATGCGAATATCTCGCTCCCGTTTTCAAGCATTCCCAAAACCCTCATCTTATCTCACAAAGCTATCTTTAGCGGTGTTTTGTAAATTTTTGGGTGATTTTGGGGGGTGTTTGGGAAGTGATGGTTTTTCTCAAAGGATTAGTAAAATTTGGAGAATAAAGAAATATTTAAGATTTAATGTGATTTTAAAATTGGAATTTGAAGTTAAAAATTAGTAGATGGACACCCAAACAGTCCGCTGACAACCTGGGGTGCTCTTGCGTTGGGGTCAACTGTCTGGTGGTGTTTCAAAAATTATTTTCTTTCTTGTATCCCTTCCTTAAACCTCTTAAACTTTCACTCGTATTCACGTTTACCCCCACCTTAATTCACTTGAAACCAATCCATATTCTCATCCCCATTTAGCACATTTCGCTTCTCTTAGCCAGTGGGGCCTTGGCACAAGGATTTCCAAACTTCCGGTCTTTATGTATGCAGTCGTGATGTTTCTATATACTGAGTTGGAGAGTCATGGCGTTTTTGACTTCCGTTCAAGATTCAGGTTGTTTTCAAACAGCCAATCAGAAAAATTCAAATTAATTCAAAAATCCTATGTCCCCATAGCTCTTCTTTTCTGGTGCCAAGGCCCCGTCGGCTAAAACACACTGGGACTATTATGCATTTTCTTGCCTTGGTATTTAACTATCAGAGATAAAAAAACTCATTAACGTAAGCTTTAATCGCCGATTCATTCCTTTGTTTCGTTTCATGAGAAAACTGCGTCAGCAGCGTTTGCTCGTCCCACACTCGTGAGCTGAATGAAAAAATCCAATTCTCGGGATCGCGATAACGAAAATCAACAAAACTTTCACGGCGACGAAAGATAAGTTAAATACACATTTTGGTGTTATTTCGAAGTAATTTCATCAAAGCAGTGTCTGCGTCTCGGTCCGTTTATCATTATCATTATGTTGCGTAATATTACGCAACATGCAGTGGAAATTCACCTTGATTGTGAAGTTCATTTGGTCGCGGGAATGGCTAATACGTGCGTTTAAATTAAAATAGTGAATGAATGTTGCGTAATATTTCGCAACATGCAGTGGAAATTCGCCTTGAAGTTCATTCGGCCGCGGCCTAAATCTAAATTAGGATTTTCCCATTACCATTTATGGGCAGATTTTTATGTTTTATCTTGCCGAAGAGGAATTAGATTCGCTTTCGCGTGCGGGCGGCGCTGTACTTTAAAGAGTATCCAAAGCGACATTCGGTCTGCGATATACATGATTGGCTGATGAGGTGTGGCTCTATACAATGACACTGTTATGAGGTTTCCTAATACACGCCCTTCCTCTAACAACAGTATTTAAACTTTCAACCCTCAGCTGAATATCAGTACCATCAGTCAGTCCAGTCCAAAACAAACCAAACTGAGTTCAAATCAAACGCATGAGTGCGCCCGAGTACTGTATTCACAAGCAAATAGACACGAAGAACACTGTACAAGTTTTCAAGAAAACTCTCCCTCCAGTGAAATGAATGTACTGCCGCGTCAAAATGGCTTTTGTTCCTTCTGCTGGACAAGCCAGAAAAGAAACGAAAGTCACGATCACCACTCATCAAATTCATGTGCGACCCCTGACAAGGAAAATCCTCCAAACACAGAACTGGATCATGATTATTCTGAGTCCATGGTTAATTTGGAAATTGAGGTGGGTTTAACCCCAAAATTGAAAATTTATTCTCCAAGACCGAGATTTTCTTCGTGCTAAAAGTGGCTGTATTATATTGTGATCGTAGAGCAGGATTATAATTTTCTTTTGAAGAATATATGAACTTTAGTTTGTAAAAATTAACTTACATTTAAATTGCATTCGAAGATTATCCCAAATTTCAGTCGGCTTCAGTTATTATAATCGTAAAATGTATTCCAAAAAAAAGAGAAATATCCATCCCTGAATCGTATTTGTTGTTGCTGTTGTTGTGCGAATGTCTTAGTAATCGTTAGGAAGAATTCACAGTAAACGTTTTCGACTTTATTTGCAGAACAATTCTTCTAAAGTTCGCCGACCAGGAGTCTGTACAGCCACGGACACTACAGAGCGCCAGCGAATGAAAGCCAGGGTATTGAAGAAGCGGCTTTTTGAGGACTCCTTGCCTGTGAACCTACTGACATCTAACGGAATGCAAAGTCATGTCTTTCGTAAACTCTGAACCGGCTTGTAACAATTGTAAATAATAAACCAAGCATGCATGAGGGCCGTCCTGGGAGAATTTCAAGTTTCTTTTTTGATGGGACTATATTAGACGAAAATATCACAGCCAAGACAAACAGAACGGTTCCACAGGGCCTGTCGGAGAGCGAGCCGTGAACTGTTCTCTATATAATCTGTGCCTTTAATACACTTGATGATGGTTCTGTAATAAAACCGAAATATCGTGATTTTCCGCACATTTTATGTTTATTGGTCTTTATTTCTTTGCGTTGCGATATCGTCTTGACATTACAATAACTGTAATCTCGTGACGATATAAAGAGATTAGATTTCATTCAAACGGAGTCGCAAGTACTCGACTCGCAAATTTTCAACTTGAGACTCCGTTTGGTCACGATTTGCATACACTTGTGTTTTCACCGTATTTTTGAGCCCATCCACTGTAAGTCTTGTTTACTTCGCGCGATAGCATTCAAATGGCAAATGGTGGGTGGCCGTCGAAGACTTTGTTTTCTTTTTCCTTGTCCCACGCTCGTGACATAAAGAACATCACATTTCTCATTTCACTACCGAGCTTAACTTTTACCATCTTTTTTTCATCACATACAATACGCTATTGACATTGCTGATCCTGGCAGTATGCAGGACGAGCGTGACATACACTCTTTTTCTTTTATAAGAACCATTTTTATAAGAACGTAGAGGCTGAGATATGACCGTAAGTCCGTTTGGCTGCGAAATAATAGCAAAAAGACAACAAAACGTCTTTTCTCGGAAGAGAACCGGAGCCGGAACCGGAGGAACATGTCTTAAATTCAGGCTAAAGGGAGGGGCTACAAAGACGATTTATTGTCCAATTCTCCTTTCAAAAATGCCGTGACAAGTGAATTAAATTCATCTGCATAGCGAAGGTGAAGATTGTGCTTTCCTTCTGGCATGACATGAAGCTTCGATCCACGAATGTTGGCATGTAAATATTCAGGATGGAACTCTGGTACCAGGGGGTCTTTCTTTCCATGTACCACCAGGGTGGGGCACTCGATCTCCTTTACTGCACTGGTACAAATGTCACCACTCCGGGCAGTGAAGTATTGGCTTATACCATCTATCCAGCCACTGTTTATTTCTTGGAGTCCTTCCTTCCCATACAGGGCTGAAAAGTAACGATGCATGTGCTGGGTTAATCTTGAAAGCTCACAAAGTGCTCATCATTGCAGTCCATGGGTTGGGGGAGGGGGGCGGGGTGGCGGGGTGCTGCTGGGGGACTCTAGTATGAAAAAGAGAAGGATGCTTCTCCGAAAATTTGAATTAAACTGTTAAAGAGTGGTTTTCACTAGCCCCTTCAGAGTCGGAGTCGTAATCAGAAGCGCAGAGTGTTACGACTCAGTGAAAGTCAAAACGATAGAGTTGTAAGAAGAGCGCCAATTCCACTTATGACCACGTCGCTTTATGATCTAGTGAAAACCAGATCGTTGGACTTGCAAGCAGAAAGGAAGCACTTGGAGGGTGTTAGAACTGGCATTGTGATTGGTTTGTTCTTCCACTTCTGCTTGCAACTAAGAAAGTGGAGTAAAAAGCGGAATTGGAAGAAAATGGAAACGTTCCGACTCCGATTCTGTGAGCTTATGACTCCACTTACGACTCTGATGTTTTATTTTTACATGGCCATGAGCACTCTTATGATTCCTGGGTCTGGCTCAAGCTTTTTCTTCGACCCATAAATGATATCCTTATTCATGCCTGATAAGATGAGATTCCCAACACAGAACAAAGTTTATCCCAGTTTCTGTAGCATGAAGCAACTAGGAGTATTTCAGTCTACTCCTCCCTGGATGGGATATTAGTCCATCGCAGGGTTACCCAAGAAGTAAATTCACTGGTACCCATTTATACACCTGGGTGGAGAGAGGCACTATGAAAGTAATGTGCCTTGCCCAAGAACGCAACACAGTACTCTGGCCAGTGCTAGACCCAGACCGCCTGATCCATAGTCCAGCACACTAACCATCAGGCCACCACACCTCGCAGCCAACAAAGTACGGCAGCATTTTATTTTTATATTTTAACCCTAAATGAGACCTTGACCCCTAAAAAATTAAATATTGGTGTTCTGTCCCAAAGTGAGACTAAAATGGATAAATTACACCCCTAAGCGAAATAAAGAACATCCCTGTCCTTTCACATGGCAGCCGCCCCCCCACCCCAGCATTGAAGAGCTCACTTCTTAAGAAAATCCTTAGACGAGTTAGCATGTTAGGCTTGTTAGTGATTATGGAACTGTTCGAAAGCATATCTGGGCCATAGCTGGTAGCAGGCAAACCGAGGCACTTGCCTTGGTAAAAATCCTGTAAAAATCTTGTAATTTTCAAAATCAACATGCTTTACCTTCTAAGGGCTCCCTCATCTTAGGACTCCACTTTGATGTGTCTCTGATGGCTTCATAAAGCTTGACATCTTCAGAAGTAACTGTTGCATTTGCACCCCACACCACCAAGCGATGAACAAACTGAGGACGAGCAGCAGTCAGAATCATGGCAGTTATTCCACCATCACTCCATCCAAGGACAGAATATTTAGAGTGACCTATAGATATGTGGAGGTACAGATGGCAGGTTTTTCTTTTGTTTGGGCTTGAGATTTAGATATTTTTTGTAATCTTATGGTACTGATTTCTCCAGCACTGGAGCTGTGAGCTACCTGGGTGGGAGGGGTCCCTGGGGAATTTTTAAAGTTTTGTGTCATTTGTATTGATTGACAAGAAGATGATAGTTCACTTAAGGCTGTTTCCGCTAATTGTTTTTGAGCATCCTTACTGTGCATGTAATTCATTTTGCAATGTCACACCATGTCATGTATCAAGTGCACCCTGAGAAAATTTTTCAAACAAATATAGGGCTGGTAGCAGTTGTGTTAACTAAACTTCGCTTGTAGTTTACTCCCTCAAATGGTCAGTGACCCCCAATGTTTTTGGATAGGCAGCTTTGTTTTGCAATTCTTGACAGATTGTAAAAAAATGAGCAAAAAGTCAATGCGGGAAGTTTAAAAAGTTTCTAATCAGTTTTTCTTCACTCGCAGCATCAAATCTTGCCCATCTTTCAACTCCCAGGGGAGTGCAAATGTCATTGCTAAATGATTAGATTTTCTTAAAGAGCATCAGAAGTTGAATCAACTTGCTTAAGATCTACTGAAACAATATTTAGATGAGAGAGTTGCATTTAATGGACAAACAAAAACTGCCACTATTGTCGGAAACGAAGGTTGGTTTTTAAGATCTCAAGGTAATCTTTCAGACATCTCAACCCCGAAATGAATTCAGTGATCCCTGCTCAAAAATAATTCATCTTGACTTGCATGTTGGTTAACTTCAGTGGCACAAAATTTCAATGTTTCCAAAGATTCTGTGACAACCCTGGCCGAAATCATGTCCAGATACTATATTGGAGACGGGTTTCATCGGACACGCTGTGCACTAGCGGATGTGGCAAAGGTTAATTTTGTCGCTAGCTTGCATAATCTGACCATTGGTTTCAATTAACTTGAATTTGATATCAGCGTTTATGATCGAGTGTTTTGGCACATATCCTTTGAAGATGGCAATTTTGCAGCAAACTTGAAAATTTGCAGCGTCTTTTAAGCATGTTAGAACCAAGTGATTGGGAAAATTTTAGGCACAGACCTTTAAAAATTATCTACCTTTTATTTGCCTGAGGCTAGGTGGCGAGTGACATGTGGACGGGAAGTGGGAGAAAATGGACAAATTCTGGAGGCTGTCGTTCTCGGCGGGCCATTGAAGTTGCTTGCCTTGTCTCTTTCTCTTATTATTGTAGGGGGTGGCAACAGCTTGCGAGGACTCAAAACCCCATCAAATTGCAAAATACCACACAAAAGACAGAAAATAAGTGAACTTTATCTGGCTTACAGTAGATCACAATTTGGGATTACAAGATGCAAAATCCAGTATTTTATGTAGCATTCCTTACAATCAGTTGTATAAAGCCGAGGTCACTCATTACAAATTACATTGAATGTATGAGATCAAATAGTGTATCGTGGTATGTACGTCGCTCGGTCTCAAACACAGAGGATTGGACCATTCCATTTAATATCCGCATCCCCCCTATTGAGGAGTAAGGAAATCCTAGCGGGAGGGGGGCTCTTCAGCAGTTAGGGGGTAGCCATATCGGTACATTTGATCTTTTTATGTTTCTGAACGGGGGGGGGGGGGGGGGGGGGGGGGTATGTGTCGGCACTTTGATAAAAAAATTTTGAAAGGGGTCTTCAAATGTTATTTCCAAGGGGGTTGAGATCAAATATCCTCAATAGGGGGGATGCGGATATTAAATGGAATGGCCCATATTTGTCCGCCTGTGCTAACTTGCCCTAATAATTTGCCTCTGATAAAAATCTTCAGAGGGGTTGTTGAATAGGAAAATAATTGTTATAAATCCTTCCCCGGTCTATAAGAAGGTAAAAATATTCTAATAAATGTAATTAAGACAGACGGAAGAAAATTGTATAAAAGTTTCCCTTACCAAGAGTATCCATAAGTGCAGCAGCATCATTTGCATCCCTCACAAAAAAATCAGCTGGAAAATCACGCTTCGGGGGAATTGACTTTCCGTATCCGCGAGGATCAAATGCTATTACTGTAAATTCATCCTTAAGTCCCTTCAGCTGTGGACCAAAGTCACTTTGCGTTGAGCCTAGCGCTCCAGGCATACACAGAACAACATGGCTACCTTCACCAACAACTTCGTAGTGAATTCCAACTCCATTCACTTCGACTTTTGATGATATTGTACTCATGTAACGCGGTGTTTTTTGCAGTTTAATCGAGCTCGCTAAGGACTTCACATTGACTGTTCTTCGAAGGAATGTTCGTGAGAAACGGGCCAAAGCAACCGCCATGTTGAATTTAGAGCCCAATCCATGTACGTCGGAATTTAGAAACTATTCCCAGGCTCTTCACGGGGGACCTTGTCCCCCCCCGCCCCCCCCCCCCCCCCCCCCCCCCCCCCTCACCCCGAGTCAAGTATGGATGTCGTATGCAGTATGATGCAGTATGTATCTCTCACGCTGTCATCACTTGACGTGGAATTAAAACCTTCTTTTTTATTTTCAAATGTACAAGGTCCAGGAACATGTTCATCTTTCTGCATCAGTTATTATAAATTTTCACCTTTGGTGCCTTTTAGCTTTGCCATTTTTGCTCGAAAATGGTTTACCAGGAGCCCATTTCTGGTTTTATACGGATTACAATATGAGCGCAGTGCCAGCAATGTATGAACCTGGAAACTTCAGCTAGAACAGAAACTTCCATTTCCTTTCCCGCCAACATATTACCATATTTGGTGGTCTGATCGAACGGGTCCGTACATCTAGGTTGAACGTGAAAAGGAGCTACACTGAAACAGCCCTATACTATTATGGGCTAGGAGGGCGTGGAAATGTGCCATTCAGTGCCCTTGCTATTTGAAGGTTGAAGCGCCACTGGGCAACAAGGAAGAGTTCTGTACTACAGCTCTCAGCGCAGACGTTCAAGATAGGAAAGGGAGTTTTTCTTTTCTTGGATTAATTTTTCGTTGACTTCAGCGACAAGAGCGAGGGTTTGATCGCATTTTGTGCGAGTTAGGGACCCACTGTTCGCTGACAAGTTGTGGTTGTGCGCTTCCCTTTCCGGTTAAAGAAAGGTGAGTGATCGTTAGTTTTCGCTTCTACAAGCTACACAGCTTTACTGCTTATAAAATCTGTGTAGTTTGCCCCGTGTTTGCCTGTGCTATGCTTCCCCAAAGTCTGTCTCATTCCCTCTTTGCGACTTGAACACACGATCATAAGATTTCTTTGTGAAAGTGGAACTGGTCTTCGATTGAGGTTGTTCGATTCCATGCAGGTTTCACAAGTCGAATCATGTTTTCAGCCTGCTTGTTTGTTGACTCAAGCATAGCAATGTGTCGAGACTAAGGGGAAATGCACAAGCTAAAAGACTATTCTAGACTGTTAGGAAAGAATTTTTGTTGTTAAAAATGTTGCAATTGCACACATCCGTCTCGAAACACACTTGAAACTACGTAATGAATCAATTTATCATCTCCTTTATATATCTTATCATTACTGAACTGTTGTGCTGTTGTACAGTTGGTAAATAGTCCTCTTGATCTCTCTGTAAACGTCCTTAGCTACTTCCTTGTTAAAAACTTAATTAAGTCCTTGGTTGTGTCGTTTCTGCATTTGTCTTTGTATAGGGCGTTAAAAAGTTTAAGCTTATTGATCAGCAATAAATATGATCAGAAATTAGCGTCGTAGTAAGCCATAAGTTTAATTAAATTTCACACAAGATGCTCTTAAACTGAGCTTAATTTTAAGAACAACACGGAACTTCGTGAAAACTAAGTAAGTTTCTTGCCCAGTAAGCTCTCCCTGGTTGTAACATGAATAACTGTGAAACCAAAAGCTTTTGTTTCATTTTCAGTTACTGACTGCACTCATGTGCATGTCAATTATTGTAAATCTAAGTATTAAGTTTATTCAATATTAATTTTTGTGCAAATGGGACTGTGTTACATCTACTGCTCTAACATGACTT
The DNA here is from genome assembly GCA_963693305.1 of Meandrina meandrites. Classification (NCBI taxonomy): domain Eukaryota; kingdom Metazoa; phylum Cnidaria; class Anthozoa; order Scleractinia; family Meandrinidae; genus Meandrina; species Meandrina meandrites. Next base: position 27,584,942 of record OY855913.1, read on the forward strand.
GTTCCAAAAAAATACAAAAACCTATGTTGCATATTTAGATGAAGAAAATAACTTTCTTGCATTTATTGATATGACATTGTCTATTCACCCTAATTTATTAATGGTAGTAAATTTATTTTATGTACTGTGCAGGCAACTAAGGCCCAGTTTATATATCAAATTCTGCCATTTGAATTAAATTAAACTAATTAAATTCAACAGAAATTCAATGTCTGAGTCAGCTGTCAAATTTCTGTCTCATGTTGGACTGGTCACATTATATGACAGAAATATGATACTGATTCAAACTGTGCATTTCTGCCCTGTTGAATGTAAGGGTACGTTTCTTTGGGAGAGTCCAATATTGGTTTTTTAATCCAAGTTCACACGGATTTGTTTATACTACCAAAGAGGGTCAATGTAATTTGTACAGCAGTGAAGTTCTCCAAAAAATGTCCCACTTCATATGAAATTTTGGGTATATTTTCCAAAAAAATAGCATTGATCGCTCGCCATGATCCAGCTGACAAAATGGTGGGAATACAGTGGATTTTCATTAGATCACTGCTTGCCAAACATAGCTTTTTCAAATCCATCCCCAAAGAAACACAGATCATGAATCCTAAATATCCAGATTTAGATTTGCTCTAATGAATCCACTCAGAGTGTGGATTCTTCAGATTCATAATCCATTTTCAGATTTTAGTAAAGAAATGCAAAATCTGTTTTTGAATATCAGAATCCGGATTTGGATTTTTTCAAAGAGGTGCACCCTAATACACACATTTTAGTAATGTATTGACCATGCATAAATTAAGGCTATCCATCCAGGGAAGTAATCCAGGAGATGCACGACAAGAGTCAGTTTCTTTGTCTGGGGCATGATGAAGAAATTTGTCAGCAAAAGAGGAAAACCCTTGTAGGAAACAACATGTAGGAGGTGTAGAACTGCTAGGAATGATGCAGGTTTCGCTCCCGACCGAGTTCGCATCCACCGAGTTCACCCACACCGATCTCTAACACAGGCATGCTTTTCTCACGCTTAAAGAATGAGAAATATTCTAGATAGTAAGCATACTTGGGAGTGAACGCGGTAAGTGTAGTCTAAAGTTGGGTACGAACTCGGTGGGTGCGAACTCAGTTGGGAGCGAAACCTCCTGCTACCACTGCTACAAGTGAGAGTAGTTCTGATATTGAAGCTGGATATTCTTCCTTTATAACATTCTCTATTGACTGACATACATGGCAGTATTAATTCTGACTTAACTGTGGCACAAGTACCACATGAATGAACAATCACATTTCTGGCTCCCTTAAATTTAACATGGCAGAAATGTGACACATGAACTGGACACACAATGGTGCTTCAAATGTGCAAGACACAGACTGCAGAACACGAGTTGAGTTTCAAAAATGTACATTTCATCCAATTTAGTCAAATTTGCAACTTGGAAAGTCTTAAATTTAGCATTTACCACTCTTACAAGTACCAAGTTTAACTGCACCTTAACCCTGAATGTCCTGGGAAAATATTTATTAATATATTTGTTACTGTTCATACTTGCAGTTCATGACGAACAACCTGTTATGGGGAATCTCCTCAAACTTCTAACGAGAGAAGAACAAGATGCCTCTGGTAACAAAATTGACATATTCCTTGATTTTGAAAGTAAGTTTTACTTCAGAATTATAGCTGCTTAAATACATGGGGTATTCTGTTGCTTTTTTTATATTTTTCAAACTTGTGAATGTTCGGCTGTATAACGAAAATCATTCAATGGTAACCTCCACTGAGTAGAATGTTTTATGCAAAGTAGGGTTGTGAACCTATAAATTGCATAATTTGAGTGTTTAGATTATTCACTTTAACTTACAATTAGTATTAACAATGGTTTAGTAATACGTAGAGAAGTAAAAACGAACGATATAATTTCCCGACGTTTCGGCGACCTCATGACGCCATTATCAAGGGTCAAATGAAAATTAACTAAATGCGAGTTCAAGAGTTATAACTCAAATTTACATAGCGGAGGTGGCTACACAAATACTTTGGCATGGATAGAATCCATTTGTGCGTTCAAACTCGGTGTTAATTGCTTGATGTAAAGCATCTCGTTGACAAGACAATTGAATTTGTTCCTGCATTTCTTGAGAACTTTGAAACAGCTGAGGAGGTCCTCAGGGACAGCACCCGCGTGGTCGTTGTCGTAGTGCTTGCATACTGAAGATGACGTGCTTTTATGGCCATCCACGTGGGCATGTAAATGCCCACGCGTGTAGCCAACATAGCTCCCTGTATCTCACAGGTTACATTTAAACTGGTACACTACGCACTGTTGATTTATCAGCTGCGGTTTGTTTTCACATTCTTGAAGGTCTTGGCAAATTTTCCGACTGACAAATACTGGCTGGATTGTGGTTTGGAGCTTAATGCTAAGGTCTTTCGACTGTGTCTTAACAATGTTAGCAGAGTCTTGGTCCTTGAAGGGTATGACTATTCGGGTCACGTCATTTCCCGCCATTTTTCAACTCCACCATTAATACCTTTGTTAACTCGAGAGTTTCTGACCAGCAGCCATTGCAGGCTTCTGGAAAAATGGCGGGAAATGACGTGACCCGAATAGTCATACCCTTCAAGAACCAAGACTCTGCTAACATTGTTAAGACGCAGTTGAAAGACCTTAGCATTAAGCTCCAAACCACAATCCAGCCAGTATTTGTCAGAAAATTGGCCAAGACCTTCAAGAATGTGAAAACAAACCGCAGCTGGTAAATCAACAGTGCGTAGTGTACCAGTTTAAATGTAACCTGTGTGATACAGGGAGCTATGTTGGCTACACGCGCAGGCATTTACATGCCCGCGTGGATGGCCATAAAAGCACGTTTTCTTCAGTACGCAAGCACTATGACAACGACCACGCGGGTGCTGTCCCTGAGGACCTCCTCAGCTGTTTCAAAGTTCTCAAGAAATGCAGGAACAAATTTGATTGTCTTGTCAACGAGATGCTTTACATCAAGCAATTAACACCGAGTTTGAACGTACAAACGGATTCTATCCGTGCCAAAGTATTTGTGTAGCCACCTCCGCTATGTAAATTTGAGTTATAACTCTTGAACTCGCATTTAGTTAATTTTCATTTGACCCTTGATAACTTACAATTAATCAAAGAATTGTAACTGCCCTAGATTAATAAAGGAATTCTAACAATTTTTAAGGAAGCACTTCTTATTCTGGTCATACCAGTCAGAGTACTTTTATGACTCACAATATTGGTTAATTGTCAAGTCATGAGAATTGAGGAAATGTTTAAGAAAAGTGGAAGTGCTCTGTTACTGCAGTGAATGAAAAATGCATATTTTACAATCTGTTGGGCAGTAAGCCTTCAAAGGTTGACAACATTGAATTAATTTACAAAAATCATTTGATTTTTAGATGCCTCCCCTACAGAAGCAGAGAAGGAAGTTTATGAGGTAGTGAATGGTGTGCTGGTTGTTGCGCCACAGATTCTTCAAGAGTTACAAAATTATCGGGGTGCAAATGAAGAAATCAGACAAGTAAGTTTTTCTGTAGCTCTAGTTTTATGTAAGGGCCCCCTGAGCAATAATTACAAATCTTTTATTGTTGTTATATTTTTGCTACTGTAGGCAATTTCTAATGCCCTTGATGAAGAACTGCAAGAAATGGCGTGGAAAGCAGTGGTACCGCTGGTTGGAAAACTAAAGATGTTTTATGAATATGCTTTGGAGCTTGGTAAGTGATTTATAGAACAGTTCGCTACATGCTTCGTAATAAGTTATTTGTTGTTGTTGTTGTTGTTTGTATTCGTCTTTAGGGTTTTTTTCGAGTGTAGTATAAATGGAGTAAATTTATGAAAAATACAATTTAAGAACAATTCAGTTTTTGTTTACTGGGTGAAAAAAGGTTGCCTTTATAACAAGACTATAGGATCCTGCATAGTCATTGTAATACATTATAGATAGTAAATAACCATTATCATTGTCATTGTCATTATCACTGAAGGATCCTGGGCTGTTGAAGGAAAGTTTTTAAATTCTTCTTTACTGGTAATTTGTAATTTTATTGCAGAGGCTGTTCTTCCTCAGCTTCTTCATGCCCTTTGTGCTGGGCCAGAGACACCTCTTGAGCACCTTGAACGACAGCAGGTAAATAACATGGTTGTATTTGCAAATAACTTCCTGGTACATTTGTTGCATGAGAAAGAGCTTTGATGTACTTGTATTACGCCTGCATGCTGCTTCTTTCCAGGTATCTAGCCAAGATGTTAAACATCTCGGTGTCCAAATTCTTCCACATCAGTGAAATAAGTTAACAGGAGAACAAATGTATATTTCTGTAAAGATTGAAGCTCTGTGAAACTTGTATTGTTCAGATTTTGAGTGAACTGTGGCTGCTCATACCTAGTGGGGGTGTGCTCATCTGGTGGTCAGCGTGCTGTACCTCTCTCCACCCAGTTGTTTAAGTGGATACCAGTAAGTTGCTATGGCAACCTGCTGGGTAATAGCCCTGCGATGGACTAGCATCCCATGCAAAGAGAGTTTGCAGCAATGCTCTTAGCTGCTTCCCACTTCACTACTGAGATTTTGGGGTTCTCCTTTCCAAGTTTTTTGAGACCAAAGCATTATTTTTCTCCCTACCCCCAAGTTACAGTGTTTGCTCTGCAATGGTAAAGGAAACTTTTTTTTTTCTTATTTGCCCTTGTCACAGGCACTGGCAAAGCAGTTTGCAGAAATTCTTCACTTCACACTTAAATTTGATGACTTAAAGGTATTTAGCTGTGATCACGTACTGTTATAGTACAGTCAACTCTCTCTAAGACGGACACCATTGGGACCGGCTCCAACTGTCCGTCTTAGAGAGGTGTCCGTCTTAAAGGACGTTTAGTTACAATAAAATGACTGAAAATAGGCAGAAAACGGGACCAACACTAGGTGTCTGTTTTAAAGAGGTCTCCATCTTATGAAGGTGTCCATTAAGAGAGAGTTAACTGTAATGCTGAATTCTATGTAAATGTATACTGTAAACACCAGTCGTGGAATCCTTTCTGGTGGTACCCTGTGAAAGTTACCACTTGTAATGTAATTTTTCAGTGGCACATTCAGGTCCTTAGGTGAGTGTGAATGCAAGGAAAAGTCATTAACAAATGGGATATTTACAGTTTGCCATATAAAAGCTTTGTATATCGATGTTATCCTATGCCAATTCCATATTTATACATGTATATTAGACTTAAATTGTCTTGGTAAACATAACATCAAGTATGTTAAATTCTGCCATGTTGCGACAGTATGGGCTGGCTCTTTTGCGTGTGTGGCTAATAAAAGGAATCTGTTCTCTTTTTTTTTTCAACATTGGCAGATGACAAATCCAGCAATTCAAAATGACTTTAGTTACTACAGGAGAACACTTAGCAGAAGAAAGATGGCAAATGCGGTGAGTTATGGGTTTAAATTTTCAAGTCCACTTATTGATAATCTTCTCAAAATCTTCTCATTAGCCGCTTTGTTTTGAGCTGTGTTTATAGATTTACAAAGTTACTACTAACAATGCTTCAGAAAATACAAACAAGTTTGTTTATTAACATTAAAAGTAAAGTCAAGCATTGAAGTTGAGACTTGTTTGCCCATAGGACAAGCTGGATTTCATTTTTTTCTTTTTTTTAACTACCTTGATTTATTGTTTCTTTTCTTGTTCTGTAGGATGATGATAATGAAGGAATTCAAGTGTCAAATGAAATGGCCAACAGAATGTCTTTATTTTACGCCTACCCCACACCTCTTTTAAAAACTCTTAGCGATGCCACATCAAAGTTTGTAACAGAGGTAATGCAATTTGCATGTACTTCTAAAATGTAAATAAAAGTAATCTTTATAGTAACAAGACCATGTACGTAACAAGAATTTTCATACAACACCCTGCCTTCAACAAGATATGATGTGACCTGAAGCATAGTTAATAGAGGGAAATGGTTATGAAGCCTGTGGCAAACATCAAAGGGGCAAACAAATAGTCCAAGATCAATGTTGGAAGGTCTGCGACCCTGCACATCTTTTGTTTTGCGCTCATACATTATGCATGAATTACGTAATTTCAATGTTTCTATTGGCTAGCTGCATGAACACACATATCCACCTTTTGTATTTTGTCAGGTTTTGTGCAGGGTCAACCCCCAAAATAGCAAACAAAAACATACAACAAAGAACTTTGCCCGGCTTAATAACCATTTCCCGCTATTAACTATGCCTGAAGTGACCTCCACAGTGTGATGCTCTTGCGCCTGAGCTGTGAAGACAGTGCAGCCCAGTGATGATGGGAGGCCTGTCGGCCTAAGTACTATTATTGGTGTACTGGACTCGCAATGAGGTCATCTCGCTTCAAGCCCTAGTTGGAGTCACTACATTTGTCCTTTTTGGGTACCAGCAAATTTAATGCCAGGAGGGGGGAGGGGAGGGGTAACCCTGCCATAGACTAGCATCCCATCCAGGGGAAGTTGAAATGCTCCCAGTCGCTCAGTGCTGTGGAAACTGGGATAAGCTCTGACCTGATGGGCTTCTTGGTCAAATGCAGACGTACCTTCACCTCAGTCAATAATGATGTCCAGCTAAGCACTAAGCATTTTTTCTTTCTTACTTTCAGAACAAAAGCCTTCCTATAGAAAATACAACAGACTGTCTTAGCACTTTAGCAAATTTATGCAGAACAATGATAGAAAATCCGTAAGTACTATTTATTTTGTCACGTTAGTTTCTAAAGAAGTTATAAGTTGAGAAGTGTGAATACTTAGTTTATTACATGGTTGCACAGTTCAGAAATAATTAAGGGGCAAAGGTTAGAGTCAGTGAATTTTTAATATCTGGCGGGCCCCAATCCAGTGGACAAATCACAAGCCAGTGGATAGCTCTGAAAGAGGGCAAACACATGGGACAGTTGTTTTGTCATGTAACTTCAGCCCAGTGATTATGATGCTATGGTGTAGGAGCTGAGTTGTTAATGTGGTGTACTATTTCATACTTTATTTCAGGGAGTTTCCTGCTAGAGTCGCAAACCAAGAAACATATCTCTTTTGTCTTCGTGTAATGGTAAGCTTGTACAAGTCACTATTATTATTATTACTTCTACGGCTACCGCTACCACTACTACCTAGCTTGAGTAACTTATTGGATAGGATAGCAGCTCTCGCAAAGTCTCACGTGAATGGCTGGCTGCCCTTCGAGAGAACAATAGAACAAACAATAGGAACAATGCCCCTAGCCCCCAAAACAATAGCAACTGCTACACTAGAGAACCTGTAAAATAACAAGCTTACGAGAGCTGCTGCACTTCTGGAGAAAAGAGAACAATAGAACAAACAACAGGAGCAATGCCCCTAGCCCCCAAAACAGTAGCAACTGCTACACTAGAGGACCAGTAGAATTACAAGCTTATGAGAGCTTAGCTAAGAGAACAATAGAACAAACAATAGGAACAATGCCCCTAGCCCCCAAAACAATAGCAACTGCTACACTAGAGGACCTGTAAAATAACAAGCTTACGAGAGCTGTTGCACTTCTGGAGAAAAGAGAACAATAGAACAAACAACAGGAGCAATGCCCCTAGCCCCCAAAACAGTAGCAACTGCTACACTAGAGGACCAGTAGAATTACAAGCTTATGAGAGCTTAGCTAAGAAAACAATAGAACAAACAACAGGAACAATGCCGCTAGCTCCCAATACAATAGCAACTGCTACACTAGAGGACCAGTAGAATTGCAAGCTTATGAGAGCTTAGCTAAGAGAACAATAGAACAAACAACAGGAACAATGCCGCTAGCTCCCAATACAATAGCAACTGCTACACTAGAGGAGCAGTAGAATTACAAGCTTACGGAGTTGCTGTACTTCAGAACTTAACAATTTGCTGGCCAAGAGTATCTCCTGCTGGAACACTGTAAAAATGGTCAGATTATGTGATAAATTCGACGGTACAGCCCAGTACTGCAAGTATACTGACATTATGATTATACATTTTTTAGGTTGGTCTTATAATTCTCTATGATCACGTACATCCCGTAGGAGCATTCGCTAAAACATCAAATATAGATGTAAGTACATTCTGTACACTTGCTCGCTATAAAACAAACGCTTCCTTGCATAATACTTTGAAGTCTTTCCCAGTTCCCATCTTGGTAGACCTCACCATTCACCAGTTCTCCTCTAGCTCGGCCAGGTTTTTATCCAGTACCTCTCGGCTGCAGGGCAGTGGCATCTGTAAAGCCAGTGGGTTACATGAACGTTTTGCTTTTGTTTGCTAGACCACCATGACTGATGAAAATCTAATTACGGTCCCAGCATTGAGTAATTAAATCGTATCACTATTTCAATGTATTTGCTGTAATGAGTTTAACTACGATATATATATCTTTTATTTGAAAGATAAAAGCATCAATAAAAGTGTTAAAAGATCAACCTTCAGGTTCCGTAGATGGTCTTCTTAATGCATTAAGGTGAGTTAACAATTTGTAACCTCGAGAAAAAAACAATAACTTATGAAAAGTTTCCCATTCCTTGAAGTCCAGTCCAGTGAAACAATGTTACGGCCTTGTGGAATAACAGTTTTCTTGTCATTTGATACATTTTGCTCAACCAATTGTTCCCCCAGGGAAGTAAAAGATATTCTCCAAGTTGGGGGACCGGGAGGGGACAAGGCCAGAGTTCCCTCTAGTGGCCCCTAGGCATTTTCCTAACAATAAGTTCATCATCAATTTGAACTTCACAACGGGAATTTAATAACAATGCTTACTGCCTTCGTTTTAATTCCAGGTATAGCACAAAACACTTAAACGACGAAACGACACCAAAGGCCATTAAAGGACTTCTTGTTTAAAGTACTCCGCCTTGAGGAAACTTTGGATTTATTCGACAGCTATAACTCTCGCGATGAACGCTACGATTCTTATGATATTGGAGCAACTCTCTAGGAAAATGGAATTTACATTCTAGTTCTGGAGCTTTCAAGTGTCACGCGTAATGTAACAGTATTCCGGTGAATGCGATGTGAAAAGAAGCTCTTATGGACGTGGTATTAGCACTAATTTTTTGATTTAACAATTAGACTACCAGCCAGAGTTTTCTATGAGCGAAAAGTCAACGAGGTGCAGCCGAGTTGACTATCGTCCAGAGAAAACAACGGCGAGTAGTCTTAAGTGTTTCAGTAGACAAAACTTAAAATTTTCAGTACTTTTAAGCCAAAAATGAAGAATAATTGGCCTTTTAAAGAGCAACGCGCGTGCGTGTTCTATCAGCGAACATTTTCGACCCCAGAGCCTTCTGTTTTTCAGTTGCACATGACCCTACGCACATGCGTGAAAGAGCTTTAGAGTCGAAAATGATCAGTAAATAGAAAACAGTGGGAGAACCAATCAGATTCGCGGATTTCCAAAAAGAACACGAAAGAGTTTCCACCAGTTATTTTGAGAGCGGTTTTCAGTTGAATGTCGTGAAATCAAAAACCAAGTTGTTACAATGGCAGCTTCCAACGAACCTACACAACACAACGAGCAAATACACAAACAGGCACCAAGCGCGGGAAAACACTCGTGGCCAGGTGTCGACTATTAGTTCGGTTTTGTATCTGATTGGTTAAGCATGTGGCGAGAGTTTTTCTTTTAACCAATCACAGAGTAATGCAAAACCATAGTAATTAGGGTTTTTTTCGACATCCATTGAATACGGCTCTAATATTTTCATGTCAGGTTTCCATTACTTAGCAAGTTTGGAAAACCAACAGTAAAAACGCCAAAAATGTTTGATCAAAATTCCCATTCAAGATTCTCCATTGAGTGCTTTTACTTTGCATTTTCGTTTGGTACATCTGTATGAATAACGAAAGCTTGCGGTCGCCATTTTGTGATGTGTAATGACTTCATGTAAGATGGCGGCCTACGGTGATAAGTTAGTAAGTGACTTGAACCGCGAGATTCCCACCCGTCGAGAAAAGCTGTTTATCTATCCTGAGTTTTCCACGGCGTAAGTAAACATTGGTATCGGAGGATCAACATCTTTGTACCCGCTTGTTTCGTTGTTTATAACTCATATCTTTGTGTAAAAATAATTCCCAGGTAGCGAATATGAAAAGAGATTCAATTCCAACTAGCTAGGGCTTTCATTTGACTTCGTGAAATATCGTTACGAATTTTATTGGCATAACCTTTTAACATTACTTACGTAAGTATATCGTGATATTGTCAAATTTTCTAGCGTGACTTTAAGAAGCTAGAAAACATACTTGGATCATAGGAAATCCACCAAAAATGCTTTGACCTTTTAGAAAAGAACTAGTCGAATAACTTAGCGAGTGAAGATGACTAACGTTGGAAGGAATTGGATTACAGTTTCCGAAAACGTTTGTTTCAAGCTTGCACTTCTTAGAAATGTTACAGAAATACAACACGGAAGTGCTTCTTATTGTTTAATATAGAGTTAATAAAGATTTTATTTAACAAACTTAGGGAACATTTCTTCCCTGCAGTTCTGATCGGTTTTTGAGGCAACAGCCGATGAGGCTGCTTTTGTGAATTTAACTATTTAACGTTTGTGGCATGTTGGAGCGTTTTCGACTGACTTTCAAAAGTAATTGTTAATTTAAGAAACCTGTTAATCGTGTTTTGCTTAACAAGGCAAACATGTTGCGTGCGTTTTCCCGCGCTTGGTACCGGATGAACGTTTTCCCGCCTTTGAAATGGTCATATCGTTTCCCGCGCTTTGCGTGGCTTTCGCCTTTTGAATTCGAGTGGTCTGATTGGCTCATTACTCTGAGCGCGTTGTGATTCGTCAGTGTGATAAAGCTGTTTTATTTCTACGAAAGTCAGAATACCGTTCCAACACAAGTTTAGCAAGTCAAATTGATTAGGTTGGAAGAGTTACAAGTTACCAGCCTTGGTATGTATGCAAAGTCAAATGAAAGCCTTGTGTACAAAAAAAAAACAAAATAGTTTCCATCATTAGATTCAAGGTTTCTTACCACTAGGTCGTATCTAGAAATTACTCTATTAATAATATTTAGAATATAAATAAGTAGACTTGAAAATGTTTTAAGATCTGTGAATTTTTGTATGAAAGCGAGTATATTTTGTTCAACATTTGTTTTGTGAAATAAGTGCACGTTTAATTCAGTTTTGTATCATCTAGGTCAATGAAATTGTAGCTAAAAGAGTATCTTGAAATTTGTTTGTTCTTGCTAAACTGTGTGAACTAAAATGGAAGTGTCATTCTTTTTATTTTCTTGGTCGCTTAGCAAAAACTTTTCCTGCATTTATGGTGTCTCTATAATGGTGGGAGGGATGACAACATTAGGAGGGGGGAGGGGAAGGGAATGATCTTCAACTGCAACCGTAGACAAAAGTAATTGAAACGTTAACTCAAAGAAGTTGTAAGTTGTGATTGGGATTGTTGGTTGTAAGTTAGAGACGAAGACCCGTAGCTTTGTTCTGAGGAAAAAGGACGAGTGATTGAGACGAGGGGCGAGTTGTAAGATAAAGCCGTCGATAAAGGTACATTAATTGGAACACCTGGCACTTCGTGCGTTAGTCATCCATTTTGCTCCAACGACGGTTCAACTCTCGAGACGTCTGGTCTTGTCAATTCGCTTTACATTGAGCAATTGTTCCACTTGCGAGCTGACGCACCACAACAGTTTCTTAAGCGCATCCCCCCCGCACCCCTAGAGAGTTTAAGCAAGGACGTTTTTGAGCCACGAACGGCAACCGGAAGACGACTGTCAGATCTCGCCTCATCGAATGGTTTGGAAAGGCCCCATTATATCCTCCGTAACTTGACGTCACGGACAAAAAGTCGATAATACACAGCCAAGAAGAGAAAATTCGGCTTCCGGTTGCCGTCCGTGGCTCCAAAACGTCTGTGTTTAGTGTCCCCAGAATCTTGCTTCTCTAAGCATGCTTAGCGTTTTCAGTCGCTCTTCGTTGGCATCATGGGAAGGATTTGGCGCAACCGAGCGCAACCTCGTCCCCAGGGCCATCTCCGCTTTCAAGATGGGATTTGGCGGGGAGCACTGGGATCAGTTAATAATGGTTACCCAAAAATGCTGGGCGAGCTCAATCATTTATGCCCATGCGTTGCTTTGAGCCAGTTAGTTACAATGAAATATGGAGCCCTCGTTTACATTGTCAGTGTTATCGGCTTGGGAGTGTCGAGTCCTGTGTGCTTGTTAGAGCAGCCGTTCCTATTGCAACAATTTTCAGATGCCTAGATTAGCATCATAATATGATTTAACGACAATAACGATGGCCTTAATACACTCCAGTGGGTGCAGGGTGAAAATTTAACCAATAAACAACAGGGTAGACTTAACCCTCAAATGAAGCTAAATTGTCCTAAATGTGCCCTAACAACGGGAAATGTTACTCGTATGTTATGAAGTACGATGAACGTTGATTCACACAGTTTTGTCTACCGTATTTAATTTTAAGCTCGTAAAGCCCAGTAAAATTACGCCCGTTAAGTGGATATCCACCTAAAGAAGCTGCCGATTTTCGCCTTTTTCCGTTTTAAAGTTTTACTTGACAATATACCATGACATGTATTGTTTTCCAAATTAGAACATAATGCTAAAATTCCTAACAGGACTTCACTTTGCGACCTTTGCTCTCCAGAGAGCGGAAAATACCCGGGGGGGCACTTCCTATAAATGGGCTAATGGGGATGTGCCGCTGGATGGGGTCGCATTTTCACGACAGGACTGACTATAATGGGGCCGCTTTTTCAAGCACTTTTTATAGGGTGACTAGAATGGGGTCACACTTTTCTGGGATTTTGAGGGTAAGAAAATTCTGGCAAGTTGTGATTTATAAACGGAAAGATTCGCCAAAAAGAAAAAGTTACCGTATCCATTGCTGTTGTTTAATATTTGACAAACGGCTCCCATTACGTGACTAAGTTGGGGTCATGAAAATTACATTTACCCAAAAGTGACTAAGATGGGGTCTATAATTGGCCATAGAATATGACTATAATGGGGTAGGGGTTCTGAGAGGCTAGCGGCACATACCCAGCAAAGATTGGCCCAAGTAACCCCCCCGGGGGAAAATAATCTTGGCAGCCACTGATGAAAGAAATAAAATTAAGGTTACTTTTAAAAAAATCATTTTTACGTCAGTATTCTGAAAAAACTTCCTGTTTTTAACTAAGAAGCTACTGAACTGCCGACGTCAACTGATGCAAACGTAGACAACAATAACACAAACAAGGATTTTAACAAAAGACAACACGTTTACATCTGGAAAAAAATCAAGGGCCGCTTTCGCTGAGCAAGGTGAAGGAAAAATTTCTCTTTTCTGATATTATGCCCCCAGACCCAAACATCAATTGCAAAACATTGTGAATACATGATGCAAAAAGGTGCTTCAACTGAATGTGTTGAAAACCAACCCCCCAGTACCACCAAGGTTGCACATTTTCGTTATTTAGTTTGTCGGAGGTTTGAATTCGACCGGTTTCTTTGAACTTTGGCAAACACAACTCAGACGGCTATTAAATACCTAAAATAAACTATTTTCTCGCTCAGGGCTCAAGTTCATGTTTCGAAACTGGCAAAGAAGACTGGATGGAACGAAAGTGAAGCTTCGAGGATGAGGCGAAAGCGAACGATTTAAACTGTTTGAATGTCCACGAACCGGACGGTAATGTGACGTCATGTATGCAATCGGAATACATTTGTAAACACAGACTTTAACCCAAGACAAAACAAAACTTACGCAAACAGTAGTAATTCATACTGAGCAATATACCAAGTCTTGAATGCCAATAAACGGTTTGCACGCAATTTCACAAAGTCAAAACACGCCCTTATCAGGCTGGAGAAGTGTGTGTTTCTGCAAAGGCCCGACAAAGCACTTGTGGGGCATACTTCATTTCACCTTTAATCGGCAAATGTCTGTCTTTTCCAGCGAAATTGACTGTGACGTGTACGATTGGAATGTAAATGTTAAGTGCGCTTTCTTTTCAGTTTCTCCAATACAATTGAATGGGAAAAATGATTGTTTACTTTTTTCCATAAACGTCCGTGTCCCGGTTGTCCTCACGTTTTTCCGTAAATTTCCTTTATAGCGATGTCTGTTTACAGGAGACATATTTACCCTGAAACGATCGTTTAACATAACAGGCAGCAAAAACTGCGAATTTTTGTTTCACCCTAACCGCCAAAGTATACGGCGGATATTGGCTGTGACCCACACGGATTAACAAGTCTTCATTTGGACTAAACCCAAATAAACATAGGAAGAACTATTAATCAGTTGTCAGTCAATTCAACCATGACAAAGTGCTTTGTGATTGACAGTTACTGCATTTTGTTGGCTTACCCCAGCTCCGACCAGTTAACGCAAGTCAACCCACTGCACGGATACGAAAAGCTACGAAACTAGCCCTCTTAGACCATAACCTCATCAAATTAATGAAGGTAAATGATTTTGTCTCTTTCATATGGATAAAAGCATGTACAATTTAAGGGAAATGCCCAGACAACTTCACAATTTTGATAACAAACTGATCCGTGCGATGGTCCCCGGTATTTTATCGAGAGAGAAAACTTCTTCTTTTTTTTTCAGTTTCTACGTGAGAATTTTTTTGCGGTAAAGGAGCACGTAGGCGAGGATTAATTTATTTTGCTCCTCTACAGTATTGAGCTCGAATCGGATCACGTTTGATTTATGGCTGTAAGTGAAAAAAAAAGAGAATATCAATGAAGTTTTTATCACGGTCGGTAAGAATTTCGAAATTCAATACATTTCTCCATAACTGTGATCAACGAGCCAGTTTGTTTGTAAACTTGACTGAAAATCAATTTTTTTCAAGAAGTTTTCAAAAAAAGCCACTTGAATTGGCAATAGTGATAAACTTATAAATTCTCCTTTCAATATCAATACTTGATCAAACAGACAGTAAAGGGAATTAAACAAACTCATCAGCTAAGGGCATTTAAATCCCTGAAGTACCTCTTAATTTAGAAAAGTTGCAGGAATGTTTGGTAATCAGTAACTGAAAGTAAGAGTTTAAGACCAGTTGGAGTAAAACGCAAATGCCAAGTGAACGGTTTAAGTAGGTCTCCTGGATGCTGGTTTCACGAAAATCATTTTGTAGTTGTGGTTTATTATTTCTATATCAAATAAGTGGTGATTATATGGCACTTGAACTAAAGAACAGCTATGAATAGGCGTCCTGTACAAAACTCCACTATTGCCTTCACCATAAGGTTGCCTTTTCTTTCATCTCACGCAAACCTAACAGTGATCCTTAATCTTTTGAAATTCTGTTCGCTGAATAAACGTTTGTTCAGTCTTTTCTTTTAGGCCGGAAACAGTAGCAACGCTACTCACGTTTTTACCGCAAATTTAATTCCAGAAGGTGGGAAATATAAGAAGGCAAAATTGATAAAGAGTGTACAATTGGGTTTTAATAAAACAGGTATCGGCTTCGATATAGCTCAGTTATTTCCGTTTTCACACAACTTTCGAATTTTTTTTAATGGCAATCAATATTAATTTTCAAAAAAGGAACATTTGTCCAACGTAACGGAAACGTTACACACGTGCAACGTACATATGTCTATTTTTACTTGTGTACGTGTTTCTACTTCGCACCGAGGCAAATTTTCCATGCGTGACATGGTCAAGTTATGAGTGTTTCACGGTTTGTTAACAAAGCGACGTAAAAACCCTCCCGTTTAATTGTTCACAACCTTCTTTGATTAAGATTAATGCGCAGCGTATTGCGAGATTAGTCGATTATAGTACTTTAGATATTAGACCTTTGTCGTTGGTGATACTAATAAACTACAGCAAACAGCTGTGGTGACGTCAGAAGCGGTACGGTGTAATTTCCGCACGACTAAGAGTCAACTCGAGAGCATGAGCAGTCAAATAGTGTCTTTGAGTTTCACTCAGTCATGCATCTTCAATGCACCTTGTAAACTGCCGCCAATGTGTCCAAGCCAAGTACTTGTTTTCAAGTGATTAATTGAATTCGGCGGCTTTCTAGAAATGTCATGCTTGGAAAGACATTCGTATGGCGGGAAGTTCGGTCATGTAGAAAAACGGATGTACTCCTAGATGCTGTATTACAAAAGGTAGTACTTGAATCTAGACTAACTGGCCCTCTTTCAATGCATCCCTGGGGGTCTTGTGTCAGAATGCATTCGGCAAACATGCAAAGCAAAACCGACCTGTTAAAACATACACGCAGTCTCGTCTGTCGAAATAAATCATCGACATAAAAGCACAGATATGATCAGTTATGTTCTTAATTATCGATGATTGGCCGACTAAGAATGTTACGTTCAAGTGGGGGTATTTATAAATATATGAGTGCGCAGCTTTCAAGGACTCGGCACGACAGCAGAGGTCAAGTTTTGATAAAAAAGCAGCCTAGCGACTAAATGCTTGTCGCAGCTTGCACGCAACCTAAATATGCGCTGGGAACACTCGGAATTACAAAGGAAAAACAGATAACGATTGGAAAGCTGTTGAACTTCACTGCTGTTCAATTATATTGATGGAATTCCAAAAGATGAAGTGAAACTTACGTGGTGAGAAGTGCATCTTAGTTATGTCTTGACCGTCAGGTCAACTGAAGTGAATTTAATACGACTAAAATTTAGACCAATCCAGAAAACAGTATTACCGAGATTTGTTTGTAAGAAACGTGACCTTTAGCGCAGTTTCGTGCAAAAAATCCCAGCAATAGGAAACGAAAGAATGTTTTGTGGCGGGGAGCAGAAAATGCGGTACTAACCTGCATGTCAAATCTCGTGATAAAATCGTCAAGCTGTTTAACCTGTCGGAAGTTTTTCAGCACCAAATTTTTGTTATTTCAGTTTATCAAATTTGCCGTTGTGATTTTATTTGTTCGGGCTTGGAAATTTACGATTTAAGTAATTTTTAATTGTTACAGGTTTTTGAAAATTAAATTTAGCAACTTTTTTGTGTGCCTGTTTTTGTTACAACGTCGACTGCATTTCCTGTCACTCAATTTCCTTCCCTTTCATTTAAAAAAGACCGCAATAAAAGCATTCTTGTCCTATAATGTAGATTGCTTAAATCATGTTTAAATTTGTTTCATTGCAAAATATTTAATCCTTTACATTCCAGGGGCAGGTAAGGTCATAAGGAAAAACAACGTTAACTATTTCGTTAGTAACAGTGATATGTCACGAACAAATTTGAGCGCAAAATCATGTGTTCAGAATTTAACAGAAACTGTAAGATGGGGCCTCGAAGAAGTGGGCTGTTTGCTAGAAATGTTCTAGACATAAGTGCTTTCGTATAAACTTCCATTTTAAGTTGCGGTAACACCGGGAGTAACATGAATCAATAATGAAGATTTTTTTTGCATTATTTAAGTACACAACAATATCACATTTGTAAACGACCTTTTATTGTTGTCAATAGAGAATATTTATAGCGTGTTGTATTAATGCGTTACAAGAAGATAACCAGCCGAAAATTACTTTTGTTGTATATTGATTATCACCTGAGTGAGAGACTAACAAATTTTTGGTTTACAAAAATAATTTGAACCTTGTCCCCAAGTTGGGTTTAGTGTTGAGCAATATAACTATGCGCGCTATTTCGTAAGACCAAAGGGAGCAATTAATTGAATACCTAGAGCCGTTGCTTGTAAACAAGCATTTTTTGTACACTTCTAACTCGATAATGCGTGAAACAGGAAAGTTCCATTACTCGTGGTTTTCCGTGCTTTTCTCAGTGCTGATGGAAGTGTAAACACTAACAAGAGCTTATCATGTTGTGCAGTGGGCATCTGTGGGTGGCCTCTGTTCACTGACAAGATTGAAATTTTATGCGACGGATCGGCATTTTGAAATAACAAGCTCCTCGCACGCCAAAAACAAAAGCCAATACGATAACAATCAAGGTCAGCTAGTGATTGCGTAACAGTGCTTAAAATAAGTTGTAATACATACATACATTTTACCACGAGCTACCGGTCGCTTAGCTATACAATTTGTGGCTTGTATTATTCACTTTCGTTTACTGTATGCTTGGTTACTCGTGAATATCGTTTCGGTTTGGATGACCCATTTGACCTTTCTTTTTCTTCCATTCAATTACGTAGGAGTGATTTTTTCTTGTCAAAGTCAAAGCCCCGACCCTGTCAACGGCTGTCAGTCATTCGAACTGGTTTCGCGGGAAAAAGTCCTTGGGTGGTAACTTCCGGTGGACTCCAAGGCCAAGGCAGTAAAATCCAAGGAGTAAATATTGTGAGAAGAATATATTGCAGTTGATAATTACAGCGATAATTTGTTGCAGTCTTTCAAAAGTAATGCGGGAAGCACTTTGCATTAAATCCCTTTTGCACCTATTGTCCCGTACACTAAATCTTCTTGTAATTACTGGATCAAGAAAATTCATTGTAAATTTTAAACCCCAGCTAAAAGCATCAAACTAGTGTATAAGGAATGAGAAACATTTTGTTAAACCAAACAGCTAATAATATCAACAACTTAAGAGCTAGGTTTGAGGCCAGATCAACGTAAAGTTATTTCTCCAGAAGCATTTGTCTAATTTTAGGCAGGTTTTTCTTATCGATAAATGGCATCGATGTTGTTTCCGGTTGATTGGAGAGAAAAAATAGGCTATTCTTTTGATAGTCATGGTTTAATCCTTGATCTCAATAACTTGAATATAACCTGCCGTCTCACCAGCTGTAGTTTTTATTGTTTGTCCATTTACAAATTATTTTCGAGTTAGAAGCCAAAATAAAATGAATAGTGAACTGCTGTTTGTGTGTTTTTATACGCTTTTCTATGAGTTTTTTTAGGACAGCTTTCAACCGACTTTATCTCCAAGTATTAGCAATATTAGGAAATATTTTCTTGGCATTACTCCACAATGGAGTTGTAAATTAAGCATCTATCAGAACCAAAAGTGTGATTTCTTTGTTTGTAATCAGGGGCTCAGGGGAGTTTTTGAAAGCCATTAAAAACATAAACAAGGCATTGCAATGACTAATGAAAACGGAAAACTCTTAAATAAGCTTCACTTACTGAACCTGTTTTCTTTATTCCTGTTAATCAGGCTCAGCAATTTTGAAAGCGGAACAATTACTTTCGAAAAAAGCATTTTTCAAGAGAAAATTTCACGCACGCCGCTTGCTCGGTAAGGAATAATCACGTGTAGCATGACGTTGTTATAGCAACGTTAATTGGTCGCGCTTTCTGATTGGTCCAGATTGTTGTTAATATATTCAGCTGAACTTCGCAGGAGAATTGAAATTTGCTTTCCGCGTACGCCCCGTCCTTTTCTACAGCCGCAGAAATTCGGGCTAGTTGCCGTTGGAAGACCTCAAGAGGAATCCTTCAGGCACTGAAACTGCAGAACTGCAGTCTCCCAGAATTTCATAAGGTAAACTAACAAAAAGCGCTCTCGATTTGAGTGTTCGAAGTTTGGAGCTGTGTACCGTCTCGGAGTTCATTCATTCATTCGCACTTTGCAGAACTTTAATCGCCGATTTAAATGGCTCGACGGTCTCTCGGAAAGAAATATTTCGAGCAGCTATAAGTTTCCCGATTCGATTAACTAGGAGTTTGATATGGTCAGAATACAGGGTTAGCTTACCATAGGATGCTAATTTACGAACTAATCGGTTGTTAAAGTGGTTGTAGTACGCCGAATGTGGGCTTATTTCCGTTTCTCTCTTGTAGAATGGCTGTTCAAGTCGAATCCTTGTGCAAACCATTTGCACTGGAAAACGACCCGGACGCGACCTACTTCTTTCATTCCGAAAAAGACGACGTTGGGAGTGAAGGCTACAGTACACCGGTCCCAACTCATGACATTTGGAAAAAGTTTGAACTTCTTCCAACTCCTCCCCGCTCACCGTCCCGATCACCTCCACATTCGCCGGTCGACTTCGATTCATTCCAAGGTGATTATTGCTCAGTTGCTGACACCCTGCAAATTGTGTCGGATATTCTAGATGAGGACAGCTGTTCTCCTGCACCCCTGGCCACTGTTGAAATTTCTCTGAACAGTTTGAAGTCCAAGCTCATTCAGGATTGTATGTGGAACGGTTCGAACTACGAAAGTACATTGGATTTTAAAGTTCTCGCTGCAACCCTGAACACTGAAGATCTTTACGAGACTCCTTGTTCAACTCCTCCGCCAGTAGAATATGTAAGCTCCGATTGTGTTGATCCTGCAACAGTGTTTCCGTACCCTATAAACGAATCACATCAAAACTTGTGTGGATCTCATACTTCAAGCGATTCAGGTAAGCGAGCGAGTGTGTTATGTCATTCATACACAAACCGATTTCCTGTTGAGTTGGAAATCAAAGTTTAAATTTTTTTTACGAAAATAACGATTTCCTGCACCCGTGTTTAGTCGATCGTATTTTTTTCTGTAAGTGTTTTAGTTTTCTGATAATCGATCGTAATTGCTTTTTTTATTCAACTGCCCAACAGAGGAAGAAATCGACGTTGTAACCATCGAGAAACCAAAGCGAAAGCGTTTGCCCCAAGTCACAGACGAGCCGCCAGCAAAACGTATTAAACCAGTGGCGATGAAACCGAAAGCGGCACTGTCTGCCGCAAGTCCCACAAAAGAGAGCAGAAAAGATTTAAAACGGCAAAACAGCTCAACTTCAGACGAAGAGGGAGATATCAGTAAGAGAGCTACTCATAATGTACTTGAACGGAAACGAAGGAATGATCTAAAGACAAGCTTCCATATTCTCCGAGAAGAGGTTCCCGAAATAAAAGACAATGAAAGAGCCCCGAAAGTTACGATCTTGAGAAAAGCGAAGGATTGTGTCGATAAACTGAAAAAGGACGAAACCCGATTGCTTGCAGAACTTGCCAAAGAACGCCGGAGAAACGAAGAACTCCTAGACCGATTTTATGCGCTTGGACAAAAGCGAAAATAACTTATTGTTTACTCAGCGCTATTTTCATTCGCCTTTTACTAACCTTACTAAGATTGTATATAAGTTATAGATACACATTATACATATATAAATATCAAAGAATATGTTTTGTAAAGAAAGCGTAGGCTAGTCGCTGTTCAAAAAAATTCGGGCCAACATTGGTTTTGATTACTTGTCTGATCACAAAATGTGTATTTTTATATCGCTTGTAGCGCTTCCGCACCGTAGAAACGAATTCATTCACAGTGAAGGTGACAAATTTTTGCGTTGTCTCAACGCCAAATTACTTCCGATTGGAAAATGGTGAAAGAAACGAGGAGTTTTTTGCTTCGAAAGTAATAGTTTTCCAATAGGTTCATAGTTTTGTTGATGATTAGTTCCATTTTTGACTGTGATATTTTGAATGAATGGATATAATTTGCATAAATTGCGTCAACGCGCGGGAAAAACTCGGATAGATTTCCATAAATTAACGTCATATAAGAGCTAGATTTAGTTTCAAAGTCCTCAGGGACTGTAGTTTTTTTGCTTGATTAGGGACAAAAGGAATGTTAGCTATGTCATGCTTTGTGAAGTTTTCAAACATAATTTTGGATACCATTTTTACTGTGTAAAACACTGGTTGGCCGCTTTCGGCTTTGGTGAAATTTGGAAAGTTAAACTTCGTTGAAAGTTTAGTGTTTAATATGAGCCACAACGTTTTGAATAAGTATCTTAGATTTGGAGTGTATTTGTATTTAGTGGAAAACCCTGTTGCGATGAATGTTTCTCGCCAATCGTCCTCTGATATATCTTGTGATTTTATTTCGCAAGGGCTGGTATTGTTGTAATATATATTGACAGTATTGAGAGTTGAAGTCTTGATCGTTCTAGGAAAATGCTGTGTAAACAATGCTTTGCTTTGGAAGCAAACAGATATTAAAGATCAGAAGTTCAGGATTGTTTAAACCCTCTTTGTAAACTAACTGAAATTCCGGAGACGCCATGGGCTTACTGTTTTCAAAGTGAATGAATGGTAACCCGGCGTTTTATAAATATTTCTTTGTGCAGCGTGTTACAATGTATATCGACAACCTTTAATTGGATTTCTCATATCGGAAAATTCGATTACCTATTCGGTTTGTGATGAAGTGTAACGCGCGACACAGGTGATACGTTCACTCAAAGGTGCACAAATAAACCTCGAGGGGGTAAGCTTTATTTCGCTTTCGCATATTTTAGGTCATTTATAATACCGTTCCTGTCGTGTACACTTAGAAAACAATTTCTGGGCCCGATCCTGCAAGGCAGGTTATAAATAAACTGCTTTGTTATTTGTTTAGAAAATTTGATTTTCATAATATTTTTGTTTCCATTCAAAATCACTAGCAGAGTGGCCGCTGCTATAAAATTAAGTTAACGTGAAAATATTTTAGCTGATGTGATTTCAATACAAATGGAGGTCAAATTTTTGGGTCCAGCGCATACGAGCAATCTTATCCTCTTTGTATAGAGCGTGGGAAAATAACGATATCACGAATCAAGGAAGTATGCAACGCATTCCGATGCACTTACATATTTCCGGTTTTCTAAGAATATCGCACTGCTATGACGCGCGTGTATCAAAGAAGCGCGTGACGGGAGTTGATCTCGTTAATATCTGGGCATCAATTTGAAGTGCGTACGTATAATGATACTAGTTTATAAACCACTTGATTTTTTTTCTGTCTTGCAATCATATCTGGATGTCTCGCGTTCATATCTGGATGCATCGTGTGCTGCAGATTGTCAAAAGGGACTAGATTGTCTGTCTTGTTGTTAAAAGCCGGCATGCCGAGCCGAGCATCTTCGTTCCCGATGACAGAAACCAACTGGCTAACCAGATATTTATTCAGATCGCAGATCATCCCGCGTACACCAGCTTAAATCCGATTTGTCTCAGTGGTTGCTGTTTCAGTTGCTGCTCGCGGTCAATTTTTTTGTTCTCTGAGTAAAGGAAGGGTGCGGGAAATAAGTTTTCCGCCGCGTTTAAATTGTTTGTTTACGGTCGGATGTTTGTTATCACTTGTGGGAAGAAAATTATTAAAGCATCGTTTAAGAAGGAAAACTATAAAATAATCGAAGTAAAACATAATTTATTTTCATACGTTTTCAAAGCTTTGCATCAAGCTCTATATAGATTGTGTGACAAGGTAACACAATCGTCGTGTAACAGTTAAATCCAACCAAAGTTGTTTTCTGCTTAGCATTTGACAAACTTAAAACATAAATCAGCATAAATGAAGTAGATTAGACTTCCATAATTTATTCTTTGCATTCAAACATAATGATAAGAATCGCATATATTCATGGTTTTTGTGCCGGAAAATTTTTGGGTAATAAATTCACTTCCGGTGCACAGTTTTGGTATGGGTGGCCAGTGGGTGAACCAGCGGCGTACGAGGGTTGAATGGATGCGACCATGTATCTTTGAAAAGTGTAAACCACAAAGCGCGTCTGGTTAATCTATCTTCAATTTTAAAAGAAGCGTTTACAGATTACCATCTTGCTTGCGGGCAAGCGCACTACACGAGCCCTTTGTGTTCTATTCACATCCAGAAGCAAACGATTGTAGATTTAAATAAACCACAAACTCACAATGGAATCGTTTAAAAAGGAAAAGCACTTCCAACTGCTGTCATGTTCTTACTCCTGATATCAAGAGGTTATCAAGCCGGTGAATAAACACAAGCCGTGAGATACCACAAGATAGCAGGCCTGATATGATGCAGTGGTATTTGCGTGTTCTTTAAAATAGCTGCAAAACATATTGCCTGCACGTCCTCTTTAATCACAGCATTACATAAGGGTTATGTTATTTATCCTTCGTGGTAGGTGGAGCATTCTTCACGATGTTACGTACATAACTGACGAGTTTCTACGTTGTAAATAAACATTTACTCTGGCTATGAAAGCAATCATGTTTCTTCGACCAATATTCACTATCCAAACTGGAAGAAATTCACTGAGACAGTTGAATGACACAATAGTTATTTTCTTACCCCGGGGGTTTGAAATTGTAACGGACAGTGGCAAAGTCCAACCAAACCCACAACGCTGTTGGGTGCAATACGTATCAATCATGAAAAAAAGCCCGATATTTATCAAAAATTACCCACGTATTCATGCGTATTTACACCTGTTATGTCCTAAAATATGAAAACTTAAGTTTTGCACAGATTGTATCCAAGAATATATTTTTAAAAAAAATGCCGAACGACCGAAGTGTCAGAAATTAGGAACATGAGAGAACTGGGTAATAATTAATTGAAGATGTTTTTAGTAATTTCTACAACTAAGAACGTGCTGCATTGCTTGATTACACATCGGGTATGACTGTTTTGAAATACATTAAAAAGGCCGCTCAAATTGTCTTCTGACAGTCAAATAGATAGAAAGATTTATCGATGAGTCACTACTTGAAATTTCCCATCGAAAATTCTGCGGGGTTTCTAGCCGACATAACGCGCTTGGTAACATTATTGGCGCCAAGGGGAGCAAAAGTTACAACTTTTTTCCCAAACCAGATATTTTCACACCCACCCAACAGGGGGGTGGGAATATACTGGCAGGACGTCTGGCTATCGTTTCTTCGAGAAATGCAAAGATGCTTCTTTAATTAGGAAGTGGTTTTACCACTTCTCGGTATTTGATAATAATAGAGAAATTTTCATTTTAAAATTGTTAATTTTAAAATACTAGTTTCGTTTCAATACGTTTTTAAACTAAAATGCCTATTGACTTGATTACCACGCCCCCTTTGAGCTTTGATACCGCCGAAAATTGGCATGCGCAAATACCATTCAGCCGCTGAATAGTTTACATGTTTGGTGTTTTTTTGTCTGTTCATCCGTTAGTACCGTGACACCCAGGCGTGATAGGAATATTACCGTGGTGATCAAAAGGGCCTTCATTGATTGGTCTTCGATTATCAATATCAATCGATTAATTGATATCGATTGATTTTAATCGATCATCGATTGGTTATGTCGGGTACAGTAAAATGACTGAAAAACGGCAGGGACGGGACCAACAGGTGTCTGTTTTGACGAGGTGTCCGTTACTACGATTATCAGTTGAGTAAGGCAGGAAGGAAGTTTGGGGACAAAGTTTTGACGTTAAAATTACGTTGTTACATGGGTAACTGGCTCGGTTTCCAGTGGTACCTTGTCGAGCTCAGCCGTTCCATGATTTGGCGGGCTTTTTTGGCATGTGACGCATATGTTACAAATGGATACTAAGCCGGTTTCTCGTGGCAATGACGTAATTTTAACGTCAAAAGCTTGTCACCAAACTTCCCCCGTGCCTTACTCAAATGAAAATCGTAGCAAGAGAGTTGACTATACTGCGACCACTTGGCCCTGGTGTCCTTGGTGACGTAAACAACTTATTTTATGTCTTAGCCTGCGAACAGCAAGGCGAAAAAGAAATCGCTTAGCTCACTTCACTCGCTCTACTCCGCTCGCTTCGCTTGCCGATTTCTTTTCGCCTTGCTCCTCTTGCCTATTGGCAAGCTATTTTTGTCCGTTTTGCATTGTGGTTCAAGGCCGGTATCACTGTAAAGGTGCCAAAAAACAACCCCTTTCTCCACGGGCCATTCCAGTTAGAAGTAAGGGGAAGGTTTTGGATTTTTTTTGGCAGGTGAACTGTCTGTAATCAGACATAGGTTCGACAGTAGTGGGATTGTGCTACTAAAAGCGCAAGAGAAGTAGGTAGATGAGATGGAAGAGCACAGTTTGTGTTCCCAGGTGCATTTTTGGACAAACACAACGAAACGACTAAGGAGATGAACAGCGGCTTTCTAAAAGATGTGACGTATTGGCGGAAAGACGAAATTTGACATCGCTAGTGAGGCCTTGGAGCTTACGAAAACAGTGGCTAAGGAGAAGTAGGAAAAAATGTTATGTTTATAGAGCAGTTTTCACTTCAGTGTCGAAAGTAATTTGCATTTGCTTTGGTTTTGCATTACTGAGCTAAGTGATTGCCTAAAAAATTCACGCCACTTTCTCGAAAACATCGTAACTCGCTCGCGCACGTTTTCCCGTGCTTCGTGCCGGCTACATGTATTTGCTTCGAGTTTTGATTGATTCACTGGATTGTCTGTGTCTGTGATTACTTCAGTTTTGGTTTTACGGCGTTAATTGTTACTAAAAGGCTAGAGATTTTTTTTTGCCATGCAGTTTTAGGCAATAAGAGACCATCACCACAGTGAGGCTGAAGATAGGCACGTATAGCGTACAGAAACCGGAACCAGCTCGGTCAATACACTGAACTTATTAAACAAAACATAGTAAGCATTACGAGATGAAACTTGCTGATTTAGCGCTAATCACTGCGCTTGACACCATCACCGATTTTCCTCCGTTGCTATGGGAACGGGGTCCTCTCAGAAAAACATCCTTTTGTATATGGAGTCATCCTACCGCCGTAAAACACATTTCCACTTGTACTTAGAATCCGAGCATGGTTCCTCAGACCCAGTCCTTATATGCTTTCGATTATCACGTTTCACACAAATCTCGTACCTGGAATGAATTTCGAAAGTCGTACTGCGTGTAGCCTGCGAGTACAGCCACCTCTCATTCGCTCTCGTTTCGCACGTATTAGAGGGAGCGCATTAGATGCGGCTGTATTCGCAGGCTGTACTAACTTTATTCTGCATGAGATTTTTGATCCAGTTTTGACCGCCGTCAATCCACTCAAATTTTTCGGGGTTATAAACTTTAGAATCTGCTTAATAAAATCAGCTACATCATCGATGTGACTAAAAACTAGATTTCCAAATATGTCACGACGACAGAAAACCGTCATTTAAATTTTCATAACGTCACAGGCCCTTAGCCAGGACTTTGCATGGGGGGGTGCGCAC
This sequence comes from Meandrina meandrites, assembly GCA_963693305.1. Taxonomy (NCBI): domain Eukaryota; kingdom Metazoa; phylum Cnidaria; class Anthozoa; order Scleractinia; family Meandrinidae; genus Meandrina; species Meandrina meandrites. Next base: position 27,611,761 of record OY855913.1, read on the forward strand.
GAGCGCCTCCAGCACGAAATCTCGAAATCTCGAGCGCCGCAGGGGGGTGTGGGTATCCTCCCCCAGGGAATTTTGAAAAAACTGGTTATCTCAGACAGCATTTCATGCGTTTTGAAGACAGTTTGTTAGGAAAAAAGGCAGGTAAAAGTGAAGGACATTAGGTAGAATATATCATTGAAATTAACCTAGAATCACACGATTTGGTCCAAAATATACCACACGAATCTATAAATGGTGGACCATCAACCAAAGGACAACCCATCGCACCCCCCCCCCCCCCCCCCCCCCCCACTCCCTACGGGCCTGCCGTCAATATTTGATTTGAAGGATTTGTATGAAGGGCTTGTACGAAATTTTGTTTACCCTTGTTATTGGCAAAGTATTTTCTCTGCATCCGGGCGAATGATTTCTACAACTTGACCTTTTTAAAGACACAGATTGAAGTCAAAGTCCGCTACACGGCATTTGCACGGAGTCACTAAATCCCAACACACGAGTGACAGATCCAGAGAGAGCCTGGAAATCATCATGCGCTTGAGGGAGAGCCGCGAGGAAGCTCACGGGCCCACTAAACCAATCAAGGACTTTACTAGAATCCAAGGAGTTTATCACACTCGGGCTTTCCACAGATTAGAGCAGTAGTTTACTTGTCATAAAAAAAACAGTCACTATATTTAAATGTCAAAAATTTATTGACTTCTTAACTCTACATAAACAAGATTTCAAGGATAATTTAACAAAGAATAACTTAATAATAATAATAATAATTTTTATACAACTATCACACATCTCAATAAAAACATATCCTGAACATCTCTTTAAATTGGTTATTTAACAATTAAGGTACTTTAAACCTTCAATGAATTAGAAATACTCTTCCTAGGTCTGGAGAATAGTATAAAATAATTATCAGGCAAATTTGACTGAGAATTGAAGCTCAAAGGACCTACAGCACGTGTATTTTTCTTCATTGTGCAGCAACCATAACTGTATTCCCCTTAGAATGAAAAGTAAACAGAACCTTACATGATAAGCTATTTTTATAAATGAGCTATCTGTGATGCCCAGGCGATAATTTGATGTTGCATGGTTCCAGAAAATAGCCATACCCTCCCAATGGAGGATCACTGGAAATTCCAAGGGTAGGGGGTCTTAAAGTTCAAAAAATTTTTAAGGAAAGTATAAACCTAAACCGGAATTTTCAGTCAGTCCAGGTGAGTTGGAGTTTGGATATTTTCCGAAACAACACATTCAGAATTGTACAGGTCCAGGGAATACTCATATTCACCCCAATGAAGGTGGGATGAGTATCAAAAGTCAAACTTTTCTCAGCTGAACTGGAGTTTCCAGAGGGATGAGAAAGGTTCAAACCAAAAAACCTTCTGTGGACTGAAGGGGGGGGAAGGGGGGTATGGAACCTTCCTGAATCTTCCTGATCACCTCAGGTAAAGCATCCTGGCTTAAAACTGAAATTCTCTGGCATAGAGAATATTACTATTTGTATGAAAATGATATAGGAACTTTTTTATTTACTGATACTAGTACTAAAAGGGTAAGATGCACACTACAAAAATATTTGATCCTTGAGAATTTAATTTGTCAAATAAGTATATGGTATTTCCAGAAACCCATAAGGGTTGAAACGTGTAACTCCCTATGATCTGCATTGTACAAAGTGTCTGAACATTCGTTTTCATTAAGTACCATATTTGGAAAATCACGAGAAACAAATCAACCAATCAAAACTGTTAAATTCACAGCGCGCGCAAGCTCGCGCTAAATGGCGTAATCTTGTTTTTGAACAACTTTGGTCGAATAAAGTTAAATTTGGTTAAATTCTTGTGTTTCATCGTCATTTAGTAGTCTGGAAAACTTCACTTGGATACTCTTAATGAATTTCTTTAGTTTCTGTGAGTAATTTACGGCGTTTTGGTCGGAATTCAAGTGACTTACCGCAAAACCGAAAATTTTCTTGCGTGTGTCGTTACGTGTGTAAATCATTCGCGTACAACCTCTTTGTGTTTCCAAATATGGTACTTGGCAAACTGAATGTTCGAACGCTGTGAATGCGCGTTATACGTTTCAACTCCTTATGAGTTTCTGGTATTTCTAAACTTGTTCTGTGTTGTTGCATTACTTTCTAACCCATGGGACTGGATGTGTTAAGGCCTCCCTTTCCAAGAGTACAAAGTTCAAATTCAAAACATAACAAAAATCACAAAATCCAAAATTTCATTTTGCAAAATGTTGAAAATAAATAGCTTTCATTTCAATTGCTACACCGTTGGATTTTATCCAAATTCAGAAATTTAAAAAAATTAATTAACTCTGAATCTTGGGAGTGAAAAAGCAAGGAGCATTTCATTTCTTGCAATGTACCACACACCACCCATCCCAAAGGCTAGGTGTGTTGTGTGACACACTGTGTGACAGAATGCAGTCATGCAAATGCCAGTTAATGAGCACAAACACAAGAACTGATGGGCAGGAGGTGGAGGAGGTGAGTGGTTTAGGGAACAGCACCCCTGGTGCTTCTCCTTTTTGTACCTTCCACACAGTCTACCTAAATGTGCAAGCATGTTGCTCACTTAAAGCCCTGGTTAATAGTTAGGCAGTAATATTTTTACAATTGAGCATCACTCTAAGACTAGCTAAATTAGATCAATACAAAACTATTGTAAACAAGATTTTGAAACGATATCACTATGATGTGTATGTCAAAAATCAGTCTTAGTGTTTTTCTTGTTTGAAGTTGAAAAAAAATCTTCACATGTCTGTAGAAAGGCAAATTTGAAGTGTGCAGTCAATATGATAGAAACTAACAACAACTTCCAAGACATACATGTCCTTCCAGTGCAATCATGACAAGAGGAACAAGAAACTTCTCAAGAGAAACCAGATGAGTCTCGAGAGAAACGAGATGTGTCTCGAGAGAAACAAGACGTGTCTCGCGAGACACAGAAACATAGAAATTCTTTGAGCAGTTTCCAGCCAAAAGCTCACTTTAGAAAATAAGACAGTTCTAGGATACACAAGTAATCATGATCAGCCAATAAAAGTACTTATTGTTCACTGCAACATTATAAGACAGAACAGAGGTACAGAGATTGAGCTTGCTTGGATAAAAAGTCTCCAAACAAAAATAACACCTCACAGAAATGTCTTTCGAAAAATACATTCCCACTAGCCTTCAATTTCCAATCTTAAAGGATTTTTTTTCTCTGCTTCTCTTTGACATCTCAGACAAGTTTGGTAAGCTAACCATTTCCAGGTTGATTTCTTATATAGTGCGATAAACATTTCCTAGCCAGTTAACTGTAAGAACTCATTCAAAGGTTCATTTTGAAGTACGCTATTAAACTCACGGCAGTTTACAGGTTAAATGAACAGTGATTATAGTTTGCCTGGCAACCACATGCCATCAAAAGTACAAATTAATCAAGTGTAAGGGCAAGGCAAAAATTTTCCAAAGGTATCAAATTATTATCTCCCATACATGAACTGTCAGCAATAAATTGGGAAATTTGTTTTCCCTAAAATGGCCAAATATTATGATTTTATAATGGTAGTTGAAGTGTTAATTAAGGAAACGATCTTAAACACTGGTAAACAATTTGTTGTCTTGTTGTACAGCACTGTGACATGTTTCATTAACAGTTCGTTTACCTGCGTTAACTGTGACAGACCTGGGTAACTGTGACAGACCTGGGTTGACTGTGACAGGAAGAAGATACCTTTTGTAATTTTTGTCCACAAATTGTTTAGCAATGATGCAACAGTCATCAAAGACATTTTAAAGTTATATCATATGCCACAAATGTTATGTCCCAAGGCCATGTAATAAATACCAAATGAATAATTTAATTTATTATTGATGACTCACATTATAAACTTCTACAAAACTGTTAACACAAAAAAATACCAAGCTCAAGTGTCCCAACAACAAATTAAAATACAAAAAAATATTAGGACCTTGTACAAATCTACACTGAAATGAGCTTTTAATTTATTAACAAAGTCAAATTCAATTTTAGGCTTTCAAATAACAACACCTAATCTAAATAAGCCATTATGAAAAACGCAGAACAAAACTTATAAATATGACTTGGCATTTTCTTTCAATTTTACTCTCTCTCTCTCTCTCTCTCTCTCTCTCTGACCATAATTTAATGTTCAGTCTACTTACAGTTTATTAAATACCTTAAATCTCATTTCTGTATCATTAAATTTTCACCAATTAAACTTATCGGTGTCATTCTACAGAGGCGGCAATAAAGCCTCTAACTCATCTGCAGAACGGTACAGGAATGCGGCAGATTCTCTGTATCCGGCTATCAGCTGTCGGATGGCTTGAACCTCTGTGGCACTTATCTGACACTGGGTAAGCACTTTGGGTTTGGGAAGTGTTGGGCCACCATTTTCTAAAACATTTAATATAATTATTATGTAAGTGAAGACATAGGAGATACCTTGGTCCAATGGTAAGAAATAATCCAAGGGCCCTGTAGCCTGCGAATACAGCCGCCTCTCCATGCTCCGACCCGCTTGCCGTGTTCGGAGGGGAGACTCTCCCCTCCGAACGTGGCAAGCGGGTCGGAGTGTGGAGAGGCGGCTGTATTAGCAGGCTAAGAGCACTGAAACCCTTTGCTGCTAATTAACAATATTATCCTGCAAAATCAAGGCCATAGGCCGAGTTGCCTAAAGTCAGACGATATTCTGCAAGATTGAGCAGGATAATTGTTTTATTATTCAACAAAATGTCAATGAAAACTACATTACAGCTAAATATACTGTGGTTATGTAGCGCTTTGCGATATTTCCTACATATATCGCAGGATGTCTGTGAGGTACGGATAACAGATAACAAGGACGTCCAGACAATATATGGGCATCGCACAAACTTGTTGAATGACAAGTTAGCTATGTGGTATGAAAATCTGTTCACAAAACTTGGGAACAGGGAATGTTTTGGTTTTTTATTATGATTAATCATTGAAGTTTTCCTGTTGCCCAAACCTTACTACGATCAAGTTATCTACACTTCTTTGGCAACACCACTCCCTATTTGAGTCTAAAAATGCTTTAAGTTTAATATCTCAAGCTAAAATACAGACATTCCTCGGACATTTCAATCTCTTTTAGAAGGAAACAGTTAATGGCCTTCTATGAAAGGACAGCACATTTGGATAACTGTCTTACAAGGAAAGAAAATGAAATTCTATTCAATGGCTTTGGAAATTCCCTACAATTTCCTTGAGCCAGTATTGAACATTGGCTGAATGGAAAGCAACCTGCCAGGGTTCACTCTCTGAGAGAGGCAATGAAACACAATGAGTTAGAAAATTCCTCTGCTCCTGGAAATGTTCAGCTTTGAAAAAAAATTAATCTGACCCTGCTTCCTCTCCTCTGTCTAAACTGTGTTAAGTACCAGCATTGAGAAACTAACAGCTCAATACCCCTTCTTAATCTTTGTATACACTCACCCGTTGGCCTGTCAATACTTCTTGTGTTGGCTGTGCTATTCTGTTGTACGTGAGATGATGCAGGGGATGCCGTAGCAGAAGTAGGAGCACCTGTACTTCCTGGCATGTCGCTGTCGGCACTGCCATGTCTTGCATTCTCTGCCTCATTAGCACACGCTGATGCTAATATGTTCTACAAGGTAAAGAATGAACAACAAAATAAATAAACATAAAAATAAATGTAATTTCAGAACATGAACTGCAGGACAATGCTATTTCGTAGCTGCTGTTTACAAGACTGACTGTGTTAATTGCCTACTGTTCATATATAAGGCAAACGCTAATTCTCTAATGATCTGACAGACTTTTCAAACTAATGTGGATGATAAGAAATTATTTTGAACATCTCTCTCTTTTGTTTTCAAACATCATCCACCCTCACAGGTGGAGATCAGAGAAGACAAACAATTGACAATAAAATATGGAAAAATTGTCAGCTGGACACTGGGCTGTAAAGAGTTTAACTACACACAGCTGTAGATTATTGGTTACTATAGTAACAGGTTTCAATTGGATGCCAAGACTTTTGAGTATCTGGAACCACCCTCCCCCTGACATATTAGAGGGCTTAAGCACAGGCGTTTTTGAGTCATGGACGGCAGCCGGAAATGGAACCTTCTCGTCTGTAGCGCTTATTGTGAGCTTTTTGTTCATAAATTCAAGTTGAAAGTGCTACAATGAAAGCTTTCTAACTTATTTTTGGAGGTTAAAGTTCGCCAAAACCTTAAACATTCTCCTTCCGGTTGCCGTCCGTGGCTCAAAAACGTCTGTGCTTAAGCTCTCTATTACATAACAGCACCACCTCCCACTCACTGTATGCAAAAAGCCATTTCACAGATAATCAACTAGTCCAACTACATAAGTCAAGAAATGATTGGTCTGTCTCAAAATGGATGGGAACCCAAAAACCAAGAGAAAGCATGCTGTCAGTGTTTCAGCTAAGGGAGGTCTCAGGTCACTGTACCTTACTGACACCACATACAACATACAAATGACAATGTAGCAAACTTACATTCACTTCAGCCATCTGAGCTGCTGACATGTTGGGATTGGAGCTCTAAAGGAACAACCAAGAAAAAAGTACATGATGCAGGGTTGTAAAAAAATAGCTGCCCGAGAGCAATAGTTGCCATCTACTTTGGGTTTTCGGCTGGCTACTCTGCTGGGATATCTTTTGATTTTTAATTAGTAAAAGACCAAAAAATTAGCCAACTACTTCTCAACACTTTCTGACAACCCTGACGAAGCAGTGCCTTGATTGGGTACAAATCAGAGGGGGGGAGGAGGAGGAGGTACTGTAAGGACATTTGGGTGGGCTATGTCAGTGGAACTCTGAGACCCTTACCCTTTTCGAGACCATGTTCAGCTGCATTTTACAACCCTATTCTTGACTAAACGCCAAAAACCCGTGCCTTAACATAGACAAAAAACTTTTTGTAAATTTTTCACTACTGCAATCGGCTTCTTTTAGGGTTGTTGTTTTTACAAGACTCATACAACAAACAAGGAATTTAAAACATGTACATGTAAGATCAAACGAAATGTGAAGTTTCATACAAAATTTCCTTTTCTAAAACTAATTTTACACTTTTCACCTACCATCTGATCTGCTGCACGCTTGAGAGGTTCCTTTAGTTTCTTCAGTCGCCGACATGACTTCAGGTAGGTTCTTATTCTTTTCCTTGCCCTGTCTCTAAACTCTGGGAACTGTCTATTGCATGACTGGATGATGGCTAGGATTTTCTCTTTGGGTTGTTTGGAGATTGGGACAAGTCTGTCAAGGTTCTCATCCACAAACAGTCTTACAAACATCTGCAAGGCACACCGCAAAATTAAATGAGGAATTGTTTTCCAACAAACTCTTAATCAGTCAGGAGAACAAGTGCCAGTTGATGACACAATCACTTTACTGAGCCGGCAGTTTTCATCCCAGAAGTTGCTAAGCAGCATGATGTATTTGTTTGTGTGATTGCTTCCAGAGTACATGTACTCACGAGTGCTCAAGCTAGTTTTTGATTGGATGAAATAATTCAGAAACTCTTCCAAGTGCTTCAACGAAGATTTGCCAAAACTGGCACTTGTTCCCCCAACTGTAATTGTGTTACTGCAATGATTCTACAGGGTGATAAAAGGGGAGGGAGGGGGGATCCCAATCAAAAACCTATTTTCCTTGAAATCACAATTCACATCAAACCTTTAAGGCAATTTCTCAAATCACAAATTTATTTAAACAACATTGAAGAAAAAGAGCTTTTAATGATTAGTTAATTTGTACACTCTGCTAAATTAGATGCTCCTGATTAAATAATTGATTTAATTAAAAAAAAACAGAAACTCATAAGGAGTTGAAACATTTAACGCACGTTCACAGCGTTCGAATATTCAGTTTTGACAAGTAACATATTTGGAAACACAAAGAGTTTGTATGTGAATGATTTACACACGTAACGATACACGCAATAAAATTTTCGGTTTTGCAGTAAGTCACTTGAATTCCGATCTAAACGCAGTAAATCACTCACAGAAACTAAAGAAATTCATTAAGAGTGTCCAAGTGAAGTTCTCCAGACCACTAAATGACGATGAAACAGAATTTAATAACCAAATTTAACTTTATTCGACCAAAGTTGTTCAAAACAAGATTACGCCATTTAGCGTGAGCTAGCGCACGCTGTGAATTTCATCCAAATATTACAATTTTGATTGGTTGATTTGTTTCTCTTGATTTTCCAAATATGGTACTTAATGAAAACGAATGTGCAGACGCTTTGTACAATGTGTATCATAGGGAGTTACACGTTTCAACCCTTATGGGTTTCTGATAAAAATAAATAGTCTTTTTAATGGCCTAGCAGCAAGACATGTTCTCTCACGTGGACTGAAAATGTCTTTTAAATGTAAAAATTGAGCCAAGAGAATCAGCACACAAGACCTGTTCAGTCTTAACAATTCCTACCACTTATCAATTTTGGATGACTAATAAACAAGTGCATATTAATTTTAATTTTTGGTTTTCACAAATGTCTTCAGTCAGTCTTCAAAATAACCAAATCACTCCTCATACTAGACTGGCAATTCATGGACCAAGGCCAGATCTGAGCTGTTTTCAAATGTCATGAACTAATTTTTGCTCATATCATGTGCATCGCACAGAACACATTTACCTCACTGAATTTCTATCTAGAGCAGGGGCGCTAATTCTAATTTGAGACGTTAAGAGGTGAGTGGACCCTTACAGATGGCAACAAGTGACAAGATGCTCATTAAGGATAATTATTGCACTTATTATTAAGAATTCTTTCAGGCTCCCGAAATTTATACTCAAACAGGTTGCAAAGTGGTCAAATAGAATAAAAAGCTGGTCATTGTTCTTACATTGAAAGCTTTAAGTCTCTCTGGGTTGACATTAGCAGGATCAGGTTTTTCTCCATCGCCATCACCGTCTTCTCCTTCTCCATCATCATCATCTTCATCCTTTAGTCCCAGCGAGGCAGGTGAACTGGCATTTTGAATTGGCTTCAGCATTTCACACAGGTTTGGCGGCTCCTGCACAATAACAAAATAAACACATTTACTTAAAATGATGCTTGTAACATGCAAGAAAATGTACATTTGCCCAAGAAGTAAACGAAAAAAACACCTATTAAGTTTCTTAATCTGGTATTTCTAAGACATGAATTCACATTACCCAACCAATGCTGTGTTTGACAATTACCTTTCCCATTAAATCAGAATTACAATGCTTTGTTTGTGGATGGATAGCAGTTTCATAATAAAATTAATAATGGAGGCTGTACCATCAAGCTTCAATACACGTACCTACTCCCACTCCACCCCTCGCAGGGTGGTTGGTTGAGTGTGGCGCATGCTTTAAGATGGATCAGGAACAAAAAAATTGAAAAGAAAAGGCTCAGCCAATCATCACTTGCAGCTGGTACATGCAAGCATGTAGTTTTACATGAAAGTAATGATTGAATGTTTTTATTCATAAATATTTATTTTATTTGATAACAAGGTGGCTGTATACTTTGGGGGAAAGAGTAGAAGCTACTGTGTATCTCACCCTTATAATTTGATGACTAGCAGGGACTGTGTTCTCTGGCAGAGCAGGTGACGTGGCATCATAGAGCTCGCCATCCTCCTCACTCTTTCCGCTGTCACTTCGGGTGTCTTCACTTGTCACACTACGTCCATCAGCCGCTCTTGGACTGTTTGCTCCGTGGTTTAGTACACCAGAGCTACCTATCGGAATTGATGCAACTGGGACAACATAGGAAATTGGAATGGCCTCTGCAAATAATTCACAAATCCACGGCTTGTTAAACAACTCATTCAGAAAAGAGAAAAATTCTACAATAAAAGCAGTTACCAAAGTTTGTTTCATATATGACAGGCGGAATGTCATATATGTAGACATTGCATATTCACTTTATGTTAAGGCAACAAACATGTCAGGGCTGTGCCCTAAGGGCGCCTGGGTGCCTCAGGCCTGCCCAGATAACCAACCCTGACTGGATAATCATATCTCTTTCATATAAGCTTTATGCTGGGCACCCTGGATCTCATAGTTTGGAACCTTTGGGCTCCTTGTAATTTTTCTTAGAGCGCAGCCTTGCATGTATTCTGTAGGTTGATTTTGTCACCATGAGACTTGTAAAAGTTCATCCTCTGGGACCAATACTGTCTTGCTACAAGATAATATTCTAGCCTTCCTTGCATAAAGTGTGGGAAGCGCGGTGGCCTAAGGTTAGTGTGCTGGACTCCGGATCGGGCGGTCCGGGTTCGAGCCCTGGCCTGGGCACCGCGTTGTGTTCTTGGGCAAGACACTTTACTCTCATAGTGCCTCTCTCCACCCAGGTGTATAAATGGGTACCGGCGAATTTACTGCTGGGGGTAACCCTGCGATGGACTAGCATCCCATCCAGGTGGGAGTAGAAATACTCCTAGTCGCTTCATGCTACGGAAACCGGGGATAAGCACCGGCCTGATGGGCCACTTGGCTCATATGCAGACTTTACCTTACCTTACCTTGCATAAAGTAAAAATTGTCAAATTACACCCACCACTTGGATTCTGTGATGACATTTTGGTCGCAATCGTCAAATTATGCCGTGCGAGGAACTTTTCTACCCATCCACTAGAAGCCTTAAATTCAGGGCACTCGTCCCTAACAAGTAATCTGGCTTGAGCCTGGATTGCGTCTCTGGTAACAGGTGTTCCTTTCTCCTGCTGTCTGAGCACCCATTGTAAAAGTTTCTCATCAGTTTCATTAGAGTAGCTCAGGCGACGTCCGCCCCCTCCTGGAGAACGTTTCTCTTTTTTTGTTGGTGGACCATGCTTGCACCAGACTTGGACAGTCGAACGCGGTACGTTGTACTTGCGAGAGGCCTCACGCACTGTGGTTTCCTTAGCATAATTGACAACCTCTTGTTTTTGGTCTGTGGAGTATGTCTGATAACCTGGTAACAATCCTTTTGCAGCCAAGTTTTCATCACTTTGACACATAGCAGCTGTTGACACAATGACAGACAAAGACAATTAATCTACCCTGGCTGGTTCATGATTATAATTACTATTATACCAAATATTGTTGTGGTTTAAGATTATTTTTGGTTTCAAATTTTTCAAATCAGTTTGGTTTTTATTTCCCTTTGTTTGAGATTACGATAATGAACATGAGACAATGAAAAATAAAAACTGACCTGGTTTGAAAAAATTATCATTCACATTTCTTTGTTTCCCTTCCAATTTACAGGAGAAGGGGTATTTTGTGGTTAGTAATAAAAATCTATACAAACTTTAGAAGTTATAAATTGCAGTTATCTGTTTCAGTTACTGATTCCAAGAAACATAATCACGTCATGATTCCAAAAATTTAAATGGTACAAAATTGTCATTGTGTGACCAGTATTTTTAAATCAAGTGCAAATGTGGTAATCAAAAACACTAACCATCTCTGGGTAAGTCATTGCCGTGACCTCCATTGAGTGCTGTGTCCAGGTCATGTTCAATTACCGGTGAGCCCATTCCATTTCTATTACCATTCTCTTCAAACACATCTTCAGCAATATCCCTTTTAAACCTCTTCACACCATATGTAGCACCTTCTTCATCCGAGTCGTGGCTGGAGAATGATGCTTCTACATCCGATTCCTGATTGGAAATAAGTTCAATAACTTGGTAAACAAAGACTGTGCTTACAAACAAATGTCAGAGTTGTATTGTACAGTGGGGTTTAGGGAATAAGGTGCAGTGTTGATACACAGTGCTTGGTTGTGCCTACAATGTCACATGGCTTTCCCTAGTCTTGCATACTTATTAACCAGCATACTTTGCGCTCTCACTTGTGCACACTTGCGCACGGGGCCACTGAACAACAACTGCATCAATGAAACATACCAATTGAGTGGCTAGCAAGTCTTTGGACCATTTTCAATTCTTTTTGAAGCCTGGTTTCTTCATACCACATGATCTAGAATTAACACTTGTCCTGTACACCCAAATGTTTCCAATATAATTTGCCAAAAAGTGAAAGGTCTTTCAGCTAATGACCAGAAAAAGAAATTCTGAGTGCTCCCAACAGGAGTCAAACCTATAACCTTTTACCACTATGAGGAATGCCATTTTAATTTGTGAACTTGTTTGGGGACTTAAACCAAGCATATTGGTGTGAAACTGAGCTACATAAAAACATACTGTGGAGGTTCCAGAAAATCATGACAAAGTTATGGAATGGGCCGACAGTGGCAAAGATCTGGGACATGATGGCAAAATATAAGTTACACTTTTTCATCTTTCTTATTAATACCCTACAACCCCAGATGAACATCTGCATCATCACATAATTATCCATAGGTCTGTGAAATTACTGTTTTATGTCTGGGATGGTAAAGAGCCAACAAAATTTCCGATTGCCTGGTATTTCTTGATGTAAAGTTTATGAAAACCAGACAATAAATGCTTGAAAAATATGAAAAAGATTATATGACAGAATCTAGATCTATCATTCATTTCCAAGGTGAGACAATTTGGCTTTAAAACAGGTATAATTAGGCAGAAGTACAGTGTGTTTGATTTGAAAAAGAATGATTAAATGTACTTTTGAGAACATGTTGCTGGTTTAGAACAGTTACTGCGTTTTATCAAGGCAAATTTACTTTCCATCCAAGTAATGAATTTGTGGTCAAAGTTTTGCTGGAAAAATCGAACAACTGTAACCACCACAATCTCTATTCTTTATTATTTTTGCAAAAACAGTTATATTTTTTGGGGGAAATATTAGCTGAGATAATAATGGATCCAAAACAAGTTTAATTCTCAAAAACAGGCAAAACTTCATCATTGAAACAAATATTATAATAATCACTATTACGCTTAAGCACTAAAACTTACACTCATGTTTCTTCTAGTTTTTGGTATAATTTTTTTTTTGTCTCTAAATTCAGCGCAGCCATTTATAGCCTCTGAGTGCAATAAATAGAAGTATCTTTGTCACAAATTTAACTGCATTACATTTCACATCCAATATCTAAGGCTTTTTCCATGGAAAAAGCTTTTTAGTGGAAGGAATTCTATGAATTTTCTCCATCTCTTGATGCCCTTGGGTACCAACCCAAAAGTGGATTTCTCATAATATGCCATCTAAATCAAAGATCTATTGAGATGGATGATCCAATGAGAAACTTTCGTTCATTCAAAACAACAAAAGAAGGCCGACCAGATGCTAGGACGACATGGGATGTACAATCTTTAAAAGCAACTAGGCCACGAATTTGGCCGATCGAGACCCTCCACTATACACTGTTGCACCCTTTCACACCCAAATTCTTCAACACGCAATATTCTGGGCTATATTCACGGCTTCCGAGACCAAAATACACACACTAAATCGTCCCACTACCGCACAAACAAGAGAGAACCATCTGCCTCGACCGACATTAAAATCTACTGTTTATTCGAGGTGTCTGGGAGCCGCTATGCTCCTTCTTCAAACAATTAACATGCTGAAAATCCTATGTGACAACAACTTCCCCCCTCGCATAAGCTTCGCTTACGTGATATAGCCCTAAACGGTACAGATCACGAATCACAAGAAAAGACGAGGAAAGTTGGAGAGATCTTTTCAAATAGGATAGCAGAAATGTCTGCAGCACCGCGATAAGACAGGACTTGGCTAATTACCTCACTTTTGCAATATTTCGGGTATGAATATTTCATGTCGAGGGAGAAAACAGGCCAAATATAACGCTTCCTCCTACGGATCACGCGTAAAAAAATTCTCAACGGCGAAAATTTCCAGCGAGAAACCTTAATTCCGGGCTAAAGGGGGCTTACATCAAAACTGCGTAAAAGCGGAGGCCATCTGGCCGGCAAATTAGAACGTGGGCCTCTCATTGTTTTCTCTTCGCCGATATTCAAAGGACAAGGGGTGTCATCTGCCGAAAATCGCAAAACGCAATCTAACTGGCCCTTCCTGGATGAAACGATCCTCTTATGCATGAAACACTACAGAACCTTGTTTTCGTTTTCTGATCCGCAAACAAATGCACCAAGGCTTGGAGCTAACAGCTTTCGAACCTCTTGCCTTCAAGGAAGTCGAAGGGACGCTCATTTGTGTTCCCCCTTACCTTCGAACAACAAAGCCGGCGCGGCGATGGTCGATTTCCTTTCGCTTTGATCCGAGCGACAGAATGCTTCAAGAGGTAGACAAAACTAGAATAATTTAACACAAGCCTGATAGACAACTTCATTTGCTAAGTTACCTTTAGAATATGCTCCGACTTGACCTTCGCAATGGCTGCAAGGGCTTTGGTCGACATCTTCAATGGACTAGACAACGCCACAGAGAGACGAGGGGTACGAACAAGCCTTTAACTTTCGCCGCACCCGCCAAGCGCTTCTAAGCTATTCGTACTATCGAAAGCTCGACAATCCTTGCAATTCTTCTCCCGTCGAAATCGCCTCTGACGGGTCTTGACGGAACCCGTCCACAATCGTATGGTGAAACGCCAAAATCGCCGAAGCTAAACCAGGAGGCACCGGGAAATAATGGGCCAGAATTTTGACTCAAATTTTTGGCCTTTGTTGTCAGGCTCAGCAGCTGATAGCGTAAGCTGATCACGTGGGACAACCAAAGCATGGCGTCTTGCACGCGTGCTCTAAAAGGTTACCGCTGACTACCAAACACGTTTTTTTTTTCGCGAACTTTTACACTCAGGGGGCATTCTTTTGGGACTATTCTGGCTCTTCTCATTCCGGGTTAGGAATAACAGAATACACGAGATATCAGTTCCCAAAAGAATGCATATTCTGAAAAGGGAATACTGGTGGCAGAGGTAACCTGAAAACTACTGTACCTGCGCACGCGCGAGCTGCGAATATTAATTTTTTTTTTCTGCAATTAAAAATTGTTGCGACATGGATGAAGTCTTTGCCGGTAACTCCCAGCTTTTTGGCTAGTTCCTCTATTTTTCGATTAGATACATTTACTGGCCTTTAAGGGAAGTTTGCAAAGAATTGTTTGTGCTGCTGACTGCTTTGCGTAGTGCAGGACGTCGCCTAAAGCATGCTCGCATACAAAGGTTTGTCGCGGAAACTGTTCCACTTTGTTCCATGTTCCACGAGTGACTTCAAAAGATGTATCAGAATATGCAGAGGAACATTTGAACAATTTTCCACTTTTTTGAGCCTGGCGACCTGGGACGACCAGTCACGTATGATTTCCCGCCAAAACTATCCCAAAAGAACGCATATTCTGCCTATTCCGAGTAAACCGTATTCCGTTTATTCCGTTCATTCCGAAAACGGAATAGGTCCCAAAAGAACGCGATCGCCGTCTATTCCAAGTATTCCTATTCCGGAATAGTCCCAAAAGAATGCGCCCTCAAAATCACTCAAAATAACAAAATTTACGGGAAAACCCCATCTTTCCCATTACTTTTCGTTTCTAAGCCCCAACGGCGAGGACTAATTTTAAAACACCGCAGAACCACTTTTTTTTTTTATTTTTTACATGTACATTCTCGCGTCCAGAAAAATTTAGATGAAGTCTTTGAAAGAATTGAAAACCAGAAAAATAAAATTCCCGTTGTCAAAATATTCGATAATTTGTTGCATGGCTGAAAGAATTCATGCATCCGCTGTCAAATATGACTATAATTATTTACTCTTTAATTGTTTTATTGTCGATGTATATTTTAGAGGCCTTTATTGTTGAGCTGTCAATTGTCTTCGCATTCATTTCAAATTGGCAACAAACAAATTAACAACCATGTGATGTCACCAGCAACTTCTATTCCTAGTTGAATTCTGTTCGATTGGTGTAAATTATTCTCTGCATTCAATATTGACTGACATTATGAACGTAATATTGGCTACTAAATGACGCCGAGTTCTTTGAGTATCTCATCAGTAGATTCTTAACTTTCACAAGCACGTTTCTAAGGAGCAAGCCAATTAGCAATTCAAATATTATGCTGAAATGATCTGAAAGCCAATATCCGCCGCGAACAGAACCGGCGTTAAAAAGAAGAAAGCGGATTATTCAGTTCAGTACACGTGACGTACCACCTTGCACCGAGGCACACAGCTCACGCTGCAAAACAAACTTCATAACGTAACCTAAAGGGACTGAAGCCTAGGCTTAGAGCTAAAAGCGACCAAACCTCTTGCCGTTGTTATCAGTACTCAGTCAGTATTTTCGTGTTTTCTCAAGTTGAATGAAATTTTAATGCACTGTTCTTTCTATAAAACAGTTTTCTTAGGGAATATCTTATTATTACCTCATACCTTAGGTATCCGTATTCCAACCACATATTCTGAAAAATGATTTTCGTTTCCGATACACGGCAATACGCTCACGATCGTGTCAGGTTCTACTTGACAAGTCACCTGTGGCACATGCGCGTGACGGAGCGAGATCGTTTAAAACTATTTCAATGATCTCTGGGAGAATCATCTTCTGTTTTCTTTGAGTTATATCTCAGCCATCCTTGTGAAGTTACTTATTTTGGAAGTCTCCTGGTCATTCGCAGAACCTTTATGCCCAGTTATTTTTGTCGGTTTTCGCTTTAATTTTGGAGCAATTTTTGTGTTCAGCTACGTGGAGGTCAGTATAAAATGTATAAAAAGTTTAAATAGTGTAAAACGAACATAACTGCTTTCTTCGATCAATAGATCAACTCTCACCATTTCACTGAGGCCTTATGCGTTCCATGGCGCACGATGATACCTTATTGATAACATTTCACTGCGAATAAACTTATATAAAACTTGCTCAGCCCAACGATAGTTAGCGCATCAGCTTCAAAGCCTCGTATTAGCAATTCTGAATCAATCTATTTTGTGCGGCTAGCTGCAGGTGCCAGTAATGCAGGTTTTTCCCCGGGGTTCTACTGACTTCAATGTTTGTCCGCGTAAATTTTAAAGAGCGTTCAATTAGGACGTACTCTGATAACCCAGACCTATTGTCGGCTGTGGCTTGTCTTTTTGTCGGAGACAAGCGACAATACGTCTACATTCGCAGGCTAACAATTGATCTGAATGAAGTAAATGAGCTAGTACATGCAAAAAATTAAATTAAAATAATTCTGTCAGAAACAGGAAAATACCGTGCGATGTTATGTTTTCGACAATTCTCCCTTGTAAGAGGTGGTCAGTAAAAGCAATCGCGACCGAAAAATAGTCGAGAATGGTTCGAGTAGCAACTCTCGCAAGGTCTCACATGAATTATGACTCGCTAGCCTTCGAGAACAAACGAGCAAACAGCAGAAGCAACGCCCCTAACCCCCAAACAATAGCAACTGCCACACTAGAGGACCAGTCGAATTAAAAACATGCGGCAGAGAGCTGCTACACTACCGCGCGTCGACAATCCGGGAGACTAGGCGCAACACGCGCGCACGAAAGAAAATTTACCAATCCCAAACTGGATCTACGAAAGAGGAACACCAGTGTGCCTTCTACTTAAAAACCACAGCTGCATTTTATACTTGTCCAGGCGAACTATGTGTCTAACATGTCGAAATGCCTGGCGTTCCTATAAAAGAACTTATTTATACTGTTGCCACTCAGATAAATGGACCTCGAGGTTCTTCTCGCCTACAACCTGATTTAATTAAAAGGTGGTGGCAAACGAGGACACAATGTTGCGGAGACATTGTTGCTCATGATTGTTTCTATGCTGCGCAAACCGGGAAACATTTGTTGCGGACACAAAATGTTTCTGAAAGAAATCAGAAACATTTTTGTGTCTCGGACACAAATTTTGTGTCCGCAACAAATGTTGCGCGCGCGGGCAAACGGGGAAACATTTGTATCCGCAACAATGTGACCGCAACATTGTGTCCGGAAAAATAATAATGAATTTGCCGGCGCTAACACCAAAACGCCATTTTTTTCCTTATTGAAAGATCTTGAAAGGGAAGAAGGGGTAGTCTTAACTGATTGTCCAAGATAATAAGAGATTACAGGAAGATTGTAAGTGTACGTGCACATTATTGTCACGTTGTTAACAATTCGTAAGCCAACCTCGTTCCCAGGGTCTCTCTCTCCCCGCCCCCAAGAGCGAGAGAATAGAGACCCTGGTTGCGGCTGGTCACGTGATCTGGGTGACAAACCAAAACCGCAGGGAGGGTTGTTCCTCAACAAAATTTTGTCCACCGTACAAAATTTTCGGCGTTTGCACTGTATTGCACTGCGACATGACCGTAATGCAACATACCGGAGCCACGTGAAAAAAGTGTTTATTTTGGTGGCAACACTTTACGCTCTCCTGTAGGCTTAGTATCGACAAAAGCAGTCTAAGCCGCCCTCCCTTCAACGAATTTTTTGTCACCACCCAAATTCTGGGTGGCACGTGACCAGCCGCAACCAGGGTCTCTCTTCCCTCTCTCGAGAGACCCTGGGAACGAGGTTGTTCGTAAGCCTGTATTTACTAGCTGCGTTTGTATTTCGTTCACAAAGAGTTTTTTTTTTGAAGTTATCGAGCCTTTTTCATTTTTACCGATTACGCACAACAACACTAATCGAACTGTTAGTTCCATGCACACTATAAAGTTAATGTCACATCCACAATTACCAAATTTTAGTCTGAAAATACTCACTAGATCTGATGTAGGGGATTCCCGACCCTGCAAACAGAATCAAGTAGAACTGATTTTCAAAGCTTGACAGAAATTCAACGAAACAAACAAAAAGAAAGAGAAAAGCAATACAAAATGAAAGCAACAAAGGAACTTTTTTTCAAAAAAATGAAGTGGTTCAACAACAAGGAACCGGGTAATGCTAAATCTTAACTCGCTGGGTGTCTATGGAAACCACACTTACCAAGTCAGACACAGGTGACAGCGGTCTGCCATGTTTCAGGAGAATTGAGTTAAACCGCTGAATTCTCTGTTTGCAGGTACTGCAGCTCATCAGATAGTACGACACTGCCTCACGGGGGAGGAATGCGTAGGTATTTGCAACCTGAAACAACAAATCATCAGCACTGGTTATCGTGCAGCTCACCACAAGATCTAAATGGGAATTCTCCTCACTATAAACTGCATGCATTTCTTTTAATTAAGTCCTGAGAAATATATTTTACACCAGCACAATATTGGTCTATTTGATGAATTCCCCATTCTCTTCACTTGTCCATTGGACAGTGTATTGGTGTCGTAAGGAGAAACTAAATTTTGACCAGCGCCCATTGTCAGCATTTCAGTGAAAAGGATCAGGGAAACAATATTTGCGGAATGCGTGAATCGACACGAATTTACGTTTGCTAAATTCTGGACTATGCAGTTAGGGCTTTTGTTACGGATATAAAGGAGAGAAATATTTTAATAGGCAAAATTTAAAGTCTGTAAGCAAGGAAGGAAGGAAGGAAGGAAGGAAGGAAGGAAGACAAAAGTTAAGATCTGTATTACAGTTTGAGAGTGTGCTGATTGGTTGGTGTAAAAAATCTCGCCCCACTTTCTCACCCAATCAGAAGTAAAGCCAATCGTGACTCGTTCACTAGAGTTTCCCTGCACCTCGCGCCGGCTACATGTCTATACTTCGAGTTTTGATTGGTTCACTGGATTGTTTGTGTCCTTTATGATTAGCCAGAGTGACTCCTTTAGTTTTGGTTGTATGACTCTATTGACACTCATATGAAAACTGCTCTATAGTAAGAATAATCTATGCAATAATTCAGATCATTTGTCTCTCTTCTCACGCCTGAGCTCACATCAGTCCCAATATGGGACATCTGCAAGGGAGGGTTCACCGACTGGACTACGCCATTAATTTGGTAGGCAAGTTTGGCAGTCATTAGGTATTTCTTCTAATAAACTTGTGGTTTGAGTATCAAAACGAATTCTGTTAAAGGGATTAAATTTATATTCTAAACAATAGTTCTTTCTGAGACAAAAAGGCCTCTCGATGTTGACAGTCTCTCTGAAAATTATAAGCAGTTATCAGCCTGTCTTTTTGTCGCTATGTTTTCGGGGTTTTTTGGCCAGGAACGTTTGATTTAACATTTGTACTTCAATATGACAAATATTCTCGTTATTTTCCTTAATGTTTTTGGGGTGAGCCGGAGAAAAAAGCGAAAGGCAACTTCTCGCAACCTAGGCTGTATCGAACGTAAGGGGCTGCTTATATGATACCGGAATGAGTTTCATTCCGGAACGAGTTTCGTTCTCGACTCAATATAAGATGGCGCGAGTTTTGCGTGAAACACGCATGTGCCACTCGTCCCAGACTACACGGTTTGCGGATTGGTTTCGAAACGAAGTTCGTTTTCAGTTTACATGATGCCAGAATGAGATGTCATACCAGAACGAAAATTTCATTCGGAATGAGTTTCGGAAACGAAATTTCGTCTCGGTATCATGTGAACAGATGCAGAGAAACATATGGAGATGGAATGAACTCGTCCTGGCATGAAAGTCATTCCGGTATCATGTAAACAGCCCATAAATCTTACGATGATTGGCCGTGCGAGCAATGAAACTCGAAACGAGAACTTTCACAGTGTGGCGCAGTGGGGATGTGCTGCCTTACCCCATCCTCTCTTGCTAAATTGAACTCCGCTTAATGTCGTACTTTTGTCGTGAGTGGATTTTAGTACACTAAGCAACAAGTTAATTCTCCAAAAGGTTTATTGTAAGGAACTCCGCCTCCCGAAATTGACTGAGCCCGACGTCAATAACCTTATATGGTACCATGCTGACTTTTCCATGTTTTCAAGTTGAAACCCTTCAAGTGCTTGTAAGATTTGCCAAAATAGCGGTTATTGTTCCCTCAGCTGGTCTCGACCTCGTTTGAATACTCTTAAAATGCATTACACTGTAATGTGAAACAACTGGAGAAAAAAATAAGTGATGAGTGGAAAGCGTCGGGAACAACCGCTTTCCGTGTCTGAAGACTTTCAACATAATTACGATTACTTTTTCAAACTTTCAGGTACAATAATTCGTTTTCAGCTGATGTAGTTCTTCCCGGTAATGTATAGCCTGCGGGCAGGCTCACCTCAGGGATTGACACATTATGCTCTTAAAATCGAGTATTATGCTTTTTGGCATTGCCCTCAAAACGAGCTATTATGCTCCAAATTATGCTCGGCTGTTGCTATTATGCTGGTAATTATGCCGTAAAACGCGAAAATAAAAACCATTTTCATAATAAAATTTTACAGGTAGGCCTTAAGAGCCTGGCATGATGAGAGTTACCAGGCCTAAAGAGCTGAACCCGTTCGAGGATGCACTGGGAACAACCCTACAGTTTTCAATAGAATAAAAGGAAACCACATAGGAATTTGTAGTTTTTATTTTATAAATGGACGGTAGCAGCTCCAAAAAAGAAGTAACTGTTACGTCGTAAAATGGATCTATTATGCCAGCAAAACAGCACTATTATGCCGGCATTATGCTCGATGCTCCACCAATACAATTATGCTCAAAATTATGCCGGCATAATGTGTCAACCCCTAGCACACCTTTGGGTCACACACGTGTGACGCGGCTTCCCCGCTCGCACGTGTGACCCAAAGGTGAGCCTGCTCGCAGGCTAGGTAATGTACTGCAGTTTACTAAACTGAGAGAAATCATTACAGACTCATAAAAGCAAAAATCCATTATGCAAAATGACGTAAATCTACAGGGAGCTGTATATTGTCTCTGATTGGTTGCCGTGCTGTTTTGAGTTTTCGCGCGTAAGTAACGACCAATCAAAGGCCCTATACGGTTACGTCATCAGTATGGAATTTTTTGGGTCGAACTGTTTACTGTACTAGTTCCTAGGCCTTTATTTTCGTCGCGGTCAACCTGTTTCGGGTCGTCCCGGATACGAGTAGGGACGTAATACGATAACGCAAAGGCCTGGGAAAAACACCGTACAGGAACTAGGCAACAGTTCACTGAGGCAGGGTAATGTGCTCCTGACTGAGGCAATGGTTTCGGTGTGCAGCAACAGACCGACCAATCGTAACTAACTTAGTATCTTTTCAGAATTTTATACAGATACACATGAATCGTTGCATAACTAGCTAATAACTGGGCTGTATAGTTTTTTGCGCATGTATTTTAACGAACATTTAGATATATATAGCACCAACCTCGTTCCAAGAGCCTGCGTTTGACCAGCGGTCGGGAAACGCAACGGCTCTGGGTGATTCAAAAACCGGAACCATCAATTTCTGGTTCCGGTTTGATTCTACGTGTCGTTGAAACAGTCTCGTTCCCAGAGCCTGCGTTTCCCTACACCAGCGGTCGGGAAATACGAAGAGCTTCGAAGAGCTTCGCGTTTCCCGACCGCTGGTCTAGTGGGACGCGGGCTCTGGGAAGGAGATTGTGGTTGAAATGAACAAATTTCAACAGCCAATGAGATTCGGCCGTCTTTTTGGCGGGCTTTCAGTCTAGCCCAGAGGTCTCGATTCCTGGCGCAGACCAGAAGGATCGCGGCCTCTGGGGACGAGATTTATATGATACGAAAATGTCAGTTGAGGCTGGTTTAAAAGTTTTCAAACCAGTTTGAATTTTATATTGCATTGTCTCAAATTCGTATCATAATCTGAAACAAAGGGAGATAAAAACCAAACTGCTTTTAAAATTTTTAAACTAAAAATAATTTCCGGAGAATTAGTCAAAATTAAAACTGTCAGCTGGGAAATGACCCATTTTTTTCACTGATAGCCAAGATCTGCAAAATTTACTCATAGCGATGAAATGGTCCAAAATTTTACAAAATGTAACTGAGATCAGAGAAATCGCCGAGAATTTTACGGATTAATTTCAGCACCTCTGAAGGCCCTTATGGTTAATTTAGGTGTGTTTTCTTTGTACATATTGGGGGAATCAAGCAAAAAATATTTGTAACAAGGAAATTTCTTGGGGACCAGACAATTATCGCGTTTTCGCGATTTGAAAAACTTGCGAAATTTTGGTGACGAGATAAAAGACCATCGCTAAAATTTGCGTTTGCATATTCGCATGACAACACATATGCCAAGCTTGCTAATTCATTAACTAACTGTTAAAAGATAAACAATTATTTATTATGCATTACTGAGTTCATTTTGTCTGAGGTTATCTTTTTATTTATCGCCGCTTTCCTCTACCTGAAATGGAAACTCGTTATAAAATCCTGTCCGTTGATAATTTGTTTTCAGGTTTCTAAACGTCTGATATTGTCTTTATTGAGGCCGAATCTCAAAAGCGAAGTGATTCCAAGTTCTTCCAAATCGGATCGCGAACTATCGTACTTCCGAAAACGTGAAATTAAGATGTCCTGACATTTCCTTCAATTAAGTAAAAATAATAAATGTAAACAGATTTTTTTGCATAGAAAATTTATTTTTCCACTAGAAAAGAAAAGAAAAGACTAAACCGCCAAAATGAGGATCAAGAGAGTCATTCTCCCAACTGATACAGAAAGAAATGTAGGCAGGTCAGTGTGGAGAATTGTATGTTAGATCACAGGCACCCACCATCGCCTTTTTCTAATGATTGTTTCAACATTCTCGTCACGAGTATTTTGTTTAATGTGCGATTCAATACCAGATGAAATTTTAAAGAAAGTAATTACGGTATACGCATATTCTTCAGACAATCAAAATTCTCATTATCCTAACACGAAATCTCCAGGTCATTTTGTATGTGAAAAGTGAGCTCGTTTTAAATCAAAATGAACATTGAAAATAAAATTCACAGTATATTGCGAAGGCATCAATGTTAACTAAAACGTCTACAGTTGTAAAGCTGCAACAATGTGGCACATGGCGAGATAGAAGAATCGAAAATTAAATTCGCCGTGAAGTTTTCATTATAAACATGCGTGAAACAAATTGCGACATTTATTACAGTATCAGCGGTCCCTTTTGTCTTCACGGGTGTCAAAAACTTTACCCTTTTTTGCTTCAATGTTTTGTAAAGCATGTTTAGCAGGAGTGAAGAATTAAACTGTGTTTTGATATTATACGTCTGACAAATAAATGTTCAGAATCCATTTATCAAAAGTTAGGCACAAGCATCCAATTCCGAATTGTGATTTATGAATTAAACACTCGCCATATGTGAAAACAGCGTCAAAACAGAGTAAAAGATGCAGCTTATGCAGTGTAACATATCTAATTTGGAAGATCCAAGTTTACTTGAAGAATATTTTGTAGAATTGTTTGCTTTCTTGATATTTTTGTGAAATCCTTTGTTCATCTCAATGTTTGAAAACCTGATTGACGCGTTCTGAATATCCAGCCTAATAGTACTAAACATGCCAAGGTTAGGCGAATTTCAATCAATTTGACAGTGTGACTTCGCGCGTTCATAAAAAGACATCTGCTAATGTTTTTGATTCCAATTATGAGTCTTTTATTTCGGTCCGTAGAATAATCTCCATTCCAGACATGTTACTGCTCGCAGCAAAGATAATATTGCACAATCAGGCGACAAGGCAAGCTTGACGAAACATTAATTCCATTTTAAAATTCCTCGGCTCTTGGCTATCCAATTAAAACAAACGAAAACGTCTGTTTACGGAAGCAAATATCCGTATTAAAATGCGAGATTAAGCCACGAAATCTTCGTCTGACATTTTCTCGTAGCCCTTAGTCCAAACATAAAATGATAATCGCTTATCTTTTTCCCTTTAAGGTTTTCCACAGTTAAAATTTTGTCCGTCCGATAGAACGATTTCTTTATCTTTTTAGTCAGTTTTTCGTTGGTGGCGAGAAATCGAATTGTTTTATCTCAAATTTTATTCAACTCTTGTGTCCTGTGCCTATCTTTGGTCACGGGGGGACGACGAGGGATAGAAAAGAATATTATAAACATTTCTGAATTTTGCCTAATGCTTTTTACCGAACAAAAAGGCTGCAAAATAGAGTATTTTTTTTTTTTCAAAAAGTCTCTTCAAACTAGAGCCGGAATTGTTTTAGACGCACGGAAATATTTCGAAAATGAATTTCGAGGAAGCTGTCAACTGAAAATGGTATCGAGTCTCGAGGAACTGAAAATTTAAAAGCACTTTTCAAGAAGAAAAGAGCAATATAAAAATAATTTCCTTCCACATGCCCTGGGGCGACAAGTGGTCAGTGCGGAATTGTCAACAAGAAATAAATGATAATATCTCCAAAATGCGGCTCCCTAAGGCTTTTTATTTTGTTTTATTAATTTCTTGTATGCTGGTCGAAAATAGAAAGTAATATCGCAGTGCTGAAATCACTTCCAGACTTGTATTTGTATTTCTGGAAAACGATATTGGCTCAGGCTGGAGTTGAATGTTTCTATTCGTTAAATGTGTATTTAAAATCCGAAAAAACATGGATTGACGTCATAATTTCGATCTCTTTTCTACTTTACCTTGTACTTTAAGAACGAGATTTCTTGGCCAGCCGAGCTTTCGCAGGTGCATCTAGAGCATTTTTATTGCAATTTCCACAGCACAAGCGGTTTTTAAATGATAAACGCACTACACGAAATTCGCAAATGAGTAATAATGTCTCTGAAGCTACTGCACGAGTGAGATAAACAAGATTTCTTGCGACTTTATTGAAAATATGGCGATTTTACAACGTAAGTTCAGTAACACGAACGATAAGCGGAGTGGTTATTATATTTTGTGCTAAGACAAACTTTTTATGCTCACTAAATTTAACAGTTTTTGTCATTCGGAGATCATGTGTTGACACATTGATTAAAGATCTGGATGCGTAATTCGCCAAAAAACAAAATCATAATACTTTTAGTTGATGAGGAAAAAAAGGTAGAATTGGCTCAATATATTAGTTTAATGAAGAAAACTTTAAGAATGCCTTCAGCATTCTTTCTCGAACTAACCGCAAAACACGTTCACCCCACCCAAACTAGACATCGAAAGTCGGGCTATAGGTTTATATTTCCATATTCATTACTTAAAGAGAGCGAGTGAGTTATTGTTTCACGAGAGAAGCTTTTTGGAGATATGTGATACTGGAATGGAAATACACACACACATCAATTTGATGAAAATGCAAAAAAGTTAAAACAAAACTCGACACCGAAGTTATAGTACATAAATTTCTTGTCGCGCAAGGCCAAATGCGGAATTAATTAGTTCAAGAAAATATATCACTTGGGATCCCAAAGAATTAAAAGACATCGACAAAATAAGGATTAAGGATAAGAGTCGAAATATTTTTAGTGACCGAACAAATAAAATTGAAAAAAGTCGTCTGCTTTTTTGAAGAATGGACGCAGTTGTCTGTGATTAAATGTTTTCAATAAATCGTGCGATGGCAGCAGCTGGCTGCATAATTTTGCGAATTATTTTACTTGAGTCGCTTGACTATCAACATAGTACTTTGGCAGAGTGCAGCTTGGACAGGTTTGTTATCTGAAAACAATACTTTTTGAATCATCATTTCAAAACTTTTTAGAAATCACAATTAAAATGTACTCAAGATCGGGTCAACATGCCGATTCTCCTAAGGCGAAAATGGGCTGAAATTTCACTTTGGGTTGAAAGCAAAACCTTTTAGCTACAATTACGCGCGTGATGTGGCGTGGAGCTTCGAAATAAGAAATAAAAGATTAAAGCGAAAATTTAATGGCAAAAAAAAGAAAATGAAGCTGATTTATTAAGTGTAGAAAAAAATAAATATGTGTAATGTGAAATTGAACCTGTTAGTAAAGGGGATATCAAAAATGAAATTTCACTGGCAGCAATAAAATTGTGATCGAACTCCTACCGTTCTCATAAACTCCACAAAATATTTCTCTGACTAAGTGGACTTGTTTTGACAGAATCTTCATTTTTCGGCTGCGTCCCATTTAAACACATAAATTTTTTATGTATTTTCTGGTCTTATCGCCATTGCATGACGTTTACGCTAATCTATAGTACAGCGTATATGCATCCCAAATTTGGATTCGCTCGGCCAAGCAAACCCTATCCTTATTAGCGATTCTTAAAAACCTCAACGTAGAAATAAGATAAATAAAGCCTAAGATAATTGTTTTACAATCAATACACTCGCCTTCTGTTCGCTGTAGCATGAAAATAATTTACTAATTTGAATATGGAAAACGGTCCAAGCGAACTTTTCGCAAAGTCACGCGAGCTTAGCTCTTTAGACAAATGAAAGGCGAGAAATTTCACGCGAGAGAGTGACAATTTTCGCCACAAAACAAGGGAATAATTTAATGTGCCGACAGCATCGCGATTTAAGAGGGCTCCTGTGGGTTTCATATATTTTTTGGGACATCCAGACGCTTATTCATTACTGGGACTTGTCTGTATTCTGCTCAAGGGGTCAATACGTCCGTTCGATTAACAAAAATACAGCAAGTCTTTGATCAGAAAATCCCTGCACCCTTAAGGGGCTATTTTATAACACTCTTCTTGAAGAAACCTCACTTTCTAAGTCAAATAAAACAGGGTTTGAAAGCATTTATGTCCGGTTACTGGGGAAATATTTCGCCAGCTTGTTCATTCGCGTTGTTCGATCATTTGCGATTCGCATGGATAATTGAAACGTCTCATGCAAAAACATTTCTAACCATCTCCACAGTTTGGACAAAATTTACTCACGGAGGAATATTTTCGGCGGTCATTACACCTTATTTATAAGTAAGAATGGATTCAGCTTAACGTAAAGCTACAATACCAGTGTGTGAATGAATCACTTTTTGCTTATTAATTTTAGTGAATGGCGAGTACAATACGTTTCATACTCCGCACGACTCCGATAACTGAGATACTCCTAAAGCTAAACTCACCGCTTTGTAGGTCTTTTTCTGTCCAACATGAACTCCTCTTTCATTAATGTGCACACTGCTTATGATATCGAAAAAATCATCCGCTACAGCGACCCTCCGATATTCGACAACTTGAGACCGAGCGGATTGTCCGATCTTGAAGTCAGGCTCGCCGCCACTGTATGGGTACAGCATCTCCACGCTCTAAATGCACAAGACATCCCACAGAACGTAGTCAGAGATAAAAGCAAACAGAACCGTGCTAAGCCAAATATTTTGAGTATGAAACCCTTTGTACGATTATCGGACTTACTCGTGTATGGGGAACTTTGACAGGAACATATAAAACCCCATAGTCCTGGCTATCCTCGGCATGAGCGATTCGAAATCCCTTCGACTTGACCCAGAAGCGAAATTTTGCATCAGTTTCGATCTGGGGCTCTCCCAGCAAATATCTGCAGATTTTGTTGAACTTTTTTCGCGTGATTGTCTTCGTCCGGCTGTTTTCCCCGTAGTTTAATTCAACCCAACCCTGAAAATTTCGACGAAAGGAGGACCTTTCGAACGACATCTTCGAAAGGAATACGCCCGAAGTCAAACCAGAATATTCTGCGAATGAATATTGTCAGTGATGGGTGCGTTTGTTGGCCCATAGAAGCAAATTGCCTGTGACCGTCTTACTTCTTATTGGACGAAATTTGTTGCATTAGAAGGGCTTTGCTGTCGAGTACCCAATCCCAGCGCAAGCTAGCAGATGTCCCGAAATCGAACAATATTGACAGGATCCACGCATAATTTGAGATAATTGAGTGAAGGATGTTGTGCTGTCTTTGTTGACGGGACGAGGTAAATGACAGCTAATGAGATAGTATTGTGAATTTCTTGAGGAGGCGCTGTTAGGCTTTATAACACCCATTGAAGTGTGCCGCGTATTTTTCACCTTAAGTGTGCTGTCGACCGAATTGTCCGGCGCGAAAGTGGGCAATTAGTTTTACTCAACCATAGCAGCAGTCACGACACATAAGAGCCACGGAAAACACGCAATCATTAAAATCACGAATATATTTGTTTCGGCTGAGTTCGTTTTTAAGATTATTAAGCTTAAAGAAGAGAAGAGATCCCATTGTTCGAAAGCCCGAAGAAAGCGAATTCAGCCGATAGCAGTAGGAAAACCGGATGAACTCCGGAAACATAAATGATAAATACCCCATATCCTTTCTCTGCAGCCATTTGCGAGGCATAGAATATGCAATTTAGGCCAGTTTACAACTCAAAACATCCCATTTTCATCACAATGCTCTGTATTTGAATTTAGCATTTCAAGTGAAATTTATAGGGTGAAATGTAAATAACACGGTAGTAGATGTTTGCGAAAACCATTTTGACTCAATCGATCAGCAAACATAGTAAATGCTACGTGTGAGGAAAAAGGTAATTTAAAAACGACAAGGGAATCATTTGATCATATATTTCAGATACTTAAAATTCCAAGTCTAATACTATTCGTACACTAAAGTTTGTGTTGAATAACAATTAATTTTAAAAATACTGCGGGGGTTTCAAATTTTCGCCTAGGGCGGCCGAGAAACACGTCGTCGTGAAAGTCTATTTCGCTACCGACTGATGCTAAGACGTTTTATTTATCAGCAGAAAAAAAAGTCCGTTCTTTTCAAAATGATCAACACAGTTTTCAGTGGATGTACAAAAGCTTGGAATAATTTGCCGGATTTCGGACGGCAGGTATTGTAGTCAAAACAAGGACATAAGTCACGCGGCAAAAAACACACATTCGGAACTCTACAACTATCTCCCATTTGGCCTGTTTCATTCGTGATCATTCCTGTTTAGTTTCGAAGATAATTTTACCTTTTCAATCGCTAGCTCAAAAACTTGTTAATGATTCTCAAATAATGTCAGTGTAAAGCATCAAAGCATAAATTGTATTTGAGTGGCATTAGCATATTCACTGCCAGCCGATCTCTCTTTGGGTCTATTTAATACTGGAGCTCAAGTTTACATAAATTTTCTTACAGGACTATCCAAGATACGGTATTCATTCTTTAGTCTTGAACACACATTGTACTGGAAGATGCTGACTGTAAAACGATCAAGACGTTAATTCTCACTATCTTCCTTATATATTAAAGAGAATCAAATCATAAACTGATCGCTTCTAGCCGGCTGCAATTTTACAGCGTTGATCAGCCCTATTGTCAACTGTTTTCTGATTCTTGCTCTGACTTATATCAATGACAAAAGAAGCCATAGGAACTGATTGCCTTCAGGGAGAGTACTGTTTCCTAATAAAGAAAATTGGAAACAGGGTGAGTTTTTCGACGGGATATTTTGTTCTCCAAAACTTCCTTAGCGCATATTTCTGACTCTACAGAAACGACAGATACCGTGTGCTAACTATTTTTTAAACCGAAAGATTCACGATAGATTAAAAGAACTCAAAACGGCTATGGAAACCCATACTGTAAGGATGTAAGTGAACGGAATTGTTTGCCGGAAGAACTTCCAGTTCTTGCAGTTCATAGTTAACCGTATATCAGTTGAAACACAGCCTAAAATATGTATACACACATATAAAGGTCACTTTCAATTTTGATGTCTTCATAAACAAGCCTCAAAATATACTTCCTATAATTTATTAAGTTCTTTTTATTTTATTTTGTTTGCATGATTTCTTCGCCGTGATTTTCATTAATACAAGCGTTGTATTTAAAAACACGCCCATTAAAACACGTCAGATTTCTGTAAACAAACTCCCTCGGTCGTGTTTGGAAGTACTGATTTTCTTTTGACAGTAGCGAATACGAAAGATTTCAATATGCACCATTTCAGCTTTTTCGTAAATTCACTTTTGTGTTCACCATTCAATTAAATTATTTATTTCTTATAAACGTTAGTTGAAATATGTCAGACATGAAAGGAAACATTTCAATCCTATTTCCGACACTTTCACTACCACTCAGGACACCCAATATGGGTCAGTGACAGTTTGTTATTTTAAATTAAATTATCAGGTTGTAAAATGGACAAAACTTATCTCGTTGTGTTTTAAAAAGAAAATTTTAATGCCGGTTGTTAAATCGCAAAATGAGTACGAAATTGTGCCATTGCAAGGCTTCATATATTCTTGCAACAAAAGGTTTTCAAATCATTTGTGACGCTCGTGACAATTAACACGTGACTAACACGCCTTCCAGTATATAAGACATGCACTACCTCTCTGGAACCTCTATTTTCATTCGCCCGATGTAAACACTTCCTCTATTGTTATTCAGGGCTAGGGGCATTGCTATGACCTGTTATCTATCGTTTTTAGACAGATGTTAGAACCATGCAATGAAGCAACTCGTTC
Organism: Meandrina meandrites; assembly: GCA_963693305.1. Taxonomy (NCBI): domain Eukaryota; kingdom Metazoa; phylum Cnidaria; class Anthozoa; order Scleractinia; family Meandrinidae; genus Meandrina; species Meandrina meandrites. The sequence goes on from OY855913.1 coordinate 27,642,852, forward strand.
CGAGAGGTAGTGGGCGGCCCATATGTATCTTCAGGAGTATGTCAAATTTCAAACTCTGATTATGACAAACTCGAATTACCCTCTGTGTTTGAACTCTCAAATGTATAAATATAAAATTAGCAAAGCAATAACTGAATAAGTAGAGTGTTGAATATTTTGAGATGCCATTCCCGGTTGCCTTTGTTAAAGTATATTTGCAAGATTATGATTGATTATATTTATGAACGTCTGGATTGCCTGTGGGATCGACTTGATCCAGAATTTTTTTCTGTGTAAAACGGTCGATTGAACAATAGCACTTTCTTAGCTGCTAGTTAGTAACTGACTTCAGTTCATTATAATTTGTATTTCCGACAGTGACAGAGCTCTCAAATCTCACGCATTGAGCGTGAGCATCCCGGGGGGGGTTACTTGGGCCAATCTTTGTTGGGTATGTGCCGCTAGCCTCTCAGAACCCCTGCCCCATTATAGTCATATTCTATGGCCAATTATAGACCCCATCTTAGTCACTTTTGGGTAAATGTAATTTTCACGACCCCAACTTAGTCACTTAATGGGAGCCATTTGTAAAATATTAAACAACAGCAATGAATACGGTAACTTTTTCTTTTTGGCGAATCTTTCCGTTTATAAATCACAACTTGCCAGAATTTTCTTACTCTCAAAATCCCGGAAAAGTGTGACCCCATTCTAGTCACCCTATAAAAAATGCTTGAAAAAGCGACCCCATTATAGTCAGTCCAGTCGTGAAAATGCGACCCCATCCAGCGGCACATCCCCATTAGCCCATTTATAGGAAGTGCCCCCCCCCGGGGTGAGCATGACTCAGGAAGGAATTGCTGCTTAAGTAAGCATCTATTAAAATGAATTAACTATCTTTCTTGATATAATTAGTCCCTGTTTCCTTTGTACTCGCTTCGAACTTTTTCCAACGGTATAAAATTCTCAGAGCCAGCGGTGCAACTTAATGAAAAATCTGGGATCCAAAAAATTTCCGCTCAGAATAAAGAAAAACGCGTCTTAGCTACTTAAATATTGCAAAATTTTCTGTGGAGCATGCCCCCAGACCCAGCGTCACAATCGACAGTTACATCGACGAAAAACTCACTCTTCCCCAACAAATCAACTTGAAAACTCTTCAGTGATCAGTGATTTCTCATTACAATATCAATACAGTGTCATACAGACAGGTGTTGAGAATTTGACTGAGCCTGTTTACCAGTACATGTACGCTGAAATAGGTCGATGATTTTTCTTGCGGGCAGTAGTTCACCTGATATTGACGGTGTTTTCTTTGATGAACCAACAAATTTCAAGCTACAATTGATGGAGGTCGATATACAGAGACAGAAAACCCGCAAGTAACTGTTCATCGTTGCGTGTTGCTACACACAGAGAAGAATTAAAATTACGGAGCTTTACTACAAAATAATAATAACAAAATAAATTAAGTAAATAAATCTCTTTTCGAGACATCACATTTTCGCCAAGTGTTGATGTACCAAGTAATTTGAGACACAAAAATCATTTAATTAATTTTGATAAGCGAGGAGTTTGGCGGCAAATTCAAGTTTTGTTCATTGAGTCACGTGGCAATGACTTCCCATGATTCCGCTGAAAACCATTGTCCAAATCCAAAATGGCGTCCAATGGGAAGTGGGAAGTAGTTGGTAAAGGAGGAAAGAAAAGGGCTTCTAATGAAGGGAAGAAGAACAAAGTCAAGGCGTCTGATATGCCTAAAGCAGACATAGTCAGTAAGTGAACAATTTCCGGTTTTGTCAAAGGATTTACTTCACAAAAACAACTTTGCGTGCTCTTTCGCCACGTATACACGAAAAAAAAATTTGAACGCTAACGTCCAAATACGGTAATGGACAAGTAACCATTTTGTTAAGTGCATTCTCCACTTAATTGAGTGAAGCATGTGTTTAACGTCTTGTCAGGGATCTATTTCTGCCGTTTGATAATGAATAATAAGTGCACCCCACGTATTCGTGACTAATTTATGTCCATTTGATTGATCGTCGCTTGTGAAAGCTCTCAACATAAGTAATTTTCAGTTATCATCAAGCCAAGTAACGTAATAGTCCATATTTTATGCTACCGCCATAGGTCTTTTTTTTCAATTAGCTACGTGTTGTATACAATTAGAGAATTCGAGCAAAAGCTGTTTTAAGTCCAGACCTGTCAATGACCTTTGACTTTTCTTGTTTATAATGCACATCCCATCAGTTTTCCTCTGAACCCCCATACCAAAGATGCAAGGATGCTCGTCATCTCATCAGGATTCAACTTATAGATTATGGTTTCACTAAGAAAGTTCAAGACAGAACACCAATATAAATAGCATCTGTGAAAAATGAAAATTGCCATCATACTGTGTTTCTAGACCAATCAGGCTGGAAAAATGATATCAGGTATCTAATATTCATCTCATCATGAGCATGGGACAAAGAAAAAACTGAGTCCCCAACAGGATTTGAACCCATGACCTACCAAACACCGGGCGGGCGCTCTATCCACTGAGCTATAGAGACTCATGGTGAGCAAGGCCAGTTACTAGGCCATTAAGAAAACATCCTGTAAGAAAGCGCATGCTAAAAGGCGTACTTATATAACTCGATAGAAACACAGCAAGCATGAGCTGTTGACGTAATGATGGCGGGAGCAAAGGGAATTTACATTTTGATGATCAAAATAAACAAGGGATTGAATTCTTTTTCGCGTGGGTTTTCTAAAAGAAATAGAAAAATGTTTTCCGTGTTCCTATCAAGCTATAGAAACACTTTGTGAAAGTTTGGGAGAACTCGAAAAATCCGTGGAAATACCCGTCTATTGGCTAATGTGTTCCCACAGCATTGCTCGTTCTCCCAAACTTCCACTTGTGTTTCTATAACTCGATAGAAACACAGAACATGTTTTCCATTTCTAAAATGAGACACGTCCTGCATACTGCTAGGATCTGGGGATCAACACTAGGTGGAAGCTGATTCTGGTCCTGATTGTTTGAATAGTGACCAGGTGCAAAAAGGGAATAAATCCTGTCCACCAGAGAAAATTATACCCCTGTTAACATTTTCTCTCGTGGTAGGTAGAGATTTATCCAGTGGATAAAGTGTGCATGCTTGGGCACGAGTTTATGAGGCCATATACCATTGCTTGTAAACCAATCAAAACTCAGGAATTGTAATATACCATGGCTAGTTTTGAATACTATCTTGAATACAGATTTCAAAAAAATCCAGAAGATCAATGTTTGTGTAATCAAGTTCTTAATGTAACTCATAAAATATGTCATGTCTGATGTTCTAGCTCACATAATCTCAATGCACTTTACCATTAACCTACATTTAATTGTTATGTAATTTTCAGATCCTTTGTCAGAATCAAAGACAATTTACCAAGCATTGAAACACCCTAAAGTACCTGTTACTGATGTTGGTAATGGACATGTAAAACAGTCAACAGATGTCACAGAGGAGTTGCCAGCAGTATTACAGGCGGAAAGAGTTCCTGAACAGGCTCCTGAAGTAAAGAAACCTAATGTCGGCATTATTGGTGGCAAGAAAAAAGCAGCATCAGCAAAACCTCAGAAGACAGATGAAGATTTACTCCAAGAGGCACTCTCAAAGGTGATAAAATGGTCCTTGAAATACTGAGTATAAAACCTGGCTTTACATGAAAATAAACAGCTTCAATTCGTAAGATTAAACATTTAAAGGTATTGTCAAGGGTTAACATGCAAAGCACATCCAAGATAGACACTGTCAGGACCGTTTCCAACTGTCTGTCTTAGAGGGGTGTCCGTCTTATAGGAAGTTTAGTTACAGTAAAATGACTGAAAAATGGCAGGAACGGGACCAACACCAGGTGTCCATTTTAAAGAGGTGTCTGTCTGTATATAGGTGTCCATTAAGAGAGAGTTGACTGTAAGGCAACATTTAAGTATCATCAGCTTGAACAGTTTGTAATTTGCATAACCAATATTTTGAATTATTTTTCTTTCTTTTATTTAAGGTGGACCTTGATGAGCTGACAGCAATGTTGACAAACTTGGAATCATCATTTCCTAGCAACCCATCTGTAAGTATAGCTTTTGTGCAATGTAGCTTCTACACTACATGTAGGTACCATGTATGTAGATGTTCTCTGCTTTCTTCTATGCAGAATGAGTTACTTTACTTATCTAAGCAGATGTATCAGGAAACAGAAGTTCACTTTAACAACATACTCAAAAGGACATATCTGCTGGTTAATTGTGATTGGTAGATTCCGATCATCATCTGTTTCTGTTGTTCAAGGTTTGTTTGCTGTCACCATAATAATATTAATAATGATTGATGGTAGCAAAAAACACAATTATTTTCAGTGTTGCAAGTTGCAGGAACATGTTGCACAAAGTAGAACAGAGTTCTACTTTTTGCAACAATTTTTTTCAACTTGCAACACTGAACTTTGTTGCGAGACAAGTTGAGCCTGGGGTAGTAATATGGGCAACAACTCGTTCAACTTGCAATGCAACAATGTTGTGAGACAGGTTGAATGAAAATGTTGCCCGTATTGCCGGGCCTTAATAAAAGGGTGCAGCTTATCTGCAAGTGTTTATGGTACCAGCGCGCGCACATAAAGAAAATGGCTGCTTTTCCTTTTCAGCTTGGCTCATACACGAGGTAAATCGTCGTTTTCTCGTAAACAAGCACGGTGACCTATCAATTTTTTCTCTTTTTCCGAGTCCAGTGAACGCCTCCTTTCTATGTAGTGAATATAAAAAAATTTCTGTTGTTGAAACTTCAGTAATCAACGGAAACGTGAACTTCGCCACTACCAGTGAAGATAAATTTGTAGCCTCAAGAGCACTGTACGTTTGGAACAAGTTGAATCGCTGTGTGCCTTTGTCCTGAAACAAACAGTAAATTGTTTCTTGCAGTAAATGCAGTGCTTCTATTGATAAGTATCACGTTTTGTGTCCACCCTATTTTTTCTGCTCCTGTGAAACATTAACTGAACGGTTCAAATGACACTTTTCTGGAGTGGCTGATATTGTAAGGAATGATGGGGTAGATTCAAAGTCCTCCTGCTCCCAAATGAATACGGGGACCCCTCTTTTTTTATTTTGAAATTTAGGTTCCCTTTAGATGAACAATCAATAGACAAAGTTTGAATGAAAATCTATTGTCAGTTCTATTTTCAATTGGAGGAATGACCTTAAGTAAACTTGCATGTTAATTTCTTCTGAAGCAATTACCGGTATTTCAAAAAACTATTTTGAAAAGTTGCAGTGTATGGTAGTATTTTGTTTCATGTTCATACAAATCTGAAATTTTGTTTTGTTGTATTGCAGATTTGGTTGACTGATATTGGCGCACACCTTCAGCTCAAGCTTAAAGGTGTTCCACAAAAAGACCCAGTGTTTGAGGGCAAACCTGCAGGTTTGTACAGGGTTGAATGTGGGGCTTGAATTTTACTTACTGGTCTAGTATGAAGGGTTGGAGATTTCTGTTGTGTTGTAAGTGATGCTACATGTAACCTTTTTCAGATCAGGCAATCAACACTTGTATGTTGTTACTTTTTGTAAGATTTGATCATGACAAAAATCAGGTCTGGCGTCAGATAATTACTGGTAATTATTATGATACACATCGTGAGTATAAAAGACATGCAGTGATTTTTTAGATCAACAAATGTGTGAAAATGATAAATTACACAGAAAACAAACTCATATTTTATTGCATTGTGACCGTACAGTTCCCAAAACAGTTACGTGTATGCACTGCATGTACATGTACATAGATTTGCCCATAACAAACTGGTTAGTATTCGTGTCAAATATTATACAGTCAAACCACTGCTAACAGCTTCCTCTCCACAATAGTCAGGATTTTTTTGTCCCCACTATACACCAGTATCCATTTTATTCCAATTGACACAGTAGTCACCTCTCCATAATGGCCGTTATTCCGCCCAAGGGGGGTGGTTTTCGAAAGGTTCAACTGTAAAGGTGTACATCTTGTTTGACTGTCATTGTTGACAACAATTCACTCTTTTTTACTACAGACTACCCCATGTGCTTGTTGCCTGCTCCATTGAAGACGTTTTTCCACAACCTGTTGAAGAAATGCACAGAGCCAACACTGAAACTCATCTACCAGCGTTCAGTTGAAAACGTGGTGCAGGAACTGAGCAAAGGTACTGTTTCTTGTTGCAAGCAAGTACATAATCTTATACCATGCCCATGTATATGTTGTAAATACTTCTAAATGTTTTTCTCTTGTTTTTTTTTTCCTGTGATCTACCATGCATGTAAGACTGAAAGAGTAAGGTAAAGACAAAGTTATTGAACTCTGGTCACGATGGCCTATCTGTCTGTGCTTATCCCAGTTTCTACCGTATGGAGTGACTCGCATTATTGCTGTTCAGATAGTATGCACTCTCAGACAAAAGTTTCTTGTACATTGTTATTAAGACAGTTGCGTGACACACTGGTGTGATGTGTCATTGGCATGCACAAGCTCTGAGACAGTTTTTGTAATTTTGTGTGTGCAGTATTATTACATGTGTGAGTTTTGTGTGTGGGAGTGGGGTTTTTGTATGTGAGCTTTTTGGAGATTTTTTTATTGTGACTAGAGTTTGTGCTTCAACATCATTGCCACTTGGAAATATTTTGAAGATTAAACATGATTGTTTGTTGCGTTGAGGAGTTTTCTGTTATCGGTTAATAACACCCAAGACCCTATGTTTTGTATAATTTCTTTGAATCTATCTAATCTGTCTTGTAGGTTCTTCTGCTTATGGTGACCAGATCATGGTGCAGTTTATTGTACAGCGTCAGCCACCAATCACTTTGGAAAACTTAAAGGAGGTATAATATGGGATGTACACTAGTTATGAATTCTTCAAACACTCAACAGTTTATAGAATAAAATTATGTGTAACATTATTAAAAATGAGCAATGGTATATTGTAATTCCTGAGTTTTGATTGGTTAACAGACAAGGGTATATGGGCTCCTATACCATTGACCACAAACATCGCAGCCGATATGCGGCAGAGAAAACAGCTGGGGAGCTCAAATATTGCAATTTTTTGGGCATTTTTAATAAAACAATTATTCCGCTCACACTTGTTGGATATGAGATCATTATAGCCAACTCAGCGCTACACGCCTCGTTGGCTATCCACCATCTCATATCAATGCACGCTCATGGAATAATTGTTAAATGTACTGGTACTCCAGGTTGCAAAAGGATAGTGAAGTGTAGAGTGTTCTTCCTAAGAGTCATTCTTGAGATCGATCTGCTCCGAAAACTCAGTTTCACATTTCAGACTAACAAAGCATCGTTACCTTCAGTGTGCCAAATACAGCAGTTACAAAATGTATAAATTTTACATTACACCACAGGCACGTGTAGTAGGGATTGACGTGTGACAAATTGATTGAAATAATAACATGCTTACACCTACATTAATAAATTGCTGTGTGCAGGTGCAGGAGATGCTTGTTGCACGCAAGACTCGCACTCGTGAAGCGCTAGCACTGATGTGGTGTGCAGGACAGCTGCCAGAAAAGGATCTAGCTCAGGGCTTAACAGGTGTGTAATCAAGACATTTCACAGCCTGCAATTCCACAACTAGGATGACAGCCCAAAAACAGTAAAATGAAAAAAATGAAAATGGGCTAGTGAATGTGAATGGATTAGTAAAATTATTTTTTACACTTGAGGAACACGTTGGTAAAATATTTTCGAATAAATAGTGTCCTTTTGATGTGTTGAATTTCAGTGTGGATGGAAGTAATGATGCCTCAGTTAAGTGTAAAACAGCTGACAAAGTATTCCATTTCTTACCTTGAAAATCTACTCAGGTATTTATTGTTACATATGATAATACTTAGAATATAATATATCAGTACAGTAATGAAGCACAATATAGTGGATTCAAATTGAGTGTTTAATGGTCTTAGTTGTCGTGTTTGTTGTCACAGTTGATTGATTGCATTGCAAGGCAAAATGACAGGTGTTGCTTGGTGGGAATCACAATGTTCTGTCTCACAAAAGGACATTATCACTTGTTCAGTGACTATTACTAGGAGAGGTATTCATGTCTTGGATCTTATTTTGGCAACTGAAATCTAAGTTAGAATACTCCTACTACTACTTTCATTGATTTTGTTGATGATTATATGCAATTCATCAGAAGATAACAGTCAGTCATCAGACAATGACCGACCAAATAATTTTGTCCATGTTCGGCAAAATCCGAATGTCAGTAACTGATATTATATCAATCAGTTTCTGTCTATAAAAACAAATTTGCTATTATTTCTTTTTTTTTTCTCTCAGCACATGTACACCTGTGAGTAACCAAGGGGCACTTGTTGAACCCAAGGAGTTCTTTGCTGTAATGGAGATGGCATTTTCACCAATGTCTCCCCTGGCCGGCAACCCAAGGTAACAATTAATCAGTGTTAGAAATTATGGCTGAGATAAAGAGCCTGATAAGCCAGCCCACCAGGCCTCAAATGATGAACAATGCTATCTGCAGTGCAGGATAAATCTTTAGCGATTTATCCAGTGGATAAAGTTATCTGCATTTTGAAAAACTGGACCATGATCTGCAGAATAAATGGTAAACTTTTGATGATTTGATGAGGCTTGCATACATTCATGAATAAGTAAATATCTTCTAAGAATAGACTTCTTCACTAAAACAAAATATACACAGAGTTTACAATGTATGGATAAATTCTAGCTTGGTTAATTCAGAGAAAAAGCAGTTATCATTCTTAAAGTATTAGCAAAGAATTGTAAGGCCTTAGGGTCACAATATGTGTATATATGTTGTGGTCATAATTTTCCTTGGTTTAAAATTGTTCAAACCAGTTTGATTTTTGTTTCAAATTATGATAACCAATAATATATTAGACAATGAAAACTACAAATCAACTGGTTTGAAAAAATTTAAACCATAACATATTCTGCATTCTGTGCTTACTTGAACTGTACCCTGAGAAAAAGTAGATGGGTTATTTCTTTTTAATTCCCAATTAGACCCTCGCCAGGTTTGAGCCCCGGCTACTTTGAAACAAAATCTGAAACAAAACCACTGAAAAGAGAAAAATACGTTATTTTGTCCCCCGGGTACTTTTCTTACTTCCCCTGCCTACTTGAAAAATTAGTGACAACCCTGCACTGACTTTCTTTTGTTTTCTTGTGTAGCTTGCAACGGAAGATGTTGTCGCTTTATCCAAAAATAAAGGTACATGTATATTTTAAAGTTTTTGTTTGTCAATGCATTGAGGATGTTCAGCTGATTGCTATGTAACAAAACAAAATCATTTTAATTAATTTGTACCGACGTAAAAATTTTATTTATAAAGGCATAGTGTGCCATGTTTTAAACCATCAGTTTAAGTTTTCCCTGATTCTGATGGGCCACTAGGCTTGAATGCAGACTTAACCTACATGTACCTTTTTAACACCTTTCCCCATTTTTGATCTGGATGAGTGCAAACTTGAGATAACAATCTTATCATTTTGGTTTTGATTTTATTTCAGAGACTTTCACTTGGCTCGGAATCAAGGCCTGTCAGCAGACTGTATTTTCCATCACTCCTCGGCCGTCTAAACAGTGAGCTGCCATTAGAATACAAAACAGAGGTGAACTGATCTATTCTAAGGCGTGTCCTTACATGTGCCATTACGTTTTGTGTCTCTTAAGTCTTAGACTTGCCAGTTTGTCACCAAAAAGTGTTTTGATTAACTTTGAGGATGGCCTTTATATTCAACAGTAAAAGCTCTTTTGTAAAAAATTTTTTACACTTAATAGTCTTGCTCATTTCGTGCAAATTGGACTGTACGTCAAAGTCGTGTTCCAGAGTTTTGTACATGACTTGCAAATAGGGAATCCCCGTGAAGCCACCGGAGCGATGTCCGATTGATACATGTATCATCCAATCCGAGCATGGCACGAGCGCCCGCGATTTTACCGAACATTCTGACAACTTGTCGTCGGCTTTTCATCATAAAGAGTGGACCATCAGATTATTGATGGTGTTGGGGAGGAGGGGTGATGCATGGATTTTAACTGCTTGATATAGTTTACGCTTCAAGCCCTGCAGGATTTTTTTTAATCTCCGTGTCCTTGATTGATATTTTTCCACGGAGCTCGATAGTTTTTTTTTTCAAATCAGAAGCGCGTGCTGGGTATTGTTTTGGCGATTTGCCCAACCCCCTATAATCTGTAATCGAATGGTTCACCCCTAAGGGTACATGTACGCTCCCCTCTGCCGAAACCTCGGCTCGGAGACAAGCTGAGTACTTTCAAGATATTAAGCACTTTTTTCAATCTTCGTTTTGGTTTTTGTTGCAGGTTCTGAGCTGCCTCGTGATGTGCTTGGAAAATGATGAAGATTGTTTTACGAAATGGGAAAGCAGCTATTTAGCGACCTTACAACAATCGGGGTAAGTTCAAGGTCATTAGCTACAGAACATTGCAGTTATTCTCTGCTCGAATCCTTGACTGAATCATTTGCACCGATTTTCTGTATGATCTTGATTGTCATTTAAAATGTATGACAAACTTATTTCAACAAGCATGGAATCGGAAGCGAACGAGGCGGAGAGCTCATCTTCAAAACGCGTTTTCTGCTTGATTGTATATGCTCTATATTCACTATCCTTGCTACTTTCTCAACCTTTTTTTGTTTTTATTTCAGATTGCTATTAAATCATTTTGTTAGCACGTGGGATTCATTAAGTACGGTAAGATGATCTCGAGCTAGCAAAGAACTTGTCTTAAAAGCTGGTATTTGTAAACAATTGCGAAAAACAAGATCACTGGTTGAATATTGAAACAATTTTTGAACTCGGTTATCAAATGATGCTGTTTTTTTCCTTCGATGTCTCGCAGAACATTTATTGCCTCTGCCTTGGGGATCGGCAAATGGTCGATTGCTCGCCACTGACAAGTTACGATATTTGCTCAAAAATTGCGTAACATATGATAATATATTACACAGCCAAGACAGGATGAGCTTGGAACGGTTTTCTTTTGACTATCGTAATAGCACAATCTAAGTGATCATATCTGACCAATCACAACAAATGCGAACAACTCACTGAACCAATCAGAACCCGAAGCAGAACATGCCGCCCGCGAAAAGCGCGGGAAAACACGCGTTAGAGAAGTCATGACTGGACTATGTTTTGGTCCTGCATGGTTGAACAAAGTTTATTTTGATTTTGATCACTTCCGACATAAGTTGAGAACCAATCCACACCTAGCTGCAATAGAAGTACTGTAGAATCCTGATTTCTCGAACCTCCAGGGGAAATAAATATTGATTCGAAAAATCAAGAAATTTGAGAAATTCGGGGTAACAGAAAGTACTATCCAAGCGTGAGGGAAACGAAAATTGCTTCGAGAAATCAGGGTTATCGAGAAACTGAGGTTTTGAGAAATTATGATTCTACTGGTAATTAAGTTATGATGAATGTTCTGGGGTCTTCTTTTCTTTACTCAGACAATTTTTTCTGAGCAACCGTTAACTAACGCCGCTTCATTGCATGTGACTGATTTCCGAACAGGGTCTTAAGAGCAAGCTTTTTAACACGGTTGACGTTTTTCAAAGTAAAAACAACCCTCTTCTGGAAAATAACAAGACAAAGGTAGGCTCCTTTATGATAAGTACATTGCTGTTAGTAAGGTCGATGAAAAAATTCCCTTATCACAACTGAATCTCTTAGAGCAAGTCTCTTTCGGTCAGAATCCCGTGTTCCACAAGCGACTGAGCCCGCGGTGTTTTTCAGAGATGTTGCTAAGAAACGTGACGTATTCCCATTGTAACAAGCTTATGTCGCTTTAGGGTGTCTGTCGGATCCGTCTGTACTTGACATTCCGTTTTGTAATGTTTGTTTTTTCAACGGATAGTAAAGTTAACTGTTTGTCTTTGTACTATGTACTATTAAGTTCTCGAAAGTAATATGAAAAAAAAGTATGACAATCGGTTTGGGGAATCATATATCAAGCTTGGGGATAAAAGGATTGAATTATAATATTTTATTACCTGTTTGTGTTTGTGAAGACTGCACTAAATAATTGATAACTCATCTTGATGAAATGTGTGCACTTCACCTCTGTACAGGCCGGGCTGGACAACTGCGTGAAAGCTTGTCAGGTAAGCAAGAAGCTTATGCGCTCACAAAAAAACTGTCAAGCCATTGATAGAATCGTTCTGTACCTAGCACATTGCCTTGACGTGTAAGTTGTGTATTTAAGATCACTTCAGCAGGTTGTTTTATGTTAACGCCTTTTAATAATCATGCCATTTATCAGCCGTTTAATCAAGAGCATGTCAAACATAGCAGTTTGGCATTCTGTAGCGCTCTGTGATTGGTTAACGAACAGAAGTAACGTGATGTTCGCGTGATAATTTGCTTACTAATCCAATACGGCAAACAGGATTAGTTTTGTTGCCCTGGGTTTTCCCCGAGTCTTGCGCTTGTGCGAAAGTTCTTTGTCGAGACTGCCTGGCTAATTTGAAAAACAAAAGCGCGGGCGATATTTTATAGCGTGACTGGCATTAAGACTGAAATTAAGCTGGCAATGGCAGAAGACAGCAAAACGGTGAGTTATACCGTAGTGGTTTTACCATACCTGAAATGAAGCCTTTCTAAAATTGTCAACTTAATTTGTTTTTCGTGATTGGTGTTCTCTTTTTGTATTCTTGTTGTTGTCGTATGCTCTTGCTCGGCTGTGAACGTGGCCGGACGGATTTCCGCTTGTTGTTTCGCTACGCTGAAAATGAAGCGCGAAAGATTTTTTGAAGAGTTTTCAGTTTACTATCACTGTCGGCAGCGTTTTCTTTCATAAGCATTATTGCAATTCCCGCATCCCATTTTCTCGGAAAAGCATTTATGGCGAACGGTTTTATGTAAATATGTAGTCTTATTGGTTGTGGTAATAACCTTTTTAAGCTTTAGTTCATTATATATAGCGGTTTCCGCGCGGAAAAATGCATCTTTGTACAGTCATCCCCTACGTAAAGCATGATAATTTCTAGACACCCAGTTGTTCAAAAGGTGGATAACGCTATCCACCGGATAAACCACTATCCAGTGGATAGCGTAGTTTGTTTTGCTAACACTTTGGACAACTGTGCCCAGATGTCAACTAAAATTTCTGCGCCTCACCCGGTAGAGGCCGGTGTAGCTTTTTCCACCTGTTTCGTTTTGCAAATTGCGTTTTACTTGTGGCATAGGAAGGACAAAAGATTCGAAAAGAAAAGAAAAGAAAAGTAAACGATCTCAAGTTTATTTATTTCCTTTATTTAAACTGAAATTTTTAAGCGGGTAGGGTAAAATTTTTCATCCAGAAAGCTTCACTTAGCTTCAACACTTAGCTGGCAATATAAGCTGCTTTGCTTTAAGGCCCGTTTACACAAGCGATTTTTGTCGCGCAATTCAATGCAATTTTTGTCGCGCCGAAGTTGCATCAAGTTTCGAACATGTTCGAAACTTGATGCAACTTCGGCGCGACAAAATTGCATTGAGTTGCGCGACAAAAATCACCTGTGTAAACGGGCCTTTATGGAGTCAGGTATAGCTTGTAATGCCAGGAGTTTCCTGAGACGTGCTGTAAATAAGCTTGTTATCGAGCCCTTAATTGTTGAGTCTGATTGCTTTTTTCTAGCTCGTGGCTGGCTCATTCATGTAGTTAATAATTCATAATGTCACCTGTTAATTGGCTGACATATATTTTCAAGTCCTTTGTTGCCAACTTGCATGAGGTCTTGTACATAAATGTTGAGACATGTTACGTCCAAAATTTTAACGCACGACTCGAAAATATTTTTGTGGATGGTATACACTCGCTCGATTTTTCTCTCTGTTCGATCGTTAAGAAGCCAAATCTAGAAATAGGACAGAACAAAACTACTCTGACCCGCCCACCGTATATTGAGCAGTTCTGTACTGTCAACAATCTAGTTTACCACACACTATAAGCTTGATGAGATAGCGAGCTTGAAGCGTAGGTCACGTATGATAATCTAGGCTCCCAACTATGTTACTTTACAATTTCAGGCCATAAAAGAGAAGAAATCTTGCAGATCCGGCTCCTTCTTCTCCTTCGGAAAACTCCTCAAGCTAGTTTTGTTGTTGCTAGTAGCGACGGTTGCTATTGACATCTACAAGCACAAAGGCTATCAAGGTACAACGTTTTATTATTCAGTGTCAAGTGCTACAGATTTCACACTTAAATAAATATATCCTTAGACATTTTAGTGCGTCGTATCGCTGTATATTTGTACGAGTCTTGCAGTAATTTGGCGGGCCCGTGGGGCAAGTCAAAAAATACGATGGCAAGAAAAAAGGCTCAGCGAGTAGTGATGCTGGATACTAATAATGATTTATTATGCAACGTTTTCCTTTTCGACTTTCCACAGTCGAAAGGGATATACCGTAAAATTCCGGTTATAAAGCCCCCCTGCTTATACGACCCCCCATATACCTAGAAACAAAAAAATACATCCGGTTATAAGCTCCCCCGGATATAAGCCCCCTGTGCTGGATGATAGTACTGAACAGGGCTAAATGTCGCTTTAATAGAACTTTTTGACTTGAAAACGCATTTCGATCGACACTGCCGTGGCTCGTTTCGAAACGTTTTTTTATTCCGCTTATAAGCCCCTCTCCCCCGGATATAAGCCCCTCCGCTTATAAGCCCACCCAAAACCCCTTACGAAGTTGTATAAGCCCAGGGCGTATAACCGGAATTTTACAGTATTAAACCGGTTCTGTCGAGTACAAATATCGGGAGATATTTGTTCGCACGTTATTTCTTTTCCACGAAGCAGAGTTGTATAATAAAGCTACTTATTGTGATTCTTCGATTTGTGTCGTCGCTTCCATGGCCTTTTGGGCTTTTGTAATATTTTCCAGCATTTAAAACCAGTGTTTATTTTTTCTCTTAAAAGCTAGTAGAACAGCACAGATTGCAAAGGATTATGGCATAGAACAGGCAGCAGTGACAGGATATGGACAAGTGAAGAATGGATTTAATGTTGCAAACAGGTAGCTGCTGTACGTTTCACTGTATTGTCTTCAGTTTTCTCTGCTTATAAACTTCTCCGTAAGTCTCACGCTTCACCTGTGCTGCTGTTGAGTTTCATTCTTCGCTTTACCGAGCATTATTATACAGTTGATTTAATCGAGTGAAAGCACTCTGAACGTACTAAAACATCACTTTTCGAACGTTCAAGTTTGAATGTTTAAAGCAGTGCTGTTCTAATTGAGGACACTAAATAAACAAATAACGGCATTGTAAATACTGTAGAACAGAAGCTTGTAAAGAATCCCAACTGGCAGGAGGCTGACCAGTTGGCCACATACCAGACAACCGAACGCAAATCCATCCATTGGGAGGGAGGAGGATATGAGCCCGGACCTCCGAATAACAACAGAAAGTTGTTGAGAATCGCAACTGGCAACAGGCTGACCAGTTGGCCATTTACCAGACAACCGAACACAAAAACAACCACTGGTAGAGAGGAAGATTTGAACCCGGAAACCCGTGCCCTAGCCACTAGGTCACGCCGCCTAAGTCCCTCTTACAATTTTTCGTACATTGTCAACCAAACAGGTAACAAAAATGTTACAAAACGATCACCAACAGCAGTTGTCTTGATGTTCAAATAAATTCTCCCAACTAGTATTATATAAAATGTATGGGAAACACTAAGGAGAGTTGGCATGTTGACAACAAAATGCGCTTAAAATTTTTCTTTACAGCTGGGTTCAAACGAACTATCCAACGTACTACAGCAAGTTTAGAGAACACGCCGATCCAGCAGCAGCATTTGTCTGGGAAAAGCTCACCATTGTTGGAGCATTTATAGCAGAAACAACCAAACCAGCGAGAGATTATCTTAACGTCAAAATACCACAGCTTTTAGAAAAGGTGAGAACGTCCACTCCACTACTGATCATATAGTCATTTCTCCCTTGCCTTGTGGTTTGAATGTGACTTGGGAAATATGATATTTTTTTTGACTTGGAAATTTCAATAGCTGTACATACTCGAGAACACATCCAAGACATCTCGGGAGAAATAAGATTGGTTTTGAAGGCTTTTAAATCTGTCTAAGAAATTTCTCAAAAATGTGATTTGCGATCAAAGAGTTTTTAAAGTAAAACAACGAGCAGCTATCCCGTAGGAGTTTCGAAGCAACTGAGTTCACGAAGAGGGTTAAACGAGCTCTGTCACGAGAATTTCGCAGATATTTGGTCTAAACTGTTCTGAAATTAGTGGTAGGCAACTTGACCCATGAAAAACATTATCTTTGAACATCTAAAGGAAGACATAACCTTCAATACGTGGATAGAAATCAAACTACGGCTATAAATATCAATTTTTTTTTGGAGACGCGCGAAAACAACTCGAAAAGTTTAGCTAAACTTTTCAAGTTTTAATCCATTTCCATCGTAGCCATCTGCAGCTAAAGACGCTTGTTAACAGTTTCGGTGCTCTAGTATAGCAATTGTTAATAACAATGACATATTAATTTTTGTTTTCCTTCGTCACTAATATAAATTTTGGCTGTTCAAAAATCTGTTAAAATCCGTGACAAAGCCCCTTTTAGCTTCTTAGGACGTGTTCACACCTAGTGCCCGAGCACTGGCACCTGAGCTTCGGCCAAAAAAAGGAAAACGTCGCGTTCAGACACAGAAAACCAAAGTGCCTAAGGACCCTGAAGTGCCCGAGTACAAGGGCACGGACACCGTGACCGAATTCTGGTGTGGGTACTTGGAAAAATATGTTCACATTAGTGCCCAACGAGAATCGTACTCGGGCACTGTGCCCAGGCACCAAGTGTGAACACAGCCTTAGGCCGAGTTCACACTTAGTGCCCAAGCACTGATGGCTGAGCACTGGCACAAAAAAGCGTCGTGTTCAGACACAGAAAACCAAAGTACCCAAGTACCACTGGCGTGGGTACTTGAATAAAAGATGTGTTCACATTAGTGCCCGTCAAAAACCGCACTCGGGCACCGTGCCCGTTCACCAAGCGTAAACACAGCCTTGACCAAAAGGAAATACTATAATCACCTTCCTAACATTTTGTATTTTTCGTGAAGATTGAAACCGAAGGCCCAGTGTATCTTGGCATAGTTCGTGATCATCTTAAGCACGTGTGGGACACGTGTTGGCCTGTGGTTCATAAATACTTGGTAATAATTTGGGATTTCCTGTCGGAACACGTCCCAGTCCTCCTCGCCAAGGCGCAGGAGCTCATAACAAATCTTGCGTACAAGATTTACGAACTCGCCCCAGACTTCTTCTCGGCGGTGGCGTCCTGGTTTGCAAAGCTTGGTGAAAAGATTGTGGAAAAGCTGCCTGATGTGTTGGCTGTCATTCAAGAGTACGCTATCATAGCTGTCAATTTGGCTGTCAATCTTATTCACAGTGCAGTGGAGTGGGTTCAGAATATGGCTGGAAGGTACGTGGGGTCCCTGTGCCTTGATTGATTTTGCTGACTGTTTATATAAAGCTGTTTTCTGAAGATTATCGTGAAACTAAGATCAAAGCAATCACAACTGCCCAAGCAAAGCAAAATACCGTAAATTTCCAGTTATAAGGCCTGGGCTTATACAACTTCGTACGGGGTTTTGGTTGGGCTTATAAATGGAGGGGCTTATATCCGGGGGGCTAATAAGCGGACTCAAAAAAAACGTTTCGAAACGAGCCACGGCAGTGTTAATCGAAATACGTTTTTAAGTTAAAAAGTCATAATTAAGCAACAATTAGCCCTGTTTAGTAATGTCATCCAGCAGAGCGGGGGGCTAATAAACCGGATGTTTTTTTTGTTTCCAGGGAGATGGGCCTATAACCGGGGGAGGGGGGGAGGCTTGTAACCGGAATTTTTTACGGTATTGCAGTAAAGCAATATTATACTGTAGCAGCTAGAAACAGAAAACATGACGCTGGTGCCAAACGCGCGTAGGAAAACATGTTTCCATAAATTTTCTACCTACGCATCCCATGTTACAGTCAAGAAGAAGTGAAATCAAAAATTGAAATCGTTTTCTTTGCGGTCTTCTCTTTTAGCTTTAATCAGCCTTAAAAGCTAAGAAATGTTGGGCAGTGTTAATATGTGCTGACTGACAAGCGACACACACTTAGTAGCTTTTTGTGTGGTTTTGAACTGTTAGCAATTTGGCCCGTATACACCGACACTTAAGGTGGTGGCAAACGAGGACACAATGTTGCGGACACATCGTTGCTCACGATTGTTTTTATGCTGCGCAAATCGGGAAACATTTGTTGCGGACACAAAATGTGTCTGAAAGAAATCAGAAACATTTTTGTGTCCGCAACAAATGTTGCGCGCGCGGGCAAACGGGGAGACATTTGTGTCCGCAACATGGTGTCCTCGTTTGCCACCGCCTTAAGCGTTACATAAATTCTTTTCATGACAGTCGAAAGCGATAATTCTGTAACTAAACGTTTGTCCCATTCTTTATTTAGTGCTGAAGTCCAAGACACAGTTCATCAAAAATCAACGATGGCTGGATCATCAAAACCGCAATAAAGCCAGGAACTCACCGCCATCATGGAACGACATGACGGCTTTTAATATTTCACTCCGCCGTCTTCCCTTACAGCTGACAACACTTGCGTGAATTTTGCAGGCAGGAAAACCTTGGCCAGTGTTTATTTGTTTATAGGTCAAAGGATTCATCATTCTATATGATTCATCTCACAAGATACCGAGTTCTCTGTAATAAACTACACCCAAATTCTTGTTACCAAGTGTCTATGGTGTCATTTTATTAGAAGGTAACTACAGCGGAACTTCTCGTTAACTCGAACCAATAGCAAATTCCTTTCCCACAGTCGAGCACTGTAATTTTCCTCCTGGTTTCTTGAACCAATTTTCGTTGCCCTTTGAGGTTCGAAAAATCGGGATTCCACGGTAAACTGATCACGTGACATAAATCTTGTAAGCATTCGCACAAAATGAGAATAGACGATGAAGTAAGAGCAAATAAGTGCCAGTGAAAGAACAGCATAACAGTAAGTTTTCAATTGTTCTAAAACCAAAGAAATCACTCTGGCCACTCATAAAGGACAGGCAGCTGGTTTCTGTTCTCCAGTTTTGCCGTCGACGTTCTCAAACTCCGTATGCAAAGCATAAGCAATTTAAACCATTTTATAAGATAAATTGAACTATTAAAGCTTTGTTAGTATTATTAATCGGCTTTCGAACAACCCTGCCCTGGCCGTACAGGGGAGTGAAATGAAGATGTTCATGGTTGACAGGGTCATGGGAAAAGTCGGGGAAAAACAAAACTTTTTCAAGGTCAGGCAATTTTGCTAAAAGTCAGGGAAAATCTTAGTTCTTGTCAAAGTCAGTGAAAAGTCAGGGAATTTTGTTTTCAGGTTTCCACAAGGTTTTGTGAAGATTATGAAGACATTTTCATTCGAAAAAGTATGCTGCAGGATGGTTCAGTCGATCGAGTTATGATTCAAATGCAGCATTTTTGGTCAGTGGTTTTCGTTGTGAATGCCTTCCTCCCGATAAGGAAGAGAAATCGGAAGAAGCTTGGGAACCAGTGTTTTCCTTCGGCCATTTTTATCGAAGCGTTATTGATAATTCGCCTAATGTGAGGTCAGTGAAAAGTCAGGGAATCTTTTGGGCTCTTATGAGTGTCAACCCTGAATTGTTTATACAGCTATTTCGAGAAAAGTCGGAAAAAAAAGCACCAAAGTGCAGGCGACAGGACCGATAGGTGGTCTGGGTATTCACTGAAATTTTGCATATTGTCCCAGGGGAAATGTACAAATTAGTGTTTTTTTTTTCACGTGGAGAATTTGTTTTTCTTCTCAGCAGACCTTAAAATGTCGCTTTACTTTTACTGTCGTATGTTTTTGAATTAGGAAAATTCTTCTAAAATTCAGCGTGGCTAACGTACCTTGTTTCTCATGTTTGTAGCGAAAGAAGACGAGCAAAATTCGCGTCTAGTATGTGGTTATATCTCATTAGTATTCAACATGTGCAGCAGCTCAACACTTCTACCCAATAATACCTTTCAGTCTTGTCGCGTGCACTTGTGTGCTCTTTTTCCGACAACCTTTCTCGAAATGGCTGTCTATTTGAGGTTTGATTCGTACCCGTGGCAATGACTCCGTAGACTAATTATTCCTCAATTAAGCTCAAACGATTTGACGATGATTGAAACTCATATATAAGCGCCAGAAACTTAGATTGGCTTCTTATTTGTTCTGTGCCATTGTCTGAACTAAACTGAATACTTTATATACCCTCGGATTGTAGAGTAGCCTATCTCTGAGCATTTTCCCACCCCAACCTGTACAGTACAACGGGCAAAGACCAGACCACAACACCGGGAACTACGTGGCTATGCTCTTTAGACCATAAGAGTGAAGATACAAGAGACAGAGCCTACGGTTTAGCGTCCTTATTCGAGAAAACTAGAACAACCAACCATTTGCAAAGGCAGCATATTCTCCTCTGTGATTTTAATAAATATATCCTGGTGTTAGTCCGGTTTCGGGCTCGAACCCCAAACCTCCCGCAAGGTAGTCCAGCGCTCTACCGACTGAGCTAACCGGTCGTCGGTCGGTCTGTCATTTACAGTGAGAACCTAAAGGCTTACAGATCTATGAGTTTCATTTAAGAAACTGAATGCATTCCCCAGTTTAACATTTGTAGCTTGATTTGCATTATTACTTTCCGTAATAAAACGATATAACCACTCGAAAGCGGAACTTTAAACTTTGCTCTTTGGCATTGAGTTGAGTAGCTATTGAAGTGATGACGAAAGTCAATCAGAACCACTTAGGAACATCACAATAAAGTTAGTGGTGTGTGCATGTGACGCTAGCGCTAGGTAAATAAAACGAATATCCAAAAACAAACACAAGAGGCGTGAACCGTGTACAACGATCGCGCAGCGGAGGGATCACGCGAGGCAATGCGGTAACGTGCATTCAACGTGCAATTACAATTTTCGAGAAAACCACGGAAATGGTTTTGCGATGAAATACTGGAATGCAAATATTGGACCAAAAGTGATCACGCTGTAATCACCAAGCAGCTTGTGTGAGCTCATTCCCGGCCCGCCCACAGGCTGTAATCTGACAGAAGGCGTATAAGTGCTTGCGAGAGTTTCTAGTAGTTTACATGCGCCAGTTGATGTAATTTTGTGCATTTTAGAACTCTTTTGATAAACATCCGAGCAAAGATCAGCCAACTTCAATGTGTGAATTGTTGACAGATTTACCAATGGGCAGTCGCTATACGGAAAGTTAACATTAAATGTTTACTTTCCACAGGATCGCGAGCGAGGAGAGAAAACGCGCGTGTAGAATTAGCCGCGCGCGCGAGCTGTTAATTACCATGTGCAACATAGCAGAACAAACTACTTTTGAGACGAGCTTCATCACGGACGCGCATCCAGAAAATGTAGGTTAGAGTTCTCAAACTCGTCGTTTGTAATCCATCTCAATCTTTTGCGATCCTAACCATCGCTTTTTCAAAAAAAAAAAAAATACGCATTTGAAGAATTTTTAAACTTTTAAAATAAACTATTGAATTGAGTTTTCCCTTGATTTGAAGGCAATTTTGTACACGGAACTGAATTAATGACCAAATATATTGAGAAAGTAGCTCAAACGAGCAGGTTCCTGCGTACTATTAAGAGATTAATTGTGCGTAAATCAAGTGAATGATAAACTTAAATAGTTTGGAGGGTTCATAAGTTACTTGAAGCTTGTGAGAAGTTTAGTTTCTGTAGCGTGTTAAGCTGTAGTAACCAGTTATGCTTGTTTAATATGAAAGTCCTAACTGCTTGACTCTAATAATCAGTCATTTTCAACTACGTACGCTATTTCAGGTTCAACTAAAACTTCCGTGTTTCAGATCACTAACTATAAGCTAGGAACAGGAAGCGGCTGGAGTCCTAGCTACTAAACACCAAGTAGGGGAACTGAGAATGACACGACTTATAGAGCTCGGTAACGTCACGGGCGGAGCATTTTGAAAAATTTAGCCAAAGTTCGTCATTTGCAATCCCTTTCAATCGTTATTATCTTTGGTGTTTTTCTACCATAGGACGCTATTATTTTGAACCGGATTCCTTCGATTTTATAAGGCTGTTAAAATTTTGTACAACATCGCAAAAAATAACTGAGACAGACGTGCAAAGGCGGAAGATGAAATGGCCGGCAGAGATTGTTAACTTAGAGTTTAGCTTATGTATAAGCCGGCAATATACTGTACAGTAGTGCACAAACAGTTGAAAACAATTACTTGTGTAGGAGGGAAGCTTTAGTGTAACGAGTGTTCATTTGTTTTCATTTTGTTTACAAGTTATTCTTTTGCGTAAGGTTCTGCAGTTATTTTACGGTAAACGCGTAGGAAGAAATCAGCTGATTCAGCTATTATTAGTATGGTGCTTACTGTAAAGTGGGCACGTGACCAGACAAGTTCGGTTTCGGCTGAGAATTTTCCTCGTTGTTTTTATTCGCTCTGGTAATTTTAGTGTACATTTTTTCGCACGCAAGAACCGCGGAAGTCAATTCAAAATATCGATGACTTTCAATGATAATGTTCACTCTTCCCGTTCCCAGATTCCTTTAAATTAAAGGAAGAGTAAAATACATGAAAGACATGTACAATGGCGGTAGAAACACTTAGTTGTTGAAAAATCTAACTGAGGCTGCAAGGAGGGATCAGTGAGGGATGCTCTATATTGCATAACAGAGTGACGAAGTTTAGCGCAGATTTCGTTGTTGTCATAACTGCAACAAAACAGTAGTCAGTTTTCAACTGTGTTACGTAATTTTTTTTCGATCATTGAATATCGACCACATTTGGTATGAGCTGGCATGAATTTTTTTTCCTGCTGTTACAGGTGTCTGATTCCAAGTTGGCATGGCAACCGATGATAAATGTCAAATAAATAGTAGTTTCACAACTGCTGAAATTTCCACTAAAATGGAAAGTTAAATGTCTCCGCCGAGAATTTCAACGTGAATTGTATTTGTAATTGAGCCTTAGTCGATATGTATGTTGAAGTCTGTGGCTCACCCGGTAAAAAATGATTGAACTAAGTGACTTTCAAAATGATCGGGCATTACTAAGGAAATACAAATCGCTTTCGTTCTGTTTGTTCGGAGAGTCACGTTCAATTCGGCTGTACTCGATGGGGGAGGGTTCAAAGTTCACAAGGCCGTCATTTGTTTAAAGACGTTGTTTAGAAACTTTTACCGGAAACTGCATAACATTACGAAGTGTCCGCTTGATAATATCCTCGCTTTATACTTGGCGCAAGGAACGCTGCTGTGATATAAGACAAGGTTCAGCCCAGGCCAGGGTACAGCAAGAGGGTACGTCACATCAGAGTGAACTACATGGTATACTATGAGTGTTGGCTCAGTACTCACTAACTCTAAACTGTACACCAGTTTGTGAGTTACGTGCATGCATTTGAGACTTTGGCAATTTTGGCGGAGGGGCGGACAGTCGATCCATTCGGAAGTATCGGCGCCCACGAAAAGTCTTATCTCGAGACCACAATGACCACAATTCTTGATCTTCAACAAATGCAAGTCAGGCTGCACTTCTCGGCTTTGTAAAGGCGTTGAAAAAATTTTACGTTTCAGTGCATTAAATCTCTGGACTGAAAGACAAGCCAAGCTGAAAATTAAAAACTTAAGATTTTTGTTTTGTTGCTTTATCTTATTGTCTAACCCTGTCTCTCCACCGCCTCCATTTGCAGTTAATTGATCTGTGTTTAATTTGCGGTTCACCGTCTGTTTCGTGCTTTCCATGTCCGGGTCATTGCGTGATCGGTTCTTTTCGGGGCATGAGTTTCTCGTGAACGTAAAACGCCTGTTATTTCCGTCCAAAAATACGAAATCCGATTTAAAGTAACGATATTATGTGATGGATTAGGTATTCAACTTAATAATGTGTATGCTTCTAAAAATGTTTAAAAAAATAGTAAAAGCTACTGCCCGTTCCATCCGTGATCGGTAGACAATCGACACATACAATTCATATGACGAGGTTTTAATCTTTCGTGATGGCTTTTATTGATTGCCACAAAACGGAGCTCTCCCAATAACCAAAGCCTTGCGACTGCTCAATATATTTTTTATCACAAGAATGTTGAGCATTGACAACGATATTGGCTTGAGAAAAGTCTAGCGTGATGGAGCAATTTACATTTACAAGTGAAGTTACGAGTACAGTGATACCCAAGACTTCACAAGTCACGCACAGCTTCAGAGTTTGCATCGTTACCGTCGTAACCAGCTACAAAACAACATGTAATTATTTGACTTGGTCTTCGTCATAGCATTTCCGTTTGATTCACAAAAAAAAATTGCAAGCGGCGAAGGTGCTGTGACAAAATCCGTTGTTAATCACGTTCATGCGTTGTGATCACGGAATTAAGTGCATTGTTGCGAATTACGTGTTTCGTGCCATATGACGTCAATGGGCTTACCCGTGAAGAATTCAAAGCGCATAAAAACAGACTCTCTTGTACGAACTTCACAATCCTCGTCTTCCATAGACTCAAAAACATCATTGAGATTAACGGCTCTGCCCGACTTTACACAGTTTGGAACAAGTTACTCGAGAAAGGAAAGCGAAGGTAAGAAATTGTGCATAAAGTGTTCATATAAAATTAAAGCTCTTGTCGTTTTTGTTGATATCACAAATTAAGCCGTTTAGTCATATATTTTAACGTAATCATTGCAAAAATAATATTAAAAAAATAAAAAAAAAATGATTCGTGATAGTTTTCTCAACGATTTCCGAAGAGTTGCAACATTTCTTTACGTTGCCAAACAGGTATAAATTTTCGTGCACCTTTTCTCGCAACGGCGTAACAAATTCAAAGATAGCTTAGTGCGAGGACAGAGGCACATAAAATTGCGAAGACTATTAATACTGACTTAAATTACAAAGTTTATAATTTACGACTAAGAACTAACAAAACAGAAAGAAAACAACGTGTCACCGTGTATCTTGATGCAGAGCATTAGTGTAAACAAGCTTGTGGGCGTTTCACAATCGACACTGAGTCATGTTCTCGAATCCGTCACGCTTCACGTACTTACCATGCGTGGGCTGCGCGGCTTTCCACGTGTTTTTTTGTAGTCCAGTTTCTTCTAAAATTCACTTTTCTGAGCTTTGAAGCATTCGATATCCGTTCCAAAATCATAATAGTTCACAATTGAACCTGTTTTGTCTTTACAGCGGGAAAAATGATACTCAAGAACGAAGCACAAGAGAATGCAATGCAAGAAACAGCAGCGTTAGCCCAATGTTTACAGGTAAACAACCAACGGTTCTCATCCCTGGTCATTAGTGATATTTGCATGAATATTAACAATCAATACGTTCATAAACTAGCGTTCATGAAGCCACGGTCAAACTAGCTGGTCTACCATTAAAGTTACAAGAAAACTAAGCTCAAAGTCATCTTCAGTTTCTTTCACAAGTTTTTTGTATCATTTTAATAAAAGAGTGGTGATGGTTCGCGTCCAGCATCTTTTTACATATTTTGTATTGCGCAAGTTTCGTGCATATAAAATAGTCAATTGAAAAATCCAAGTTCAAACAAATTAAAATATAATGCATCTTTAAAGTTGAGCATTATGTAACCCATGTTAACTCGGAGTATGTTTAAATTTTCTAAAATTAAAAGTAATCAAAACTGCAAAATTACTTGTGCAGAACAGCCGAGTAAGTTCCTCGATACTGGGAAAGCATTCAAACAATGAAATGCTTGCAGAAGCGAAGGTAATTTAGACAATCTAGGCCAATATACTATATATGCGACTACATATGGGTAATATCAACACCGATTGACGAACAACGTTGTCACTAGACACGGAAGATGACTTCTACTCAGGTTTTCCGTAACATCAGTCGCCCACAAGCACTACTTTCTATGATCATCGCCTAATGAAGTATAAATAATTTTTCATTTATTTTTTTAGGCCTCTCCAAGATCGTGTATAGCGATTAGAATCAGTGTGTTAAGAGCCAGGAATGTCACCCAAGGATGGTACGACTGGAGTAAGTTTTACTTATTAACCAGATCCAAGTTCTTAGAAGAGGAAACAATGAAGCGGACGGAGAAAAAAGTCCCGCGCCCGTCCGCGTACTGTGCGAATGTTGCTCTTTATAATATTCAGATCTAGGCCCGTACAAGCTACCTGGCATGCGAGGTAATGTAATTTAATTTAAGAATATTTTTTGTTTGTTTCCTTCTACAGTCGATACTCCAGATCCATATTTAAGGATGAGAATTCCCACATCACCTGAAATGGTCAAAAGAACTAAATGCGTGTCAAACAACAAGAACCCGATATGGAAGGAAGAGCCATTTGTTTTTCATGTTGACCCTGATGAAAACAACGTTTTAGGTTTGTGGAAAATAGTACGACCTTAGTATCATAAAGCTGGCCTCCATTCGTTGGTTGAACCGCCATTTTCGAGTAAAACCAGTAAAACTTGTAGATTAGACATCATTCCTTTCCTGCTAATCGCTATTCCAAGGTGGCGCGGCCGAAAAGAGAACACAACATAAATTGAAGGACTATTCAATTTAGCTGGCGATTTCTGTCGCTTGGTAGTTCGGAGGGGCGAAGCACCGAGTTAACCATCAAAGTCGATAGAAACCGATAGCCTGCGAACCTAGATGAATTTTCGTGTGTAGTTTTAAGCCGCAGAAAAGGATAGTTACTTCCTGCATGTGTCGCAAAGTGAGGGAGAATTATACCTTGTTATAATGTAAGTGTAACTAAATAAGCTTTGTTCTGCTTGCAGAGCTTACCTTGTGGGATGAAGATTACGATGCTGATGATCAAATCGGTGAAGCAGTATGCTTATCCCTGAAAAATATACGTCTCGGTATACCGGAGCCCAGGACCCTGAAATTTGGAGAGGCAAGTAGTTACCACATTCAACTTTTATCCTTGTATAAAAATCCAGAATTCATGGATTCCCACTGTACTTTACTAATATCACCAGAAACGGCGCATTTGAAAAAGAGAATTAAAACGCGCCCAATTCTCGACAATTCAGTATTTCAAGTTTGGCTTGTAATCCGGTTACAGACAGGCTGTAATTTTATAATCATTCTTGTTTGTCTTGTTTATTTTCGGATTGCAATAATTAGTTTAGATTTTCGTTTTTAATTCTAATTTCTCCATCTTTTAGTATTCTGAGGTCGACATCATCTTGGAGGCGTCTAGAGTGTAAGTATTCTTAATTTATGATTTTTAAAACCGATTTATTATCTTGATTTCGTTTTCGTTTATGATTCCAACTTCACGATTTACGAATTCTTATTTTTTCCAGTGCTGAGGAACATTCAGACCTGCGTTACAGCACACACTTGTGTGACGAGGAAAAAGAATTCAGAGAAAAGAGGAAAGCTATCGTGTTTGAAGCTATGAACAAAATGCTAGGAGATCAAGGACCCCAAAATATGGATGAGGTAAAGAACGTTTGTTCCTACCAGCCTTGACCGTGATCAGCATGTAATGTCTTCTTGCCAAACCAATACACTGCCTTACAGACAGGTTAGGAGAAAGAAGCAATCCATCAACTAAGGGATATTGTCTTAATGAACCACCGCTGTGGAATTCAGAAAGATATTGTATTTCGTACTTGGGATTGTATGTGGTAGCTTATTAAATTTGAAATTCGTTACACCGCATATTATGACTTTAAGCAGGGGCACCCAACGACCGAATCTTTCCAAAGACGTCAGAAGTGACGTAAATGGATTTCTCTATGTTCTAGAAGGCTTTTTAGTTAATTTGGAGATGCCCTAAAAAATATTTATCTGTTCGGATATTTAAGGGGAACTTTCGTCGTTTCGAAAATTCTAGGGTCCTTTTTTGAGTCATCCGAAAGTTTTAGCTATCCTGATGGATCTTGTCGAAAGTTCGAGGACACTGAGAGACCATATTTTCACTAGAAAATTTTAGGGGAAGTTTTTCGTTATACGTGTGCTTATCGAAATTTCGCGAAAATACTAGGCAATATAAATGTTTATCCGAATATTATAGGCGTTAAACCTATTCATCCGAAAACGTTAGGGGGTGTAAATTATACGACAGGATCGAGTACGCGGTCGTGGCCCTAAATTTGACCGCTAATTAGACCACAAAAAACAAAAATAACTTCTCCAATAATCTTATAAGTAGGCTAATGCACATCAATTCCGAAAATTCTAGGGAAATTTACAGTTTTCCGAAAAAATTTGAGAAGTCTAGAGCGTCGCTGGGAAAAAATTTCGAAATTCTTAGGCGACCTTCCATCCGAACAGATATTTTACCGAAATATTCCGTTGGGTGCCCCTGTTTAAGAGGTAACTTTGTTCGTAATACTGACAGTTTGACGGATGGGTGAAAACATGTTGATGTTATGTTCGCCTTTCGTCTCCAGGTTCCCACAATAGCCGTCCTTGGATCAGGGGGAGGTTACCGAGCCACCACGGGCTTTAGCGCCGCCTGTCGGGCTCTGGATGAAATGGACTTGTTAAGCTGCGTTACGTATCTGACCGGTTTATCCGGTTCTGCCTGGTAAGTAAACAAGTTTCGTCCCCAGAATAGTCATGGCTGCCTTTGCTTTGTGCCGCATATTTCGTTATCGTTTTCGCAGAGAATATCGTTGATCCGTTTTGTGTCTTGTATCTTTAGGGGTCTGTCACTATTGTATTCTCAAACTGCGGGTGAAAACGTCGACCCCAGGGAGACACAGAAAAATATCAGGGAACAGCTGCAGTGGGGGCCCATGTGGTTACTTACCCCCAGGAGAGTGATGCAATACGTTAAAGAGATCTCCGAGAAATGGAAGAAAGGACAGCCTGTTAGCCTGACAGATTTTTATGGTCACTGTGTTGGAGAGAGTCTGCTGGGACCGGTAAGTTCATAATAATAAGTTTCACTTACAAATATCATGAATATCAAGGCATTATACTCGGGGAGTAGGGCCATGGGGGAAGGGCGGGGGAGGGCAGGGGGCATACAATAAGTGATCACCAAAAGGAATCGTTTTGATTGCAAACAAATTCTGTTATTACTATAAGAAAAAATGTACAACAGTAATGGGATGTGTATGTCAGTGTTGGAGCAGTCCCTATTTTGCTTTAAAATCCGTGGAAGGAATGCTAAAATAGCGAGCACGATGCTCGAGCGGCGAAAGGCGTAGTCACAACATCACAAGCCGCGAGTTGTGCTATTTTCGCGTTCGCCCAACGGATTTTAGAGCAAACGAGAGACCGCTCAGAGGCTGCTTCCCTCGGCCTGTAGTCGGCCTGTAGTCGGTCTAGTTGACGATTTTATTGAAGACTGGCCAATTTCATTCGCTTTTCTTCCGTAGTTAGCTCAACAACTCAACGAGCTTAACAGCAAATAATATTTGTTTTTGTTCAACAGAAAAAGAACTCAGTTAAGCTGAGTCATCAACAAGAGAAGGTCCAAAATGGTGCCGTTCCCATGCCGATATACACCGCTATTAACTCTAAACGAGACATATCAGCACAATCATTTGCAGGTGAGATTTTTTGGCATGGAATACGACATTTGTTGACCCCAGTCACATTTCACTTATAAATTCTCATTTGTAATTCTTATGCTTCAGAATGGGTGGAATTCACACCTTACGAGATCGGAATGGACAAATATGGCACATTCATGAGGACAGAACTGTTTGGAAGTAAATTCTTTTGCGGAAAACTTATTGAGAAATTCCCGGAATCTCCGCTTTACTATCTGCAAGGTATGACATGTTATCCTTATTATCAACTGTCATATGTTGAAAACCATCCAACGGCCAAATGACAAAAAGTCCATTTGCAAACTACGAGAGGTCCCATGAAGTCACAATAACGAGCAGAAAAAATGGCCGCGCAAAATCAATCTCGTCCCCAGGGCTTTTCCCTTCTTGCCCTGGAGACGAGGTTGCGCGCAAAATATTAGAGTAACGAGGGAATATAGGGATCTTATTTCTTTAGTGCCCAGCGCCAAATTTTGTGCGGCCATTTTGGTGATATACTGAATATAAGTAAAGATTACTAATAGTTTTTCTGTTATTCGACCATCTTTCTTTGTTGATAGATGAGCAACATTCATATACTTTGCCATTACAGGCTCCCTGTTATATAATTCACTTCTTGGTTTAGAATTTCTTAAATTATTAACTTTACATTTGGATGTTTCCTTTTGTTTAGGAATTTGGGGAAGTTTCTATGCCATTCTTTTAAATCGAGTCTTGAAAGAAGAAAAACATATAAATACGGAACAAGACAACGAGCAAAAACTATTAGGTAAGAAAAGCGTTTTATTAGAGGTTTACACCTACAGTTCTCTTTCATGTGACCTCCAGTCCGGACAAGAAGCTAAAATCATAAGGGTGGGTTAAGTGGGAGTCCACTCCCCCCCCCCCCCCCCCCCCCTCTCGCCTCCTTCATAACCATCTGCTTTTCAACAAATTCAAAACGAGCGTCATACTATTAACCTGAGGGTTACGTCATTGAGTCTAACGCGGTATTTGTGAACTGTTTTTACCAGCGGCAGTTTTCGTTTGTCTTTTATCCAACTAACGCCTTTTTTTGTTCCCTGACAGAAAAGCAGTTCATCTCCGAAAACAACAACGACGATGACGATTCTGACGATGACGAAGAGGAAATTGTAAACGTGGAAGGGAAAACGAAAAAAGAAAACATCGAAAGCTCCCTTATGGCTAAACTGCAAAGTGATGTTAAAGCAGATGAAGAAACTCACAAGTTGGATGGTAAGGCGACGAAAAACCAAAAAACAGAGAAGAAGGAGTTTCGGAGGAAAGTCATAGACTACGTGCTAGAAAAGTTACCAGGCCTCCAAAGTCGGTCACGAAGAGCCGGGCTTGTTCACAACTTTCTGCGAGGCCTGGGACTCAATGTATCGCAAGGTATGTCAAACAACACGCAAAGATTTATTCATTTTTTCTTGTGAAAAGAATAGGTCATTTCCGAGTTGCCCTTTGCCTCATTTTCAAAACGAGTCTTCGTGCGAAACCATTCAAATGAAAATGTGTTTGATTTTCATGAAAATGGACAGGCACGTGAGACTCATTTTCATATGAATTGTTCCGCACGAAGAGTCGGTTTCGCACACAGAGGCAAAAGATAACGCGGAAATGGCCTATTCTTCACTTAAATCCATATTGCACAACTATGCAAATAAAAAGTCGCTAGTGTGTACGCGTCAGGACCGCTCAGTTGAACTGGCGGTAGGGAATGTTTCGTGTGATTTGTGTCAAGACAATTACAAGAAACGTTGCTCAATGCAAGACTACTAGGAATGCATGCATAGGACATTTCGTGTTGCGTTGCAGTAATCGTTTCGAAACGAACTGAATTCTATTTCGTACAGCGCGTGCTGCAATGGGGAGGGGGGGAGGGGGAGGGATATACACTTGGCAAGCTTTTGAAAGACAAGTGAAAGAAACCTTAGCTTTCCCGCCTAGCATACTCCCTTACTGACAAATGCGTGATTATATTTTAGGCTACACAGATGGTGCGGGGACGATGTTTCCTGAAAGGGAAAACACATGTATAAACAAAAAACGGATGGAGCTAATTGATGCTGGATTGATGTTCAACTCTCCTTACCCACCCCTCCTAAGGACACAAAGGTCCGTTGATCTTATCCTGTCATTTGACTTCAGTGCCAGAGAGTCGGACGAGGAAAGACCTTTCAAGGTAATTACGTCACACCTTGAATTGATTGGTTATTGGGGAGGTCATGATGGTCCAATGGTTAGCGCCCTGGACTCCGGATCGAGTGGTCCGGGTTCATGCTTTGACCGCGGTCTTGGCACAATAATGTTGTGACCTGTTATAGCTACAATCTACGCTAGTTTAGTGCAAATTATACTCTTTATTTATTTTCTGCTTCTACCCCTTTAGTGTTGTTTCAGAACATTGTTTCTATACTGGAGGCGTGATTCTTGTTTGAGCTAGAACTGCTACCCGACGCTTTCCTATGTGTAGTGGCTGTTACTCTCGACTGTTGACTAAATTCAAGTAATATTTTCTTCCTCAGAACATTAAATTAGCCGAGGACTGGGCGAAACGACACGGTCTGCTTTTCCCGCCAATCGACGCGGACGAGCAGTTTGACCGAGAGGGCTGGAAAGAGTGTTACGTATTCAAGGATCCAACAAACCCCAAGTGTCCCATAGTGCTTCACTTCGTTCTTGTCAACAAGAGTTACAGAGATTTCCTACGGCCAGGTGAGAGAAAGTCTGGTTGATTCATTTTTCAGGACTCCATGGAGAATTTTGTTTTCAATCAGTTTTTTTCCTGAATTTTTTTTTAGGAGAAAAAAAAGAGAGAAAAAAAGATCAAACAACAACTTGCACAAAAAGTGTAAATTGTAGGGTCTAATAGCGACAGAGTACATCAAAGGAAACACAAAAGACAAACGCTTTATACAAGTAGATAAAATACAGATGCTACCGGTTAAAAATACTCTAATTTTCACATTTTTATTTGTCATTGTAAGTAAAGTTCTTATTCTTGCTCTCGTTATGTTGCGGCTACTCGTTTTAAGATTGTATCACCATTGAAAATGCTTCAGACCAAAACAAGTTTCTCAGATAACTGTCAAGTTTATCTCATGTGATTATTGCTTGCTTTACAGGAATCCCTCGAATTTCGAAAGAGGAAAAGAAAGCTGGCAATTTCCCCCTGTTCGATGATCCAGATAAACGCTTTAGCACGTTCAACTTAAAATATTCTCATGACATCTTCGACAGGCTTAGTGGTCTGGTTGAAT
Source organism: Meandrina meandrites (assembly GCA_963693305.1). NCBI lineage: Eukaryota > Metazoa > Cnidaria > Anthozoa > Scleractinia > Meandrinidae > Meandrina > Meandrina meandrites. The sequence continues at coordinate 27,675,729 of OY855913.1, forward strand.
TTAACACGGCGCTAAATGAACAGCTTATAAAAGATACCATGGCAGAGTGTGTGCAGAGGAAGAGAACGCTCAATCATTGAAACAACTTCATCTTCTTGGTTCCCGGATGTAAGAAAAGTCCCGGATTACGTATGAAAAAAGATGACGTCAGTTACACGAATATTGAATGACACTGAGCATTTCAAAGAAAAACTATTGATTTAACAATTAACCTACCTTGTTCAACCACGCAAAATTAGCTAAAATTGTATTTCTTGTACTATTTTTAACATAAATTAACCAGGATTAGATGATTTCATGACAACAGTCGCCCGAGTATAAAGGAATAATGAAGTATTTAAGTAAAATGATTAAACAAACCAGTTTTATATTAATATGTACGATAAAACAGATTTAATATATTTATTGTTAAGAAAACTTAACACCCCAAATGAAATTTTATATGCATTGTAAATTTTGCAATCTATTATTTATTTTAACTAACGTTCTAGTTAATGCACACAATGTTATCGTGTTGACATATAAAATACATCCTAACGTATAATTGTACAAAATAGTATCTATTTTTAAAATAAATCATTTAGCAAATTATCATTACCTGAGTGAATTTTACTTTCAGTAGCTTGCTGGGGTGCCCGTGACCCGTGACCCGTGACCCGTGACCCGTGAGCCCCCTTTGCGGGATAATTTTTTAAGTAAATAGCATACAAACCTTATAATTCAGGTGGCGGAAACACGCGAATCCGAAGAATCGACATGCCATAAATCTTTTCCAGTGCTAGGTAGTTACATACTCCATTTGTAGGACCGAACGTCTACAGTGGACCATGTAAGTACCCTGGGTGTAACAGAGTGTGCCCCCCCTCCCCCCCCTTCCTTCCTTGGAAAATCCTAGACATGCCCCTGAAACTATACTGGATGCTAATCTTATAGAGGCTTAAACAGCTGGCTATAACAGGTCATCGTCATCATAGTTCCCTTTTCCCCTAGCGCCTTGCAGCATCTCTCTCTGGCCTAACCTGCGTAGCAAGCGTTCCCGTGCGAGCAAAGTGCTGTGTCGCGCGCGAGCGAATATTCCCAATTTTGGCGTGACCAGAATCTTCTCTCGCAAGCGACACACAGCACTTCGCTTGCACGGGATCGGGAACGCTTGCCACGCAGGCTATATCTCGCAATGTTTCTCGGTCTTTTGCACAAGCCTCAGCGTCGCACCAGCCTTTTTTTAAAAAAAAAAAAAACTCCACCCTTTCCCTCTTTACTTTTCGTCGCTATGATTGGTATTATAACAAAAAACCGCAACGGACAGACTGAATAAACTGAAATAGCGCAGGCATGTGTCGTTCGCTTGACTGCAAAACAGTCGTTTTTTTCTCCAAAATCATCAGCAGTCGCGTAACGAAGGCGTGAAGCGCTGATTTTCACCTCTCAGTTTTGGCGCTATCTCCAGACCACCGCTCGAGCGTGTTCGCAGAACCCACGGCTGTTTCGCAGTCTAGTGGTTCGCAGGTGCACTGTATGGTCAGTTGTGGTGGATCGTGGGTAGACAAATTAAATAGTCCTCTTTAGGGTTCGAGTGATTTAGGCTGTGTTCACACTTGGTGCCCGGGCACGGTGTCCGAGTATGATTCTTGATGGACACTAATGTGAACGCATCTTTTTTTCAAGTACCCACGCCAGAATATGGGCCGAGTGCCCGAGTACAAGGTCTCGACCTTGTACTCAGGCACTTCATGGTACTTGGGTACTTTGGTTTTCTGTGTCTGAACACGACGCTATTTTCTGCCGGTGATCAGGTACCAGTGCTTGGGCACTAAGTGTGAACACCACCTTAGAGTTAGAGTAAAAAACATCTAACAATTAGAGTGATTGTACTAAACCCGTGAAATATTTACGACACTATTATATACTATTAGAGACTAATTCCACTGTTTTCTTTTGTTTAGTTTTGACTATTACGCACTAACTGTTAGATATTGTTTCACGGGTTAGAAATGAAATCACTCTAGTGTGATTTTACTAAACCCGTGAAATAGTTATTACATGTTTAGATACTATTTGAGACTAATTCCATTGTTTTCTCAGCTTTTGTTTAGTTTTGACTATTACACAATAACTGTTAGATGTTGCTTCACGGGTCAAATGAAATCAGCCTAGTTCCAAATAGTCAAAACAAAAGAAAACAATAGAATTAGTGTCTAATAGTATTTATAGCGTTGTAACTATTTCACGGGTTTGGTAAAATCACTCTTACTTATTTATTTGCATTACAATGCAATTCAGTGTGCTGGGAGGCCAGAAACTACAACATTAGAGAGATCAAGGACGATTAAACATGACGTTCGTTTTTCCCGTGAACGGCAAAAATTCCACTTCTACCGTCTGCCGTTTGGCGTTTGTACGCGTAAATGAGCGGGTTTGTGTTTGTCGACCTTTTTCGTGAACGTGTGTTTTTTTCCCTATTTTCAGCTGAGAGATTTATTTTAGAATTCGATGAAAAAGTAACAAAATGATAGACGAGTTCGCGTTTGCCGTTTGCCGTATAACGTCATGCTTAATCTCTCTGTTATCGAAATTGACCTCCTATCCGCGCTGGATTTTATTTTATTGATTTTAAGAGAGAAGTAAACAGTACTGAAAAGGGCTATTATCTTGGTAGTCGATCAAAGTAAAAAAAAATCGATATTGTTCTTTTAATTTGTCATTTATGCTTGAATAAAAATACTTGATTGATGATGAACACAGTAACACCAGTTTGTTTACATTTTGATACGTGTACATATTATTATATATAACAAGTACAAGTTTGTTATGTAACACTGGGCAACTTTCCTGTCAGCCTTTCAGACAAAACCTAGGGGGCTCGATTCCCCCATCCCTCCTCTCCGGAGAGGCCCCGACCGGAACTCACCATCAACTCATACTTGGTCTCCCGAATGTACACGGTCAGTAAAAACAATGCTTTAATAACAAACAAAGTATGAAAAGCGCACCGAATTAAATGATTATGCGTGGCTGTTGCTTTGTCATTTAGTTTTCGCGTTTTTGTATGTATTTCTTTTGCTTCATTAAAAAAATAATAATAATAAAAAAAAGAATTGAATGATTATATAACTTAGCGATAAGTCATAGCTTCTTTTTTGCCATGACAGAAGGAAATTCTCGAATTCGAAAATCGTTAGAGGTTATTGGCTTCCAAGAGAATACAAATGCGAAATCTAAACTTTCAAACGTACTATCGTCTTTTTGAAAGGGAGTTTTTAAGACGGAATCCGCCAGGACTTTGAGTAGTTATTGGACAAAATTATGTACCAAAATTATTTACACCTTATTGCAAGCTTTTGTGTTACTGCTTCAAATATCTTATCAAAAGAAATCTTTTCTAACAACACCAAATATCGAAAACCGATTTCGAAGATCCGCTGAATTCCACTAAATCGCTTAAAAGACATGAGCTTTTGCCTATAGCTTGTGAACTTTGAATTTCATTTTCTCAGGCTCTGATAAGAAATTGTTTTACCAAAATTATTTACACCGTATTGCAAACTTTTGTGTTGCTGCTTCAAATATCGTATCAAAAGAAATCTTTTCTAACAACACCAAACACCGAAAACAAATTTCGAATTTCCACTGAATTCCGCTGAATCGCTTAAAGACGATTTTACAAAATGGCTGCTCGTGAGAATTTGCCTATAGCTTGTGAACTTTGAAATTCATTTTCTAAGACTCTGATAAGAAGTTGTTGTCGGTGTTATCAGGGATTATTACTTACATCTTTATCTTTTTTTTAGGGTAGAAAATAACGCAATAGGATTTAAATTATTCTGGTACTCGATTTTTGTCCAACTTAAATAAATATTACTCGACGTCCTGGTGGATTTCGTCTTAAATTCGCTTCTGTCATGGCATAAAAGAGTATAAGTTTATGTTCATTGACTTTGTGAGTCAACTCCTGAAATAGGCCATTTCCGAGTTACTATTCGCGACTATTCAACAATTATTCACCACTATTCGTCACTATTCGCATCGCTTTTCCCACACTCTCACAATAGGCGCGTTTCTAGTCCCACTCCCCCGGCTCACTAGTCACGTTCCTGGGCACGCTTATCATTCAAGCTTTGGTTCAGCTGCACGCTTCCGGAAACGTTCACAACCAAATGCCTTATCGGCCAAATTATTTGTGTGTGTAGGATTTGTGCCCGGGGGGGTTACTTGGGCCAATCTTTGCTGGGTATGTGCCGCTAGCCTCTCAGAACCCCTACCCCATTATAGTCATATTCTATGGCCAATTATAGACCCCATCTTAGTCACTTTTGGGTAAATGTAATTTTCATGACCCCAACTTAGTCACGTAATGGGAGCCGTTTGTCAAATATTAAACAACAGCAATGAATACGGTAACTTTTTCTTTTTGGCGAATCTTTCCGTTTATAAATCACAACTTGCCAGAATTTTCTTACCCTCAAAATCCCAGAAAAGTGTGACCCCATTCTAGTCACCCTATAAAAAGTGCTTGAAAAAGCGACCCCATTATAGTCAGTCCTGTCGTGAAAATGCGACCCCATCCAGCGGCACATCCCCATTAGCCCATTTATAGGAAGTGCCCCCCCCCGGGGATTTGTGTCTCGTCTCTGAAAGCAAATGTTTGCAATCTTTCCAGTTTGCCAGAGTCGTATTGGCGTATTATATAACATGATTTCTGCGATTAAGGTTTTCACCCTGCTTTTAATTGCATTACACGTGCAGCCCGAGTCACGTTGCAAGTCACGTTGCCAAGTCACGTCACGTTTGCTTGCATAATCACACCAACAAGTTCTTCATTCATCCGCCAATATGCCCACTGAGTGGGTTTTGTTGTTAAGAAATAGTAGACATTGTTTTTTACTTCAGAATGCTTTCTGTCTGCCAAAATAAATGCAGTTCAAGCTTTTTTTTGCAAATATGGTCATGTTTTTGCCAATATTTATCTAAGTTGTCAGTGTTTTTTTGGATTTTCATCAATCCCAATTCTCATCCTGAATAAAGGGCAACAACTTTGCTTGTACGTAAGAGTTGTGTTTTGCCGGAAGATTTCATAACTGCTGTGCTGTTACCAAAGCTTGTCATTTTGTTCTTCCACCAAACAGCATAATGTCACATTATTGTATTTTCTCGGTGATTTTTATCATGGCTTTTGGTTCTGATCAAGGGATCTCGGCGTTCCCTTTGAAAGACAGTGGGCATCGTCCGAGTCACGAGACCATTAACAAAACGGGACTTGTCAACGTTCCCGAATTTCTCATGGAGATGTACCACGCCTTAACTGAAGATGACGGAACTTTGAAAAGCAACAGAATGGCCGCAACAATTCATTATTTCATTGGTAAAGGTAGGGTTTGTTCAGTTTTGCGAGTTAAGTGATAGAAAATAAGTGTATAACTCAAATGATTGGGTCTTCGTCGTCGAAGAAATAACCAACAGAAATTAAAAGTTTGGACACAATAAAACCGTATTACCGAGGAGCTGGCGGACTCTGGGCACGAGATTGCACTCTCACAATAGGCACGTTTCTAGTCCCAGTCCTCTGGCTCACTAGTCACGTTCCTGGGCACGCTCTTCAGTCAAGATTTAGTTCAGCTGCACGCTTCCGGAAACGTTGCTTAACTGTGTTTTTTTTTTTCAAGTTAAAAAAAGTCGCCAACAACAGGATTTGAACCCGGGCCGTCGGATTACGGCCATTTTCAACACGAATCTGAATTGTGTTTGGCAATTTCAAGATTTTCTGATTCACTGTGAGATTTATAGGCCAAATTGTGAGGCCGTGAGAGAATATACAAATATCGGCTCATTTTATCGGCAAACGGTAGTTCTGTTTGATTCTTTGTTCAGATAGAAAGACATTCGACACTTGTCAGGCATAAAAAAGTTTCACTTGTTAGGACAAGAACAAAAATTTGTCACGCAAGCAGATTTGTCCAGGTCTAATACGATGTTCGACTTGCAGCTCGATACTATCGTCTCAGGAGAGAAAAGGCTTAGCAGCTCTAAGCAGAGTCTTGCAGAATTCTTCATGAGTATAATTTGGCTAACTTCTTTTTTGCTTTATTCGCAGCCATTCCGGGATACGGTGATGCTTTCTTCAATCTGAACAACTCCGATATTCGCATCGATGAGCCCATCCTGTCAGCCCAAATCCGAGTAATGGTCGAGGCGGTAGAAAGCATTGGTCCCCAGTCCACCTCGGGTGTAGATCACCTTGTCCTGCTCGATCAGTTCACCCAGAGGCCGGTGCAGACGGTTATGATTCAGGGGGGAGGTGCTAGGTCGGTCGTGTTTCCTGTTCTCGATTTGGTGAAAAAGTGGATTCATTCCCCGCGTCTCAACCATGGCGTATATATCAGGCTGCAGTCAAACAATCCGGTTTTTGTTAACGGTATGATTGCTTCTGCTGGAATTGAAGGACACAACCAACCACTGTTGGTTGTTCAAACACAGACCAAGCCCCAGAAGGATGTAAAACTGTTCATTTCGTTGAGGTAAATCAATTCTGCGAGTTGTCCCTTTTTGTCTCGTGTCGCTTTGATGTTGTCAAGGTAGTCTGCAAAACAGCCGGGTTTTTTTTTGCAAACACGTTCGAGCGTTCTTCGAACGCGAGGTCTGGAGAAAATGTCAAAACTGAGAGTAAGACCTGGAAGAGACGCTAAAAAGCAGTACACATCAATGGGGCCAATAGCAGTACACTATGAAATGGCTAATGGAAGTAGACAGTTAAGTCAGCATTTTTAACGTACCCTTATATTATGCTTTTATAGTCATCAACTGGCTCACCTGAAGCCGAAGTCCAGATATTCCCGTGCCAACCGTGATGAGGGACCTTGCTCCCGGCGTCCTATGCGAGTTGAGCTCGATAAGGATCTTCGTTGGAAAGACGTTGTCATTCCTCAGTTTTATGATGCTTACAGGTGTGAAGGGCACTGTAAATTTCCATTAGATAAAAAAGTAAGTGTGTTTCAATTATTCAATATGGTTAGTAGGAAGCGGCTTTAGGGAGATCTGAGTTGCACATTTTATGTTCTTGGGCACGACACCTCGTTCTCACAGTGCCTCACTCTACCGATTTTATAAAAATATAAGTAGCAGTAAACCATCGTTAAAACTTTGGCAGGTGAATATGCCCCCAGAGTGCTTGCTGTTTTTGAGATGTAAAGGTGGTGGCCAAGCATCCCGACTAGACTAAGAGGATGCAATCAAATCCATCGCATAGTCGCTCTGTACTGCAGCAAAAACTGAATTCATTGACAGAATGTACGAGCTGGCAGAGTAGAGTTTATTGCAGACTTCTCTTAGCTACACAAAATAAAGCACTAATTGCTGTCTCAAAATAGAAATCAAAAAACGTTGGTGGGTGCGTTAGGACTCAGTAAAACCCCAGGAGGGGTACTCGAGGTATACATGACGGGGGGGTCCGACGTATTTTTTTGGGTTGAAAATTTACATGCTCGGTATTTTTTTGGGTCAAGAGATCTGTCATGTATTTTATAGGTCTTAAAAAAATATGCGCATTTTTTTGGGTCTTATCTTCAAGCGAACTTTTTGTTTCGGGTTTTCGTTGACTGTAAATGTGGAGCAGAAGGGAGGATGAAGAGACATTAACAGACATACCAATTTCATAAGCTTATTGATGCAAAATCATGCATTAGAAAGTTCTGCTTAATTGAATTAATCAGTCTTGATCTTTGTAAATACACTTTGTCTGTGGCGATCGGTAGACTTAATTTCACTAGAATGAAAAAAAACTCCTACAATAGATCGGGTGAATCATTCTAGTGGAATTAATCAGTATTGAGGTATTTAAGTCTTGTATTTTTTTGGGTTGGAAATTTTGATGCTAGGTATTTTTTTGGGTCTAAAATTTCAGGCTTCTGTATTTTTTTGGGTTTGCAATATGAAGCTCCGTCATATATACTTCGAGTACCCCCCTGGGAGTAAAACAGAGTGCTAATGGAGAGCATATTAAACAAAAAGGCTAAAACTGAGACGAGAACTGACTTACCTTTTTGTTACTTATTTTCCATGGAACTTGATTTCGCGAAAATGGAACGGGCGGTTTTCGCGGCACTTAAATTTTGCGATTTGGCCAAAAAATACGTAAAAAGGAAATATTTTTGTGAAAATTGTCAAAATACTGAACTGCATTAACAAACAGTTAGTCTCAGAAGAAGGCTATCAAAAGGGGATTAAAATCTTGTATGAGGGGATGGCTTGTAACCACATGTACACATTGAGTACCTTTTGTTCTCTCAGGCTAATCCAACCAACCATGCTATCATTCGAAGCACTTTGTATTCTACTGGACATGATGGTGGAAGTGGCGAGCCCTGCTGCGTTCCAACAAAGCTGTGGGGATTACACACTATCGAATTCGATGGCAACGAGTTTCGCATGGACGTTTATCCCGAGATGGTTGCTGTGGAGTGTGGATGCCGATAGAACCTGCAGACCAATGTAGACACAGCCCCGGGGCCTATCGCATGAAACGGGACGACGAAGAAAAATAATCTTATCTGCTTTAAAACACGGCTTTTTTGTAGCTGGGTTTACTTCCGAGACATGCGACCATAGAAAGCTAGAAGTTTCATCGCTTCTCATAATCTAAGTGTTTACGAGTGACCGAATAGTTTCCGAAGATTTTTCGGTTCCAGACCTCGCACCAGCTGAGTGCGTGTAGATAGGCCATATCCGAGTTACCTTTTGCCTCATTTTCAAAACGAGTCCTCGTGCGAAACCATTCAAATAAAAATGAGTTTGATTTGCTTGTAAATGGACGTGCAGGTGAAACACATTTTCATTTGAATGGTTTCGCACGAAGACTCGTTTTGAAACAGAGGCAAAAGGTAACTCGGAAATGGCCTATTATTCCGTTCGACACCTCCTATCAGCATCCCGCGTATTTAAAATTCAAAATGGCAGCTACAAACAAAACTAGAGGCGCAAAACAATGCGTTTAGTAACAGATAAGATTATTTTTATCTTCTCCAGTTTGATGTGAGGTGTCCCTGTGGAGTAACAGAGCAAGATCTTGAAATGAAATGTCAAATTGCCAAATGGATAGTTAATGTTTTTCCTAACTGATTTTTTTTGCATGCAATGTCGTCTCTCAATCGTTTCTTAAAACAGCGATTAGGACAGGAAGAATAATAGAGCGGTTTTCAGTTGAGTGTCCCAAAAAAATACGGAAATCCTTTGGTTTTGATTTTCTATTGTCTATGGGCCGATTCGCATTAGCAGACAAGTACGGCTGGAAACTGTGAAAAAAGCCGGAAGTGGCCTTAGAGTTTTGTGTTTATCCGCTGTGAATTGAGGGCAAGGTTGGTTGGCTCATTTAAATAAGTAGACAAATGAACTTCCGATTCCCTAGGCAAACGAAAATCGATTCACTACCCGGGGGGGTACTCCCCTAAATTTCGGATAGGGGTGTGCCGCGAACGTTCTCAAACCCTGACCCTATTTAAGGATAAAGAAAACGAAAATTAATACCCTTTCTAAGGCCCAAACCTGAAAATTGACACCCTATTCAAGGGGAAGAGAAGCATTGCGTGACGACTCAAATAACGGCTAACCGCGCACGGCAAAGCTCAAATCTTTCAAAATCGCTTCAGTTTTAACAGACCATTTTTTTTCGTTTAGCTGGGCGTTTATTTGAGCTGATAGAATTTAGGTACCCTATCTAAGGATCACACCGGGAACACAATGCCAAAAGGAACAAAAGTGATACCCTATTTAAGGACCGAGAACCTCAAAAAACATACCCTATCCCGCGGCACATACCTATATAGCCCATATATGGGAGTACCCCCCCCCCCCCCCCCGGGATTCACTAACACTTTCTAGCTTCCTCAATAAAAAACAATCTTTTTCTTTCGATGTATACGTTTGAGCAGACGACTTTGGTTGAGTTAGTCTCCATCGTAGACTATAATATATACTGCTGATTATTAAGTTAACCCATGATCATGCAGTACTTAGTAGAAATAATAAACACACTGCGGTGACAAAAATGACAAGACAACGCGTTGTTTAATATTAGACACCAGTCTTTTTCTTTTTCTTCTCATTTAAATTTCTATTTTCATCCAGTTAACGGTCACTTGTGAAGATGTATGTTGTAGCATACGAAACGTCAAGTTTTTAAAATCAGAGTTTTTTTCCGACATGCTTTGTTTTGTCATGTTTGACACCGCAGCGTGTTAATTATTTCTACTTTTAAGTAGAAATAATTAATAAAAGTGAAAATGGCCAAAAAATAAGAGTATTTACGATGCAGTACTTATGTATGGTGATGAAATTCCAGGTTTTCTATATCTTTTGACCAAACAAGGCAAAGAAAATTATTACCTCGGTGAGATTCGAACCCACGACCTCCAGATAAGACCGCCGTTTCTCGTATGCAGTGCACGTGTGAGCATAACATTCTCATTTCACACCCTGTTTGTTTGGCGTGCCAGGGTCAATATAACGTGATCGCATTTCAGATTATTTAACCTGAATGAGTTAGTTTGCGGCTGAAGGGAAAGTACCAAGCCATGGCCGTTCTTGTAATCTCCTTTATTTTGCTGTGTTTGTTTCAATTATCCTTGTCAGTCCCTGGTAAGTACCTGAGCCATGAATACGTCTTTTCGTTCAGTGAGGGGTCATCTATGGTGTGGTCCCTCAAATTATACAAGGGCTCGCAAAATTAGGCTTCTGCTCCTGAATTGCTCGCAAAACCTGAGTGGGTTCTCGTTTGGACCCCAGTTTGCTCATACTAACATATATTTGCATATATTTGCACGTGCTCGGTTTTAAGTCGAAGGCAGACTTTGCTAAGTGCTCTTTGCTCGCAAGGCTCACTTTTATCAATGCTTGTGCTCGCATATAAAAACGCTGTGCTCGCGTGTTCGAAAATGCTCGCAAAGACGATACCCCTCACGGCCTAACACAAGCCGTATTGCCTCAGATCCAGTTCGGGGTACCCCAGGAGGGCCATCTTTCTGTCCAATATTTCAGCCTGTAGCTGAATGTCCCAATCTTCGTGAGGATTATTATTTGGACGATAATTCCTGTTCAAATGGCAGGGAGTGTTGTTTCAAAATGCTCGCAAAGTCGATTCGATACCCTTCAGAGTGGCATGTCCTTAATTGCTCGCGTTATTTTCTACTCTATAAATTGCCGTTCACAAACAAAGTAATTTAGAACTGAGTACTAGAGATGGAGTTCTGAGTGGCGATACCCGGGTAACGACAACCAGAAAAAGAACTTGCCAAACATGAATAACCTTATTACTTTAACCTGATTTCGACATTTTAGAGCTCGAATATGATTGAAAAGTTTCGTGTCCAGATATATATTTAAACAATGCTTTTGGAGAACTTCTCGGTGTCTCGTGTCGGTAAGAGTGACATAGAACCTTGTAAAACTGGAAAAAGTAATAAAATATTAGAAATAAAAGTGACAGACATTCTTAAAGATAGACTTTCACCAACAAAAGTGTTTTTGGAGATAAACTTCTGGAACGTGATTCGTCTTCGGTGAAGGCAATTGACTCCAGGTCATATTAGGTCCTGTAATGTTGTGTTTATTTCTTACATAGCTTAATATGCCTTTGTAAGTATAAGGGGTATAGACTGGTCCTTGAAAAATCATGGGTCTCGGAAAATTTTAGGCGAGTCTCGAAACCTCGGCGTAGCAAACTAGAGTCTCGGAATCTCGAGCTCGCAAAAAAACAACGCCTGTCTCGGAATCTCGAAATTTGAAATTGAGTCTCCGAGTCTCGCAAACCAGTTTGAACCGCCACAAAATAACGGCAACGACAACAGCAAAGCAGAGAGCTACAGAGCGTTAGACTAGCGTTGTAATAGTCCCGCGCTGGGATTTCTAGATCACGGTGTCTCGCGCTCGGATTTTTGAATCGCGGTGTCTCGGGCCCGAATTTGAAAAAATTTGTAAGTCTCGGTAATGAGGGTCTCGGCGTCTCGGCGAGTCTCGGATTTTACCATTCTATACCCCTAGTATAATAACAACTCTTTTTCGTTTGCAGTCTCTCCTACAAAGCGAGCTCTCTGTCCAAAATTTGAGCTTCCTGCTGAATGCCCCTCCGAGATTGATCACATTTGTTTGCATGACAATCAATGTTCAAAGGGCCTGATATGTTGTGACACAGGATGTCAACAGGATTGCGTCAGTAAGTTAAATAACAACTATTAGAGTGATGCGATAAAACTTCATTACGTCACAGCCCAACACAAGTCGTATTGCCGCACCTCAGTATTTGCTCACACCCAGTTCGGATTCCCCCATGCAGCAGGGCCATCTTTCTGTCCAATATTTGAGCCCGTCGCTGAATGTCCCAACGTGCGTGAGGATTATTGTTCGGACGATGAGTCCTGTTTAAATGGCCGAAAATTAAGTGTTGTTTCAAACATCCATGTCCAATACACCTGCATCGACTCGAGTCGTCTATAAGTACTGACGACTCGACTTAGCGGAAGTCTAGTCACAAATCTTACTGTAAGTGGAATTCCAAATTTGAAACACTTACCGGAAGTAAAACTGATGGATGTCGGAGGCTACAAAATGTTTACGACTCATCACGACGTGACCGAGTCACGACTCGTTGAATACGTGTCGACTTGACTAAATGAAAGTCGATTCGTGAACAAAAGCCATTGGTATGATAGAAAAGTCGCAAAAGAACTAGAAACACCAAGACCAAACAGGAAAGCTGCTCATGAATATAAAGCACAAAAACGGGCGAGCATACCCAGGCAAAAGCCATACTATGTATTACTTGTTCTATAAACGTGTGCAGGCAAATGGTACTTTTTTGGCGAAACGCGGAATATTCGGTCTGATTCTTTGAACGAAACGCTGAATATTCGGTCTGATATTTTAGATCATATAGAGCGAAGTGGGAGGCGCGGTGGCCTAATGGTTAGTGCGCTGGACTCCGGATCGAACGGTCCGGGTTCGAGCCCTGGTCGTTGTGTTCTTGGGCAAGACACTTTACTCTCATAGTGCCTCTCTCCCCCCAGGTGTATAAATGGTTACCGGCGAATTTACTGCTGGGGGTAACCCTGCGATGAACTAGCATCCCATCCTAGTCGCTTCATGCTACGGAAACCGGGATAAGCTCCGGCCTGATGGGCCACTAGGTTCGTATACAGACTTAACCTTTACCATTTTAGAGCGAAGCGCGGAATATTCGGTTAACGTTTGATTCTTTTGAGTGAAACGCGAAGTATTCGGTCTCATTCTTTAGACCCACGCTCGAAGTTTCAACCAACAACATTACGCATGAGAGGGAAAAACGCCTTTCTGTTTAAATCTCTAAATCATTTTCTCCTTCGATCGCACGCTTCTTTCTTCGAAAGATGTCCTGAGAAAAAAGTCGTGTTTCTTCGTGATAACCAAAAGTTACATTTGAAAACAAACCTGATTCAGAATCGATAAAATACGGTAGCTAGGACTCTTGTCAAAGAAACTTTCCTTTCTTCCTACAGCGCCATTGTATCCCACGCCAAGCAAAACTATTCCAGGTAAAGTTATTTCTTCTGATCTAGAAAGAACTAGTTTAAAAGTGGTTTCATTAGTAAACGCAACATTCATTCATCTAATTTGGTAAACTCTCCTTTTCGTTTGCACTATCTCCAACAGGGTCAGCTGTCTGTCCAACATTTGAGCCTCCCGCTGAATGCCCCGTCGAGGAAGTGAATTATTGTCTTGATGACAGTGATTGTCCAATTGGTCTGAAGTGTTGTAACACGGGATGTGAACTGGATTGCGTCAGTAAGTTTGAATATTTTCAGCTGTATAATTATTAGAGCGATTTTCATTTAACTTCATCACGCACGATCTAACACAAGTTTTTTTGCTGCGTCCGGCTTCTTTTATCGTCATCCTCCGTTTTACTTGTTCAGTTCCAGGCTGTGGTCAATTCGGACACTAAAAAGAGAAAAAGCCTGAAACGATAAAATGCCGGTGGAATAGTTGGGCCTCTGTTTAAAGAAACTTTTCTTTTTTTTCCCACAGTGCCAGATTATTCCAAGCCAAGCAAAACTCCATCAACTTCTTCAGGTAAAGTTATTTCTTCTGAGACAAGCTACAATCTTCGTCAACAGTGTTGGGACGATTTCCAAATTTATGCCAAATTACCACCCCCTCCCCCCTCCCCCTTCCCTCCTATTCTCAATGTAGAGTTTTCCAAACATGTTCAGTAAAATACAATTACATGTTAATATAGTTATATGCAATATGCCCTAAAACTTTCGTCTTTCTCAAACTTGGTATACTACTTAAAGTAACACTAAACTGAAAACGGGTCTGAAACCTTAAATTGCCGGGGGGTTGTTAAGCATCTTTTTAAAGGAACTTTCATTTCTTCCTGCAGAGTCATTGAATTTCACGTCAAGCAAAACACCATTAACTACTCCAGGTAAAGTAATTTCTTCTGATACGAACTAGTTTGAAAGTGGTTTCATTACCAAAAGCCATATTCTTCATATTATTATACATTGTAGTCACTATTTCCCCATCTCCCCAGGCTCCGCGCGCTTTCGTTTCTATTCTCCCCAGGCTCCGCGCCCTTACTTTTAACCTCTCCACATTTCCCAGCCCGTACGAAAACAAAGAGGCCTCTGCGGAGGAGACAAGGGTCCCGGATGTCTTATTTTAATGAGATTTAACTCCAGTGCTCCGGCCGCTGTAGAGATGTGGAGACAGTAATTTAACATAATGAAGGGCAATTTTAGTTGGTGTTCAAAATCAATCGATCCTTTCACTGTCAAGAAATTTCCAATCGAGTAATGTCATTGTATTTGACTTTTGGGATGCGCAAAGAAATACAATTGATAGAACAGCTGAAACAGCTTAATATCGTAGCTTACAGTTCAAAAAAATGCGTAATTTGATGAAGAACAATGTAAGGAGCAATGTAAATACCAGCTTCTTTCATCTGAAGAACTACTATTGCAGTTGCCCAGGGGAAAAACAAAGAAAACTCAGATCATTCCAAACAGCTGCCCCTGCATTGTGGAACAGTCTGTCTGCAAGTGTTAGAGACATCGATAAATTTTAAGTTTTTAAACTAACAATAAAGGCTTATTTATTTAGGAAGGCCTTTGCCTGTTATAGTTAGATTGACTACTTTTTAAATTATAAATTTCAGGTAATTATCATAGGTAGTTATAGTTGTAAAATTAAATAAGGCGGGTTTGATTATATTCAGATGTTTATTTGCGCCCAATAAGAAATAAATACAACGTTCACCAGATCATCAGCAGACTGACTTCAGGCATGTTTTGTACACAGATGTTCAGTAAAATACAATTATATGCACAACTAGTATGAGGGTGCTAATGGGGTTAACAGTTAACTGACAATTGGGTACCCCCATTAGCACCCTCTAGTATGTATGCCCTAAAGCTTTCGGTTTTCTCAAACTTGGTATGCTACTTAAAGTGAGAGTTGAAAACAGGTCAGAAACGAGAAAATGCGGAAGCTAGGACAACAGGCTTCCCAAACTCACGATTCGAGAAAATCGTGAGTTTGAAACTACTTGAAGTGCGCGGTATTGTGTTACGGCAAAAACCTCAAACCCCCCCCCCCCCCCCCCCCCCCCCCCCCCCCCAAGAAAGGTGAGTTAATTTTCTTTATTTTGTTGGCTAGAAAGTTTCATTCTATTTCGTCGATTGCCTTTATTCCACGTTATTTTAAACTAGATACAAAGTCTCATAGAGCGCTCAAATTCCCAACGGCCTAAACTGTCGCACAACACAGCGCACTTTAAGTTGTCACCTCCCACTCCATGCGCTTACATAAATCATTCGAACGCTTACATAAATCAGTTAATCGATCGATTTCTCGAATCGTGAGTTTGGGACGCTTGTCAAGGACTCTTGTCAAAGAAACTTTCAAGAAGCACAATTGATAAATTGATTACAGTTCAATATTAAACATCTGTGTACTTGGATGTAGAACTACCATCTTTCTCCAGATCATTCACAGACTTACTTCCATTTTGTATAGGCAGCGATATTCAGCAAAATACAATTAACTCAAATAGTATGTATTCCCGAAAGCTTTCGCTTTTCTCAAACTTGGTATAGAACTAAAAATAACAGTTGAAAACGATCTGAATCGATAAAATGCGGTAGCTAGGATTTTTAAAAGAAACTTTCCTTCCTTCCTGCAGCGCCAGATTATTCCACGCCAAGCAAAACTCCATCAACTTCCCCAGGTAAAGTAATTTCTTCTGATTTAAGAAAAACTAGTTTGAAAGTTGTTTCATTAGTAAACGCAACATTCATTCATCTAATTGGGTAAACTCTCCTTTTCGTTTGCACTATCTCCAACAGGGTCAGCTGTCTGTCCAACATTTGAGCCTCCTGCTGAATGCCCCGTCGAGGAAGTGAATTATTGTCTTGATGACAGTGAGTGTCCAAATGGCCTCAAGTGTTGTAACACGGGATGTGAACTGGATTGCGTCGGTAAGTTTCATCATTTGCAGCTGTATAACTATTAGAGTGATTTTTATTTAACTTCATCACGTCACGGTCTAACACAAGTCTTGTTGCTCCACCTTTTTTCCTCCACCATTTTACTTGTTCAGTTCCAGGCCGTGGTCACTTCGGACACTAAAAAGAGAAAAGTCCTAATAAAATGCCATTGGAATAGTTGGACATCTTTTTAAAGAAACTTTCCTTTTTTCCCCACAGCGCCAGATTATTCCAAAACAAGCAAAACTCCATCAACTTCTTCAGGTAAAGTAATTTCTTCCGAAACAAACTACAACCTTAATTATGACAAATTCCCCCCCCCCCCCCCCCCCAACTCGCTTTTCTCAATTCCAACATCATGTTACACAGACAATCCATGTACTTATGTGCACAAAGGGAAAATGGAGTGGAGGACCCCTTAAATTGTTTGCATATGATATTATGTGAGTTCATTTGACAAATTTTAACGTCATTCCCCTTTAAGGACACACAAAGAAAAAAAATTGATAAAACAACTAGAAAAGCCGTGATGTTGTAGTTAATAGTTCAAAAGCAGAGTCCTTTTACCACTGCTGAATACCCCCCGAGGGGGGATCGCTCTGTAAATACATGTGGGCGGGGGTGTGCCGTTGGGGCTCTGAAACCCCTATCCTATTCCAGACCACGTTAAGCTACATTCTGTAACCCTACTCTAGACTAGACAACAAAAACTCCTACCCCATCCATGTCGGTCAACAAATATGCCATTACGGTAAGGGATTGGTACAATCGAACCCTCGCCAACTTGAACCTGGCGCTAATTCGAACCAAAATCGAAACTGACCAATTACTGTTGACGACTACCTGGCCTCCTACATTGGAGAGACTGGTAGTAACCTCAACACGAGACTGACTGAACACACGCGAGCGACTAGAAATGGTGATGTCAACAATCACATTTCTGAACACCATCGACTTACTAATCACAAAATCGACTGGGACTCTGCTGAATGTTTAACCTACAGTACGAACTATTTTCAACGACTGACTATAGAAAGCTGGTACACAAACTTAGAACAAACGCCTATCAACAGATGTCAACAACTACCGGCACCTTACAAACGATTTATTCACGACATAAACAAAAACGATGAAGGGACTACAGCCAGAACGACTTTATTTGACTAACAATAGACGGATCGAAACTGACCAATTACTGTTGACGAACTTAACACGAGTCTTACAGCCAATAACATCACGGCTAAACTGACCAATCAGCTTCAAGACTTATAACATCATCGACTGACAACAACTTTTCACTTGACTCTGAAGATGACTTCCGCACAGGTTGTCGAAACGTCAGTCACCAACAACAGTTCTTTTCAGCACTACTCTCACCCGGGCGATCACACTCAGTAACTTTTTCCGATACAAACTACAACCGTCGTTAATAGTGTTGTCACAATTTCCAAATTTATCCCTCCCCACCCTCCCCACACTGTTGAACTCCCCAACTTATTGCACAGACAGTCCTTATCTACATAAGATTCAACACTGAAGGGGCAGAGGAGGTCCATAAAAAATCTTTGCGTGCAAAATTGCTCATTAAGGCCCGGTTATACGGGCAACATTTTTGTTCAACTTGTGTTGCAACATTGTCGCATTGCAAGTTGAACGAGTTGTTACCTGTATTACTGCCGCGTGCTCAACTTGTCTCGCAGCAAATTACAGTGTTGCAAGTTGCAGCAACATGTTGCACAAAGTAGAACCGAGTTCTCCTTTTTGCAACATGTTTTTTCAACTTCGAACACGGAAATTTGTTGCGAGACAAGTTGAGCACGCGGTAGTAATACGGGCAACTACTCGTTCAACTTGCAATGCAACAATGTTGCGACACAACTTGAGCAAAAATGCTGCCTGTATTACCAGGCCTTTAAGGACGTTCGGGCGAAAATCTTATAACATTTGCCTCATTCTCTCTTGCTTTCTTCTAAAACTTTCACCACTATGAGGCTATGAGTACTCATGTCAGAAATGTAAAAAATTAGGGGGTCACTTGATTTGTTCCGGAGGTAATATGTCCGAAAGATCACCTTAAGGGGGGTCCTTCTTAACTACAGATCTAGAGCAGTTGCTAGGGAATTCCTGAAGACCAGTTTTAGTGGCAAGCCATTTTGGACCGTTTTGTAACGCTAGATGGTAAATTTTGTGGGGCAGGAAATACCTGCTTGAAATATTGACATTGCGCCTGCATAACTAGTGCCAGTCCTAAACCGCGCGTTAGAATTTAAAATCCCTAAAACTTGGAGGAAAAAAGGAAGAGCTCTGAATTTTTTAAAGAATCGGAGATAACATAGCCTGCTTTATAATCCTTCGTATGGGATTACCGTTTACAAGAAAGAAAGAAGCGCTACTGAAGAAAGTCTGAAAATACGGGTGTTTATTATGTCATAACTTTTACAGTAATGCAAATTTTGTAAAACCCATACGAAGCATTAAGCATGTGGACGTTCTTTATCCATTGGCACTGATTTTAACTTTCAGTTTTATATGCCCTTTCAGTTTTAGGGTTTTTTCTATTCTGGTCACGCCACTTGTCAAATATGGCCGTGATTTGAAACTCTTGAAGGACTCTTCAATTGAACAAAGTTGCAAAAAAAGCTTATCCGTAGCAGGTCAAGTTTCCAAAACATGGCGGTTAGATACCTTCCTTAGCAACAACTTAGTAGTTAAGAAGGACCCCCCTTAAGATCTTATAAATCGGCAAACGTTTCTGACAATGGCGACAGTGTCTGTTTCTCCAAAAATATCGCAAATATATCCATGAAATACAATTTTCTTGTCGAAATATTGTTTAAGGGGATCTATTAAGCGAATTGATTCAATTGGTGAGGTTCCTTAGGAAAATCTAATCATTTAGTGACCACATTTGCACTCGCCTGGCAATTGAAAGATGGACAAGATTCGATGTCGCGTGTGCAGAAAAAGTAGAAATTTTTAAACTTCCCACATTGACTTTTTGTTCATTTTTTTACAATTAATCTGTTGATAATCGCAAAACAAAGCTGCATATAAAAAAAAATGGCTTCGTTGATTGTTTTAGTAAACAATCAAAAAGCAGGTCACGGTTAAGTTATGGTTAAGAAATTACGGCGTGGAGAGAAAATCGTCAGTTAACCGGTCTTTTTTTTATTTAAATAGACGCATGTAAAAGCTACAAAGTCCTGGATACAGCAGACCGCGCTCAAGGAAAAGATCAGACCAATGTAAAATGCGATCAGCACCTGGCACGTGGATGGTACCGTTTCGAGGGCGATGCCGGGGATCGGATGCCAGACAAGTGTGTACCCATGAGACACTGCGGTACTCACGCTCCAGGTTGGATTGATGGGAATCATCCGACAGTCGCTGAAGGCGTTGTGACTCGTAAAGTTTGTTATCACTTGTACCACTGCTGTACCTGGCATAACTATATCAAGGTGAAGAACTGTGGTGCATATTTTGTGTACGGGTTACAGAAGACGCCTGCATGCTCTCGGTACTGTGGTAACGCCGGCGCTGGTAAGTTGCTACCATGGCTTCGTTGAATTGTTCAGTAAACAACCAAAAAGCAGGTTATGGTTCTTTATTATTATTATTATTATTATCATCATCATCATCATCATCATCATCATCATCATCATCATCATCATCATCATTCATGGGTACTGAAATTCGAATATGAAATTATCTTTTCTTTTTGCAGTTGCCGCGGCAGTGCAAGGGAGACGTGGTCAGTAATCGTGTCGTTAACAGCTACCCTGCAGTATGTTTGAGCAGGAAATAAAAATAGTTTACAATGTGTGGCCTACAAATCTAACGTATTGAGCAGTAGAATTAAATTGTAGAAACTATTGGATCGTGTTTTTAAATGCTTTATGTGTACAAGATAAAAAAAAGGAAATAAAGCAAGTCTGTTTATCCCAGGCAGCATACTGCTTTGTTATACCCCCAACTGTTGAACGAGAGCGTATCACGTGACGCGCGTCTAAACTATACAACTCTCAAGGGCGAACAAGACACTAATTGCCTAGGGTGACAAGAGGTTGAACTCCCTGGATTTACACGTGATCAGGATGTGTGGCTAAAGATCCCGGTATGAACGGGAAACAATTAAAAGTTGTGGACAAAAGCTAAGCTTTGATTCATTGTTTTCTTCGTACTGGAGAGTCAACAGTTGAGATATATATATAGAAATCATTTGTACACGCAAAAATTTAGTTTGACTCAATACCAGAAGAAAGGAAAGAGCGCTCGTGCCAGTCCTACTCAGCATCACACAGTGCACACAGTGCGGACCGCTCGTTTCATCACCCCAGCCTTCTCACGTCCTGCTTTTTGTCGCTGGGGCGCGGGCATAGGCAATGTTGATACTAACTGACATCTCCTACAGAAACGCGGCCTTTTAGATCAACATTGCTTTTTAGTTTTAGGTAAAAGATTTTGAAATGTGGACGTTAAAACAACGGCGACGAGAACGTCACCAAACAAAAGGTTTAATGAACAGAACAATACCTCTATACTTGCGTAGACCTCTGCGACGTGAAATGACCAAATTCGGCGTATTTTGTCCTATTTGTCAGGTATAATTATACTTATATTCTTAATTAACTTAAATTTAAATCTGTATTTGTAATTGTATTGTGTTGAGCTGAAAAACCCTTTTTAGGGAGCATCAATAAACGTACGTAAGTATGTATGTATTTTGGACAAGCGCGCTGAGCCACAACGGCTAATTTTTCGTTGTTCTCTTTACATATTCAGCTGGAGCTAGTTCTTAAACCAATAGATACACTGAATACGTCTGGATAATTGCGGGATATAAATTCACTTTTCACTAAGCTTTGTGGGCGGCGTTGCTGTCGTCATTGCTTTAGACCCCTTTTCCTACTTGCGACGTGCCAACTATTTGGGTGGGAAATAATGTGTCAGTTTGAGCGAACATACACGATAAAGGGCAGCATAATGCTGGCACAAATAACATCCGAGCATAACAATAACATCCGAGCATAACAAATAACATCCGAGCACAGATATCGACGCAGACAAAATAGTGTGCAGATATTCTTATAAGTTACTTGAAAACGTGAATAAAAAGAAAATCATTTAGATTAAGTTTCACCAATTTAACGAGCAAAATTGAGACACGTTACATTGAGCTTGTCCTAAAATTTCGCGTGTACTCTCTCAATTATAAGAACCCTTGGGTCATTATTACAGAGCGTATCTTGTAAGGTCTTGCAGTTTAGTGAATTACCTAGCGCCCTCGGCTCTTTGTTAGTTGCAGGGATCAATTTTACATAGCCATCTATTCCCAGCTGCTGATAATGATTTGAACCCTTTTTAGAAGAGAAGAATTGACCTAGATTTTGACCTAGATTTTAAGAACAAGCCGAAAATTTATAGATTTCATCAATTTTTATTTTGCTTTGCTAGGAAATCTCTGTTGTAAACCGAATACACCCAAGCCAAGACTGAGAAGTAAAGCATTTTTATTTAGTTGTGTATTGAGCTAAGAACACTTAGTAATTCCTATCGAATTAAATTTCTTTGTTTGAATCATATAGCAGAGATGCATGTATAAAAAAGCTAGCTTAATGATACAGCTCTCGATGGTCTTCTCTTTTTAGGTCCCCAGGTCACGTTCACGTAAAACATGCTAGGAATGTTTCAGCCGCAAAACATGAAAAAATAATAATATCCAGTTTTAATTCGGCCTTGACTGCAAAATTAGATGCACTTTTAAGAAAAGAGTGTAATAATGCGACACAAATTAAACTCGAAATGCAAAATTGATTAATCTCTTGATGTGCATCTATCTGCAACGACATCCGTTACCCAAACACGATAAATATAAACTAAATACACTCTTTTTCTTTCAGTAAGAACCATTTTTTATAAGAACGTTGAGGCTGAGATTTGCCCCAAAATTTAAGAAAATGTATAAGAACATTCTTAGGCTCAGTCAAATTTCAGGCGTTCTTATAAAAAAAGAGTGTAATTGCATGTTCAAGGAAGTTCACGCTTGACTGTCAGATTTTATCAATTTTTATTTTGTAAGATAAGCATCCGTTCGTTGTAAACCGCAACACGCTCAACATGAAACGAGACTCCAATTATGCTTTCTGTGACACTTGACGTGCTTTGAAACAATGCCAACAGAGGAGCAAAGACCGGACTCGGGAGAGCGGTTGAAATCGAGCCTATGCACGTGTGAGCATAACGTTCTCATTTTACCCTCTATTTGGCGTGCTAGGGTCAATATAACGTGATCGCATTTCAGATTACGTATTTAACCAGAATGAGTGAACCTGCGGCTCTCTAGCGATCTTCCCAATATGTTTGTACGTGCGATCCAGCTGAAGGGAATGTACCAGACTATGGCAGTTCTTGTGATCTCCTTTATTTTACTGTGTTTGTTTCAATCATCGTTGTCAATCCCTGGTAAGTACCTGAGCCATGAATACGTCTCTTCTTTCAGTGACGGGTCATGTATGGTCCCTCAAATTTTACAAGCGCTCGCAAAATTAGGCTTCTGGTCGCAAAACCGGAGTGGGTTCTCGTTTGGACCCCAGTTTGCTCATACTAACATATATTTGCATATATTTGCACGTGCTCGGTTTTAAGTAAAGGCAGATTTTGCTAAGTGCTCTTTGCTCGCAAGGCTCACTTATATCAATGCTTGTGCTCGCATATAAAAACGTTGTGCTCGCGTGTTCGAAAATGCTCGCAAAGACGATACCCCTCACGGCCTAACACAAGCCGTATTGCCTCAGATCCAGTTCGGGGTACCCCAGGAGGGCCATCTTTCTGTCCAATATTTCAGCCTGTAGCTGAATGTCCCAATGTACGTGAGGATTATTATTTGGACGATAATTCCTGTTCAAATGGCAGGAAGTGTTGTTTCAAAGTGCTCGCAAAGTCGATTCGATACCTTTCAGAGTGGATGTCCTTAATTACTCGTAGGTATTTTCCACTCTACATAAATTGCCGTTCACAAACAAAGTAATTTAGAATTGAGTATAGTGATGGAGTTCTGAGTGGCGATACCCGGGTAACAACCATAGAAAGAACTTGCCAAACATGAATCAAAGGCACTTTATGCCGTCTCGTGTTACTCTTTTTTCCAGATTTTCGTGACACTAGAACATTGTTTGATTTTTACGTAGATCGTGAAAACTATATCTGCTATATTCCAACACTGTACTCACTATAAATAGAGCTGAACAGTAAATATCCTGTTAAAACCTGCACCATTATTGTATGCGTTGTAAACAGAAATGATAATTCATTTTCAACTACTTTCCCAAAATCCATCACATTCAATAGTTCCACTGAAGATAACATTGTAGATATCAAAGCACGCTATTCTTTAAATATATAGCTAGCAAAATAAGGCTGTTATTCTGATATATCCTATAAATGCACTTATTAAATCTATACGTCAAGAGACTACAAGACAAGACACTCCAAAGAGATTTTAGAGATTCATTCATCCACTGAGTATACTAAGCGTGTAGCGTGACATGCACAACAACGTCAACGAAATTTCTACAGGTCTAGTCTGAAATGTCATATCAGCCGTCTTCTCTTCCTTCCCGCCCGTCCTCTGAGGGGTAAGGAAGAGAGGACGGCTGACACTTCAGACTATCTACAGGTCCATCTACGGACATCTTGTTGATAGACGTTTCTGGTTTTCAAAGCTAAGAGAACTCATCAAATATAATTTCTCTCTTTCGGTTATACATTGTTTTATGCGTTTCTAACTAACCTGGTGTATTTTGTTCTTCTTCTCGCGTTTTCTTGTTGAGTTACAATTAATTTTCATTGATAATCTCATAGTACAATTTAAAGGTTAGAATGTTATTTCAAACTGAAACGTAAAGCTTGTCTGTATTTTACTTGATAGCTGCTGGCTGCAATTCAAAGATATCCAAAATTGAAAAGCGTAAAGCTAATTTTAACAAAAAATAGACTCTTCATCCTAAATACGTTACAAGTACTCCTCTTCAGAACTTCATCCATCCACTAAAAGGGCTGTTGTTGCCGCTCTATAAAAGTTGTGTTAATACATTGTAGCGTGAAATTCACAGCAGGATATATGAACCCTGTGAGCGTCCGTGTTAACCGTATCTCATTACGAAATATTCAAATAGCGACAGGTAATACAATACTTGTACGGCTGTTGTTAATGATCTCGTAGTAAACAATTGCATGTAGTCACGATAAAATTAAGAGATTGTATGGAAAATATTCCTGTTGCCCATAAATGTACCAAATAAGCAATAAAGTTTTCGTTTGTACTCACCTTAGTTATATTCTTGCTATTTCTGATGTTTTTATAGCGTTTTAGGCGTCCTGGCTGCTGAAGGTAGATTTTTCCGAGCGGGGTGGTTGTGGTTTTCCAGAAGAAGCGAAGCGAAGGTTGGAAAAATCCACCTTCGGCAGCTAGGACGCCTAAAACGCTATAAAAACATCAGAAATAGTAAGAATATAACTAAGGTGAGTACAAACGAAACCTTTATTGCTTATTTGGTACATTTATGGGCAACAGAAGTATTTTCCATACAATCTCTTAGAACGGTACGTGACCAATTATTAAAGGACGAGATCCTATACAGTGGAACCTCGTTAATACGGACACCAAGGGGACAGGCCAAATTGTCCGTATTAACGGGGTGTCCGTATTAAGCGGGGTCTCAGAAAAAAAGTCACGGATACATGTTTTCTCGACGCAAAGACGAAGGCAAACGTTTTTACGGAAACAAAACGTTGTTTAATTGTACTGCAACTGTAACAGGTAAAAACTGTGAACTCTCTGACTACAATTAATAGTTTTAACGAAAACCTTAGATCTAGTCATACACTCGAACTAAACTTTAATAAACTCAACAGTGGAATTATTTTACAATGTCGTAACTTTACTATATACAAGAAATAAAACGCATTTCAACAGCAACAGAACGTTTTCTATGAAGTTTCCTTTGTAACTGAAACTCGTAACCGTTCTTAACTCAACCCAACCCATTTGAAAAAGTCGGTAACTTCACTTTGCACGAAAGCTTTTAGCTTGCGACACAAGTGATAGCTGCAGCAAAAGGCAAAGAAAATGAAAGGGTCAAACACCGGAAGTCGCGCTATTAATTTAAGCTTCTCTTTGTAATAAAATGGTTTTAAAGGCGGTGGCAAACGAGGACACAATGTTGCGGACACATTGTTGCGGACACAAATGTTTCCCCGTTTGCCCGCGCGGGCAACATTTGTTGCGGACACAAAATTTGTGTCCGAGACACAAAAATGTTTCTGATTTCTTTCAGAAACATTTTGTGTCCGCAACAAATGTTTCCCGGTTTGCGCAGCATAGAAACAATCATGAGCAACAATGTGTCCGCAACATTGTGTCCTCGTTTGCCACCACCTTAACTCTTCGAATTCTGTCATTATTTGACCAGGGTCCAATGTCTTCAAGTTAGCAAATAATCGTGACAATGGAAATTCACAGTGCACAGATAAATAGTGTCCGTTGTCCGTATTAACGGGTGTCCGTATTAAGCGGGTTAATTTAAGAGAAAATGTATTAGGTTTTCGTCGGGACCAACGAAACTGTCCGTATTACCGGGGTGTCCGTATTAAGCGGGTGTCCGTAAAGCGGGGTTCCACTGTATTTGAATATGTAACCGGGTGGGGCCTGGGGCCCGCCCGGTTCTTAAAATGCACGCTGCGTGTTTTCGTCGTCGCAGATCTAAAAATACGCATTTGGCCGGAGTTCAAATCACGTTACTCGCGAGGAGTTATGAATAATTTACCTATTTAGAATTTTACGAATATTCCGTTGTTTGTTTAGTGTAAAATCTTTATTTTTGTATTTAAGCGGTGGAGTCGGGATGAGTTCAAATCGTAAAATTTACGTATTCATAAAATGATTTATAGCTCCGTGCGATCGAGTGCGAAACAGCGACCTGTCTTGAAGACCATTACTTAATGACAGATGTTAACGATCGATGCAGCAGTTTCGTGGTTGATGCCAGTCTGATGTTTTCGTTCGCTGTGATTTTTGCCCGTTTGAGTTTCGTTGAGCTGAAAAAAGTCTAATAGTCTAATAGTATATTTACTAATTCAAGGACTGTTCCGGACAACAAACGTGAAGGTAAGTGGATAAGTGTTTATGTTCTTTCACAGAGAATAGCGTCACTGATGCATTTTGGCTTTTGATCTTCTGCGGCAAATAACGTTTTTGATCATTTTCACCCAGTTGTGTTGGAGAGGCATCTTTTATGTCCGCCGCTGTGATAATTTAGGCTATGTTGTAACTTTCTGATTTGTTGTTTATTGTTGAAATACATAGCGTAGAAAGTTCATTTTGTTGATAAGAGAAATTTTGTCGCGTGAATTAATTTCCGGTCATATAGAAAGTGTTTAGTTGCTGTCGTGTAGTACATAGTTGTTGGTAAGCAGTCAAAAGCGTTTGCTTTATTTTTGTTAAAGGTTTTGGTTTGGTTTGGAAGAAACTGACTGTCTAGGCGGGTACAACTCGCCACAAGGGCTAATTCGACATTATTGAACGGCAAAATCGTACAATGTAGCAGATGAACTTTCCATATCTTCCAAAAAATCAACAATGGTCTGCACACTACATGTAAATGTAAAAATAGAAAAATGGAATGAGCGTGTAAAACTCAAGGCAAAATACTCCAAGGCAGTTAGAAAGGACTGATACAAGGTATAAACGAAAGACAAATTATATTTGGCAAATTCTATAAGATTTAGTAAACAGAAATCTTTAAAGAGCCGGTGTGAACAATTTGAGACAGCGTTTGATTTGACCTTGTAATCGTTTATCAGTTGTCACGCTACAAGATAACGCAGTAGCCTGCGAACGCTGACGTATTTCCGGCTGTGAAATACGACTGCGTTCGCGGGCTATCAACACAGAAGTTGTCAGCTACTTTTTGACAAATTTCCTAAAAATTATCTAAGGGCCGATTCGCACTAGCGGACAAGTTTAAATGTCATAATATTTTTGACAAAAACAAAATTGTCGCGACAAGTCAGAGACATTTTGAAGAAAACAAAAGGTGTAATTATTAGTACAATAGCTCTGCGCGTGCTTCTGGCATCCTTGTACATTTCTCGGCACGGTCCGTCTTTTGCAAACATCAAATAATCAGGCAGGTCCACGTGGTGAAAAATTTTAAAACGATTTGCATTTGAAGTGCGCGTGTCGCACCCGTGTAGTGATGTTTTTGTGCTCGTGCGGGGAAAATGTCGCAAGAAAACTATTTCGTTTCCCCTCTATTTATCGGCACAAACTGGTTCCCTCCGCATTCATTTGTTCCAACCCTGGTAATACCATCCTTCCACGACCTCACCTCGTCACACAAACATGTTTTGCCGCCTATCGCGGAAAAATTTCTCGTGTTGTTTTTAGTACAATCCAGACCAAACACAATAGCCAATCAACAACGTATTGTTATCTGGCAGTACGAGGGGCGTTGGAATGCGACTTGCCCTTGTGAGACGTCATCCCTTTCGCAGGCACTGCATGCCGTTTATTTTTGTAACAAGATATTATACTACAGTAATTTTAAAGTAAACCATAAGAATTGCTTGTTCCTTTTTGGTCTCTTGATAATGATTGTGAAATGTTGCACGTTAAAGTGTGACGTGGTGTAATGCTGTATTAAGTATCCACTTTCGAGGCATTTAGAAAATTGTGTTGAGTTTTCGTTTACGTAATTTCAGTGCAATTAAGAAGGTGAAGGTCTACTTTTCTTTTGTTTGCAGGCGTACATAGTGTGAAAGAAACCACAAGTCGTCCTAACAGGAAAAATTAACGGCAGTTGCGAAATTTAATGAAAATTCATGGAATATTTATGGCTATTAATAATATAACTGACAATATGAATGAAATAAACAATATTATTAAAGTTTTTTTTATTGTTATTTTTAGTTGAGTTCTAAATGAACGACGATAGTTAACAATACATGTTTAACCACCCGGTTATAAGCTGCTAAGCTTCTTGTTCGTAATGAGATACGGACAGTACCTCTTGACTAAGGTCAATCTTCGGGGTCAAAAAATATAAAATTATTAAATGTTAATTGCTTTGCGTTTCAGATAGCAGACATCACAGTCTTTTTTTTACCCTTTTTTAGGGTGCTCGTTTTTTGTTCAACCCTTTTCAACGCAATTCTCCAACGAGCTTTCAACATGCCAAATGCTCGTTCCACTACAGGCCGTAGCTCACCGAACTTTAAGTTAAACTTTCTCTGCTCCGGGTAGGGTTTCACTAGCCAGCTTAAAGGGGCCTTATTTCTGTTGCATTTCTGTTGTATGTTGGAAGGCTTAGAATTCGCTTGTTCTTCCCAATTCTAAGGGGACAGACCACGAACATTATAGTAGCTCCTGTAAATATCTAATTGTTGTAACCGTTCATCAGTAGGATACCTAAAATGCTTGCATTTCTACAATTGGTTTCGGCTCCATTAAATCCTATACCAATTGCAGAACATTTTAGGAGGAGCCACCCACGATGTGAGCACAGTTACTACAAAAAATAATAATAAGGAAAATAACGCAAAATAAACTAAACCGTTAAATTACGAACTAAGCGCACACGTCAAATGAATTAAGCAAAGCGCGCGAATATAACGAGACAAGCGCGCGCACCTTTATCCAAGTAAAAGGAAGTAGGTGTGAACTGAGGCCGAACTAGGATTATTTAGACGACACAAAGACAACAAACAAGCAAAGCATACGTCGGTGGTTTTCAACCATGAACCGCCGATCTTAACTCTTTAAACGATTTAAAAAGCGACGTAAGTTTGAAGCCTTGCTAAAGAAGACGTGAAGATAGGCATCGAAGTCTGTGTATGAAGTCCAACTTTGATGTGCAAATCCTAGCATACCTCACCAATTGAGATATATAAACTCCATAGGCTGGATTGGCTGGAATGTTGCTGTCCATATGTGGAAAATTGACAATCCGAAATGTAAAGTCATCTCTCTTGTCGTAGACGCTGATATGGAAGGGTGTGTTGCTATCTCCGTGACTGATTTTCGTGTCGAGATAACACACGTAGTGTAGTTTCCTTTAGTTCCAGTTCTGACGGGTAAATATCGCTGATTGAAGGTCCAAAAGTCTCGTTATTAATGCTGATTAAATCGTCGATGTAACGAAAGGTGTTGCTGAATGCGACGGCCTTTGGCACGTCTTGCTTCATAGTTTTGAGCATGTAATCGTACTCGAAAGTGTGGAGAAACAGATCAGCCAATAAAGGCGCACTGTTAGTGCCCATTGGTATTCCAATAACTTGTCGAAAAACTGAGTTTCCGAAACGGACGTAGATGTTTTCGATAAGAAAGTCAATAGCGAGGCAAAGTTCTCTGCAAGAAAAGTAAGTGTACTTTGTAGACTTCTTATCATTCGCCCAGAAAGTGTGATAGTTATTGGTTCCAAGAAGCCTTTTCCTCTGGTGGTAAAAACTCTTTCTAGTAGATCATGCAGTTGAAGTTTAAGCTTAGTGTGTGGTAGGCTTGTATAGAGAGTTGAAAAGTCCCATGTACTTATCTTGTCTAGCGAAAGTTGTTTTTGTTGCAATGTGCGAAGTACATCCAATGCGTTGTTGATGATCCACATGCTGTTAACACCTGTTCTTCCTAGAATAGTTTTACAGTAAGCAGTACAATGATATTTAACTAGTTTAAGGCAGTCAGTTATTAATTTAGAGAGTTTAGTGGTGGTACATGAATATGAACCAGCAATAAACCGTGCCTTATATGGTGTCTTGTGAAGCTTAGGAATCCAATATAATTGTGGCAATTGTTTCTCCTTTTGATGTAATTTGATGTTAAGTAAGTCATCTAAGGCTGAGGCATGGCTTTGTATAACCTCGTTTGCCGTGACATCCTGAGCTTCATATGTGGAATTAATGGTTCTTCTAGAATTAAGTTCGTCAAAAAAAACGACATCGCTTCTGCATTCCGTGCCCTTTATTAACAGATAACATCAACGCTAAGGGCCAATTCGCACTAGCAGACAAATTTTGTAACAATTGGTAGATTTCATCATTAATGTGTCACTTGTTACAGAAAACAAGTGCGAATACGTTTTTTGAGACCAAGAACTTGTCAAACAATTCAGCAAAACAAAGAAGCAGTTGTCTTATGATTGGTCCGCGTTGCACGCGCGACACATTTTGTCAAACAATCGCAAAAACAAGTGCGAACGACTTGTTGGACAAGGGCAAATTTTGTCAAAACGGATAAATCTTCAAAGGTGCCGATGTCCTGCCTCAAGGCAGGACAAATCATGACAAGTCGCATTCCAACGCTCCTCGTAATGTCAGATAACAATACGTTGTTGATTGGCTATTGTGTTTGGTCTGGATTGTACTAAAAAACAACACGCGAGAGGCGGCAAAACATGTTTGTGTGCCGAGGTGAGGTGGTGGAAGGATGGTAATACCGGGGTTGGTCAACAAATGAATGCGGAGGGAACCAGTTTGTGCCGATAAATGGAGGGGAAAAGAAATAGTTTACTTGCGACATTTTCTCCGCACGAGCACAAAAACATCACTACACGCGCACTTCAAATGCAAATCGTTTTAAAAATTTTCACCACGTGGAACTGCCTGATATTTGATGTTTGCACAAGACGACCGTGCCGAGAAATGTACTAGGATGCCAGAAGCACGTGCAGAGCTATTGTAATAATAATTACACTTTTTGTTTTCTTCAAAATGTCGCGACAATTTTGTTTTTGTCAAAAATGTTATGACATTTAAAACTTGTCCGCTAGTGCGAATCGGCCCTAATACAACAATCATATTACAACAATCACATCACCAAAGTTTATACTAATATCATTGTAAATTACAGAAATTTCTAGTAAATTGTTTCTTCGTCCTTCGTACCCGACAAAACTACATCTGTTTTTTTTAATTCACTTCGATAAAATCTGTTAATCACATTCTTCACATTTTTTGGCGGTATTACAAAGTAAAACGAAGCTGCCAAAACCGTGTCTGAGACCAAACATAGTGTCCCAGCATTTACAATTTACTCTAACGCGTTTAAAATAAATACCTTAAAACTTTTCTTCCAGCAAAAACACACATAATGTACCACAAATTTACCAAAACATATATCCATTGTTTCAACCTTGTTCACCTGTCGCTTCGTAACCACACGTGAGATCTTACACGAAGTACTACCCTAGGCCAAAGCTCCCACACCAAATTCTCGTGTTACCATGGTAACACGAGACAAAAACCAAATAACTTCAACCTGACTTCGGCATTTAAGAGCTCGAATGAGATATGTGTCCGTGTCCGGATATATAATTTTAATAATGCTGTTGGTGTCTTGTCTGAAAAAAGTAATAAAACATTAAAAAAAAAGAAGTGAAAGACATTCTTAAAGATAGACTTACAGCAGAAAAAGCACGTTTGTGTTTTTGGAGATAACTTCTTGAACATGATTCGTCTTCGGTGAAGGCAATTGACTCCAGGTCACAGTAGGTCCTGTAATGTTGTGTTTATTTCTTACATAGCTTAATAACAACTCTTTTCCGTTTGCAGTCTCTCCAACAAAGCGAGCTTTCTGTCCAGCATTTGAGCCTCCTGCTGAATGCCCCTCCGAG
Source organism: Meandrina meandrites (assembly GCA_963693305.1). NCBI lineage: Eukaryota > Metazoa > Cnidaria > Anthozoa > Scleractinia > Meandrinidae > Meandrina > Meandrina meandrites. The sequence goes on from OY855913.1 coordinate 27,707,899, forward strand.
ATTGATCACATTTGTTTGCATGACAATCAATGTTCAAAGGGCCTGATATGTTGTAACACGGGATGTCAACAGGATTGCGTCAGTAAGTTTAATAACAACTGTTTTAATTAAAATTATTAGAGTGATGCGATAAAACTTGTTTACGTCACGGCCCAACACAAGTCGTTGCCGCATCCCTTATTTTGCTCTGGTCCAGTACCCCAGCAGGATCTTATTTCAGAATATCGCAGAATGCCCTGGTGTGCGTGAGAATTATTCCTCGGGCGATAATTCCTGTACAAATGGCCGAAAGCTAAGTGTTGTTAAAAATATCGATGTTCTAGACTGTTCACAGCCCTCTATTTTTTGCGTTGCCGAGAAATAGAGGCTGTCGGAAGCAACTTACTATGTCCAATGCACCCGCATCGACTCGAGTCGTCTATAAGCACTGACGACTTGACTTAGTGAAAGCCTGGTTGCAAATCTTACCGGAAGTGGAAATCCAAAGTTGAAACGCTTACTGGAAGTAAACCTTGGCATGGATGATTGTCGTAGGCTACAAATTGTTAACGACTCGTCGCGACTCGTTCCAACACGTGTCGACTCGACTCAATGAGAGTCGATTCGTAAACAAAGCCCGTGGGAGGATAGAAAAGTGGCAAAAGAACTAGAAACACAAAGACCAAACAGGAAAACTACCGTGAATGTAAAGTACAAAAGTGGGCGAGAACACCCAGGCATGATACAAGCCATGCTATGTATAACTCGTGCTTTTAACGTTTGCAGACAACAGTTACGTTTATGGCGACTCGTCACAACTCGACACGAGTCACAAAACCACTACAAACACCAAAATAAAACAGGAAAACTACGCATGAATATAAAGTAAAGCACAAAAGTCGGCGAGAAAACCCAGGCATGATACAAGCCATGCTATGTATAACTCATGCTTTTAACGTTTGCAGACAAAAGTTACGTTTATGGCGACTCGTCACAACTCGACTCGAGTCGCAAAACCACTACAAACACCAAAATAAAACAGGAAAACTTCGAATAAATATTAAGTAAAGCACAAAAGTGGCGAGCACACCCAGGCATGATACAAGCCATGCTATGTATAAATCGTGCTTTTAACGTTTGCAGACAAAGTTATGTTTATGGCGACTCGTCACAACTCGAAACGAGTCGCCAAACCACTACAAACACCAAAATAAAACAGGAAAACTACGCATGAATATAAAGTAAAGCACAAAAGACGGCGAGAAAACCCAGGCATGATACAAACCTTACATATATCTTAGTAGACATTTTAGTGTGTAGTATCGCTGTATATTTTTACGACTCATGCAGTATGTTGGCGAGCTCGAAGGGCGAGTCAAAATACAAATGATGAGTAAAAATTTACAGCGATAGTACACACTAAAATGTCTAATAAGACAAAGACAAAGAACCTTTATTGATTTATACCGCTCAGGGTAGCCCCTTCAGATGCAAAAAGCTGTCTGTTATCAATGGGAGCCCTGAGCGCAACAATGTACTAAAACTATAGCATACATATGCATTACGCTAACATTAACGTTTTCGTTTCCCCAAAATTCTGACTTGCCAAGGTTTTTAATCTTTCGCGCGGTCGGGGGAATGAGACGAGTACAAATATCGTGTGATATATAATCTCTAAACCACTTTTTTCCTTCGATTGAACACTTCTTTCTTCGAAAGAAAGAAGTCCTGAGAACGAAGGCGTGTTTCTTCGTGATAACTAAAAGTGACATTTGAAAACAGGTCTGAATCGATAAAATACGTAGCTAGGACTCTTGTCAAAGAAACTTTCCTTTCTTCCCGCAGCGCCATTGTATTCGACGCCAAGCAAAGCTACTCCAGGTAAAGTAATTTCTTCTGATCTAAGAAGAGCTAATTTGAAAGTGGCTTCATTAGTAGGCGCAACATTCATTCATCTAATTTGGTAAACTCTCCTTTTCGTTTGCATTCTCTCCAACAGGTCCAGCTTTCTGTCCATCATTTGAGCCTCCTGCTCAATGCCCCGAAGAACTTGTGAATTTTTGTCGGGATGACAGTACCTGTCCACTTGGCCTGAAGTGTTGTAACACGGGATGTGAACTGGATTGCGTCGGTAAGTTTCATCATTTGCAGCTGTATAATTATTAGAGTGATCACGATCTAACACAAGTCTTATTGCTACATGTTTTTTTTCCTCCTCCATTTTACTTGTTCAGTTCCAGGCCGTGGCCGGTCAGTTCGGACACTGAAAAGAGAAAGGTCTAAAAAGATAAAATGCCGGCGGTACTGCCGGGCAGCGGTACTGTCGGGCATCCTTTAAAAGAAACTTTCCTTTTTTCCAGGAAAACTACGAATAAATATAAAGTAAAGCACAAAACATGCAAAAGTCGGCGAGAAAACCCAGGCATGATACAAACCTTACATATATCTTATTAGACATTTTAGTGTGTAGTATCGCTGTATATTTTTACGAGTCATACAGTATGTACAAATAATGAGTAAAAATTTACAGCGATAGTACAATCTAAAATGTCTAATAAGAGATTTATTATCCAACGTTTTCGTTTCCCCAAAATTCTGATTTGCCAAGGTTTTTAATCTTTCGCGCAGTCGGGGGAATGAGACGAGTACAAATATCGTGTGACTGATACAATCTCTAAACCATTTTTTCCTTCGATTGCACACTTCTTTCTTCGAAAGAAAAAAGTCCTGAGAAAGAAGGCATGTTTCTTCGTGATAACTAAAAGTGACATTTGAAAACAGGTCTGAATCGATAAAATACGGTAGCTAGGACTCTTGTCAAAGAAACTTTCCTTTCTTCCTGCAGCGCCATTGTATTCCACGCCAAGCAAAACAACTCCAGGTAAAGCCTCTGATCTAAGAAGAGCTAGTTTGAAAGTGGTTTCATTAGTAGACGCAACATTCATTCATCTAATTTGGTAAACTCTCCTTTTCGTTTGCACTATCTCCAACAGTGCCAGCTGTCTGTCCAACATTTGAACCTCCTCCTAAATGCCCCGAAGAAGTTGTGAATTTTTGTCTGGAGGACATTCACTGTCCAAATGGCCTGAAGTGTTGTAACACGGGATGTATACTGGATTGCGTCGGTAAGTTTGATCATTTGCAGCTGTATAATTATTAGAGTGATTTTAATTTAACTTCATTACGTCACGATCTAACACAAGTCTTATATTGCTGCATGTGTTTTTCCTCCTCCATTTTACTTGTTCAGTTCCAGGCCGTGGCCGGTCAATTCGGACACTGAAAAGAGAAAAGGCCTAAAACAATAAAATGCCGGCGGTACTGTCGGGCAGCGGTACTGTCGGGCATCCTTTAAAAGAGACTTTCCTTTTTTTCCTGCAGTGCCAGATTATTCCAAGCCAAGCAAAACTCCATCAATTTCTTCAGGTGAAGTAATTTCTTCTGAGACAAACTACAACTTTCGTCAATAGTGTTTGCACGATTTCCAAATTTGGGCCAAATTCAGTCTTAACAGTCTTCACGAGTACAATACGATCTTCGTTGATAGTCTACAGTAAAAAACTAGTTTATCGAGTTTTGGTGCAATCGCTGCTATGGATCTCAGTCTAAAGGTTTTTTGACGATCGGTTACTATCGCTGGAGGTTCCTCACATGCAGCGCATGTGCACCAAATCTTTATCAGTGGATGCCACTGATTCAAGTATATTTTTTTAAGAATGCCATGTACCCTTAGGGCTGAATCTTAACGTTCTTGACTTTTCGACTAAGCAAGCATCCTGAAAATGTTCTTTTTAAAAAAATGTTCTTTCTTCTTAACTTTGAAAACAAGGCTAAATTACTTTTAATACATCAGTTCATTTTTAAATTTAAACTGATTTACTGACAAGAAACGGATAAAATAAACAAACATCTTTACCTATATTTATAAGCTTGTCTACTTCTAATGTACCAAGTTCCTAAAAATATCCTTTCTCCGACATAACGTTCTTAAAAAAAAACTTAGTAATTCATAGATAAATGTTTTATTCGGATTACGACTTTTGTCGAGTTTCGTCGCTATCGAACCATCGAGAGCAATCATGTCAAAAGAGTCTTGAGTGATATTCAATAATGTATGGCGTAACCACAACACTTATTTAACCAACCTTGTTTTAAAGCCACTGAATTTGCTGCTCTGTAGAGCTAAAGAGGATGTGTAATTTAACGGAACGCAGGACGATTTCAGCTGGTGTTCAAAATCTATAATACTAGTTGATCCTTTCAGTGTCAAGGCATTTTTAATCAATTAAGTATCGTCATCTGGCTTTCCGGACGGGCCAAAAAATGATTAAAAATATAACTGATAGAACAGGAGCTTGTGTTTGGTCCCTTTGCTTCCTGGGGTGACAAGAGCACATAGTACAGCCTCACTCTCCCCATTCCGGTAGCTGGGACCCTTGTAAAATAAACTTTCCTTTCTTCCTATAGTGCCAAATTATTTCAAGCCAAGCAAAACTCCATTAACTTCTTCAGGTAAAGTTATTATTTTTATATACAAACTACAACTATTGTCAAAAGTGTTAGCACGAATTCCAAATCCCTCACCCTCCTCTCAATGTTGAACTCCCCCACTAATTGCACAGACAATCCTTATCCCCAGAAGGTTTAACATTGAAACGGTGATGAGGATCTTTAAAAATGTTTGCGTGTGACATTGCTAAAGTTTGGATTGATGGGGAGGAATCACCCGAACATCGCAAAATTTGTTGCAAGTCGTTAAGTCTGTTATCGCTGGGGTTAGTGAAGAACTGTGGTGCATATTTCGTGTGCGAGTTACAGACGCCACCTGCCTGATCTATACCGTGTCGCGGTAACGCCGTCCCCGGTAAGTTGCCATCATGGCTTGGTTAATTGCTTTAGTAAACAACCAAAAAGCCGGTTACGGTTAAGTTATGGTTAAGAAATTACGGCATTACTCAGTGTATTGTTTTCTGTCTTGCTCAATCTGTTAATGTGGTCTTGTGTGTTGAATACGTAATTACCAACACCACACAACACTCCTCGTGGAAAGAAATCATCAATTAATATTTTCGTTTAATTAAACGCGACCGACAAGGGACGGCGGAGCCGGGGGGGGGGGGGCGACTCGTCACAACTCGAAACGAGTCGCAAAAGAACTACAAACACCAAAATAAAACAGGAAAACTACGAATAAATATAAAGTAGAGCACAAAAGTCGGCGAGAAAACCCAGGCATGATACAAACCTTACATATATCTTATTAGACATTTTAGTGTGTAGTATCGCTGTATATTTTTACGAGTCATGCAGTATGTTGGCGAGCCCGAAGGCCGAGTCAAAATACAAATGATGAGTAAAAATTTACAGCGATAGTACACACTAAAATGTGCAATAAGAGATATATTATCCAACGTTTTCGTTTCCCCAAAATTCTGATTTGCCAAGGTTTTTAATCTTTCGCGCGGTCGGGGGAATGGACGAGTACAAATATCGTGTGATATATAATCTCTAAACCACTTTTTCCTTCGATTGCACACTCCTTTCTTCGAAAGAAAGAAGTCTTGAGAAAGAAGGCGTGTTTCTTCGTGATAACTAAAAGTGACATTTGAAAACAGGTCTGAATCGATAAAATACAGTAGCTAGGACTCTTGTCAAAGAAACTTTCCTTTCTTCCTGCAGCGCCATTGTATTCGACACCAAGCAAAACAACTCCAGGTAAAGTAATTTCTTCTGATCTAAGAAGAGCTAGTTTGAAAGTGGTTTCATTAGTAGAGGCAACATTCATTCATCTAATTTGGTAAACTCTCCTTTTCGTTTGCAGTCTCTTTAACACGGCCAGGTGTCTGTCCAAAATTTGAGCCTCCTCCTAAATGCCCCGAAGAAGTTGAGAATTTTTGTCTGGAGGACATTCACTGTCCAAATGGCCTGACGTGTTGTTATACGGGATGTATACTGGATTGCGTCGGTAAGTTTGATCATTTGCAGCTGTATAATTATTAGAGTGATTTTAATTTAACTTCATTACGTCACAATCTAACACAAGTCTTATTGCTGCATGTTTTTTTCCTCCTCCATTTTACTTGTTCAGTTCCAGGCCGTGGCCGGTCAGTTCGGACACTGAAAAGAGAAAAGGCCTGAAACGATAAAATGACGGCGGTACTGTCGGGCATCCTTTAAAAGAAACTTTCCTTTTTTTCCAGGAAAACTACGAATAAATATAAAGTAAAGCACAAAAGTCGGCGAGAAAACCCAGGCATGATACAAACCTTACATATATCTTAGTAGACATTTTAGTGTGTAGTATCGCTGTATATTTTTACGAGTCATGCAGTATGTTGGCGAGCCCGAAGGCCGAGTCAAAATACAAATGATGAGTAAAAATTTACAGCGATAGTACACACTAAAATCTCTAATAAGAGATTTATTATCCAACGTTTTCGTTTCCCCAAAATTCTGATTTTGCCAAGGTTTTTAATCTTTCGCGCGGTTGGGGGAATGAGACGAGTACAAATATCGTGTGATATATAATCTCTAAACCATTTTTTCCTTCGATATCACACTTCTTTCTTCGAAAGAAAGAAGTCCTGAGAAAGAAGTCGTGTTTCTTCGTGATAACTAAAAGTGACATTTGAAAACAGGTCTGAATCGATAAAATACGGTAGCTAGGACTCTTGTCAAAGAAACTTTCCTTTCTTCCTGCAGCGCCATTGTATTCGACGCCAAGCAAAACAACTCCAGGTAAAGTAATTTCTTCTGATCTAAGAAGAGCTAGTTTGAAAGTGGTTTCATTAGTAGAGGCAACATTCATTCATCTAATTTGGTAAACTCTCCTTTTCGTTTGCAGTCTCTCCAACAGGGCCAGCTGTCTGTCCAACATTTGAGCCCCCTCATAAATGCCCCGAATTCGACGATGGGAATTTTTGTCTGGAGGACATTCACTGTCCAAATGGCCTGAAGTGTTGTAACACGGGATGTGAACTGGATTGCGTCGGTAAGTTTCATCATTTGCAGCTGTATAATTATTACAACGATTTTCATTTAACTTCATTACGTCACGATCTAACACAAGTCTTATTCATGCATGTTTTTTTCCTCTTCCATTTTACTTGTTCAGTTCCAGGCCGTGGTCAATTCGGACACTGAAAAGAGAAATTAAAAGGCCTAAAAAGATAAAATGACGGCGGTACAGTCGGGCATCCTTTAAAAGAAACTTTCCTCTTTTTTTGCAGTGCCAGATTATTCTAAGCCAAACAAAACTCCATCAACTTCTTCAGGTAAAGTAATTTCTTCTGATACAAACTACAACCGTCGTCAATGTATTTACAGTGTTGGCAAGATTTCCAAATTTATTCCTTTTCTCAATCCCCCTCACCTCCCTTTCTCAATGTTGACTTCCCCAACAAATTGCACAGACATTCAATCATTATCCACGAAAGATTCAACAGTGAAACGGGGGCAGAGAACCTCTAAAATTGTTTGTATGTGACATTGATCACGTTTAAAGTCATTTGACTTTTATAGGACGCGCAAACAAACAATTGACTGAACAGCTGAAAACCAAACAACTGTATACTTTGTAAGTATAATAACAACTCTTTTTCGTTTGCAGTCTCTCCTACAAAGCGAGCTCTCTGTCCAAAATTTGAGCTTCCTGCTGAATGCCCCTCCGAGATTGATCACATTTGTTTCCATGACAATCAATGTTCAAAGGGCCTGATATGTTGTAACACGGGATGTAAACAGGATTGCGTCAGTAAGTTAAATAACAACTATTAGAGTGATGCGATAAAACCTAATTACGTCACGGCCCAACACAAACCGTATTGCGGCATTTCTTCTTTGCTCAGATCGCAGTCCTCCTGCAGGGCCATATTTTTGTCCAATATTTCAGCCTGTCGCAGAATACGCTTGTGTGCGTGAGAATTATTTTTCGGAAGATGATTCCTGTTTAAACATTCATGTCCTAGACTATTCACGGCCCTCTATTTTTTTCTTGCGTTGAGAAATAGAGGCTGTGAACAGTCTTTCCATTTCCAATACACCCGCATCGACTCGAGTTGTGTACAAGCACCGAAGGCTCGATTTAGCGGAAGTCTAGTCGCAAATCTTACCGGAAGTGGAAATCCAAAGTTGAAACGCTTACTGGAAGTAAAACTGTGGCATGGATGATTGTCGTAGGCTATAAATTGTTAACGACTCGTCGCGACTCGTTCCAACACGTGACGACTCGACTTAATGAAAGTCGATTCGTAAACAAAAGCCCGTGCCGGGAGGATAGAATAGTCGCAAAAGAACTAGAAACACCAAGACCAAACAGGAAAACTACTCATGAATGTAAAGCACAAAAGTGGGCGAGCACACCCACCCACATACAAAGCATACTATGTATTACTCGTTCTATAAACGTGTGCACACAAACGGTACGTTTATGGCGACTCGTCACACTCGACACGAGTCGCAAAAGAACTACAAACACCAAAATAAAATAGGAAAACTAAGCATGAAAATAAATTAAAGCACAGAAGTCGGGAAGCAAACCCAGACATGATTTAAACCATTCTGTGTATTACTCGTTCTATAAACGTGTGCAGGCAACTGGTACCTTTTGGGGGAAAACGCGGAATGTTCGGTGATTTGTTTTGCCGATATAGAAGCGTCACAGTTGGGCATCTTTTTAAAGTAACTTTCCTTTTTCCCTGCAGTGCCAGATTATTCCAAGCCAAGCAAAACTCCATCAACTTCTTCAGGTAAAGTAATTTCTTCTGATACAAACTACAACTTTCGTGAATAGTGTCGGCACGATTTCCAAATTTGGGGCAAATTCAGTCTTAACAGTCTTCACGAGCACAATACGATCTTCTTTGGTAGTATCTTCGTAAAAAATGTGTTTATCGAGTTTATCGATGTGACTTTTGATGCAATCGCTGCTATGGATCTCAGTCTGCCCTGGAGGTTCCTCGCATGCACGTGCACCAAATATTCATCAGTGGATGCCACCGATTCAAGTATATTTTTAAAGGATGTCGTGTACCCTTTAGCGTTGAATCAAAACGTTCTTGACTTTTGGACTAAGCAAGCATCCTGAAAATGTTCTTTTTCCTTAACTTTAAAAACAAGGCTAAATTACTTTTAATACATTCATTTTTTAATTTAAACTGATTTACTGACAAGAAACGGGTGAAATAAACAAACATCTTTACCTATATTTATATGCTTGTCTACTTCTAATGTACCAATTTCCTAAAATATCCTTTCTCCGATATAACGTTCTTAAAAAAAACTTCGTAATTCATAGATAAGTGTTTTATTCGGATTACGACTTTTGTCGAGTTTCGTCGCTATCGAACCATCGACAGCAATCATGTCAAAAGAGTCTTGAATGATATTAAAAAATGTATGGCGTAACAAGCGCGATAAAGCCACTGAATTTGCTGCGATGTAGAGCTATAGAGGCACTGTAATTTAACAGAACGCAGGACTATTTCAGCTGGTGTTCAAAATCTATAATACTAGTTGATCCTTTCAGTGTCAAGGCATTTTTAATCAATTAAGTATCGTCATCTGGCTTTCCAGACGGGCCAAAAATGATTAAAAATATAACTGATAGAACAGGAGCGTGTGTTTGCTCCCTTTGCTTCCTGGGGTGACAAGGGCACATGGTATAGCTCCCCCTCCCCCTTCCGGTAGCTGGGACCCTTGTAAAATAAACTTTCCTTTCTTCCTATAGTGCCAAATTATTTCAAGCCAAGCAAAACTCCATTAACTTCTTCAGGTAAAGTTATTATTTTTATAAACAAGCTACAACAATTGTCAAAAGTGTTAGCACGAATTCCAAATCCCTCACCCTCCTCTCAATGTTGAACTCCCCCGCTAATTGCACAGACAATCCTTATCCATAAAAGGTGTAACATTGTAAAGGTGATGAGGATCTTTAAAAATGTTTGCGTGTGACATTGCTAAGGTTTGGATTGATGGGGAGGAATCACCCGAACATCGCAAAATTTGTTGCAAGTCGTTAAGTCTTTTATCGCTGGGGTTAGTGAAGAACTGTGGTGCATATTTCGTGTACGAGTTACAGACGCCACCTGCCTGATCTATACGGTGTCGCGGTAACGCCGTTCCTGGTAAGTTGCCATCATGGCTTCGTTAATTGCTTTAGTAAACAACCAAAAAGCCGGTTACGTTCAAGTTATGGTTAAGAAATTACGGCATTACTCAGTCTATTGTTAATGTGGTCTTGTGTGTTAAATACGACGCCACCTGCCTGATCTATACGGTGTCGCGGTAACGCCGTCCCCGGTAAACAACCAAAAAGCCGGTTGCGGTTAAGTTATGGTTAAGAAATTACGGCATTACTCAGTCTATTGTTAATGTGGTCTTGTGTGTTAAATACGACGCCACCTGCCTGATCTATACGGTGTCGCGGTAACGCCGTCCCCGGTAAACAACCAAAAAGCCGGTTGCGGTTAAGTTATGGTTAAGAAATTACGGCATTACTCCGTCTGTTGTTTTCTGTCTTGCTCAATGTGGTCTTGTGTGTAAAATGCGTTATTACCCACATCACACAACACTCCTCGTGGCGAGAAATCGTGAATTAATCTTTTCGTTTAATTGAACGCGACCTACGTGAACCAAAATTAAAGTATTCGACAAAGTTTACAGTGAACTATTTGAAAAGATGGTGATGGAAAAGAAATAGAGTTTCAGGTGTTTTTTTTTTAAAGTCCTGAAAACCGAAAAAGAACAAGCTTCTGTAGCAAGTTTAAAAAATGGCAACTTTGCCTCTAACCGGTCTTTTTTCACTTAAATAGACGCATGTAAAAGTTACAAAGTGCTGAATTCAGCAGACCGCGCTCAAGGAAACAAAGATCAGACCAATGTTACATGCGATCAGCACCTGGCATCTGGATGGTACCGTTTCGAAGGCGATGCCGGGGATCGGATGCCAGACAAGTGTGTACCCATGAGACGCTGCGGCACTCACGCTCCAGGTTGGATTGATGGGAATCATCCGACAGTCGCCGAAGGCGTTGTGACTCGTAAAGTCTGTTTTCACTGGTTAAACAACTGCTGTCTCTGGCATAACAAAATCAAAGTGGAGAACTGTGGTGCGTATTTCGTGTACAAAATATTTTGGAGGGTGCCTGAATGCTCTGCTCGGTATTGCGGTAACGCCGGCGCTGGTAAGTTGCCATCATGGTTAATTCGTTATCTTAAGTTGTGATTAAGATAACGGGCAAGTGTTAGGTTTAGGAGAAAGCACCGGGCCAACCTGTTACGCTTTTATCTGTAAATAAAAACAAAAACAATAAAGAAAGAAAGAAAGAACAGAAATAACAGAAATGAAAAGAATCACCAGAGTCAAAGTCATTAAGAGCACAATACGTTCCTCGTTAATCGATTGATCACTTACAGTAAAACGAAATTCATATTATAAATTTTAGAATTGAATTAGAAAAAACTGAAAAAAATGATAATTTATCGATCTGTTTTGATGCTAGTTCCCAGTCTGTAGGTTTTAAGACGATCCGTTATCTTTGTCCTCCTTTCCGCAAATCATGCATCCGCAGACTGACTTCCATCATTTTTTGTACAAACATGTTCAGTAAAATACAATTACATGTACATATAGCGATATGCAATATGCCCTTAAGCTTTCGTTTTTCTCAAACTTAGTATATTACTTAATGTTTCACTAAACTGGAAATAGGTCTAAGACTATAGATTTCCGGGGAGTTATTAAGCATCTTTATAAAGGAACTTTCATTTCTTTCTGCAGAGTCATTGAATTTCACGTCAAGCAAAACACCATTAACTACTCCAGGTAAAGTAATTTCTTCTGATACGAACTAGTTTGAAAGTGGCTTCATTACCAAACGCCATATTCTTCATATAACGGTATGAACGCTCATTTTCTTTAACGGTCTTTTTAACATGGTCAGGTGTCTGTCCAATAGTTGAGACTCCTTCTAACTGCCCAGAGACTGAGAGTCCTTGTTACGATGACAGTCACTGCCCAACCGACATGAAGTGTTGTAGCATTGGTTGTGCCCGGGATTGTGTCAGTAAGTTTGACCACAGCTGTACAATTGTAGGAGAGATCATGATTTAACTTTATCAAGACAAGGTCTAACACAAGTCGTATTGCCGCATCTCTTTTATTTTTACATGCATCCTCCTCTAGTTTATTCGTTCAGTTCCACTTCCAGGTAATTCTCTCGATGTCTTATTTCAGTGAGGTCGCTCCGGTCGCTGTAGAGATGTAGAGGCAGTAATTTATCAGCACGCAGGGCGATTTTAGGACGTATTTATTTGCAATATATCGCGTATAACCGTTGCATTTGCCCCTTAAAATTTTTTATTGTTTTTTAGCTCGAAAACAATAAAAAGTTCTAAAGGGCAAATCCGATGGCTATACGCGTATATTGCAAATAAATACACCCTTAGTTGGTGTTCAAAATCTATAACACTAATTGAGCCTTTCAGTGTTTTCTATTAAGTTACCTCATTCGGCTCAGGCTAGGATGCGCAAAGAAACACAATCGATAGAACAGCTGGAACAAACTTACAGTTCACTGACAACGTTCTCCAGATAATCCGCGGACTGACTTCCTTATTTTTTGTACACAGATGTTCAGTAAAATACAATTGCAAGCACAAATAGTTTGTATGCCCTAAAGCTTTCGCTTTTCTCAAACTTGCTACTGCAAGTGATAGTTCAAAACAGGCCAGAAACCGATAAAACGGAAAAGTCACGGTCCATAGTAAAATCACGTCACGGCCTAACACAAGTCGCGTTGCCGCATCTTTTTCTTATCATCCTGGTCCCCTTGTCACCTGGCATAAATAACAAGGGGACATACGAAACGGTAATTCTCTAGTGGTAGCTGGACGTCTTCTAAGATAAACTTTCCTTCCTTCCTACAGGGCCAGTGTATTCCACGCCAAGCAAACCTCCATCAACTTCTTCAGGTAAAGAAATTTCTTCTGATACAAACTACAACAGTCGTCAATAGTGTTGGAACAATTTTTAAATTTATTCCTCTCCCTCCTACTACCCCCCACCCCCACCCCCCTCCCCCTCCTTCTCAATGTTGACATTTTTTAATCCTTATCCAGGAAGAGTTCGACATTGAAAGGTGACAGAAGGACTTCTAAAAATATTCGCATTTGACACTGATAAGGTTTAAAATCTTTCAGCTTTTATGTCGCGCTAATTAAAAGAACAACAGGAGCCACCTTAATATCATAGTTCACATTCAAAATAAAACAACTGTGTACTTTGACGTAGAACGGCCTTCTTTCTCCAGATCATACTTACTTGATTTATTGACTTTTGTACAGAGATATTCAGTTAAAAAGAATAACCACAGGCGGACCACCCTATGTGTTCGTGGTTAATAACTGTTGACATAAGCACAGGCAGACAAGGCTCTGTGTTTGAGACCGTGTGACATAAGCGTCACGGTACGCGCTATCTGATCTCATACATTCACTGTAATTTGTAACGACTGCCCTCGGCTTGATCCAACTGATCCCGAGAAATGCTCCATAAAATACTGGATTTTGCATCTTTTAATCCCAAATTGTGATCTACTGTAAGCCAGATAAATAAAGTTCACTTATCTTTTTTCTTTTGCGAGGTATTTTGCGATTTTATGGGTTTTTTTGGTCGTTAATTCCTCGCTAGCCTTCACCGACCCCAAACAAAAGTAAGAGAAAGAGACAAGGCAGGCAACTTCGATGGCCCGCCGAGACCGACAGCCTCCAGAATTTGTCCATTTTCTCCAACTTCCACGCGTCGCTCGCCATCCAGCCTAGGGCATATAAAAGGTGGACAATTTTCAAAGATCTGTGCCAAAAATCATTCCAATCGGTCGGTTTTAACGTGCTTAAAAGCCGCCGCGAATTTTCAAGTTCACTGCGAAATCGCCATCGTCAAAGGATATGGGCCAAAACGGTCGATCATAACGCCGATATCAAATTCGAATTAATCAAAACCAACGGTCAAATTACGCAAGCTAGTGACAAAATCAACCTTTGCCACATCCCCCAGCGCACGGCGCGTCCGTTCAATAATAATTCATCTTGTATATTGCTTAACTAGGATGGCGCGAAAGTACAATGTTTTCAAAGATTCTGTAACTCTGGCCGAAATCATTCCCAGTTACTATATGGGGAGATGGGTTTTCGTCGGACACGCCGTGCCCTGGGGGATGTGGCAAAGATTGATTTTGTCACTAGCTTGCGTAATCTGACCGTTGGTTTTGATTAATTCGAATTTGATATCGGCGTTATGATCGACCGTTTTGGCCCATATCCTTTGACGATGGCGATTTCGCAGTGAACTTGAAAATTCGCGGCGGCTTTTAAGCACGTTAAAACCGACCGATTGGAATGATTTTTGGCACAGATCTTTGAAAATTGTCCACCTTTTATATGCCCGAGGCTGGATGGCGAGCGACGGGTGGAAGTTGGAGAAAATGGACAAATTCTGGAGGCTGTCGGTCTCGGCGGGCCATCGAAGTTGCCTGCCTTGTCTCTTTCTCTTACTTTTGTTTGGGGTCGGTGACGGTTAGCGAGGAATTAACGACCAAAAAAACCCATAAAATCGCAAAATACCTCGCAAAAGAAAAAAGATAAGTGAACTTTATTTATCTGGCTTACAGTAGATCACAATTTGGGATTAAAAGATGCAAAATCCAGTATTTTATGGAGCATTTCTCGGGATCAGTTGGATCAAGCCGAGGGCAGTCGTTACAAATTACAGTGAATGTATGAGATCAGATAGCGCGCACCGTGACGCTTATGTCACACGGTCTCAAACACAGAGCCTTGTCTGCCTGTGACATAAGGTTATGTCGAAATCAATGGCGCGTATAGAGAAATATTACGTCGGCTTCGATTTACTGCAAAATATAAAAATTACTCTAAATGATTCAATAAAAATTAAGATGAAATGTTGATTGAATCTTGTGTCATGTTTATTCGCCGCCCATGTAGCGACCGGTATAAGCTGTTTATAGCGGCCGCTAAATGATCTCGCAAAATAACGCTTTAAAGGGCTCGGGGCGGCGAATAAACATGACACAAGACTCAATCAACATTTCATCTTAATTTTTGTTGAATCATTTAGAGTAATTTTTATATTTTGCAGTAAATCGGAGCCGACGTAATATTTCTCTATACGCGCCATTGATTTCGACATAACCTTATGTCAACAGTTATTAACCACGAACACATAGGGTGGTCCGCCTGTGGAATAACATGTACAAATAGTATGTATACCCTGAAGCTTTCAGTTTTCTCAGACTTGGTTAAACTCAACCTCGTTCCCAGGGCTTTTCCCTTTTTCGCCCCCACGAAAAAGGGAAAAGCCCTGGGAACGAGGTTGGGTTAAACTAGTTGCAAAGTGGTCTGAAACTATAAAAATGCGGTAGCCGGGACTCTTCAAAGAAACGTTCCTTTTTTCTTGCAGCACCATTGTTTTCCACGCCAAGCAAAACTCCATCAACTACCTCAGGTAAAGTAATTACTTGTCCCGATACAAACTACAAACGTGGTAAAAGTTTTGGCACGATTTTTAAATTTATTCCTTTTCTTCCCCACCCCCCTGCTCGTCTCAATGTGGAGCTTTTCAATAAGTTGCACAGACAACCCATATCCACGCAAGGCTCAATATTGAAAGGTGAAAGGAGGACTTCTAAAATTGTTTGCATGTAACATTGATAACTTTTAACGTCATTCCTCCTTTACGACACAAAGAAAAACAATTGATAGAACATCTGAAACTGCTGGAAACTGTCGTTTTGTAGTAGTTCATAAACTTCATAGTTCAAATGCAATAAGATTTCTCAAAGTGCGTACCTTTACCACTGCTGAATAACGATTAAGCTGACAGTAAATGAGTGATACACAATTTCTGACTTTCATACACCGATAAACTGCGCTTAAGTAAACTTTCTCTTCTTCATGCAGCGCCATCAAGTTTGAAGCCAAGCGAAACGTCATCAACGTTTAGAGGTAAGGTTTCTTCTGATCACCAGCAAATTAGTTTGAACTGGTCAATTTTGGCTGAGAATTTCAGATATGTCCAGGATTGAACGCTAATGACATGCATTCTCTTTATAATAAGCATCACAAAGTGTCCTCCCTGTTAAAAGTTCACCTAAACACATATATTTCTGTCAAATGTGAAGTAGTATGAAAATG
Source organism: Meandrina meandrites (assembly GCA_963693305.1). Classification (NCBI taxonomy): domain Eukaryota; kingdom Metazoa; phylum Cnidaria; class Anthozoa; order Scleractinia; family Meandrinidae; genus Meandrina; species Meandrina meandrites. The sequence goes on from OY855913.1 coordinate 27,724,090, forward strand.
GTCAAAAATCCAGTCATACATGAAGTACTTGCCAAACAATACCTGCGTTCAATCCTGGACATAAGTGGAGAATTTGCAGTTCCATACAGTTATCGTGTTTCTTTATGTATACTGTTATTCAAGTTTATTTTGACTTTTCGTGAGAACCTTGTGTTTCACTCGTTCCCAGGGCTTTTCCCTTCTTCGTGGGACGAGGTTGAAAAAAAAACACCAAAATTTGTGTGTATAATTGGTAACCAATTAATGATATAAGCGCGATTTTCCACTTTGGATGTGCAAACGACCATGGTGGGAAAAATGAATTATCGTCTGAAAATGGGTCATGGTTTGAGAAATTCTCCAGAGCACACCTTCACCAAAAATTTCCGTCTTTCTTCCCGTTGCTAGCTAGCCGGCCCCTCCCCGTCCTTCCGGCCTCTCCCCCCTCCCTTCCTCCCAGGATACCTTGGAATCATTCGGTGCGGTAGCTTCGGTCCCAGTCCTATATTCCAAACTGAAGGTTAATAAACGTGTGTCGCTGTGTAGATTGAATATTCTAGACGAAGGCACTAGCTGAACTACAATGAACAGGAAAACCCAAACAATCCAATGAGAGATGCCGCATCTGACCCCATCACAAACGAATCTATGCTAATTAAATTCAACTATACCTTGTTGCACATGCGCTATTTCATCTACACCGGCAAACTTCATAATAGGTCCATTTCTCTCCTTGATTTCGTTAATAAATTAAGTACAAAATATAGTGTAGTTGTTTTTATATTTTTTTATTAATTTATGTATGTAAGTAGTTTAGTGTTCGTATGCTATAATTAATGTTATTAATTTCATTTTGTATTTTTTCTAAATGTTTAAATACTCTTGTATTGTGAAATTACAAGAAATCATTAAATAAAATCAGTACAAGAACTTGAACAAAGATAAATTAAACAGCAGACTGATCCTTACGGCAGAGAAAAGACCGAGGAAAGATGAACAAAAAAAAAACAATAAAAAAACCCTAAATTAGTTGACATCCTCAGCATGTCACAGATGACGTACACTGCACGTAACGTGGGCAGAGCTGTAAACTGATCGCTTTGAGCTGTCACGGAAAACACTCTCAGCGTTCAAGTACTATAAATACAGCCCGCAGCGCAGCAGCCTGATAGGAAAGAACCGAGTCATGGCGATGCTTGTGATTACCTTTCTTTTGCTGTTTTTGCTCGATTCATCCTGGTCAGTCAGTGGTAAGTACAGCCTCCGTGGTATGGCAGCTTCACTCTGGCAGAGTTTTGTTGCACGCAAGCTTTCGATCTCGCTAATACTGAACGTGCCTGGCTAGACGCCAGATTGCAAACTCGAAAACGTTTCTAACTCTTTGCAGTTGCAATTTGTGTTTTTACAATCCCCAGAATATGAACACTCAAAAGGGCAAATTTTTTCTTGAGGATAAAGGGCTTAAAAGGCTTGTTATTTTAGGACTGTGTAGTTAGCTAGGGTTGTGCTAGCAAGCTCAACAATGTCTTATCTGCTTCTTTAAAAATACACGATGTCGCAAACGTAGTTTAAACGCTCCCGGCCCTATCCGATGGAGAACTTTACTTGCAAAAGACGTAACATCTAGAGAGGGTCTATAGGGAAGATCAGAATATCGTCGATGATTTTAATGCCAGAATTTTCTGACAAATAAAAAACTGACACTCTGGGGTTTGTCGCAAGTTGCGACATGGATAATATTTTTTATATATATATTATCAACGGAAGTGTTGACATTAAAGGGTCAAATATGTGATTCCCTGTTGTGTTCGCTGAGACTGCACCTAGTTACCAGTCTCCTTCGTAGCCGTTATTTGGGTCATGCAAATGAAGAGAAGCGCTGCGTGACGACCCAAATAACAGCTGTATCCCGGCTGTATGTGTGAGCGCATGTTGGTTATTATTTAATTTTTCTTTTTTTTTTAATTTATTTGTCTTCTTAAACAAACACAAACCCTGGCCCTAGAAAGACAATACAATGACCATGGCCTACAAGAAATAATACGGAGCCATATTTGTGATATTCACAAGTAGTTTGTTACTGTTCACTTCAATTTATTTTTGTTTTGTTTTATAATGGACGATGGGTTGTTGAAAATTAAGGTGTGTGTCTGTAATTATAAGGTCTAAAACGTAGCTGTAAAATTCTTTTAAAAAATTCTTTATTTTCTTTTTTTTTTCGTCACTGTTTTAGCAGAGAATTGTGGCGGTGTCCTCACAAACTCCTCTGGCGAAATCACCTCCCCCAATTACCCAAACAACTACCCTGATGACATCACTTGCACATGGAAGATTTCTCCTGGAAAGACCCACGTGAATGTCACTATCGAGGACTTCATGGTGAGCGTAAAACTGAATACAAAAACCTGTTCTATTCCGCTTATAATATTTATGGCCGATTATTCAGCGCATTTTAAAAGGCGTGTTCACAACGGGGTTTAAACTAATAGCCACATGAGTTTTAAAACATCTGAACGGAGGTGCGGCTCATCCGTGTTGCCATAAACATAGAATTCTACTAGTATGCTAATTCAAATGCGGCAATCTGATTGCCTGACAGCCGAGTTGACTATCGCTCATAGAAAATGAGAGCGAGTGGTATTGCAGTCCAAAAACTACAATTTTATACCGTAAAATTCCCGTTATAAGCCCCTCCGCTTATAACCCCCCCCCCCCCCCGGTTATAGGCCCATCTAACTGGAAACAAAAAAATACATCCGGTTATAAGCCCCCCGGATATAAGCCCCCCTCTGCTGAATGACAGTACTGAACAGGGTTAAATGTTGCTTTATTTTGACTTTTTAGCTTAAAAACGTATTTCGATCAACACTACCGTGGCTCGTTTCGAAACATTTTTTTTATTCCGCTTATAAGCCCTCCCGGATATAAGCCCCTCCGCTTATAAGCCCACCCAAAACCCCTTACGAAGTTGTATAAGCCCAGGGCGTATAACCGGAATTTTACGGTATACTTTTAAGCCAAAAATCAAGGAAAATTCTCCCTTCTCTCCTGCCCCTCCCGCCTCCTTCCCTAGAGCGAGAGGGGGGCAGGCAATTCACCGTGTTGTGGTTCACTGTGTTGTGGTCACGCTGTTGTGGTTCACTGTGTTGTAGTTCACCGTGTTGTGGTTCACTGTGTTGTGGTCACGCTGTTGTGGGTAAACGTCCCAACCCCTCCTCGGGGCAGGAGAGAGAGACCCTGGGAACGAGGTTGAGAAATTGAGAGAAAACGTTCTAATTGTCAGTTAGACATTTTATTGTGTAGAATTGCTGTATGTCATTTTCTTTCAAGATTGCTGTATTTGGCAAGCCGGTAGAACGCATCAAAATACAAAGGACGAGAAAAATTTCACACATCTAAAATGTGATATTAAAAGTCCTGAAGACCAAACTTTCAGCTGTGTTCTGCGTTGTACTTGATCACTAGAGCTAGGAGGACAACAAATTACCCGTTAAACCGGTTTCCCTCCGTACAAACATGGTGATTTTTGTATTCAGTTTAGGCGTTTATTTATTCCCTACCGAGTGGATTTGCTAATCAATGTTTTGCTGATGTCCATTGGTGGTTATAGCGTCCACGCGTAAATAGAAACCCACAGGAATAACTTAGATTTCGTTGCGTTTATTGGTTCTTTGAGTCGGCGTCAAAATTGATAGATGCAGAAGTCCATAACTAGAAGTCTACATCTCTGGTAATAGGCTTTGAGATATGTCTTTCGCGTGTACCTCGCGCTCCTCGCGTGTAGGCTATTTTTAGAACAGCTTTGCCGCGAACAAGTAGCCAATCACATTGAAGTATTTTTTAATTCGCGCCTTTGATTGGTTGAACAAATTTTTGAAGAAAAGCAGAACTGCAGAGGACGAGTGAACTCGCGCGAACGGCATTACGAAATTTCTGTTTGTTGGTCATCGTAATTTCCGTTTTGTGAGGATTAAATCGTCCGGACAAGAATCATCAGGCCATCTTTCATCGATGACGATAGCATCGAAGTTGTAAAAATTCGGAGCATCCAAATAAGCGAGAGGACCTCAGTGTTTTGGAGTCAGAATACGAAATGGCAGCGGGCAAGATAGACTAATTCCGAGTCAAATTCAAAATGCGAAGACACTAAAGATTATTAGTAGAATTCTACTAGTACACTAATGCAAATGCTGCAATGTGATTGGCTGAGCTATTGAACACTATCAGCCATTAGTGTGCAGTTGCCGAAGGTCGTCCACAAAATGCGACGTTTTTATCGTTTTTCCGAAGTTTTGGAAGGAAGTTTAAATGTAAATGGATAATAAAATTCTCGAGAAGACTAAAAGAAGGACATTAGCGGTTTCTTGACTTTAAAAGCTTGAAATTATTGAAAAACGGGTGCACGCGCGTAAACAACTGCAAATTTACCAAGGACAATTCAATGCGTGCGATTTTGTTAAAACGTTAAGTTCGATAATGCGCAGGAAAATAATTAGAAACCATTATTTGCGTTTATTTCAGTCAGAATTCTACTAAAACAATTAGATTATTCGCTCTCAATTTCTATGAGGTGATAGTTGATTCGGCCTGCGGCCTCATCAACTATCACCTCATAGAAATCTCGAGCTCATAATCTAATTGTTAAATGGTACTCTCAAGATGAAGACAGGCATTAAGAGAGCAAGTGCATTTTGGCACAGGTTCGTTGCTATTTTGAAAAACAAAACCGTGGTCCCTGAAGCGCTCAACATCGAGCGCGGAATGAACAGAATGAAGTTTGATTCGTTTGAGAACAACATTCAGAGAAAACGACAAGTTTGGCGAGTTTCGCATGTTTTTGGAATTATAAGGACGGCATGAAAACAAAAGACTGACTAAGGTAATGTACTTGTTTTAATATGAATAGAAATACGAGTTTAATTCATCGAACAATGATGATTTCATTCACATCCGTCAAAAGTTTAATTCAAGTTGTGCTTCTCAGGCACTTCGCAGTGTGTAGCTATTGTGTTGTGTATGTTATTCAGTATTTTAACACCAGGATATGCTGTACAAAATAAAGACACACTTAACTACTAAAAGTTTGGGGAACTTCTGTTCATAAATTCTCTCGTAAATTATAAAAAGTCGACCTGTTTGTTTTGTGAGTTTGTCTACGGAAACCCGGCGACGGGTTGCTTTTTCACTCGCCTTCAAATGCCACTGAACAGACGTTTGAAATCACTATCTACGATACTACTTCTGTCGAAATGTGAGAATTAAAGAGAATGGCCTGTCAAGTGTTTTGATGTGATTTGATTTATTTCACCTGCCACTTTCCAAAATATTCGGCCGCAACTTAGAACTCCAATCGTGTCGAAATAGTGGGTTACGTCATTTTCTCGCGAGACATCAGTTTCTAAAAATAGCCTACACGCGAAAGACATAGCACGCGCCCCAATACCAGATGTAGACTTCTAGTTATGGACTTCTGATAGATGTTGTTTCTTGCGCTAATGAAAAATACTTCCAAGAAAAGTAATTTTGTTCTCTCTTCATTAGGTCGAGGATTCTCAAAATTGTAAAGAATTTGACTTCGTTAAAATCACAGTCCAGTCGGGCCGATATTCCACAGAAGAGGTTAACATTTGCGGGTCGCTGCCTTCTCGCGAACTGAACTTGAAAGTCGACGGAACAGCAGTGGAAATAACGTTCACCAGTGATCTGAGTATCAACGATAGAGGCTTTAAAATCAGCTACCGAAGCTACGGTAAGTTTGGCGACATCCGTACCGAGTTGTAATGAAACAACTTGAAACTCCGTTTCTTTCCCCTATATACACCTTCCTCCCCCATTTGTAACTTTCTTTTGCCGTACCGCCTTATTTTTTCTTCTTGCAAGCTATTTTGTGGTAATGCCACTGCTCTTTTTTTATTGTTTGTTCTGGTAATGTCATTGTTAGCATTGAAAATACTGGAGTAAGTGCTCAGTATTATGGTCAGTTAAGCGTCGCTATCGACGAACACCTTCTTTGGGGCCCATGGTAAAAAACGTTCAACTGTTTCTTCTATATTTCTTTTCATGGTCCGCCAAAATGAAGGGCCCTCACGGAAAGAAAGCCGTAAATTGCCCTGCAACAATCTTATTGCACGAGCATGCCATCATTGCTCGAGCATGCCATCATTACACGTGCATGCCATCATTATACGTGCATGCCATCATTGCACGAGCATGCCATCATTGCACGAGCATGCCATCATTTCACGTGCATGCCATCATTGCACCAGCATGCCATCATTGCACGAGCATGCCATCATTGCACCAGCATGCCATCATTGCACCAGCATGCCATCATTGCACGTGCACGCCATCATTTCTTCGCAAACTACGTCATTTTTTCACGCGTAAGGTTTGTTCTAAAAATAGATACTAGATTTCTAGCTTATGAACTTCTGCTTTAGTTCAATATTAATTTAGTTATTTATTGGTTAATTTTGCTTTGTTTGTTTATTTGTGTATTTATTTATTTATTCTCATAAGTGCGGAAAAGATGATAAGGAAACCTCTTTTGCAGATATCGATCCTTGTTTGGAAAACAATGGTGGATGTTCGCATAACTGTAGTTTGGTGAAAGGAAAGCGCGTGTGCTCATGTCCTGCTGGTGAAAAACTGATATATGATTTACGGACATGCAAAGGTTTGTAGTAACACCCTGTTTGTGAAACATCGAGAGAGAGAAAACAGAGGAAGCACTCGCTCAACAGGTTTCATTCTACTGAATTGGTCCGGCGCACAATAGTTTTATCCACAGACTCAAAAGTTAGAACCACCCTGTACAGCATAATGAACAGTACCACATGAAAGTACTGCTCAATAGCTTTCATTTGAATGGTCACACACTAGGGTTTCATCCACAGATAGAACTACCTTGTACAGCACAATAAACAGTACCACATGAAAGTCAAGGGCGTAGCCAGGGGGAGGTCTTGGGGTGCCTGTGACCCCCCCTCCCCCCCCCCCCCCCCCCCCTTTTTAAGTAAACAACATACATACCTTATAATTCAGGCGACGAAAACGCGCAAATCCGAAGAATCGAAATGCCATAAATCTTTCCTGGTGCTAGATAGTTACGTACTTCATTTTCAGGACCGAACATCTGCAGTGGGTTATTTAAGTACCCTGGGTGCGACACAGTGTGACCCCCACCTTTTGGAAATCCTAGCTACTACCCTGAAAGTACTGCTCGATAGTTTCTTTTGAATGGTCACGTTTCACCCATTATGTGTACAGCACAATAAACAGAACTAAGTGAACGTACTGCTTAGTAAGTTTCATTTGTGGTTACACACTACGAGTTAAAAAAGAGATGATAAGGCATAGTTTCATCAAAGACTAATTAAAACTACTTTAAATGCAATGAAGCATGTAGTTTTAACTCAAAAAAGTGAAAGTCAAACAATTGAAGTCTCACAATTCGAGCTGCATTGTAAAAATAACTGACGCCCGCCCCGTATAATAAATGAAGACTGTAACATGAAACTGATACATTTGGTAACTGTAACATGTATGCAACATGTAATTAATTAATTAATTAATTAATTAACTAATTGGCTATTGTGATTCCACCCGCGTTTATTTCACAGACGAAAACAGTTGCCACTTTGTGGGACGAAAAAAGTGTCCTTGGACCACTAAGTCTTCGTGTAAGGACCTACCGGATGGGAACACCACGTGCGTTTGTTGGCGTGGATACAAGAGACAGCATGGCACATGTCAAGGTAAACATTCTAACTCTTTACATCAATTGTCCTTGTGATCAACATATCATTTCTCATTACCATATCAATACACAATCAAGCAGACAGTTGATGAAAATTAAAAAACCCATCAGCTGTAGGCTGTCTGGATGAAACACCGATATACACTGAAAACTAGGCTTCCTTTTCACTCCAAACTTTCCAACAGAACTGTCACGTTTATTGGCTGAGTTTTATCGTCAATACAATTTCAGACACATGGATAACGCCATCACGCGCAGATCTTAAAATTTCCCCAAACTGTTTGCAGGATGTGTAGAGTTCTTAATTATCAATAAAACGGGAGTTCTTTCAAAATAAAATCATCAAAGTCGTTTAGCCGACCAAGATTGTATTCAGCTGTAAAGTTAAAAGCACATATTTATTTCGTCAAAGTTTGGCATAGAATTTATCACATGGCGTCAGGTGTTTTGACAATGAATTTACGTCATGACTGTTCAGTCCAGTTTGTACTTAATTTTGAGAATTAATATGAAAAGAAATGTATTGCTGCTGGCCTGCGTAGCAAGCGTTCCCGTGCGAGCGAAGTGCTATGTGACTTATGTGTCGCACGCGAGTAAAGATTCTGGTCGCGCTCCCCCTTACCCCTCCCCCTCCCTTCCTTTTTTGCTCTCGCCCCAGTCTTCGCTCGCACGGGAACGCTTGCTACGCAGGCTATATTGCTACCGGTAAGGAGAGTTCAAATTTCGATCACAATGTGATCAAACGGTGCGCTTATTTAAAGTTATTGATTAATAAAGAAAAGTCGTGTAAGAACCCAAATAAATAAAATCGTGAAAGGTGTGTTTAAATTATTTTTTCCATTCTCATTCCTTTGTTTTTCACTTACTGGGCTGGGCATCTTTAAATAGTATGATGTTTTTTTTTTTCTGTTTACCAGTATGATTTTTTTTCTTTCCTCGAGACTTTGACGAGTGCAAAGAAATTCCCGGTAGGTGTGGTGTCGGGGTTTGTCACAATCGCCGTGGTTATTTCTATTGCTCCTGTCCAAAGGGTTATAGGAGCCATTGGCAATCTAACGGAGAAACTTGCAAAGGTAAGGATAGTGATCCCACAATTAAATTGCAAAACTTCATGCCCAGGTTCCTCGAGAGAGTCCTGCCACGCAGTCCATAGCGCTCAAACGCACTGCGCACGCGCAGTTCCCGTCAACACTGCTGCTTTTAAACGTCTCAAATTCTGAAATACTCCAGTTTCGAGCCAATAGTTAAGATATTTACTGAAATTTTAAGTTTTATACACTGTCATGCATAGATCATTGTAACAATTGTTATCCACCTAGTTTATTGGCTCACATTCTCGTCCCCAGAGGCCGCGATCCTTCTGGTCTGCGCCAGGAAAGACCAGAAGGATGACGTAATTTTATTTTTACACATTTTCGCTTAGAACTCCTACAGAAAAAAACATTAGATACATACAGCGACGTGTTATAAACCAAACAAGACAAAACCGAAAGATAACACTGAACTATTAAAATGGGATTCTTAAAATCCAAGTCAGTTTCAGTCTTAATTGTTCAATCAATAGCATTCGCAGGCTACAGTCAGCTGAAAGATACTCACATCTTGCTACGGTTATTTAACTTCTTGTACTCACGAGCGTGGTAATTTTTATTCTATCAGATAACGACGAATGCAGCAGCTACAGACCACCGAATTGTGGGAAGGCAGTTTGTGTCAACACTCCTGGAAGTTACATCTGTCAGTGTGAGCCTGGGTACAAGTTCAATGACACTTTGAAAACTTGCGAAGGTCAGTAAAAAAAACACTAGGATAACTAATAACTGAATAGCCCAATTTTGATATATTAAAATTCAGCCTAAAACTATACACCTCAGTACCAAGCTCCGGGAAATAAAATATAGAGTCTGTGGGGTTCATTCCCCGGAGCCTCGTAGCGATGTCTATTGTTTTAGGCTGAATATTAAAATATCGAAAGTGTGCTAATTCGATGGTTTTTTGGACAAACAAAGAAATCTTGAACGGAAGTCGAAACGCCATGACTCTCCCATACATTCAGCACATAGAAACATCACGACTGCATATATAAAGACCGGAAGTCCCAGAACCTAGGACTAGAAATAGTCCATTACCGAAATGCCCTTTGCCTCATTTTCAAAACGAGTCCTCGTGCGAAACCATTCAAGTGAAAATAAGTTTGATTTGCATGAAAATGAACGTGCAGGTGAAACTCATTTTCATATGAATGGTTTCGCACAATCGAAGACTCGTTTTGACACAGAGGCAAAAGGTAACTCGGAAATGGCCTGTTCTTTGTCTCAGAGCCCTTCGTTTCTCGTGCCAAGGCCCCGCCCGCTAAGAGAAGCGATAAGGACTCACGCTGAAGCTAGGGCTCTCTTTGAGCTCAGCACGCAAAGGAACTAGGCTGTGATGAAGGGTTATTTCCCAAACGTCTGACTGTTCTGTTCCAGATATGTAGATCTGATTGAAGGACAATAAGTCGTGGATATTGCACCTTGAGTGCATTTAAAATCGGTCACCGCATTCGTAATCAGCCATTATCCTCCTCGAGCGTAATCATGCTTGTTTCATTTGGTTTAATGTCATATCTGTGGTGTTTTCAACCTTACTTTAACAAATATTTTGAGGATTTCTTCGCCACAAATTTGAAGGCTGGCGATTTTGGAGATAACCAGTGACTTTTTTACAATGATCATAAGGGCGCTGATAGATACGACTTGGTATTTATCGACTCATCATGTAATAAATCACTTATATTCTTCAGATGACGACGAATGTGCTGTGGGCAGTAGTGGATGTGATCACGTGTGTTCAAACACAAACGGTTCCTTCAGCTGTAGCTGTCATCCGGGGTATTTTCTAGATAGCGATGGTAAAACGTGTCGAGGTGGGCTTTGACTTATTAAAGCAAACTAGTTCTAGCTAGCAGAGCCGCGCAAACAAATTCACTGAGTGTACGCAAGTGTACGCCATAATTCAATAGTGCAAGCTGATAGCGTGAGCAAATCGCTTTGCTGGATGTTTTGTGCACACTGTCACCGGCAATGTTATAAACCAATTTGTTCAACTTAAGGCTGTGTACTAACGAGTTATGGTGCAGGCAGGAAGTTTGGAGAACACCGTGCCCAACAATAAAAAAATAAAGAAACTCGAGAAGCTATAATTGCTCTTACGCTTCTTTGGTGCTTCCCGTGTGCACTACAACTTAACAGTGCACGCTAAAGCATAGACCAATTGTTAAAAAGTTTGAAAAATGTTGCGTTGATTCAACAGCCTTTTAAAAGTGCATTAAATCTATTTTCAGCTGTAAAAGTTGAAAGCCTCGGACGCGTCCGCAAGACAAAAGCTTGCCAAGGAGAGTTACTTACGATGTCCTGCAAAGATTCTCTGAACACGCTCATTATATTCAAAGCGTCGTATGCTGGAGATTCAGAAGTTTGCCCTTACAAGCCAGATAAACCTCTTCCTTTCAAGCAGATCTTTGAAGGAAAGGATAACAAAGATAGCGTCTCTTGTAGAGAGGACGTGACGGACAAGATCAAGAAGTGGTGCGGCTGGAGCAAAGAATGTCGCCTCACAGTGAACCCAGCAATTGGCGAATCTTGCCGCCCTGGGGCAAATCGGTACCTGTCGGTCGCATATTCTTGTGGTAAGCTCCTAAACTAATCACGCCTTGCAGTATACAGAGAGTTTGTCGATAGTAAAAAGGAGTAGCTCCCATTGATTCTCTAAGAGCTCTGAGCGTCCGACCGGTTTGTTGAAGGTCCTGGGTTCGACTCCTCTAGTGAGAACCCGAAAAGTAGGTTGAATTTTGCGAGCGGCTTGTTTTACGGACTTGCCTCATTCATCTTAATTATTGGCGCTTCTTCTTCTTCTTCTTTCTCTCGGATTAACAACCAACAAAACCTTTGTAATTACAACTTTTTTAGATCAGACAGAATCACGCTGAACCAACGATTTTCGCTATCGCTAAGCGTGAAGTTAGGTAGAGCACTCCTCATGAGGGGATCGGAGAGTCACTACAACGTCTACCCAATGTAGGCGTGTCCGTGTAAATAAAATAAGTGTTTTAAATAGAAAAAAGAGATAAATCTTGCCGAAAAACATTTATATCCCATCAGAACAGTGGTATATTAACTAAGGCTCATCTGTATCTGTTCTTATTTTTTTTATTCTGTTAATAACAAGTCAAGTTGCGATAATGGAAATGAAAATGGTTTATTTTTTTAAGCCTGGTGAAAGTGAAAGATGATGTTTTTCAGTAAGAAAAAAGAAATTCCCGAGTACTCTTAACAGACATGCCAAGCCACGAGCCTTAAGCTCGGTAGCGCGTCCGAAGAACTGATCGGAAGGTCATGTTCGACTGCTGTTGGGAGAACTCATAAACCTGTGTCATTCACTACATAAGCATAATCTGCATAGTCAAGTTACGTTAGAGGTCGCTTCTTTAGCAGCGTCGCTGCTTCCAGGATTTGTTTGGGAGGGTCATTTCCATAACTTTCTTTGCTCGCGTCTTTCTGCCTTTCAGGAAGGCCCCTAAAGTGCAGTCCTCTGCCACGATCGAACTCTTGTTCTACTCCAGTAAAAGATGAATGCAAATCGGACGATGACTGCAAGAACACCCAAATGTGTTGCTTTGATGGGTGCAAGAAAGCCTGCTTAAAGCCTGCCCTGTACAACAGCAAGAATCTTAAGTTAGGTCAGTTTTATTCCGTAAAAAAAATTGTCGTGATGTAGAAACTAATCTCGTTAACTATTTATTCAGCGTTTTGGCCAGATATCCCTTATTTCTGCGTGCGAAGTGCTCTTTTAACGGTTAGCGCGTTGGGCTCCGGATCGAACTGTCCGGGGATCGACTGCCCTGGCCGAGGTCACTGTGTTGTGTTCTTAGGCAAGACACTTCACTCTCATATCGCCCTTCTTCACCCAGATGTGTAAAATAATGTGTACCGGAGAATTGTTAGGAAACTTGACAAAAATAGTGCCAGATAACCTGTGATGGACTATAGCTTCCCATTTAGTGAGGAGTAGCAAGACTCCCAGTCGCTCCATGCTACAGAAACCTGTTGCTCTTGAAGGCTTTTACGTAATACCAATACACGAAGCGGATTGGTGGGTAATCAAACAATCATTTCAAGGCTGTTATGGCATGCATCGTGAAAAAATAGACGTCATTATATAACATGCATAATGGCTCATCAAGAAAATAAGCCAAGGCGATCTCATCAAATGTCATAACGGTTCAATAATTATAATAGTTTAAGTAGTGTAGCAGCTCTCGTAAGCTTGTAATTCTACTGGTCCTCTAGTGTAGCAGTTGCTATTGTTTTGGGGGCTAGGGGCATTGTTCCTGTTGTTTGTTCTATTGTTCTCTTTTCTCCAGTAGTGTAGCAGCTCTCGTAAGCTTGTAATTCAACTGGTCCTCTAGTGTAGCAGTTGCTATTGTTTTGGTGGCTAGGGGCATTGTTCCTGTTGTTTGTTCTATTGTTCTTATTTCTCTCGTAAGCTTGTAATTCTACTGATCCTATAGTGTAGCAGCTGCTATTGTTTTGGGGGCTAGGGGCATTGTTCCTGTCGTTTGTTCTATTGTTCTCTTTTCTCCAGTAGTGTAGCAGCTCTCGTAAGCTTGTAATTCAACTGGTCCTCTAGTGTAGCAGTTGCTATTGTTTTGGTGGCTAGGGGCATTGTTCCTGTTGTTTGTTCTATTGTTCTCTTTTCTCCAGTAGTGTAGCAGCTCTCGTAAGCTTGTAATTCTACTGGTCCTCTCGTGTAGCAGTTGCTATTGTTTTGGGGGCTAGGGGCATTGTTCCTGTTGTTTGTTCTGTTGTTCTCTTTTCTCCAGTAGTGTAGCAGCTCTCGTAAGCTTGTAATTCTACTGGTCCTCTAGTGTAGCAGTTGCTATTGTTTTGGGGGCTAGGGCATTGTTGCTGTTGTTTGTTCTGTTGTTCTCTTTTCTCCAGTAGTGTAGCAGCTCTCTTAAGCTTGTAATTCTACTGGTCCTCTAGTGTAGCACTTGCTATAAATGTTTCTGTTGTTTGTTCTATTGTTCTCTTTTGTCTAGTAGTGTAGCAGCTCTCATAAGCTAGTAATTCTACTGGTCCCCTGGTGTAGCAGTTGCTATAAATGTTCCTGTAGTTTGTTCTATTATTCTCTTAGTTAAGCTCTCGTAAGCTTGTAACTCTACTGGTCCTCTAGTGTAGCAGTTGCTATTGTTTTGTGTGTTTGTTCCTATCGTTTGTTCTGTTGTTCTCTCAAAGTGTAGTGAGCTATTTATGTGACACCTTGCGAGAGCTGTTACCAGACCCGTAAGTTTGCAACCTTAACGTTCTGACATATCGTTGTTGATTTTTGGGGCAGGTGGCGCCTAAACCCGAGTTGGAGAAGCAAGCTACTAATTTTACATGGATTGGACAATCAGAAATGCACCGAAATGACTTACAACGATTAAAACTGATTAATTAGTGGTATTTCTTCTGTTTGAAGAAAGATCAGAGAATAAAATAACTGTAGTATACAGCGAAAAAACAATAAATGATTTCAAAATAATGTCATTATTTTGTGTTGCTTAATAAATAAAACAATCTCACCGAAAGAAGGATTTTTTTTACCTCGTTCTTTATGTCAATGAATAGATTTCACAAAAGAACTGTGTTCTCCAAAATACCCATACCGTTCCCAAAGAAAGTTTTTTTGGCTTGATCCCCCCACCAAAACCCTCTTAAAATTTAGTGCAGTTTATCTTCATACTTCAGTTGTGTAAACTCCTTGGCTTTTGATACCACCCTCCCCCTTCAGAATTTTCAATGACCTCCCTTGTAGAATGTTCACAGTTCTCTGTATTCTTGTATTTTCTTTAATCATTGAATGCGGGGAAAGAATCGCTAGAGAACTGGATGCAGAACAAAGTGAGATGCACAAGGGGGTGGGGGCTGGTGAGTAAGACAAATAGAATATTTCCCTTGCCCCCCACCCCACCACCATGTGCTTTGCACTTGCCCTCGCTTTGCTCCCTGTTTCTCATGCATTCTTTAGCGTCTTCCTTCCTTTGGGTAGACTGCAAGTAGGTCTCTTTCTTCTCCTAGCATGCAATGCAGAAACACAAATAAACTGTGCAAATCGAGATCAAGCAGCGAGCTGCAAACCATGAGCTGTGATCTAATTTTTCAGGTCGTGTGTAGGATTTCAGGAATGAACACTGGCTGCTCGCAGTCTATCCTTGGGGTGGATATGTTCCATATTTCCTCAGACAGTGGAAGCACACATTCCACAGATGGTCATACTGCAGCTTTATCCATAACACAAATCGTTACACCGCATATAACAAGGGCCATTCCTATAAAAGTGCCTGTGGATTAAAAAATAAGTTATCAGGTGGTAGATCAATCATCAGAGATATTATTACAGTTGAGGATGCAGTTAACTCATTTCATGTCTGATTGGTAGTCACTTGCGACTTTACGTCATTCAACAACGTCACAAAACCTACTATATAACATAAATACCAGCCTCATAAATTAGCATTACATTGTTACAACCTTTTCCAAGTCTTGATGTGCCATTTTAAGAAAGTGAGACTTGCATTTCCTCTTGACCAACATACTTGATACACACGACCTTTTAATCTCGTTAAGGTTGGAACATTTTGAGAAACATCATTACATAGTTAGCATTAAATCACAAAAATTTTGACAAATTACGAGTTATTGCATATGAATGGACTAAGGGACTTATATTAAATACCTGCATTGATATTGCCTTCTCCTAACAACTTTCCAGTCAGCGTTGTTATAATCACAGTCAATGAGTTGGTTATCGGCACAGCAGTAGATAAGTCTACAGGAAATGATTTGGCGTACAGTACAGCATAAGTAAATTTGATACTTTCTTTGGTCAACCATACACAAAAAAAACACTTGTTAATCATTATTACCTACAGATGCAAGGGTCAGGTAGAAAACGACTGATCCACATTGGTTTAACAAGAAAGGAATCATATACTGTGAAGACAAATCATACATTGTTTAACCTCTTATGATCTGCTATCAGCATGCCAAGGAGAGGGGGGTACTTCACAAAGTTTGGGTGAGGGTGCTTTGCTGGGGTCTATCGCAGGGCAAATATTATGTGTACATTCTTGTTCCCAGAGCCCACAATCCTTCTGGTCTGCGCCACGGATCAAGACGTCTGGCCGCTCCCAATTTCTGAGCATGCGTAGAGTACTTGCTCTGAAATTTTCAGCCAATCAGATTTGTCAGATTTGACAATGGGCCTGTGAATCGCGGAATTCTGGTGCTGGAGGCAGCCAGAGGTCTCAGTCCCTGGTGCAGACCAGATGGGTCACGGCCTCTGGCCCGGGGGGGGGGGGGGGGGGGGTGCTCCCATATATGGGCTATATAGGTATGTGCCGCGGGATAGGGTATGTTTTTTTGAGGTTCTCGGTCCTTAAATAGGGTATCACTTTTGTTCCTTTTGACATTGTGTTCCCGGTGTGATCCTTAGATAGGGTAGCTAAATTCTATCAGCTCAAATAAACACCCAGCTAAACGAAAAAAATTGTCTGTTAAAACTGAACTATCCGTCATTAAATATTAACAAAGCGATTTTGAAAGATTTGAGCTTTGCATGCCGTGCGCGGTTAGCCGTTATTTGAGTCGTCACGCAATGCTTCTCCTCCCCTTAAATAGGGTGTCAATTTTCAGGTTTGGGCCTTAGAAAGGGTATTAATTTTCGTTTTCTTTATCCTTAGATAGGGTCAGGGTTTGAGAACGTTCACGGCACACCCCTATGCTAAATTTAGGGGAGTACCCCCCCCCCGGCCCCTCTGGGGACGAGAATGATATGTGTAAAGCTGAAATTTGCTGCACATCACAGACCAAATATGTGCAAAGCTGAAATAACCTCTAATTTGCTGCCCATCACAGACCAAATTTGTGTAAAGCTGGAATTTGCTGCCCATTGCAGACCAAATACGTGTAAAGCTGAAGTTTGGGTCATTTAGTCCGGTTATTTTCTTGCTCCACTTTCCATCCATAGTTTGGCCTTAGTTTGTGCATTCTTGTGTCCTAATATGGCAAAATGGCGCAACAGCAGAATAGTAAATGTTACTAAATATTTACTGTTTACAGCAGTTACGTTTAAAACAATGAACCATTCAAAACATTTTAGCAGACAAAAGTAGGCGTTAAGAAAATTAAGGGGGAGGGGAGCAGTTATTCTACTTCTTTCGCTTACTAGTTGACATAAAAAAAACAGTTCTTGGAAGAACCCTTGTATGAAAGTTTTACCCACAACCCAGTTAAAAAAAAAAAAAAAAAAAAAAAAAACCAACTATGTTTAACGAGGGTAGCACATAACAGTCTCGCGACTGACAAACCTGTGGCCCTCGAATTCCCGATCGAATTGGAATTTGGAAGTGTTGGTTTTTGTGGAGGGAGGAAAACCGGAGAACCCGGAGAAAAACCCTCGGAGCAGGGACGAGAACCAACAACAAACTCAACCCACATATAGCGCCGGGTCCGGGAATCGAACCCGGGCCACATTGGTGGGAAGCGAGCGCTCTCACCACTGCGCCATCCCTGCTCCCCTGCTCTTATTGCGGTGAATATTGCTCTTACCTTCCAGTTGGATGCTAGAAAAAAGATTTCTGCCAAAAATTGTCTGATACGACCTGATCTGCTGATATCCTCTATTCCCTTACTTCCTTTTCTTATTAGCGGGTTTGTGGAGCCCCATAGTATGGACACAAAGCACAGCCAGAATGCATCAGCTACAAGTTTAGAAATAATTCCACACAATTTTCCACAAAATAATTTTTTCCGAGTGTAAAGATGTTGAAATTTGAACACAGTGGTGAAGCATGAATACTTACTGAGGGTATTACTCATTGCTGGCACTACCTCACTGTCGTATAGAGGAGATAAAGATGACTGTCCCAACTTTTGAACAGCGTCTACAAAATGAAAGATCGAGAAAAAATGTCGCCCGTAAACGCGCCAAATGTTTTTAGTCATCCGCCATGTTGGTCTTCATGCAGTAGGAACTGGGAACGAGTAGTGCCCATTTCCTCGCGTCTCGTTTCCTGGCACTGTTAGGACCTGAACCTGTTAGCACTGTCCAAAATCCGATCCTCTAGAAATTACTTGAATTCAACTGATAACTTTTATAGCTCAATTAAATTGATTTCAAGTTAAACAGCTTTGTACGCCTCATATGTACGTGCGATCAATATTGTGGGTGCAAATTTTTGTCTTTTGTTGAGTTTGCAGTATTCTTTCGCCATCGGCAATTTGACTCAGCGCAAGTCTGGCAGGGAATCGGCATGTGGCGAGATACATCTATTCGTCTGTATAAAAAATCAACTTATCTGAATAAAGTGACTCAGTGCTCTGTCACTAAATCCAATTATGCCAAACCGGCTTCAGTTTGAGTAGCTATTCCTTTTGACTGATCAGAATTAACTTCTTTCCATTTCCAACCGTGCAACCACGTTAAAACGCCATATATCTGCAACAAATTATTTTTATTGTCAATAATTGACTCTGTTTTCAGATCATCCCCAAAGTCTGGTACTCATCGGTTATAAATTTCCCCGCCAAAGTGACAGCCAATCAGAAAACACACGATTATCCGTAGAGTCGAACTAGCCACTCTTCCTATGTCAGCTAATGTCGTGGAAGCGTTGATTCGATCGTTCTAACACTGGATTAAGAATCAGTGAAACATTCAACTGCTTTGGTATCGGTTTAATTGTTAAGTTTATTGGAGTACGCCAGGAACATGCGTGTACATTTCAGAGGGATGAGTTTCCCTCTCTCTCCTTCTTAATCGCCTAGTCCACTATGTTTCGTCACAATGACTGAAGATTAAGAACTATTGTACACATTTCAATTAGAATAAACACTATCTAAACTTACGATATCTTTTTTTCTACATTTAAAGCTAATATCAATCATTACATCATTTGGATGAACTATGAAAACGACTTAAAGCTGAATTGCACTGATTTTCATCGGTTTCGCCTGTGCAAAAAGTAAAAAAAAGTTTAGGGAGTTCAACAAAACTTAATTATCCTAATTTTTAAATAAATTAAAACGATAAAAGTTTCAGCTGTAGGATATTAAAAATTATACACGGAAACTTGTTCCGTAGAATGTGAGTTAAAACCTTCATGCACCTCGTTCAAATAACTTTGCTTCATTCCACCCTGGTGGGGGTACTGCTATGTAAGCAATGATGGGCACGTGCCGCCCTGAAATGGTGTTATATTTCAGCCGTTTTAGACCTGCGGTCTAATTTTGAGACCAGGGCGACACACCACCACCAAAATTTCAAGCAGCAACTCTCATTCGGGTATTTTTATGCATAAATTAGTCTGTATATCCCCACTCTCCCCTCTCGCGAAAATCGTGCTTTCAGCCCTCTCCTCGTTAAACGTCCTCCTGATTTTTTCGTGAAGAGGAGAGGGCAAACGAACACTGCATGAATTAACGCACACTTTCATAATATATTAAGCCTGCTTTGAAAGATAAGTAATAAATTTTATGTCGTCATTTACAAGTCAGACATTAACTACCCAAGTGCATTTTCTTGTACAAAGAAACAGCGTTTTTAGATTTACTCTTTTGGTGAGTTTCTATCACTGTAGAGAATGATGAAGATGTCTTCTTTTAATATCTGGATTAAATATCTCAGTTCAGGAAAGAATTAAATATTACGAGCGAATCTGTATTCTTTTCATATCATCAAGACTACTTTCGAGACAAAGTAAACAATCTTTTTCACAACTCTTCAAAGAATTGAATCCTTGCCGTGGAAGTTCCAGTTTGAATCTACAAAAACAAATAAAAAAAGAAAGAACGTGGTATTACACAACAATAACGAAGTGTGGTAAGCGCTGATGTGTACAGGTTTCTGGAACGCCAAAGAATCAAGTGTGGGTGACAAATTATTAATAATGAAGAAATATTGAAGCATTTTTATTATTATTCTCATGGCCTGCCTGTGTTCGCTTTGTCAAAACGTTGACGAAAATAAATCAGAACCTTTCAAGTGGCAAGAGTACGAAATGTTACCGCAACACTGTTAATGTGACGTCATAGCTCGAAAATTAAGATGCTCTTACACTAGCATAGCCTCCTACGCAGACCCGCTTGTTTTTCTCGTCACGCGTTCCTCCCCAAAGAACGCGTGACGAGCCAAAAGAGCATCTTCGCAGGAGGCTAACACTACACAGTTACTACAGTTAGACCCCGCTAATTTACACTCGGTTATTTCGAATTCCCCGTTATTTCGAACTAAAACACATTTCCCTTGGACTTGCCCTTCAGTCATTTACTATCGGCTTTTTCGAACTCCCGCTATTTCAAACTATTTTTCGTTTTCCCTGACGGTTCGAAATAGCGGGGTTCAACTGTACTTACTTTCTGTAACGTAGAGTATTTGTTTTCCCCGCGCCTAATATTTTCGTCATGAATGTAATCCCAGCGTGTCTGTCTATCATCTATCTTTAGTCCCTGAAAAAAAAAACAAATAGTAGGTGTACATTAAGGTAGTTGGACTGACTTAAGCTCAAAAATGAAACACATCATATTGTTCAAGGATTTGAAAGAAGACATGGATTTATCCACATTCTGTCTGGCGACAGAAGTTACTTTACATCTCCAAATGCAAGACCGCTGTGGCATAAATGGAGTGAAAGACGGTCAAAGTAAATAAGAAAAAAATCGTTACCTCCATCTGGGACTTGAGGTCCCGGAGCTGCTGCTGAATATTTCTGTTTCTAAAAGAAAATAAAGTGTTGCAATTAATACTGAGACAGTTGTTGCTAACCTTCACACCAGCACGTTTACCCTTTTAAAGGGATTAAATTGACAAGAAAACCCCACCGCATTTACGCTTCCTCCCCTCGTTTTCCCCCTCCCAGCCTCGTTCCCAAAACGTTAGTTCAGATCATCTGTGACACATTCTCTTCTACCCAGCAGAGAGGTGTAAGAAACACACATACTAATTTATGTAAACATGGGGTGTAAAGCAAACTTTGCACGATGAAAGTCAAAACGACAATAAAAACTTAATTGGGCAGCTTGGTTGTAATTAATGTACTAAAATATGTCAAGTTTTGGAAAATTAAAAGTTTAATATTTATATCTACCTTTCTCTCTCGTACTCTCGCGACAGCTGAGAAACCTCGCCATCTGTTAATTGTTCTACGCTGCGGTCGATATCGGCAATTATTTCCCTGGGATCACTGTACCTCTAGAAAATATGGGAATCACTGTTTGGTGAAAGCATACTGCAGCAAGTTATGTATATATACGCGTTGTGTATCCTAGCGTTGTTTGGAAACGTCTATGCGACAAAAACAACACCACCCTTGTTAATAAGACGTGTGGATAAGCTCTTATACAAAACCTCTGTTCAGTTCATCCCGTTTCCTAGAAATTCTAGTGACATCGCGCTCAAATCGCGCTGAACGTCAAACTGCAGGTGGCTACAGCGCAAGTGCCGTAAACATCGCACTGGAAATTGCCATACAAGGTCCGCAATGCGTGCAAAGGAGAACAGCTGGACGTGTTACGCCTTCTGCACTAAGCATCAAGCTGCTTTCTACTTACTGAGAATAAATCAGGTGATGTTGTCACTTCTACCAGTTTTTGCTTTGCGAGCCGTTCAGCCTGTCTTGACTTCATGAGATCCTCTCTTAGCATCAGAGCTTCTCTCGCTCTATACAAAAAGAAAATATGGTATACATTATAAGTGAAAAGCACGACATATTGAAGGAGAAATAAGCTATTCATAACTTACCTGGCTTCAGCCTCTTGCATGACTCTCCTTAACCTTTCTTCCGCTACTTCACGAGCTCTTCTTTCAATGGCAATTCGTTCATCTCCTGACTGCGATGTAAACAAAGTCACAAACGTGAGAAGAGATAAGGAACTTGAGAACAATACAACTAGCCTACATTCGCATAGACACCATGTTCCCCCGTGACTAGCCTGCTGGTAAGCGCGTGAAAAATGGCTTGTCACAGTCACTGTCGTGCACCTGATTGGCTTAAAAGACATTAGCGTCCCCCTGATTGGCTAGAACAAGTACACGTGGTATGCGTTTCTTAGCTTCAACCACTGGCTCTCGTGTCAGATAATTATTTTATTTAAAACTGCTCAGGTACCTTACTGACGCACAGTCGAAGTCGTTTTATTTCTTCTTCAGCATCAGAAGCCTTTTTTCCAAGTAAGGCCGCCTCTTCTTCAGCCACGCGGGCTTTTTCAGCTAATAACTCTCCCATTTCTTCTGATTTAATCTGAAGCAAAGAAAAGAGTAAATCCTGCTGTAATAACTGAACTGTCATGGCAAACGTTTGTAAAATAAAAGCTGACAAAATAAGCCAAAAAAAAAAGACATGAAGCTAAAAGTCTAGCTAAGCTAGAGCAAATGGTGCACCGTGCAACCAACTCTTCGTTTGTTGAAAACTCGAGCTTGGCGCGATCATTGGGCTAAACTAAATGCGCAACTTGACAGCTTGCAGCTAACTTGCTGGTACTATTGATAGTATAACCTGTTTCTGATCAGAAGCTTTGTAATCGGAAATAAACGCAATGAGCCAATCAGAACGCGAAGCAGAAACATGCAACCCGCGTAAAGCGCGGGAAAACATGCTTAAGCCAAGTTATGACTGGCTTTGAGCTTGCTATTAACTGGTCGAACAAACAGCTCTGATTGGTTAGTCCACATTTTTAAACTAATCACAGCCCGTGAAACGCAAAACCAAAAGAAACATGGTGTTGCTTTTAACAACTGCGACTACTGAGAAAGTACTTTAATAGTGCGAATTTTACCAACGCTTCTTTAGCTCTGTTCGCTTCTTCTTGATATTCTGCCATTCTTCTCTCTAACTCGTCCTTTTGTTGCGCGATTTCCTCGCGAGCTTGTTGCTCTTTCATGAGCTTATCTCTCTCTATCTAAAAAATAATAATAATATTAATTACGGTATTTATATAGCGCATTTCCATACAGGATATGCTCAATGCGCTTTACAACACTTTGCGGGGGACTTAGACAGACTGCAATTAAGCAGTTTACAACGAATGAGGATTTATTTTTACAGATGCCCCCAATGTAATTTAAGACCAGACCACAACACCGGGAACTCCATGCCCTACTCTTTGCGATAAGTGTGTGGGTTCTTTAACGTCCCCAAGACAATGTTAGGGTGATTAACCAAGGTAAAAGAGTGTTTCATAAAGAAATCGTCATTATTTTGTCAAATCAGTGAAAACTCTAGCGGCCTGTTAGGAAATTTCCCTCAACATATTCAAATTTGAAGACGGTGCAGAATAGTTAGATATCAAATGAGAGCGAGATAGAACGTTTGATCGAAAGAGATAGAACGTTTGATCTTAGATACTTAAACTCGAAAAATTGAGGCTTGTAAGGCATCTAACTCTAAAGCTAATAAATCGAGTTACAATTGAAGTAATCACCTATAAAAATGTGTTAAACTTGTTATACGTATTTACAATATAGAAATATTAAGATAACGTAAAATATTAAAAGAAATGAAAATCACGTATGCAAGACAAAAAGAATTCCAACGATTACATACATTACAGTACATTACAAGTATGGAGTGTCACTCTTCTGATTTCCCTTGGAGAAAATTTTGATGTTAGGAGCAGTTTTTTGTGTGATTGTCTAGAGAGTTCCAGGTTTTGGTCCATAATATCTCCATGTAAATCAGCTGCAATAATTCTGCATCAAGATTGAGTTTTGACTTCACTCACCTGCCTTCTCATTTTTTCCTCCCTAGCCAGTGACCTCATCTGTTGTATTTCCATTGTGTCTGGTTTTCTTCTTCGTGTATAAAGTTCATGGTTGCCAACACACAGTTCAAGGATCTGTAGTCAGGAGAATTCAACAAGAGGATAATAATTCATGACTGACTGACTGACTGACTGACTGACTGACACTCTTCATTGCACATATACATATACATACCACTTTGTTGACTCGTAGTTTTGCTGCATGGAAAATAAAATCTGGTGATGATCTGTCAGCTGGTTTGATCTGAAACTAAACAGTTATTAAATAATAGAATTTTATCACCAGTATGAATTTCAAAAACAAATGCTTAAAAGAGAAGGGTAGCATATCAAGCCACTAAATTCAATAATTAAATAAAAAGTGTTATGACAACTGTATTTAATTTTCTTTATATCCACAGATATTATGTCTCAATTGTTAAGGTAAAGAAAGGGATTTAGTACTCACCCGTTTGTCGTGAAAGGAAATATTCTTTGTCTCATTCCAGGGAAAAGAAATTTTGGGATTAAGTTTGTTTTCTTTCTCATAAATGTTTAGCCCATGAGCATCAATGCCAAGCCACAACTCAGTTCCCTTCCTGTTCTGTAAAGGAAAAAAAACGGACAAAGTCAACTGACTGTTTCACAAACTCTCACAGTGTCTCTCTTCTCATGGCAGGAGTAAGAGCCTTAGAGGACAGAATAATTTTACTTCATACTAGTTCCACATCCATATTTTATTTTTTCAGACCAGTTGATCAATGACAACTGGGAAGAAAAGGGTGGAGCATCGGTAAAAGTGATCACATCCCATTAGTGTGGCCAGGGTTCAAATTTTGGGCCAGGCATCATATGTGGGTTGCATTTGTTATGGCTTCTTGTCCTTGTCCAAGGGATTTTGTCCAGGTTTTCCAGTTTTCCTCACTCCACAAAAACCAACATTCTTAAATTCCAGTTCCATTGAAAATCCAAGGGCATCAGATTTGTCAGTTGCAAGCCTGTTATAATGTGCCACCCTCATAAACAAAGTTGATTATTTTATTTTTGTTTATTTTAAATTGTTTGTGAACTCAGAACAATATTAAAACGTTTTTTCTAACTGATTGTACCTTGATTTCAAAGTAGCTCACACCATACATCTCTAGATCTTGTGCTATTTTCAAGTACTCCATCTCGGCTTCATCTCTAGGATTAAACAAGTGGAGAACATAAAAAGGGAATTATTAAAAGTAATTCACTCACAGTACATATTGCTTTCAAATCAGTGTAGCTGAAATGTCAAGCTCTTAGAGAGGGGCATTTATTTCACTTTGATGTCAACAAAACAAATAAGACACTCAGGTAGTTTGCTCGAGGAGTAAGTAAGAGAACAGAGTTTTTTAGTAGGAGACTAATCCAATCTGCGCAGATGTCGTTAATAGTTTGATAATCAATGTCATCATCAGGCCCCATCGATGGTTGAGGTGAGTCTTGGGGGGTGGGGGGGGGGTGTCTATCAGACATGAGGCGTTTATAAGAGGGGAGCATCTTATACAACCTTTGTACCTCAAGGGGGGCCCTTACTAGATACAAGACATTTTTTTGAGAGTGGGTGCTTATTAGATCATTTACGCTAAAACCACCCCACCCAGTCTACATTGTGTAACCTCAAGAAGCCACAGAGTTTCCCTACAATTTCAAAGCAGGAAAGTGCTCAATAAGACAAAACTACATGCACATTGTATACTACAGTTATCCACCATCTTTATCTTGAGGTGCCATTCTTTGGTGTCACATGTCAGGGTCTCATGGTAAAGGGCATTTTTAAGAGTTGTGGGCCAATGATTTTGGGCATGAATAGTGAAATGAACCAGATTTTTCCTTTGTATACAATGTACAATCATGTTAAGTGTGATACAGGAAGAAGAAACAAGAAGTATGCTTTCATACCACAGTGAATTGTGCAAAATGATGCAAAATCATGGTTGTTTCGTAGTTTGTGAAACAAGGTTTGAAAGCCCCTTTACCAGCTTCTAATTTCAGGGTGTAAAACAGAACAGATGATGGGTAATACCTTCTCATTCCCTTGTGTTCTGCATACCAAGAAGTGATTCTCTCTTCCCACATATCTGATGTCATCTGATACTGGTCGATAACCTAAAACATAATTAACATAATACAAGAAAATGTTTGAAAACTACATACGTGACCTACTGTACTTCACAAAAATGTAAGTCGCACTCAGACCAAACTGGCTGGAGCTTATCCCGGTTTCTGTAGCATGTAGCGACTGAGTATTGCTTCTCACCCTAAATGGGATGCGAGTCTATAGCAGGGTTACCCCCCAACATTTCCTCCAACATCAAGTTTCTTTAACAGATCTCTGGTACCTAGTCATCTTGAACTTCAGATAACTCAGATGACTTTGTAGACTTGATGGATTGATTGCACAAAAAACACAAATGTCTGTGGAGAGACAAGACTCCAAGGCTAGCCACTGTGGATGGAGACTGTTGATGGCCTTAACTCCTGAGAATAAGTGAAGGGCAAACACCCAAACATGTAGTGCTTTCAGCTGATGTACAATATTTTTGATAAGTTTAATGAAAGTGAAAAAGACAAACACCAACCCGCTGAGGAAGCAGTAAATCTTTTGCCAGGAATCCTGGAGTGTGGAACTCTTTGTCATAGTCTCCATACTAAAACAAAATGAACAAAGTGAGCGAGAAACAGTTACTGGCATGGTAAGCTAATATCAATGAAGCACGGAAGAAAAACCATTAGAAAGATAAGAAAAGACAATGTACAAAAGATAAGAGAATAAAATATGCTCATTTTATATACTCTAGGGAGCGAACGATCGAACAAAAAAAGCACATGGACAATGAGCAATGAGCCTGCAATCTGCTCACATCAACAAAAATGTAATTTCACTGCGGATGTAAATACCAGTCCCCGCAAGAGAACAATTATCACATGAGATCAAGGTCACATGTGCCAGTCCAAGATGCTGTCAAACCCTGAAATCGAATGGCATAGCCAAAGAATACCTGTGGGACATCATAAATCCCATGGGTAAAAGGACTCATTTAAATAGTATGCATTGTCCTTCGCTAAAAAATGCAAAAAAATGAATTATTGCGTGGGTCCAGAAAAAAGTCATACCCATGGCTTGAAAGGTCATTGGTTCTTCTGAGAGGGTGGGGGTCTCAAAAGCAAAAATTTTCAAAGGAAAATATAGTATATAAAGGGGTGGGTGGGGAGGGGGATTCAAGCCAAAAAAACCTTCTATGGGAGGGATTTTGGATATTTTCTAGAACAATGCATTTCAGTTATTTATTTGAAAACTTTGTGAACCAAGCTGTAAGTAGATTTCTTTCATTGATGGCCTAACATCCACTGTATCTATGTGGATAAACTAGTTGAATGGGTTGACCTTTTGAAAATAAAGGGCATGAATTTATTAAACATTAGCAGGGATGTGATAGCTGGATTTCAATTTGTCGGCAGGGCTTAGTCGCCTCAAAACAACATTTGTGCTTAGATTTGATTAAGAGAAGCCTATTACAGAGGTATTGACCTCCAAGAAAAGATAAATATGATGAACATAGTGGTAATGTTAACACCTTAGCTTGCACGGCATAAGAAGCCAAAAGAACAGAAGCCTCTGGAGGACAGAAGATGTCCATGCTAAGAATGGCCTCCTTGACTTGCAAGAAAAATAAGTGTTGTGTTATTTCTTGCATCAGTTCCTCTGCCACATCCTCAGGGTAAAACTTGATACGGAAATTAAGGCTGACTGGCTCATCTTTGGGAATTGGAATATCTTGATCTAAAACCTTGGAAATAAAGAACAAAATATAATTCGAATGATTGCGTAGTCTGAGTAAAAAAGGTACTTTGTGCTTATGGCGAGTACTTACATGTGTTTACAACAGAGAACTACTTTGACAGGAAAGTGAAGGAAGTTTATTAATTACAATATAAAGTAATCACTAAAGCCTTCTAAAGTTCCAATTTTGCATATACCACAAACATTAAAAAAAAACTTAATTTAGCCTTATACAATATTTATCATATTTTGAGCTTTTCCCTTTTTAAATACAGCAAAGTAAAACACAAGCTGGGTTTTGTTCGAATAGAAGCTAGGGCGGGCGTGAAACTAATCAAACACTGAACAACAATACAAGGCAAACATTGAAGACCAAGCACCTGCTGACAGAGGCCATTTGGTGACAATCATCCTACCTAAAAGCAAACTTAAGCGTGTTCCTTTTGTTCTGATCCGACCGGATTTACTTAGTTCTAAGTACTAACATTTTTACGAAATTTCGCTCACTTTCTCGAAGATTTTTTACCACTTTTATCACAGAGGTTGAGCGGTTATTAATTTTGAAACAATCAGTTTTGAGTCAAATTAAATTGAGCTTGGCAACTCTAATGGTTTTTAAGTAACAAATGAAGTTTATCGAGAAAACGGAAAACGGTTAATATACAAGTTTTGTGTGGTCAAACTAAAACACAACATTTGTGATAGCATCTAAAATTAAGGTGCCGACGTTTTTAAAATGGATACGCAAAAATGTTTAGTGAGCAGTCGACAAAATTAGAAGCTCCTGTCCACATACTATGCCAATTCGTTTCCACGAGCTTGTGTTTAATTTCTGCCACTTAACCAAAATTGATTCAGAATTCCGTAAATTCTCCACATTTCCAATAGATCATTTGTCAACAATACCCTGATTCTATCCCATACCTTCTTGTTGAATTTTAGCCATGTGAAGATACTTTTCTTGTCCACGAACTGCAGGCCGAAATACCACGTTTCTCGAACGCCTAAGGTTCGTACAACAAGATCAAAAAGATCTTTCCCCGTGCAGTTTCTCTACATGAAATAAACAAACGGACAGAGATTGACGTAGTAATAGCTCTAACAGAGAATAGAGTAAACTAAGACCTAATAGTTCTTAAGCAAGGATCAAAATCTTGTCAACTTATCAACTTCGGGTTAATACCTCCACCGAGAACTCCAGCTCCGCATCGAGCGTCGTCACACGAACGTCGTATGTCTTCGGCATAATTCCGCAACATTTGGAAAGGTTTTAACAAAACACAAATTCTCCTAGCCTTTTCCAGGTAATCTACATCTCAGGAAGTGTTTTTTCGACACAAACCGATGCTTGCTATGTTCAGAATTTTTGACGTGCCTATCATAAACATTCGTCTCTCGCCGCTGACCTATTTTACTCCTGTCATGTAGATGACACAAAATGTCTTTTTCGACTTTTTCAGTAAACGCTGAAAAAAGAATGGTTTGTGCGCTGGATTTCGAACGGTCCCGGTTCGAACCCTGGCCCGGGCACTGCGTTGTGTTCTTGGGCAAGACACTTTACTCTCATAGTGCCTCTCTCCACCCAGGTGTATAAATTAAATGGGTGCCGGTGAACTTTAATTACTGCTGGGGTATAACCCTGCGATGGACTAGCATCCCATCCAGGGGGTAGCAGAAATACTCCTAGTCGCTCCATGCTCCGGCCTGATGGGCCACTAGACTCGTATGCAGACTTTACCTTTTACCTAGAAACGTGTTAAGAGGGATTCAAATTTTGACCTAGCTCAACGGATTTGTTGCAACGCAGCCTCCACCTAACACCGAGTAGTCGCGTTGCAGAAGGCCCAGGGAACTGGCTGTCAAGACTACGTACCCAATCACAGAATCCCACCGATTTTACGCAGGAAAAAATGAGCACGCGAAATTAGTTGTTTTTTTTTCATTTCTGCAATCTGTTTGCCAAAAGCCCAGAAGTTGGAAAAAACGTAGATGAGGTAGCCCCTAAAAATGAAAAAACTGAAAAACAGAAAGGCTGACCGTACGGTTGGATTGAACTATATATAAATCCAACCGTACGGTCAGCCTTTCTGTTTTTCAGTTTTTTGTATCCCAAATTTTGCTGATCAGATCCACCAGGATCCGTGTCCTTTGCTTTGTCCGTTGGCCCTTTCTCAAGTGTTAAGTTTTCATCTAAAAATAAAGCAATTGAAACAGGCCATTCCGTCCATCCACAACTCTCTGGCGCCATAACTTGATAGTGAAGTCTTTCCTCATCCTATATATATATCTCAACAGCTAATTCTTTTCACGATAACTAGCAGAGCCGCGCAATCAAATTCAATATACGCAAGCATGCAACATTTAACAATTAGACTGCAAGCTTGTGGCCAGAGGTGAACATTCACACTGGTTTCTACCCTTTCACGAAAATTGGTCAACATCTTACTCCAGTGACTCCAAATACCCGGAAATGGTATTTCAGGGGAGTCAAAATGGGACACCCTAGCCTCCTGCGCAGGCGTCTTACGGCTCGTCACGCATTCCAACGCGTGACGAGCCCTAAGACGTCTGCGCAGGAGGTTACCGGACACCCCTACTGGCTTGGTGCTTCGTGTGATCGGAACACGGTCACCATATTTTTCTGTTTACGAGCCTTGATCATGAAGCCCCAAGCCAACCATCAAGGCCAATAGAAACCGAGCTTGTAATTCGCTTGTTCCTTGTTTTCGTCAGAGGATTCAATTTCACTGGGTACGAGGATGAGGAAAAACATGTAAAACAAGGAGCGCTCATGTTGTCTCACCAGTTCTCTCCTTTTTGTCCCAGAGGTCACGATCCTTTGTGTCCGGTCAGCACCAACAATCGCGACATGCACATTTCTTGTCTTGTTTTATAAGCCAATCAATTCTGACGGGAAATCGACTCTGATCGCATGAGGTCGGGATTTTTTTGCGCTGACGAGAACGTTTGTGTAGGTATTATACTTACGGCACAAAAATACAACAAATTATAGTACAGTGCGGTTGAATCCCAGTAACTGGAAACTTCTGGCAAGGGAAATCGGTAAAAAAGGTTCCAGTTAATCGAGGGTAAATTAGTAAGAAAATTGCCTGGAAAGGGAATCGAAAAAGGTTCAAGTAATCAGTATTCAACTGTACTTTCTTTTTACAAGACGAAGAAATGATCAAGAGACGATAGAGTCCAGACGTGTATTAAGATGACATTTACCGATTTATTCCCCTAACTACTTTTCATTTGTTTAGAATCTGACACTTGATAGACACGGGCAAACTCGCCACTCAGCCAGGGTTAGTCTTCTCAATAGCACTTTGTGGAGTCCTAAAATTACCGATTTAAAAAATAATTCTTCAAATGGCATCATACACAATCAATTTACAAAACATAACTATATACCACAAGACACAGGAAACATGAACAAAACAGATTATGTGAACAGAACAAAACCTGCAACTGCTGCCAAGCGCGGGAAATTATGCAACTGGCGCCAAGCGCCGGAAAACACGTGCAAGCTACGTCACAATTGGACTGGAGGTTTCCGTGCTTTTTTTACGTTAGTCCTGGGCGCTTATTCATGCAGAATAACTCGCAAAAAATATATTGCATCATTAACCACGCAACAAACCGGTCCTTCAGTTAGCAGCTTCATATATTAATTTTCTTTACTTGCTAAATGCGTTTCTATTGTGAGACCTTGTTAGTTCTGGAAAATTGGTGTTAAATCAAGATTATATTAGGTGTGCATTATATTAATCTTGATCATTTGAACGCTCGCGTCTACTTTGCAACAGTTCTTCTTTAGGGAAACAGAAAGAAAAAGTATTACCAAAAACTCTACTCTAAAATTAAAATTTTCATTAGAAGAACAGGCCACGTAGGAACAATCATTGTTGTGCATTCCTATCCATTTAGCAGAGCTAGTTAGTAGTCAGTAGATTTATAATTTAGCTAAGCAGTAAAAGTAGGTACAAGCCGGGCAATTGCACGCCTACAAACTGGACAGTTGTTAACCCTCTGAGCACACTCTAGGCAGCAACAAAAATGTCCACATTCTAAAATAACAACATTACGCTGCCTGTCCATACAAATGACACACGCCTCCTGCTGATCCAGGCCTTCACCGTCATCCAGGACATTAACCTCAGTTCGCATTCTCCTAATAAACTCCAGCTCAATCTGCCTCTCACGTCGCCGCTTGAGATAGAAATACAATGAAACAAGGAATAGAATTCCACTTCCACAAGCGAAGATAGCGCTGAGGATTTTCCACACCTTCTTTCCAGACTGCAGCCGTCTGATAATTGCATCTACTGTGAGTTGGGAGAGGTAATAAGTTAGGCCAGATTTGGGCGGTCCTATCTTTATGCCATCATCCGTCAAGCTGATTTCTCCAATACCAGTCAGCGTTGTACCAACATGTAACATTTGTTCAATTGTTTGGAATCCCTTCGTTTTGTCGCCGCTGGCCCACTGTACTAAGGACTCGGCTACAGTGCTAGTTACAGGCTCAAACTTGTCATGTATTACTTTAAGTTGAAGCTCTTCTGCGGTCAGAGGCTCCATCACTTTAACAACAACACCACTGTTAAACAGGGAGAAAGGAACTGAAGTACATGCAGAGCTTATTGTCCGCTCCAAGTCATGCCTGCAGGTCGATAAGATAAAAAAAATGGAATTAAAAGAAAGAACTTAATGGAGAATTAACAGGCATTAGAGGTCATTAGACCATGCTACTAACCAACCTGAATTCTGTCGACCACTCTGTTTTTAATGATAGTCTATTGAATACACATTAGTCTCAGAATGTAAAACTGACGTAATGTATATGAAATGAATATAAGCACTGCGGATGTATATGAAAGTGATTAATAATCATCGCAGCGATTTTCCAATTTAAGCAATTGGAATAAAGAAGCCTGAAATTTTTAAAGAAAGAAAGAAGCCTGAATTTTTTTTTCCGGCTTCTTTATTTCAATTGCTCAAATTGGAAATTTTCTGCGATGATCATTTATCACTTTCTCATGTAAAACTATAAATCACATTTGTCGCTTTGGCCAAGACAGTTTTTGGAATCGCTTGACACTTCTAAACAAGCATCTAATACTCTCAAGAAGCTTGAAAGAACCTTTCAGTTGAAATTAAAATTTCTGACTGCCGGGCATTTAGTTCATTTAAGACAGTGCTCGGCTGCTGGGCATATTAAAACAAAGTGGCCATGAGCCACTAAACTTGGAATATGAATTAATAAAACGAGAATAAAAAACCGCAAACTTTGACAAAAATGAAGTATTGCCCAGAACATGCTGCTTTGAACCAGTTCAGACCCATATACGTCAAATTATCTACATTCCACAGATGCAAATATATCACCTTTTTTGCTCTATTTACATTTCAGCCTTTCCCAAGGTAAACAGTTACTGAGGTCAAGTTACTAAACCGAGTTTCCACTGCTAAGAAGTAGCAGTGGAAACTCAAAATGGCATAACTTGCTTAAAAGCCTCAGATAGGCTTGAGAAACAAGACTACAACAGACAAAACAGGGCTTATAAAAAACTGAAGTTCTAGACAATAGGCTTATAAGAGGAGTATCAAAACAAGTTGGGTTAATTACGTTAATAGAACGTTTACATCAGTTTTAATTTCATTCTTCTCTTCAATAGTCTAATCTTGAAACTGTCCATACTTAAACTGCAAATCTCTTGTTTCAATTGTCATCTTGCCTCAATAGTGGGGGGAGGGGTGGATGGGGGGTTCTGAACCTCTCGCTTCCTGTACCTTTTGTTCATGGTTCCCGCCTTTTCCATTAGTGGTTCCTGCGTCTTTGTGCTATTCCTTTTGCAAAATATTATGAAATGTGGCAAAAGTTTTCCCAATTTCTCCTGGTTCTCACCACCTTTGCAATCCTGCTTCCCACCCTCTCGTCTCCTGCCTTCTGCCGCCTGTTCTCCCAGCTTCCTGAACCCCCCCCCCTGTCCTCCTCCACTTAACAATCTGCTAACCATTTGAGTTTTGAATCAAGCTGCAGAACTTTTGAATAATGAGTTATTCCCAAAATAAATTTTCATTAATGAATACAGTACTTTATTGGTTGGAACACTTGTCCTATTTTGACTGTAACTTACCACAGCCTTGTTGTTCTACTCCATTCACTTTTATGTTCTCTTGTCCTGATCCGCTGTATAACTCCAACGGCATCTGAGACATGAGGACTTCTAATCACTTCACTACTTTTCAGGGGTCTTGTCTCTCCTCTGATGGCTCCGTATGGTATTGAACGGCTCTCAGATGCCATCAAGGTGGACATCAGCTGTGGTCCAATTTCCATTACCACTGCATCCTAAAAAAACAAGAAGTTGCTAGCAACTTAAAACCGCGCTTATTTGTTTTGCTAATTAACAGCTTTTTTCCTCAAAAGTCACGTTAAATTTAATCTGTTTACACTATGAGTAAAGGACTAACAAAGGAGTCACGCGAGTCACACAATCCGAGTTTTATGTTATCCCTGGCTATCTTTAGCTTGGGGTTTTTTCCCTTCTAATGACGTAACCCTTGCACGTTCGGACACGCTCAATTGTTTACTTTAGCAAATATTTCATTTCCCTTCAAATCTCTGAACTCGCTTTGATGAAATAGCCAAGGAATTCACTTCAATTGCCTAAACCCACCAGAAATACTCGCAGAAGAGGAAACAAATTAATGACCGTCGCTCCTGCCGACATAAACTTGCATAGAAAACACAATGTTATTTGTCACGTAGCAAAAGTGAAACTTGCAACATCAGCGCATTCCATGGCTGACGTGAAATCTTTTTTTAGTGTATTCAATATTAGCTTCGAGTCCAACGCTTCGATAAAACCAAAAGAAAATATACTTTATAAACAATAAAGAAAACAATATCCGTAACATTTTCCGTACATTTATGTTTTATCAGCTTTTGGCAAGTAAACATCACAGGTTGGGCGATTTAAAGTCACGATCACGATTTGGCCGAGTGGAGGTTTGGGTCTGGTCACTGACAAAAAATAATAATAATAATAATAATAAATCCCGTGCAAAGCAAGACCCGCGCTCGGCCCATGGCCGCGCGGTTAACAAATGCACCTTTTGTACAGTTTTTAAGCTAACAACCCATCCTGATTCTCATTACCAACATGTATTTGTCTTTAAAAAAACTCATCCATGGGTATCCTGCAGGGATGTTGCCACCACAAGATGGAGAATTAAAAATAATTACTCTAAATACATGTTGTATGTGATGGTAAAAAGAAAATTGAACAACATTTTGTATATTTGTTCAATTTTCTTGCAGAAGCAAAGGAAGTCTCAACAAGTGAAACTGAATTATTCACTTCCTTTGACTTATCCTTTGCTTCTGCAAGCACTGAGAGCAAACAACAGAGTCAAGAAGAACGAAATTACAAAAGGAATGAGAAGTTAAGAATGGATGGTTAACTTAACTAGTCATTCTTTTCTTCTCTTCAAAATATGTGAGCTTTGAAAGACCTTTATCCTGGAACACTCAGCTATGACAAACTCTTTTCCAGACCAACTCTCCTTTCAATGTCTTTTTATGCCTTAACATAAAATACTGACAAAGGAGGACAGTAAGTTTTCAAGAATTTCCAAGTGGAATAAAGGTTAGTGGGGGGGAGGATTTTGTTTTTATAATGGCAAATAATTGGCAAGAGGCCTGGAACTATCATGCCAAAAAAGCCTTCCAGTTGCTGTATTGTGCATACTTGTTGCTGGCATTATGCTTGTGTTTACTCATTTATTTGCCAATGTTTCCTTCTTCATTGTTTTGATTGCTTAACTTTTTAATGGATATTAATAACATCCTTGATGATATTATAGGTTAAACGGTTTGTCACTGACCCTTACAAAAAAACAAAAAAGAGTCAGTGACAATATTGTTAACCTATAATATGTCAACTCCTGACTATTTGGGAATATGACAATATTTGACAATATGGGAACAATGACTGTTCCAAGCAGGACCCTTTTTTCACTTAAGAGGCTACAAATGGGGATATTTGTTTTTTTTGACAGAGAGAGACTGGAGCTGAATGGGTTGCTATGGCAACAATACTAAGTGTGTGATTTTGTTGCTTTTGTGATGCACATTAGTGGTGCCAAGTTTCAAGGACACTGCTTCTGATCAATATTTCCAGAGATATTTTTTATTCAGCATTTTACCATTTTTCAGTTGCAAATCTTATGACGTCATCACTGCATAATACAAAAATGACAATATCTCTGAAACAAAAAAAGATATTTCGAAAAGAAAAATGCCATTCTTCTGTATTTCAAAAGGCCTTTCAAATAAGCAGAAAATATTTTTCATGTCATATACACTTTAAAGACATCTTTGATGATGTTCCAATTTGTAATGAATGTAATAGTAATGAAAGAAGAATAGTGTCAGATTTTTTAGATAACCTAATATATTTATTTATAAACTTGAATAAGCCTCATGGATAGTTCTGGGTTTTTTTTATATTCTTTTTTCCAATGATATTTAGGGGGTCAGTTAGGGGGTCAGCTGACCAGGCATCAGTATTTTGTTGAAACCCAAGTCTCATGGCAAAATGTCTGCAAAGGATGGATAATGCTATCCACCGGATATTAAATCACTCTCTAGTTGATAACTGTTGACAAAACAAACCATGCTATCCACTGGATAGTGATTTTATATCCAGTGGACAGTGTCATCTATCCTTTGAAAAACTGGGGCCTGGACCCACTCGTTCAAGGGGTGAATACCAGGGTGACGTGTATCCAACGCCGAAGATATGCCAAGGTTTTACAAGTCTATGCCAAGGTTCTTTGTTATTCTGGGGTGCTTACCATTTGTCAAAAGGAACTAGTTGGGATGAACATTGAATAATGGTAAGGGATTTTCCAAAAATCAGCAAACCAACCGAATGAGATGGCGCTTACCAGTTTGAAGTTTGGTTTCCTGTTATTGTTTTCCGTTGATGAGAGACTGGAACTGGGAAATCGTGCAAATGGTAAGGAAATTTCCGATGTTCTGTTCCGAATGGAAAAAGAGGACTTCTTCAGAAAATTACTGTTCCATTTGACTTCCGACCGAAAATTTCCGGATTTTTTGGCTAAATGGTAAGCACCCCTGATATAAAATAAGTCATCTGCATGCCAGTTAAAAGGTGCTGACTAAAATCGTATGCCAGTACACCGCAAACTTTTGAAATCCATGCTGAAGATCTTCAGTACAACCTACATAAAATGCAGCCTGGGGTGTTTATTGTATCCAGATAAATCTTTAACCAGTGGAATGCATAGTTTGTTTTGTTAGCACTTATCCACTGGAAAGTAATATAACCGGTGGATAGCGTTATCCAACCCTTCATATACCAGGACTGTGGATCAACTGGGCCCAGAAGGAGAAAGCATGACTCTTGGTTTCTTCATTGTGAACTTTGTTTAAGCAACGTAAACTACCACTATCCAAAATACCTTCCTGCATCGTCGCGTACGATTTTACGCTTTTGTGAGACAACCTTTTCGCGCATAATTCGCCTACATGATTCAGATTGTAAGTCGATCTATATTGGTTTGCGATTTGAGATTGTGCTCTAGTTGAATTTGCGTGTTTCGCATTAATTTTGACCTTTAAAAATCAGGGAAACGATCCCTCAGCCTCACACTGGAATGGCGAATTTTGCATCATGTTTCTAAAGCTTAAAGATATGATTCTTACGCTTTGAAAAGCTGATCGAAGACCATCGAAGCATAATTTTCAAAAACGAAACCAAGTGAGCTGATAATCGATGGAAAATATACGAACCTGCAAACTTCGTATTGCTCCTTCCCTGTTCCTATACACTGTGTAGAAAATTGCGGACACAGCAGCACTTCCTAGACCAGCATATATAAAGTAAATGTAATCAGACATTTTTGAGCCAGATAACACAAATCCACGGCTTCAAAACTTCGAAAACATAGCCGCCATATTGTGACACTATTAGGTACCAGGTCCGCGCAAATTTAAAGGTTGTTAGCCACGTGGTGTTTGTAATAATTATTCAAAGAATCGCTGAATTTTCCAACCCAAGCTCCCGTAGCACAGTCGGTTAGCGCGTCGTACTTATAGGCAGTACAGGCGAGTTTCGCCGAGGGTGCTCAAGTAATGCGAAGGTCGGGGGTTCAATCCCCCCCGGGAGCAGAGGGTATTTTTTTCCTTTTTCTTTTTTTACAGTACAATAAATTGTAAAATATTTTAGCGCATTCATTTATTTCTTTTCTACTGCTCTCTGGGTTTTTTTCCAGCGACTGTTTCGTAAAATGATTTGTTTTTACTGAACGACATCCTTTGTGGCTTCTTTCAACGAGCCCTTTGTTTTCACCGCTGTCTAAACAATTCGTATATTTCATCCGAGTGTTTTAAATGGTTTGAGCGTTTACTATTTGATTGCTGTCCTGATTGTACAGAAATTATCCTCTGAACTCAAAACGGCCAAGGCAACGAAGGGCCATCGATTACCATGACAACCATTTTTAAGGGGGTTTTTGACACTTTTCTAATTTCTTTTCCTTTTTTATTGTACGTCTACTTTACAAGAGCTTTATTTTTTTCGTGGTAGGATTAACAACATTGAAACATTTTTTAGCTTCCTCGTTACACTATTTGTCAAATTGACAGCCATTTCTGTTTTAATATTTATGCACAGAATTAAGGTGGATCTGCATCACACTTGTGTCCAAGTAAAATTCTTAATAACCATTCGGTTCATAGTTCCTTTGTGTATTCCAGTTAAATAACTTGTCCAATCTCTTTGCATTGCTTTTTGTCCTCTTTTGCTGTCCAACATCAGTAGAATATGTTAAATCCCTGATCTCGGCTTGATAATCTGCGCGGTCCTACACAAAGAGCAAGAAATTATAATCCTTTAACCTCAGAGGGAGACGTACAATCAGTCTCAAATGTATTTAACGTCTTATAAGTACGAAAAATAAAACGACTCAAACGTCAGAGAACCAAACAACTTTTTTTTATTTACGAGACGCGTAAAAAAGTCAGATTTGCTTGGGAACCCGCCTGGAGAGGGAGGTACACTTGTTAATGTTATCAATCAATCAATCAATCAATCAATCAATCAGTACATTTGCCATAGTTACAACATTTTGGCCCAATATCAAACAAGTGTAAAACAACTTTAAACATTTGCAGAACTAAAACAAGTTAAGAACTTTTAGTCTCAGATCACATGAAAGAAATATAGAACATTCAGCCTCGGCTCTGCCTAACCAAAAAAAATAGATGTTCTTTAATTTGAAAAATAGTCAGTTTAAGTTAAAAAATCATGAAAAAATCCATACCTTGTATCCCGGCTCATACACATCTGAGCGGCCACCTATAAAGTTACTGTGTGCAAGTTGCGCTCGTATAAAATGGACTTGCAGAACAAGGACAAGAAAACACACCAAAAAACGAACCATCTTTCGATTACAACAAATTTGTTCTGAGAAATGCGGCTTAGTTGAGACCTGTCTTAAAATGACAGAAGTTATAACGCGATATAAATATACATCCAAAATTAATTTGATTAAAAACATTTGATCTCAAGACGGAAGGACGCATCTATTAAGAATTGTAACATAGTGTTGCTAATTTCCTTTGTTTTTGCTTTGATCGTATGTTTTTATTTAGTGTTTTCCGCTCTCGTATATTTGAGTTTTTCTTTCTCCTTTCTTTTCGGATTACCATAATCCGGATAAAGACAAGTAAAGGAAGGAAATCTTCAGGAAATTGATAAACTATTATTATCAGTAGAGGATATACCCTTCACGGGATACACCGTAAATTTAAAAGATAAAACCTGTTCCCATGCGAAAAAAAAAGAAAGAAAGAAAAGAGTAGAAAACTGCGCTAACTCGCGGAAGTAAAACTTTTAATTAAAGTATCTACATGCACAGGTAACTAGATGCAATTGTATCTATTTTTGGTTTCAAAATTTGATTCACTCACTTACAGACCTATTCACTTATAATTACTCGTTCATACACGCATTAACTCTCTTGACTCTGGAATCACAAGTACGAAAATTTAAAACTCAAATATATTCCAAACGCACAAATTACACATTACAGAACGATGAATCAAGATTATTTTTTATGAGATTTGTTGCTACAAGCATACCATATTTCCTCGAATAATAGAGGTGGGCGATTATTTTATTTTTGGGGGGCGATGACCGATTAATCGAGGGGGAGATTATTCGAGGGGGAGGAACGATTATTTCAAATGTTGCCCGCTGGAAGTCGCGCCGTAACTATTTTGTTTTATTTTCCCATTCAATCAAAAAATAAATACTTCAAGTACACTGAACACAGGTTCACCAAGGGTTCTTAATTTGGTTTCTCTGATTTTCAGTGTCAATATCCAGTTTTAAATTTTTAACTTGATAGGAAGGGGATGAAGGGAAGATAGATTGAGAGAGGCTAAATTAGTTAATCAAGGGACGGCTGTTATTTCAGTGAGCTCTACTAATCATGTATATAGGAAAGTAATGAGGAAGGCCGCGAACTATAGCAGGTACATTTCTATCCCCAGTGAATGGCTACAGAAAAGCTCGGCAAAAGTGTTTCATTTGGTTTTTTCAGAAACCCATAAGAGTTGTTTAACCCTTATAAGTTTCTGGTTTTGTTTAATCTACAACATTTAAGTCAACGGCGAAAAATATGCCCAAACTGTGTGTCGATTGACCAAAAAAAATTTTCTTGCGTAAAAATAATACATATGTATCTTGGCGGAGAGTTGGAAAGTTTAAAAAGAACATGATGGAGGCAGAGTCCCTGATGCAGTGGCGGATCCAGGGGGAGGGTCCGGGGGGTCCGGACCCCCCAATCAGACCTGACCCTTGTTTGAGACTGAAATTCTTACATCGACAGGATCGTATATCAATTTTTAACTGGCTGTTTTTTTTTTAATGAAACGCGTATTTGTTTTGCTACTAAACTAAATTCCAGGGATATTCAAGAATTTATTCCTCCCCCTCCCCCCCCAAAAAAATTCAACAGTCCTTTGGACCCCCCCAATCAAAAATTCCTGGATCCGCCCCTGCTGATGTCGCGCTAGGTGGATATTCTAGTATGTATCAAAAACACCAAACTAAGGAACTAGAAGATATCTTTATGTAGTAGGCACGAGAAAAAAGACAATATATTTTCCTTTATAGTCAGTTAACCTGAAATCAAACTTCTATAAAGATTCAGACAGACGATCAATAAAAACTGTAGACTCGACGTTCAGTATTTTATTCTTTGCATTTTGTTGAACTACCTTTGACATAAAATACTATAATCAGTGTCTCTTATTTCTAGTCTTGTCTTGTCAAACTATCTTCTCTTCTGAATGAGGAATTCAGTGTTTGTAAGACCTCATGCGTGGTTTTTGTTGTCGCTATCAGTAATGTTAGTAATCGTCCCTAAAGCGCCCGGCTGCCGCTACATCATCAGATTCCCTTTGCTGGAGTCGATTTCCACTCAGGTAATTTGCGTTCCTTGCTTCCTCGCGTCCTGCAGCGTCCTGTTACGAAATAAATAATGAGAGTTTTTATAGACCTTTTTAGATATACCTCTTCTACCTAGTCGAAAAAGTATAGAGGCTTTCTTTACACGTGTGTAATCTGGTCTTATCTGACTGGATTCCAAGTTTCTTTTTATTTATCAATTTAAGTGTCGCTTGGAGAGGAATACTGAAATCAATTTTGGGAACCTTTGGCCAACTTTGCATTCAGTTACATTTAAAAACGTGGCCTAAAATAAGAAACAAAGTTCCCAGCCTCTTCCCAGAACAAAACAGAAAATTATTTTACCTTTCATTCTGTGCACGTTTCCTGTTTTAAAAAAATCGACCTTAAAAACTTATTAACGAGGTGGAATCTTAAATAATTACAGCGCTAACAATTTCAAGGATATAATCAGAGAATAGTTTTTAGTAAGAGCCAGTAATACCTTGTAGAAGAGTCCAGTCTTAAATGTGCGTTTTCCTACCGATCCCACCGGCCCTGGCGGTTGAGAAAGTTGGCAATGTACGTACTGAAAACCCAGACACAGCAAAATCAAACAACAGGCTAAAAACTTATCCATGTTTGATTATTCACAAGTACACGAAGAGATATCACCTATTCTCTAAAAATGAGTCTGATGGCAATATATAACTTCAAGGACTGTTTATATATACCCTACAAAATTCAATAGGGAGGCATGTGTAACAGTGTTCTCAAAAGTTTGAAGGAAAAAAACTTGAATACGCGCTTGAACTCGAACGCTAGGCACACGGTGTGAGTCATTTTCATGTAAAATCTGAATATGAAAACATTTCCCCGCGTCAAAAAATATCCTCCCACATTTTTCCGTTCCCTGGCGTACATTGCTGCCTGTCTACGCAAAACAATGATACTCCTTAGCTATATTTCTTCATACATCAGCTGATTGTCGCAGCATGAATGCGGATATCTTCTCTGAGGAGGTTTAGGAAGGTTAAGGGATGATCAAAGATCACAATGACAGCACTGAAATGACAGCGGAAGACAAAACAATGATTTTAGAAAGATTGTATTACAGTAAGTATTCAATGCATACAACTAGAAATATCCGTAAGCAATTTAAAATTGTTTAATCATTGTTTCTTAATTACTTTTTAAAAGCATCTGGCGTAGAAGTAACCCGTCTCGCTTTATAATTTTCTCCCTTCACAAGTAGGAAGGTACAGGAGCCGAAATGGCGTGTTTGCCACGTGCAGCCAAGCAACCTCGACCCCAGGGCGCTTTTTCATTCAGACGTACTTTGAAGGACAAAGCTCCCTGGAAACGAGGTAACAATATCTGGATCTTGCGCGGTGGCTTTCTTTGCTCTTTTTTCAAGAATGGAAAGCTTGTTTTACGAATAAATAAGAGTACTTTGAACTGTAGACTCCTAATCTCTAATGTCCTGTCCATTGGGGGTGAAAGTGGTAGGGTCCCTGCCACACCCAGCTCTAATTTTTGGGGCGCCGGCTCTGTCTGCTCAAAACAAATAAAATTTTATGATGAGTGGCGGCTTGATCAAGACCACGCACCCTTATGTACACCAGGCCCCAGTTGTTCAAAGGGTGGATAATGTTATCCACCGGATAAATCACTATCCAGTGGATAAGTGTTGACAAAACAAACTACGCTATCCACTGGATAGTGATTTATTCGGTGGATAGCATCTAGAAAACATAACGAAAGCAAGACTGATTAAAGTTGGTGTTAGTTGTTTGGCGCTGACTATTTTTTGATGACAACAAACTATGTCATCATGCTTATAACTAACTTTCGTAAAAAAAAAAAAAACTCAAATTACACTCTTTGCAAACAAGGTTGGTTATACTAGTATGCTTCCACACAACCGGAAGACCCAAATGCGACCACCAACACGTTCTAAAGCATAAAAAGGCAAAGGAAGGGGTACACTGACTGATCATCGGTTTTCATTTTAAACAGGGCAGTTATTGACTGTCAACTCATGATATATATGTTGAGGGTTTTTTTAACCATGCAGCTTGATTTTTATCTCCCATTGCTTCAGATTATGATAATGAA
This sequence comes from Meandrina meandrites, assembly GCA_963693305.1. Classification (NCBI taxonomy): domain Eukaryota; kingdom Metazoa; phylum Cnidaria; class Anthozoa; order Scleractinia; family Meandrinidae; genus Meandrina; species Meandrina meandrites. Next base: position 27,767,065 of record OY855913.1, read on the forward strand.
TATGAGAAAATGAAAATAGAAAAAAAAACTGGTTTGAAAAATTAACAAAAAAAGAGAATTTCAACAGCCGTCGACCCGAAAACAATGTAAATGGTTGAATTTTAAAGTGAGCAATTGAAGTGCTTGCATCTCGGAACCAATCACAATGCGCGCAGCATTCTGGATGTCGATCAAAGAAAATTTCATCATACATAAGAATTTCATCAAAATGTCGCTAGCTAGATGATTTCGTAATATGTTAGATCAAGAACTATAAAAGGAGGATATCTATATTGAAGTTGGGGCGAGAAACTGGGCAATCATGTAGTATTTTACTTGATAGCCGTGAACTGTTGATCAAATTCATCTTATATAGAGATAGACTCACTTCTTTGTATTTTATTTATTTTCTTGAACTATCTTTAACATAAATTATTATGATCGGTTTCTCTATTCCTAGACATGCCTCGTGTAACTACATCAATTTTTTTTTTTCAGGAATTCAGTGTTTGTAAGACCTCCTGCGTGGTTTTTCTTGTCGCTATCAGTAATGTTAGTAATCTTCGCTGAAGCCCCCGGCGGCCGCTACATCATCAGATTCTCTTTGCTGGAATCGATTTCCACTCAGGTAATTTGCGCTCCTTGCTTCCTCGTGTCCTGCAGCGTCCTGTTACGAAATAATGAGAGATTTGGTTAGGCCTTTTTAGATACAAGTTTACTTTTTGGTGAGTTCAATTTGGTTTTCAAACAGCATGCGCGAATGTAATGGTCCGGCCAGTTCATGCGACGGCACAGGCCGGTGTACTCGAATGTTGATCTCGTGCTTACCTGACACTTGTTATTTCTTTGTCGCAAAAAAGGTGTTAGTAACTCTACTCTTCGTGGTCTCCGATCAAGAATTGTTGTTATAAAAATTGTTGTATTAGTTACAAGTCCCCTTTTTCCGGCAATCCGGCACACTTTATGTAATTAGCACAATATCTGCGAGCTAATTCTCTGTTGGAATCAAAATAGGAGAATTCTGAAATCATTTTTGGGAACTTTCTAACGAACATCAACTTTACGTAAAAGTCGCAATGGCTTGCAGTGAATGATGTCGCCGGAAAAAGAAACAGCTATGTTATTCCCGGCCTCCCCAACAGACAATTTTTTTTTTAATTTTTTATCACTGTGATATACGTACGTCGTCATACCGAACAAAAACTGCTTTGGCAAACAAATTAAACGAGTCGGAATTAACTATTTATACTTCTAACATTAATTGTAAGGATATAATTGAAGTTATTTAAGGTAGTAACATGTATACCAACCTCATAGTGGAGCGGCTCTGAATCAAATGTTCGCCTTCCTTTGACTTTACCCACATTCCCGTGGTGTATACTAATTTGGCAATGTACGTACTGAAAACCCAGGCACAGCAAAATCAAACAACAGGCTAAAAACTTACTCATGTTTGATAATTCACAAGTGTTGGACAAGAGATATCACCTACGCTCTTTAAAATGACTCTGATAACAATTTGAAACTTCAACGACTGTTACTATATATACCCACAAAATTCAAAGCGAGGCATGTTTTACAGTGTTCTCAAAAGCTAAAAGTACGAAAAAATGAATACGAGTTCGACCTCGACGCTAAACACACACTGAGTGTGACTTATAAAAGCTTTTCTCCGTGTCAAGAAGTGTCCACCTACATTTTCCGTTCCCTGGCGTCATATATTGTTTAGCTACATTTCCACATGCAAGCAGCTGATTGTCGCAGTATGAATGCGGAAGTTCTCTAGGGAGGTTTACTCGACGGAATAATCACCGATCACAGTGGCTTTGAAAATGGCCCCATGAATCGAATTTAGTAGTGCCATAGCATGCGAAGACAGCCGCCTCTCATTCGCTCCCGCTACTACGTAGTAGCGGGAGCGAATGAGAGGCGGCTGTATTCGCAGGCTATCAATGCTAGAATATCCGTGGTTTAATTTCCCTGAAATACAACAAAAAAACAATACAACTTAAGTAAAGCCAAGCAAGCTATCAATTAACAATTTCCTGATCTCGTATGGTGACTATCTTATTTCGAATCCTGAATAAAGCTTTGCTTTACTACAGAACAAGATACCTTGAAGTGTAGCCTTCTTATTTCTAGTGAAAGTTAAAATGACTGTTAAATTTAGTGTCGTTTTTGGGTCAACACTTTACCTGAATGTCATTAAAGATTTCACGAAATAAATCTAATACAAGTGCGGCATGGATCCGGGTATGGAGCAAGTTTGCTCGAGGTTTTGGGTAACGTTACTGTTTACTGTCCTTACTCGACATTTATGCTACTAGAGAATTTCATTACGTGTTAATGTAGCCTTTTAAAACAAATTCAGAGATGTTTTTAGCTTCTAAGAGAAATGAAAGCAGCTTGGGTACGTTGGGTACTGGAAAAATTGATGACGACATGTACGGCATTAATTCGGTACACAACGCGTTCAATTTGGAACTCTACTCTAGAACATGATATTGCAGTCGTTCCTTAAATAAACTTTATTTCTAAACTTGAAAGAAACAATTGAGAAGTCGGTTTTAACCGAATCGGTAAAAAAGTTCGGATACGACGAGCCTAGTGGCCCATCAGGCTGGAGCGTAGCATGAAGGGCGGAAAATAAAACAGCCCTTTCACAATTCACGAAAAATATAACATTGGCATTTCACGCTTCACGGAAAATAAAAGAGGACATTTTGGAAAATCACAGTTCACGGCGACTATGGAAATCACGATTCATGCAGTTGGAAAAATAGCCATTTCGCATTTAAGGGGAAATAAAAGGGCCGATCACAGGTCACGAAAATACCCTTTACCACCCTCATGAAGCGACCAGGGGCATTTCTACTCCCCCCTGTATGGGATGCTACCCCACAGCGTTAAACTTTTTTACTGGCATGGGTGTTAACCGAATTTGACACAGTTTAAAATATTCAAAACTCTGCTAACCAAAGCGGTGCAACGAGCTGAGTTTTGTCATTAGAACATGCTTAAATTATAAGGGGCTTTTGCGAAAGAAGCAATAAATCTGATTCTCTACTTTCATTTAATTAATTTAATTAAATGACGTCGTTCAATAATATCAATCTGTTTTGAATCTTAACATTTATTTCTTCGAAACGCCAACTCTCACAGTATGTGGTCCATATTTGAAGTGATAGTAAGATTCCTAGCATATAACTGTTTATACAGTCGCCGAAATGAAATGCAATTCTAGAGAAAAATCAAATAAACCGTATTGTTTGTTGAAGAAAAGGGAATCTTTAAAGACCGGAAACCTTTTAAAACAATCTTTATCGATTTCCGCGTCAATTCGTTATAAACAAATTAAGTCAAACTTGACGATTCAAATAATCTATCTTTTTTTTTCAATAGCGGACTTTCCATTCTGCGATAAAGCTGTCTTTTTGTCGTGTTCTAAAATTATTTTCCTGCGATTATCACTTGATTAATTACTTGTAAACGTTCTGATTTACATGCAAAGGATGTATACAAATTGACCAGAAACCAATTTCTAAACCTTGGGCCAAATGTGAGTTAAACCCAAACAAGATTGTTTTATTCAACTGACAGAGATTCATATTTCAATACCTGACGCAATTCGCTATCTACAGTCCCCTTGAAGTCCCTAAAAATGATTGAATTTTCATGCATTTTGTCATTACAGCACTTTTGGCCCAAACAAAAATCCAGTCCGAAAGTCTTAAATGCGAAAATTAAAACGGCTTCATAAGGCACAGTTACGCAAAAAAACTCGCGGAAAAACGAGATCGATAAATTGATGGGCCCATGAAGACGTGTGAAATCTTCAAACCAAAAGCATCATTTTATGTTATATATTAACACTGATTTAAACTGACTGGTTGAACCTGACCTGAAAATTAAGGCATTGAAATGTGCAAAATGCTGAGATTTCAGATTGCCTCTCTAAATACGAGTTTCTTTAATGACGCGGAGAGGATTGCTTCATTACATTGGGATAAGAAAATAAGGATTGGAAATGTACATACTGAAAATATTAAAAAATATACATAAATATCAATATATAAATAAAACGATAAATAAAGTTATAACGAGAAAAGGGGAGAAGATTGCCGTTGAATACAGTGATAGCGTTCGCTTGAAAGAGGTTACCGCTGAATACAGAGGAAGTTTACAATAATTGCCTGGTGCAATTCCCGAGGCCTTGACAAACTGACCGTTATTTATCTGCATTTTCGAGTGACTGACCTTCACGTGGGTGGATATCGATGTTTTCACCAAAAATATTGTTTTAATTGCATGGCCTAAGTATGCAGATATTTTATTACTGTAGTTCAAGTTATATGTTAAAGAGCAGTTTCATTATTTTGTTTTGAGTTTACAACTCAAACATGGGATTTGTTCAATTATATATCGTGTCTCTCTTTAATTACTGTTCTAATAACCCTTTTTCTCGGGGAAATGTTTACCGTAAAGTTTAATCAATTTCTTGCGCTATATTTCTGCGCGAGACCATAATAAAGCCAGCCTTTTTAGGATACGGGTAAACAAGTTCTGAAGTAATGTCCGTAAGTCATATGAATTTCGGCGTCATTAGCCAATGAAGCCTGCCACTACTTCACTTTTTAATAAAATTTGAACTGTATTTTATTTATTTAGCATAAATGGGGCGATAGCGAGACTAGAATAAAATTAAGATCAAATACATATATAATACGAATAACTACATAACGTTTTTGGACAGGTAGTTTTCAATGATGGGAAGCTCGAACATGTGATAACAACTTGCTATGTAAGTTCCTTGTGCTGAACAAAATAAAACAACATAAAAACCATCCTGCATGTCGCTAAAATGAAAATAGATTAACTTTTGTAATCGATTACAGCTAGCTTTAATTTATTCTTTAATACTATTTATTATCCTGTCAATTTTTTCCCTGAAATAACCATGATTTGGTGGACAGTTTTGGTGTTTTTGTTGACATAGCTAATGGCACCACTGAAAGCGAGGTTTGAAACACCGTGAACTTTTCCAGGTGGTTAGCTTCCATGCACTTATTTTCAGTTCACTTGTAGTTATTTCATCGTATCGCTCTTTTGTTCCTTTTTTGGTGTATGATTACTGTAAACATTTCTTCTCGGCAGGTGTGGGAACAAAAGCGCAGCGGTCATTTACAAACATGAGTTCAGCCAGCCTTAATTAATACGAACTCCACTCACGGACTGAAAAATACAGCGCAATGAATTTTCATTGTAGATGAACATCTCTGTGACAGTGAGCAAAAGTGAACAAGCCAATTCCCTCAGGGCTACAAAAAGTAAGTGATTATGGGGTTTGAATCAGCTTGTTCAGTGCTTATTGCTTCGTTGTGCAATTTCGATTTAATTACGCGTTTTCCCCTTAGCCATATAGATAACTTTGTCTCCATTTCCATCCAAATACAAAAAGGTAAAACTCATTTGGTTATTTATCCAGCATCAGCCCTCCATATCGAAAAAAAGCATCCTTTTCTACGCCCGAAAAATACGAAAGTAATTACTTGTAAATAACAGTTCATAACACGATAACAAAAAAGCGTAAAAAAGTTTGACGAGGTTGGAAATATTTCACTTCGATCAACTCGGAGAAACCGTGATGTAATTAACGTACGTACTGACTATTTCGTTTAGCCTGGGTGAGGGGGACACAGAATATGTGTTTATAATTTCAGTTCTAGTGCAAAAAGCTTTTTGTCTATTTCTCTTCCATCAAGGAATATAAATCCGAACTTAAAGACAAGGTTAGCTGGCAGTCAAAAAATTAAATAGAAGTGAAAAGTGTAGTGCAAAACATTCAACAAATTATGCAGCTATTTTAAAATGCAATTTACCGACTCGTTAGTGCAATGTTTGCGTAAGAAAATTTACATCTGTCTCAGAAGGGGAACGCATTTCTTTATAACCTCACAGCGTTCTTTTATTACTTTTTCTTTCAATCACAGAATGATATTTTCTGTCGCCTTTGATAATATTCCCGCCCAGCTGCGAGCTTGCAATTTTAGCAAATTAATTTATCTCGCCTTAACGCCATAACGCCAAATAAATTACACCTCATGGAGTATTGGATTGGTTAGGATCGGAGTATTTTAAGGTTTAGGTATGTACGGTAGTTTTGATGGCATGGGGTCAGATTGGAATACGAAATACTTCACAGCAGCAACAGAAGCGAACGAGTATTAAAAGTTAACGACACGCTAACAAAACGTACTTATTTAAATTACACAATGGCCAAATGAAAAGCAATAATAAAAAAACTGTACTTATCTGGCAACAGGAAATGACAAAATTAAGAAAATGCATAGCCTCAAATAAGGGCAAAAGAAGTTGTCGAATGGCGGTTGTTAGGAGCTCCTGTTGCAGGGCTCGCACAGTAAGCTAAGCAGGGGAGAGAGACGTGTTTATTGATACGATGAAGCCGATACTCGTACAAAATTTTGTATTGTAATATGTTTGTGTTTTTGCACAAAGCCTTTTCTTTTGAAGTGAATATTGTTATTTTCAACCCTGTTTAGTAATCGGAAGACCAGTGACAGATGTAGTATAATCCTTAGTTTATTGGAAGGCCAAAAAATCTCCCAGAGATTTAAAATGTCGAATTCAACAGACCACCGTAATTTAGTTCATAAGAAACTCCTACGCAATTTGATTTTTTCAATCTTTTTCTGCGTTGCATTTAAAATAAATAGCCGGCCAATCAATGTCACCATGCAAGATAAATATTCAAATCCCGAAGTGTTGTACTGTAAAACATTCTTGATTGTTATGGCCAAACTAAAACAGTTTGTTACCGAATGCTCTTCATTTTTCGTGTTATATAAAAAGCAAACCGTTTACGAAACACTGACGAAATGAATTTTTAGACGTCTGCCTGTGGCAACGTCAAAACAATGACAGTCCATGCATTACGTATTAATTAAGTCAATTTGAAAGTATTTAGCGTTTTATTTTGTAAGCGACCTCTGTGTGTTGTTCAGTATGTTTCTGTGGGTTTCTGTAAAAATGACTGTTAAAGTACTCGAGGAGATTAAAATAAAATGGTCAAAAGATGTGTACTTTCTTTGAAGAGTAATTTCAACTCCATAACGACTTGCTAATAATACGCAAATTTTCTATTCTTTTGGGATATTTATTTTAAGGGTACGTTGTCTCTGATATAATACACGAACATAAATACTATGCTCTTGGGAAGTTTCTTTGCGGGAGAGATCAAAAGATTATTTAGCATTTATATCTTGGAAACATTTTGAACCATGAAGTTTAAAAAAAAAAAACATTTATCGTTAGTTCATGATAAAGCTCACTGGTCCTGCTGAAATGGCCATTTCAGACAAGATCTATTATCTTAGTGTTAATTTATACAGTTTTTGATGCCTTTAATTGAAGCCATATCCTATCTAATGATTTTATGAGGGCTAGTCAAAGTCATTAATCACTGCACTCCACATCCAACACACTAAACATAAACAAAGTATTAGTGATAAAAATGTCAAGTTTAGAAAGAATCACCCCTGATGGTAAAGAGAATACCTGATTTATTTAGAATCGTGTCGACGGCTTCCCCTCCGATTATGTGCGTGGTTTCTAATTTTTATACCAAAAACTACTTTTCAATATACTGTAATGATGTATTATTCCAACACATTAGAGCGTGTATTTAAGCTCTAATGACGTTCTTTTCAGAAGGTTATATAAACTCATACTTTGTAATTGTCAAAATTGCAAATTGTGTGCTATTTCACTTAAAACTGAGATAGAAGAAAACACGAACTAAAAGAGAGATCGAAGAAAGCTCAGAGCTGCCTCTAGGATCTGCGGGTTTAAATGTCAGTATTTGAGGCTACAGAGTTCAAATTTCAAAACAACATTTTCCCCTGCACTAATATGCTACATTAGCCTTTTCCTTGCAAATTTTTCGCACCTTAGCTTCGAGACAGGCGAATTTATTTTACTTTTTTTCCTCTGGAATACCAACAGAACTATGGAAACAGAACTCAAGGGAATGAGAGAAAAAAGAGACAAATGCGTGGAGGAAGCGAAACAAGCTTGGCAATCAGAGAAGGATGAAGCCTCGCGAGTGATAAGAGACTTCGGCTCGTACACCACACTGCATGGCTTTCATTTCGTGTTTGATTCTGCCTCCAGAATAAGACGAATTATCTGGGTTACGCTGATACTACTGGGCATATGTTTCCTCTTCTTCCAATTTCGAGACAACTACCGTAAATTACGAAGCAACCGAAGCGTCATTGGCAAAGACATTGAACACAGCGAGAAGATGCTATACCCGGCGATAACTATTTGCAACCAGAACATGATGCGAAAGAGCAAAATTATGGGAACAGACGCACAGACATTTCTTGACCAGCAAGATCAGTATAAGTATAAGGTTTTCGGCAAAAACTTCTTGGACAAGAAGATCAGCCCGAGCTTCAATATTGAAGAAAGTGTCATAAAAAACAGTCATAACCTTTCTGAGATGTTGAAGACCTGTAACTGGCAGAAAGAGCCTTGCACCACTGCTAACTTCTCTTCCCACTTGTCTTTCATGGTAAGCTTCTTATTTTGTTTGAATAAATTTAAGAGGAACTACCAATATAGGCATATAATGTAAGGGGCGTAGCTGGGGGAGGGCCCTGTGAGATTTTTAAGTAAACAACAAACAAACCTTATAATTCAGGTGGCAAAAACGCGCGAATTCGAAGAATCAATATGCCATTAAGTCCATAAATCCTTTCGAGGGCTAAATAACTACACCTCTATTTACAGGACCGAATATCTGCAGTGGACCATGTAAGTACCCTAGGCGTGACGCCTCTCCCACCCCTCCCCCTCCCTTGGAAAATCCTAGCTACACCCCTGTAATGCGTGCAAAGCATGAAGCGTTAAGCATTTGCACGCATTGCGGTCCTTTCAGCAACTCAAATTTTCAGCGTACAGAGAGGGTCATTCAATGAGCAATGCTAAAAGAATACACACCCTACTCTCCTCCCTTCCGCCATGCCTTGAAACGTCGTCACGCGCGGTTCTTGCATGGTTCCGTACATTCTCTTGTCATAGCCGTATAATTTCAACGCCATTTTAGTCAGTGAGGGTTCTAAACTAATGGTTGACGTGTATATCTACCTTCGGCAATATGTATCGATAAGCATAATTCAAAGTTCGATTCTGAATTTAAACATAAATTAAAAGTACAAAATGTTTTTTCTCATGTTTCAGCGAGGTGTGTGCCACACGTTCAATTCTGGTCAGCAGGGTCATCCGAAGCTTTATGTAACCACGGCAGGAAAAGTACAAGCGCTATCTCTTTACTTGGATGCACAGCCTGAGGAGTATTATGGGCCGTACAGTTATGACGCAACAGGTTTTAAGATTTTGGTTCACGATCAGAGCGAGTTGTACCCTAACATTGAGGACTTGGCTTTAGATATCACACCTGGATTCACCACCAATATACGCGTGCGCAGAAATAAGGTGAATAAAGTTTGCTTTTAGCCTCAATCCATGCTTTTAGTGAAACTCTCTCCTCCGAAGAGAAATGGAGAGAGGACGGGAGAGGTGAAAAGTAAACGCGTGGAGCCTTGGGAGAAGGAAGACGAAAGCGCGCAGGATATTGATTTAGAAAAAGAAACATAATTTCTAGTCTTAGAAAGTTGTCGTCTTAATTTTTCGAGCTCACTGTTCCTGCCCCGCTCGAGACACGGCTGATATTTCATATTCATGACGTAGCTCTCAAGAGATGTATCTAGCGTCTGTGATTGGTGTTTGCCCAGTCTAAGTAACTAGCGATCTCTGAGGGCAAAATGATGTACATTTGTATCCGACGACAAGCTTTCTTCCAGTAGGGATGATGTTAATGTAATTTTGTTTTCTGTGATTACAGCTCATCAGCCTTTCTTCGCCATTCAAGTCCAACTGCAGCGAAAGGAACCTGATAGGTTTCAAGGAGTATTCCGAATACGCTTGTCTTACAGAGTGTTACACCTATATAACTATAAAGAAATGCGGCTGCCGTTTATTGTCAATGCCTAATGTTGGTAAGAGACACATTTAAATATGGCACGCATAACGGAGACGTCTTGCCTCTATCCTTACATGATAATTCTATTAACAAATGCATGGTATTCCAACAGGTGATAATAAAACGAATTACTGTAACGCAACGGAGATCTTCAGCTGTGTTTTCCCAACATTCGGTAAGTGAGCAACTAGAATTAGATCTGATGTAGAACAAGTCGCCTGTACAGTGGACGTTGATACAAATTTTTTTGTCGAATTTTCAGCCAATTTTAACCCGAGTAACTGTGACTGTCCAGTGCCGTGTACAAAGATTACCTACCAGGTCCAGACCTCCATGGCATATGCGCCATCAAATCACTTGTGGGGTACAATATTTCCTTTGTTCAACTTGACATTGAATGACACCGACAACGTGGACGAGTTACAAAAGTGGATCAGGTAACATTAAAATTAAATTAACCTAAACTGTCAAGAGAACCGGCCCTATACCCACATAGGGTTATGGCCAAAATGAAACTGTTAAGAGATTGTGCGTAAAGAGATTGGTAAGGAGAAGGCTCTTTTACTAGCCACTGTTCAGGAAAATATGCCCACGCTCTCTCTCTCTCTCTCCACCCTCACCCCACCCTGCCTCCTCCCCCTCGAAAATCGGAAATCAAGCCTAGACAAGAACTGGCTTCATGTCGATTGGCAATGTACGATGTTTAATTAATTTCAAAAGGGTTGTTCTTGAGCAGCGTGACCAGGCTCAGAACAATAAAGGAAGTTCGCGAGTCGTGACCAAGCCCGATACTAGCCTGCGTTGCAGACAAACTAAACCCTGGGGTGACGAACTAAGCCCCGGGGTTTAGTTCGTATGCAACACAGGCTAGCCCGATACCTGATACCTCGAAAAAGCACCGCAACGCTTATTAATTTGACGACTTCTCCGTGTTCTCCAGAAAAATTTAAATAAAAGCGTTTCGAGGTTCAAAACAATCACTGCGTAGACATCTAGACTGTTAACAGCCTCCCTATTTTACAACTCAAAAGACCCAGTGGTGCCTCCCGTTTGTATGTATGTTGAGGTGGCCGCTAAATCGTACACGACTTCAGTATATCTTCACAGGAACGAAAACTGCCAATCATTAAATTTTTGAGGAAAAATGGCAAAATTATATTCACCGCGTTTATAACAAGTCCTTGTTGCGTTTGCGTTTTTTGACATTAGGCAAAGAATGGTACAAGTTCACATATACTACGAAACACTGGACACTGAAGTGACTGAAGAGAAGGCAGCTTACGACCTCAACGATTTTGGATGTAAGTAATTTCATTGAAATACCGACTCTGAAACTAGTAATTCTCGTGAGGTTTAGTTGTCAGTTGTGAAACAGTTGCTAAGAAAACAAAACAGAAAAAGAGAAAGAACTCAAAGCATATTACGCCCTTCCTCCACAGTGGGTGGTGGAAAGACCGTCAAAATGTTCGGATATCCCGTTAGAGGAGGCAGTATTCCCCGAGAATAGAAAAAAGAGTTGATCGGAACAGAAGAACTGAGAACATCACGGTAAACGGAGAATTAGAAGGAATTAAAAAGAATTGGAAAGTCTAGTAACGGATTTATTAATTCCTTGTACATTTTCTTTTTTTTCTCTCTTTCTTTCTAGCGGACGTTGGAGGTAACATGGGATTATTTCTTGGCTGCAGTCTCTTAACACTGTGTGAATTCGTCGATCTGATTGTAATAATGTGTCTTCGTTGTTGGCGGAAGAAGAATGCAGTAGATCTTAAGGGAGATCGATTTCAATGAACCATTGTCGTGATTGTTTTCAGTATTTGAAAATGTGTCAAATTGCAAGTAGCCCTTGTGCAATGTCCAACAACAAACACAAAAAACTGCCCAGTTTAGCCTGTGTTATTCAACTGTAGTGAAAACACAAAAAAGGCCTTCTCTTTTTGGCGTCAATATTGCAAGCTCAAATTGCGTGCGTCCTTCGGCCGAAATCGTCCAGGGGCGGAGGGTGGGGGGGGGGGGGGGGGAGTGTACTCAAATATGGAAGGGAAGGAGATGCTCATCCTCTTGCTTAGGGGTGTACATAACGGATTTTAGTCTCACAAGGAGTGTCCATGACAAAACGCCAAATATTTTGAGCCGCCAAGGTCCCGTTTATGTTTCTCAAAGCAACGTAATACCCTTTTGGCGGTCCAGAGTGAGACCGATCAAAAAAAAATTGGAGGAACGCCCAGATTGGTCTCCTTTAGATGGGGAGTTTAATTTAAAATTTCCAACGAACATCCTCGCACGGGATCCATCATCATCCGTTTCATAAAGGAGTCCCCCCAAAGGCGCAAGAAAAACAGCCTTGTGTGTTATAAACTTCGCGCGAGCCACCCAGGAATTGGCGAAAATTGGGCCTTATAGCAAGTCCAAAATGTAACAATAAGTCCAAATACTAGAGAGCTTTTTAATATCATATATTTTATATCAGTATTCTCGTCGTGAACTCATACTCTGACCGACGGAAGTCATGTTAGGTCTTTTTCAATCAGAATTTCATAGTGAACTAAAAGCAGCCCCTATTTGCCCATAAATCAACGAGTAAGAAACAAACAAGAGCGACAGGAAAACATGGCCGCCAAAATATATGGCGCGTCTTGCATTTGCGTGGCTATTCTTTCTTTCCCGGCCTTCCTCGCGAACAGCCAACTCGCAGGCTATAATTAATTGACCAATTAAGAGAAAATACTGAAAGGGACTTTCATCCACGAGAATGGATATCGCTATGTGGGTAGTTTAGGACCTAGAGGGTTTATTTTGTTGTTTTCCTGTCGTTTCGAGCCTTTTGTTAAAAGTTAGAGAAGCCTGCAAGCAAGCTCTGCTGCTCGCAGGTTACAAGCAAGGTAAATAAAGCGTTGTACATACTGGTAAATTGAATGAATAAATTGTAACAAAGGATTAGCCAGTTACAAGAAGGAAAACGTACATTAAAAAATCATGAAAAAATTCTTAGCTGGCTCATTTTTCACTTGGGTGGGCTTTACCTTTTTTGTTATTGATATAATTTGGTGTATCTGTTACATCTGATCATCTAAAATACCGATAACTCTTCCTGGTAGCAACAATAAACAACTTCCGTTACAAAAAAACTGAACCTTCCTGGATAAATATTCGGTATTCTCGTCACGGGTCTGCTAGGCAGGAGGGACTTATAACAGGAATTTTACGGTACATACCCCGGTTATAGGCCCATCTAACTGGAAACAAAACAATACATCCGGTTATAAGCCCCCCGGATATAAGCCCCCCTCTGCTGGGTGACAATGCTCAACAGGGCTAAATGTTGCTTTATTATGACTTTTCCTTATAAGCCCCCTCCTCCCCCGGATATACGTCCCTCCTTTTATAAACCCACCCGAAGCCTCTTACGAAGTTGTATAAGACCAGGGCTAACAACCGAAATTTTACGGTATTGGTATTGTAAAGGGAAGTAAGACGTCGATCGCCACAGTTCACTGTTATTTTAGTAGACCGAGTGTGTCAAGAATTGCTCTTACCTCGAATTCCCGATCGAATTGGAATTTAGAAGTGTTGGTTTTTGTGGAGGGAGAAAAACCGGAGGACCCGGAGAAAGACCCTCAGAGAAATGACGAGAACCAACAACAAACTTGACTCACACATGACGTCGGGTCCGAGGATGGAACCTGGGCCACATTGGTGGGAAGCGGGCGTCCAAAACAGGGAGCGTGAGGCTTGATGATAAGGCAACAAACCCAACTCTACACACAACGTGCTCCAATGAAGGCGGGGTAGGAAGGGCGAAGGGGTGCATCCGGGAACGAAGCAAGTAATGACCAAAATCTTATGTTCTAGTCCTTGATATTTTCTTCCTGTCGCGGGAAGCCCGACGTACACGTAAGAGCCTGGGAACGGGTTGCATGTTGGAAAGAGAACGCGTTCCCGCCGTTCCGTGCGCTGTATGTCATTAGGTGACGTCATGAAATTTCGCGCCAAATCAAGTGAGCCGAAAAGAACCTCTGCGCACTAGAAATTATTACAAACTGCCTAAAGCTTGAACAAATACCCAATTTTTTCCTCACTTTTCTTGGTCAATTGATGTACCTTTGTCGTGTCTACAAGACTCGAGAGTTAGGACGAGCACAAGAATCAACTACACACTTGAATCAATTTTTAAGAAAAAAATTCATTGATTTTTAATTGCAGTTGGGTTTGGTATAAAGTTCACTGGGAATACAATTATCTTTATTATCGTTTCGGCGTTGATTTCACAACTTATTTGCGTCCCATTGTCTTAATGTTAAACAATATATTATCCAATAAAAACACTTTCCTTTTTTCTGACATTAATTAGCAACTTATTCACACCAGCTAAATCAGGATTAAAAAGTTGAAATTTGTAGTTTGATTATATTAAATTTTGATCACAGCAGTCCTTTCAACCGCATGAAATGTTATGAAGTTATTTCAAACCCGTTTTAATATGTTCAAGTAAGTTTAGGTGTAATCCCAGTCTAGGACAGGTTTCTGTAATATAAGTGACTAGTTACAGCATGTACTAACACACTGCAGAGGTTGGTGGTTTGGTTGGTGGTTAGTGTTTTTTGTTCCAAGCTGTTCTGGGGTGTTCTGGTGTTCCAGTGCTCCTGGTTTTCAAACATGCCACTAGTTTCTATTGTAAAAAATAAGCCATACAACTGCTAAGGTAACACACGTTATAGATCTGGCCCCGGTTGTTCAAAGGATGGATAACGCTATCCAGCGGATAAATCGCTATCCAGTGGATAAGTGTTGGCAAAACAAACTACACTATCCACTGGATAGTGATTTATCCGGTGGATAGCGTTATCCACCCTTTGAACAACCGAGGCCAGGGCCATTTAAATAAGTGCTGCAATTACCAAAAATCCTCCATTGAGCATCCTGGTTAAACAAAAAGTTCTGCTACAAAAGGGCAGGGACTTCCCACATTTCAAACCTTCAGGCACTAAATGCAACTTTGTACTTTTGTAGTCATGATGCATTCCGCAGTCAAGCAAACCCCAAATAAACAGTTGAACAGTTTACGAAACCAACTCAATATACCATTGACAAATATATGGCATAATTTGCAAAAGTTTTATCAGTAACTGTCGTAGAATATGTGCAGGTTATTTTTCAGTTGTTTACGCCTTGATGGTTGACAGACAACTGAGTGTGAGAATTGCTTTGTACCAGAACTTCTTGTTTAAGAAATTTAAATTACACCCCCCTCCCCCCCCCCCCCCCCACCTCGCCCTCAACCCCATCCCTCCTAACCCACCTTGATTCATTATCCATGGCCCCACCCCAGGGGAGATGAATGTAGAGGATTTTCAGAAAGCTGCTTATTCACAAGCAATGTAGGTGAGAGTTGCAAATACATCGACTCACCAACTTGCAAAATGGACAGTAGCGCAGGTCAATATGAAGACCACTGTAATATACGAAAAAAGGTTTTCAGGTAATGTTGGGGTATTCAAACAACTTTTTGACAATAGCAGATACCTTAGAATTACATTCTTTGATTAGTCATGGTCATTATAAAAAAAGCTGAGATAACGTAACGACTCATTTATGTTTGCGACTAAAGTACATGTATATAAGCCACTCATATGCCAAGATATGAAATGTAGTAACAGAGAGAGGCCACTTCATAATCCACTGACAGACATATTAAAATGGTCTTGTTCTCGCAGGCGTATGAAATCAGACAACAACAACAGTTACCAACAAACACTTGATGTTAGTTTACATGTAGATTCAACTTTAGGGTGCTTCCTGAGTTTCCTCTTGTGAAATTGGTGTTGAATTCTTAGCATAACAAGTTTGATTATCCATTGTGACTGTAGTTTCAGTAGAACCAGAAAAATTCAACGTGCAGCTATCTGTTACATTTTCTTGAGAATCCACTGCATAAGTGGCATGACCTTGACAAGGTGTATGTGTGTCTCTAGACCCTGGGATGTCATGCAAGGGTGCCCCATTTGACACTCGTACCTTACCATCAAGTTCACTTGCATTAATATGATACTTGACCTCCGGTGCATCACAGGCATCTACAGACTTTGAAACAACACCATTAGCCAGGCGGCATCCACTTCCAGTTTTTGTTAAACTTACATCCTTTCCTTTGAAGTCACACAGCTGTTCACTGACTTGATTCCGAGGCTGCTCCTGTTTTGCATGTTCTGTGCTGGTCTCTAGAGTTTTGGTGCAGCTGGGTTTCCTTTGCTGTTTTTCATGTTCTCTGCACGGCAGATGCTTGGTGAGGCATATTCTCTGATTGAATGTTTTGCTACAAGTGTCACATTTGTACGGCTTGTCATCTGAGTGAATGTAACTGTGCTCTTGTAAATGGTGTTTCCGTTTGAATGCTTTCCCGCATACCTACGACAAACAGCTTAGTTTGGTTATCACTGCAAATCAAAATTTGCTAGATTGAACAATTACTAAGTCCCGGCTGGCAAACCTCTGGAAGGCAAAAGGTAGTCTGGTTTTAAGACTAACAGGGATCCTGGAGTTGTGTTATTGGGTACAACCATTGTGGGTCCAAAGATGGTCCTTTCTTGCCCAAAAATGGGGGAGGGCTGCAGTGAAAATGGGCTCTTTCTTGCTCCAACGAGAGGGGGTTGTTGTGCCCCAGGCTCCTCCTCACTGCATCTCTCCCTCTGCCCAAGTGTATGATTTGGTAACTGAGAATTGGAGAATTGCCTGAAAATAGGGGGACCTGCCATAGACAGGCATCCAATCAGGGAGGGGGGAGGGTACAGAATAGGTATCTGAAAATACTCTTTTTCTGGCAGGAGGGGAGGTTGGTGTTACCTGACATGCATAAGGCCTGTCATTAGCGGAGCTGCTCCTCTTACTAGACGCTTGGTTAGACTGAGCTTGAGTTAACTTGTGTGGTGCATGCTGGGAATGTTGTCTTGTCACGTGTTGTTTAAGGCCACTGCTCTTTCTGAATGATGATTCACATTGCGAACATTTAAATGGTTTTTCATCTGAAACAATACAAAGCATATGATTGATTACCAGTAACCCTCTCTGCACAAGTGTTGGTCTCTGCGTGAGGCATCAAGTGATGTTTACATGTATAAGTAACATCGCATGTCATCTACAGAATCATTTTGAGGCATATCATGATACACTTTCATCCAACTAATATAAAGGCTTTTCATTTGCTGCTCAGCATAACAACATTTCCACCTGCAATAACACCTGGCACCCACAGGAGTTCCAGCAGGTATTTTAAGGTGAATCACTGGCTAAAACTCATGCAGCTCCCTCGACTTCACTAAAATGGTGAAGTGTTTTCAGCTCCTTATATTGCTTTCTGATGGGTGCCACACATGGGCAGCCAGCTACTTAAAATCCCATTGAAAGTCCTGAAATGATCAGTTACTTTACTCCCATAGCCTGCACGTTTTACTTTGCATTTTGGTTTTCAGGAGAAATTGCATGTTGGTCACTGGCTAAACAGTCTTTTCATTGTAAAACAAAAATATTTTAACGGTAAAGGAATTCCCCTGGGTACATACCACTAAAAGGAGAGATACAAGCAGGAATCTATCTGGGTTTGCAGGCTAACTTAGAGTGCACTTACCATTTATTTTGTCATCATTTTGCAATGATTCTGTGGAAACATCTTTGATGTTTATTTTGTCATCTAAAATCAAGAATAAGAGAAATTCCAAGCAAATCATTCAATGCTAATTTTCTTGTTTCTAGTGCTGCAAGTAATTTGTAATCAGTTTGTCATGAACATGGGACATACATTGACAACTTTGGTACGTTTTCAATAAATTTAGGTGGCTCAATTCACCAATAAAAAAGTGGGGTCACCGAGCTTGTTTTGAGCTCTAAAGGTGTTTTTAACAGGTTATGCTGTTGCTATCACCTATTATATCAAGAAAATGCCCATAACTTGTGAACTCAACAATGATTGGGCATTCTAATGATACTATTATTGTAGCATAAACTGATAAAGAGTGGTAGTATTGTCAAAGTAGAAGTGCTGGAAACAGTTAACTAACAAACCATAGAAATATGCTGTTTATGGCATGTCAAACTACAGTCATGAAATTATAAACAACAGCGCTTGATTCTGTCACAATCTGTTGAGACAGTGTTGGCAGTTCCTTGGCATGGATTGCCAAATAACAAAAGACAACAAACAACGCCCAAACTGCAACACAGTAGTTTCCACAACACTTGAAGGGCCGCGAAAGAAAACGTCCCCATCGAATTTTGGCAAAATTGAACATTGTCAAAACAACTCCAAATTTCGCATGCGAGTTTGTTTACGCGTGTTTAACATTGTCCTGTATTTTTTTGCGCTGTTGTCTGCCTTGTTTCCCAGAAATTATGCATGCAAAAACTGGACTTTGACGAAAGAAACCTTTTGTTCCGCGAAACAATGAAATCAGCGAAGTTGAGCTGATTACTGTTTTAACTCTACAAACATTAACCCTAGGGGTTAGGGTTAGGTTAGGTTAGGTTAGGTTAGGTTAGGGTTAGCATAGGGTTATCCTAGCAAAAATAAAGAAATCTCTTCTTTTGAATTGCATGGCATGAGTCGGTATCTAAATAAAGTCAAGGATTAGAGCAAGAGCAAGATGTGACATTTCGTAGATGCTACTGTGATGCTGCAAAAGGCTTTGAAATTTAGTGATGCTATCAGCAAAGCACTTGCCATTTATGCTTTGTCTGCGCGACGAATTACAAAATTATTACGGAAGAAAACGTATTCGAAATTTCTCAGCGGTAAATTTCGCTAAGCGAAATGATTATTTTTTGTGAATAACACTGCCGTAAGCACAGCAAATTCAGTCCGTTTCACTAAAAAAGATACTTCCATTTTCGAACTACCGTGAACGGCGAACTTTTTCCGCGAACTTTCACGCGTAAAGCATTCAAGTTTGCCTAGACAAACCGTCGCGTTTGGAGCGTAAACATGTCAAGTTTTGGCAACTCGGCCTGTGTGTTTCTGGTCATGAAACACAGGTTTCGAAAACTTTTGCGTCGACGTTTTATGTTTCTTCAATGAATGTCGACAGCAAATGGCGGCTTTATATTTCTGGTAAATGCTAAGACAGCGATCTTCGTTGACTGATCTTTGCTTCACTTGAACGCGCTATAAAGTTAGCCGTTCACGGTAGCTCGAAAATGGCAGTAAAAGCCTGGTTTCAAAAAACGGTTTTTTCAGACAACACAAAAGAAGTTAGTTTTAAGCTGAATAGGCTGTTTCTCCTACAGGCATGTTATGAATACACTGAATCGAATTTAAGCCGGCTGGAAAACCAATGGAAAAGAACAAGTCAGCTTAAACAAACAAAAAACTTACATGTTACACTTGTTGTGGTTTAATTTTATTTTTGGTTTTAAATTGTTTTAAACCAGTTTCCCTTTGTTTTAGATTATAATAATGAATATATATGAAGCAATGGGAAATAAAAATCAAACTGGCTTGAAAAAATTTAAACCATGTGCAGCATATACCCCAGTGTTTTCACTCACCTAAATGATGAACAGCCTTCATATGATTGATAAGCTGCTCTTTCTCCACAAACATCACAGCACACAAACGGCACTGCCGCAGACCAACTAAATTACCAACTTGGATCACAGGTGCATCGTTGACATAATCTTCCATGCTTTGAAAACTCTCCTTCTTTTTCCGTTTTCTTTTCCTAACAGTCTTAGTCTTAGTAATTTCCTCCTGTGAAGTGTTTTTATTTGATTGTACAGGTATCTTTTGCCCTGAAAGTCTTATGTGGTCAGGATCAACCCACTCTTCTTTGTAAGCCACTTTCCTGGATTTCAAACTTCTTATTCTAGCGCTGATTCTTCCAGGAGGGAGTGACGGCGATGCTTTATGAGTATTCTCTTCTTGTTTTCCAGATTCTGAAATATTACACCTCGGTTTCAAGTCATTATTTTGTTCATCTGTATTTTTTTCTGCTGAAGTGTGAAGTGTGTTTTTACTAGTTCCATTAACACTGGTGTCACTGGCATCTTGTTTTCTTCTGTGGATAAAATATTTCTTCAATAGTTAAACACACGGTTTTGATTGAAAAGATACATCAAGCACTTCGGGCAGTGTTTCATCACAGTTCAAATTCCTAGAATTATTTGAATATTATACTCAGCTGCATGTCATATTTTCAACACTCTTCTTGGTGTTTGAAAATGTGATGCAGCACTGTCTCTTGTGCACTGACTTCATGTTTGATATCTTACTTAATGCACTGTCCATGACAACTGGTCACGTCACCTATTCCACATGAAAGTAGCCACGTAAACCTCATTACTACCAGGAAGGAAAGGCATCCAATCCTACTAGCTAGAAGTCTTAGTAGACATGAAATATTCTGCTCCATTTGCTAGTACAGTGTAATTGAGTAAAAGTCAATGATGTTGTAACAGAGAACCTTTACCTCTTGGTTTCTGGAACACCTTGTTCGGAATCTCTTTCCTCATCACCCTAAAATTTGATCACAAATGCATGAGCAAACTTAAGAAAACAAAACAGGTTTATCCAGGCAGTCAGGATTCTATTATAGCACTATATAGCTAATTTAATTTTCTTTTTGTTTTGTTTTGTATCATTTTGTAAAAAGGAAGCATGCAATAGGACAGTGACAGTGGTTGTTGTTTAAATTGTTGTTGTGGTGGTGGCAGTGGATGCTGTTGTTGTTGCAAGGTTGTTGTTAACTGCAGAAGTGTAACTATTGCTACTTTTACCACTCAAGTATAGACATCATTGTAAATTTTATTTAAGTGATGTCTGGTTTCTGCAACCTGGAACCATTACACTAATTTGACAATGGAAGTGCAATGTCTTATATTGTTAGTGCGCTGGACTCCTTCTCAAGTGGTCCAGGTTTGAGCCCTGGCTGGAGTCACTGTGTTGTGCTCTTCGGCAAGACATTGCACTCTCACAGTGCCTCACTCTACCAAACTGGATTAATTGCTGGCGCAAGCTGACAGAATGTTAGCATCACACAGATGAAGTGTAGCAGTACTCCTAGTTACTTGCTACAAAATTCAGAGTTAACCACCGAGAACTATGAGCCACTTGAGCAAAAAAAGCCCAGTTCAATGAGCCACCAGGGTCACAAATAGCTGTAAATTAGGAGTATAAATCTTAGCTGCTTGTGCTCCAATTTGGTAAAAAAATAGGGCATGCTAAGAACCAATCAGATTGGAAAATTTTGTTACAGCTATGATTAATGATGAAACAACCTATAGATCACTATTCCTTAATAAAGTTATTGTATTGTACACAAATGCGCAAACAATGTATCTAGAAAAATACTCACAATAACGTTCTCTAGTTCCTCAGGATTTCTTATATCACAGTGTTCTGATAACTTCTGGATAATATTTTGAAGTTTAAGCCTGAAATTACAAATGAATATGAAATTGTAGTACATTTCAAGCATTTACAAAATGGAGTTACCAGAGTGTAACTCCCCAGCTGCAATGAGGCCCCGCCAGGGTAAATTCCGACAAGCGACCTGGGACACCCCCCTGGCAGGGCCTCTACAATGTACAATTGTGGATAAACATCATTTGAATGTGGGGTCTGCATCGCGGATAACATTAAAATATTAGGCCATGAAACAGCTAGTGATAGCAAAATTTTCACTGCAACGGTACAGTGTAAGTTTCCTTCCTGTTGGCATTTTACATATTCTGAAAGTGTGACGTGAGGCTTCCCAAAACTCTAAATAAATGTACTGTGCAACCATAACATCAAAATAGATTAAAACTATGTTCTTTTAGTGCGTACATGGAAATTATAATTTTGCAACTTTTCTTCTGTAGCGTTTTTCATACTGGTGGGTTTCATAAGCCAGGTATCTTCCTCGTTGAAAAAGCTACCTCTTATGGGAATGTGTTGTTCCAGAAAATATCCATACCCCTCCCACGGAAGGCTTTTTGGTTTGAATCCCCCCACCCCTCTGGAATTTCCAGTTAAGCCCCATACGTTCCTTCTAAAAATTTGGCTTTTGAGACCCCCCACCCCCTTGGAATTTCCATTGACCTTCCATGGGGTGGGTATGGATATTCTCTGGAACTGCACAATATATAGCACCTTTCAATAACATGCTAACTCTGAAGTCCAAACCCCAGCTATCAATTACATTTTTCACTGCCGTCAATCAAAGTTATGGCAACAGCCAGCGAACCTTAAAAAACAAATAAAATGGATCAAATCTACCAATCACAACCACCAGATGTGACCTTTTGACCCATCTGGAGTGAACTTCAGTTTCCTGAGAGGTCTGCTTAGATGATTGACGGCAGCAAAAAATGTAAACCATTGGTTGAGCCTTGAATTTCAGAGTTTGCATGTTATTATTGAAAACCAGAAACTCATAAGGAGTTGAAACGTATAACGCGCGTTCACGGCGTTCGAACATTCAGTTTGCCAAGTACCATATTTGGAAACACAAGGACCTTGTACGCGAATGATTTACACACGTAACGACACACGCAAGAAAATTTTCGCTTTTGCGGTAAGTCACTTGAATTCCGACCTAAACACCGTGAATTACTCACAGAAGCTAAAGAAATTCATCAAGAGCATCCAAGTGAAGTTCTCCAGACCACTAGATGACGATGAAACAGAGGAATTTAACCAAATTTAACTCTATTTAACCAAAGTTGTTTAAAAACAAGATTACGCCATTTAGCGCGAGCTAGCGCACGCTGTGAATTTAATCCAAATATTGCAATTTTGATTGGTTGATTTTTTTTATCGTGGTTTTCCAAATATGGTACTTAATGGCAACGAATGTTCAAACGCTTTGTACAATGCGAATCATAGGCAGTTACACGTTTCAACCCTTATGGGTTTCTGTGAAAACCACAATAAAGAATAGAATTAATAATCCTTACTGTAAAAATTAACTCCAATTAAGTATCGCATCATATCATATTGTATGGAAGCATGACCAGAACACTTAACAGTAAGCCCCATAGCCACTTTCACACGCAGCTCTTGTTGTGGTGGATAATGTTAAATGACTGATTGTTTAATAGTTTCACCAAGTTGTTTCAGTAATAAGCTAAATGGGATCGAATGACATACAATTTCTTGCTTTCAAAAATCAAATCTTGCTTAAAATATTTCACTGCCAAAAATTTGTATCGAGCAGTTATAACGCCGTAATGAGCCAAACATCACTAGCTATCGAGAGTGAGATTATTGAATACACAATATTGATTTTTAATCAAAATCAACCATTACGTGCAACATCTGTACACATGCTTCATAACTTCACACTCCACAACGTTGCGTGCACATTAAAATGAACTAGTACCAAGCGACTATTAACGAGAAAAACCTACCCACGGTGATCAGTGGAACTTTGATTTGTTTCTTCCATTGCCTTGCAAACGGTATACTCGTGGAACGAAGAAATACTCAATTTGAAAACACGAAAACATTCACACACTAACTTGATGCTTTCACACACATACTATCCCAGAGTTCCCAGGGGACATACAGCATCCCGTCCCAGTCTCCCCGTGTAACTCTCAGTTCTTCCCGATCATTCCCGATCATGCAAGACAGCCTGCCGAACTAAACCCCAGTTTGGCTGCAACGCAGGCTACAGCAAGAGAAAGTGTCTCGATCGTCCCGATCAATGACTGAAAGCCAAAACGCATCGGAGTTTAAACTGGATTCCCTGTCCAACCCGATATAAAAGATGGTCTTATATTTAAAAAAAAATTATTTTTTTTTTTAATTCATTGAAGCATTAAATATGCTATATTGTTAAAAAGGCTCGCGTAAAACACTCTATTAACGTTGTCCATGCCCAAAATAACTGTACCTGTACATTTTAACTTTGCGAAGTCTGGCGTTTCGACCGTTTGAGATCCTTCCAAACCAAGTAGTTTCATCAAGATATGGTGTACAGTTATCCCAATAACAAAACACCCCTCTCCCTCCCCCTTCTCCCACCGCCGCTTCCTCCTACAGTTATTTGTACGGAGAAACCAGTTGGAGGTATTCGGTGGTATTGCTCTTTACTCGTTTTTTATCGGAATGTACCATTTTGATTTTTCACACTATTACCATGCTCCTCGATAAAATATGCGGCTGTTTCGGTGGAAATGAAGTGGACCAGGCCTTTCCACTAGAAAAATTGTACCGTTCCATTTGCCGGAAAATTCTGTGATATCTATATTTCGGAGCTATAAAAATCTTTGCTCATTGGTTTACAACCGTGAATGTCCACCTGTGTGATTAAATTCTTTTTTCAGCTTCACAGAATCAATAACTTTCTAAAATAATCAAATACACATATCTGCAGTTTTTTTATCTTTTGCTGAAGAAGACAAAAGCAGTGGCCGAAACGTCCGAAATAATATTTCTACACAGCGTCCTTTTCAGATTCATTTATTCAATCTTTATTTCATTTTGTATCTGGGCGGTTACAGACTTGACAAATGAATGAACTTCAAAATATGCAAGCTCCTAATATTCTTCTCCATCGTCCTCCTCCTCGCCTTCCCCTGCTGCAGAATCCACACCAACTTCCTCGTAATCCTTCTCCAATGCAGCCAAATCTTCACGAGCCTCGGAGAACTCTCCTTCCTCCATACCCTCACCAACATACCAGTGGACAAACGCACGCTTGGCGTACATCAGATCAAACTTGTGATCCAGACGGGCCCAGGCCTCAGCAATAGCTGTGGTGTTACTCAACATACACACAGCGCGCTGAACCTTGGCGAGGTCACCGCCAGGAACAACTGTGGGAGGCTGGTAGTTGATTCCAACCTGAAAAAAAAGCAAATACATTTATTATCAGTTTTCCTCGTCCACCACAGTTAAACACTAAATTATGATGCGAAAAGGAATGCAAAGATTGATAAATGATGATGTTAAGGTGGGGGTAAACGTGAATTTAAGTGAAATTTTAAGAGGTTTAAAGTAGGGATAGGAGAAAGAAAAGAATTTTTAGAACAAATTATACTAATCCTTTGAGAAAATCACCGCTAAACATAGCTTTGTGAGATGAGATGAGGGTTTTTGGAATGCTTGAAACGGGAGCGAGATATTGGCATTAAACCCATTAAGCGGTGGAAAAACGGGCTTCAGGTGAACCCCCGCCTTAAAAATAATGATGCTAAATTATAACGCTAAAATAATGCAAAGGTTGGTCTTTCTCCTGGCCTCTTCCCCCACTGTAGCCGGGGAGATGGTGAGGTGAGGAGATGGATAGGGTTAATCAGTGAACGTTGATTGTCAGTGCTGCCTCATGCAGTTCAAAAACCAACCTTAAAACCAGTTGGGCACCAGTCCACAAACTGAATAGTTCTCTTGGTCTTGATTGTCGCAATAGCTGCATTCACATCCTTTGGTACCACATCACCGCGGAACAACAAACAGCAAGCCATGTATTTCCCGTGACGTGGGTCACATTTCACCATCTGATTGGCTGGCTCAAAACACATGTTTGTGATCTCTGCGACAGTCAACTGCTCATGGTAAGCTTTCTCGGCAGAGATAACCGGAGCATAGGTGGCCAGAGGGAAGTGAATACGTGGGTACGGCACCAAGTTGGTCTGTTGATAGCAGGGAAGAAAACCAGTTTAAACGTATCCGATTCATTGATGCACAGTAGGGCAAGTAAAACTTCGTTCTACCAACTATTTTATTCAATACCTAAAACGACGTTTATTCCTCACATTCGCTTTATTATGGTGAGAAGTGCTATCGATAATCGAATGGAACACATTTTTCTCAAGCTGTAATTTTTTTAATAAACGCCCATATTCATAATGTGTATAAAAGAAAGAACTTGGAGGGAAGATCAGACTCTAATTGCTTCATGAGAAATTCTCGGGGTGGGGCAGGATGGGGGGAGGGGGACAAAAATATTTCGGCTCTTCAACAACAATGGGGCATCCAAGATCCCTAGGCCATCCTCTACAAGCCCTTGAATCGAGTTTGTGTTATATGGGGACAAGGAACTATTCAATACTCTCGCATACTGATCTATCATTGCATGGCAATAACAAACGAGATAAAAAAAACTATATTTTTAAAAAAATTGCGAACAGGACACATAAAAGATAAAGTTCACGAGTCATTCAAAGCTTTTAAAGGTCCCCTACCTGAAACTCAGTCAAGTCAACATTCAGAGCACCGTCAAAACGGAGTGAAGCAGTGATGGAGGACACAATCTGACCAATCAGCCTGTTCAGGTTGGTGTAAGTGGGCCTCTCAATGTCCAAGTTACGACGGCAGATGTCATAAATGGCCTCATTGTCCACCATGAAGGCACAGTCAGAGTGTTCCAAGGTGGTGTGAGTGGTCAGAATGGAGTTGTAAGGCTCGACTACCGCGGTAGAGACTTGCGGGGCAGGGTAGATGGAAAATTCCAGCTTGGATTTCTTTCCATAGTCAACAGACAGGCGCTCCATAAGGAGAGATGTGAAGCCAGATCCAGTACCACCACCAAAGGAATGGAAGATTAGGAAACCTTGCAAGCCAGTGCACTGGTCAGCCTAGAAAGCATACAAAAAAATTATAAGAAACTTTCGCCTGAATAACAAACAAGACCATTTCCCTCATATGCTTATTTTCATTTCGCCTTTCCGAGTTTTATAACTGATTAATACAAGTTTAGCGTCGTCCTTTAGCCAATGAGAGCGAAGCGGTCGACTTTAACTTAAGCGTGGTCGACGGAGTTTTCCCAACGCATTTAATTCTATTGTTCTTACGTGAGTTAGTTCCGCTTAGTTCCGCTTTAAGTGCATTCTCGTCCCCAGAGCCCGCGCGCCAAGGCCGCCTCCAACACCGGAAGCCAGCGATTCACGGACTCATTGTCAAATCTGGCAAATCTGATTGGCTAAAAATAGAGAACGTTTATTCTATTCAAAAATTGGGATCGGCCAGAGGTCTCGATCCTAGCGTAGTCCAAATGAATCGCGGGATCTAGGGGTGAGAACGCTATCAGGGTCCACCGTTTGCTAGTTTTAGACATGCGCACTTACCAACTTCCTCAACTTGTCAAGAACAAGATCAATCATTTCTTTTCCAACAGTGTAGTGCCCACGAGCATAGTTGTTAGCGGCATCCTCTTTGCCGGTTATCAATTGTTCTGGGTGAAACAGCTGTCGGTAGGTGCCAGTACGCACCTCATCTGAAACAAAATAAAACATGTTGTTGATTATAAAGAAATGTTTCTTGTCTTACCTTTAATAAAGGCACTACAAAAAGTGTCGATTTCTAATTTCAAGACCGTGTTTTGACCTATCTTTTTTGTTCACTAGTATGCTTTGGTTGAAGGAAGTAATTCATTATTAATGGTTTGTGATGAAAAACTGAGGCAGATACGTCGGTGGGCAACGCCAAGTTTTGACAAATTCTGAATTTTTTTCAAAAAAATTAAATTCAATAGTTGAATAATAAAAAGGGAGGTGTCTTCTGCTTTTCTCACCGACAACTGTTGGTTCCAAGTCAACGAACACGGCGCGAGGAACGTGTTTTCCCGCTCCAGTCTCGCTAAAAAACGTGTTGAAGGAATCGTCTCCTCCGCCGATAGTCTTGTCGGCCGGCATTTGGCCATCAGGCTGAATTCCATGCTCCAAGCAGTACAACTCCCAACAAGCGTTTCCAATCTGAACTCCGGCTTGGCCAACGTGGACAGAAATACACTCACGCTGAAAGAAAAAGACATCAGTAACGTTAAAAAAAACAACTCAGTTTGCTTTTGGAATAATCGAGAGCGAAAACTTCGAAGTGATTTTGAATACACTTGATAACAACAGGCTTGAATGATCAAATGCTTTGAAAATTTGCCAAATCCTGTTGGTATTGAATTCAAAAAAATAAAAAGAATTACCATTTTCGAATCGCTTTTTCTTCGTATCCAGAAAAATTAGCGACGAAATAATCGGGGAAGGTCCGAGTTCCGAAACAGCAGCAACGTCTTTCGAAGAACAGGGAGTGGAATGAATACAAATCAACCAAGCGAGACGATTTTGTTGCTGTCGTGCGGCAGGTGTTACAAAACTTAATGGTACTACTTTATGATGAAGAAAAATTAACATAATTTAAGAAAAATTGAAAAGATAATCAGTTGGAGACTAAATGTTGGCATGATTACATTTGATATGGATTATTTGATTGGCTAAGGGTGAAAAACTCATGTTAATTGTAGCGTTAGCAACACGATGTGTGGTTTCCATTAAATCATAATACTATTTTCTATTCATAAAAATTTCATTGTGCTCCCTCGGGTTTGTTTTGACAACTCTACTGAAAAGCACACAGTCTTGTTACTTTCAATTAAACTTAAGAAGGAAAACAGACTAAATCACAAATCTAAATCAATCTTATTCATGTAGATTTATTGATGGATTTTTTTAAAAAAATCGTTTTTAGCCAATGATATTGCCTTGAACAGATATATCAGTTCAGTGACAGCCCTACACCCGAAATTTTTTTTTTGACCTGAAATGAAGAAATAAAAACATAACTGATATTCTAACTTTTGTTTTAGCGCCGAAAACACAACTAAAAACTCGCATTACTTTCATCCGAAACTGAGTCACATCAATCTTATTGATGGGAGTGCCGGATTCAAATTAAGAATACTTTGTCACTTGTCTTCAATTGCGTGATTGATAGTTCGAAGAACGAAACTTGATTCTGAATAAATTTTGATTGCAAAACAGTTGATTCCCATAAAAATTTGCAAAACAAAAAGAACAAAAGGAAATAAGGGCTCCGACACAAGCTTTCACGGTCAACTCTTGCATAACATGTATATAATTTTAAAATCAGGAAAATTCCGTTTGAACAAAACACAAAACAATGATTACTGAATAAAGCAGTGAAGGTAATTTATTCAAATTATACGCCATATAATTGATCAGATACGCTGGCATTCAGTTCTATTCACTCAAGTCGAAGATTGGCTACTGGCTGCCACCTTATACTTGAAATCCTAGAGATTACAGTCACTACAGTAGCACAACTTAGATTAGGCTAGATCTCAGAAAACTCAAAGTTGCTTCCAAAACTGATCACTCATTACTGAAAACATTCTACCAGCAGTTTCAGGAATAAATTCAATGACTTTTCGAATTCAGATTGTCCTATCCAATCACTAAAAGAAATAACTAATATTCGTCCTCTTCGTCCTCTTCGTCACCCTCAACAGAATCCACGCCAACTTCCTCGTAATCCTTCTCCAATGCAGCCAAATCTTCACGAGCCTCGGAGAACTCTCCTTCCTCCATACCCTCACCCACATACCAGTGGACAAACGCACGCTTGGCGTACATCAGATCAAACTTGTGATCCAGACGGGCCCAGGCCTCAGCAATAGCTGTGGTGTTACTCAACATACACACAGCGCGCTGAACCTTGGCCAGGTCACCACCGGGAACAGCTGTGGGAGCTTGGTAATTAATTCCAACCTGAAAAAAAATATATGACAACATGAAAATACAGTTTTTACGAGCATCAGATGAAGAGATGATCTGATTTCCCATCTAACGTCGAACCCATGACCAGCATGACCTTTAATCGCACGAGAAAATCGCCAGTTAAGCAATGCAACCTTTCGGAACAAAGGTAGGTGTAATTCCATTCTGAACATTGTAAAATTATATTTAATAAACACTGATATAGCTCCCTTAAATTACCAACCTTAAAACCAGTTGGGCACCAGTCCACAAACTGGATGGTTCGCTTGGTCTTGATTGTCGCAATAGCTGCATTCACATCCTTTGGTACCACATCACCGCGGAACAACAAACAGCAAGCCATGTACTTGCCGTGACGTGGGTCACATTTCACCATCTGATTGGCTGGCTCAAAACAGGCATTGGTGATTTCAGAAACACTCAACTGCTCATGGTAAGCTTTCTCGGCAGAGATAACAGGAGCATACGTGGCCAGAGGGAAGTGAATACGTGGGTATGGCACCAAGTTGGTCTATATGATTGCAAACATATGAAATATATTAAACTCAATAAAGCCAAATAATCTACTCAGAAAAAAAATCGAGCCACTCTAGCAAGGGCTATGAGCTTCCGTCACCGGTTCATAAATGTTTAAAAATACGGGTGCTTCATAGTCAGAGAAAATTGACGTGATGGAAGATTATCCACATGGTATATTGTTGCGCATTATTGCTTTATTCACCATACCTGAAACTCAGTCAAGTCAACATTCAGAGCACCATCAAAACGGAGTGAGGCAGTGATGGAGGACACAATCTGACCAATCAGTCTGTTCAGGTTGGTGTAAGTGGGCCTCTCAATGTCCAAGTTACGACGGCAGATGTCATAAATGGCCTCATTGTCCACCATGAAGGCACAGTCAGAGTGTTCCAAGGTGGTGTGGGTGGTCAGAATGGAGTTGTAAGGCTCCACAACAGCTGTCGCAATTTGTGGTGCTGGGTAAATGGCAAATTCCAGCTTGGATTTCTTTCCATAGTCAACAGACAGACGCTCCATAAGGAGAGATGTAAATCCAGAGCCAGTACCACCACCAAAGGAATGGAAGATGAGAAAACCTTGCAAGCCAGTGCATTGGTCAGCCTTTGAAAAAAATAAGCCAAAACAAAATTGTTACTGTACTTATACGCTTTAATAGCCTCTGTACAGCCGCCAACACTTCTCAAGAAAAATCAAAGAGTAGGAGCGTAGCCAGGATTTTCCAAAGGGGGGGGGGGGGGGGGGGGGGGGTTCACACTACGTTACACCCAGTGTACTTAAATGGTCCACTGCAGACGTTCGGTCCTGAAAATGAAGTATTTTAACTACCTAGCACTATAAAAGATATATGGCATGTTGATTTTTCGGATTCAGAAAAATCCTGTTTTTCTTGAGGAGAGCTGGTGGCTGTATAAATGGTAAATAATGAAGCGTCGTCGATCCTTAGCAACCAACCTGCAATTGCATGACACTTACCAATTTTCTAATCTTATCGAGAACTTGGTCGATGATACTTTTACCAACGGTGTAATGTCCGCGGGCATAGTTGTTAGCGGCATCTTCTTTGCCAGTCACCAACTGATCTGGGTGAAATAACTGTCGGTAGGTGCCACAACGAACTTCATCTAAAACAAACAGTTTTCACATAAATTGGATATAGTATCATTAGCCACCATTCATCATTTCCTTTTCTAGCGATTTTTATACAGCTATTTCAATTAACGTTGTCGGATTGAAGCTAAAAGCTTAAAGACAAGACCGAAAGGTAGTATGGGCGAAGGAAGAGTGTTCCACACGTGCTGAATACTAATGAGATATAGCGATATAGTAAACGAGACGTTTTGCGTTTCCTTTCTCTTCAGACATGCGAAGAAAAGATCCTTTTTCGCCTTATTTACATTTAAAAAGAATAATCCGACTAATCCGAACCACATGAGAGCGAAAGAAAAGATACAAGAAAGGCTTCAGGGAAAGAAAAACAAATACTGCACGTGCAAAAATACAAGCTTGTAGATTTCCTCAACGCTGATATGTAAATTCCAGTAAATACCCATGGCACCATTCGGTCTTGTTTCGTAGGCTTGAAGCTTTAATCTTTATTTGAATTGAAGCTTTAATTGTTATTTGAATTTGTTGTTATTAAATTTTTGTAGTTAGTTAGGTAGGTAGATAGTCCAGTAACTTAATTGACTGATGGAAAACCGTGTATAAACAAAGTTATCCTATCCTATCCTTATCCTATCCGACAACGTTAATTGAAATAGCTGTATGTGGAGTTTTCTTTTGCTTTAAAGTTTCACTTAGTATTTTTGTGTAATGAGATCTTGGCAGAAATTTTCTTGGGTTTCAGTTATAATTTATTGTTTTAGGTAAAAATGCATCGAGAAGGTTTATAAACAAAGACGGATATACGTATTATATAACATTTTCAGGGTATTCTTCGAATAGACAAAGGCGTGCGAATTCTATTAGGTTTATACTTGGCCTATATACGGTTTTGGGGGTGCTAAATTATGGCTTGATTTCCACCTCCTCGTCACTTTTTTTTAACCCGAGCCTCCCCCTGCCCAATCCCTCTCCGAGATTTTACAAACCAACCAAGGGCCTCATAATTCCCGTCATGCTCTTTCTGTTGACCTCCGGATCGGACGGTCCGGGTTCGACTCCTGGCCGGGGTCATTGTGTTATATTCTTGGGCAAAACACTTTACTCTCACAGTGCCTCTCTTCACCCAGGAGTATAAATGGGTACAGCTGGGGCTAACCCAGCGATGGTCTAGCATCCCATCCAGGAGAGAGTAGAAATAACATAAAAGATGTTCACAGCTCTTTAGACATTGAAAATTTCGAGAGATTATTGGATGCTCGTGATTACCTGAATAACACCCAAATGCGATATTAATTCAAGGAACTTAACAGCCGTTCTTTTGACCTGTTCAGATTCTGTATAAAGGGGGTACGGTGCCCTGCTATACTGCTATACTGCTGAGTTGATTTTGTCTCAATTTTCTTTCTTGTTCCCTTATTTTACTATTCGTAACTCTGTAGATTAACAGCACGTATATGTTTTTATTTTTGCAAAAGGCATTATCAATTAATCGCCTTCAAACTTGAAAAAAGCCAAAAGTAGGGGAGTAAAACGAGGTTTAGCGATGCTATACCCAGCTTCAAAAGGAATAATTTATTTTGGACCCGAAGCAACTTTTTGCAGACAGCCTGATGAAAAGTACGGTTAGAGAATGTTTACTTACCAACAACTGTCGGTTCTAAATCAACGAACACGGCACGAGGAACGTGTTTTCCCGCTCCAGTTTCGCTGAAAAAAGTATTGAATGAGTCATCTCCTCCGCCGATAGTCTTGTCGCTCGGCATTTGGCCATCAGGCTGAATTCCATGCTCCAAGCAGTACAACTCCCAACAAGCGTTTCCAATCTGAACTCCGGCTTGGCCAACGTGGACAGAAATACACTCACGCTTTAATCGGTGTAGAAAACACAAAGGCAGAAAAACGTTTGGTTTAGTAGCCCTGTATTAACTGCGAATAGGTCATCCCACCTGATTTTTATAAACATTAACCCTAGAGTTAAGTGTATGAAAGCCTAAATCCACTATAAATCCATAAAATGGATCAGGTGTCATTCATTCTCGCGGCATTCTAGTAGTATCAAGAACGCGACACCCTTAAATATTACATCTTTTTACACTCAAGTGGAAAACAATTTGAAAGTTGGTTTAAATTCTTACCATTTTGAAAAATAGTTATGCTTCGAAAAATCTTCCTAAAATCCGAAGATTTTAAAAAATTCCTCTGTCGAAAAAGTAGTAACGTCGCCTCTCGAGTGAGGATTAAAATGATAGTATTTTGCTTGTGTCGTTTTATTTAGGTTAAAATCTACGGGAAACTACAGGTTAAAACTGGTGCGGTAGGCCATGAAACATAAACTCCAGCAGGTTTGTGGAGGAGAGTGTTGCCACAGACTCGTCTCCAAGCCGAGGCATCAGCTTTTCTTGGGCGTGCAATTGCTCTCGGGAAATAACCGAGCAGTTTACGTCAAGAGGTTGTAAAGCAACTACGTGCTTCTTGCGCTATACGCAGGCATGGCGGGATAACTTACGGAGTACTGCCGAGTAATCATGATTACGCTATTCTTTGATTGGATGATACAAATCAGAAATTCTACGAGTACTCATCGGAGAATTTCAACGAAGATTTGCTGCCAAAGGCACTATGTTCCCCAACTCCCGGGCCAATTGCACAGAAGCACAACTTAAAAGAGCTCTGTCACGGGTATTTTGCAGATTTTTGGCCTAAACTGTTCTGAAATAAGTGGTAGGCAGCGGCAGCCTAACCCATGAAAGTCATTACCTTTGAACATCTAAAGGAAGATGTTACCTTAATATGTCGATAGAAATCTAACTACGGTTATAAATATCGATTTTTTTTTGTAGACGTGCGGAAACAACTTGAAAAGGCGAGAGTTGACTGTACTACTGTACTACTAGTACTACTTTCGCTGGCTTCATTTAGATTTGCTACGTTAGCAGCATTTTCGTTTGCGAGAAGGGCCGTGCTTTAAAGGGAACCTCCACTCTTGGGACAAGTTGACGTTAAATTATTTGAAATAATTTCTTATTTCTAAATTTTACAAGATAAGGGAGAAATAACATTTAATAATAACAATAAATGAAAAAGTTTGTGGCTTTTAAATTTCCAGCGCGCCGCCATTTTGGATTTTATGACGTGTTACGGCTCCCGCTATTGTTTGGAAGCTTGCAAACAATAGCGGGAGCCGTAACACGTAATAAAAATCCAAAATGGCGGCGCCCTGGAGATTTAAAAGCCACAAACTTTCCATTTATTGTTATTATTAAATGTTATTTCTCCCCTGACCTGAAAATTTGGAATTTTGGCATCATTTCAAACAATTCAACGTCAACTTGTCGTAAGAGTGGAGGTTTTCTTTAAGTTGTGCTCTTACGTATTTTTGGACCGGCTTAATGTTTGGAATGGCTGTGCCCATCCTAGCCTGTGAACAGGCTCTCCGGTCGAGGATGTTTAAACTGTTCTAAAAAAGAAAGCGGTACGAAAAAGAAGGGCGTGGGGGAAGGAAAAAAGGTGGAGAAGGAAGGAGAGGCGATGTAGCGAATCTAAATGAAGCAAGCGTGGCTTTAAATTCTCTCCCAGACCCTTCTCGGCTCACTTCGCTCGCCGATTTCTTTGGGAGCCTGCTCGCAGGCTATGCCCATCCACATTTGGGACATTTCGCTTTGTGAGACATCATCGTGACACTTTGGTCTTCTTGTCCCCCGAAACACGTGATGTGGCAGTGCGTGATTCAGGGGACAAGTGAGTTCAAAGTACGGAACTTGATAGTGTACTGATTATTGGGCAATCTATATCGACATATGCTTTCCAGGCTTAGTAACGTAACACGCCCTTAGAAACTGTCAACAACGTTGAATGCCTGAATATTTTATCATTGGCCCAAAAACTACATTGGATTGTTGCGGGGGAGGGGCAGGTACAGCTGGCACGAACAACGCGATTCAGGCAACCTCTTTTAAAAATGCGATTCACCTCACATCTATGTTTCAATCTTGTAGGCATAATTTTATTTGGTATCCTTGTTCCGGATGGGGCTGTAGCCGTTATAGTGCTGATTCTCTAGCAGTAATTTTTTTGGTTAGTTTCCTTTTTCTCTCCCCTCCCTCAGTACAAGGGCAACAACAACACAATTTATGCAAAGTCTATTGTTAGAAAATTGCTGTCAACACGCGGTTGCTATGAAAATTTCCTGATAAGGAGCGCGCAAAACCACCGCCCCGCATATCACAGAAACGGTCACTGTCTTCTCGCGAAAGCCGTCGCCTTACGAGAGAAGACTTTTTGCCAAATATTCGAACACCAACTTATTCGACTGCTCGTTTTTTAATTATCCTACATCAAAATGGTAAGCAGAGTTCTTCTTTACCGTCCGAGATCTAATC
Organism: Meandrina meandrites; assembly: GCA_963693305.1. Taxonomy (NCBI): domain Eukaryota; kingdom Metazoa; phylum Cnidaria; class Anthozoa; order Scleractinia; family Meandrinidae; genus Meandrina; species Meandrina meandrites. The sequence continues at coordinate 27,802,594 of OY855913.1, forward strand.
TAACTTATTTGTTCATACGGAAAGAAAATGGCGCTCTTTCTAACTGATCAACTACCGAAACTCTTCCTTTTGTAATAAGCGTTTCGCTTTTGCTTTTTTTCTCGATTAAGCATAGCGGGGGAAAGTTTAAATCGTGTACATTACGTGAAGTTTTCACTGCAGTGTACCAACGACAAGTTAGTTGCGTCGGTGTTGCGAATTAACACGTTTTTTTCCTTCCATCTTTACCCGTAAGCGTGAGTGTATTTCTGTCCACGTTGGCCAAGCCGGAGTTCAGATTGGAAACGCGTGTTGGGAGTTGTACTGCTTGGAGCATGGAATTCAGCCTGATGGCCAAATGCCGAGCGACAAGACTATCGGCGGAGGAGACGATTCATTCAATACTTTTTTCAGCGAGACTGGAGCGGGAAAACACGTTCCTCGTGCCGTGTTCGTTGACTTGGAACCAACCGTCGTCGGTGAGTAAACAAAGATGTCCTTTAGCGTACTGTTTTTCGCTCATAAACGACAGCATAGCTTAGGAGAAATCTTTTTCTGGGACTTTCAATGATACATTATGGACAGATTTTGATTTTAGTCGGCAAAATTCGATTTTTCAAGTTCATCCCGTCGAGCTTTTATAAATATCCTTTGTGCGTCGCTTGCGGTTCAATTAAATATTAACGCACCCCACTGATTTACGACAAAACATGTTATGTCTAGAGGCTTGCGTGTACTGAAGCAGGGAATTGCATTCTAGGTGGGCCCTGATATTGAATTTATTTGATTTCGGGTGTGAAATTTTCTCGAGAGTTTGATGTCGGTTTATACTTGTTGTCAAGTGACTCAATATTTTAGTGGTAATGCTATGCTAATTTGGCAAGATTTACTTAGCAACAACAACTAACTACTGCAAACAAAAAGTAATATGTAGAGAGATCAAAAAATTAGCATGGAGGCCTCTGTTTCACCTTACGTGCATGCAACAGCAACTGAATAAAATATTTCCTACAACTTTGCATTTATGATTGCGTTTCATGGAAACCAGTACACTGAAGTTTCTTTTTTTCTGTTTAGCTGATCTTTGGAGTCTTTTTGAATATAAAAAATTTCTTTGTAAATTATGTGAGACTTGTTCTCGGCAAAGTTTTCACAAAACATTATTTTTTGTTTAAGATGAGGTCCGTACGGGCACCTACCGACAACTGTTTCACCCAGAACAGCTGATGACTGGCAAAGAGGATGCCGCTAACAACTATGCTCGTGGGCACTACACTGTGGGAAAGGAAATGATTGATCTTGTTCTCGATAGGATCAGAAAATTGGTAAGCCACATTAGAGCTGCACAAAAGTGTCAATGTCGCCTTAGTATTACCTGTTCGGCAACTGATGCTTTGATCTGTGTTTCTTGTTAGGCTGATCAGTGCACTGGCTTGCAAGGTTTCCTCATCTTCCATTCCTTTGGTGGTGGTACTGGCTCTGGTTTCACATCTCTCCTTATGGAGCGCCTGTCTGTCGATTATGGCAAGAAATCCAAGCTGGAATTTTCTATCTACCCAGCACCACAGATTGCAACAGCTGTTGTTGAGCCTTACAACTCCATTCTGACCACCCACACCACCTTGGAACACTCTGACTGTGCCTTCATGGTGGACAATGAGGCCATTTATGACATCTGCCGTCGTAACTTGGACATTGAAAGGCCAACTTACACCAACCTGAACAGACTGATTGGTCAGATTGTGTCCTCCATCACTGCTTCACTCCGTTTTGATGGTGCTCTGAATGTTGACTTGACTGAGTTTCAGGTATTTATCAGCTTATGATTGTAGAAATGACTTTTTTTGGCATACATCACAACTGCTTTCCAATATTAAATTTTGTCGCGGTCACTTGTAATGGTGAAGGTGTAAGGCTAGAGCTGATTTTTGATATCTTTTATTGCCGCAGACCAACTTGGTACCATACCCACGTATTCACTTCCCTCTGGCCACCTATGCTCCTGTTATCTCTGCCGAGAAAGCTTATCATGAGCAGTTGAGTGTTGCTGAAATCACCAATGCCTGTTTTGAGCCAGCCAATCAGATGGTGAAATGTGACCCACGTCACGGGAAATACATGGCTTGCTGTCTGCTGTATCGTGGTGATGTGGTACCAAAGGATGTGAATGCAGCTATTGCAACAATCAAGACCAAGAGAACCATTCAGTTTGTGGACTGGTGCCCAACTGGTTTCAAGGTTGGTACAGATACTGTGTGAAGCAGGGCAATCAACCCTATTCTTCACCTGCCCCCGCCCCTCCCCCCTTTCTCCCTGTCCCACACTGTTCAGCTGTCAGTCAGAGTGACTGTGAGGGTAAAACCTTTGTGTGCTTAGTGTCCAACGGTGTTGAACAGGGAAAACTGAAAATAAATGTGTTTGCTTCTTTTCAGGTTGGAATCAACTACCAGCCTCCCACAGTTGTTCCTGGCGGTGATCTGGCCAAAGTTCAGCGCGCTGTGTGTATGTTGAGTAACACCACAGCTATTGCTGAGGCCTGGGCCCGTCTGGATCACAAGTTTGATCTGATGTACGCCAAGCGTGCGTTTGTCCACTGGTATGTGGGTGAGGGTATGGAGGAAGGAGAGTTCTCCGAGGCTCGTGAAGATTTGGCTGCATTGGAGAAGGATTACGAGGAAGTTGGCGTGGATTCTGTTGACGCTGAAGGCGAGGAGGAGGAAGGAGATGAATACTAGACAAGTCATGATCATTTTGTCAGAAGTAGTGCAGGAAAAGTGTGTTTTGAAAACTGAGCATTAAAGATTTGTTTAAGTTCACAAAATCTGTGTTATTACTTGCGAGCTAAAACGTTAAGCCCTGGAAGAAAGTTCTTAACAACCTACAATAAAAATTAGTTGGGACAGATAAGACGTCAAAATTTCATTGACGCGTTGTTCGGTACAGCTAGTTCTTACAGCCACTGTAAAAGCCGTGGCACACTCCCACAGTCTTTCGATGATTCAATGAGTTGCATACGGAAACAATAGATTATGATAGGTATCGGGAATTTGACTTTGTGCACCATCTTGGATAACGGCACTGGACTTTTTTGGGGACAACGGAATTATGATCCCGAGTTTCGACTTGTGCAACATCCCGCGCACAGAAATTGTAACATGTGTGGCCCTCTCCAGTTCTGTACTGCCAAGTTCTAATTTTAGCCATAGTGAGTTCTCGTGGGAATATATATGAACAGCACACTGGGCCAGGTGACCCTGACGTCACTAGTGCAATACGAATAAATAGGGTGCGTCGCCCGCGCGCGAGGCGTTATAACGTAGTGGCTGTCAGTTACAGTTTGTCTCTGTTCGTTGGTTGCTTCTCGAAGAAGGGATTATTTAACTTTCGGCGATTATTTCTTTTTGAAGTTGCTTTTTAAATCTACAACATTTCAAAATGGTAAGTTCAACGGTGGACTCCAATTCGTTTTCGCAATTTAAACTGCCGCAGAGAGCTTTACGTTAAACGTGTAGTTTACTAGTCGGGCAGGTGCTTTTGCTTTCGACTAGCTAAGTTTTATGTAACTTCAAGTAATTCAAGTAATTCTGCCAAACGAATAATCCTTAAAAATGATGCAGTTCAAACGTTTAACAGTTCAGTGTTTTGCGAGAGAGCAGAAACAAGATTCGTGCTTTTATCAGTATATTGACTTCACCGCTTTGTTAATTTTCTAACAGCGTGAGTGTATTTCTGTCCACGTTGGCCAAGCCGGAGTACAGATTGGAAACGCGTGTTGGGAGTTGTACTGCTTGGAGCATGGAATTCAGCCTGATGGCCAAATGCCGAGCGACAAGACTATCGGCGGAGGAGACGATTCCTTTAACACATTTTTTAGCGAGACTGGAGCGGGAAAACACGTTCCTCGTGCCGTGTTCGTTGATTTAGAACCGACTGTCGTTGGTGAGTAAAGCAGCCTCAAATAGCCGGCGAATAGGAAAATAAGTTGTCCTATCAAGGGCATGAAAATAAATTGACAATAATTCGTGACAAAAATATTTGTTAAACTGGCACTCAAGAATACGTCTGGAGCGATCAATATTGTGTTCCGGTGAGAATCTTAGTAACGTGGCACAACTGAAAACACGCGATATCATAATCATGGCATGCGAAAGTTTTAAAACGTACACCAGTGGCTGCTTTTAAAATAATATGTGAAGGAAACACTGTTTTTATCTGAGCGACAACACAAAAAACTTTTTAGATACTGCTGGCTTCAAAAGATTTGCTATGCATGAGTTGGTAATGGCAGGTTCCCCTCATGAAATATTATTTTTGGAATTTTTTTGATTACTACGTACTGGACATCAAAATATTGAAGGAAGTGGCGTTATGCACGGAACGATCGGCGTATACAATTTTTACGGATAGTTTTGGATTACGGCGATGAACCCTTTTACCTCAAAACAACATTGCAAAACAACATTGCAAATTAATCGTAGTCAGGTACCGTCTCACAGCTTTCGCTTTGTACTAAGCTCTCCCGGCGACAACATAAATAACAGCATAATAAAACAAATTTCCCAGACTGCGCACCGCGGGACGCCTCGTCAAAAATCAGAATCCTCGGCAAAGAAGTCTTATTAAAAGTCTAGATCTATATTTGTAAATGAAGACGTGACCACCACAAGATTATGAAAGAAAAACGTCTTTTAAACTTCACAATCTGGACGGGAATCGAGAAATACTAGAAATTCATTGCAGTTATTTGTTAATATTGTCACGCCCAAATAATAAAAGGTACTTTCAATAATATGACTTAATAATAGATCAAATTCAATTCTCCGTTGTCTAATTTTTCAGTTCATTGATCAGAAATAATAATCCCTGATGCGATCATCTCTTTTGTTCAAATACTGTGCTCGCTGTCTTATAAGTTGATTGGTAATTAAGTAGCATTGTGGTTTCCAGAACTTTCGTAGTCTCTTAGCCGGCGAGGACTAGACGCGAGATAAAACGAATTTCTATTTCCGAGGTCCTGCCTGCAAAAAGACTCCAACAGCTCTGGGCTGGGCACGCTCTCCAGCTGGTCACTTCGCTGGTAGTAGACTTTCTTTACGAGTACGGCGTGCCCTTGACCTGTTGACCGGCAGCAACGACAATTTTCAGAGAATTATATTAAAAACAGTTGTTCCAAAAAATTAATAATAGTTTGCTGTTACAGACGAGGTCCGTACTGGCACCTACCGACAGCTGTTTCACCCAGAACAAATGTTGACTGGCAAAGAGGATGCCGCTAACAACTATGCTCGTGGGCATTACACGGTTGGAAAGGAAATGATTGATCAAACTCTCGATAGGATCAGAAAATTGGTAAGCCATGTAGGAACTAGCAAAGCTTCCTTTCTTGAATGGGTTTGGTAATTCTTGCCTGACTTTCAAAAACTCTTCTCTGTACAGGCTGACCAGTGCACTGGGTTACAAGGTTTTCTTGTATTTCATTCCTTTGGTGGAGGTACTGGTTCCGGATTCACAGCTCTGCTCTTGGAGCGTCTGTCTGTCGACTATGGCAAGAAATCCAAGCTGGAATTTTCCATCTACCCAGCACCACAAATTGCGACAGCTGTTGTCGAGCCTTACAACTCCATTCTGACCACCCACACCACCTTGGAACACTCTGACTGTGCCTTCATGGTGGACAATGAGGCCATTTATGACATCTGTCGGCGTAACTTGGACATTGAGAGGCCCACTTACACCAACCTGAACAGACTGATTGGTCAGATTGTGTCCTCCATTACTGCCTCACTCCGTTTTGATGGTGCTCTGAATGTTGACTTGACTGAGTTTCAGGTATTTGCTTATAGAGTATAACGATTTGGTTGATTTGTGATTTTCGTTGTGATTTTCTTTCTGATACTGGGAATGATAAAGCAGGAGTTAAAGGTTGCCTCGATTTTCACATCTTTTATTGCTGCAGACCAACTTGGTGCCATACCCACGTATTCACTTCCCTCTGGCCACCTATGCTCCTGTCATCTCTGCTGAGAAAGCTTACCATGAGCAGTTGAGTGTTTCTGAAATCACCAATGCCTGTTTTGAGCCAGCCAATCAGATGGTGAAATGTGACCCACGTCACGGGAAATACATGGCCTGCTGTTTGTTGTTCCGCGGTGATGTGGTACCAAAAGATGTGAATGCAGCTATTGCGACAATCAAGACCAAGAGAACCATACAGTTTGTGGACTGGTGTCCAACTGGTTTCAAGGTTGGTATCCGTAAAACTTCATGAAACACAATCGATCTTTATTGTCTACCCCTCCCTCCATGTTGTTAAATTCTCAGCCACAGTCATAAATTGTATTATCTTTGGTGTTATTGCATTTTTTAGGTTGGAATCAACTACCAGCCTCCCACAGTTGTTCCTGGCGGTGACCTCGCCAAGGTTCAGCGCGCTGTGTGTATGTTGAGTAACACCACAGCTATTGCTGAGGCCTGGGCCCGTCTGGATCACAAGTTTGATCTGATGTACGCCAAGCGTGCGTTTGTCCACTGGTATGTTGGTGAGGGTATGGAGGAAGGAGAGTTCTCCGAGGCTCGTGAAGATTTGGCTGCATTGGAGAAGGATTACGAGGAAGTCGGCGTGGATTCTGCTGAGGATGAAGGCGATGAAGAAGAAGGAGACGAGTACTAGATACGCAGTTACTATCGCCGGACTAAAACGTGTTGAAAAATTGATCATTAAAAAAGTGTTTTATGATACTGGATATGTGGTGGTTTATTTTGTAGCTTAATAAATTGCATTACCATTATAGTTATGCGAAGTTGTCAGCAGGTGAATCAAAGAACAAACAGCGACGAAATTGTAGCGCAAAGTATTCTCGAAAGAAGGGCATTTTTTGTATTTTTATGATTTTTTGAAAATCTGTATTCATTCAAATGAATTTTGCTCCTCTTGGTTATCTGAGGAAAACAGTTTCTCGTCCACCCGGCCACTAACTGTCACTGTGACATACGGTGAACTATAAAGGAAACGAGATGATCAAAATGTGCAACAAATACAGGCCACCCACGTTAACCAAATTGCGTCGTAATGTCAGTTTTGAATTTTACAGAAATTTGTCTTGTGTATATTTGTCCGGCGTGCATTTTAGATGCATTTGCCTCTCTGCGACACTGGGGCAGTGTTGACAGGTGTCCGTATAGAAGCAGACTCTCCGCGCGCGCGAGCAGTCTCTTCCCTTCTTTTCTTTTCTTTTTTTTCTTTTCGCGCGGAGAGCTTGCTCGCAGGCTATCCGTATAGACTTATGCCTCACTTTAGATGCACGTTCGGGACAAACAATCCGGGTCGTTGTGGACTGGTGGCCTCTATAGAGAATGGCTGTAATTTTCTGCTTTATCTTTCCCAAACTGTCCGGCGCCTCGCATTTTCCACCATCCTGATTTTCTGCCATATTAAGTTACTGACCAGATATCGCCGATACGGAAAGACCTAATCGTACCGGGAGCCTACCGGCCAAGCGGCATATTTAACAATTAGTTCCATGAGTGCGCGTTGGATATGAGATGGTAGATAGACAACGAAGCGCGTAGCGCCGAACCGGCTACAACTATTTCATATCCAGTGAGCACGAGTGGAATAATTGTCTTATCAAAAACACCCAAAATTTGCAATATTTGAGCTCCCCGGCTGTTTTCGCTAACGCGTATTTGTGGTTTATAGGATATGCAGTATAGATGAGCTCATATACCATTGGCTGTAGAGCAATCAAAATTCAGGAATTGCAATATGCCATGGCTATATCGCTCGTCCGGTCTTGTTATTTTGCAGATTTTGGCGAGCTCAACTGAACCTCACCAAAACTGCCGAACTCGATTGAAAAACCGTCGAAGCGTATGAAAACGAAATTTTTAGCCTGTGTAAACCCCTTCCCCCTTCCCTCAAAAAAAAAAAAAAAACATCGGGGTCCCCGATTTCTTTTAGAGGAGCAGGACGGCTGTAGACAGGCTATTTGAATTTCGCACGAGCTGATACCTTGTTTTAGGGTCAAGAACAGATTACGAACGAGCCTCGATGGATTGATTTCGGGGGACGGACCATTATTTTTTTAAGGTGGGGGGGAAAATAGCTGGAAAAAAAATCGTGCAAGTGGAGCCATGGGGAAAACATTAATGAAGTGACAAGAGAAAAAATTTGAACAACCTGAAGGTGAAATAAAAAATATAAATCAAGAGCAATTAAATCTTGTCCAGAAAAAAAATTGCCCAACACCCCCCAGCCCCCCATCCCCACAACCCGCCTCCAAAAAAACTGATCCAGATTGCGTGACAATCCTACTGTGTATTATGGGATAGCGTGTGTTGGTGACTTGTAATTCAACGTCAACACACCTTCATCCAACATTTGCAAAGCAAAGATGTCGGCGAATCTTTCTAAAACCTACTATGGTCGCTCCCTGCCACAAAATCTGGTTGACTACCGATCTCTGGAATCGAAAGCTCGCCTGTGTCGTGCTCTTCAAACAGGATATGCTGTACCGTACCTTTCTTTGTCTTCATGTTTTAATACTCAAGCTGAGCCGACCTTCTGTGGACTTAGTACGCTAGCCATCATTTTGAATGCCTTACGGATAGACCCTCAACGCATCTGGAGAACTGTTTGGCGATGGTATTCAGAGGAACTTCTTGAGTGTTGTCGCCCTTTGGAGGATGTGAAGAAAACGGGAATAATTTTGGAAGAGTTTCTTTGCCTTGCAAGCTGTAATGGGGCTGTTCCGAATCTTGTGCGACCAAACGACACCAAAGAACAATTTGAAGCGTTTGTACAAACCTTAGAGCGAGTTTGTACTGGAGGTAGAACGGTTAAAGATGAGAATTTCGACGAGGAAAATCCAGAGGAGTTTATGGCTCTAGCGTATTCGAGAAAAACTCTCGGACAAACTGGTGATGGTCATTTTAGTCCCATTGCTGCAATGGACACAGAAACCAACTCTGTATTGTTGTTTGACACTGCGAGGTTTAAGTATCCGCCATATTGGGTTCCAATTGAGCTGTTGTTTCAATCCATGTTACCAGTGGATAGTGCTACAGGGAAGAGTCGTGGTTACGTTACTCTGAAGGCAAGATATGAATACCAAGGACGAAAAGTATGTTGTGTTTTGACAGAAACTACGGATGAGGAAGACACCCTGCAGAACGATTTGCCAGAACCTAAGCCAGTTTATAAGAGCAGCCAATGTGGTTGTGCTGCCAAAGCTGCCTCCTCACAAAAATAAATAAAAAATAAATACACCTTATTCAACGGTTTAACATATAATACACGCAGATATTTTGCGAGTTGCATAGTATTTTTCCAAGCCCCAAGGGGATATTTTGCGAGTCGCGTAGTATTTCCCAAGAAGGCGATAAAAGATACGAGCAATGAGCAAAATGTCTGCTCGTATTTTATGTTAAACCATTGAATAAGAGATTTATTATTCCACTAATAAAATAAAGTTTGGTTCGGCCATTTTGTTGCTCCTGTTTCAGTCAATATTTATTTTTGCCCTGTTCTACAGTGTAATAATGTGGCATATTTTACACATTCTTTTGCCCTGACATGATAAAATGGCACAATAAATGTTGAAATTAATACGTAAGTAAGTAGTGCTAATCAAAATTTCAAAAAAATTATGAAAAACCTAGAGAAAAAACCCTCAGAGCATGGACAAGAACCAACAACAAACTCAACCCACATAGCAGGGTCTGGGAATCAAACCTGCGCCACATCAGTGAGAGGCAAACACACGCCACTGTGCCACACCCACTCCCCCTAATGATAACATTGACAACATCATTGCAATGGCTATGAATAGCATAATGTCAGTTATTTCCTTATCGCTGGACTCAAACTCTTTACTCGCAGTACCGCAGTTCTGGCCATTTTTTTAGCAGTATTGTGGTGTTCAGCATCCCCCAATGTCTCCCTCAGGTAGCGAGCCTATTCAGCCTCCACCATTTTCCATGCCATCAAAATTATAAAAATTGTATAATAAATTTATCTATGACATGAAATCTTATTGCATCACTGCTAGTTGTGTTACTGGAAGTCAGTTTAATAACCATTAGCAGTTCAACAGTGATCTGTTTAGGCACACTGTGTGTGAAATATACCTAAAATCCTGTATGTCGACAAAAACAAAGGTGGGGCCCTTTAAACATGTCTCCACTTTATTCTGGTTTCCATACCAAAAGCGAAAACAGTATTTCCACTCACGCCTGGATGGAATACTAGTCCATCGCAGGGTTTCCTCCAGCAGCACACACAATGACCCCAGCCAGGGCTCAAGCTTGGACTGATTGATCTGGGGTCAAATACAAACCATTAGGCCACTGCACCCCACTGGAAAAGTGGACCACTCACATGACATATAGCATAATAGTGAGCTAGCTTGCTGTACAAACAGTGTTTTTGACTTGTCGCAACGATGTCCTCTAAAATATTCTTACTTGTTTCATATTATTATAACTTGCTACTCCCTGCTTCTCCTTGTCTTTCGCTCTCCTGCTCGTGTTTGTTTGTTCTCTCCCCATGCTTAAAAAGGAAAAGACTGCTAGACAGGTTAATTATAACAGTAAGGGTGTGTTCTCATTTGGTAAGCTGCAAAAAAACAAGCTACAACCCTGGACAAAACTTTTGGTACACCAGTAAAATAGCTTGTCAAAATGACTCATCTTTTCTCTTTCCCCTCCCCCTGCAGTAATATTGGCCTCAGGCATGGAAATGGTTTGCTTGGGGAGGGGAGAAGTGAAGTAGCTTGTTCACAAAGCATTCCCAAGTTTTCTTAAAACATATTAATGAAGCATGTTTTTGCACCCAGTTTCAAAAAGTGTCCCAAGATGTTTTGACCAGGTTTATAGTTGTCAAGAATGAGTTTTGCCTTGGGTGTGGCTCTTATCATGGATGTAAGCATAAGCTGTATAAATTTACCCAAATGCCTTTCTGTTTTTACACTTATGGAGTCTGTTAACATTGTCAATGACTGGCTAAATTCTCTCAGGTAGAATATTCAAAATATTTTATGAGCCAAGTACAAAACTAAGAAAATCACAAAGCTTTCAGCTCCCAGGAGCAGCACTTCATTTTTAAACGACACAGGCAACATGGTAAAACACAAAATATCATCATTTTACTCTGGCTTTCAATCAAGCAAGCAGATGCGGATGGTGCCTTTACTGATTTCCTTTCTGTGGATTAATTTCCACAAGTTTTGTTTGTTTGTTGCTGTGATGATACATGAAATTAATGAAACTAAAACCACCAGCCAAAAATAACCAGCATGAAACGCAACTGTAACGCAACTCACTGAGACAGTTAAGTGTATAAGAAATTGGGGCTAAAACATTTGCTTAAGGTAATGGTATTCCCATGCATGGGAAAAATAATCATGTCAGTAATTGTAATTTTTCCTGTAGTTATATGTAGCTCTTACAACAAGACCAGGTCTTGTGCCTGTTAATAATATTTTTGATGAGTGTATAACTAATTAAAATCAGTAACAACAAGAGAGAGACCCTGGGAACGAGGTAAAATCAGTAATTCTACATACAATTCTTGTAATGTCTTGTATACATGTTATGTTGGTAGGTTCTCAGAAACCTATTAAATATGATTATAGTTTATGCTTAAGTATTAGCTGATCCCAGTCTGGGTAGTAATCTTCTCTGATGGCATAGCAGTGTGCTTCTAAGTTCTTTAACTCTGATCGAATCAATTTAGCTTGTGGACTGTTAGGAACATTCCAAAGGAATACAGAGACTAATCCAAACACTGCAGCATCCAGAAGGCACGGCTTGTTGCCCATTACAAACTTCTTCTTTCCTAGTAACTGCGATACAGCCCTTAAGTTGTTCTCTGCAATGCTATAAATTTCTTCTTTAGAGTGTCGTCCTATTCCATGACTCCAAAGGGTCCGCTGCATGTAACGAGATATTAACAAAGACATGACATGTTTCAATGGATTGGGCATCACTCCTAGCAGAGGTGACATTGTTCTTGTATCTGCCAGATCAGCCACAAAGCTGTGATATATTAATGTCCTGTTGTGGAATTAAACATGATTTATTAGGACATATTTGAATTGTTCTAGATAAGCTTCAAAAAAATTTTCAAAATTTTTCATTATGTTAGAGAGTGTTGGAAGGGTGGATGGAGTAGACTTCCGAAGTTCTTATAAATTAGATCATTTTAACAAATTTAGGCTAAAGTTTTGATGGGGAGCCTATATTTGCTTATTCTCCCATGTTAAGTAGTGGGGAGGGACAGGGAGGCCTGAAACTCCCGCTTCCCATATCTTCTACTCCCTCTTCCCGTAACTTTTGCTCCCACTTTCTGCCTCTTTCTGTAGTGGTTCCCTCCTGTTTGTCCTATTTCTATTGCAAAATATAACAACATGTTGTGAAACTTTCTCAATTTCTCCTGGTTCCCGCCACCTCTGGACTCCCACTTCATGCGCTCTCTTCTCCCGCCTCCTGCCCCTTTTCTCCCGGGCTCCAGTCCCCCCCTCCTGTCCCCACCCACAAAGTATGATTGGCAATATTATTGCAAAACATGTTACGGTTTGATCCCAAAGGCCAAATAATAATAATAATAATAATAATAATAACATTAATAATAATAATAATAACAATAATAATAAATAATAACAACAAAGCAATTTAAACAGTGCTAACAGCCTGTTTATGTAAACATCATACTCCCAAAGCATTTACTTGACTGTGTAAAACAAAGCATATTCAATTTTAAGCTCATATCAGTGCCAGACCCACGGGAGGGGCCTGGGCCCCCACCTTATTTTTTCGGAAAGAGCACATTTTCTTTGAAGTGCTGTAACTTTGAATATCCCCTGCAGTACATGTAAAACTTAGCCACATGTGCCACGCCCACTCAGGCTCCTTGCAGTTCAAGGGAAATGTGCAGTGTCTGCCAGACCAAGATATAAAAGGAAAGCTGCTCAACTCAATTCCTGGTAATCGACTCATTAAATGAAACTAATGAATTATTAAACAGAGCTCATACCAGTATGTATTCTCCTCGAGTGTAACCAGCATTGAGTGTGCAATAGCTTTTTCCACAACACTCAAATGTGCATCTGGGTCAAATTGAAATTTTTCGTTGAGGAAACGGACTATAAAGTTAGAATCAGCAACGGAGCTTCCATTGTATTCCATCCACGGAACTTTACCTTTGCTTGACATATTAAAACCATATTCGCTCTCATAAGGGATTTTATTCATTCTCAAGTACGTCTCTAACTTCAGACAAGGTGGAGAAACATTTAAAACTCGATAATTGGGAGGCATCTGGTGAAGGACAACAATTCCATTACGAGGCTTCCGACTTGGCTTTGGCTTAAGTTTCCTAAAAGCTAAAATAGCCTGTACCACCAGTAGAAGAAAGATGCAAACGAAAGGAGAAACAAGAATACAAATCAATCTGAACAACTCAATCGCCATCTTTGATTTGAGCTGTGGAATTTAAGGAATTCGAATTATGTAAATTCAAAACGAGGTTGATGACGTCATTGGACGCCATCTTTTACTCTGGAACTGCAGAAACGAGAAGGAACGATCGATAACAACAGTACTTTTCATGAATTTAAAGAACCCAAGGCGCTGCAAGAACCATCAAAATGCCAAAAATGAAAATTTTAGATTGTATAAAATAGCCCTTAAGGATTTTAGGCCGAAAAGTTTTAGTTTTTCTTGCGAAAACAGCCAGTGAATCATCAACTGTGCTTCCAGCTGACACGAAGCTTATTATTTTAAACATATTTTAACCACAAGTTTGAGTTTTCGTTCGTTATAAAGCTGGACAAGTTTTAAAACCAAGAGTAAGTGTCAAATGGCCGATCCAGCCTCCAGAAAAGTAGCAACACTCAGCCGTTTGCGCTCGCAGCTTCGACGAAAACGAGAATCCTTGGCCGAACAATTTGACTTCAAAATGTACATTGCTGTTGTATTCAAGGATAAGGTGAGCCAGAATTTTTAATACTTAGTTATAAGAGATAAAATTTTCAAAATAAGACATTAACACAGCCCCTAATGATTAGTACATACAACTATTTAAAATAAAGTGCTGATCCTTCTCCTGTATTATTGTTGAATATTCAAACGGTCCTGTATTGTTAGAATTTAATCGGTTGTGTGAAATCATATACATGACAAGTGTAAACTAATCCTTGATTCAGGTTTTGTAAATATCCATAATAACCAAGGTTCAGTTGGCAGTTGTTATAAGTCAAGACCTGATAAAAGCTTATGAACATTGCAAAAACTGAATTTGATTTACATGTATTCAGTTGAGAAAAAAGCGGTGTATTTACAAATCTGAGAAGAGCAAGTCGTATTAGCAACCGGTGTTCAGGTGCAGATATGTTCTAGGTTAAATTGGTTTTCAGGTTAAATCTGTTTCCAACCTTAGATTAATATGCTTCAACCTGAAGAAAATACTTTACAATTACAATTACCATTCGTTATCAAATAAAAACGTTTTAGTCTGTTTGCAGCAAATTGCTGATCAAAGCAACAGACGCGATAAATAGGTGATATTTTTATTGGCTTAATTTACAAACACCATTGGTGAATTAAAAAAAAAAATTGCTCTTGTGATGTTGGTTGAGGAAGTCGTACTGAAAGTGTTTATCCTATCCATAAGCACAACTAATTTAAGTTTTAAATATGATGCTCTTTTTTAACACAGAAGAAGAAGTCTGCCTTGTTTGAAACGGCAGAAGTGATTCCTGTAATGACAAACAACTATGAAGACAGCATCTTGAAAGGAGTGAAGGTACGTGGCTGATGTTTATAACTTACAGTGTTACTAATTTTTAACCAAGCAGCCAGCTGAAAATACTCTCCATTTTCAGACATGAAAGGGCTGAGGCTTCCCTCCCCTCCCCTTACATCCCATTCCTGCCTTGATTTGATTGGAAAATGTTTGTACCAGGCATGTTGAATTCTGTGTATGCTAACAAGAGATCAGAGTTTGAGAGTGGATGCTGCCTTTATTGTTTGTGTGCGAAAGCAATCCGTGGTGACAAAGTAAATGCGGGCATCAAAAATATTGTTAGGATATGAGAGAGCTGGTCTATGGGTAAAGTGTAACTCATTTATCTGATTTGTAAGCTTTGATGATGTTGCTTTTTCATTCTCAAGGAGGAGGTTTATTCACTCGAGAGTTCACAGAAGTTGTTAGAGAAGGACATCGTTCAACTTCATGCTCCTAGATATCAGTGTTTGAGAAAAGTAAGCAGAACTAAGATGTCTGTACCTGATTCTTGTAAATATATCTATTATTGGGGATCTAAATGGCTAAATAATGTAGTCAGAAAGGGCTACCCATATATGCTATTCCCATCCTGGTCACAGTACAGGCACTCAAAAAATGTTTCTCCTCATCTAGACCTTTGTTGACAATGTTGCAAAAAATATAGGATTTGCAAAAATACTTTTCTTCTTAGCTAGAGTTTCTAAATCTTGTATGACACTAAGCCACTTAATTTTGTATAGAATTGTTATATGGTACTTTATAACTAGGTGAACCCAAGCTGGATTAATTTTTTATTAATTCATATTTTGATCATTCCTCAGGATGTGATTGGATGTGTGCAGGAAATAGATTTCTTTCTGTGGCCTCGGAATGACATTGATAGGATTGTCTGCTTGCTGTTTTCACGATGGAAGGGGGATGAAACTTCTGAATATCGACTCATCCAGGTGATGATGTTATATTGGATTACTTCATATTTTTATCTTTCTTAAGAAATAGTTTGTGTGTTTTTTGTTGTTCTTGCAAAATTATGGCATTGAGTTTTGTTTATAATTGTGTTTATGTAATTTTGGTTGTATGCGTGTTTATGCTGTGTAAAACTATAATAATAGCCTGTGGTAATACGTCAGGCAGAGAAGCAAACATCCAACATATTACCAGTTGCATTGTCGGTGCAGTATATACTCTTGTTACATGCTTCTTTCAAATCATGAAATTTTGTTATTAATTTATTACAGAACTTTTAAGGTAAGCATAAATATGTGTTTCCATAAATATCCATGCTTCAATAAAAGTAAAGTTGTTTTGCTTATTTCCATTCAGGGCAAGTTTGAATTTGAATCTCATGACTATGAGAAACAGTTGCTGAGACTTCTAAGCAGAAAAGAACGCACTGATTTGATCATTAACAATCCTTCACAATCACTGTTCCTTTTTGTTGACAAACATCATTTGCAGGTGAAACTTTTAAACAGTTGCAACATCATATTTTACCTTTAATTTAATAGTTTGTGTTTTTTCTTCTTACAAACAGCTTAATTAACAAATTTGTTACAACCGGTTTAGTAGGAGAAGGCGGCAAATCATGTAATTCATTTATTATGGTGTTAGAAAATTAATAAATCTGATTAATTTTTCTGTAAAGTTCTTCGTTACAAACAGCCTGCAAGAAGTGGCATTGATTTTTGTTATTAACTGTGTTAAAGTAAAGGTTTTATACTAGTCTATGTATATGTTGTGGTTCAATTTTATCCTTGGTTCACATTTTATTTTCCTTTGTTTCAAACTCCTTATCATACATTACCATGTATGTTTCTCAGTGTCACAATTTTTCCGTGTCCCACACTCATGACATGATGATTATTCCATCTTTCGTACAAACCATTTTTCTTTCTTTTTTTTTCAGACTGAAAAGAGTAAAGTTGCAGTGTTCAAGATATCAAGTGTCTGTCTTCATATACAACAGGTGAGAAACTGTCTGGAATGTTTTCACTGTTTTCCTGTAAGTGATGGAGATCCAAAGGTGTTTGTCCAAACTAAGACATTTCCTCAAACACAGCATTGTAACACTGTCCACAGCGGCCCATTTTGTCGTGCATGAAAATAATCGCAAGAGAACTGGACACTGGTGGTCAAGCTCAAGCACTCCTAACAATTGCATTTACACCCTCTTCACTCACTGTTTCCCCTGCATTCTTTCTTGGCATTAAAAAATAGAGAGGAACTGAAGCCATGACCTCTCTAACACTGGGAAGTGTTTCAGAGGTCATGGATTTGAATCCTATCGGTGACTCAGATCTTCTCTTTGTCACGTGCTCTTGATATTAATAATGAACATTACATCTTTCTTATAATGTGCCCTTATAAAAGGGAGTGGTTCCAGATAGAAGGGTGGGTACATTTTTGTGCACCATTTCTTAGTCTCCTTCACAGCCGGTGTTTGGGCTCGTCACACAACACTCCCTCCCGCAGCATTGCGTGACCAGCCCAAACAACGGCTGCGAAGGAGATTAACTATTTCTTAGCTGTTTTTGCATTGTTTTGTTGTAGGACCAATTGACCCACTGGGGAAGTGAACTCAGAGAGGAAGTCCTGGCACCTTATATGCCTGACTAAGCCTGTGGCTGCCACCTGGTTTACTGTTAGACTGTTCTTATATAAACAAAAATTAAAGCCTAAAATCTGTCTTCAGGGGTTTAAGTATGATCTATCACATCTCTGTTTTCTTTCCGATTTTTTGCTCCGTTTTGATGGTTCGAGTCAGTGAGAATGTGTGTGCAAACTTGTAAGTTTCTGGCTTGCACTGAGAAAGTTATTGTCAATCAGATACCTAATAGCCAATAAAGTGACTTTTTCGAGACCATACTTTAAGTGTTTAAATTTATTGTTGTTAGCCCAGAGCTTGGGCTACCTATGAAGAATGAACGTTTACAACCACGAATTAGTAAAATAGAAAGGGTTTATTGGCGTGAGTACAAAATGTTGTGTGAATTGTAAAGATACCAACTTGAAGCTTACAGCAGTGGACCGGGCAATCTTGAACTCCCGTGGGTAAAAAAAAGTTGTTCGCGGATGTTCGGTGTTCGAAATAACGAAGTTTGCATATTGCACTAAAAAGTGATAAAATACAGTATATACCAAAGGATATTTATCTGCCTCATCCTCAGGCGCCTCGATTTTCGCTGAAACAACGAGGCAGGATATTTATTGTGTTTTGACAATTTTCCTGTGTAAACGTTGATTGCACTTAAATAGGTTAGTTCAAGATAGCGTTGTTACAAAGTCGTACTTTGAATATTTGAATGAACTTTATTTACATGTAACACAGAATTCAAACAGTTAACCACTGGGAAATTTATCATTCACTGAATTTCGCATAGTGTGATTTCTATAAAATGAAGACCTTGGTAGGTTAGACGTGAGGAAGGGGGAAAAACGCGTGAGGAAACCAATATTGGGAGGCGCGGTGGCCTAATGGTTAGTGCACTGGACTGCACATCGAGCAGTCCGGGTTGAGCCGTAGCCGGGGTCATTGTGTTGCACTCATGGGCAAGACGCTTTACTCTCATATTACCTCTCTCCACCCAGGTGTATAAATGGATACCGGCAAATTTAATGCTAGGGGTAACCCTGCGATGGATTAGGCGAGTAGAAATACTCCTTGTCCCTTTATGAGGAAACCGGAATAAGCTCCGGCCTGATGGGCCACTTGGCTCATATCCAGACTTCACCATTTTTGCGTGGGAAACTGAGGTTTTCAGCCGGCTTTTGGAAAGGCGGTACTTTTTTTATCCCCTAACATTCCTTTTTGCCTGGGGATTTGTTTCTTGTGTGGTTATATTATATTCCATCGACAAAAATGCCATAAAATTTTGCAATAGCTGCGTTTGGGCTGTTGCAATGTGCTTGTGACCAATCAGACGACAGATGCCTTCTGAGCCAATCAGATACGATTTAACTGCTAACGCAAATTCTCTCGCGCTTGCCACCCGCTACATAGCTATACTTCGAGTTCTGATTGGCTAGTTACACCCCTTGCTGCCCTTGTGATTGGTTGATTGACTTTTACTCTGTTTACATTAAAATGTTCCAAACTGACAAATAATAATTTGACTCCAAAGCCAATATGACTTTCTTGCTTGGTCGAGTTTTTTCGTTTTTCTTTTCTCCCAGAATTGATTGACAAAGGATACAAGTTTAGAATCATTTTGACAGGACAAAATTTATGCACTAATACATTGAAAATTCACGGGTATATAAAATCAGTAAATTTAATTTTTTCCCTACCAAAAATGAATTTTCAAGCGTATATTCATCCGAACAAGTTGTTCAGCTGCATCTACGAGTCTATTAAGACTGCTAAATGATTTTAACGAGTGCTCTGGTTTAGAAATAAACACCACCAAATCCGAAGCAATGTGGTTAGGCGAATGGAAAGACAGAAGTGATGAACCTTTTGGCCTCAAGTGGCCAAAAGAACCTATCAACGCTCTCGGTGTCTTTTTTTCTTACAACCAAGCAAGCGCTGACAGATTGAACTTTGGCGAAAAAATACTTAACCTCGAGAAAACGCTAAATACTTGGAAACGGAGAAATCTAACCCTTTATGGAAAGATTAACATAGTTAAAACACTAGGGATATCTAAATTAATTTATTCAGCTTCCGTACTGCCTGTTTCAGACCACTACATCCAAGAAATAAATAAGCTAATTTTCAACTTCATATGGGCTGGGAAGCCCCCCAAAATCAAAAGAAATACCATAATTGGAGAAAAGAAAGACGGCGGTTTAAAAATGTGCGATTTTAAAATCCAGGAAAAAGCACTCAAAATAGCTTGGGTCAATAGAATCCAAGACGATTCACAAGCCTCCTGGAAAATAATCCCTAATCAGCTCTTGCACAAACATGGAAACCTTGCCTTCTTAACAAAATGCAACTTCCCGACAAATATACTCGACCAGGAGGAGAAGCTTCCCACTTTCTACAAAAAAATATTAGTTTATTGGTGCGAATTCAAAAACTCAATGGAACTCGACTTCAAATCGCATCCTAAAAACGAACTATTGTGGAACAACAGGAAAATTCTCATAGAAAATAAACCTGTCTTTTACCACAAGTGGTATGACGCCGGCATTATCAAGATAAGCGACATATTAAACCAAAGCAACGATTTCTTGAAATGGCACGAGTTTGCAGTTAAATTCAATTTGAATGTCCCTTTTACCAAATACTATGGCCTGGTCAACGCAATCCCAAAAGTCTGGAAAGCTGATATTAAAAACCCGGTTCTGAATGTCGAACACAACACCTCTGTCAACACCCTTACAACCAGCTCTATTTACTCCTCTCTTTTAAAAACTGTCTTTGTTCCTCCCACTGCTGAAACCAAAATACTTCGCCACGGGTTTGCAGAAAACACTATCAGGAAAGTCTATCTCATGCCATTCGCAGTCACAAATGAAGTTAAAATAATAATGTTTCAATATAAAGTCATTCACAACGTGATTCCAACCCGCGCCACACTCTACCGAGACGGCCTCTCAGAAAACCCCATATGCAACTTATGCAACATCGAACATCAAACTCTGCACCACCTGCTAATAAATTGTACTATTACAGTTGAATTCTGGACCCTGTTTCAAGAATGGTGGCATCAAAAAACAGATGAAACAATAACGTTATCCACAACCCATATCCTTTACGGCTGGCATGATAGAACAAAGCATTGGCGAGTTCTAAATTACTGTCTACTAACAGCCAAATATTGTATTTTTTGCGCAAGCCTTCGCGGAGATGTCCCAGACTTTCAAAGCTTTCTACTTTCTGTTGACGGAAAACTCGAAATTCTAAAAGAGATCGCTACTGCAAAAAAAGCACTCCCGAAATATTATCGCACATGGGCTGCTTTACTTTAACTATTCATTTGTTGTTGCTGTTGTTTCAACCACAAGTTTATTGTACCGCGGAACGTAAATTGTTAAAATTAAAGTAAGTATTCGTAGTGTATGTTAGTTATCATATTTGTAAGCTGTCGTAAAATTATTATTGAATTGTAAGTATCTCTTTTTTGTAAATTGTCTATGTGCCTTGTGTCTGAAATAAAACGTGTAGCTTTAAAAAAAAAAAAAAAAAAAAAAAAAAATCTATGCTTATGAATTTTTAACGTGTGTTGGAAACCCTGAAAGTTGTTAGCGACGGCCAATGTATCTTTAGGTCGGTTTTGTCAAAACAAATTAAACAAATTAATCAAGCAGTTATTTGATGTCGTCACGCCCGACAGCTGAATTGTTTTCCAGGATTAATATAATCTTTTTATTGGTTGGACCCGCTCCATTAGTTCAAACAAACATTAGCATGCGTCGTGTAATTAGCACTTTGTTTTGGATTTTGTAGAGTACACAAAAGCCCTATTTCTGCTATATATTTGTTATCCCTACCAAAGAATGCGTTTCTTTCCAACGGATTCGTAGTTTGCCTGTTAATCTCTTGACTTTGCTGCGAGACAACACCAAAAATGCACGAGGAATATTCTGCCACAAGCATGGACTGCAAAGAGACGGCGGCGTCAGTTTTGGAATTAAGAAATCGTCGTTTGTTTGAGCCACAAAAACTACAAAAGCGGGTATCATTCAAAGATGAAGCCTGGGTAATTCATATTCCAGCGCGTGAGGAAAGCGATATGGACTTGCGAGAGAGTGTTATTTTAACAAGAAACGCCGTTGCGGGGCGCTCTGCGTTGACGAATAGAGCGGTCACACCGAATAGAAGGACAAGTTTAGAAATGCTGTCTAGGAATACTCTGCATGCGAATCGAGACCAAAGAAATGGACAAACGCAATCATTTAGAATGGCTAGTTCAGGACATGTAGCGAGCCGTGGGCCTTACAAGTCAATCCTGAAAACGACACCAAATCGGCAAAAAGAAGATCATTTGAATAGAAGTCAGATGCCTGCAAGATACTTCCGCGAAGTTTCAGCAAGGAATTCTGTAGACAGTTATTTTAAACAAGATTCGAGTCATTTACTGCCATCTAAAGACACCTTAAACAGACTGGAGAAACAAGCTTTGGCGAGAACTTTGCCAGCTAGGCGTTCATTAACAATCTCCCGTGCTCTTAGTCCCGATGACGACTTGGGCGGCTGGAACAAAACTGGGCGTTTTGTTGGCAGAGAATTCTCGGGGTCCAGTAGAACTTCCTTTGAGCATAACTTTAACCACAATGAACACACTAAAACGGTCAACGCTTCAACAAGACCAGAAGGAAATTTCAACATCGTTGGAGTCACATACCGAAGTGTGAACGAAATGCCTTATTTTTATAACATTAAAGGACTAACTAACAAAATGAATGAATATTCCTCTGGTGCGAAATCTCCGCTTAACGACCGAGCTAGTTTGGAGCATTCCTCGGTTTCCACGTCGCTGAACCAATCTGGTTCACGAAGAGAAGAAAGATATCTATCTGCAGTTCCCGCTATTGAAGCATTTCACAGAAGAAACCGAGGTACAAGAAGACATTTTTCAAGCGCTTGGACCCGTGAACAGGATACAAGTCCGAAAAGACAATTACCCATAGCCTGGCAACCCGCCAAGCAATATAATTTCTCAACAAAGTAGACATCGTAATGCGGACCCGCAATACGGACAGAAGCACAATTACCTGAAACGATCGAGAGCATGTGTCGATCAATTCCCCACAAACAACGCACGCTAGGAGCAAACAAAAGGCTGTACAAAGCACGCTCGTGATAGCGAATAAAAATTTCATTCATTCTTTGAATCTGTTAAATGTAATTTTGTTTAAAGGAAATATTAGCGGCATCTTCACCAGTCGCTTATAACCAGAGCTATTAATTTTTCCACCCGCGAAGTTTCATCATTCCTTTTTCCGCCGATTATGGATAGTTACTGACAACTTTTACTGTAAATCGTTTGCACCCGCGCAAAATGGCCGACGACACCGGGGCTCGTCCCTGTTTCCGTAACAAGGAAACAACTGAAAGCACGGCTACTCCCTCCCTCCCCCCCCCCCCCCCCCTGGGTGGGATGTTAGTCCATTGCCCCACCCGTCAGTATTTTGTCAGGTTGCCTTTGCCGTGCCAGCACCCATTTATGGACCTGGGTCGAGACAGGAACTGCGAGAGAAAAGTGCCCTACAGTCCAAAAGCACAGCAGGGCTAGAACCCAGACTGCTAATCATTGAACCCACCGCGTCACCGTGCCTTGTGAAAAGTAAGAAATTTTTACCGACATGTGTCGCCAAAGGTCTCGATAGTGCTTTGAGTACAAGCGAGTTTTGGTCTACTTAAAGGAGCTACGTCACGGGAATTTTTGGTCTAAACTATTCTGAAATTTGTGGTAGGCAACTTAACCCATGATCAACATTATAAACATTATCTTTGAACACCTGAAGATATAACCTTTCTTTGGGAGAGAAATCAAACCACGGCTATAAATAACAATTTTTGGAAGACGCGTGGAAACAACTTGAAAAGTTTAGCAGTCCATTTCCATCTAAGCCATCCGTAGCCAAAGACACTTGTTAACAGTTTCAGTGCTCTAATATAGCAATTGCTAATAAAAATGGACGATTATTTTTAGGTTTCCTGCGACACATAAATATAAAATAGTTACCTCACAATTACGTCCTCTTAGGCACTAATTCTATTGTTTTCTTTTGACTGTTAAATACTTACTGTTAGATGTGGTTTCATGGGTTAAATAAAATCACTCTAAGGGAGCAAGTGTACAACAATTCTGAGATGCAATTTACTTCTTCTTTTTATTGACAATGACAGCAAATTAACAAGTCAATTAATGTGACTTCCTTTAAGATTTTTATTAGGAAAACAATGCGTTGGTTTGATCACCAGCATGTTCCTCAACAGTTAATCACGCAAACAGCTTTTAAAGCTAATATTAACAAACAGCAAGTTACAGTCCCTGCAAACCCGGTGGGACAACCAATAAACACAAATAAAGTATAATATATTTTGCTTTCTGACTTTTACATAAATAATGTCAGTAAATTTTCCTTTACGGTTACAGTATATTTTCAAGAGGTTATTTTTAACAGGACAGCCAGGTGCGTGTGGTTTTGCAGGTTTACAGCCGCGAAACGCGCGTGAAACAGGAATTCTTGCAGAAAAGCTAACTAACATACAGGCAGGTCTTGTGAATTTTATTCTACTCGAACATGGAAAAAACTTGCAAATCCTCACTCGGCTTTTACTCGTTTACCCTGCGTCGCCTTACGAATATAATTTTACACATTTAATGTTTTTCGTTTCTTTTCTTTTTTTGACAAAACAAAAACAGTGCACAGAAGGTCATCCGTACGAAAACTTAAACAAGCTACCGCTTGATTTTTAAGAGTCAGGTTCAGGTTAAGCCAGATTGTAATGTGGGAACAACACTGGCCTCGACTGAACACGTTAGGTTAGGAATCCATCAGCTCTTTACCAAAACAAGAGCAAGAAGAGCCATCCTGATGTACATTCCGTACTCAGCCTGACGGAAATATGCCGCACGAGGATCAGAGTCTACCTCCACACTGAGAAAAAAAATAAAATAATAAAAACGAATTAATTTCCTGGTGACTTCATTCACTTAATTTTCCAGTTACACAGCGATAGAGTAGGCTGAGATTCAGTGGAACCCCAAACTTGCAATTCAACAGAATGGCGCTCTACTGAGGAGTAAGCAATTTGAGTCAAAATAGAAACAAACGGACTAATTAACAATTAGATTATGAGCTCGAGATTTCTATGAGGTGATAGTTGATGAGGCCGCAGGCCGAATCAACTATCACCTCATAGAAATTGAGAGCGAATAATCTAATTGTTTTAGTAGAATTCTGTCTGAAATAAACGCAAATAATGGTTTCTAATTATTTTCCTACGCATTATCGAACTTAACGTTTTAACAAAATCGCACGCATTGAATTGTCCTTGGTAAATTTGCAGTTGTTTACGCGCGTGCACCCGTTTTTCAATAATTTCAAGCTTTTAAAGTCAAGAAACCGCTAATGTCCTTCTTTTAGTCTTCTCGGGAATTTTATTATCCATTTACATTTAAACTTCCTTCCAAAACTTCGGAAAAACGATAAAAACGTCGCATTTTGTGGACGACCTTCGGCAACTGCACACTAATGGCTGATAGTGTGCAATAGCTCAGCCAATCACATTGCAGCATTTACATTAGTGTACTGGTAGAATTCTACTAAATGGAATTAGTGGTTGCACACTTTATATTTTTGCAGTTTTCTGGCATTAGGACTGCGATATAGTTACGGGCTTTCAAACAAAACTGTGAATGAACGAAGGAAGGAACGAACCCAACCTCATTCCCACCCCCCCCCCCCCCACCCCACCAAAAAAAGAAAAAGAAAAAAAGGATTTGCAGCTCCAACTCACCTGATTTCATTTACACGCGGCAAGGGATGCATGACAACCATCTTCTCTTTGACTTCTGTTAGAATCTGAGGTGTGATAACGTAACTCCCAAACACCTGATATCAACACAATCAATCAATCAATCAATCAATCAATCAATCAATCAATCAATCAATCAATCAATCAATCAATTTTAAAAGGCGTAAAAGGCGTTATTATAAAGTACCTACCCTTTCGTACTCTTCCTGGTTGTCAAATCTTTCGCGTTGAATTCTTGTTACGTACAGAACATCTGTGTCATGAAGAGCATCCATGAGGTTCAGATATTCGTCCTGTTAAAACAACACCAACCAATTAGGCCCTCTTTATTGTAATTGTCTCCTGTAATAGCCGACCGGGGCTGATTCTTATAAGGCCCCGAAAATCCCAGTTCAATTGTATAACAAAAAACTATCACACGGGCACAAATGGAAGCGAATTTTTTAAAAATATAATATCTTTACCTGTCGAATTCCTTTGCTTCGGACATACTCCTTGACAGAGTCAGGCATGCGCAGTGCAGCGGGTGAAACGTAACGAAGCGTCACGTTATAAAGGCAGAGAAGCTTGGCCAATGAATGGACAGTGCGACCATTTTTCAAGTCTCCTACCATTGTTACCTTAGACCAACAAAACAAACGACAAGTTTAGAAAGGTTTCGTAGTGTTTACTTTCCTGAAAATACATGTGAACGAGGGTTGGCAAGCGTCATGGAAAGAATCCATCCTAAAAACCCGTCTACGTCTGGAACCAACCTTTCTTGGTCGACAACAAACGATTTCTTTGACACCATTTATCGCATACCAAATCCGTATTATTTCTTTCGCCATCTTTCTGCGTTTTTACAACTATAATACTGGCATCTTAGGATCTCTGCTGTACTTTTTTTACTGTAATGCAATGAATCAATGCAGCTACTTTTCTCCAACAAATTCCTTTTCTATTTACTTCCCGCATAATTTATTGAATCACAGCCAAATTAACAGTAAATGAAACCGATGCCTCCAAATACTAACCGTCAAACCGTTGACAGTGCCAATCTCTTCACGGATGGTAAACACGTCCAAAAGAGCCTGGGTCGGGTGTTCTCCAACTCCATCACCCGCGTTGATGACTGGTTTGCGGCAGTGCTCTGCAGCTTGCTGTAATATGGAAAATTCGTATGTGAGCACTACTCTGGAATATTTTCTCCTGAAAAGCCCAAAGGAAACTACACAAAAGTCCACATGAATTCAGAAAATGATTCCGGCATTACTCCCAGCTTTCAATGGAGTGGTTCCGTCTGGCGATCAGAAGAATAACTTAAAGCTCTGCTGGCTGTTGTATTAACATTTTATCATGCCTTTTTTACCAGACAGACAGCTATCCAGACAGACAAAACGAAGGGAAAGAAAGACAGACAGACAGGCTATTTATTTACACACTCAATTGCAATCAATTGTTTCCCAAGATCAGACAGCCAGCCAGATGAATAGACAACCACACACACACACACACACACAGAGACAGACCACCAACAAGAAAGGAAGATATGGATATGATGGCATACCTGAACCGCTCCAGGATGAGGATGTCGAATCACCACCACATCACAGTAAGATGACATCACCTGCACTGAATCTGCAAGCAAACAAGTGAGCACAGAATGGTTTACCCATTGATCAAGTGATCGCATCACTTAACTTTCCAAGACCAAACCGAGTATCACTCTGCGTTGGGAAAGATGTCTATAAATAATCTAGTCATTAAGAGAATTTCCTGTACCTCCGGCATCCCAAAAGGATCGAATTGGAAGTCGTTTTCAAGTTAAAAGAAATCAGCTAGCCACTTGACGCTT
Source organism: Meandrina meandrites (assembly GCA_963693305.1). Classification (NCBI taxonomy): domain Eukaryota; kingdom Metazoa; phylum Cnidaria; class Anthozoa; order Scleractinia; family Meandrinidae; genus Meandrina; species Meandrina meandrites. The sequence goes on from OY855913.1 coordinate 27,829,630, forward strand.
TTGGAAAGTAATGTCAGAGGGTTACCTGCTAAGCTTTCTCCTTTCTTGGTCGAAGAATCATGCTCCTTCATAAAGATCACTGACCCACCAAGTCTTTGCATGGCTGCCGCAAACGAAGATGATGTCCGCGTACTGACTTCATAGAACAGCGATGCCATTACTCTACCCTGCAATCAATCAATCAATCAATCAATCAATCAATCAATCAATCAATCAATCAATCAATCAATCAATCAAGTACTCTAAGTGTGGACGATAAGCCAAGCTTAGCGGAGTTGAAAAAGAAAACAGGTACGTTTCCCAATGATAATGAATAAGCCTGGACATGACTTACAGGCGATAACCCATGAAAAAATAAAGGAACAAAAAACATTTTCAGGGATTCTTCTCTTACAGTAGCTCGTTGTCCGCAAGTTAACACTGTAAGTCACCTGACGAGTTTCAACCAATGAGAACAAGAGAAGTCATTACCTTTAGTATATCCAGTCCACCCTCTCTTTGTACGATTAACCGCATGTAATGAGCCACGTTAAATAGGTAGTGAAGCTGTGTAAGACAAATGCACAACAAATATCACTAAACAATTATTCAAACCGTGTAAAGCAAGGTCCGTAAAGAGAATTTATATGTTGACTAACTCGCAACTGCATAGAACGACTGAAGCCAATTTACCTGGTCTCTGTTGAATTTGCTGGCGCTCAGAATGTGTTGACCCAAAAACACATGGGCGGGTACACGGGGCATTGTGATCGGAACATGAGGATGAGCACTTGGTGACACTGCCTGGGGAGGGGTGAGAAGGGAGTGCACTACAGACTCTGGGGTCCCTTCTGAAAAGAAAAATAATAACAACAGTTAATGAAAGGAATTTATGAAGCATTATCGAGGCAAAACAATTAAGAGAGCTCAAACTTCAAAACACGTCATTTTCCATTACAGGCACAGCATGACAATACTGTATTTCTGCTGTCGCATTTTTCAAGATTGTTTGTTACTGATTTTAAACTGACTGTCAGAAAGCTTCACTTCCACAATGCCCAAGATTCAAGCGGCTGTCATTTTGAGCGTTAGCTACATCAAGAGAGCTGCAGTAGCAATTGGCATAGCAAATGCCGTTTTAATGCGAGGCGCGAAAAACGCAAATTACTAATAAACAGCTTCCAGGAAGACAAACAAGGCAAGTGTGTTGGAGAAACGGGTGCACACATGTGCCATGCAACTGACTGCCGTGAGGCTGCTCATGGCACTACGGAAGTTCACAGCGGTCAAACGTCACGCGCGTGCGTAGTTCCCGCCAAAACTGTTCCATAGTCTTAAATTTTTGAAATCTTTCGTTTTAACGTCACTTATGCATTGATAATTGTTATCCACTGAGTCTCCCAGCAAGAAATTTTCTTTCACAGTGCTATTTTTATAACGTTTTCCTACGAAGTCTTGCAAACGTTCGCTTCAAACTCTTACAAGGTTTGAGGGAGTGAAAACCGGAAGTGGCCTTGGATTTTGCGTTTGAAGGCTGTGTTGTTACATCAACATGATCATACATATGAACTGCAAGTACCTCCTGAAGGCAGGGCAAGAGGCTCAGGTCCAAAATACGTATCAACAAACCGATGTACAGAAGGCGGAAAGGCCCAGCGACTGTCTGTCTTCCTCGGGCTGCCGGGTGGCACCAGCTGGGGCGGTGGCTGGTAGATAGGAGGAGGGGGCGCCACTGAGCTGATCACCCGTACATCCTGACCTGATCCAGCTGCTGCCAGGACCTATAATGGTCCCAAAATCGAACTACAATCAGAACTTCATGAACACGTCACCAAAACAAAAGCTTCAATAAACAAAGCAATGCATCTACATATGTGTCATGCATACATCTTGGCACATTACCTAGCTGCCCTACGCAAACAACTACGTGAAGTGACCAAAATCTGTGTCACACGAGAACATGAACCACAACAGCTCCATTTTTATTTTTCTTTCAATAATCTATAATAAAATATTTATCTGCTATTGTTTAAGCTTCCAAATGAGAAAAGGTGAACACTTCACGCATGAATCTGACGAATTTCGTAAGTTTTTAAAACAAAACAAAAAGAGAACCAAACTGAAGGAGTAGGTGACCATACCTTGCCGTCTATGACAGCTGTTTCGCCTCTCAGTACAACTCTTCTAACACAGCCGTTAACCTTCATGCCAGCGAACGGCGTCCACTGTGCTTTTGAGTAAGTCATGGCTGACGGAATCGTCCACTCTTCACCAATTTCCACTTCCACGTAAGTGTCCTTCTGTTCGGGAAGGCTGAAGATTTTTCGTGGATTTGTGCACAAGCGAAGAATGATATCCTACAGAAAAGCACGGAAAACACTTACATTGTACATACAACTTGTACCATAACGCTACTGATTAAAATTACATGCCAGAAAGCTCACTCACTTACTTCTTACAGAGGAAAAGATTGACAAACAATAACCTATATAGCGATTTTTACAGATTTTTTGAATCGGTGTTTTTAAAATTTTAATTTTCCCTGACTACTCTTCTTCAAAAAGAAAGTCGCCGAGTCTGACTCAAAATAGAATTCCATGACTTTTTCCGCGACAGCCCTGACACAATAACTATAGAGCTTATTCAAGAATGGATACTTTTTCTTACATCAATCGTTAATCGTCCTTGGTGTACCGCAGTCAGCAACAGAGGAAGCATGGTCTCCAAGCCAGGGAATCCAGGTGGAGGTTTCTCGGAATCTTTCTCTTCCAATGTGTGTGGTGCTATAGAACAAAGAAAACAAAAAAACATGTCACTAATCACTGTGTGCTTAATCATCGTACAACACGACAGGAGCCGCAGGTCTCGTCATGTTTTTTTTTATTTTTATTATTGTCAGTTTAACATCTTTACATACACACATCGAATGACATTACTGACTACGTTGCATACGATACGTTGGGTCTCGTCATGGTTGCCATAGTCACCACTTTTCAAAATTCCCTGATAAAAATCAAATTTCCCTGTCCAAATAATGCAAAATGTCAGAAAGAGCAGTAGCCTGCGAATACAGCCGCCTGTATTTTTCCCTGACCACTTCCTGGCCGGTAGCAACCCTGAGAGAGATGAGCGTGAAACGTGAAACCCAAACGTGAAACGTGGCTGTAAGCTGTGTTGTGCAAGTTACGCACGCTGTGTGTTCCTGTGTGTATTTACTATTAATTTTCGTAAAAGATTGGCGAAACTTAAATGCAAGAAAACTATCCTCAAAATGAGTAATATTATCTGTTTCAAAGTAAATAAATATAAGGTAACACAAATGTAACAATAGGTAACAAAACTACCCACGATACTAATAACATAGCAATAGTGATAGCGATTTTTCAATAACACTTGCCATGATCAGTAGCAAAGCAGTCAATGATGTCAATATTGTCCCAGAGTGCCTTCTGGTCCTCAGCTGTGACAAGCGGAGGTTTGACCCCAGCTCTCTTGAGGCCAATCCTGTCTGCATCATCTTCTGTCAGGAACAAATGATGCGGCGATACTTCACATGTGACCTGGATTCCTTTCTCTTTAGCAGCACGAATCACAAGAACCTGTCAAACAATGAATGAATGCACAGTTACCAAGAATTAGCGGTATTGATCAGGGGGAAGGGAAAAAAGGTAAAAAAAGAATGTGTTTAGCAGCACTCCCTAGGCGACGCAAATCAAGAACTGCTGTCAGACGAGCGTGTTCAACTACAGTTCCATCTGGAGTCCAGCTGGTTATAGCTTAACCCCATTTACCAAGTAAGCGAGACCTGAGAGCAAGGAATTTTAATTGAAGGGATGCTTTTTAATATAATTTATGAACTTTGCTTGGCACCGCAGAAGCGTGACATATGAATCACTGCCGTGCCAGAGTCCTGTAGAACGGCAGAGCTTGCCGAACTTAATTGTAAGTTTGATTCTGACGCCGAACTTCTGCCGTGCTTTTGTCGAACTTAATTCCTGAATTTAGTTCGGCATGGCAGAAGCACGACGCCTGAACTGGGCCTAATCACGCTATTTACTCCTTACCTCTTCCTTGCGTGCCACATGAGCAATGTGAACAGGTCTATCAGCCAGCTCTGCTAACAGTAAGATGGCAGCAGTAGTGCGTCCCTCAGCATGGCACACCAGAGGTATGTGTTTAGGCCACTGCTCAAGATGCTGAAAACAAAACCATCAAACCATAACTTTCAGTTCTCTTTCATTTTTTAAGGACTATCACAGCAGCAAAGATAACTGCAGTACTGATTCCTTTGCACAAGAACGAAGCATTAAGCAATAAAAGAACAACATTAACAAAAATCTCCATTTGTACAACTGAAGCGAAGTTAACATTAAAATCTTCTCACCTTCATCCATGTCGACATTTCATCAAGTCTAAGCGTTGTGAATGTCTCATTAAGATACATTTTTAGGCCAGCTGACAGGTGTGCTAAATCCTTCACTGTTGAATAATTATCAGCACTTGCTCCAACGTACAGACCATAATCACACCGCGCACCAGCTGAGGCCAGCTGCAAAGAAAAACAAACAACAAAACCTTCATCATCCCCATCAGGAAACAACACGATATACAATAAACGGGCTTATAAGGCCATGGGCTAAATATACAACTTTGAAAGTATCTAATGACGGGTAGCTGTGCCTACTCGAGGTAGGGAACCTCTACGAAGTGTGCAGGGGGGGGGGGGTGGGGGAGGAGGAGATGGAGAGGGGCAGTTGTAACTGAGGAAGCGGAAGCTCATAAAAAGACGGCTCAAAGACTGATGAGAGATGTATTGTTAGAAAGCCACCCTGATAAAACGCTTCGATCTCTACGCTACTCTACTAGCAAACCTATAACTTAGAATCCAGTGTTCTGTGAAGCCGTTAGAAAGTTCAAAAGTAAGAGTTGAACCGCGAGGCATGTACCCGTAGGGGCATTAAACGGAAGACTGTTTTTGTTAGTAAATCAGGGGATGCTTTTAAAAGCGGGGCTGGGAGGTTAGGTGGACAAGAAGTACAGAAGTACACTGGAAGTGAACACCAATAAAATAATTTTGACAAAATATAACTGATGCTCATGACGAGCAAAGTTTTCAGTCCCCAAAAGATGGTATTTCGTTGTATTTATAAGATAACGCCAGTGTCACCCCACTAGCCTTACCTTTCTAACCAGATTGAATGCTGATTCATTAACAATAGCAGGATTAGTGTTGGGCATAGCGAGCACCATCGTCACTCCACCAGCGAGAGCCGCTGCTGTCCCAGATGAGAAATCTTCCTTGTGAGTAGCACCAGGTTCGCGCATGTGCACATGGACGTCAATCAGACCAGGCAGACGGACCACACGCCCTGACGACATGCAGTCAATGTGTGTCTTGAGTTTAGGAGCTCCACCAACTCTCTTCAGGGCCTGAAAACAATGTTTATTGGGAAGCAAAAGGTTTATTGTTATGGCTCCACTACAGATACGAACATAACTGTTATTAGAGCTGGGGAGGTTTGCTATGGGGTCTAGTGATGTTTCCCATTTTTAAAAGGCAGTTAAAACACTTCATTATTTATTTCAATTCACCTGTTCCAGGTGTTTGGTTAATTGGGGGCAGCGCGAAAAGCAGGATAAAGGAAGAACGGCAAAAAGACAGATAGCAAGGGGTTTGGGTTTCGCCTTCCTCCCCCCTCCCCTTATTTTTCTTTCGCTATTTTCCATGCTGCTCTCCTAACCAGCCTTGAACAGACTAATTAACAAACATACTGAATCAAATTAATATTTCTGGGTTTGCCAAATTTAATTCATTTTTTCCTTCACATACTGGATGTGCAATTACGTTTACCATTAGCTCAACACAAGCTGTTCTACAACATCTATTTTGTTCTGTACCTCAATAAATAGCTTAGCACACTTGATGTCAGTGATGAGTGGAATGGCATAATCTATTGCCATTCTGCGGGTGCGGTAACCGTGTGTTATAAATGAAGATGCCCTTCTGGAGCCAGTGTTCCTCAATGGGAGATTAATCACCATGTCGAACTTGTTCTGTGCAAGGTAGTCAAGTATACTTTGCTCAGTGGCTCCATTACCACCTTCCTCAAATGGCCAATCCACTGGTTTAACCTGCATGCGAAGAAAAAAATTTACAACACATTACTCAAACCTTGTCAACTGCTTATGGTAATGTTTGCCTCTCAGTCTGGAGTGTCCAAAAAAGCTGACAGACAATAAGTAGTAAAACCAACGGAACTAATTGTGACTCAATCACATGCGTTTTCCCATGTTATGTGTCAGCTACATGTGTTTGCTTCAAGTTTTGATTGGTTCACTGGATTGTGTTCTTTCAACAGGCTTTTGTGATCGGCCAGAGTGATTACTTTAGTTTTTGCATGATTAATGACACTCAATCAAAAAATCACTTATTTAAATAATTGTTCACTGAATTCTCGCAACCTGCCGGCATTACAATACATGTATGGGTGTTATTAAGTTGAATTGATGTACTGACCTTGATCCCATGCTCTGTGTAGAAATCAGCTGTACCAAGACTAGCGTATAACTGGAATCCTAACTCTTGTAATGTCTTCACACTTGGTAGCATCTCACTTTTGGACTAAAAACATTTAGACATGCATGTATCAAACACTCTAAGACAGAGATTCATCACATTTCCAAACAAATTGTGTCAAAGATACTACACTCCACTTCATATTTTCAACTCCCCTCTTAGTGTTTAGAAATGGTGATGAAACGCTTGTTTTTCACAAATTACTTCAATGAGTTTCTTGATAACTACCCCCGGTAAGCAACTTCCAGTGATCAAATGACAAGTGATTGAAAAGTACTGGTATGCTGGTTTGTTACATACATAACTTCTCACAGAAACTAACACTAAGCAGTAAACAGTGAAATTAACTTGAAACAGTCTATGGAAATAATTATTTTCGCCATACATACCTTAAAGCTTCCAATAGACAGGAGGATGCACTCTTTAGGGATCTTAAACCCAGTGCTAAGCATGCCCTTGAGGTAAGCTTCATATCGATTCTCCCCAAAACAAGCCACTTCTCCTGTGCTTGACATCTCCACACCCAACATGGCATCAGCTCCGGCCAAACGCGAAAATGAAAATTGGGGGACCTAAATGGAATATATGTTAATAGAATTACTTGTCAGTAAACTACTGCAATAAATTTATCTCTTATATAAAAATGCATTGTAAATTAGTGTGCACTTTTTAAAGTATTGAACTGTTTCGTGTTTGGTGTGACATAGCAGAATCCAGTGCTGTGTAGCTTGTTTGTATTGTAGCATAGTAGTGGTATAGTGCAGTGCAATATAATGTAGCTTCAGTCCAGTTTCCAGTTTCCAGTTTCCAGCATGAGGGGACTAGGAGTATGTCTACTCCCCAATACAGCCGGTGTTGAATTTGCAGGTACCCATTCATTCGCCAGGGTGGAGAGAAACACTGTGCGTGTTAAGCCTCTTGCCCAAAAGTACAACAGGATGACGCGACACTGGCCAGGGCTTGAACCTCGGTCTCTTGACTGAGAGAGCACTATGGGTTTGTCAAGGAAACATGATCTTGAAGTCTAACTTCGTAACAGGCCTGTGATTTACCTTAACCCCGACTCGTCCACTTCCTGCACAATCCAGGGCTGGTTCTACTGCCACACCACAAATCACCCTTGTTGCCATAGCAACAAAGTCATGGTCAAGAGTCTTGGACACGAATGGGAACGAGCGAGAGACACGGAGGTTGCACTCTATCACTTTAAGTTCATTATCCTGCAAAACAAAACACAAGAAGAAAGTTTATCATCCAGGGTCTTCCAATCATGACAGAGAATGGTTAAAAGTAAATGTAACAAATAAAACTGAACTATCCAAAGGTTGCAGTCAAGTAAAGCTGATCATTCCACACAAAGAACATAACCTACAGGAATTTCCCCCCTCCCCCCCTCCCTAACACTGTTTTCAAAACAAGGCGGTGACCGCCAAAGTTCTACTGGCTACTTGATTACCAATCAACAATCACCTAACAACAAACAACAACTTTATTTACAAAATCACATAGTTTACAATATTCTTAACAAACAAGCTAACTCATCACAACGGCCTGCTCTTCCACACGCTCACACCTACTTCCAAAACATTTTGAAATCCCTGCTGGTGATGACACTTTTTTTCGTTTAGTAGTACATGTATTTGTGATCAGCAACTCAACTCAATTCATGCCTTTCTCACTTAAACTAATGCTCTTTTTACATCTAATTTTTCTTTTTCCCATAAGCAGGTGTTAACGCAAGTAAACGTACCTTGGCAATCAACTGCATGTTAAAAGGCCCAGTCACCATTAACGCTTGTCCAATATCAAAACAGATCTTGCGTATTTTCTTGAGTGTCTCTTCATTCAGATCTTGTGGAGGAAGAACCATAGTCGCATCACCAGAATGCACTCCAGCATTCTCCACATGCTCAGAGACTGCCATGACAACCACCTCACCATCGCATGCTACTGCGTCAACATCTATCTCCTGGAAAGTTATGAAATGAAACGTGATAGTTATGATAACAATGCTATGTTGATGTTGTTTTGTTCTTTTTGAACAAAACAACACTGGAATGAGCAAACAAAACCACAAGATCAAATGGCAGCTGATGACAGTCAAAAATATATGTATAGAGATAATTGTGAGGGCCTGGGGCTAATTTCGTCATTCCTAAAGAATATTAACTGTTGATGGCCTCACTTAGTTGATTAGGCTAGACACCTGCTTTGGATGCAAATCCTGGCCATCTGGAGTCTTGCATTACTGGTAACATTATACTGGCTGGGCATAAAAAGTGTATTTCAGCTTTAAAATTGCATCTTTGAGCAGGGATATTAAGCTGTTGCATTTACCATTTCAGTGTGCCTGAAAGAAGGGTACTTAATAATAGGGGGGCAGGGGGTGGGGAGGGGGGGGGGCTTAACAGATGCCAGATGGTACAAGAAAAACTGCAAATTGAAAACCCTGACCTATTAAAAAAAAAACAGTCTTTTTATGCAATATAAGGCATTTCTGAACTAAAACTGAAATAGAATTTCACCTTAGCATCCTGGATGAATTTCGAAATGACTACTGGGTGGTCACTAGATAATGACATGGCATTTCCAAGATATGTGATGAGGTCATGATCAGAATGTGCCACATTCATAGCAGCACCACTCAGCACATAGGAGGGCCGCACAAGGCAAGGATAGCCTACAGTGGCACAAAACTTCTTTGCGTCCTATAAGATGAAAATAAAGCATGGTGTTACTTTAATATTGTGATGAAAGTGGCAATTTAAAATTTCAACATGTTTCAATTTTACATTTGCAAAACATGAGAGAATTATGATAACAGTCAGGTTTCTCAAACTCTCTCACCTCAAGAGTTGTTAGAACTTTCCACTTTGGCTGCAGGATTCCAATATTGTCCAACATCCTGGAAAATTTAAATCTATTTTCTGCATTGTCAATCATCTCAGGAGATGTTCCAAGAATGCGAACCTAAACAACAAAGACACAACTTAGCAACTTTATTTTAATTTTTGTGCCTGGATCGACCAACTGACCGACCGACGCACCCTGATTGACACTAACCTGTTGCCTGTGAAGCTGCATGGCTATATTGTTCGGCAACTGTCCTCCCATGCTCAGGATTATCCCTTCTGGATTTTCCTTCTCATACACATCCATGACAACCTAACATTATAATACACACATTCAACTTAATAACCTGCACAAAATAACTTTGAGATAATCACTGCAGCCTACTGGTTAGCATGTTGATCTCTGCACCTCTGGACTGAGTGGTCCAGGTTCTAGGGCTGGCCGAGGTCACTGTGGTGCATTTGTGGCATGAATTAAGCCAGATGGGTGCAGGGTGTCCTGTAGATGCCGACTTCTGGGAGAATTTTTTCACTGATTTCTGGTGTGAGAGTCATTTTTGGCAAATTTGGAAATCCTTAAATGACTTAGCACTCAAAAATGAATAAAATACACCACTGCACCATTTTATGGGAGTGTGCCCCAGATGCTCCAGACCTCATCCAAGGGGTGGGGTCTCATAAAAGTTTAGATGCCTACTTTTCCTGGCAAAAACCTTGGTTCTTGGGCAAAACACTTTCCTCTAACAATAGTTATTTCCACGCTGGAATACAAATTGCAAATGGGTACTGAAAAGGACAGGGAAGGGAGTGAGGGGTAACATGTGATAGACAAGCATCCCATCTAGGGATGTAGCAATAGTCCTATGTTAGGAGTCAAGAGGTGTACCATTGGACAATTAACTTCCAAAGAGGCTTCACCTAAGTACAGTACAGGCACACTAACTGTAGCACATACCTCAAATGAGATTTCATCAAAGTACAGCCTCTCACACTCATCGTAATCTGTACTGACAGTCTCAGGATTGTAGTTCACCATAATAGTCTTCTTTTTTAACTAAAAATTAAGACAGATCTCTATCAATAGATTGTATGTTTACTAGTACAACCCTCCAAGTTAAGATCATTTTAGTCGCCATGGTGACTAAAATTTTGGAGCTGGCGACTTAATTGGTATGAGTGCAATCTTCCTACACAATTTAGCATGCTTCATGCTTTTCATTGAAAACTAGTTGCCTTTCGACCCCCTACCAAGGATGCTAATTTTTTAGCTTTTGCTGACATGACATGTATGACATTATATTTCTATGTTGAATTTTATTTTTGATTCAAAATGTCACAAAATTTAAGTACATTAACGAAAAGAAGCATATAATCAAATTATGACATTTAAATTAATCTCCAAAATGGTATTACTAGTTGTTTACGATTTACAAAAATTGGCCAGACATGTCGTCTGACTCAGTTGGGATTTTGCCGGTCATGGGCACATTTTGGTCGGCCATTATCTGATGACCGACTATTATTTGCAGTCCTGCCCCTCCCCTCCCCCCAGAATTTTCATTGACCTTCTTTGGGGTGGGTGTTGATATTTACTAGAACCACACATTACTACACAGCAACAATGGCACAACAACAAAATTAATACTATTAATAATACATACAACATACCTTTCTTAGTTCCCTAATGCAGCCAACAGCGCACCAATCAAATTCCACACTGCTGCCGATCCTGTATACTCCAGAGCCAATCACCATACAGGCTCCGCCTTCAAAGTCGATATCATCTTCACACGCATTGTAAGTCACATACAAGTAGTTTGTGAAGGCCGGGTACTCTGCTGCTACTGTGTCAATCTGCTTTACAAATGGAGTGAGGCCATAGTGCTGACGAACCTTGCGCACTGCAATTTCAGTACTGAAAAAAAGAGAAATGATGTCACATTCTGTACTATGTGATGAATGCAGATGTCAAAATTCAACTTACTTGTGAATGCATTTGGCAATTTGCTTATCAGAGAAGCCAAGCTGTTTGGCTCCAAGTAAATCCTCATAAGACACTTCAGCTGCCTGGGTGGAAAGGAGTAAGATGATGTCAAGTGATTGTGACACTATTGGTGTGTTACACTGTATTGCATGACCGACTACACTGTATTTCAATTGCATGACAACTACTTTTGAAGTAATTACATCAAACAATTATAACTACATTGAAAGGTTGTATTATTCGTGATGTACAACATGTATTTTTTTCTCGACAACTATCCAGAACTACTATGTTTGTTACCACACACTAGAGCAACAGAACACTCAATAATTACCAGTAAGCATTAAAGGGGCACTGTCACGGACATTTTTTGGCTTTGTTAGTATAACGGCACCAAAATTACGACTAAGTACTTTGAACCATGCAGGAAATGCTCCTAGAACTTAAAGGGAAGGACATTTAGCAAATTGTTTAAAGAAGAGGGTGACCGTAAATAGTTTTCATTAATTTTTCCAAACCACAAGGACAAAACTTGAAATAGTCAGGCTGACTTTTTCAAGTTGAGATCAAAAGCTCCCGATGGCATCACAGTGATATCACTCTGTATTTAGCTTCAGTACACTGGTATAGTAATTTTAGGAAAACTTGACCACTGTTAATAGGTTTCCAATGGTGTAAACATGTTTTTGGGCTGTCGAATTTTTGAAGTTATGCTCATGACAGTGCCCCTTTAAGCCAATGATTCTAGGCCAAATCCAGGGTAATTGGAAGAATACACAATTTTAGCTTGTATATTCCTCCAACTTTCCACCAAATCCATGAAGTACATATTATTATTTTAGTTTACTCTAGTTTACTCCAGTTACCTGCATTACTGTGCACATACAAAAATGGTTAATATGTTGACATTCGTGAGTGCAGTGAGTGAAATATCTACCTTCTCTTTGTGAATTAAGGGTGCAGATGAGGACACAGGTTGGCCGAGCTACAAGGAGCATAAACCACCAATGAAAAAGTGAAACAGTGCATTGAAAAAATTAACAGCAACACACTTTTGCTCCCCAGTGTTCAAAAGTGTCATATCTAATGAAAGTGTCATATACTGGTAAAAATGGATTGTGTCATTACATATAGCTAAGCAGTTAAAAAATCAACTGATTTCACACTAGGGAAGTTATCTGGGCATCCAGAAACACCCACATCAGGTAGCTGCAAGATATTCTAGCTGCATAAACAAAGTATTTTCAAAACCAACAGTGTATTTTCATCTTGATAGAACTTGGTGGAAACTTTGTGATGCCTTTAGCAATATAGGTTTCTAGTAATTTTTTTTTTATGGCTGAATACCAGTGGATCATGAATTAAAGTGAGAATTGTGTTGCACCTAAAAGGAAGCATTCAAAGACATTGTCGTCACCTCAGTCTTTTTTCTGTAGCTTTTTAGCATCAGTGCATAATCCATGATGCATTTCATGCGACTCAGGAACCACTTGTCAATTCTGGTCAGCTCATACAACCTATCTATGGTGTATCCCTCTTTGTAAGCAGCTGCAAGCACGTGAATGCGTTTATCAGAAGGCTGCTTTAACTCCTGCAAAGTAAAAAATAGCAACAGTAAGGGCTGATTATATATATGTTGCAGTTATTTTTTTTTTGCTTCAGTAAAATTTTATTCTTCAGGGCTCGACACTAACTTTTCAACTTACTAGCCTAGTGGCTAGTGACAACTTAGATGTTACTAGCCAAAAAAAATTTTTACTAGCCACGCGGTGATGTCTCCAGTTAAATATCTTCTTATATCCATTATGCCCGGGATTATAGAATTTTAAGAAAAAGCAACAATATTCACGTCTCAAACCGCTTGACACAGTCGGCACAGCTTGTGTCACGCTTGACTGGTTTAAGGACGTTCGCGCTAATTGTTTATGCGCATCCTTACTGCGCACGTAATTCCTGTTGCAACGCTACGCCACGTCATGCATCGAGCGCGCGCGCTGAGGAAACTTCCCAAACACACATAGGGTGAGTAGCCGTTGCGATAACTTCGCTTGCGGTTTGCTAGCTTAAATGGTCGGTGACCCCTACTTTTTTCTTAACAGATCACTTTTGTTAATGATTATCTACGTTTTGTGAGAAAATGAAAAAAATCTATTGATTAAAAGGTTGATTTTTTTTGCCCCACGCACGTTCGAATTCTGCTTTTTGATCTTTTCGTTTTGCCGTTCGACGGGTTCAAATGCCTCTTCCAGGGCTAAGTTTTGCATAAAAGATGGCAACACTTAAAATTATTTACGCAACAGACGCACCTCTTCAAAATATCACCAAGATAGTTTGCCTCCGTTTTCTCATCATCGATAATTTAAACTGCAAACCTTGAAAGCCGTGCGAAATTACGTGCGCCAATTTTTCAAAATCAGGGTAGTTTTCTACAGACTTTATCTCTGAAACGAAGTCGGTTACCCCCACTTTTTTTTGTATTTCTGACACAAGTAACTCATTATCCATCCTCAGTAAAAATTTTAGAAAAATCTATCGACTAGAAAATTTTCACGCGAACGTCCTTAAACGCAGCAAACGAATTTATCATCTCAATGAATTGCGCTGGTTTTAATTTGGTTCAATGGCCTTGTGTTTTCCTTAAATCAAATCTCTCAGGCCGACAGCTCACAAAGGAAAATCCAGAGATTTTCCCGTTAAGACTTTCAGGACTCTGTTTTTCTGTGAGACTTCTTTGGAAAAATATCGAGACACCGAGATGTCATTGTTAACACTGTCAGGTCTTCTTTACAAACAGGCGCCGGGGTAGAAACGTTTCAAAAGCAAAACAACTATCTGAACAATACTGCAAACTGTTGTTGGCGAAATTCGTATGCTAAAAACAGCTGATTTAAATTTGGAAGGATATAAATCTTTCTCTAATTATTTTTGTAGTGGCAAGCTTTGTCAGTATGCATATGATGACAAATCACCGATGTGTTGTTACGCAAAAAGAAATGTTATCCCTTTATAGTTCCGCACGATTTTACGCATGATTTAATCAGGAGAAGCTCGTGTTTTGTTCTACTAATTTCGAAACAAAAAAGAACATCGATGTGTGCTTTCAGAAAAAGCTGTCTTGCTTGTCAAATGCCATGCAACAAAAAGTAAACAGTCTTAAATTTGCATACGTGCTGAACAGCAATGCCCAGTAATATGGTATGTCAACAAGAAAGAAATTCCGAGAAAATTGTTTGCGTATGGCTTCCTTGTGAATGACAGAAACTAGTTCGGCCAATTTCATTTTGTTTACTAGCCAAAGTGGCTAGTGGAAATCGAAAACCCACAAGCCAAAACTGAATTTCTACTAGTCTGTGGCTAGTTGGCTACCGTTAGTGTCAAGCCCTGTTCTTACTTTGTTTTTGGGTATGGTAATGCATGATAATGCAGGGGTTTCAATAAAATTTGAAGTAGGCAGCTAGTTCGAATAGAGTAGCCGACTACATCAACAAGGTTTGAAAGGATCTTTCTCTAGTTTCTTCAATTTAGGGGAAAAAGTAGCCGACTTCGCCGAGCAAAGTAGCTGACACTTTTCATCAGCCGTCGGTGCTTATTGAAAGCACTGATAATGAGTTTAAAACAAAGGAAGAATAAAATGTAACTGAAGAAAAAATTATCTGCATTATATATACAGGTGGATAGTGTAACACAAATCACAAGTACACATATAGGAGCTCTGTGCGTGTGAAGTATAAACCCTACTTGCTCTTGGTTGACCTAAAACTCTCATGCGCTTTCAGTGACTCTTTTAACTTGAGTCTTGTTCACATATGGCTCAAGAATAAAATAACCAAGCTTGACTACTTACCTCATCGGATGCACTGTACCCATGCGAGTCAAAACCCAAGCTTGACTCGCTCACCATTCTAAGAGCTTTTTGTAAGGCTTCTTCAAAACGACGTCCAATAGCCATTACTTCTCCAACACTTTTCATTGAGCTGCCAATCTACAGATACGTCGAACAATAATAATTAGACTTCCAATGCTTTTTAGCATTACTTTACGGAAAACTTGAGAACCTTAAAGAGATCGCGACTGCGAAAAAAGCACTACCAAAATATTTTCACACTTGGACTGTTTTACTTTAATTAACTTTTAATTACTTTCATTGTGTAATTTATACAAGTTGAACGATATTGAAGTGTATCAAATTTGATATTGTGAAAATGTAATGTAGTGTATTCGAAAATTTGTAAACTGTAACTGGTGTAGTGTTTCTCTAAAATTGTAATCTGTAACTGGTGTCGGTATCCTACCTTTGTGTTAACTTTGCTGAATTTACTCAAGTCCCATCTAGGTATTTTAACAACAACGTAATCCAAACTTGGCTCAAAGCAAGCTGTTGTAGAGTTGGTGACCGAGTTTCGCAGATCTGGCAAAGGTTTGTTGAGAGCCAACTTAGCCGCAACATAAGCTAGTGGGTATCCTGTGGCTTTAGATGCAAGAGCTGAGCTTCGTGACAGCCTAGCATTTACCTCAATGATGAAATACTGGAATTAAAAAAATATATATTAAGACTTGATTAAAGAAGTGCACATCATTTAGAGACAGAACATGGACATTAGCACTAAAGTTATAATCTTTCTGATCTGACTTGCTGAAATAAATTTGTACATTGTTTAGCTGATCTGGTGGCACAACAACTACAGGTTCACTGAGAAAACAAAGATGCAAATCTGTCAGCAACTATTTGTAAGTTATGGCAGCTTCTTAAAGGAGCTTCGATTAATATCTTTAGTTGATTGAGCTTTTTACTGAAACCTTTGGAACAATTTGCAGAGCAGAGATCCATCAATTATTAGCTAGCTTCTTGGGAGTAAAGTATTTCACACTTATAAAGGGTTGAAACAAGACTTGTTTTAAGAGAAATAAAGGCTCTTCAAAAGAGAAACAAGATAAGAGGTGGTAGTAAGTCACTTACTTTTGACTTTCTTTCATATACAATCAAATTCTCAAAAGAATAGGTTTTGTAAGAAGAAAACACCAAAGAGTTGATGACAACCATACCTCTTTAGAGTCGGGATTGAGAGCATACTGTATGTTGCACTCTCCTATCACTCCAAGATGCCGAATGACTTTGACGGCAGCACTACGTAGCATATTGTATTCAGAATTAGTGAGGGTCTGGCTAGGAGCCACAACAATAGATTCGCCAGTGTGAATACCCAAGGGATCCACATTCTCCATGTTACAAACCTACAGGCACAAGCAAAGTAGAATCACGATCAGGCACTTCATGTAGTTTTAGTAACTTAATGATTTCCCTTCTAATTAGAAACAAAATTTAAAACAAAACTATTCTGTCAACAGGGACTATTTTTTAGCAAGGACAATTATTTTGGTATTAGCACAGTTCCCAGAATTATAAATTGCTGTTGCAACATTAAAACAAGAAGGCAAGCTTATAAAATAAAGTTTCAAGAACATTTTTGCAAGTTTCTTTGAGTGCTGGTTGGCAACTAAAGTTTATCAGGTGGGCAACCAAAAGGACAGAACTGGTTGCCCAAATGGAAAATTGGCAAGAAAGTTATTGTCGACCAATGACAAGAACTGCAAGTTGTGATGAGGAAAAAGGACAACTTTGGTAAATAGCCAGTGAAAGAGTTGAGGTATAATAATACTAACTGTGATGCAGTTGTCAAAAGCATCCCTGACGACCTCATACTCAATTTCTTTCCAGCCTTTTAATGACTTGTCAAGGTTCACTTGCTTAGTATGTGCGAATGTTCCATTGACAAGAGAAATCAGCTCCTCCTTATCCTGAGCAAATCCTGAACCAAGACCACCCAGCGCAAATGCTGCTCGTACCAACACAGGGTAACCAAGTCTCTCAGCAGCAGCAAGAGCCTAGGTACAGGAGACAAAAACTGCTTTAACATAATTATCTTCAATCAGGAAGCTAGAGCATTTAGCAGGAAGCCTTTAGAATATGCAGCCAGAAGACATAAAAAATACATGTATAGGCACAGGAAAAACCTTTTAAGGTTTTAAATTGTCTGGCCAGAAAATCTTCTTAGGCCCAGTTCAGACGTCGTGCTTCTGCCAAACTAAATTGAGGAATAAAGTTCGACAAAAGCACAGCAGAAGTACGGCGTCTGAATCAAACTTAAAATTAAGTTCGGCAAAGCAATTAAGTTCGACAAGCTCTGCCGTGGATTCAAACGTCGCACTTCTGCCGTGCCAAACAAAATTCATTAATAATTAATATTAAATGCATTTTGACGGGGGTAGTTACGGCGCCATTTTTGTTTGATCAATGCTGACTAATTGTTACGTGACTTCAGCAAGTCCTGAATTTGGCACGACGTCTGGATCAGAGTCCTGTTTGTGCCGTGCTACAGTCGAACCTATTACAATTAAGTTCGGCACGGCAGAAGCACAACATCTGAACTCGGCCTTATTTGGCCAAAATTGTTCCTGGACTGACAAATGACCTGCTCAGAGAAAGTTATTCGCAGACGTAAATATACCAATAATCATGCTATACCTGAGACAAAAACTCAGTGAACTATACAATTTTTAAGATAATGAAGAATGGACAGACTTTACACCAGTCAACATCTGACCAACAGTTTTTCACTCTGCTCTTCAAATGACTACTACTCAGATAACACAAAAACCAGTCACCAACAAGCGCCATTTTTTACACAGACTTCTACAAATCCTTAAATGATAATGGTTCCTGTCGCCCACACACCTGCTCAACAGAATAAACGGCTTCACTAGGTGCAACCCGCTCATTAATTTCTGCAAGTTTCTCAGCAAATAACTTCCTATCCTCAGTGCAAACTATAGAGCTGATTGGAGTTCCCAGAGTATGGACGCCATACTTCTCAAGGATACCACTTGCTTGTAGCTCAATGCCGCAGTTCAGGGCTGTTTGACCACCAAATGACAGCAAGATCCCATCTGGATGTTCACTTTGAATAACCTAAATTATGAAGCAAAGTAAAGGTCAGTTTACTTTGTTTGAAATAACAATTATTGTTACTTTCAGACATTGTGAGGTCGACAGAAAATAATTTAAACGCTAGACATTTCAAAAAATTCTTACACAAGTGCTGTTTGTTCATCGATAAAAAACTCTTAGAGTATGTGCATGCTTGGATTTTCATATCACTGCCAAAAACTGTTAATCAAATCATTAATAATCAGTTTCATAAACAGTCGGCCACTGAAAGCTTAAGTTCAATTTTTATTACCTGAGTGACATAGTCAGCTGTGATGGGGAGAAAATACACTTTATCTGCTAGCCCCTTTGATGTTTGAACTGTTGCAATGTTGGGATTCACCAACACTGTCTGGATTCCTTCCTCTTTTAGAGCTTTAACAGCCTGCAAAAGTCAAGATTTATATGCAGTTAACTGCAATTTAATGAAGTTAACAATGAACATTGAGCGCTAGCGTTCTTTCGTAGTCGGCGGTGTTTCAACATGAGCATGCGCCAGAATTCCATGTGTTCTGGACTAAGGCACATGTTTAGCATTTGTGATTTTTTTCATGGAAAATCGGTCTCAAGGCTGTTCCCCTCATTTCCCTCCCTCTTTTTGACCGTTTACTCAGTATGGCAGGACTCTGTCTTCCCTTCTGCTGGGAGCTCATGGCTGAGTTGCCAGAATTTGCTGGCCATGGGAGCAGTCTCCATCTAGGAGCTGGCTGCCAAAAGTGGAAGTTCCTGGATGTCGCAACTGCCACATGCTCTGCAAGTGACAGTGCCAATCCCAATTCCTCCTTCAGGCAGTTTAAAGGGGACTCAATTGTGCTCTACAACATTTTACTGCCAGATACTTACTTGTGAAGAATACTATCAAAATCATACACGTTGTGTGATCTACATACATTTGCACATGTTTTGTATATCATTGTTTTAAAATTTTCCAATCTTGTTTGATTTTTTTACTTCCTTTTCTTTCAGATTATGAAAATCAATATGAGACAATGAAAAATGAAAATCAAACTGGTTTGAAAAATTCTTAACCAAAGATAAATTTAAACCACAACATTTAATTTCTCACCTGTGACCCAGAATAATCAAACTCCCCTGCCTGGCCAATAGACAAGCCTCCAGAACCTAAAATCATAACTTTCTTGGGTTTCTTTTCACTTGGAGATACCAATGGATCAAACTTAATCGCTTGCTGAATCCGTTCCTTAACTGATATCAAGGGTTCTTTATTTTGTTTGTATTGTCTCACTGTCGATAAAAAGATATCAAATAACATTTCCAAGTCCTGTGGCCCAGCCATGTGTTCTGGGTGAAACTGGACACTGTAGAACGGCTTGCTATTGTGTATGATGCCTTCATTTGTCTGGTCATTGGCATTTGTAAATAAAACAGACCAATCAGATGGCAGCGAGTTTGTGTCCACAGCAAAACCATGGTTCTGTGTTGTGATAAAACAACGATTTGTTCCATGATGTATACATGGAATATTGTGACCTCTGTTTCCATATCTACAAAGAAATCAAAGGAAACAACATCAACAGGTGAACAAAATAGCACAAAGAAACTAATCTACAAGAGATAAAATGCAGTGTTCTCATGGTTATGTGTTGATCATGCAGTCCTAACTCAAACACTGGGTGGAGTCAATATGTTGTGTTGTAATGCAAATCACTAGAACTCTTATAGTGTATATCTCTAATCTGAAATATAAAGTGATATCAATCTAACAAGATTTACAAAGGATATGAACTAGCATTCCATCCACTTCTTTAGAGTAGCAATACTCCTAGCTACTTCATGCTATGGAAACGGGAATTAAAAACTGACCTGTCACGCCACTAAGAGGGGTGTCGAATGATAAATTTGAGACTTTGCGAGATAGCGAGACTGAAATCTTTTCTGGGAGCCTAAGACTTACTTATTCAAGGCTACGAGACCCCTCCCGAAATTTGGGAGACACACATGTCTTGAAGCCACACCATTCACCACCCCAAAATGTACCAAATGGCTTTACTTTCTACTCTTAACTACAAAATAAATAGTTTGTTGTCACAGTCAAGTGCTTACTTCATTTTAAAGCTGGTACAACCAACTGCCAAGGCCAGGAGTTGATGTCCAAAGCAAATTCCAAAGAGAGGTTTGGGATTGGTGCGTTCAGTAAACTTTCTGATGTTGTTTATACTCTCAGTTGTGAATGTAGGGTCTCCTGGGCCATTGCTCAAGAAAATGCCATCACATTCTGAAAGTAGCAACATAAAACATTACGGGTATAACATTTTGCATGCTATGATTGGTCAAGTTCATTATCAGGGATGAAGAAAACGAAAAAAATAAGCCGGCTCATTAAAAGCCGGTATTTATCTCCCTTTCAGCTGGTGAAATTAGCTGGTAGCTGGCCCTGAGCTACATCCCTGCAATATATTTCTATAAAGCATGCTGCCTACATCATGATCTGCCTCACTGAACTAAAATGCCATACAATTTCTGCAATCCTTTTTGTAAAGTCAAGAGTTTACTTGCTCTTCTTTGTGCATTGCTGAGTTTTACAAGTACATGAAAAGTGCAAGAAGAACTTGACTATGCTTTGTGCTTCTCCACGCACTTCTCTCTCTTAAGTTCCAGCATGCTTATGTAACTCAACATTGCAACTGGACATGTTAACTATTCCCGTTCAATACTATTTAAGAATATTCAACCAAAGCAAAAGCAATCACAAAAAAATAATTAAGTTCAAATTAAATACAGGTAACAGATGCCAGGTATGGATCATAAACTTGAACAAGTCAGAGTTGGTTACCTCCTTTTTCGACATCTACATTAAAGTCGTAATTCCATGGAACAACTTTGACAGCAGCCCCTCTAGCTATTAAGCATCTTATTTGATTGTACTTTATTCCACAATCCACAGCAATGATTTTAAACTCGCCACTGGGGTTGTAAACCACTGGAGACTACAAACAAATTCAGCAACAGCAACAAAATATTAGCAACATGTTCAAGTATCCTAAGGCAAGTTTATATATATTTATATTTATTGCCATTAAATTGTAATAAATAAATAAATAAATATTGCAGATGAAAAGCAAGTACGCTACACAAACCTTTGATGAAACCTCTGCCACTAGGTTTCTTTGATTTGGATCATCAAATGGAACAGATTCCGGCTCAACACCTTTAATTACAACTTTCCCTAACATGGAACTTCCTTTTTCTCTAATCTTCTTTGTCAGTGCTCTTGTGTCAATACCTGAAGTGTAAGTTATTAGGGACTTAAACAGTTTATAGCTGCTGTTGTGATCAAAGGGGACAGAGCAGCCTTTACAGAATAAGAGTAATGGTACAATGCATATTACAATGAAACCTCCCCCAATAGACTCCTGCTATAGGCGGACACCTCCCGCATTAAAAAAGTATTGCATAATCAAACAGACATTTATTAAGAGGGCTTATAGAGATGTGGAGGCATCGTAACCTAATGGTTAGTATGCTGGACTCCGGATCAAGCAGTCTGAGTTCAAGAGCTGGCTGGGATCACTGCATTGTGTCCTTGCAAGGCAAGACACTTTACTCTCACAATGCCTCTCTCCAACCAGGTGTATAAATTGGTATTGGAACATTCCATACCTTGCATAG
This sequence comes from Meandrina meandrites, assembly GCA_963693305.1. Lineage (NCBI taxonomy): Eukaryota > Metazoa > Cnidaria > Anthozoa > Scleractinia > Meandrinidae > Meandrina > Meandrina meandrites. The sequence continues at coordinate 27,851,637 of OY855913.1, forward strand.
TTTGCCAGATAAGCACAAAAGCAACATCCACGAGGATTACTGTTACTTTACAGCACATAGGAAAATTCTAGATTTGAATGATATCTTACCGCTTATTCCAGGTATCCCCTCTTCTTTAAGCCATTGTGAAAGAGATTTCTTTGCATTCCAATGACTGTACTCTTCAACATAATCCCCTACAATCAATGCCGATGCCCAGATTTTGTCTGACTCAAGCTCTGCGGTTAAGCCATAAGAATCTTTCTTTCCTTCTGGCACTCCATAATTTCCAATCAGGGGATAAGTGAGGGTAAGAATTTGAGATCTGTACGATGGATCTGTAAGGGACTCTGGATATCCAATCATGCCTGTCTGAAACACTAAAGAAAAAAGCTACCATTTTAAGAACAGCACTGACTCCACAGTTTAAAATAAATATACACTGCATCTGTGTTTTTTTAACACTGTGTATGTTACTTCATAACTTTTTAGTGGCGATTTACAACCTTTCGGCCACCCTTGGGGAAATGGCACTTTCTTTTTGACTCCGGTCTGTCAGAGCTTGTTAAAAACAAAACCAAGCAACATGTATTACAACCTTGCTGGCCACTAGGTAGGGGTAAAAACAATAGAAAAACACTCAAAGGGACGGCAAAAAGGTGGCCATGGCTGCTTAATAGAGTTGGCCGAGTGAAATTCGTTATCATACGTGAAGATACTTTGCGTTCCAAAGTGTTATATCACAAATTTGTTTAGTGAAAAGAAAAAACTTTTAATGCTGTCGGAAATTGTCGAAAATCCCAATAACTCAAACCAAAAGTCTTCCCTCAGCCAACCCAATTTCTCGAACCAATTTTCATTTTCCATTGAGGTTCAAACATCAAAAAATCTGATCAATTTGTTCTTGTCAAGGTTGTTTTAGAGTTTGAATAAATGTTTGATTGAGTGAATTTGAGTGAACAAAAAGTGTAAATTTGTTCTAAAAAAAAGCCCGAGTTCACGCAGATATGCGTCTTGCTTTCACTAAACCTTCGCTTGGTGAAAAAACAACTTCCGGTAGCGTTCTGGTTTCCGCTTGTCCGTCATCCGGGAACTTCACAAATTATAAGTTCAAATGTTCCACGTGCGTAGCATTTGCTTGAGGTTTTATGTTTCTTAGCTTCGTAAATCTTCCACAAAATTCGAGTTCAATTCAATTTCTTAACTTTAACCTGTGATTTTCTTCGAATTTTAATATACAAAATTTAACTGAAAACGTGCGATGTAAAATACAAGTATACAGCGAATGATAAAGTCATCTCTTCGATCAATTTCAGCCGTGCGGTAAACAAATTGAATCCCGTTTACATCGAACGCGTTAGTTTCTGCCATTGACAGCCAAAAAACAACATAATGTTAATAAACGACAATGGTATTTGGTTTCCGATAGCTTTTTATGCAATTATTTTAAGTCGTTTTGGTTATTACTGAAAAGAAACACTTTCGTTGCCGCTAAAAAATCATCGCTCGCGCTCGCACTTTCGACACAACCACCCCAACAACAGCGTTTTTAACTTACCAACTTCGCCAGCAACACACTCGGAAGCCCCGAACAGCTTTCCTTTGTACACAGTTCCATCGTCTAGTATCAAACTCGCTAATTTCGTATGGTTTGATGACATTTTCCTCCCCTGTCAAAACTACGCCCGTGGCCAACTCGCCATTAGCCACTCTGAAGGAATAAGAAATTTGGCGCGTGATTTGACTACTCGAACCCAGCCTCCTGTCGTCCTGTGGCGGCGAGGTCGGCATGCGCACTTGACTCTTTTTTTCCAAATTGGAAAAAGTTGTAGATCAGGCCCGTAGCTAGGGGGGGGGGGGGGGGGGGGGGGGGGGCGATAAATAAATAAATAATAAAGGGAAATGGTATTTCTGTACTTCGTCAATTTACATTTAATGGGTCCACCATTTGAAGATTCGTGCGGCATATTTTTTACCAAATTGTGTGATTCTAGGTCATTTTAACGATACATTTTAACTAATGCCGTTCATAGTCAGCAAACCGACTCTGGCTGATTTATGTAATTACCATTTGACACCGAAATAAAGATATCTATCTTTTTCTAGTCTTCCTTTAAAAGAACTGCCGTCATTGTTAGTTAAATAAATTGTAAATTATGTTTACAAGGTTCTGTTTCTAAAACTACGTTTTGAATTTAAAAATGTACCAGAATTATTGTCCTTGGTGACTTCACCTTTATATGGCTTGTTTCCTAACAAAATGTCTTCAAAACGCACGAAATGCGGCCTCAGATAACCTATTTTTTCAAAATTTTCTGAGGGAGAATCCAGCAAAAATCCTGGCTACGGGCCTGTAGATGATATTTCATTCTTTATCATTGCTTTCGTATCTTTCCCCCCTAATTTCTGGTATGTAACCTGAAAAACAGTTGTTCCGGCATATTCAAAGTGGTCTGGTCAGAATGTAAGAGATAGTCTGTAGGCGATGTAAGTGAATGCGGTCGTGAATGGGACCGTGAATGCGTTAGGAAGCCCAGAGGATTTGAATTTAAAATCTGCACCTTCCTTTAACTTTTTACCTCATTACTCCCTCTGTAAGAAAGTGAGGGACGAGAGCCGGCTAATTTCAACCAAGCAATAAGATCTGGAAATCCAAGAAGATTGGTATGCATATCAAAGTGTAAGGAGCTAAATGTTTATCAATGATTTTGTGATCAAAGTTCGTTTTGGCGAGTCAATTAAGGTCAGCTCTCACACCTGTTACACTTGATTCTTGGATCCGTCGTTTGTTTTTCCGAACAACTTTACGTTCAACAAAACACACCGCACCAGTGAACATGTTTCGTCTTTCTTGCGACCTTGGCTACTACCTCGACTCCCATAAGCAGATCCATTGCGATTGGTTAATCTTTGCCTGCCTACGTAAGTCACCTGGGCCGGCTACGTTTGGGATGTGCTTCCGAGTACTTTGTTTTGAGCCACCTGGATAACACTTGTCTATAAAATCCCAGACGTCCCCTGAGATAGCATAAACGTTTGTGCATTGTAAGATTGTTAGTTAGTACTTGGACGCTAGCTGGAAGTAGCATTAAAGAAGCTGGAAGTAGCATTAAAGAAGCATTTAACGAAGCACATTTCTGGTACCTTCCGTAATAAGAGCGAGCGCCTTTCGACAAAAGCAATGTTCTGAGGCTGGGAATGCTGGAAGATCACGGCCTCTAACGCCAACAAGCTGGAGGTTTTTCAGACAAAATCCCTCCGTCGCATCCGAAGAATCTTCTGGCACCATAGCTTGCTGGCAGAACATTATCAGCAACAAAGAAGATCACGGCCTCTAACGCCAACAAACTTCCGTCGCATTCGAAAAATCTTCTGGCACAACATTATCAGCAACATTAAATGTAAGACCTTCAGAGAAAAACTAATTCACAGCCCATAGCACTATAAGTCAAAGTTAGTGAAGAAAAGGCGGTGAAGGTGGTTGGCCATGTGTGTAGAATGTCATCGTACGCACTGACCAAAACAGCCCCTTACTGTACACCCCAGGGTAAGAGAAATCGTGGTTGTCCAAAGGAGACCTGGGAGGAGTAGGGAGGAGGAGAGTGCAAAAGGAACTCAGAAAGAAAGAAAGTAAATCAGGAGCCAAAACAGTATCCGCGCCCTGAGTTTAGCAACATTGTGACATCACTTGTATGTTGTATACATGTCTGAAAGCGCGGTAGATTCTCTCTTGCTTTCACTACGTTCATTGATCATATTCTCGTGATCCATGCACTAGTACAGACGTAACAGAAAATACACATTCTACAGTATGAGGTACATGCATGTCCTCAGACATGCTTGTGGCATGTTTGCGGCATGCTTGTGGCTCCATGCTTTCAGTCATTGTAAGCTTTGTCACTGATTTTACCAGATTTTTAAATAGACAAAATATATATTTCTGGTCCGTTTTTTATTAAAAAAACTGCTATATGAGAGCACTGGAACTGCTAACGAGCATCTTTGATTGCAGATGGCTCGGATGGAAATGGATTACAACTTGAATTCAAAAAATCGATACTTTTAGCCGTAACTTGATTTCTATCCCCAAATTAAGGTACTATCTTCCTTTAGATGTTCAAAGATAACGTTTTTCATGAGGGTCCAAAATAAGCTTCTGCTAACGTCTTTTAAATATATATTGCAATTATCCTAGTAAGAACGGGCATATAGCTGCTATATCTGGCAACCAACCAACATACCACATTCCGATTGGCAAAGTGTAATAAGACAAACTAGTTTAGATGTCATTCCAGCCGAGCGAGATGCAAACACACCTTTGAAAAACCGCAGAAGATGAATGCCAGCACGGGTATCTGTATGTTATTACACAACCCTCGAAACATAAAGGATTTGTTTGGGGAGAACGGTTGATTTTTTTTTTCTTACACTGTCCTTACACTGTCTTACTAGGAATAAGCATATTAACAAGCACGAGGAGAACGAATAATTCGGCTTTTATTATTCCCATTATTATTTCTGTTTGTTGCATGTCATAGCGTAGAGGAAGCAACTGTTTGAATTCAAAAGCATCCAAAACGAACAAGGAGCTATTTCAAAAAGAAATAGTGTTTCGTTTCCAGCTTGCGGAAGGATAAGAATGACAAGGAACTTCCTGGTTTGCCCTTCTCTTGCCCTTTTTCATGGCTTCCTGCCAGCAAATAGGGATCGTGTCTTTGTTTGCGCTTGCAAGCGCTCTCATTGGCGGGAATTTTCTTCTTTCTCAGAATATAGCTTTAATGTTGACTTAACAATTAAACACGGAAAGAGCTTACTTTTCATTTTCGCCAAGACATCGCTTTAATCGAACTTAAAAGCATTGCAGTCGTCAGATATTTCTATTTGCAATGAATCTCAATTATTTTTGGTCTTGCTGACGATTATCTTCCTGATTTTTGAAGAACATATTTTTACGATATTGTTTGCCTTTGGTACACCGTGTTGACATTGTGGTTACGAGCGTTCTTCTGATTGGATAGTAGCTCTCACTGTGTAAATAGTTCGCATGGAATCCAAAACAATACCATTTCGTTTCTGAGGAAACGAAAGAAAAATGCAAAACGTTGACAAATATCTGACCCTCCTATATTTTGGGTATACCCCTAAACTATAGCTTAATTTGCCGCTCTTAATGTTTTGGTTTTTGACAGATATTTTCTTTGAAAGAGTAACGAGTTGCATAAGTTGCAACGGTTGTTAATCAGGTCGGGATTTCAAGTGACGGAGATGATCCAAGGAGTTTTGGGAGTTTGAAATTTTCGATTCCGGTATTTTTTGGGGTAGGAAAATTTGGCAAGTATTGTTTTTGGATGGCTTGATTTAAGTAGGCTGGGATTTTTTTTTGGTATTATAAACACTGGAAACCCTAGTAATTTTGGGTCTTAATCTTTGCCCCCATTCGATCATCCCCGTCACCTGAAATCCCAAGTACTCCCCCTGGGGTTCCGTTTATGCTTATACTCGAACTTCAGCTTGTGTTTATGCCAAGTAATAACCAGTGCCACATTTAAACCACAGATATTCCTGGCGACAACAGCGTAAGAATGTGTGACTGTTCTTGGTCTGTCCTATGTGCTTTTGTTTGTGCCCTGTGAAAACAAGCCTGAAAAGAGCTTCAATTGTAATTACGTTGAAACCAATTATTGTGTTCCGCAATATGTGCATGTGAAACTTTACCACGGCAAGTGAATGATAGGGTAAATAACGACTAATTCAAAATGATCACTTGTCGTTCTGTCTATGGTGATCACACCTGTAGATAAAGCTCTGGAGTCCCCTACAAATCTCTGTAGCAGGATGACCGTGTTGGATCAAGCTAACCGTCAGGTAGCATGAAAGAATGTGCTGACCAACAAAAAGCTTGGTCAAAAAATATATTACTTTTACAGCAACGATGATCATGTTTATGTGAACTGCTGTAGTGCAAAACATGTGCCCTTACCCTTACCCAACAAGTCTGTGCTATTATAATATTATTGATGACATCATTCCACAGTCACCCAGTACCCAGTAGTGTAGCAGCTCTCATAAGATTGTAATTCTACTGGTCCTCTAGTTAGCAGCTGCTATTGTTTTGGGGGCTAGGGGCATTGTTCTTGTTGTTTGTTCTATTGTTCTCTCAGCCACTCATAGTCACCACAGTCAATGCCATGAATGAATGCAAACCTTTTCCTGAGGACACTACCCTTAACACCAATTTCCATAAATCAATCAATTAAATTAAATCACAATGAAGGCATTAATTTCTTAAAATTTAATTCAATTGCAATCAAAAACATCTCAATGACACATTGCCTAGCAGTCAAATAACTGGAGCTCAGAAAGAAGCCGAGCACTTTAATGCAAAGACAAAAACCTGTAAAACATCATTATACAACACATAATGCACACTTTGCTTGTCAGAATTGAGTTTGTTTACTGTTAAAGAAGACTTGTATCGCTGGTACTAGTGATGGGCATCATGTTCAAGCTCAATTTTAATTGGATTGCCCTTTCTTAGAACAAACCAGTGACCACATTCGCAGCGTGTTGGCTCATCTAAAAAAATTTTCTTCCACACTATGGTGGTGGCATCTGGTTCACCTATAGATTCAAAAAAGTGTAAAAAGTTATCACGGTCATTCCCCAGGATTGCATTGCACATCCTTACTGTGCATAATTTCACATAATTTCATCTTTGAGGTCACTTGAACAGGGAAGGAATAAAAACCTATTGAAAGCCTGGCAGTTTTTTTGCAAATTCCTACTTGCTTGCCAAACGAAACAAGGTATCAATCCAAACAAGATTCAAGATTTGATTTAGTCATAATTTTTCATCTGAAGAGTGCAAGTCCATGAACTGATAACCTTGTTTCAGGGAAAAATACTTCGCCAGGTTTCACTATAACAAGTGAGTCTTCACAGCACCAAATTATAAGGCACTTACACACACATCCAATAATTCGGTCATCAAACATGGAAAAAACTTCAAGAGGTTTGTCTTTGGTTCCTGGTGGCCCAGAATATGGCTGCATGCTGAATGGATCCTACAGAGTTAAAGATTCAACAATGAGGACAATATGCATGCATGAAAACACTAATTTGTGCAGAAAACTTTTGTGCACAAATTGTGAAAGCAAACATAAGGGGACAAGTCATTGGGACAGGAGATAGGGATGCTGTAACAAGTCTCTTTGTGTAATGGGCGTCTTGTGGCTAATGATCACATGGTACAAAATAACACCTTGCTGGAGAGAAAGCAGCACGCTTGCACTTCCACAACAAAGCAACTTCAACCAGTCCTGCTTAACTCTCCTTTATTCTGAATATCTCAGAGTGGAGCTTGCCCTCAAGCATGGCTGCAAAGTGCTCTTTGACTTTGAGCTAAGGAGGCAGATGTACACAGTCTACACATCCCTGCAACTTTTCCTCTTCTGCATATCAGTAAGATGTCTCCCCTTTGTACAAAACAGTTTTCAATTGTAAGTACATGATCAAGCAGGACATTGCAGAACTGTGAAAGCCTGACTTGTAAGTTTACTTAAAGAAACTTAGGCCACACAGGATACACACCTCAATCCCAGCAGCCATAGCATCATATTCTTTCTTCTCTAGACCAGTGGCTTGTTCTGCATCAGTTGGGATGCTGTCTCCTGCAGCATATCTTGTGCCTGATAAATCACAACAGTATTAATACCACAAATCAAGCAATCAGATTTTGTCTTTCCATATATCTTCCAACAGGATTTGTTACAAATGTGTTGAAACAGAATAATAACATTGTAAAAGCTCTATTTAGCCCTGTCTGGAAGATCAAAATTTTAATAAGCTCCCCATCTCCATTATGCCCCGCCCCCCACCAGACGATAAATAATGACAAAGAAACAAGTCAATTTCATACTTTCAAGGTTACTCATCCACCACATTTACTTATTATTTTTACTATTTTGTGAGCAAGCACTAAAACATTAAACATCTGCTTTATTTCTTTTATGTGAACTCTAACTGATAATTTTATTATAGGATTGTGCAGTTCCAGAAAACATTCATACCCACCCCATGGAAGGTCAATGGAAATTCCGAGGGCGTGGGGGGTCTCAAAAGCCAAAATTTTTAAAGAAAAGTATGGGGCTTAACTGAAAATTCCAGCGTATCAAACTTTGCCTATTGTTATGGTTAGGATTGTTTTACACAATGAAGCCTTTGTTATCCGTCCGCAGGGATTTTTCTACTCGGTGTCGCGAAATTAGATTCGGGTCAAGTCGGATTCAGTCGGCAAATTTACACTGATGACATTTTGGTTTCTCACGGGAGCCTACAAAGGATAAATGTCGTTCCCTGAGCAGTATTTCTTGCTGACGTTCCTCTTGGTTAGGCTGACCCCTGATCGTGAGCCAGCAAAAGTAAAAGATAAAACACGACGAAGGTTTCACGAGGTTTTATGTTCAAAGCGTCTGCACGCATTCAGTTCGCAAGTTTGAATAAAACGTGAAGCGAGGTCCGTGTTCAAAGCGTCGTGCGGTTCGAATGTTCATAAGTTTGAATAAAAAGTTAAGCGAGGACAGCGACGTTTCATGTTCAAAGCATCTATTCACGTCTTCACAAGTTTAAATAAAAAGTTAAACACGGTTTTATGTTCAAAGCGTCTGCTCGCATTTTCACAAGTTTGAATAAAACGTTAAGCGAGGTTCGTGTTCAAAGCGTCGTGCGGTTCGAATGTTCACAAGTTTGAATAAAAAGTTAAGCGAGGACAGCGACGTTTCATGTTCAAAGCATCTATTCACGTCTTCACAAGTTTGAATAAAAAGTTAAACACGGTTTTATGTTCAAAGCGTCTGCTCGCATTTTCACAAGTTTGAATAAAACGTTAAGCGAGGTTCGTGTTCAAAGCGTCGTGCGGTTCGAATGTTCACAAGTTTGAATAAAAAGTTAAGCGAGGACAGCGACGTTTCATGTTCAAAGCATCTATTCACGTCTTCACAAGTTTGATTAAAAAGTTAAACACGGTTTTGTGTTCAAAGCGTCTGCTCGCATTTTCACAAGTTTGAATAAAACGTTAAGCGAGGTTCGTGTTCAAAGCGTCGTGCGGTTCGAATGTTCACAAGTTTGAATAAAAAGTTAAGCGAGGACAGCGACGTTTCATGTTCAAAGCATCTATTCACGTCTTCACAAGTTTGAATAAAAAGTTAAACACGGTTTTATGTTCAAAGCGTCTGCTCGCATTTTCACAAGTTTGAATAAAACGTTAAGCGAGGTTCGTGTTCAAAGCGTCGTGCGGTTCGAATGTTCACAAGTTTGAATAAAAAGTTAAGCGAGGACGGCGACGTTTCATGTTCAAAGCATCTATTCACGTCTTCACAAGTTTGATTAAAAAGTTAAACACGGTTTTATGTTCAAAGCGTCTGCTCGCATTTTCACAAGTTTGAATAAAACGTTAAGCGAGGTTCGTGTTCAAAGCGTCGTGCGGTTCAAATGTTCACAAGTTTGAATAAAAAGTTAAGCGAGGACGGCGACGTTTCATGTTCAAAGCATCTATTCACGTCTTCACAAGTTTGACTCAAAAATTAAGCGTGGCTCATGTTCAAAGCGTCGTGCGGTTTGAATGTTCACAAGTTTAAGTAAAAAGTTAAGCGAGGTTTTGTGTTCAACGCTTTGGTTTGCATCTTCACAAATATCAATAAAAAATCAAGCGATGTGTTGGAAGGGATTTAGGCGGCGGTTGATAATTTATGACCGAAAGGATAATTGCAAAATAACGCGCGAATTTTAAACGACTTAACTGGAACTAGTTAAATAACTTCCAAGTTCGATTGCGAAAGCGTCGGTTCGCATCTTCACAAGTTTGACTCAAAAGTTAAGCGTGGCTCATGTTCAAAGCGTCGTGCGGTTTGAATGTTTACAAGTTTAAGTAAAAAGTTAAGCGAGGTTTTGTGTTCAACGCTTCGTTTTGCATCTTCATAAATATGAATAAAAAGTTAAGCGATGTGTTGGAAGGGATTTAGGCGGCGGTTGATAATTTATGACCGTAAAGATAATTGCAAAATAACGCGCGAATTTTAAACGACTTAACTGGAACTAGTTAAATAACTTCCAAGTTCGATTGCAAAAGCACTATTGTGGCCAGAAAAAAGATCGCATAACTTATATAAGTTGTATTTAGCTCAGGAGAGTGAATTCAGGAAGAAGCTGCGGTTGTTATGGCTCACAAACGTTCCGAAAGTTTTGATCAGCATTCAGTGTTCTTTTATGGGAACTATATCGCGTAACTTTTCACTTCCTTACTGTCAAGACATCGCTCTTCTTGTCACAAACTTCCCCACCCCACTCCCCAGCTATAGATGTGTCCAACAATCTACAACAATCATTGCCGCACCCTCCCCTGCAAAGGCTGGGTTTTTAACACTTATCGCTTCCGAAGATTTTTGAATTTCGCGCTCGGTGAGCTAGTTACGCGTCGATGATTCCTAACCTTTGTCTTACAAACAATAGCAGCCCTTTCCTTCAAACAATAGGAGATGCCATAAAAGGAGTAAGACTGATAAAAGTCAAGCCGACAATCCTAACCAAAAGCTTGATACGGGGGTGAGGGGATTCAAACCAAAAAACCTTCCGTGAGAGGGGTATGGATATTTTCTGGAGCAACACATTTGAAAAAAAACACCCCTGTCTAATAAGACCCCCCACCACTCCATTAAGCCCCCCCCCCCCCCCCTCCTCTCTCTCTTCTCCCTGCCACACACATAAAAGGTCATAAAAAGAAATAACCTGGGTGAAATTAGGAATTTAAAGTTTTTACACAATCTGTTATTTCCCTGTGAAGAGGTCGTTAATTTTAGAGGGTCACTAATTGTCGGATTTACTTTATTTGATTATGGTCACATAGAAATCTTGCCCTTAGGACTCTCGGTTACAAGCCAATCTCATTACCTGCGCTGAAGTTGGTCTAACATTAACCATTGCAAAATGGAAATTAAAATGCCAAGTCCATCAACAAAATTTAATTTCTAAATTAAACGATTGAACTGGCGATTTTATTAAACACCTTGTAAACATTGTCCTTTGAGATTGGTAGTGTGTACACTGTACGTTTTGGATAAAAGTTTAAAGTGGAAGTTAATTGCTTGACCATTAATTTAATACGCCATGCCAATGATCACGTCTTTATTAAACGTCTCCTAGTAATAAATATCCGAGCCTTTCGTTAGAATATATAAAACACCCAGATAAATGTGCAAAATTAAAACTGGAAATTTTAGTAAAGAGAAAGTAACAGGTATAGATTCGTATTCTAGTAAATATGACACCCGGCAAAATCAAAGCGAATTGCATGTCTGTTATCTTTCCCAATCCAAACATGATGCAAATAGGGAACTACTCAACTTACTTGTAAGAGAGAGTCCCCTAGAAAAAACTGCTGGGCATGTTCTGGTAATAACTGCTCTCAAAGCAGGCTGCATGGTCGACAACTTCCCTTTTGCCAATATACGAAGCGAAACCGCCATCTTAACTCTACGGTGTTCCCGGATGTTATCTCAGCAGTCGATATCCCGTATAATCGCTCCAGCCTCTCTTTTCCAGTTTTATAGGATGCTTCATGTGTCATACATGAGGCTATATTGGCGAAGAGCGAGATCAAAACAAGGAAAGATGTACGAGATATTTTGTAACCGATTGTACATGTTCTTGCAGATACTGATAAGCTTTAACTACTATCAAGAAACAGTTGGCGATTCAGGTTTACCGAAAGATAGCAACACGGTTGTTGGAAAACCTCAGCTTGGTGAGAAAAAGTGTAATTTGCCTCGGGTTTCCGGGAGTGTACACCGTTAGCTTTATAGACTCTTTCAACAGGGTATCATTTTTGGAAGCACGTTAAATGAGCAGGGTATCAATATTTCGCAGTAGATATGTCAGATATGAAAATAAGGGGAGTAAGGGAACAAAGTTCCAAGGGGCTGGTTACTCCTGGCCTTTTACTGACTGAGGGGTTTTAAACCATGGGTTTGCAAATGAAAGTGTCTTACCCTGTCGGATTTCAACTGGTTGCAAAGGGGATCTATGATCTCATCATTTTTCCACTGCCTGAATATGTACCTCTCCAAGTAGACTGCGGGTCACCTGGCCAGGGAGGGTGGGGGGGGGGGGGGGGGGCAGTACCGTTTTCAGCCTCCAGGCATATAAAAGAGTAAGGATTTCCCGAGTTGGAGTATACAAAAGGGTGGGGAAAACTCATTTACTACGCATTTAAAAGCTTGAACAGGCCCACCAAACAGCCGATTCATTCAAGTAGTTTAATGGGTTATTCAAGTGAAAGTTATGTGAAGAGATGTAACAATCCTTCTGTAGGTATGTAAAAGGGGCACCATTTTCCATGGAAGGTATATGAAGGGGTACCTATTCTGTCAACTGAAAAATGTTATATGAAAAGGTTAGAGTTTGGACATCAGGGCGGAGCCTTCCTGAAAATTTGGAGTAGCCCCAATGAGTGCAAGTCATGCTGAGGTCTTGGGCATGGATTATTTCAAAATTGTGCAGCCTAGTGACATTATAGAATCTTATTTGGCATTTGTTAACTAGCATTTTCAAACTCATTAATAATTTGAAATCTGTTCTTAATTAGCATAGATTATTAAGATTTTATTTCTCTGTGATTGAGAAGATATATCAAACACTCGTGAGAGTGTTTCATCACGTCCAAACACCTCAAAGTTTGTCAAAAATATTCCGCTACCCGTCATATTTTCAACTCTCTTCTCAGTGTTTGAAAATGTGATGAAACACTCTCATAGTTTGAATTAATGAAGAACCTTGGTGTAGACTTTGTAAAACCATACTTTCAGTGTGGGATGTTCATGGAATGTGCCCTGCCCTCCTTGGTAATGGTAACCGTGGCTGAGCTAAAGCCCAGATCGCACAGTTCAGATGCCTACCTTTCTTTGGCTCACAGTCCAAGTCGCAATAAGTTGCAAACTTGCAAACCAATATTGAGGGGGCAGATGGGGGCTTATCTACCCCCAACAAACTGTGTTCCATTGCAGTTCTTACACAAAACTCTTTTCTCATTTCAGATTTGACTGTAGGAATCAGTGTTGGACTTTTTGTTTTGTTTGTTGGGATGGCAATCTACATTTACAAACCAAGGAAAAGGACTGTCAGAGGGCTTTACACTGCTGTAGACCAACCCATGCCTGTTTGAATTAAAAAAACATAGATTGGCTAAAATGGACAAGATTTTAACGTGATATCTTATTTTGTTAATATATTTTGATGGGGTAGACAGTGCAGAAATTGCACTATCTTTCTAAATCTGAGAGAATTGCAGTGCTACTGAACAGTTACTTACCTTCAAGAGATACAAATGGTATGACTACAGTGTCGCTGAACAGTGGAAACAGATTGGTTATGTCCATTCATCAACCCTGGCCAGTGGACAGCTAGGCTTGCCACAAATCAACTCTTATGAGCGAGGAGTCTCATAAAATGGTCTAGTGGACGGCCAAGTCAAAGTTTTTTTGCAAGGGTAGCAACGTTCATTTAAAAAAACCAACCTGCAGATCATACAACGGGTGAGGGCTGTAACAGATGGTGTTTAAAGAATACCTTGTGAATGTCTAAACATTCAGATTCTTAGGATTTTCCCATTTCTTTCTTTTTAGCAAGTTTTGTGTTGTTTCCCATACTTTTTGAAATGCACCAATATCATATTTATGTTTTTCTGCTAAGTTTTTAGTCTCTTAAATCCCGGTAGTTTCATTAAATTCACAGTCAAATTTAATTTGCTGTTCTCCTGAAAGAGCATTTTTAATCATATTATAATGAGTTGTCACCCCTTTTGATCATCCAGGAGTCCAAAGATGACCAAAGACGGGTACGGAACAAAAAAGCAAGTAACTGTTACTGATGAGAACCAGAGATATACGAGAACATGATTTAAAATGTTGTTTTGAGAGATAATCAAATGAGCAGGAATTCAAAATAAAATGCAACTCTAGTAAATAACTATTTAAAACTCTTTTATTTACAAATTGATATAAAAATAAACTAACAGAGATATAAATTTCCAATTAAAGTGTATAGGTCACTACACAACTATGTATTATGTACTTCTTAATAATTATTATGGAAGTTAGCATCAGCAATTAAACATGGCTTCACTAAATCAACAAGAGCCCCAAAGACTGTGTGTTTCATTCCTCTAAATTTTTAATTATATTATCTAGTATGACTTCTCCGCAAATTACAAAGGTATTTTCCTTAGAATGCTTACAGAAACTGAGTAAATATAAAAAGATAATATTACAGTTATAAGCCCCTTCTGGAACTGTAAATAAAACTTGTAAGTGCTTCACTAGAGGAAGTGAAGAGAACAATAATTAACTTGAAAGTTATTTGATTTCTTGCACCCTTGCACATTTCCAGAAACATCATTACAAGTAGTTTAATTTGTGATACCACACACTGCTCTGTCATGAGGATGGCTGCCCACCATCAATCTCTCTCCACTATTACCCACTAAACCCAATTAATATTCCCTTGTGGAAGTACAAAGCCAATTATATTTTGGGTTCTATGTATTGGAATCTAAGGTATAAAAAATTAATGTGATGCTGGGCTGATGTATTTAACTATTTATTTAACTTATTTTGTTGTCCCTCATTTAATAATCTTCAGAAAACTGATATTTCTAATCCAACAAGGATTCACCTGGCCTAGTTACAATCTAGCAATAGTGTCTAGCAATCCCAATCATTACAGCCAAGCGTATCGAACCGTAGCCACCCTACTAAGTTTTTGACATCTTTTTCACAAGTTTTTGATTAGTTTGATGGCTTCCGGTTGCACAACGGTTCATACGAACGATCTGTGAAACATACAGTTTCAACCGGTTGTACAAACCCAGAAGACATTTCCTGTATGAAAAGTTAAGTTTGACCAAATTTTTGTCGGCATAAAATTTATTTATCGCCAGTTGAACTTGGCATAATCGCTCATGCGAAACGTTGTTTAAAACCCTTTCAAACTCTGATGTTTGAAGACGAATCATGCAACGGTTGATCCCCTGCCTTCCATATTTCAAGGCATCTGATTGGTAGTTTAAAGCAACAGAAGCCGTAAAACTCATCAAAGTAATAAAAGACTTGTCAAAAAGATGTCAAAAACTTTGTTGGATGGCTTAACGGTTGGAGGTGTTTGACTGTAACAGCACTCATAATGAACTTATCAATATCATCAATATTGTCATGGTACAAGCTAAACCTACAACAACTTTCACAATAATCGTCTTGTTGCTTTTAAAAAGACAACCAGAAATAATTTGGACACTTTGCCGGTGTGTAACCATGGCAATCTACATTTAATTTAAAGTGCTCTACTTTCTTCTGATACTGATACAACAATCTTAAAGAAAATGTTCTCTTTTTACCTAACATCTTCATCTAAATCAATGACAGTTGGTCATTGTCTGTACTAACCCCTTGAAATCCCACCTGTTGGTTGAGTTATTATGAAAATGAATGATACATTGTGTGGACATGTTGCTGCAAAATTTTTCTACCACTTTGGCCTCAACTTTAGTATTACTACAACAAACTAATTAATTAAGTTTGTACAATGCAAAATAGGCAAACATTTGGTGTTACAATTATTTTTAGTTTGCTACAGTGCTGTGTGCCATACCATTGCCACCTGATAAAGTTTTTGATTAATTTTCGACAACTTTTAACTTTCTGAAGGCTTTCGCTTGAACTGGCCAATAAAAGTGCAAGAACTGTGAGATGCAGAGTTGTCAAGTTCCATGTTTGCTCTATGACAATTGAAAACTCTGCCTCTGTCACTTCTAGCATTGTTATTGGCCAGTTAAAACAGACTCGGAAAGTTGCAAAAAATTAATCTCAAGTGGCAGCAGTATGGCACATAGGACCGTAATGCCTGCAGAAAAACTGACTTGGAGCTAGAAGTCTGGGGCGTTTCGGCTAGCGAAATCAGATGGCAGCAAAAAATCAGCTAGGTTAAAAGAAACCTGGCACCTGATTCAACACTTACCAGTAATGAGACATGCTAACAGACAAAAAGATAGAATAAAATTATGGCCTCAAGAAAACATGCAACTAATTAAAATTAACAAGCATTTCGCATACATGCATTCATGCATTAATATTTAACTATAAAATAACTATACTATCAAACAAGCATGCAAGTTGTGTATGCACTTATAACAAAATCCCATTTTTTCTTGAGGAAAACTACTAACCATCAAAATTATCGTGAATATTTTTATGTCTATTCTATATTATTAACAATTATACTGAGCAAGGGTTGGATATGTGGATAGGCAATAATTAGAAGTGTAGCACCGAGTTGGCTATAACATCTCATATCCAACAAGTGCAAGTGGAATAATTAAAAAACACCCAAAGAACTGCAATATTTGAGCTCCCAGCTGTTCTTGGGGATGCATACATAAGCGATATTTGTGGTCCATGCTCATACACCATGGCCTGTAAACCAATCAAAACTCAGAATTGCAGTATACCATGGCTAGTTTTTAAAAATGTCCATTATTAATAAAAGTACACAAGCTAGTAGTGAAAATTTTTCAAAGAATTGACAATTTTCAGTGATCAGCACAAAATCTTAAAGATGCCAGGCATTTTATTTTGAAATTTCTACTGATTAAGCATTTTTATCATCAAAATGGTGTATTGATCCCAATTAATTTATTTGTATTTTCCAAGGCATCATGTATGAGGTTTATAGCATTCATTTATTTTGAATTGAGTTGACTTCAAGCTGTGTACTATATTTTTATACAAAATATGAAATTTGAAAAGCACTTCATTCTTTACTGGTCTCCACTAAGTCAAATAACAATACAGAATTGTTTACAGTCAAAATTCCAGTGAGTGCCACCTAGTAGCGACACTGCGTTAGCGAGACTGCATTATTCATTTCAAACATTCAAATTAGTTTGAATTTTGCAAATCAACTGTGAACACGTCAAAAATAAACCAATCAGATTGGTTTATTTTTGACTTGTTCACATGTTCATGGTTGGATGATTTGCAATATTCAAACTTGATTTGAGTGTTTGAAACAAATAATGCAGTCTCGCCATAATCAAAACTATTATCAAATACTAGGCGGCATGCACTCAGATTCTGACTGAAAGACAATTTAATTATCTATACTTAATTCATCAAGGATACATTTGCTGAAAATTCTCCACCCTTTCCTTACTCAATTAGGAAAAAAACTGCCTACTTTTTTTATCTTAAAAAATATTTTGACTGTTTTTTTTTCTTTAAAAAAACTTTGTTGGGATATAGTGACATGTAAAGAAAAAAAAAGCTCCAAATAAAACAGCTGCCAAATAATTGTCTTCATTAATCTAATTTCAGTTTTATAAGTTTAAAATAATATTGCAGCTTAAACTTTGAAGAAGAACATTACACACATACTCTGACTTGACTGCAAACTTATGCAAGCTTGCTAATATAGTTGCTTTTGTGTAAAATGAAAATCAACAATTTGACTTGGATTCCAAATTAAATTTAATTTAGCATTTACTAACTAAAAGTGATTACTTTTTTGTGCAAAGTACAGCGGATTGAGGTTGAGTGTTTAACGGCCTCAGTTGTCGTGTTCATTGTCACGGCTGAATTGATTGCATTGCGAGGCAAAATGACAGACATTGCTAGGTGGGAATGCCAACGTTCTGCCTGGGAAAACCACAACATGCTTTTTCCCAGACAGAAGGTCGTCATTCCTGCCTAGCAACGTCTGTCATTTTGCCTCGCAATGCAATCAATTCAACTGTGACAATGAACACGACAACTGAGGCTGCTAAATGCTCAACCTCAATCCGCTGTAACTGGGTAGACTAGACAAGCACGCAGTGATTTCACCTACACAAACTGAATGACACTATTTATCCAACTCCTTGTACTGCTTTGGATCCGTCTGATAGAAATCCTCCAGTTGCCATTGAAGAGTTTCAAATGTGGGTCGTTCCTGAGGTTCCTTTCGCCAACAAGCCATCATAATCTCATACAACTTGTCAGGACACAAGTTTGGTTTCGGCATTCTGTAGCCACGATCAACATCTTCAACAACCTTAAACAAAAAGTTACCAAACTTAGCATTAGCATTGTACAAGGTAAGAAGTTTCATTGGCAGTGTCATTTTTCCACAGATCCTGTCTAGCTTGCTGTAAATAAATGAGCACTTCCAAATTTTCAGATATGAAGACAGACCTTGCCTATGGTACTTGAGAGCTTAGATTTGGATCCAGGGAAAATGGTGACTGTGTCCCGATAACACAAGCACCAAAGGTGGAAGCTCCCCTAGCAGGTTAATGTTTAGATTTTTACTCAATAAAGCACCATTTTCTTGCACCATTTTGAGTCACTCTGACAAGATGTTGACCAGTTAATATAATTATGTTAAATAAATGTTAATTTCCATATTGTAATGAATATGAAGTAAGCCAATTCTGTCATGTTTTTTATATTTAACACTTGGAAAGTTTTTTAACTCTTAAAAATAGATTTATTATAAAATCTGACCAATTTCATAAAACAATGTCAAATAGCCTAAATCCATTCCTGGGGATGTCGTTGATTTTCGACAACATTGACTGAGAGATCTTTCATATGCATTCTTATATATGTACTGCTGAAGCACTCATGGTTGATGGTTTTTTTATGAGTTGCAATAAGTTTATAACTTTGCATGTGTTTTGGTGGATCTCCATGTTACAACAGAGATCCCCCAGTTTGATTTGAAAAACTCAACAGATTTCTAGTTTATAAAGGTTGGCAGTCCTGTGAAAATTTAGGATCAGACAAGCAAAATGGCACTATATATTGGTTCTGAACTAAAAGATAGTACAGTGTAATACTTTTAGCCCAAAGACAAGTCCGATTGGCTAAGGTAATCCTTGCAAATTTCTTTTTCTTTTTAGTGTGCAAATTCAAGCCTTGGACAAGAATAGGTTGAGACTAGTGAAAGGAGGCTCCATCTACACTAGCAAGTCTCAACAAACGTTTTGCAAAGGCCAAACTTAACATTAATGTTATTTTCTTTTCATCCTATCAATTTAAACCACTTTCCTGCATAACACTTCTTACCTGCCTATTATTCATCCCTGCATAGGGTACTCGGCCATATGTCACCAACTCGGTCAAGAGGATTCCAAATGACCACACATCAGACTTGATGGAAAACTGATTCTTGAGGCATGCTTCTGGGGCAGTCCATTTTATGGGGAACTTTGCTCCTTCATGGGCTTCATAGATGTCTTCATCAATGGCCCTTGATAGACCAAAATCTGCGACCTTAACACTGTTATGATTTCCAACCAGAATGTTTCTTGCTGCCAAATCTCTATGGACATAGTTGTGCTTCTCTAGAAAAGCCATGCCTGCAGCAACTTGGGAAGACATGTCAATCAGCTCTTCCATCTTTCTCTTTCGTCCTTCATCACCACGCAGATATTCAAGTAAGCTACCCTTTGGCATCAGCTCTGTAACAATGTAAATTGGCTCCTCTTTGGAACAAATCGCATAAAGTTGTACCAGCTTTTCATGGATCAACTTCTTCATAAGCTCAGCCTCTTCCAGAAATGCTTTGGGATTCATTGTGCCCGGCTTCAATGTTTTTATGGCCACAGGAGTGGTGTCATTCCAAACCCCTTCCCACACCTCGCCAAAGTTGCCAGCTCCAAGACGACGAATAAGCCTGAGTGCGTGACGAGATATTTCCCATGCATCTACAGTGTTGTAAGAGAGGCCGACAGTCTGTGGTTTCTCAGCCTAAGAAAAGAAAAGAAACATAAAAATTAATATCCATCAATTTTCCTGAATATAGTTTGCTGTATTACCCAAACATCTAATAAAATTACATATGAATAGAAATTATAAGCTTTTCATAAACAACACTAACCTTGATACATGCTAGTTTAAGAACATCACACAATCCATCAGCATTTTTGGAATAATGAAGAACCAAATCTGATAAATTGGGAAATGGATTATTGTGGGCTATAAAGAAACTGCCATTTTCGGTGGTACGAATCTTGTAATGCTTCACCATGTCACCGTCCCTCATTGACAAAGCATAGCCACCTTTGTCACTGTCACGCACCAAGAATGCTCCATGTTCATTAGGAGGTGCCTTTAGTGTCTTTTCTGCCTCTGGTCGCTTTATTTCCCCAAAATACCAGCTAGATACAAAAAAAGAAAAAATACAGTTTAGAAGATATATATTAATCTTAAAGATGTGTTTGTTGTCCATCATGGTGTAAGATAGGAAAGATGAACGTTTATTCATTTGCCTCACAATGGAATTGCTTTGAGTTGTTGATCGCGACATTTCGACTGCAATACTGCTACTCTTCATCAGGTGATGATGATGATGATGACTGAGGGTCCCCTATACTTTTTACGTGAAGTGTGATTGGAGTTATTTATTTTTCCATGAAACGTGATTGAAGCTTTTATTTTTTCGTGACTTGTGATTGCCAATTTCAAGATCTTTTCATGTGCATGTGAAAGCAATTTTTAACTTAAACGTGACCCGTGAACGAAGAGTTGAATTTGACGTGATTGGTAAATCATATCTTGTTTTGCGTGGCTTAATTATCATTTCTTTCAGTGTTCTAGTAAATGTACGTCTTTGTTTTCAGTTCTGTGGTTGGGTTTTGAACAGAGGAAACTTTGTAAGCTATCGAGACGCGATATGCAACACTCCAATCAAATTTCTGCGGTTTTACGCCTTCAGAGCACTAAAGTCTAAACTGGGATCGCCTTGATTTTTGCAAAAACATTTTGGTAATTATTCATGACGCGTGAAAAGGCCGAATATTTTTACGTGATTCAGTTTTGTTAAGGGGTATAGGGGACCCTCATGACTAGCAGTATTACAGTCGGAATGTCCCGACCAATAACTCAAAGCGATTCCATCATGAGAGTGTAGCTACAGTTGCGCGCGAAACTAAAGAGCTAAGGTAGTGTGAATGATTACAACGAAATTGCACGCACTTTACATGGCGCATGCATTCTGTTATTTTAAGTCTTTGGTGCTTTGTTGTAATTATTAAATTTTAACGGTTTGTTAGGGTTTGTGGTTTAAGAATATGGTTACCCTTCATTTAATGTTTCTTAACAGCATTTGTTTAGGTTATTTTAATTAAAGGTTTGCATTTATATATTTCAAGAAGCTCGCGCTAGTTTAATAATTTTTAGAAAGTTCGACAATGTTGCGAATGATTATTAAAAATATATCAATCCCTATACCGGTAATGCAATCCTTTGTGAACTAAAACAAATGTTTCAATTTTCAATTTAGCCTGCGAATACAGCCGCCTTTCACTTGCTCCCGCTACTATGTGCGAAACGCGAGGAGAGACGTCTGCGATTCGCGGCAAGAAATTCCATACTGATGACGTAAATCTGTCCGGAATCCGGACAGGAGCTCTTATTGGTCAACTAGGTAATTTGCATAATGTATGTGAAATATAACGCCGGGTCAACGCCGGGTGTTATTGTGGACCAAAAGTACACCGGGTGGCGGGCGGCAGGATTATGAAGATACACCGGAGCAATAACTTAAAACTTACATTTCTCTGATTTCTTACTTCATACCTTATTGTTGGAAGACTTAAGCAGGGTGCTTCTTGAACGTCTTTAAAGACTTTCAGGAAAGATCCGCCACTGCAGCCATTTCAAAACGTTCACATAAATTTTGACACCCGTGGGTTTTATTGTTGACACAAACGCCGACAAAATCACAAAAGGTACAGCCAACAAAATATGAAATACGAATAATCTGAAAGGACGGTTACGAAGCATAAATTCTACAGACAAACATAATTTAATGAACAGGGGCTAGAGAAAAGAATTAGCGAGATTTACTAAACCATTTAGGACCATTTAGTGATTTCACAGCTTCGTTTTTCAAATCTTAGCTTATGTGCAACTCTTATAGGGATTTTCGTGACAAGGTTGTCCGCTGTGTATGCGTCCTTGACTGCCTTGAAAGTGTTTGTGTTCAATCAATAATATTATTCAATGAATCTATTCTTCGAGCAGTGAGCTAGCAATGGGCAACTGAAAATGATTGCATTAATAATGCGAGACCAACTGCGTGTGTTCCGGAAATCTAATTAGCGGTAAACGTCATCAGTATGGAATTTTTGGCCGTGAATCGCAGACGTCTCTCTCGCGAAATGCCAAACCGGCCGGGAGCGATGAGAGGCGGCTGTATTCGCAGGCTACTCCTGCACAAGACATCTGAGATTGAACCAAAAAAAAATCCAAATTTAGAACACATGTAGAATTAAGGTGATTATTGGTTGACCATCCTAGAGAATATAAAATAAATCCACTAGCATCCAGAGGTGATAAAAAATACTCCCATGCAGGCAAATAACCACAAGATAATCCATCTTCCATTATAGTCCATCTTAGAAGATCATTGACTTGGAACCTTAATTTATGGCTTTTAGAAATTTTCATACCTGGTTTAAACATGTTTTAATTTAGTTGGTAATTTTGGGAATTACTGGGAACCAAGGATTGTTCAAACATTCACTGCTGAGGCAAGTGAACCTCCCACGCACTTGAGGTTTTGACAGTGTTAACCAATTTGCAAGGGTGCACAGTGAATCCCTTGGGACCAAGTTTGATTTACATAATTATGAGGAAGCAAGGCTTGTGGCTGAAATCCAGCTAGTGTTAATCATGGTACGTTTTTTTATTATTATTATTTTTATTGTTAGTTTTCTTTAGATGTTATTTTCCTTGACCTAACTACCGGGGTACCATATCTATAGCTTCCTGCCTAATAGACTTCATCATGGGGACAATTTGGTCTGTCAAGTATGTTGTATAATTAATTTTAAAAAAATCATGCACGGTGCAAATATATGCCACAACATGTACATGTTCAGGCATAACTTCGCTTTTTTACTGTCAAAGATGTGGTGTACACAATTACTTTGAAACCCCTTAAAGATCTGGTACGAGAAAAAGTTAAAAAACAGAGATCTGTTAACTTTCAACAAGTTAAAGGCAACTAAAGTTACTGAATTTCCGGGTGTTCGATCAAACTTCAGGAACTTGACGAATCATAAATGTAACATTATACTATATTTCACTTTTTATACTTCAAACTAACTTACTATGCGTTTGGCAAAAATATCCCTTAAAGCAGTGCTAAATCAAAGGATTACCAATCAACGATAAAATTGAGACGGAGCTGATTCGAGCTTCAACATGAATTCCAAAATAAGATATTTATCTGACCTCTTGGTCAATTCACAACATTCCAAACCCGTCTATAGCAAATAACTTTGACTTTCGCGTGTCCATG
This sequence comes from Meandrina meandrites, assembly GCA_963693305.1. Taxonomy (NCBI): domain Eukaryota; kingdom Metazoa; phylum Cnidaria; class Anthozoa; order Scleractinia; family Meandrinidae; genus Meandrina; species Meandrina meandrites. The sequence continues at coordinate 27,875,004 of OY855913.1, forward strand.
CCACACTCTCTTCCTTTTGTAAATAGCTATCTCTGTACTAAAATATATATGTATGTCGAATTCACTTACTCTTCTGCTTCCAGAGATTGATATTTAGCTACATAGTTGCTTGGAATGAAGCCTTCTTGGCCACTTTCGCGAGATCGGGCCCTCCACCAGTCGTTGCCCAAATCCTCTGGGTTTACTTCAAGAATGTCGGTCTTTTGAAAACTTAAATCTTCCTCCGTTCGTGCATCGTAGTCATAAAGAGCAATGTAGAGTGGTTTTATAGCAACTGGACTGGGTTCTGGAACCGGTGAGCTCGGCGGTTCTGGTACGTATCTACTATCACTTGGTGTCGCGGGTACGGTCGCATCCACCTCCGCTGTAATTTCTTTCAAGCTTCTCGTGGAGTTTGGGACATTTTGCCCGTTTTTGGCGTCTCCTTTTCCGTCCACTTGGGACTCTTTGCCCATGCAGCTTCCCATGGCTAAGATGGAACCAAGACTAGCACCTAAAACGGCCTATAGTTTACACCCTGTTCGCTGAATGATCGAGCGCTTGATCAAACTTTCTCAAGGTGTTCTTGGTCACAGTTCCGGGATTGCGCACTCCCACTCTTATCTCTGCCCAGGCCTTCACCTTCCAATCTGGTCGAATGCACTCTGGTAACTAGTTCCCCTCCCAGCCTTGCGCATTGAATCACCTTCGGTTTCCTCCCTCGAGATCAACATTGCTTGAAAAGTTATTCCAGCATTTCTACCTAGACTTATCTGTTTAGTTCTTACATTCACCAGCCTACGAAACGGGGAAAGCTCAGCTTGCGTTTTCCAATTTTTGGAGCAACCATGGGTTGCTGTTGTGGAAAGACGAAGACGAAGAAAAAGTATGAAACCAAGGGTGAGTCTGGCAGAGACATGCCACCGAACAACGGCCAAGCGAATGATCAGATGGAAACACAAAAACAAGTTTCTTTTCAACAACAGAGCATGAATCCCCACCAGCCACCTTCCATTATGTCAAGCCACTCGTTGATGCAGCCATCCAAAGGTATAACAGTGTTTGTCGCTCTGTACGATTACGATGCGCGCACGAACGAGGACCTGAGTTTCAAGAAAGGCGAACGTCTTCAAGTCATAGATAACACGGATAGCGACTGGTGGCTCGCCAAGTCTCTAACGACCCACAAGGAAGGTTACATCCCAAGCAATTATGTGGCACCTGAACTAAGTGTGAACGCCCAAGAGTAAGTATAAAAACTGTTTTGATTTCGTACGGTTTTGTGCATAAAAGTGATCTCGATCATTGATCTTACTTTTAGCCAGACCGGACGTTGGGAGTTTGATGATCCGCCTGCCCACCGAATTGGATTATAATTTCAACATTTTTAGAGAGCATATCGTTGTTCCGTCTTATCTCTCGCAGTATTTGTTGGTTGTTATTAAAGTATTGCAGGTCAGTTTGCTGGAAGTGTAGTAGTGAAACTACAAACTCCCTGAATCGTTAATTTTGATCAATCCTTCCCGCGCGCATTTCACGAGAGTGAAAGTTTCATTTCCAGCTGTTTTTGTCAAGTGAGTGTATTTCTTTGGAAGCGATCCAGTGTCTTCGTCTGAATATGTCTTCCAATTGGCATTTTTCTGTTCGCATCTTGTTTCAACGCGCTTACACACAGTTCTACTTCCGGGATAAAAATTGTTGTCAGCTCACGGCTAGCTTGTATGCTAATGTCTATTGTGTTCTTGGAATTTGTATTTTTTGGCAAGTTTTCAGTTCTAGCTTGAGGAAGTGGCTGTAACAAGACACAACCTAAGTTCCTTGAATGTCAACAATTCAACAATTCAGTTTAGAAGCATTTAGAATACCTAACTACAACTGCATATTACAATATTTTGATTAAATTTCAGTTTTGATTGCTGTGACTAGATAAAATTATTTTAGGTTCGTATATGTAGTGAACTGTGCGGGCAGCTCAGTTTTTCTCTTTCGTGTGCTGAATAGAATGCAAATTAGTGAACAGTAACCTTTAAGTTTTCAGTCTGTTTTGTCAGCTATTAGTTTTTGTTCACACAGCTGCTGTAGTAAATGACTTCTAAGGCAATTTCAACTCAAGGAGATGTCACTTTTAGCAGCTTGCAATAGTGAAACAAGAATAACATTGCATGACACCTTAGAAACATAAAACAGTGGTTAAAAATTCCTTGTGGTTTCAAAAACTTTTTAACATACAAACATTTCAGGCTTGGCCCTTCTTCAGTGTGGTGAAAAAAAATTCACCATGCCGAAGAAGGCCTAAGCCCAAAACATTTGTAAGTTGAAGTGTTTGACACTACAAAGAGTTTTTTTAACCAATTTTTCTATAAAATACTGCATGTCAGGTGAGAGTAGGGGAAATTAAAGCCTTGAAAGGGAGAGAAACCTGTCCCAGGTTCTTCGACACAGCTGTTGGTCGGTCGGTGGATCCTGAACCAGCAAGTTTGATTATTTCTGACTTTGCACAAAGGAAAACATTCATTTTTAGGTTTATTTTAATAAGCAGTATCCATTTAAATTCAAGATAAACACAAGGAAAAAAAACACATAAACATAAGTTCTGCGTATAATTTGTGCATATATGCAAAATAGTCTAATTGCATTGCTTATGGTAATGCCTTGCTTAAATGACATACATGTACTGTATGTTGAAAAAGAAAATGATTGTTTTTCTTACACCCAATGTTAATTTTGCAATTTTTGCAAGTGTAGGGCATCAACTTACATTTGAGTTGTATAAACAGTACTTTGGGGATATTTTCAAAGTAAGCCAAGCATAACAGGAGCTAGTCATAAAGCAATGAAAGTTGCATTTAATAAATGTCTTTTGTCTAGGACATGGTTCTTTCTTGGTCAGGATTTTGGCATACAGACCGATTCCACTGAAACGGGCATAAGCCATAATATATTTTTTTTGTTTTGAAAGGCGGCAAATTCAAATTTGCAGCTAAAATGAGTGCCCTATAATAAACTACTTACTAACCCAGGCTGCTTGAGCCACACTGGGGAATATTGGCCCTCAGTCGTTTTTGTACGGACCTCGCTGCACTCGGTCTATACTGCCACAGCATTCCCCAGTATGGCCCTTGAGCTTGGTTAGTAAGAAGTTATTCATTGTTTGTCTTATAATAAGTACCTTAGTGTAAGGTCATGATTGCTCAGTTGGCGTCACATACTTTTTTAAATTCTTTCTCAGCTGGTTCTTTGGCAAGATAAAGCGTGCCGATGCTGAGAAGAAGCTCCTTGCCCCTGGTAGTCCATCTGGTACCTATCTTATCCGTGACTCTGAAACAATGCCTGGTAATTATTCACTGTCCATCAGAGACGGAGATAGTGTCAGACACTACCGTATACGCAAGTTAGACAATGGAGGCTTCTACATCACAACGCGGGCACCTTTCTCAAGTCTTTCGGAGCTAGTTGACCACTACAGTGAGGATGCAGATGGTCTGTGTTGCAAACTGGCTTATGCATGCCGTGCAGAGAAACCTGTCACTTCTGGTATGTCTTATAACACCAAAGATGCTTGGGAAATTTCTCGCGAGTCCCTGAGATTGACCCAAAGGCTGGGAGCAGGACAGTTTGGTGAAGTTTGGGCTGGAGTCTGGAATGGAACAACACATGTTGCTGTGAAAACTCTAAAGACAGGGACTATGTCACCTCAGGCATTTTTAGCAGAAGCAGCAATAATGAAGAAACTGAGACACACGAATCTTATACAGGTAGAAGAATAACTAAAATAACGTTGAATAATCATATCTGCAATGGACTTAAGAATATACAGTGCAATGCAGTAGTTGTAAATGAAACTGGTGCAAAATTGTGATTAACGAAATTTTTGTGCCATTTTCAAAGCTCTGATTCCAGAAACTTTAAAGCACATTGATTTAAAACAATTTATTTGCTTTTACAGATGGAATTAGAGGTATACAAATTGTTTTAATAATATCATTTAGGTGTCACACATGCTTCAATTTATCTTCTGAGTGATACCACATGTATATCAGCTTATCTAAGCTGCAGTTGATAGTTTTTTGTCAATGATCTATTTTCACAGCTTTATGCGGTTTGTACAAATGAGGAGCCAATCTACATTGTAACAGAATTAATGAAGCACGGAAGCTTGTTAGATTATTTGAAAGGAGATGGCAAGACTCTGAAATTGCCAGAACTGATTGATATGGGGGCACAAGTAGCTGCTGGTATGGCATACTTGGAAAGAATGAATTACATCCACCGCGATTTAGCTGCACGAAACATCTTAGTTGGAGACGGAAATGTCTGCAAAGTTGCCGATTTTGGTCTTGCAAGATTGATCGAAGATGACGAGTATAATCCTCACCAAGGAGCCAAGTTTCCAATAAAATGGACTGCTCCTGAAGCTGCGCTATACAACAAATTCACCATCAAATCAGATGTGTGGTCGTTTGGAATTTTGCTCGTCGAATTGGTGACACATGGGCGTGTCCCTTACCCTGGCATGACAAATGCTGAAGTACTAGCCCAGGTGGAGCGTGGATACCGAATGCCCAAACCCATGGATACCCCTGATGCGCTCTACGGCATTATGCTGGAATGCTGGAAGAAGAACGAATGGGAAAGACCAACATTTGATTATCTTCAATCCTTGTTAGAAGACTACTTTGTTTCAACAGAGCCAAATTATAAGAAACTGGATCCCTAATCTCTTGGTGAGTTGTAACTTGTCTGTACTTGTATGACAAATGTAACAAAGTAGTGACCAAGCCTGCTGCCTAACGGGCGCCCGGTAGCCTGGGGCACCTAAGTTACGAGTGTGGGCGACTAAATTTTTGTTCAAGGAGCCTGGATGGGCGCCTAAGCATCTATTTTCCATTCTCATCTAATGTTGTTCCACTGTAAGTAAGATATATCCTGTTCAAAACAATAAGTACTTCATTTCAAAATGGAAATAATAAAATTTTCCACAGTCGAGATAATTTTAGCGTATCAAATTTACGTAATGTGCCTTTGTAAAATTCAGCAACTTCGAAAACCATTTATTTTCAAGTGTTTAGGACTGGGACTGACTCCCAAATATGGAATGAAGAATGAATGGTATTATTACTACTACCCCCCCCCCCCCCCCCTCCCCCTTGATCGACCATGGCAACTTTTAGGCTGTAATGGCTTGGGCTCCTAACTTTTGATGTTAGGAGCCCAAAGGGCTCCTTACAAATTCCCTTAGGCAGCAGCCTTGAGTAACTAGGTAGCCCCCCTTACACATGTGTCAACTGACCTACACTTGATTTAAATTTGTACTGCCCACTACAGTCAACTCTTGTTATAGCAGACAGCCTCGGGACTTGGTTTAGTGTCCGTATTAGCGAGAGTCCATAATAGCACAGTGTGAGGGAAAAAGTGCCGTTAACATACATAAAATGACATGGACTGTGAAAGGGTTATTATCAGTGGTGAAAGTACTAAGCAGTTGTTGGGATTGGAGGATGAGGGTTTGATCTCTCCTGAAGAGTGTGGAAGGAAAAGGCACAAACTCGAGCAAACAAGGAATGTCTGTTGTACAGCTACTGAACGAATTGATGCAAAAATATAAATTCAGACAAATAGTGAACAACAGACTGCATTTTTACAAAATTATGTCGTATGAGAAGATCATGGTGTCCGATTTATCAAGAGTCAAAACAATTAATTAAAACTTCTTTTCTTCTTGGTGCGACCAAAAGTGTCCATAATTCCGTAATCGCGCAAGTCCGTAATAGCAGGAGTCATTTCTAGTCAAACCTCTATAGCTTTCGCTGGGGATCTGAATTTTGTCCGTAATAGCGAGTGTCCATAATAGCGGGGTGTTCACAAGGTGAGAGTTGACTGTATAGACTTTGAGATACTCAGTCAGATAGTTTTATTTAGAACCTGCAGGTAAAATTCACTGACCTTGAGGTCATTATCACGTGCTTATTAGAATGGGCACTTATGTAATAAAAGCACATATTGGTGTAAGGGGGCTGACAAAAATACTTTCAAAGGGAGTGCTTATTGGAAAGAGGGTGTTTAATCAAATCATTCTGGGCAAGAAAATAGCTTTTTATTTCTGTGTGCATTTAATGGTGTTGACCTCCTCACTACATGTGTAATTTCTCTTTCTGTCTCTCTGCAGAATGCAAGATTGGTTTCCAAAAATGAAAGCTTATAGAGAAGTACCTTAGGAGCACACACTATTTTTACAATGTTGTACTTTTTAGCAAAGTATTCAAATTTTAATTCTACAGTTAATTCTAATTCAGTGCACATGGCAAGGTGCAGAGATGGAAAAAGCATTTAAACTTAGATAAAGCTAAATACTAATTTATTAGACTTGTTTCATTCACTAGAACTGTACAAGCCAGGTCTTTGATTAAGATATACAACTTATTCGTGTTTGCTATTTATTCATTAATTAAGTAATGGCTAACCTATAGATACAGTGTATGTAGGTCTGCAATAGTGGGATGGGGATCTTTGTGGTGTTTAGTTTACTTTGCTTACATTCGATCTCTACTGGTTTGTTGTGCACTAAAGGGTTGTCTGTCACCAGTACATGCCGCATTTTCTTTAGATCATGCAATGCAGCTGCATCCCACAGTATGATTCACAAGAGGCTTGGAGTTGCGCTGGTTGGCGTCTCCAGTCTCAGACCAGCTAGGTTGCTGTTGCTAAATTATTGCAGGAAATACTAGCTTGAATTTCAGTTTCGCCATGTGTTAAATATTTTAAGGGACGTTAGCAGCCTTTGTGCTTTACCTCTTGAGAGTCCAATAACTTACAGTGCCACAAGAAAGTACGAAGTTGTCAGTGTTTTCATTCAAATGAATGCTTTACGATCTCATCCACAGAGTCAAAATTAGAAATATGGTAGAGGGAAATGGTTAAGGTGAGAAATTTAGCAAAGCAAATTGCACAAAATATACTGTAACTAAACTTTGTCTTGCTTTGTTACATAGTTAATTGATCAAAATGCCTTTTTGTGTCCAATTAGTAAGTATAGTAAAGAAAAAGTTTATCAGTGTCAAAAAGTTCAAACATCATTTACTACTTGGGAAAGAATAGCAGGGCTGTGCTCTAAGGGCGCCCGGGTGCCTCAGGCGACTAACGTTTGCCTTTGGGCGACCAGATAATCTTATTTCTTTCATATAAGCTTTATGCTGGGCACCCTGGATCTTATACTTTGGACCCTTTGGGCTCCTTGTAATTTTTCTTAGAGCACAGCCTTGAATAGAGACATTATATTTTAGTTTTTATGTGTTGTACCAGTATACTTTTTATCAACATTCAGGAGTGTAGCTAGGTGCGGGGTCCTGGGGTGCACGTGACCCCACCACCCCTTTGTGAGATGATTTTTTAAGTAAACAGATAACACACAAACCTTTCAATTCAGGTGGCAAAATAGTGTGAATCCGATGAATCAACATGCCATAAGTCTTTTATAGTGCTAGATAGTTACATACTCCTTTTTCAGGACCAAATTGCAGTGGACCATGTAAGTACCCTGGGTGTGGCATTAAGTGACCCCCCCCCCCCCCCCCCTTTTGGAAAATCCTGGCTAGGTCCCTGACATTAGCTTTGGACCGTTGCCAGTTCAACAATATGGTTTTTCTTGGCTTTTCTGTAGCAAATCACAAATCAGAATGCCAGCACCTATGATAGTCACCTATTGAATGTTAATTAAACCTTCACAGCACCAGAAAGGCATAGCACAGCATGGCTGAATTACAAGTTCTTTGTTTCTCAGATGCAGTCAAGCGAAGGCAGATTTAAATTTTTACTTGCAAGTATACAGTGTAAATAATGTGAGTTTTAATTTTCTCTATTGAGAATAACATTGTACTGATAAAACTGTTATTTTGTTCAAATTGTTTTTTTATTTACACCAGGGAACTATTTTTTTGTAACTTGCTAAATTTTTTGATATAAGTTATTTTCTTTTAAATGACAAAAAACTGTACATCTAGATTTTTCTGTGGTGCAATTAGAGTCTTACCTTGATGTTATGCCAAGTTCTCAGAACAAGCATTTTAAGAAATGTATAGGAGTCAGAAAGGAGAATTGACGTTTTGAACATAGGACTGAAAAGGTTTGTGTGTTGTTCAGTGAGTGAAGTCCACTTTCTTTATATACAAAGATGACCAAGTGTTACAAACAAAATTTTACAATATATTGTAGTGTAAAACTGTGACATAGAGGTTCCTAATAGGAAGTGTTAATCATAGTTATTTACAAATTTATTTCCAATTCTTTCTGCCTGTAAAGGAAGTACCTCCATTTCGCGAGCTGTCTAAGTTTGCGGGCAGTGGGGTGCGAATGGTCAATATTTCTTTTGTGTTTTATCAACATGAATTTTCAAGGTCATAAAATCTGTCATCAGTAATCTTTAGGCTATTTTTTAGTTAGAAATACATTACCACTGTTGCTGCCATGACGACAAATTCTTTGTTTCAGTAACACACCAAAGTAAAAAGATGTCTTTGTATTTAGAGGTAAAATAACAAGTGAACTTCAGGTTGTAATTTTTGACTTACCCTGAGGTCTCTTAATATTTTTGTAAGATGTATTACTAAAAAGTAGTTTCTTTGGCACCAAAAAAATAATACAGGCTTACTTGTAAGTATTATTGTTACAATTTAATACCAAGGAATTACTCACTTCTCTTGTAATTATTGCAACATACTTTTTTAGTGAATAAAGTTTTATATGATGTAGTAAAGTGTGGCTGGTCAGAGTGTTTTGTTTTTTTATTTGCTTCATTTCAATTTCCAACAGTAATCAACATCTAATTTCTTACCATCAGGGTTAAGAGTTCAACAGGTTACCAGTATGCAGGGCCATGGCCAACAAGAGGCAAGACAAGACACTCATGTCATCTAGATTTTAACCAAAACAAAACATGTTCAGGTTTGAAAATAATCCCCAGTTGAACAAGATTGATTTCTCTGAAGAAATACGCCATGAAAAATGTTCAAAATAGTGTTTCAGAGGGGGTTGGGGGACATGCCCCCAGGGCCCCTAGCAGCTTGTGGCTTTGGCACTTGCATCTTTTGCCTGGTCTATTTCCAAAGTCCAGTTATGCATTGTTAAGTAGGATTAGGTAATAGAGTAGATAGGTGATTGATTACTCCAGCCTTTTTCCTGTAGCTTCTGAACTAGGCTGTGAGCAGGCTCCCGAGAGACGCAGAAACAAATCAGAGGTCCAAGCAAGTCAAGCACATAGTTGCAGGGAGACCTCCACTGTGAGGTGTTCCTCCTCAAGCTTCACTTTTTTCTACTCAGCTCACCGGTTTTCCCTTCCCCATATCCCACTAGGAAACCTTTTTAAAGGCTTGTTCAAAATACCCAAGACTGAAGAGAGATGATACATGTCTCTCTAAAATGGACTGACTGAACAAACTGTGTGTGCTAGAGTGATTTTACTAATCCTGTGAAATAGTTAACAGCACTACTTCCATTGTTTTCCTTTGAATTTTGTTTTGTTTTAACTATTACACACTAACTGTTAGATATTGTTTCAGGGGTTATTTTATGAAATCACTGCAATAAAAGACCAAATGAATTATTACCAGTACGGTACATGAGATCCTTAAAATTCACCTCCAAGTCTTTTACAGCTTTTAAACAGGCTTTTATCCCAATCCTTTTTTTTCAGCGTATCAAATTTTCGTTAAAATAAAAACGTGAAAACTTTGTTAGGCCCTATTTCAGGCCCGGACAGGGGGGTAGTGGGATACCAATATACCCCATTTTTTTCGCCTGAGATACCAATATACCTTAAAAATGCAATAAGGTTGATACCAAATACCTAAAATTATTGTGACACAGAATACCCTATACCTGAAAATGATTTGTAAGGGAGATCCAGGCAAGCTTGCATCATAATCCAGCAGCATGTGACCGTTGGCTCATGAATATTTCATGAGATTTTTATGTCACGCAAGAACTGCTGACTTTTAATGATTTATAAAAGTCACACACGAACTGTCACTGTGGATATGACACAGACACTTGCGGAAAAGAAAAAAAAACCGACATTACACCTCTTTATACAGAATACCAAGAATTCAGAGAAAAAAATACTTTATACCCACATTTTGGGAAAAAATACCGAATACCTTGGTAAAAACCACCCAAGATACCGTATACCCAAAACCCCTGGCCGGGCCTGCTATTTACATGGAAGGAAAATGATCCTAGCACAAGGATACCTGTAAACTATTTTACAGCTGCTGTGTCACATGACTTTGTCAATCACATGTTCAGCACCCCCACCACAGCTGATTATTGTTTTCTTTTTTACTTCATTCAATATTCTTATTGTACGTACATGAGGTATCATTAGGACTTCATTTGTCTTATTAAAACTTGAAGTGGAATTGCATAACGGGCTAAAATTGAAAAATTTTCCAGCTTGCTTCGCTTCGGGTTTTCCCTGCAAAATCGCAGGTGCATCGAATTTATGCGCAAAGTGCATTGTGGGATAAAAATTTAATAAACAAAGGAAATGGCGGCTGCTATGGAAGGAGAAAGCTTCATGGAAGTCCTCAATTACAAGGACTCATTCCATGCTTGCCATGTTTTGGAGACTCTCAAGAAATTGTATCTGAAAAAGGAACTCTGTGACGTTGTTCTGATAGTCGATGAACAAGAAATCAAAGCTCATCGTGTAGTTTTAGCAGCGAATAGTGCGTACTTTTATTCAATGTTTACCACGGACATGTGCGAAAGTGTTCAAGAGAGGATTTCCCTCAAAGGAATCGACTACGAAGCAGTGGAGCTTATAGTAAACTTTTGCTACACTTCAACCATACAAATTACGGAGAAAAACGTTCAAAACCTTCTGTCTGTGTCGAATTTACTCCAGTTCAACACCATCATCGAGTCGTGTTGTGGTTTTTTGAAGAATCAGTTACATCCCACAAACTGTCTGGGAATTGGAGATTTTGCCGACCATCACGGCTTTTCTAAACTCAAAAATGCCGCACAGTGCTACGCTGAAAAACATTTCCTTGAGGTTATCAAGTCTGAAGAATTTCTAAATGCGACTTGTGAACAGATATCTACCATGTTGAAGAGTGACTTCCTCGATGTAGCGAGTGAACAAGAAGTTTTCGATTCTGTAATTCAGTGGATTTATCATGATGAAGCTCGTCGGAAGCGACACCTGCCAGCATTTCTTAAAGATATCAGGCTCCCTTTATTACCGCCGAAAATTTTAGGTAAGAAATATTAAGCCTACTTAAAAAACACTAATTTAAATTACTAAAAAGTGTACACATTAATTTTAAAATCCCACTTTTATGTAAATATATCGTGTTGTTCTGTCTGAGAAGTTGTCATTCAGGTTTCGCAATTATCCATTTTGTATTTTTCGCATTTAGCTTGAACTTTAATATTTTAAAACTTTGTCAAGATTTTTCTGTATTAAATTTGCAGCATTATTTATTTTTCTTCAGAAAATGAAATCCTCGTGACGGATTAAAACCATTTAAAAACTCCCATTTCCTTGCCTCAAGCTGGTGATACGGAAGTCACGCGAGCGGTTTCAACATGTTTACACTCGCCTTCATTTATATCTTGGTTATACATGCGTAAACATGTAGCTTTAGACTTCTGACTATGGTTTATAAATTTTCATGGTGATCTAGATTTTCTTACGGGAAAAAAATTGTCACTCATTTTGCGTGATTCGAAATATTAAGGAAATTAAATTTGATATTGAAAACTGAAGTTAACTTAATTATATTTGCCACAGCACCGTTTAGTCAAGGCTGAAATGAATTCTACTTTATACTTTGTACTTTGTACCAATGGGCAAAATGGCCTCATAAATGAAATTTGGGTTGTCAAATCAATACAAATTATTTATCTTCAGGGTATAATATGTCAACATTAAAAGCAATAATTGTCGCACTGTTTGCGTGATTTTTGAATGAGTGTCGTTAAAACTAAAATGAAATTAATCACTCTGGCCGATCACAACATACACAAACGATTCTGTGAACCAATCAAACCCAAACCAAATGCATGTTGGCAGCACAAAGCATGGGAAAAATTGAGTCAATTGCATCTGTTTGGATAAAGAAAGTGCATGAAATTTTTGGAGCAATCATTATTAGGCTTTCCAAATTAAACCTCCCATCCAGGGGAAAATGCAAGCTCCCATTTCTCATTGACAACTGCTGCTCATCCCACTCCTACACATTAAAATCTGACCTTTTTAACATTTAGGTACATTTCTGTTTCAGTTGATTGTATAGAAAGCGAGAAGCTGGTAGAAAACAATGACACTTGCATGAGGCTAATCAGTGAAGCAAAGAACTTTCATCTGCTTCCTGAAAGGCGTGACAACATCCCGTTTGTGACACAGGCAAGGCATAAGGCACGGAGTACAATGATCTACATTGTTGGTGGTGAAATACACAACAGGGTGTTCAACAGTGTCAGGAGGTTTAACTTTGAGACCAACATGTGGGATGAAGTGGCTCCAATGAACAAGCATCGTGACGGAGTAGGCGTGGCTGTATATAGCGGACATATTTATGCTGCAGGAGGTTAGCAAGATATAACCTGTGTCATCAGTCATGACCTAGATTGATTAGAATTACATATGATAACAGCACCCCTGGAGGCCTATTTCTCTTCAAGGTCTTTGTGGGGAGTGGGGGGGGGGCTTAAAAGACTTAAGGAGAAAAGGGGTGATCAGGGAATGGCTTATCACAAATCAGCTACAAAAAAATCAACTTTCCATGACCAAATCAATGCAAAATATAAGAGACGGTAGCAGCCTCCTGCCTCCACTTCCAAAAGAACCACATCCCTAAGATCCAATTACCTTAAAGTGCTTCTTCCAACCATCATGGGAATTAAGCCAGCAATGTTATAATTTCAATTTTCCCTGACTTTTCTTCAAAATGTCAACTTTCCCCATTTTTTCTCAGGCCTTTAAGAATTTTTATTTTTCCTGACCATTTCCTAACCTGTGGTAACCCTGATCTACACTTACTGCTTACCAGCCAGGCTAGCTGTAGTCTCCCTCGCCGCTGTTTTTAATGTCGTCACGCAAGAAACAAAGGGAAAGGAATGTTGTTCGAATGTGAGCAGTCATTTGTGGGGAGCAGTTTTGTGTGATGACACTAAAAATGGCTGCGAGGGAGACTAGGCTAGCTGGCTACTGTCAGGCAAAGTGGATTGTAAACAGTGATTACTTATTAACTTCATCATACACTGTTCTTTTGCAGGGTGTGATGGCGATGTCGCCCTTAGCTCAGTAGAATGTTACCATCCTGCAACTGACAAGTGGATGTACGTTCAGCCTATGGCATGTAGCAGGCATGCTTTTGGTTTGGTAGAGCTGGATGGGTGGCTGTATGCATCTGGAGGGAGTGACTTCTCACGCTCAGAATATAACAGCCTGGAGCGTTATGATCCAGTCAGGTAAGGATCATTTATCCCCACAGTCATTAGTCAACATTTTTCCAAAAAGGAAGTGCCAGGAATACTGTAAGCTTCAAGAAACTGATGATAACCAAAGACAATTATCCATGCATATTAATTTTTTTAAGCTAAATGGCAGATTTTTGTGTTTATTTCTTCAAGTATTTTTTTCATCTAAGGCCTAAGTTAAAGATCTGTTTGCAACATTTACCTTATTACATGGAATTTTGGAAACATTTTATTTTAGTGAATTTAGTGAGTTTAAAAAAAATCGCTAAATTTAAATGCACCAAAATTAAGTGCCACTAAGTTTAAATTGTTGCTAAATTAAAGTGAGTAGAATATTAAATTCTGCCATCTGGTCAGTTTCACACGCATGCTATGTGATGGTAAATTATGACGTGTATCAGATGTCTTGTGCACGTTTCAGCTTGACAACTGAAATGGATTCTTCGCTTGTATTAAATTTTGCATTCCCGTGTGGACTCTGCAATTATGATTTTGATTTAAATGAAGCTATTGATGTTTATGATTTTATCCCATAAATGTTCTATTGTCATTGTAAAAGTTTTGAGTTAATTTGCCAAAGTTTCAGTTTGTGAAATCGTGAAAAAACTTAATGAAAAATCGCTAAGTTAAAGTGCTGCTAAATACGGATTTCTCAGAATGCTAAATGAAAATGTCACCAAAATTTCATCTAATAAGGTATTTTAGTCTGTTCAATCTGATTAAAATTGAACATGCAAACAAACATTATAAACAACAATCAAGTGGCACAAAACAGCAGACCACAATCTGGTTCCTTTCACAAAATTAAGAACCTGGGTTAAAGTTGGATCTTTGTCAGCACTTGATTTGTTGCTTTATTTCTCTCTTCAGAGATGTCTGGACTCACATGAAGACCATGAGCACAATGCGTGAGGGTGTTGCCATGGTAACACTAGATGGTGCTATCTATGCGATTGGTGGTGACAATGGTGTCTCTATACTAAACACTGTTGAAAGATATGATCCAAGGCTGGATCGCTGGAGTGCCTGTGTTGCTATGAGCTATCGGCGGAGATACTTTGGTGCAGCAGTACTAAAGAGCAAGATATTTGTGGTTGGAGGAAGTGATTACGATGAGGATCATAATTCTGTGGAATGTTTTGATCCACGCATGAACAGATGGCTTTCACTGCCTCCAATGCTGATGCGGCGGGAGAGTCCAGCAGTAGCAGCCATTGATGACAAATTATTTGCCATGGGTGGTGCATGCATGAACGTTGAAACAGAGAAGATTGATTGTTATGATCCTTTAACTAACAAGTGGGAGGAATTTGCACCGTTACCTCTGGCTATAGAAGGCATGGGTGTAGCTGTTATATAAAGCAATAAGCAGCAATCTTCCACATGTTGACTTGACTGTCTGTTGTTGGAATGTTTAGTTGCACTGCAGTTAAATATTTAAAGTATGGGTAAATCAACAAAAATAAGATATTTATGGTAGTATCGTGTGGATATTCTCCAGGAGTTGTACTACAAAGAAAGTGGACTTCCTTAAGGTAGAGGATGTTTTCTGATAAATTTTCCCTTAACATAATATTAATTTATTAAAGATATTTATTTCATAACATAACATAAAATAAACTTAAATTATTATTTAGCAGTGATAGAAGCAACCCAATAGTACCTCATAATGTATGCGACTAAGTCAAGTATTATTATGTTTTATCTATTCAACCAAATGCGCCTTTGTAACTGCAAAGGAAGTAAGAGGACAGCCATTCTTCAGGAAGTCTGTAAAATTAGTGGTAGCGAATAATACATTAGACAGTTTACCAATCAACAGTTACATAAACATTATTTTTATATGTTAAAAAGCGGTTCTTAATAACAAGGGTAAAATATAGCATAAATTGCTCCTGTCTTCCACTGTGGTTAAATATGAATGTTTGAGTTTTAGAAGAAGATTTATGACAAATTAATATATCTTAAAAGAGCTTGTAGTTTGGAATATTAATAGGCTACTTGTTTCTTCATCTTGTGTCTAAGAGAGGAAATGCGAATACCAGTAATATATTGGCTATCAGAAGAATTAAAAAGGTTTATGTTAAATTTACCGTTGCATGCAATTACTGTTGTTGCTTGTGTTCCTGTGGCAAAGTCATAGTTCAAAGTAATAAAGTATGAGAAATTAGTCTACTACAACCAGGCAATTACATGTGACAACAGTAACTCAGTATTTATTTGGACTATCAATTTTCATATTGTAACTAAAAATAATACTAATCAAATTAAACCATTGCTTGATAAAAATGTCAAATAGTCATTTTTTCTCCTTTCATTGGTGGCCTTTCTCACAGAAACAAAACCAATTTTATAAACATGTGCAACTAGCATTCAGAAACATTGCCAGGGACACTTTTATGTTATGTCTGTAAGCACTGAAAGCTTTACCCCATGGTGGGATAGATCACCAGTCTCTAAACATACAATCTGAACAGTAACAACAATATATAAATTCTTCTTTAGTATACAGCAAGTTCTTATCTCCGCTTCCTTCGCTGTCTTCCTGTAGCCTGTGATGAGGGTCCAGCCTCGTTTTCACCTAAAGTTTAAAAAATACAGAGATTAGCCAAGGTTGAGCTCGACCCTTTCAGTTCCAAGTCATAAAGTCATTTTCATTTCTGACCAGATGTTCTTTTCTACACAGCATTGCAACATTCCAACCACTGATCGGCAGTTTGCACACTTCTATCACAGGGTCGTTACAAAGTGCAAGGCAGCGAGGCATGCGAGCCAATCCGGTTAGCCTACATAGTACTTTGGTTGACCTACATGACACTCCTGTTACTAACCTAAATAGCACTTCAGTTAGCCTGTAATTAGCTAAGGTAGCTTGTGGTTAGCCTTTTTATTGGGATAAGGGATTTCTGCCTCGCATGCCTCGCTACCTTGCCTTGCATGCCTTGCAAGCCAAGCATATTTGTAAGACTCTCTATCGCACACTATCT
The DNA here is from genome assembly GCA_963693305.1 of Meandrina meandrites. NCBI lineage: Eukaryota > Metazoa > Cnidaria > Anthozoa > Scleractinia > Meandrinidae > Meandrina > Meandrina meandrites. Next base: position 27,891,449 of record OY855913.1, read on the forward strand.
TTGAAAACAGATGATTTATTATCTCTCATGAATTCAAACTCACCATTTACTTGTGAGGGAGATGATGTTGATACATTTAGCTGAGGCACTTCGTGCATCCACACCGTACCACACTGTGGGTTTGGACACGTCTTCTGAGCCCTGTTGGTTTTTAAACGTCCAAGGTGATGCAAAGGAATGAATGCTCCTACAGTCATACTACTGAATTGTTGCATAAATGATAGCTACTGGCTAATTTCACTAACTAAAAGAGAGTATATCACCAGCTGAAATCTTACTAGAAATTATTGTGGTTTTCAACAATGTGCAAACTCTGAAGTTCAAAGCCCAACTGACGACTGGGTTTTTTGCTGCCGTCAATCAAAATTATGGTGACAGCCAAGGAACCATGAAACACAGAAACAAACAAAATGGATCGAAATCTACCAATCATGACCGACAGACATGATCTTTTGACCCCGCTGAAATAAGCTTCTGTTTCCTGAGAGGTCCCAGGGCTCGAAAATTTTCTGAAGTTCTTATAGCCATGGGCTGGCTGGCATTGCTTCTTTACTAGCCCTGAGCCTGAGAGCTCTAGCCCTCTTTCAGTTCAGCTCTTTCTTTGAATTTGTGTTGCATTCGCACTCCACATCCTTCGTGCACCCACAAACGCTGATGACTCTTCAATGGGTAATCGCGAAAGTTTTATGTAACAGAGCAGTTAGACACTACCTCTCTGGAACCTCTATTTTCATTCGCCCGCTGTAAAAACTACCTCTATTGTTATTCAGGGCTAGGGGCATTGTTATGACCTGTTGTCTATTGTTTTAAGAACCAATGAAGTAACTCGTTCCGAGATGTAGTGGGCGACCGTAACAGAGGGCTGGATTTGTCCACTTAAGATGATATTTGTGACAGGTGTGGCAAAACATTGCACCCTTTTCCTCATCATACTCCACCCATTCCTATTTTGTTTTCCACTCATTAAAAGAAACAAAGCGAAATACATTCATAACATCCCACGTGCTACATGCCTCTTTGCACTAACCAACATCTTTTCTAAATATTTCAATGCAGATCTTGCCAGTCAATTCAACAACTGAGCTTTTATTAGTGGCTTGCTAGCCCACTGGGCTAGGAAAGCACTTTATTCACTAGCCAAGCAAAAACTTTCGCTAGCCCCAGGAGTCGGGCTAACGGATTTTTTGAGCCCTGGGTCCGCTTAGATGATTGACAGCAGCGAGCTCACATGTTATTGAAAACCACAATATAGAGTTGGGATAATCTTGAAGGTATAAAGACCAGAAGAGCTAATGAGATGGCTTGGATTCTTCTTAGCTACCTCCCTGAACACGACTTGCAATATCACAGGGCTCAACCTTAACTTTTTTTAACAATAGGCCTATTGCTATCAGTAGTCAACACGGCTAGTAACCGAGTGTATTCCACTAGCCAAAACTGAAAATCAAGTAGTATTTGGCTAGTTGCCTATGGCCAAGGTCGAGCCCTGGATATCAAAAATTCAAGCCTGGGCACTACCCTGCCTTTAAATGCGACTGTGTGCGAGTATGAATGAGAATCCCCAAGCACACAACATTCTCACAATGTTATGCACTGGCAAGACACTGTGCCCTTAATTATAGTGTTTGTTCCTTGTCTCTGTATGAGACAAAGAGGTAAGCTGCAATGGGATCCCTACCAGCCCATCTAGTGTGAGGGAGAGGCAGAGTTGAGCACCACTGTAAGTGCTGCATGGTCCCTGATGAGCAGGGTTGGACATTAGCGCTCGCCCACTCGCCCAGGCGAGTGTCAAAACTGTTGGGCGAGTACGAATCACGGATCACTTGCCCGATTTGGCGAGTACGATTTTCAGCTCCAGAATATATTATTCAAAATAAGCGTAACTTTCAACTTTCCACTTTATAATCTACACTATCCACAGCTAATAGATTATACTGTTTATCATTTTGAAATCTCCTACTAACCTGGCGCTTTGTCGCAAATAATTTCTGGTTTGCAAACATAAAAATAGCTTCGCTTGGTAATCGTTAGATGATGAAGAGACGCTGTATATTTGAACTCACTTATCGTTAAAATATCGAGATTTCTTCCTGGGGAGTCTAAAGTACATGTATCAGCTAGCAAGAAAATACGCTCCTGATAAATAGCACGTCAACAACGGTCCGTGATTCTTGCGAATACGAAAAGACAAGGACACAGAAATTTTCATCGAAGTGACAACTGACCGCCTTTCGTTGCGAAATGAAGGAAAAGCTAGACACAGATGATAAGGGGATGATATCGGATTATGAGTCAGAGCCTGAGATGTCCGAAGGATATGTGCTGAAATACCTTGAAAATGAGTTGAGAAACTCAATGGAAACCTTGTAAACTTCCTTATAAACTAGCTTTAACTAAGGAACAGTGTCAGACGTGATTAAAAATTATAGTTGGATATTTTACGTTCGTGGGCGGAGGGAGGGGGGAGGGGGGGAAGTGTTTATGTTTTCTGTGTTTTTGTGGAGCTAGGAGAGACTGAGCGAGTAAAAAAATATCTGGGCGAGTGCAGCTTGAAGATCACTCACCCAAATGGCGAGCGCTCCGCAATTTTAGTTTCCAACCCTGCTGATGAGGCTAACAGATTTTGCTGTTTGCAAGTGAGTAACAACATTACCTTCCACGGAAGTAGCGAGCAGCACAATGATTGTGAAGCTTTCCATCACACTGGGTGCAGTGCTGTCCCTAACATTAAAGAAAACAGGTGGCATCAAACTTACTGTTGGTTTAGTGAGGGAAATGAAAAATTATGGCAAAAACACAGCCACTGTCAAAAATTTGTAAAATGGAAAAATTATTGAACAAAATCAGCATACATGTACCGACCCTGATAGCGATCTCGCGGCACATCATGCAGTCTACTATTTCATCCTCATATACTCTCTTCAAGTATGGATGAAGTTCTAACATGGCTCTTGGTCCTAAAGAATATGATCCTGATGACTACAAAGCAAAAAGAAAATTAAGGTTACAATACAATAAGCATTGCACAAGTGGGTTACATTTAATTTGAAATGCTGACCTCTGACATCCACTTATCCTTAAGAAGTCTTGCAATAAGTTCCTCGGCACGAGTAATGGTCATTCTCTTTTCCAAGTCTGCTGAAGCATTGATTACATCTAAAGAAGAGACTGTGCCGTCTTGGGAAGCCACTATTAGATCCATCTGCATAGCAACACAAAAGGCTTTATTAAGTTTGATTTTAAAAATGAGTGTCCACATTTTTCCAGCAATAAGGTAATCATTCTCTTGGAAGAACCACTTAATCTAATTTGCTTATATAGTATTTTACAGGTGTACAAGTAATCTGGCAAGTACTGTATTAGTGTACGCTAAATTAGATAGTAAATTTTGATATTTTAATAATTTGATTTATATTTACCGCTTTCTTGAAAAAGGCAATATCATTTGGTGAAAAATCTGTTGCCATCTTTGACTGCTCATCCTCAGCTGTATTTACCTAAAACAATTTTCACAGAAAGCGGCAAATTATTTTAGTACCTTGTTTTTTATTAACAAAAATGGATGAAGTATGTTCTAAATGCATACATGCTGGAAAAAAGTTAATTCTTTTAAAATGTATTGTGTGGTTCCAGAAAATCTCCATACCCCCACCATGGAGGGAAATGCCCCTTCCAGGTGGGCTTATTTTGTGGAGGGCCTATATGGGGTGAGTGGAGAGAGGGGGCTTATATGGGGAAGTGGATAGAGAGGTGGGGCTTATATTGGGGTGCAGAGAGAGAGGGGGCTTATTTTCAGATGGAAATTTGCATTTCAAAAATCATTAGGTTTCTATTTAGATGGGACAGTATGACTAGTATTTTTCAGTGCACACAAGAATGCCACTTGCAACGCAACAAATGCTGCATTGCTAGTTACCAAAACAAATTCACAAGTAACATGCCACTTTTGCAAACATTAAATATGTAATGAAAACGTTCCATCTCGAGTACCCGGCGTTACCAATCGATGAAATCAATGATCGATTAAAGTCAATATCAATTGATGGCAATCGATATTGATTAATCGATTGATATTGATAATCCATGAGCAATCGATGAAGAAGATTTTTGTGACCTTATCGATTGGTATCGATTGCTATCGATTGGCATCGATTGTTATCGATTGTCATTGATTGTTATCGATTATCACAATGCAGTTTTTCTCTCGATTGTCTTTCCCCTGTCTTGGCCTCTTCTCCCCTTCCGTGTACTTTTGATCCACCACGATAGCTCCTATCACGCCCGTGTGTCACGGCTAATTTAGAGTTTAACAAAACATAATCAAACATGCCGGGAACGTATCATTTGGTCAGAAAGAAATTACAATGCATAAGTGATTTACTCGCCACAGAAGTGTTGTCAGTTCTTTCTTGCTCCTTCTTCTAAACTCAAGCGAAAGCGTGTCGTGAAGAGGCGAGAAGTGAGACGCAAGAAGCAGCGGAAACTCGCCGCTTAGCGGCTCAATTTCACTTGGGACATCTGTCATGAAAGTATTTGCCAATCGATATCAATCGATGAAATTTTTTTTGTGACTATCGATTGGTCATCGATTGGCCGATACCAATCGATATCAATTAACTAATTTTATCGATTGATACCCATTTATTGATTGCATTTCCGATCATCGGTTTCATCAATTGGTAACGCCAGGCGAGTTGCAAGGAAACTAGAACTATCCTCTAGTTTGCCTTTTTGCTGCATGCGACATGCCAATCACAACTTGCAATACAATTTTGTCAAAATGATCCAATCAGAACTTTTCCATTGTCTGCAGGATGATTTCTAGCAGGTGCATTGCAAACTGCAAAAAAATGCAGGACATGTGACACTCCCTGTGCAAGTTACAATGTTTTGTGGTTGTCATTGTTGCATTGAAAGTTGCATGTTTACTATGGGTAGCCTCATTCAATATATGTTGGTCAGTGTATCGGTTGACAGCCGGTTGACACTCAGTCATTAGCTGATTAAAATAACGTCAGCTATCGGCCAAGTGTTCACTGACTATCAGCCAACTCTTGATAATCAGACAACAGTCCACTGATATGTCAGTCTATTATTGGCCAAGTGTAGGTTGACTATCAGCTGAGTGTCCACTGACTGTTGGCCGATTCCCAACTGATATATCAGTTAACTATTGACCAACTGTCAGCTAATATCAACTTACATATTGGACAAGACTACCTCAAGTAAATATGCCTTATGTAACATGGCATTTTATAGTTAATTTCTTACCAAACCATAATTCTTGGAACCATCTTCTTCAGAAATTCCATGTCTTATCTCCATAAAAAGAGGCCTCAAGTTTTTGTTTACAGTTTCTAAGAATGTATCGAAGTTCTCAGGAGGGCTTTCATCTGAAAATTGGTAAAAAAAAATCTTTAAAACGTTAAACTCGGCAAGTTGCAAATCACACCTTCTGACCTGATGCGCGCACGTTCGACTTTGCAGGGTTCGTAATGCTCTTTCACTTACCTCCGAACACACCACACGCTTTCTGATACAAGGTTTTTGTTTCCTTTTCAGAAAGGAATTGTTTAGACATAAGACTTCGTAGAAAAAGACGCTGAGAATCTCTCATTTTCCGTCCAAGCACGAAGAGAATCAACGAAAGCTCAAAAATTACAAATCAGATGATGGCGGGAAAACATTCAATTGCGCGCCAGAGCATCAAGGGAATCTTTCCATCCGGGACATGCTGAAAATAGCTAGTTACCAGTCCTTCGGGAGACAAAGCGTGCCAAGATGGCGGCCAACAAGACTTCTGCCGCGAACAATCCACCTTTTGATGTCCCCAGTTGGTAAGGTTTTATGGATTCCCTGATCCATTACTTGGCGTTTTAATTCAACGCGAAATGGCTTTTCTCACAGGGCAGGTAAACCGCCGCAAGGACTTCATTTAGATGTCATGAAACAGACAAACTTAGTGGAGGTAAACTTGATCAAAACAAATAGCATTTTGAACAAAACAGATCACGCTAACCCCGGGGGGGCACTTCCTATAAATGGGCTAATGGGGATGTGCCGCTGGATGGGGTCGCATTTTCACGACAGGACTGACTATAATGGGGCCGCTTTTTCAAGCACTTTTTATAGGGTGACTAGAATGGGGTCACACTTTTCTGGGATTTTGAGGGTAAGAAAATTCTAGCAAGTTGTGATTTATAAACGGAAAGATTCGCCAAAAAGAAAAAGTTACCGTATTCATTGCTGTTGTTTAATATTTGACAAACGGCTCCCATTACGTGACTAAGTTGGGGTCATGAAAATTACATTTACCCAAAAGTGACTAAGATGGGGTCTATAATTGGCCATAGAATATGACTATAATGGGGTAGGGGTTCTGAGAGGCTAGCGGCACATACCCAGCAAAGATTGGCCCAAGTAACCCCCCCGGGACGCTAACATTACAACTTGAAGCAATAAGCTCAGGTAAAATAAGTCTGGTCTTTTGGGGGCTGAGTAGTGAGTCAAAGACTGAGAAATTTAACTCTTATCGACATCATAACAAGTGAAAGTTTTTGCTAAAGGACAAATTGCAAAATGATTTCACCCTACAGGGGTGGGGGACAAGTCTTTCATCTTCCACACAGTGAACACATGGTAATTTTGATCTTAACATAGTTGCCATAGAGACAGCTCATTGATTTAATGGCACAAATAATGGAACTGATCACTTGCCATAGAATTCTTTTGCAACTGACATCGCATGTATGTATCATTAATAATGCGTTGCACTGGAACAGACTGTGCTAACTTAAGAGCTGGTTTGCACAGCTAGACGTAGTGCTATATTAATACTGGGTGAGGTTTAGGCATCCAGCTGTGAGTACAAGTTGATGTTATTGCTCCTCATACAGAATATTATGGAAATTAAAAGTAAATATTGTGGAAAATTTAAAAATTCCCCAGAGTCATCTACCAGTTAAGAACTAGAAAAATGTGTGCACCGTGCCAGGGTGCATTCTGAAGTACATCCAACGCTGAAGATATGCCAAGGTTTTAAAAGTCAACACCAAGGTTCTCTGTTAAATATCTAATATAAAATAAGTTATCTGTACACCAGTTAAAACGTGCCTACTATGATCATACGCCAGTATGCCACAACCTTCTGAAATCCACGCCGAAGATCTTCGGCATAGCTTACATAAAATGCAGCCTGGGCAACGTGTAGATTACTTGAAAAAGGGCTCTGTCATGCTTTTTCCCTTTTTGATGCAGTGCTTATTTAAGAGTGGTACCTATTCTGAGTTTTGGTGTGCTGGGGGGAGGGAGATTACTTGTTTGTTAGCGAGCATTTTCCTTAAATACCTTTAACATTGGCAAGTTTTAGTTAGCAAAACATAAAATTAATTAGATACTGAAGCAAGGGGCAGATATTATATATAATATTTTTTTCTTATGACATAGAAATTGATCATTGATCAGAAGTCATATTACTTATTTGGGAGAAACAAGGAAGCTTGTGATTTCACTTTGGAACACACATCATGTTCCCGTGTTCATGCTGCACTGGTTTTTCATAAACACCTCAACCGAACATTTCTGATTGACCTCAAGAGTAGTAAGTATAACTGACAGTAATTCATCCATTGCTGTGTAGTTAATGGGTTAATGCTGTTTTATTATTGTTATTATCCTCTTTCATTATTCATAACATTTGACTTGAAAAGAAAAAAAAAACAGACTAACACTGGTTTGATGGAAGTCATCCACCTTAAAGATGATGGGGTTGATGTCAATGTGCATTAGTCAGGACACAAGCACTGCATGTACATATATAATAATAATAATAATAATAATAATAATAATAATAATAATAATAATAATAATAATTAACAACAATAATAATAATAACAAGGGGTGTTTCTTGGCTTCCCTAGGCAACTTGTTGTTGCCCGGAGCCAATAACGAAACCAGCTTCAATATCATCAATAGCTGTGCGAATCTTTAATAATAATAATAATAATAATAATAATAATAATAATAATAATAATAATAATAATACAAACATCTATTCTTATTGGACTCAAGGACTGAGTTGTGCAAGCTTGGCAAAGTTTCCAAACTTCTCCACCAACCTTGGAATCACAAAATACTACAATAATGTGTTTTGATCTGTAGCATAGACACAGCCTGTGTCGCAGACGAACTAAACCCCACATAGACAAAGACAGTTACATATTTGGGTTTATGATTTCTTCTTGTTTAGCACATGGTACGTTTATTGGAACTATCCGTTTAGAACCACAAAAACCGACACAAGTCCAGGTTGACAGTGTGATCAGGTTTGGTGCATCTTCAAGAAGCTATGTTCTGCGAGAAAAACCAGCAATGCCAAGTTCCAGTCTAAAGCAGTCAGAAAATTCACAAAGAATGGAGGACGATACTGAAGAAGGTTCTAAAGGAGGGCTGTTGGGACTGCCAGAGTCAGACACAGAGTTAGATGTAAGGCTTGTTTTAGCTTTCATTATCTTGAAATAATATATGATTTTTAAGTCAACCCAGCGCTTCAAGCTGCGACCATTTTGGTCGCCATGGCGAGTGGAAATAAAATTTGGCGACTAAATTTTCCACACAGGTCACCAAGGGCTGGCTACGCATCAACATTTTTTTTTTGCAGTTCAATTACTAAGCCAAACAAATTTGACCACAAAACTTTTCATTACAACTATTTCAATCGCCTATCTTACTTATCTGTTTGAATTAAGGATACCTCATTGCTCAGACTCCTAATTGTGTTGTTTGTTGCCTTCGATCATAGTTAGTAGTCCCCTCTACTAACTATGCTTTGATCATGGAACCGCCTATAAAGTTTGCAAACCACATTTCCTTTCCATTGTTTTAGTGTACTGTACAAGAATTAAACTTGTTTTGCATGTTTATCTTCCTTACCTGTTTCTTTAATCTTTTATTTACTTTTCTGCATGATAATTGGAACAGTTCAACAAAGAAACTCTTCAATGCAAATGAAAATAACTACGTTGGAACGTTCTTCGAACGATTTTAATTCGGCTCATAATGGTCAGCGGTATTTCTTCATGTAAGGCAACATAAGGTGTCCTGCTTTAAAAACGCTTTGATTTTTGGCGACAAAAATTTTTCTAGCGGCAACCATTTTACAAAAGAAAGTCGCCAAAAGGCGACTTCTGAAAAACTTGAGCTTGAAGCACTGCAACCAGAGGCTATTTTAGCATGCAAAACAAAGGGATACAATAAATACATGTGCATAAGGTTTCTTAACCTTTTGTACAGGTGTAAGGTTTTCAGTTTTGGTTGTTTTGGTGAACATGAAGCAATGTTGGGGAAGAGTACAGGATTTAACAAAAGTAATTTGAAAATAAATGAATTTCTAGGACTACACACTTGTTTGAAATGAATACCCCGACCCCATCCCCCAAGTACACACATAGAGTAGGGTGTTTTTGCCTTGGATCCCTTCCCCAGTGTGGGTTGAAGGCACTTCCCTTACTTCCTTTAGTTTCAAGGTTTTTGTCCAGAAAGTAATGTATTTTGACCTGTTAGACCTTTTCGAATCCTTTGATCATTGCCCTTGCATGTGTTTTGCATGATTTACCTCCTTGTTTCAGTCATTTACTTCTTTACTCAAGAAACTAATACAATCTCTGATTTTACTTGTTCTATGCTGGTTAAAAAGACATTTATTTTAGGCCCTGTGAATTTGTCTATTTGATTAGATTACCTCTGTATCTCATTCTGTTCTAAACCTGTTTATTGTCTGGAAACAGGATCTAACAGAGTTTAACACAGCTCATAACAAAAGGATCTCGTCGCTTGGCATTGAGGAAGGAAGTGCAAACTTAGCTGGTGTTACATCCCTAAAGCGGAAAAGAAGGTCTTCATTATCTGTTGCTTTTAGAGAAGGAGAAGAAATTATAAATCCAGGTAAAGCTACTGTAGATGAAGTAAATCATTTTAGAATGCTGCTTTGTTGATAGCCCATATAAATGTTGTAGTTCAATTTTATCCTTGGTTCAAATTTTATTTTCTTTTGTTTTAAACTCATTATCATACATTACCATACCCAAAAACAAAGGAAAATAAAATTTGAACCAAGGATAAAATTGAACCACAACATAAACAAGGAAGTCTAAAGAAAGAAGCAGAAGTCATCTTAAAACTCAAGTGCTTAAGGTCAAGTGAGGCAGTACATGTACCTCCAGCTTCCATTGCATGCCATGAGTATTCAGCCCTACCCCCCCCCCCCCGATGGTTCCTAAGAAACACATTATAAATTGCTGAATTGCAGTAACAAATGTAAGAATTAATGTTGTTTATAGTGGTCATGCACTTAGGTTTACAGGCATGCCACTGAAACAGAGGAAACAAATGCTTAAATGAACATAACAAAGTTAAAAATCCCAACTGGCAGGAGGCAGACCAGCTGGCTTTTTACAAAGCGTGACCGAGGATTTGAACTCTGGATGACCAAGAGCAAATCCAGCTAGTGGCAGGGTGGAGGACTGGAACCCAGAACCTCTGGATTACAACACCAGCACCCTAAACCACTCCACCACACTGCCTCCAGTCAGTTCTGTATTTGGTCAGTTGGTGTTGTCCAGCAAATGTGGTTGTTGGTTTTGCCATTCTCAGGTTGTGTTTAACAGCCTGACTGAAACTGTGAAATAAATATAATGAGCAGTTTGTCATGGTGTGATTTCAAAAATTAGATCAACATCATCCTAGAACTTGATCATATTAATTATTGGGATTTTAGGTAAGTTTCTTTACCTGATAAAAGGTGCTTTTCTTATTTTTAGAGGATATTGACCCTACAGTTGGCAAGTTCAGAAATATGGTTCAGACAACTGTTGTTGTCCCAAACAAGGTACAGTTTAATAATTATAAGTGTTTATTACTAACCAGCAGGCATTAGTCTTCATGTACTGGAAATCTTTCTTTTTCTTTTTTCCCATCCAATATATGTGCAGCCTCGGATCCAGCCAGTTTCCACAGTTTCACAGAAATTGATCAACATATCTTGTCCAAGTGACTCAAAATACCAAGAAACGGTATTTAGGGAGTCAATACCTAAACATTTGTTGCTTGTGTTATCGGAAAACAGTCACCATTTTCCTGGATCCACACCTGACATGTGCTAACAACAGATCAAAATAATATTGTTTATATCTTATGATATTACTCTTTCCAGAAGAGAGCAACACCTGCCTTTTTACCGTCTTCTATTTATCAACACAGACATCATGCTACTGTCAGTATGAACATTGCTAAATTATATTGCTCTAAATATATAATAATATTGGTCTCTAGGTAGGCTTCTTAATACTTGAAAAAAGTCTAAGCCTTAATAAATAATGAAGAGGGTAAATTTTAAGCTCGGTGAATAAATGATAAAGATGAATGCTCATTTGTCACAAGCATGAGACAAAGAGAAAGTCTGAGTCCCCGACAGGAATCAAACCCATGGCCTCCCAGATACCAGTTGGGTGCTCTAACCACTGAGCTATAAAAGACTCGTGGTGAGCTAGGCCGTTTATTACATTCATATGTGGCACGCATCCTGCATACTGCTAGGATCAGCATTGTCAAAGCAGAAAGTGTGTAATAAATAATGAAGATGGTAAATTTTAAGCTCGGTGAATAAAGGTGAATGTTACCATCTTCATTGTTTATTATGTTCTTTATGCTTCCCACATTGCTGATCCTAAAAGAGTTTAACTGTTCACTTTTACAGAAAATGCGAGGGCCAGTTTCCCCTGTTGGAAGCCTAACAGAGAACATAACACGACGGCTTCAAAGCTTCCCATACTCTCAAGGTCTTTACTCCAATCTGCCTGGAACAGGGGGTGCTCCTGATCCAACCAGTCCAACATCACCCACAGCGCAACACAAACCTCGTCTATCAATCACGTCGGCACCTGAGGTGTCCTCTCCAACGCTGCCAAGTCTACCTGTACACCACGCACCAGAGCCCATATCTGCTGGGCCAGTTATGCAAAATGCAACAATGACAATTATTGCCGAAGCTCCGAAAAAGAAGTATGCTAAAGAGGCGTGGCCTGGCAAGAAACCAACACCATCTCTGCTCATCTAGTTATTTATTAGGAGATTTTAGCTTATTTTACGATTCAAGACCAAGAATGTACAAATGTAGCCCAGAGTATGAGAACATTGTTGTACAGTAAGAGCCGTTGCAGTTTTCAAAAAAATGGGATCACAGTTGGACAGTGACAATGTTAAATATCAAGCTCTCATAAAATAGCTTATCCCGAGCACCAAGAGTTTTATATTTCTTTTGCGATAATGCAAGAAAAAAACAGGGAAACAATCGTCTGGCGTCCAGGGTGAAAATGGCTTCAGTTGAAGCCTCAGTTGAACCTGCCCTGCTGTTGGTTGGCATGCTGTACGGTACTACAGCAGTAGAGTGATAACCTGAAATTAATATCCCTCCAGGTCACCTCTCACCTGCATTGCACCTTATCCCCTGATGATATGTTTCGTAGGAACTAACAATGTCATCAGTTCGTGCCAGAGCACTTTTTACTCAAACTCTTTATGGTAGTGTTGTATCTGAAATCTGTACAATTCTATTTGCTGCAGTACAGTTTTAGTTTTTGTGCACTTCTAGCATTGATGTAGGAGTTTGGCCTGTTCCAGGAAAGGTCTGACCCTGATCATCATCATCGTCATCACTGTTGCCATGGCTACCCAAGCAACCCTGATGTCCGGCTTGTCTGTGTTTCTGTTCCGTATGTTCTAAGTTCGTGCACACATGAAAATTAATGTTGTAGTAACAGAATCCATTCTTACTGTACATCGTTTCAAGATAGAAAAAATTCTGTGTAAGAAGGTGTACGATGCAAATAACATTAATTCCGAGGTTAGCCAAGATAGAAATATATTTCTGCTGTCCTCACGTTTCTGTGATCTTGAACTTTAGGAAAGCTGAATATTACTGATTGACTGACCCATATCAGTTATTGCTAAAGCACAAAAGATATGTGGGGTGTTGTGTCGCAAGGGAAAACCAATCACATGGGAGATGAGTAATAGTAGTCTCGCATGGTGGTTTTATTTACCTTTGATTGGTCACACCACGCTCAACATGTCAAAGTCAAATCAAAGGACTTGCGCTTTCTACATTTAATTACACTGTGCATCCTTCATCTGTTATCAATAGTCAGGAGGTTGAGTTCATCTGTACTGTATGACGTACGTTTGTAAAAACTGAGTACAATCAGCGATGCTATGGATTTGATTTGATATGGCCACAGGCAGACCAAGCGATGGCCTTGTTAATGATATGCAACGGTCTTTCTCGGTTTGACTCAAACGATCGTAATGCCCCATAAATCGCTGAATTTGAGATCTTTTGTTCCTAAATTACAATAAACTGTAAGCCAGATAAATAAAGATTACTTGCCTAATGTTGATTGTCTGTTTTTGCGAGCTTTAGTGTGGTTTTGGGACGATTAATTCCTTACTTGCCACTGACGCCCGTATTAGTAGGGGGCGTCAGTGGCAAGTAAGGAATTAATCGTCCCAAAACCACACTAAAGCTCGCAAAAACAGACAATCAACATTAGGCAACTGATCTTTATTTATCTGGCTTACAGTTTATTGTAATTTAGGAACAAAAGATCTCAAATTCAGCGATTTATGGGGCATTACGATCGTTTGAGTCAAACCGAGAACGACCGTTGCATATCATTAACAAGGCCATCGCTTGGTCTGCCTGTGATATGGCTTTTACTTTCTTTGCACCTTCTTTTCAAATCCCCAAGCTTAACATCTAAGTGCATTTTGTTTATTCAGATACTGTGTAGGATTCGCTGTTGGAAATTGACAGACATGATAAGAACGCAAGAGGAGAACCGTGAAAACTTCTGTTGCTAGACATTGCAAAGGAAAGGAAACTTCCCTTTCCTTGGTTATGAAATAAATTTAAATCCCGTCAATAAATAAGGACATGATGGTAGCACCCAATGGATCACTTCGGTGAATATCCGTTCAGGAGGTTTGTAATCCCCTCAGTTTTTCTGAAGTGCAATGTCACCTCGAACTTTCGTGGTATGGGAAATACAACGCCTGTTGTTTTTGCAGAGGTAAAATGTGTGATTTTGGGTATGGGAAAACGCCAGCTACGATTTTCGGAAAGACAAACAGCTCGCAAATTCGGGTAAGATTTCTTTGTTTGTTTACACAATATCTCTTTAAAAGGGCCTAAACGATATGGAAAAACGGAACAGACACACCAAGACCTTTGTTCAATTTTTCCCCTTGGGTGCCCCTGCCATGGGTTCCATAGAAAGTGTTTCATTGAAATAATGCTACCTATGCGCGATTAGCAAATTTTAATGCACACCTAAACAAAAAAAAGAAAAGTTAGAATAGGCAAATTGGAATTAATAAGATATACAAACTACATTTTCGGATTGCAACAAATAGCACTGCAATATAACAGGTTTTGGACTTCTCCTTCTCATATAGACTTGCCTACAAGTCGAGTTAACAGAGCGCAAAGCGCGACAGCGTGCGCGAAGCGACTGCCAAACCGGAAACAAGGAGAGAACGACTTTTAGAAAGTCAACTTCTCACAGTAAATTCTACACATGTAGCATGGGTTTCTTGCGAATGATGCAAGTTATTACCAACGATTTTAAAATCTAATTACAGTCAAACCGGATGTTCTTCTGATTGGAATTCTGCAAACTTGTGGCGCGATGTTCCGATATCGATTTACATTTTCCGCGACGTAACTTGCAACTCTCAATTCAAATTTACTTGAGCAAGTTATCAAGTTCCGGTTTCGTTTTTTCCCTATAAACGTAATAATTTCACCTCTGTTTTGCTGCTTATCAACAGCTGCGAGAAATTAGCGACAGGCTTAGTTCAAATCGTCAAACTGGGATTTGCGCGTAACTGAAACTCGCATTTGTTGCGGAAATTACGGCGTATTTTTTTATTTTGAAGCGCGATTCCCAGTTTACCAATTTGAGCTAAGCCTGTCGCTACTTTCTCGCAGTCATGCCGTTTTTTATTCCGAAAATTTGTAATGTCGAATGGGATAACATTTTCTGGTTGACAAAACCGAGTCGTATAGCGGGGACTGAAATGATGTATTCTAACAGAGATTTCCCAAAAGTCGATAACTTCTCTTGGTATATCCAAGTTTTCGGATTTTCTGGAACTTTTTCCTCACAACATCCCTTATACAAACGGCCACTTGAATAAATAAGGTCGAGCGGTGTTCTTTACAATATTAATGAAGACAAAATATTCAATACATAGAACTTTTGTACTTATTCAAAAAAAAACATTCCCCATAAATGAATGGAGTGCGTCTTTTCTCACGTCATGTGAAATTATTCAATGCATAAAAATCTTCACAAAAATTTCTGAAAAATTCGGTAAAGCATTCTGTTTGAATGGAACATATTTCTCGTAGCTGCGAGGAATGAATTTTAATTGCGTATATAAAGAAGTGTCAAATGCCACACCCAGAATTTTGCTGTTGGTCCGTCGAAGTACTGCGAGGCGAACCGCGGACATCTTTCTACATGTGCTTCCTTCAGATAAGTCAACGTTTTCTATCTTTTTTGTATCAGTGATATTCATTTACTTATATATATATAGCTTTAGCTTTTGAATTTTGCTAGCCTTCCAATTTTTGGCCTTTAAACGCTTCTTATATCAATAGCCACGCCATGAAGTTCAACTGATTCGAGTTATTCATCGACCACGCCGCGGAAAGCGTTTTAGTTTAACAAGTATTTGAAAACACTAGTTTATCGAAAACTCTTATTCCTGTGGGTGCAGTTATTGCATGATTCTTTTCTGGAGAGGAAATAAGTTCTGACCTTTCTGAACAGTTGTGATAAAACTCCAGTCCGTTTCCAAAACCTTGTTAGCTGTCGTTTCTAAAACATTCCACAAGCTGAGAGAGTTATTAGGCACGAGCAAGTAAGGAGTTTGCTAATTGCAGTAAGCCGATGTTGGTGTACACTCTGTTGTTCGTTTTTGTGCAGGGTTTGAGTTGTGAAGAAATGTTGTACAGTCATTTTGTTTCATGGCTTCAGGGTCGACCGAATATTCCTTTGTGAAAACAGAGATTGGCTCCTGACTGCAATCATTTGGGTCGATGTGCGTAGCTCTCGGAATCTGACGCAAGTTAAGCCGAATTGGAAACTTCTAACTTCAGGTACGTATATCATAGTTTTTCTTATAATTTTTCTGTTATTTGCCATTGAAGACTTACGGTGATCAAAATGCATTGTCTCCTTTCACAATTGAAGATTTTCAATTATCTCGTCAAGAAAATCATATAGGAGAAATTATTGATTTTGTAAAAACACTGAAGTAGGTAAAACCAGAAGTCCATGGTAAAACCAGAGTAAAAAAAATGATTTGCAGAGGAATCGGAAAAAAGACGCGAAAACAACATAAAATTAAAGAAATATGAATAATATCACCTGCTTGGTCAAAGCACGAACGTGTTGAATTTAACAAAGAAAACAATCCTAAATTATGTTCAACTTAACGATCAACCATGTTACCCGTTTACTTAGATTGAACAGAGATGAATCAAAGAAAGTGTATGGTCTCCTAACTTGGATCGAAGAGTGAAGCTCTTGGACTCTGGCGCGAGTTCACATTTGGAAACATCTTATTTGAGATAAGTATTTTATAATCTTATTTACTCTGTTATTTACTATTTCAGACTCCGAGCGATCAAAATAGCAGTGTTTCAGTGTTGTTAAATTATCAAGTTGCGTATCAGCAAATTTTCCGAACTAACATTATAAGAAATGTTTTGAGCCCGGGGCGGAAGGGTTAAAAAATTTAGTTCATTATATATTTCCGGAGGTCAAACTGAAACTGTCGAAGATTGTTGTATTAAATTTTCAATGCTAAATCGAGAGTCTTGCTCAAAAACAAATAACATAATGTTCGAATAAAGTACGAAAAACATATCGGCTGTTAAGCTAAACAAGAAATTTGGAAGTGATGGTAGTTCAGTGTACAGAACAATTGATGAAATTCAAATCAAAAGAATCAGATATCAGATATCGATAATTAAGTATAAGTATGTTAATCTCGATTAATTTTCCTACTATTAAAGCATTTAGGTGATGTGGAAAAAGAAATGATTACCTAGAGGATATTGACTCTATGAGACTTAATAATTCGAGTTTGGCATCGAAAACCTAAAAATCTTGTTATTTATCGTGCAATAAGTCGAAATATAAAATAAAAAAGATAGGTCACCAGCTCCGTTAACGAGATATTAGAGAGGTTAAGCATGACGTTTACGGCAAACGGCAAACGGCAAAAATAATTCTGATTTTGCTCACTTTTTCTTTAGCACTTAAATAAAGCCAGTCGAAAAATAGGGAAAAAATCCCTTAATCACAGTAAATGCAAAAGTTCGATTTTTGCCGTTTGCCGTTTGCCGTAAACGTCATGCTTAACCTCTCTATTATGAAACCAAGTTACCCCAAAATCCTTGTAATTTCGCCGAACAAAAGCATGTTTATTTGATCAGTGTACGCTACTTTCCATGGGAATAGGAAGCACATAACTAAAGTAAGCCATTAGATAACGTAGTATTCATATTATATCGACGTTAAGGAACGATTTAATACATATTTAATGGCAAACAAACGAAGTGTTACAGGAAATTGGCTAAAATATTTCCTCGCGTGCGTGTTCTCGAGGCCATTATTTTATCTCCATGAATAACACATTAATAGCAATAAGTCGGTTTTAAAACACATGATTTTTTTCAAACTCGTCAAACAAAAGGATAATGAATGGTAGGTCAAAATTAGTCAGAAAAAAAGATAGGTCCCCGTGCTTGTTTAAGAGCAAATAAGCATTCTTTTCCCTGCTGAGCTTAGCCTCAAAGGGAATCTAGTACGACTTTGATGCGCGCGCGCTGTGAGCGCGCGCTTATGACGCAATAATTCGTGCGCAGTAAGGATGCGCAATGCAAAACAGAGGAATGACCTTAAGACATTTATGGTCTTTCATTTGTTTAAAAAGATCAATGCAGTTAAAAGGCAATTGATGGCTTATAGAACATACTCTGTTAAACATTGATACATCGGATTGAACGTAGCTTACAAGACAATTTGTGTTAGGAATTATGAAAAGAAAGAAAAGTTCGGTATCAGTAATTCATTATCTGTTTAAACTGAACGAAGGTCATAAGCTCTAGCTACTGGAATGTTATCTAATATGGGTTACAAAGGAGCCCGTAAAACATGTCTTAAGCGGAAACAGTGGACTGACGAGTAAGGAAAGTAAACATGACTTATTCGAAAAAATAAATTAAAGTCGGAAACTTTAGGTGCTCCTCCCATGAAACTTTTCGGTTTTAAAAATTTATGTTTTATGTCATTAACATTCAACCTAACGTAATGGGCGTTTGACATTAAAAGACTTAGAATGCTCCCAAAATCGCATGATGCAGCATTTTGCGAGTCCTGTAGTTTAGCGTTTTAACCAGAAACTCGCGACAATATGGTTTTTGACGTCAGAAGATTTGCAGGGTACTATATATTCAGACCTAGTCAAGCTTTTTTTCACTATTGCGATTCAGCCGTCGACCAGCTGATTAAAATAAGAACACCTTGATTTTTGTAGAGTTGTTACTCTATAGAGTTATACCTTGCGTAGATTCGAAGATTAACTCGGGGAGAAGAAGTAATTTTTGCACACTGTCAAATTGAGATAATAATGCAATTCGCAGAGAAATAAAGACTAAAAATCTCCCAAGAAAAAAAGCAATCAGTGTATTTTTTATTCAAAACGCCTTTTGGTGGGTTCCTTTAAGAGGGGGTGGGACTCTATTATCAGGGGCACTTATTTTTGTCCGAATGATTTGCGAGTTTTAAAACGGATATAAGAGCACAGTTTTATACTAGAAAGCAAAACCGAAAAAAGGACAATTTACTTTAAAAAGTTCTTTTCAATAAATCTGATTTGTGAAGCAAACGCAATCTGAAGGAGGCGAGGGAGGGGTGGGACTGGAGAACAAACAAACAAAAAGCTAATTACAATATTCTAAATTACAAGTAAATAGAGCTTTACACGCTATACACCAAGATAGTGAAGTAGTAGAACAACAATTAGCAATGAACGATAAGTAGAATAACGAAAGTAATTCTGTCACTGAGAAAGTGTTTGATTAATTTAATTTAATTTCTCAACTTCCCAGCTTAAACATAGCACTGAATTCAACTGCAGAAGGTGAAAAGTTAGGGCTGTTTTCAACGTTTTACAAGAATAATATTTTCGAGTATGCACAATTTTAAAAGACCCAAAATTTTCGGTTAAGGCTCGAGTTTGTGTTAGAAGGAAGATTAGAGCCCTAAAATGGTACCTCATCGTTGTACTATGTGTCAAGGAGTCGAAGGAGTTGCAGAAAAAACATTCAGAGATTTTGAATCTTTTTAGCTCTTTTTTGTTAGTCACTGAACTCCAGTGTAGTAGCTTAAAGAAGAACTTTCTCAATTTGTTGTCGTTGTAAAATTTTAAATAATTTTTCCAGTTGAATTTTTTATCACATCGGGTCCTGTTTGGCCCAAGTTTTCATGACCGTAATTGCAACTTCAGCTTTTCTTGAAAAAGAAGATAGTAATCTTTAAATTCTTTTTTGGATAAACAACCGATTTGTCAGGGAAAATTCAAGTATGACAGAATCATTAAGGAAAGAATTCATAGATCTTAGGATTGAAATGGAATATTATCGGAATTATTTTTCATCCGAGATTTTGAAGAACTCATTTTTCGTGATAGGGGCGTTTTTCTGGAAGTCAGTTATATCTTGTGATAAGTCTAAATTCATTTAATCATAAATTATTATTTACAATTTGCTTGATAAATATCAGGATCCACTCAATTAATTAACGATTTATCAAACAAAACACACTTAAGCGTTTTCATCGTCAT
Source organism: Meandrina meandrites (assembly GCA_963693305.1). Taxonomy (NCBI): domain Eukaryota; kingdom Metazoa; phylum Cnidaria; class Anthozoa; order Scleractinia; family Meandrinidae; genus Meandrina; species Meandrina meandrites. The sequence goes on from OY855913.1 coordinate 27,911,423, forward strand.
ATATGGATACAAAGTTTTATATGGATCGTGAAGTAATTTTGTTTCGCCCCCAGTTTTTAATCTCACTTCTTTGCATTGGAAAGCCATGATAGTTTCTGTTTCTCGTGAAAGTAAAAAAAAAACATTTTGCTGAAAACAATAAGTAGATTAATGAAGGGACAAAGCGAAAACTTCTATGAACTTTATTCCAGTGAAAACGTAACTGCTTTTTATCCTGCCTTTGTTTTTAGTGTTGTTTGAAAACCTTCTAGCAACACATAGGACAATTTCGGAACCTGTTTCCGGAAACGAGATATATTAATTTTTCCCATTTTGAAGGTATAATAATAATATAATATAATTTATTAATTTATAGTGCGCCTTTTAGGGTAGACGAGGAAAAACCATTAATTTAATTTAGCAACATAAGGTTAGACGCTCTCGCTTTGGGAAATTACACTTATAGAAATAACATAAGGAACGAAATTGAATAAATACAACATAGGCCAGTTAGCAATGACCTTTTTAATTCTTAAGATTGGTGACCAACATATCATTTCTCCTTACAAGACCAACCACTGTCAAACAGACAGGTGGTGAGAATAAAGACAACGATCAACTAGAACACTGATTTAACAGTTAGAAATATGACAGTCAGTAAAAGCTGCAATGAATAATTCCAATTAACACCGAATGAAAAGACGCCAAATGATGCTTTGTTATTTTCACGTAATGACGCCGCAAAACATTAGTAATTGGTTGTTTGCAGTCATGCTACCAAGCTTCACAAAATTAAGCTGTTTGGGTGCATTGTTACTTTCCCAAATTTTATTTTATTCAGTTATTTGAAAAGTTGAATGCAAGGTATAACGTAAATACTCTTTTTCTTTGGCTATCGTGGCTTAACTAGAAATAACACGCAAACTGCGGTGATAAACATTACGAACAAATGCGCTGTTGGCGAAAATTATACCTTTTTACTTGACGTTTGATTATATATAAGTTCACTTTCGAAACTTCTAAAATTAGCATTATTTTGAACTCCAATACTCAGGCCTCACACCCCTCTTCACGTGTGCTACGCAGGGTATAAATAATCTACAGGCTCGACAAACTGTCTTTGTTAAACCTTCTGAATTTTTTGTTATGTGAGAACAGTGTTTCTTTTAAGGTTGAAAATAAAGAGTTTACACATTTGTAAAAGTCTGCCTCTTTTCTCTAATGACCAGTTTCTTCTAAAGAAGGGCCACACTCCGACTAAAAGTTTTTATTTCTGTTGTTTAAAAACGTTTATCGTTATTTACTTACCGTTCAAGTTTTACACTGCTCCAAGTAAAAAATGTGGAACAAAAAGAATTCAGAATTCAGTCACACCTATGTCACACCCAGGGTATTTACATGGTCCACTGAAGATACTTGGTCCTGAAAATGGAGTATGCAACTATCTAGCGCTAAAAAAGATTTGACATGTTGATACAAAATCCCTTAGCATTCTCAAAAATCTAACAACAAAAAAAACCACATGTCCACCTGCTAATTTGTCAAGAACAAATTTCAAAGTTATTTCGCTCATTTTAACAATTAACATGTCTGCCTTTTTAAAGAAAAAACCATGGCCTTTTGCCGACAACAAACATCAATCATATTGTAAAGTTTAATTTTCAAGCAAAACAAAGCAGGACACATAACCAATTAAAAGCAGATTTTTGGTAACTTTTTATAACATTCTTACATCTTTAACCTCTTCAATAAGTCTTCTAAAGTATGGTTTATCTTTCACCTTGTCAACAGGCACTGAGCAAGAGATGAGAGGGGTTGTAAAGAAAAATGTACAGGAAAGCGTCACATCACCAAACGCAAACAGGGAAACAAAACAAAGCAAGAGACGTTAAAAATTAACAGCAGACTATTGGTAACTTTTCGTGAATTTTTTCCAAACAAAAATTACCTAATTTTCGTAATGTATTAAGAAATCTGGATAAAAGAACATTTTTAATAATAAGTCGTGCGCCCTCAGTAAGATATAAAAAGAAGAAAAAACTCGTGTAAAGAAGGTCAAAAGAGCAAAATAAAATCTTGACGAGAAACGACTCTTTAAAACCTTCTACAAAAAAGAAATAGGCCGTTTAAACTAGTAAAAAAGCCGAACGGCCTTCAAAGGTTCGCAAGGCAAAAGTTTGTCTCGTTGTTACTTACTTTAAAACCCTACGGAGTGAGCACGATAAGCTAAGAAGAGGAATAAAAAGGGTTGGTGGGGAGTAGGGGAGGGTTGGTGGGAGGGACTCCCACCGCACCCTTCTTCCCACTCGACCGAGTAGGGGAGGGTTGGTGGGAGGGACTCCCACCGCACCCTTCTTCCCACTCGACCGAGTAGGGGAGGGTTGGTGGGAGGGACTCCCACCGCACCCTTCTTCCCACTCGACCGAGTAGGGGAGGGTTGGTGGGAGGGACTCCCACCGCACCCTTCTTCCCACTCGACCGAGTAGGGGAGGGTTGGTGGGAGGGACTCCCACCGCACCCTTCTTCCCACTCGACCGAGTAGGGGAGGGTTGGTGGGAGGGACTCCCACCGCACCCTTCTTCCCACTCGACCGAGTAGGGGAGGGTTGGTGGGAGGGACTCCCACCGCACCCTTCTTCCCACTCGACCGAGTAGGGGAGGGTTGGTGGGAGGGACTCCCACCGCACCCTTCTTCCCACTCGACCGAGTAGGGGAGGGTTGGTGGGAGGGACTCCCACCGCACCCTTCTTCCCACTCGACCGAGTAGGGGAGGGTTGGTGGGAGGGACTCCCACCGCACCCTTCTTCCCACTCGACCGAGTAGGGGAGGGTTGGTGGGAGGGACTCCCACCGCACCCTTCTTCCCACTCGACCGAGTAGGGGAGGGTTGGTGGGAGGGACTCCCACCGCACCCTTCTTCCCACTCGACCGAGTAGGGGAGGGTTGGTGGGAGGGACTCCCACCGCACCCTTCTTCCCACTCGACCGAGTAGGGGAGGGTTGGTGGGAGGGACTCCCACCGCACCCTTCTTCCCACTCGACCGAGTAGGGGAGGGTTGGTGGGAGGGACTCCCACCGCACCCTTCTTCCCACTCGACCGAGTAGGGGAGGGTTGGTGGGAGGGACTCCCACCGCACCCTTCTTCCCACTCGACCGAGTAGGGGAGGGTTGGTGGGAGGGACTCCCACCGCACCCTTCTTCCCACTCGACCGAGTAGGGGAGGGTTGGTGGGAGGGACTCCCACCGCACCCTTCTTCCCACTCGACCGAGTAGGGGAGGGTTGGTGGGAGGGACTCCCACCGCACCCTTCTTCCCACTCGACCGAGTAGGGGAGGGTTGGTGGGAGGGACTCCCACCGCACCCTTCTTCCCACTCGACCGAGTAGGGGAGGGTTGGTGGGAGGGACTCCCACCGCACCCTTCTTCCCACTCGACCGAGTAGGGGAGGGTTGGTGGGAGGGACTCCCACCGCACCCTTCTTCCCACTCGACCGAGTAGGGGAGGGTTGGTGGGAGGGACTCCCACCGCACCCTTCTTCCCACTCGACCGAGTAGGGGAGGGTTGGTGGGAGGGACTCCCACCGCACCCTTCTTCCCACTCGACCGAGTAGGGGAGGGTTGGTGGGAGGGACTCCCACCGCACCCTTCTTCCCACTCGACCGAGTAGGGGAGGGTTGGTGGGAGGGACTCCCACCGCACCCTTCTTCCCACTCGACCGAGTAGGGGAGGGTTGGTGGGAGGGACTCCCACCGCACCCTTCTTCCCACTCGACCGAGTAGGGGAGGGTTGGTGGGAGGGACTCCCACCGCACCCTTCTTCCCACTCGACCGAGTAGGGGAGGGTTGGTGGGAGGGACTCCCACCGCACCCTTCTTCCCACTCGACCGAGTAGGGGAGGGTTGGTGGGAGGGACTCCCACCGCACCCTTCTTCCCACTCGACCGAGTAGGGGAGGGTTGGTGGGAGGGACTCCCACCGCACCCTTCTTCCCACTCGACCGAGTAGGGGAGGGTTGGTGGGAGGGACTCCCACCGCACCCTTCTTCCCACTCGACCGAGTAGGGGAGGGTTGGTGGGAGGGACTCCCACCGCACCCTTCTTCCCACTCGACCGAGTAGGGGAGGGTTGGTGGGAGGGACTCCCACCGCACCCTTCTTCCCACTCGACCGAGTAGGGGAGGGTTGGTGGGAGGGACTCCCACCGCACCCTTCTTCCCACTCGACCGAGTAGGGGAGGGTTGGTGGGAGGGACTCCCACCGCACCCTTCTTCCCACTCGACCGAGTAGGGGAGGGTTGGTGGGAGGGACTCCCACCGCACCCTTCTTCCCACTCGACCGAGTAGGGGAGGGTTGGTGGGAGGGACTCCCACCGCACCCTTCTTCCCACTCGACCGAGTAGGGGAGGGTTGGTGGGAGGGACTCCCACCGCACCCTTCTTCCCACTCGACCGAGTAGGGGAGGGTTGGTGGGAGGGACTCCCACCGCACCCTTCTTCCCACTCGACCGAGTAGGGGAGGGTTGGTGGGAGGGACTCCCACCGCACCCTTCTTCCCACTCGACCGAGTAGGGGAGGGTTGGTGGGAGGGACTCCCACCGCACCCTTCTTCCCACTCGACCGAGTAGGGGAGGGTTGGTGGGAGGGACTCCCACCGCACCCTTCTTCCCACTCGACCGAGTAGGGGAGGGTTGGTGGGAGGGACTCCCACCGCACCCTTCTTCCCACTCGACCGAGTAGGGGAGGGTTGGTGGGAGGGACTCCCACCGCACCCTTCCCTGGGGTTAATTTATTCATGGCACACATTAATTTTGGATACTTTTGCAATCTAATTTGGTTTACTCTGTTACATGATTTTGGTAAGAACTTTAACTGTGATTCTTCCACCTCGCATTGAAAATATTGTATAAAGGTCTATAAACATCGATTGCCCAATCACTCAAGAGGTTTACCCCTCTCAACAGTCCTTCACTGTGCCATACAAAAAGATGTCTGGGACAGTGAAGGGTTGTGGGTGAAAGTAAATCTCCCCTTGCAATCTTTACTTTTAGTAAGGCGGAGGATTGCGGATGAGAGTTAAACTTTTACCCATAATCTTCTACGAGGATCTGGGATTAAAACACAGTTAAATTCCCTTCCACGATCTTCCCCAGGGAAATTGGAGTATCTCAGTTAGGAACAAGACTTTTTCCACCGTGGCCGTGGATATCTTTGTTTGTAAGAGTAAACTAAATTTAAATGCAAAAGTAAAGGACAACCACACAAGTTTCACCGCATTCACTTTTTAAATGTTGCGGTATATTTTATATCCTTTCTCTCTCTAGTTACTAATAATTGTTAAAGTAATCTTAAGAGCATTTGGGTGTAGCCTTTAATCTGCTCTTAGCTTCTTTGTATTATCTCTTTTATTGTGTGTTTATGGATTAATTACAACTGATGATTAAGAACGACTCTGAGTTCAAAAAAGCGTTTATATAAAGTTTATTAAGCCATATACATCAGTTTCCCACACAATAATAAGCTCTGTTTTGACAGTTTCCTAACACATTTAGCGAGTTAGCTTCTGCAATGAGCCACTTAACTAACATTTTTAAAAAAAAAACTTATGAATTGATCAAGTTTCCAACCCTCTACTGCATCTCTGTTTCCTTCTTCTTCTGGTTGCTTTTGCAGGGATTAGAATAAATTTTCCATGTCTTTTTAGATAGCACGGGTAATCCATGTGTTAAACAATTTATATTTTTTTGTATCTTTGCAATGCACATATCACTAATTTGTAACGTGTCTTTATTTACATTATCGCTATTGTTGTATCTACAAAGTGTTGTAAAACGGTCTCAACATGGATATCAAAAATGTTTGCAAATGTTCTTGTACTTGTCTTTTATTCACTCAGGCGCTGTAATGTTTGGCTTTTCAATCTTGAAGTATCTGCTGAGAGGATCAAACATTGACAATATATTAGAATACATAACATGGAATGATATAAGACTTCCTGTATTGGTTTGTTTAAAAATTCTATTTAGCTCATTAATGTAGATGTTGGAGTGATCATAATCTAAATTCTCCTCGAGTAACGACATTTTTAAGAGAAAAGAAACAAAACTAAGATAAACATCAAGCGGTACATTAAAAGAAATTGTTCAACCTACCAAAACAACCTATTAATGCATTCAACTGCAATGCACATACAATAATTGATTTTAACTTTACTGTTGGCATGATTATTTTGGCTTCAGTGCTAATGAACACTATGTCTATTTCATGCTTCTTTGTATTTGAAAAAAGGAACAAAGATGAGAAACTAAGAATCTTTTTAAGTATTACTGCTACGTCCCAATAAACACATTAATGCTGGTGGATGATACAGCGTTATTTATTCTGTCCTTGAAAAGCATCATTTTTCCTAGCTGTTTGTTTTGGATAAAAAATTGAACCTGGAATGTATTGTTTGCTTTCGAGTGTGTTATGATTAATTCTTTTTGTCCAATTGGTCCCCCATCAAAGTAGTGGTATAGTTCCTGCTTTAAGCTATAAATATATCAACACAAATTAATCGCATTTTAAGTCGATATACCTTCTGAAATCCTAATAAAGAGAAAAAATTACAAAACCGGCCATCACCCTTAACGTTTTTCATGTATGCCGTCACCCAACGTTTATTCTACTCAATGCTTTGCAATAAAAGCTAACAAATTTTAATTCGCCATACTAACAAATTCGCCGTATTTCCCGAAATATTACTAAATGTTAGATGAAAGAATTTAATGCTTGTTCATCAAGGCAATATCCTCTAGTTGATGATTCGCTGATGATTATTATAGACTTTGCATCGCATCGAACGCTACTGTTGACAATGATGTCACCGCCCGAATCCATGTAAGGTACTCGCACATTGTGATCAGACATTGTAATCAATTCCCCGCTTGTTATTGAGATTTTATTTCTCGCACTTGCAATCACCGTTGTTTCGTAATTTATAATCTATAGCATTAATTTTTTCATAATATTCTCATACAGATTCGTTTGTAAAAACACCCTATATTAATCTTTGGTCACGTTCGACTTCTCTTCAGTCTGTACAAACAATTGGTTTCATGTCAAAATGAAGCTTAATCATGTTTTTCATTTGTGTACTTCTCTCGACTACTATTTTTTATATTTTTTTTTTTGTGGAAAGATCATTTAATATAAAAGGGGAGGGAGGGGTGGGAGAGAGAGGTATCAAGATGCCAAGGGAAGGGGGGGGGGGGGGGGGCAGGAATGTTTTAAGTTGTGTGTGTGGAGGGGAGAGGGGAATATGGGGTCAAAAGGAGGTTGGGGGAGAATATTTACTTTTCTCTTTATATCGCTAAAAAAAGTTTTATTTTGTTATAAACAGTATTACCTACGAATTTCCATCCCCTAACCCAAGCCCAAAAACTCTTTAAACAGAGTTTTGACGTTTTATTAAATCATTTCTGACACTTAACTGAGATCCTCCTCTTCATTTTCATCACTACCGGCATTTTCAGGAGTCTGAGTCAGTGTGACTCTTGATCAGTGACATCGTCTGATTTGTCTTATTTTTCTCTTTGCCAGTTTTCTTGGTTTTAATTTTCCGTAGTTTGCTCCACGTCATCCATCATATCTGCTTGAATGTCGAGATGTCTTAGGACTTTCAATTGATGTGAAACCTTGGGAGGAGCTCGATACGTCCAGCTTGTGTCGCACAATTTCTGGCTTTGGTCTCCTGACACGACTTTGTCACCATCGGCTTGTATTTTGTAAGCTTGATTTCTTCTTAGATCTTTCTGCCTCTAAGCTTGTTTCTTCTTTTCTTTTCTTCTCTGCTCTTTCTTCTCTTCACTCTTTTCCTTTGTTGATGCAGCGGTGTAAAAAATTAACTGATTTACGTATTAAGTATGTCGAGTGTTTCTTGTAATGATAGCAAATAATAATCTTACATAGTGTTTTTTATTGAGGAATCTGTGATAATGTGAGCTATTGGGGACGTTCAGTAATGCTGTTTTGTGGGAGGGGTTAGAAAATTTAGTGGCAGCGCTAGCATTATTAGGAGGCCTTCAATTTTTTTAGGTTAATGATGCTACATCTTCAGCCCCTCCCTCCTCTTCCCAGTACCACCCCCCTTTTATATTAAATGAACTTTCCTTGAGTCGAAGTTAGTTCTGGGTTGGTGGCCAAATACGTCATACTCTAAATTTGATCAAATACGTCGCACTCTTAATTTGTACTAAAAAGTAGAAGCAACTATATTCAACAGCTTCGCACTGATTCGTTAACCAACGAACTGTATGTTGTCAGCTTGCATTGAAATATTAATTTATCCTTACTGACCTCTTTTAATGTTTGTGGAGCATCAAGGCAATATTTCCAAGTAAATACTTTTCTCCACAAGGAATATTATATATTATTAGGAGATATTATATTTTGATCACTCTTGGACTTGACATTATTTTAATGGCAATCTTTACTCTGACCTAAATTATTTAAAAGGACTTTTTCTTCAAATAAATTGCAAGCCACGATGATAATTATAGAGCTTCAGTTGTTTTCTTCGACCTACTGCATGCCATACAATCAAAACAAATTTTAACATATCAGGTCACGTGACGAACTACAACTAACGTGATTGGTTCCTTTTCAGTACTATTCTCCATACTGTAAAACTGTCATCTTTTCATTATGGTATATTAGGGAATTTAACGCTACATCAAGACAAAATTTCCAAGTTGTCATTTTCCTTTTTTCTTGTTTTTGGATAATGTAGATTTAACGTAAGAAGAAGATAGACTAGCTTTTACCTCTTATAAGGATTGTCATTATTTTTATATTATGTAATGTCACAATTTTTTCCAGAAACTTTTCTCTGGTAACACCAGCACTATGTTCTTATTTGCTAACTTATATTTCTTTTCAAATGAAAGTTAATCACGAATTTGCCCACAAATGAAGCATTAGCATGGTTTTTGTGAACTGTACAATTTTGAAAAACTTCTACGCCCCTTTAGAACAAGTTTGCCAACAGAACTCCAATTTTTCCCTGATATTTAGAAACAACAATATTTGACAGTTTCAAACTAAACCAAATTGAAATATTTCGATCCTTACTGCTAACTTTATAACTTTTTGGTTTATCAAGACAATATTTCCAATCTATAGTTTTCGATTTTCCTCACAAGATAATTGGCAAAATATGTGGCAATGAGATATTAGATTTTGATCACTCTTGAGCTGAATTGTCTTATGGTAAACGCCATGATAAGATCACTGTCATAACTGCGATGAACTTATCTCAAATAAGATGTTTTCAATGTCAGCTTGCGCCAGAGACGAGCTTAGCACTGCAATCCAACATGGCTGCACTTCTTTCCAATCTGCATGCAACCTGGCGAAAAAAAATTAAAGGAAATATTATTAACTTAATTAGGCAATTTCTCTTTGTTAAGTCGAACCTTACTGATTACCTTTAACTCTTTTATAACTAGTTTATGACGACAATATTTTCTAGTTAACGAATTTCTTTACAAGATACTCGACAATGTATCCATATGGTATGGCGATATTAGATTTTGATCACTCTTGGACGAATACCTTATGATAAACGTCAGACTAAAAATACTACAAGAGTACAATGAACTTACTCTAAGATTTTTCCAATGACAACTTGCGCCAGAGTACAAGAGCTATTCACTGCAATCCAAAATGGCTGTACTGGCTTTCAAGACATCTGCATTCAACCTGAAGAAAAACGGAACCATTATCAACTTAGACTGTTTTTCTTCGTTAAAGCACTCTAATATTCAATTGTTCATGTGAACAATATTTGTCAGTTTCAAATTTGCCAACTCGAAATTTGAATTCTGCAGCCTGCAATTGTCCTGCTTCAACGGATTGGTTCCTTTTATGGTAAGCCATAATACAAAAAGGCAATAACCATAATCAACTTACTTCAAGTTGTTTCCAATGTCAACGTGCGCCACAATCCAGGAGCTAATCACTGCAATCCAAAATGGTTGTCATTTCTTTCAATGCATCTGCGTTAAACCTGATGGAAAAAGGAAAAATTATTAACTTGTGCTATTATTCTTAGTTCTCGTTTAGTGATCAGTACATTATTACGAATATCACTCTGATTATTTACTGATCATGCGAAGAATGGCAGTTTTGTGCTTACTCCCGAAAATAATGAACTCTATTCTATGGACAAGGTTACTCCATACCATCGAGGCTCGCAAGAAAATTGTACAAGCGCAGTTTTGAAGAAAACTACCACAAAATAAATATCAATGCACTGTAGAAATTGCAAGAATTTGAGAAAACTATAACATATCTTGACTATTTCTTTTCTAAGCGCAAAGCAGCAAAGAAACGCTAAAATAACCGAACGTTGCTTCAATCAATGTGATCGCTCATCTGAATCTGATTATATTTACTCTCCATGTTGTCAAAGTTCAAGTATCAAAGAAATCGCAGACAAATCACCTACAAATTTTGGTTTCCAATTGCCAAACCTTTTGGTTAGAAGTTAAGTTATAATTTTTTCCTGGTTTTCAGCAGACGATTTTCAGCCGCAAAATATCAAAGCGTAAGTTATAGTATCAAATTAGTCGCGAAATGTGTTTAACGAGAGGAAAATCAAATTACCGACACAATTTTGCTCCTAATTCCCAAGTGAATGTTTTGGTTAAAATAAAAGTTACCCCAACACCCCCACCTCACCGCCCTCCCCATGTTTCCTTGTTTTTCTTACAGATCATTGAAAAATTTGCAATAGAAAATATGAAAATAATTCAAGTGCAGCTACTGGAAGCCCCATTCACACAGTAGGTGTTGTCAGGTCAAATTCGTTTCATTTAGAAAACATGCCTTAGCATTCTAATTTAAATAGTATCCCCATTTAGTGCTTTTTGTTACTGCAATGTGCTCCTGGTTACTGCTAATTCAGTAGACACTTAAATAAAGTTATCATTTTTTTTAATAAAAAAAAATTATTTAAGAAACTGTTTATTCAGGAAACATTTTAGCAAATCAAAAAAAATCTGTCGGCAGGATTCACAATTGTTTTCAGAAATTTTTCGTCATTGTGTTTTACAAATAAAATAAACAAGCCTGATAGTGTCATGAGCTGCGCATACGTGCCTTCGCACCTTGAAAGTCTTACTTTCTGTGAGTGCGTTTGCCTTATCTCTTCCGCTCCTTGGCTCCTATTACGTCGCCAAATATTCACTTTCGACCAAAATTATTGATTTTCCCTCCGTGACCACCACCCACTTTTCCACTCCAGTTTGCATTTGGCGATTATACAATCCTGAAAAATCCCACCAAAACTTTTCTAGTTTTGAGCAGAAAAACGACGTATGTGCTGCTCATGATAACGTAGCGTTCTACGTATTTCTATTTTTGGCTGTTTAGATCTTTCACAGATCCTACCTATATATTTCCTTCACGATCCTTTATATATCTTTCCACTAATATATTACGATTTTTTAACCACTAAATTTTTTTATTTTTTTTTTTAAAAATGTAGAAATATTCGTTTCTTCGACTGTAAAGAAAGGTATGAAAAACCTTTCACAACAGAGTAGTTATTAAGTTATAAAGTTAAGTTATTAACGTCAAAAGGCCAAAAGAGAGTATCTTTGGCTTTTTTGACGTTGCCATGGCAACATATTTTGACGTCATTTTTATTTGACTGCGTTTACTGATAAATGGTTTACTGGTTTATAGTAAACGATTTTCAGCCGCGTCATCATCAGGCTAGCCATAGAATACCAAAGTCGACTAGGCATTAAGTATTGTAAGCCACCTAAAATTAAAGAGAAGGCGTTCCCAACAGAAACAACCCTGAAGCTTGTGAGAAAGTTTATTATTGTTCTTGTTTGTAACGTATAATAACAACAGACTAAGGTACTATATTTTGTTTCGCGATGTAAGTCACTTGGGTTGTCAATACCGAAGCTTCGGCTGGTTACAGCTAGTCTTCATTAGGTGATGAGGTCGACTGATTATGCGTCACTATATGTAGCAGGATAGACGGTTGTGATTGGCGGATTTTCTATCCCCACTATTTCGGTGAGTTGTTTCCTGAGACGTCCGTTGCCGTATCGGTCTCCTGTTGTCGGGTTTCTTGCCTGTGTCGGGGGGAGCATCCTGCTTCTGGAATGTCAGTTACGTTATCGCTAGCTGTTGATGTTGTTAGGGTGAAGTCATATGCCAAAAGCTTCGTTCTCCCTACATGTGTATCAGTGCCAGTCTCCATCAATTAACTTCACCTCGTTCTGTTATACCAGTATATATATTCTGTATACCAGTGCCAGTCTCCATCAATTAACTTCACCTAGTTCCAAAGCGCATTAAGTGGCCGGTCTTGTAGGCGTGTTCTGAAAAGGCGGAAAGCTAAGCTACGCGGAAACAAGATTCTGTTAAGCTACTGTTTGCGTGTTTTTAATTCTGAAACAAAGGATAAAGTGATAGAAACGACGAACAAAAAAGTTGGAAAAGAAACAGTATCCCAATAAGCAAGCGCCTACAACGGGTTGTTTCAAAGTGGCACTCGCGTGGCCGGAATTACGTTGACTGGTCTTGGGTTTGTTGTTATGTCAATTCACTGCACAAATTCTTGGGTTATTAACTTCACATATCAAAATATATTGCATTTAATAGCTTGCGTGCGTTTCAAGAGATTTAGTTTATTCGACTGATTAAAAAAATTGTTCGACTGATTTAAGATTGAGATTTAAATTGATTGAAAATATCTTCTCGCAGATGCATCTCTACAAAGGTATGGAGTAACCTTGATCCCAGTTTTAATCCCTGAGTCTAATTAAAAATTTCCCTTAGTGAACTAATTCATTTCAATCGATGTTGTTTATGAGAATTTGGCAATTTGTCAATATGGTAAGGAGACATGAGATTTTGATCAAATTTCGATTGAAAGCGTTTAATCACGGTGAACAACAGACGACTGATAAAACTGATGATGAACTTATCTGAAGAAAGTCAACTTTGGTCAAAGGCCAAGAGCTTCACACTGCAATCCAGAATGGCTGCATTTTTTTCAAGGCATGCATCTTGTATGGTGAACCTCAGAAAAAAAGAGTAGATATTATTAAATAAGCCTGCGAACAAGTTTGACTCTAGTGTACTAAACAGTAATACAAACATACGATATTTGACAGTTTCACTTTGATCACAGAAAAGAATCTAACTGTATGTCAACCCTTCCTGTCTCAGATTCGAAATGTGAATTCTCCTAACTGATTGCCTTGGTTTATTCTTAAATGTTAGTTGTGAGAAATTAGTGCTATATCAAGACAATAACCATTTGACAGCACTTTTCATTATGACGCACTTGATTGCAAGTAATGAGACAAGATTTCTATCATAAACCGATAAGAAAACTACATGGAATTACCTGAAGTAGGCATGTAGCAAGATTTCCTCATATCTCCATACATTTATTATGCATACAGTTCTCTGTTTAGTCCAGCATTTGCTATCAAGCTTGTTTCTTGTTTACTGATCACCGTCATATAAGAAAGAACAAGTTAGGATAGGGGAATTAAAGTACCTATTATTGCCAGTAGAGCATGTTTCGGGCTGAAAAATACACTGAACATTAGAAACTTCGATCTGTCAGATAATCAAAGTTTAGCTAAATTTGTCTATTTCTCTCTTGAACTATCAAAAGTTAAACCATTTTCGTTTAAAACCAAGTTATACAAATGAACACAGGAAATGTTGCAAAACATGTTGGAACCAAAAACTTACCTGTCTTGTAGACAAGGCGCCTTTCCATCAAACCACACACCGCAACTAGTTTGCTTCAATTGTCACGGCGAGTTCCAGATTCAATGGCTGTACGGTGTCATGCAGTTCCTCCAACAAACATTCCTAGAATATATATATGAAAGCAAAAATACGCCAGTGAGAATACTGCGTCGTATTATAAAGATCATTTAGTCATGAAAGTAAAACTTGTTTCATACCATTGCAATTCAAGTAAGACTTCTTTCAAGAGTGTGTACAGTTACTAGACTTTCGACTTTGGGGCCAGTTTGTTCAAATCAAAGATTAAAAGAGGCAGGGACAAAAGTCGGACCGGATCAACTCGGATCGCTGATTTGAATAAGAATAGCACCTATTCAAGAACGAGGAAATGCACAATAGTGCTATTCTTATTCAAATCAGCGATCCGAGTTGATCCGGTCCGACTTTTGTCCCTGCCTGATTAAAAGTAAATGAAATTTTAATTTATCCTGTATAGAAATTCTCTTTTGTAGCTAATGCTTTGTGGCGTTTGACATAAGGCAAAGTCAATAGTGAAGGACAAGAACTGAAACAATTCACGCTAGCAATGGACTTCGCTTAATCATCCTTTGAAAACAACCGGGAATTTTGTGCAACAAAATAACAAGCACTTAAGAAAAAGTAATGTGTATGATAATTTAATTGTGAGCAATTCTGGGAAAACTTCGTTTGACTTATCTGTAAATGGAGTTATTTGCTGCTTGATGAGGAAAGACCAGGATGGAATAACGTCGCACAAGCTTTGACTTGGCCGTGAGTTCAACTTGACCGCCCCAAAATGGCTGCACTGAATTCCTTTGGACATGCCTCTGTTCGTGTTGTGAAAAAGAGCAAGAAAAACGTTCACAATTTACTAGCATTTTAGTAACTTTGTCAGTGGCTGAATACGGTTGGTACTCATATTATTAAAAAACCACAAACATATGCGAACACGAGGATAGGTAGTTTTGATGACCACTCCAATTTTTCCAAATATTTTTTGTTATAACGGGCTCTAATGTTTTTTAATTTAAACCTTCACAGCAAACTATTATTAAAGTCTAGTGAGTCGATCAAACAAAGTTTACCTGTAATTCAACCAAACGAGAAGCTGTCGGGTCTTGTTCCTTTCTGCATCATCAAAAGGAATCTATCATGAAACCAAGCTTCAGCAACTCGTGCTCAGGCGCTCGATGTTCGCAAGTCTCTCTCAGCCTGCGAAATCAGCAAACGTTGTAAAGGGTGGGAAATAACTGACGATATTTTAAAACTATTGAAATAAATTGAACAACTGTATTCCCTACGTTTCCCTCTAACTCTGAATTTAGCGACTTTTCAGGAGAGAAAAAGTGTCAACGGCAGCAGTTACAACTAACCTGACATAACGAACTAAAGAGTAGTTGCGGCCGGATTAAACATTCTAACTTACTGATCCATTTTTAGCCAAATGAACAAAGACACTTAACTTGAACAACGATTTATTCATGGTGTTACCAGTCCAATGAGCATGACGTAGCGTTCAAATTTACAGTTAAACGGCCAAAATTAAAACGATCGATAACTAAACGAAACAAAAAGCTATAAAATGATATAACAACAAGAAGAATAGACAGCAAAGACAAGAGAAAATGTAGACTTACCTGAAGACGGAGCCCATCGACTGGAGGAAAACGAAGGTTCACACACAACTGTGACCAACAAAAAATGCTTGGTGCGTCCTTTGAGACTTCATTTTGTGTCCCATTAAAATTCATTTTAGCTGCGCCTAATGCGCTTTGCTCAATTTGAATATTTCGGAAACCTTTTTGTGCATTGAATAATGAGAATTTGACAAATGTCGCGAGAAAAGCGAGATATTTAAAAAATTAATAATACGTCATGTTTTCTGTTTCAGCAGTTTTGTGTAAAAATAGAAAAATGCGTCCCGGCTTTTTTAAAAGAACAATTAGGCGCATTTTAACTGTCGCGTAATTTTGACTTATGGACGTCTGCGAACTGAGACTTTAACGCCAGCCGTCCATGCATTTTCTCTATTTTATTTACCTCGTAGATTTACGCACATAAAAGTATACACTGGAGGGGCACTGGAGCTGTTGGAAATCCACTTTTGCGGCGGTTTGACGGAGTGGGGCACCACACAAGTGCACGCAACAAGACCGAAAGGTAGTATTGGGTAGAAGTGTTGAGCTGCTGCACGTGTTGAATACTGATGACATATAATATCATGGGTGACAAATTACTCCTTAATTTTGGCGCGAAATTTCAGCGCTAATAATTTATAATTTCACATGTGAAATTACAAAATTGCCATGGCAACGTTTCCCATGTCTCAGTACCAAGATGGCGTACAGGATTTTAGAGATGATTTATAGCTTAAACTTTGCATTATTTTTGCTTGAATTTCACCTTGGCCAGTTTCATCAGTATAAACTTTTAGCGATAACATGAATGGCATTGAGCGGAATTTTGAGCGTTTTACACAGGCGTCGTTTCCAGCCGGTTCGTTTATGACGATACAATAAACAAGTTAAAAAACTAAGATTGTAAGCGTAATTTGTAACCCACGATATTGAAAGGTAACCAAATGGAAAACTCGTGAAATTAGGAAATAATTTCACTTGCGTTTTGTCAAAATTCGAATAATTTGCCTCGCCTGAAGGCTCGGGAAATTATTAGATCTTGACAAAACGCGCTGGAAATTATTTCCTAATTTCACTCGTCACCATTTGATTACCCATACTAACGACGTAATTAAATAAACGCGAATTTTGCTCGCCTTCTTTCTCGTCAGGTATGTGGAAACAAGGTACGTTAGCCGCGCTGAATTTTAGAAGAATTTCCCTAATTCAAAGACACACGACAGTAAAAGTAAAGCAACAGATAAAGGCCAACTGAACATTTAATTTTCGCGCTGACGAAATTTTCGCGACACGCTCGTTTTCGACAAAGAAATATTTGAGACTGGTTAAAAATGTTTATTTTCCCTGAATCAAAATAAAATTCCCCGACCTTGGAGAATTTTCTTTTTCCTGTCCATTTTGTGACTTGTGGCCGTAGCTAGTAAGAGGAAAGCCGAGGCATTTGATTCGTCTATATTTCAACGGAAAATTAAAATCAAAATGCGTTTAGTTTGGAAAATAATCCTCAGTTGAACGAAACTGATTTTTCTGAAGAAATATTTTCCGAAACCTTGCTGAGAATAACCTTTCATAGCTTCTAGATTTCAAATTTTTTTTTTGGGGGGGGGGGGGGGGGGGTGGGGCAGCCAAGCGTCTCGTGTATTCGGCAGGCGCAGATCTTGCCCCGTCTGTGCCAAAAGTCTGGCTGCAACCCTGTGTAAATGTATCTGGATTCTACTGAGTCTAAGGAAAGTCCGTAATATCGTTCGACTGCACTGTATTTATGAACTCCTGAAGACCTTTAATCTAGAGATAACTTGAACGTCCACCTCATTATCACAACAAGGCACAAAAACTGCGTAAAATAGATTTCCAACTTCCAGCAAAAATAAGGGAAAGCCGCAAAATCCCCGAAAAATGACCCACTGTATCCTTATTTTTGAGGTTTTCTCCACAACCATTTGTACAAACAAGTGTGGTTTTTCCTTCGTTTTGTTGTCGTGTTTATACAGTACTTTCTTGCATGTATTTATTTTATTAAAATCCTTTCACATCATTCTTTAAATGCTACACTTATTGTTTAAAGACGGCGGCAAACGAGGACACATTGTTGCTCACGATGTTTTCTCGAGTGCGCGGGTAAACAGGGAACATTTGTGACCGCAACAATGTGTCGTCCTTTGCCACCGCTTTAACCTTATGGTATTAAATTCTAAAAAAAAACTTTATAAAATTACCAAAACACAGTACATGGTATGAACACTTTGATTGGTAACACGATTACTTCACGGAAAAACTTTCACGGCCCGAGAGAACCGTCAAGCCACGCATGCCATCTTATTGAACAGAACTGGGAGAAGACAAACGAGACAGATATTGACCGTCAATGGTAACTAGAGATATTCAAAAGCAGCAACTGAAGCAGCCGTATTTTCTGGAATCTTTACTACCAAGAAACAAGATGTTTTTCTCGGCAAGTAAGCGATTTGAGAAGGAGGATACCATTCGTGCTGCTGAATTTGACGAAAAGTAATTTTTTTAAGTCTTAATTTTGAAATAATTGACTGTAGTACTGCACCAACTCTTTCGTTTTCTGTAGTACTTCAAACTGTATAACGCTAAAACTAACTACAACCAAAATCCTTGAATCACCGCGAATGTCACATGACTAGTGTACTAATTAACTACTTCTCCTTCTTTCGTAAGTGAACGTGGTGTTGTCTGAAAAAGAGAAGCATTTATTTCAAGCATTGCTTGTGTTCTTTTGTTTGTATACACCACATACAGTACAAATTTTCCGAAGATAAAAAAACTATCTCCGTGTACCTTATTACACGAAATTTTGACGACAACTTAAATTTGGTAATTTGGAAGACTGATCTTTCGGGACAATTGCGCGAATTTGAAGAATTTGATTTTTCTTTATTAAATAAGACATTTACTTTGCTGGCGATATCAAATCAAAAATCGCGAAAATTACGTGTAATGAGGTGACCTAAATATGTTTTAAAGTTGCGAAAATATTACTTGTTTGACGAAATATGGGAGATAGGATTCAAAACAGTTCTCAGTTTAAATTCTGGAACCCAAATACACAGCTACGACTAATTTGTTGTTTGAATTAATAATTAAATTTGTTAGATCATTTGTTTGTTAAAACAACAATTAATGTTATAATCCCAGCAACGACCACAAGAATAACAAGCAAAATGCACATCTTGGTTCGGGCTTTTTTCTGTGGAATGAAAAAGAAGTTATTTTTAGCATAATACTTGGAAAACGTGCTCATTAGAAAAAGAGTTTACAGAGCATTGAGGGAAGCAGAGGGGGAGTGGGAAGCACTCGCCTCCGCAAGTGTCCGTTTCGTAAACGGTCGATGCCTTTTTAGCGACACTTTTTTTTACCAAAAAGAAAAATGAAGACCGCATGTCAGCACCCAGGATCGAACCCAGAACCCCTGGCATGCTAGCATTTCTCTCTCACCACTACACCACCACGCTGATCGGGCAAACCCTCGAAAAATTTAATTATTTATTTAAACCCTAGATAGCTAAACCCCTATATCAAATTAAAGCTTATAGAGGTAACTAACAAACTTTAATAACCATTTTGTAATAAAGTGAATTCTCGAATTTTTTACGACCTCTAAGTTCGAGCATCTGAGTCAGCTTTTGGAAGCTTCAAGTCAAAGGGAATTTTGTATTTCTCTATTTGATTTATTCTTGAGTTTCCGGACCCCAAGGGCTAAGAAAACGTGTCTGCGTTTTGTCATATTCAATTGCAATGAAAAGTTACACGACATTTTGCTATTGGGGTTAAAAACTAGTGGAGTGATTGTACAAAAATCGCTCTTGTAGAAAAAGTCTCCAGAAATAAAAATTCGCCGACTCGTTTTTGTTGTTTACATGTTGAACCAGCTACTGTCCAAATTTGAGGTGAAATGAACAAAATTCTCTTTGAGTTTCAAAACGCTTTATTTCCAAAACAAAGCACTCTTCTGGCACAAAAATTTCCCCAGCAATTAGTGATACTGATGTCTAGAATATAGTAAAAGAACAGCTTTACAGATTCAATAGTTTTGAATTTAGAATTTTGATGACGTCACAAGGAAACCTCTTTTACCTGGTAAAGACTAGCTTTGCTGAGTTGTACATTAGCTCCTTCCACATTAGTGTGTGCACGTTCAACATTAGCTTCAATTGAATCTACAATAAACCATACATCAACAAATATTTAATTATAACAACCCTGTAGCTAAACCAAAATTATAAGTCAACCACATCTCCTCGCTGGAACCTCTATTTTCATTCGCCCACTGAAAACAACTCCTCTATTGTTATTCAGGGCTGGGGACATTGTTATGACCTGTTATCTATTGTTTTAGGAACCAATGAAGTGACTCATTCCGAGAGGTAGTGGGCGACCCACATCTCCTAGATGTGCTATGTATGAAACGATTATGACTTTCTGTAACAGTTATAAAAACTATGATTAACTTTTTACGTACCAACCATATCTCCTTGTTCATAAACCATCGTTGCTAGGTCTCTGAATATTTCATTGATATCAAGAATATCTCCCTTAAACAAATATTATTTCAATATCAGCAACCTTTCATAAAATTATCGACAAATTATTTAAATACGTTTTTGTATTTCTCTTCAATCATTGAATGCGGGGAAAGAATTGCGAGAGAATTGGATGAAGGGGTGGGGGACAGGGAGCGAGAAACTTAAATATCTCTATACTCCATGCTCCCACCCCCTAGTGCTTCAAACTCGCGCTTGCTGTTTTCTTTTGCATTCAAAATAGAGAGGCTGTGAAGAGTCTAGGTAGAGACAAGTCCCTTGCATTAATCAGCCAGTGAGGAGTGAACTCACCTCTATCTGTCTGATGCGCTCTTCTCTGTCTCTTATCAGTGATTCGTCAATATCAATCTGCATATCAAGCTGCTCCTGTTGTTGCCTGCCAACATCATGGTCATAACAAATAAGAAATGTAATTAACATCAGGGCAATTTTTATTAATGTTATATTTGCTTTGGTTTTGTGTTACTATGCTTGGCGATTGGTTTAAATAAATAATTGTGCCTTTTTTCGTCAGATCAGGAGTAAAACGCATGCACATTTTCCCACACTTTGCACAAGCTACTTGTATTTCCATCAAGTTTTGATTAGTTCACTGGATTGTCTGTGATATTTGTGATCATTCTCATCCCCAGAGGCCGCAATTCTTCTGGTCTGCACCAGGAATCAAGACCTCTGGCCGGTCCCAATTTCTGAGCAGGTACAGAGTACCCGTTCAGTGCTTTTCAGCCAATCAGATTTGTCATATTTGACAATGAGTCTGTGAATCATGAACTTCCGGTTTTGGAGGTAGCCACAGGTCTCGATCACTGACACAGACCAGAAGGATCGCGGCCTCTGGGGACGAGAATGCTTTGTGATTGGCCAGAATGATTACTCTCAATTGGATTTGGTTTTACAACACTCAAATAAAAACAGAAGACTGAGTATGATTGAGACAATAAATTACACAGTGTTAAATCCCTGTAATGTGTACAAATGGGTAATAAACAAACCTTCTCTGGTCATCCTCCATTAAACTGCTCTTTTCATTTCCTAATTCTGCATCACCATATCTACTACTATCTTGCTTCTGAAAGTAATATAATGTACCGTATTTTGTAAGTGACGTAAGTAATGTAGTGTATTATAAATAATCCACTGTAAGTAATGTATGGTAATTAATGTAAGTACTATTTTTTGTAAGATATGTTGTGCATTATTAACAAAAAAAATGGAATATAAAACGTTGCCTCTCAAAAAAAGTTGTTATCCTGCGAGTGCAGTTTCCTTTTATACAGTCAAACCTCCCATAAGCAACAACCCGCAGACAGTTGCAAGAGGTCAGACCACGTATGTGGGCCATAGCTTGCAGTCATGTCAGAGTCTAAATCCACCCATAAACCCAATAACATTTAATTCAAGAATTCAAAGCAGTCTCTGTGTGTCCAGTTCATTTTCCTAGTTGTTCTACTAGCAGCATCACAATGAACCAATAGTCACTTGTGAAAATCAGATACGAGAAATACCATGTAACATACAGTATGCATTTTCTCAATTCTAACTGTGGGTGTACCTTGTTTTCAAACAGTGACTGGATCAGTGTGAGTCATCAAGTCATACTGACCCTGCTGCTGTTACCCACACACAAATATTATAATTAGTAATTTAACTACAGAAATTAAATTTACTCTATATGGGTAGACTAAAAGGTCGTTGGTGATGTGCGACACTTGGTTGAAAATGATTAAATCAAAATTGTTTATCAGAACACAGATGTTTCGGTGTACTGTATGACCCTTCTTCAGTGTGAACAAAAACCATTAAAATATACAGTATATATTATTTCCTACCTGTGATAGTCTTGCACTTGTTGAACCAACTAATAACTTTTCCTTTTCAACAACTCTCTGAAATGAGTTAAAATTAAAATGGAAATGAAGACTTGTGTTACACAGGAAAGAGACTAGCAGCACACGAGAAGTGCTGTAAGTAAATTACGGAGCAAGAAGCACACAGACTGCATGAGTTAATTGTAGGATCAGGCATTAAGCTCTACAAAACATTGTGCATGTAGAGACAGTCCTGTTGTACAGCCCACGGCAGTGGATTTTATTTATCACTTGTCCAAAGGGCGAGTGAAATCTGCAGCTGCTGACATAATCTTAGAAAATAACAAGAACAATTTGAGAACAAGAACAATTCTTTATACACATCATTTCTTCACACAACAAGTTATAGTTGCAAAAGCAAGCATTCAAGGGGTATACCTGAATGCCGTTTTTCTGCCACTTAACTTGGGTTTAATAGAAATATCTCATTCATGTTTCAAGCAATTCAAGAACTCTCTGCTCACCTCATGTATCTATATTTTGGAGTGTTAAATTATTGGGTGATTTTTCAGATTTTTTGGTATGTTTGAGAGGAGATAGTAAAATTTAGAGAAATAAGAGATATTGAAGATTTAATGTAGTTTTAAAATAAGAATTTGAAGTTAAAAATTAGTAGGATGGACAGCAAAACAGTCCCCTGTAACCCAGGGTGCTCTTGTGTGGCGGTGAACTGTTGGTGTTCCAAAACTTATTTTCTTTCTTTTATCCCTTCTTTAAACCTCTTAAAATTACGATCAATTTTATATGTACCTGCACCCTAAAGTTTAAATAATGCATAGTAAAGATTAAAAGGTAGCACCAGGATAAAACAAGATATTGGTAACTGGACTATACTTACATTTTGTACAGAGTAGTACCGTGAAATGGCCTCTCTAAATTCTCCCTTCAGTCGTTCATGTTGTACTCGTTGTTGTCTCTATACCAATTAAACAAAATTAATAACAGTAAGTTTCAGCAGCATTCTTGGCTATTGTTAACATGATCAACATCTTGGCCAACTGGTCAAAGCAGGTTAGTTATAAAGAAAGTGGGGCTTTGTTGCTGGGGTATGGGCAGTGCTGGTCCTCTGAACAGTTCCTTGGGCAGTTCTATCAAGGGGCAAGGTTTGTAATGACAGTCTCTGACATTTTCTAAGCCACCTAACCTACACCACATGCAATAAGCATTGTTAAATATGTAAACAGCCATACAGCTGTAATAAGCTGTGTTAATTATTTTTAAGTTCAATTCAACTTACTGCATTTGGGCTGCTTCCACCACAAAGTGAACTCATTTCCTTCAACACCAAAGTTGTTTTATTAGCAAGGTCATTTGTAGCTTGTTGAATTCTGTGGCTGTGTAAAGAAAAAAGATAAACATAAATATAACATTTAGAAACTATCTGTGAAATGACGACCAACAGTGAAAATAAGAAATGGAGTGCATGACCAGAGGAAATAGAAAAGGAAACAACTCACAGTTTTTCTTCCAGGCCATCTTTGCCTCCAATTAATTGCTTTAGGGTGCGCTCCAATGCTGAGGCTATGAAGAAAATTTACCAACAAACAGCAATTATTATTTCATATTAAATGACCACACAATTTCCACTGTCTAACAAAAAATAAGCATATATACACCCTGTACTAATGATATGCTAGAATATCATGAGCAAGTTGCCAAAACTAAAAGAGCTCCTGATATTTTAAGTCACTTTTTCAAAGTACAACATCACTACTTTCAAATTGAAGGAAACCCCAATTGAAAATAATATATTCTTAAAGTAGAATAAGCCCAAAGAAATAATAACAAATGAAAAATAACAACAAAGATTAAGACTGAGAAATATTACAATGGACTGGATTGAACAAATTAGTCAACTTTTTCAAAATGCAGTATCCGTGACACAGCAGAAGCTCAATTTATGAACCTCTGCATACACTGTAACAGAGTTCTCAGTATAATTAGTGAAAAACCCTATCAGCTTCAGGTGGCTGGTATATTGGAGGATAATGCCTGAGGCTGAAAGATTGTCTGAAAAATGAACAGTTGGCCAAGAAGCAAAGCTCTGAGAGCAACTGTGAAATTTTGAGGACAATCTTGCAGCCAAGGGCATTATCCTCCAATATACCAGCAAGCCAGAAAGGAGTTTATTCACTTAAGTAACCCTCTGATCAATTTCTATGGTGACAATCACTGAGTTACTGCAATCAAAATAAATGCAAGTTCATTAACACTGTGATTTGATTAAAAAGTTAAACCTGGAAAGGTGACTTTGTTTGTTTGTTTTGTACTTGTCTATAAAATCAGGTGAGGGATATCAAATCGGACGGGGTATATTATGTGATACCTGTCGTCCAATTTTGTACCATGTGATGTGTTTATTGTTTGTTATTTTATTTTTATCCAATAATATAAAATGTACAAGTAATTGTGCGCGCTGTGATTGGTCAGTTCGAGTTTATTATAGCTCCATAAAGCTCTAAAGTCTATGTCATGCGCATGCTTTATCAAGTTATAATGCACACGGCTTATGCAATGAGTTTGAGTGCATGCTCTTTCCTTAGCATTATATAAAAGAAATAAAAAACTTCATCCTCGTGCATTGTTCAGTTATATAAGCACTTGGGAATTTTTAAAAGCACTCGAGAAGTGCAAGAAATACTCGGCTGCGCCTTGTGCTTCTCTGTGCACTTCTCTTGTGTTCTTCAAAAATCCCGGCATGCTTATATAACTCAACAATGCACTCTGGTGTGTTTTGAATTTCTTTAGTATATCACCAATACTCACTGTTGTTGTTAATCTGGAAGATATTACTACTGACTGTGTCACTGAGATTCTGAAATCTTTCTCGAGTTTCACCTGCAGTCAATAACAAAAAAAATAAGGAGTTTATTCAAAGAAGATGAAATAAAGTTGGAGAAAAAAAAAATGAAACACAGGGGAGTGAATAGGTTCCCTAAGCAAGTTTTATTGTTGTAAAAATGTGACAGATCCACAGGGTAACTTGAACAAGGAGCTTGGTCGCCAGGCATCCTCTCCATGATCTTCCACTGCTTTTACCAACATTTTTCGTTTTAACTTTGATCCACACTACTTTTAATCTGAGGTGTCTAATCAATAAGCTGTTATCCTTGAAATACCTTGAAATACCATTAACAGGTTAGTGAGTGATAAAAAATCTTACCACCTTCCTGATATCTTGATGCTGATGGCCTACCATAGCTTACAGCAACATTGCTATCAGACGAAAGGGTGCCGTATGATGGACTCCCGCCAAACTCACCACGAGACATGCTTCAGCAACAAACTACAAATATACAAGTAAATGGTAAAGATTTACTTCATGTAATTAATAGGAATTTTTTTTTAAAAATGTGGTCACCATTGCAAGGTTTGAACTGAAAAATGACAGTGCAATTCTGAATATCTAAGATATTTGGAAAATTTCTCAGATTTTTTTATTTGTGAGTAATATTTTCCTAGAGCTTTTTATGAATGCATGGATAGTTTTCAAAGGTTTTATTCAGATCCAGACCTTCCAATAGTATGAAGGCACCCAGTGACAATGTCCAACATGCCTATCACTTCTATTAGGCCCAACCCCCTTCAAACTGGCTGGTCAGACTGAGGTCTGCTTCCTTTATTTTGTAATTAACCCCAACTTCCTGCAGCTTGGCTAACAATTTCTTAGTTCATTAATATTGACCTGCTCGTTTTATTTCCGGAAACCACCAGATACTAGAGCCCATTCTTTTGATTGACAAGATCACGTGATTACCACCTGACAGGCTGAGGAACTATAAAGGAACCTTTGGCAAGCAACTGAGCAAGATAAACACCTGAACTTAAATCTATCAGCAACTATTTTTAAGAAACTACAACAATTATTCAGTAAATTAAAAGTTTAAGTAAATAATGTTAGTCTAACTTGATGCGCTATTGAAGGAGCACCCTCACCGCCAAAACGAAACCAAACAGACAAGTCTAAACATACAAACTACCTGCACAATTTTTTCAAAGAAAAAGATTTTGTTGCGCGGAAAGTCTAACCAGAGTGATGCAAAAAATCTACCAGAAACCTCCTCGCTTCAGAGCTGTTTGTTTGAACGTGGCGTTGGAAGAAAGACGAGCACTTTTATCGCCATCACCCCGGGGGAAATTCTGCACCATCCGGAAAATATGAGCCAGTGATGATCACATTTTCTTGGTCAACAGTTTATTCGAACTTCGGTAAATACGTGGTGTAACAGTCAGATAGTGGTGTGCTGTGTCAAAAGTTGTCGGCCATGTTAGCTTAGAGTGGAAGAAGGTAAAAATAACAGCAAAATGGCCAATACACTTGGAGTCATCGAGGTTCACCATGAACACTCTGGAGATGAAAGTGACGATGATGATGACGATGTTGTCGAGCAGAGCCCTTGTGGACGATGGGAGAAGAGAAGGCAAGAGGTAATTGCATGATCTGCATCGATGGATAAACGTGTTATAAAAAGCCAGATTCGCTTTCAGTTGTAACTTGATTATGAGGACCTTGTGCTTCAGAGGAAAAAAAGAATGGAGTAAAAATCATGTTGAGTGTTTAAACAAATATCAAAAAATGGGATCAACGCAGATTTAATTTGACAGGCCTTGCCTTCGTTTTTCGGCCATAATAAATAAATATATTTGAAAGGAAAATGTAGCGTAAAATACAGAGTTTGTACGGGATTTCGATGTCAAAGGAGTTTCATAAAATTGAATTTTTGGCTGATTTATGAAGTGTTAGCTTAAGATATCAATAAAGTTAATATGATTTTGATACCGATTATTACTGTGCATGAAGTCTTCTCCTTTCTTCATACATTTGTCTGTAAATGTAATTTGTATTTTTGATATCAGCGCCATATTGTAGATAAATCATATACACCTTATTCGATGGTTTAGCATATAATATGCGCGGATATTTTGCGAGTTGCGTAGTATTTTTCCGAGCCCCGAAGGAGCAAGGAAAAATACAAGCAATGAGCAAAATGTCTGCTCGTATTATATGCTAAACCATTGAATAAGGGCTTTATTATTCCACTAAAAAAAGTTTAGTTCGGCCATTTTGTCGCTCCGCTTTCAGTCCGTATTTTTGCCCTGTTCTACAGTGTAATACCATGGCATATTTTATGCGTTCTTTTGCCCTAATATGGTAAAATGGCGCAATAGTGGAATAATAAGAAAATTAAAGTACAGTGGTTTTCCATGCCAGCTACATCTTGTAGATTTTAGCAGTAGAAATTTGCTGTAAATCATTTGGCATCAAAAGCCCTGAAATTCCTTTACAAACCCTCTATTTTGGGCTATGTTTGCCCCATTTTAAAAAGAGCAGATTTTACTGTACATAGAAAAATGTATTTGTACTACACAAGACACTCCAGGCACCTCCTGTCATAGTCCGAGCCATACTATGTTTTTAACCTTCCATAAGTGGAACCCTTTCCTAAGTGAAAATTTTTTCTTGTTTCAAAGGTGAAGTACCTCAACACAGTTGTTGCACTGAGCATATTACTTTAATATTATTTTTAGTATATACCACACAAGTGAATAGTGCTTTCCCTGTGCCCTGATTGGTTAACTCGGAGGTGATTAGCAAAGTACTATTCATCTCCAAGCAGCCGAAGAGAAACAAAATGGCTTTGCATGTTACTTTGGGTACCGAAAGTAATGCACTTATCAGCGGCCATCCCAGTGGGGTGACCCCAGGGACATACGCGGGCATGGGGCGGGATTTGTTAATTTTGGTCACCAATTTTAAGCCCGGGATGGGGGGAATGGATTGATTTTGCACTTTCGTAGCAGAATCCCCAGGGAAAGACCCGCGGGATTTGTAGCGCCGCCACCATATTGGAGTCTAAGCTGGAAACGAGTGCCGTTCCCGTCTGCTAGGATCATTTTTGGTTCTTCTTCAGACAAGCCTACGACAGAAGTCTTATCTTCCACCGAGTGGAATTCATTAACTCATATATACAAACTCTCCTTGATTAAACTTCTCTACAAAGGATACATCGGCGCACTCCCACATGCCCTCGTTGAACAATTAATAAATTACAACACCAGATCAGCTTCCATGTCCAGACTAAGACACGGGCTTACGGCACCGAGTTTCACATCGAAATATATGCAGAACTCTATTGCATACAGAGGGCCGTCCTCTGGAATGCAATAGGACGGTCTCATCCATCGTTAATTGATCGTTTCGAACACCTTGACATCAAATCTTTTCTGAAAAACGTGGCGAATTGTTACACTTTTAGGGATTTTAACTTCAACGTTTTAGCACCACAAACGATCAACAATAGGTTTAAGGATTTTACATATTTTTAACTTTGTATTCTCACTCATTCGAATTCATAATAATTTTATCTTTTTTTTCTTTCATTTTAATTTTGTACACGACCCCACAAGCTTGTAGCTTTTATCTTTCATCGTGTATACTGGAATAAAGGTTGTATGTATATGTATGTATGTATGTGAACATGTTCACATTTCTCTTGTAAATCTGCCTCTTTTAGCTGCTCATCCTTTGCTTTCATAGCAAATATAATTTTTGAAAGAAAACTATGATTCCTTCTGTGCTAATATTTTGATCAATAGGTGTTAAACTGTAAATTCTGCGTTGTAAACAAACACAGGAGCAGGAATTTAAAACAGCGTTTTCATTATTGTCTTTTCATTGTTGTGTTGAAACAAGAATATTCTCTCCTTTACCATTTCATGACTTACAAGGTAAGCTGAACCTCATCATGTGTAGAAAACAAGAGAAATAGCCTTCTTTACTTCTGTTTCATTAACTCAATATAGGTATAATTATACCAAATGGAAAATTAATTACGGCAAGTCTTCTGAAACAATACACTTTTTGACTTGGCAGAGCACACATCTTTACCCCAGGGGAGGGACATTTGTAGCTTTTGGTTAAAAAATCTTACGTTTGGGTAGAGGGGATTTGTAAACGTCGTTGTGCAAATGCCCGGGGGTTCCCCGGGGTCACCCCCGCGGGATGGCCGCTGATAAGTGCATAATGTTTTGGTCCATTAGTTATCCAACTTGTGTGGTATATACTAAAACAATTATTCACCTCAGTGTCGGTGAGAGTGGTGGATATTTACCTCACCACTTTGCGGCTCAGTTAATATCCACCAACTATTCTTCTCCACTTCGGTGAATAATTGTGAAATATATCATGGCTATTTCTCCAGGTGATGCAGAGGGACGTCCCTGGCATCGATCATTCATTCCTAGCCATGGACACTGAAGAAGGTGTTGAGGTAGTTTGGAATGAAGTGCAGTTTTCTGAGAGGAAATCGTTCAAAAGTCAAGAGGTAATGAACTGTTGTCATAATAATTATTGCATTCCTAGTGCTTCAAGAAGGGCATATACTAAAACCTGAAACAATGAAACACAAACCACTGAAATGGCCAAAACAAAACAGTCAAAATGAGCAAAAGGAGTCAAAATCACTGAAGCAAGCGAAACATTACCATTATTGAAAGCATTCTATAATCAGGCTTACCTGAGCATCATTCAGGCTAACAGGAGTACTAGCATCCAGTACGCTCAGCCTGAATAAGACCTACATAATTTTTTTTAGGCTTGATGGTTGTTGATTAGTGGGAATGAAATGTTTTAGTGATAATTTAATCCTTATAACTCTTTTGTAGGAAAATGTCAAAGCTGTCTTTGAAAATCTGATTCAGCTGGATGTAAGTATTTGCTCTAGATAAAAAATGTCAACTTCTTATTAAAATAATGTTTCTGTTACGACAAAATAGTAAACAAAAGTGCCTACTTTCTCGAAGACAAGCTAACTACATTGTATTATCTGTGTTTTATTTCTGGCAGCATGCAAACATTGTCAAATTCCATAAGTTCTGGACTGATACTAGATCAGAGAAACCACGTGTCATTTTTATCACTGAATACATGACGTCTGGTTCACTGAAACAGTTTTTAAAGAAGACGCGAAAGAGTAACTATAAGACTTTAAATGAGAAGGTATCTGTAAGTATATTCAGGTATTTAATGTTATTTTGTAACTCATTTGCCTTTAGGCTAAATGACCAAATGACCAGCCAGACAGGCTTGCAGACTTGGAGGCTTGACTGGAGAATTTAAGATTCTAGGTTCTCTAGGGTTCAAGTCCACATTCTTGGAGTATTTGCCAAAAATTAGAGGCTTTAAATGACAGATTTTAAGGGCTTGCTTTAAAAAAATCTAAGATGAGGGGAGAGAGGATGGCTACATAAGTAGCACCATTGAAAAAAATTAGTGCTGTTAAGCATCAGGTAATTAACTAAGAAATCACAGAGTTTTCTCATACTATACAGTGCTCATTTATTTAACATTCAAGTCACTCAGTGCTAGCTTTTGTTTTCAAACTGTTTTATTACAGGTATGGAAAAGATGGTTACGGCAAATTTTGTCAGCTTTGAGGTAAATGTTCTTTTCAGTTTTGAGATTTCATTATTTGAAACTCGGTGAGGAAGATGTATTCTCAAACCTGTATATAATTGACTATAAATATGAGCGAAAGGATGGAACAACATTTCAGTGTTGATCTTGACACCATTATTGAGTAAATAACGTAACAGTTTAGTGTCATTCCACCTTTTCGCTTATTTTTGTAGTCAACTGTATTTCAAAATTTAGTCTTATTATAAATAATTCACCATTAAATGTATGTGAAAAACTAACTTACATAACTTACAGTGATAGCAGTGATTATGTTCATCCATTTTCTACAACCTTGTGTTGTCTTCCTTCAGCTATCTCCATGGTTGTGAAACACCGATTGTTCATGGGAACTTGTCCTGTGATACGATATTTATTCAACACAATGGTCTGATCAAGATAGGGTCAGGTAAGGTTTGCTTTGTCATGGAAGGTTGTTACAAGTTTGATGACAAAAGCATGTATGTATCAAAGTAGAAGCTCATCAGGGTAAATTATGACAAGCGACATGGCCCAACAAGTAACAACAGCGCATAGAATGAAATCGCAACAAATGGCAACCTTTCACGCCAAAATTCGGACAGCGATGTCAAGTGACATGAAGTTAGATTAAAAACACCGACATGGTACGTTTTTAAATTCAGACAAGCGGCACGGGACTCCCCCTGGTAGGGAGGCATAGCAGCATAGGTATTCAGTAGTATTGCCACTCCCCCACCCCTGGATAGGATGCTGGTCTATTGCATGTGATTCCTTCCCAAGCACATTTGCCAGGGTTCTTAAACAGTTTACAGCATGAATTTAAAATCACAGCAGGATTGCAAGCTACAAGCACTTTGAGAATAAAGCGTCTTGCCTAAAATCATAATGCAATGGTAGAGTGGGCCCAGATTCAATTCTGGCCAGATTCTATAAGTGAGTTGATTTCTACACCTTCTTGAGCCTCATAAAATGGGCGCCACTTGAATTTGATCTGGATAGAGGAACTGCATTTATTTATTTATTTATTTATTTATTTTTTCATTAAACCATGATAAAATACAAGTGCATGTTGATCATAAGTCCAATGCACTAAATACAATACTTTTGTATTTGTTTTTCAGTTGCTCCTGACACTATTCATAATCATGTTAAAACTTACAGAGATGAAAGACGGAACATGCACTTTATTGCTCCAGAATATGGTATGTTGCACTGGTCTGCTTTTGTTAATAATGTCCAGAACGGTTTGTTTTATTCCAACAACTGATCAAGTTCTTAGCTCTTCTCGCAATTTTTTAAAAGCAAGGTAAATTATTTTTTAATGATTGGTATAAAAATTAAGTACATTTTTATTCACAGGAAAACCTGGACATGTAATTGACTGTGCAGTTGATATTTATGCATTTGGAGTATGTGCCTTAGAGGTAATTCTTGTCTCAGTGGAATAACATATGTTGATATTGTGAAGTTGCAGTACCACGTGTACCACAAACACACTATGTTTGATTCCTCTCAGTCTGTTTTTAGACTTATTCATTCCTTTATAACCTGTGAATAATTATAATCATAATTAACAATAAGAGTACAAGCCCAAGTTTTCTATATAAGGGAATAGTCAACAAGATGCAGTTGAGCCGACTATCACTCGTAGAAAACAAGGATGAAATCTAAAGGATTGCAGTCCAAAACCCACAATTTTATGTCCTCTTCAGCTAAAAGTTAAGAATAATAATTATTGCCCCTTTAAAGTGCAACCTGCGTGCATAATCGTGTTCTATCCGCTAAAAAAAAGCAATAGGAGAACCAATCAGATTTCCAGATTTCCAAAAGAACTCAGCTGAGTTTTTCCGTATGTGTTATAGATGGCAGCCTTGGAACTGCATGATACTGAAGGTCCAGTGCTGCGAGAAAATATCAACAAAGCCATCGATGGATTAGAATTGCCACTCCAAAAGGTACAAAGGTCACAACTGTTGTCTGATTATTAACGTGAGTTGGCGAAGTGTAATATGAAGTAGCCAGTGATGATTAGTACCTGTCATGTGAGATAAATTTCTAAATGGCACCTTAATCAACAGGATTTTATACGGAGGTGTTTAGCTGAAAATCCTGCAGAACGACCTACAGCAAGGGACCTGTTACTGCATCCTGGTTTGTTTGTGGTATGTTAAGTGTAATAGTAAAGGCATACCTTCAAAAGACAAAATTGGTTCAATATTTACTGTTAACTAACGACTAACATCGACATAGAAACATGGCATGAATTATCGAGGCTGTTATATCTGTGATTATAAAATTCTTGGTAGAATAATGAGTGGAATTTGTGATTTTTTGCAAATATTTCTTGACTGCTGTATCAAACTGAGAGTAAATAGTTGCAGGTATATTCCTTGTTCATATGCCGATAGTTTGTCCCTTGTTTGTTTTAGGTTCATTCACTCAAGTTGTTGGCAGCTCATTGTATGGTGGATAATGATGGTAAAATTATAAAATTTGCTAGCAGTAAACATTGTGATCTTTTTACTTGTTGTCTCCACTGAATTTGTCTCCAAATTTTACCATTTTGGTTCTAATCCTACACATCTGAGTTTATACTCAGTTAATGTTGAAGGTGACTTTTACAAATTACAGTTGTAAAAAGGTGTTTGTTTGCAGTTTATGATGCTGTTCTCATTCTGTCAATGATACTGTTTTTCAGTGTCTCCTCCTGACAAAAGTGAAGATACTGATCCAGAGAGATTGCTGGCAGTCATCGGAAAGGATATCAGTTGGAAGTATGATAATCATTATAATATGATAGAGCTAGGGTACACTCTCTAAAGGTTTTAAGGTCGCCACACATGAGGGGACCAGTCGCAGGGACTGGTCGCAGGGACCGGTCGCAGGGACTGGTCCCCTGTAGAGTTTACACGATGGAATGAGTCGCGGGGACCAGTCCCTTGAAGGGTTCACACGCTGGGACCTGTTTCGCAGCAAGATAGCAGTATTTATGACGTTTTCAAGATATAAAACAAGATAATCACCTTGTGGAGATGGAAAATTATTATTGTTATTATTCCTATTATTGTTCATATCTGAGCGTGCTTACTGGACTGTGTTCAACAATTGTTTTAAAAACATGGAGTGTTGACAATGTTCGAAATCCGCTCCTATTTTATAATTTTGATATCAGGTTTCCTTTCGGTGTTTTTAGACCTGAAAAAAAAAAATAAATTGCATCATTTCATCAAACACTGCAAAAGTATAGTATTCTCCAGGCTAGCTGAAAAAAACA
The DNA here is from genome assembly GCA_963693305.1 of Meandrina meandrites. NCBI lineage: Eukaryota > Metazoa > Cnidaria > Anthozoa > Scleractinia > Meandrinidae > Meandrina > Meandrina meandrites. The sequence goes on from OY855913.1 coordinate 27,944,966, forward strand.
GACGATCAAATTTGCATAACATAAACCGGATGTCATGCATTCTCTTCATGAAATGGCGCAAAAACATGCTAGCGACAGCTAGCGAGAAAATTTGGCGGGAACTTTGTTTTCTTCGAGAGCTGCGAAGAAAAAGACTCTGTTGCTCCTGATGATGATGCAAGACGAAGAATTGCCGGTTTCTTATGAACGAAGAATCAATTACCATTCGTGTACTGGTGACGCTCCAATCTTCAATATTAATGCCAACAGTCTGTTCAGTAGTATTCTGTTCAATCTGTGATATCTGTTCACTACTCTGTTCAGGCATCGCCATCTTCAAACACGAACGTGCAGAATTGTGGGAGCTTAAAATGCTGATCAGCGATTGGTTTATTTTTAATTGGTCGCAGGGACCAGTCCCACGACCCTGTTCACACGAGGGAGCAAGCAAAATATTGCGGGGACCAGTCCCTGCGACTGGTCCCACGAATTCAAACCAGTTTGAATTCTTGGGACCGATTTCGGGGACCAAAATTCAGTCCCTGCGACCGGATTTTTGACGAAAATTGGCCTGTTCACACGATGGGACTTGGTCGCAGGGACCAGTCCCTGCGACCGGTCCCTGCAACCAGTCCCCTCGTGTGTGACGACCTTTACAGGAGAAGGAGAATTATAGTTTGTTTGTAGCTGCCATATTAGCTTCTGCTCATTATGTCAATTACGGTTATTGTTTTTCAGACGAGGCAAATCTCCTGCTCTGGAACTGGAGAAGTATTTGGAAGAAGTAAGGTGAGTCAAAGCATCGGCATGCTTGTAAAATGTTGTATCAGCAACATAGTCATCTTACAACAAGGCATGGTCATCAAGAAAGGTAAAATCTACACTCTAGCCAAAGTAGCCTCTGATACAAAACATTGGAGTACCACCGGCTACTCCCACTGGATGGAATGCCAGTCCTCCCGGGTAATTCTACCCTTCCCTTCCCCTGACCAATATTTGACCAGCTTGCTCTTACAGTTTACCAGTGCACAGTTACACTCCTGAGTGGAGACGGTCAATATGACAATAAAGTGGCTTGAACTCATCCTATTACCACTCAATCCAAATGCATATGCACTTGCCATGTGATCACTGCACCTTCCACAAGGCAAGGTGGCAAAACATACATTTAACTTGAGATCTTAAAATATGATGTGTAAAATATTTAATTTTATTTTCATTTCTAGAAATGGTCTGTTTCCTCTGACCGGAATGCAACAAAGGAAAGAGTCAAGACCAAGACAAAGGTTGGTAGGAAGTTGCTTGTGGCCTAACAACTCTTATATCAATTTCAAAATTCTCCTTTAATACTAATTAAATTTTCATGCACATATTTCTCAATTCTCTTAAGAAAATTTAAAAGACTAAAGTGGTTGTTTCACAAATGTCTGAGGAGGTGTTTAGTGACAGAAACTAGTTATCTCTTGTGTACTTCCTAAAGTGAGAGTGGGGGTGGTTAAAATTAACACTGAACAATGTCTTTGCTTTGAAGACCCAAGTCTCCTGAAGATGTGGAGTCGGAGCTAAGTGAAAAAGATGATCCCTATGATGAAGAAACAAGAAGGGTAAAGGCAATTATGTTTTTTATTGTAGCACTTTTTCTTGGTACACTGGAAGACTGTATAAGAAGTTATTAAAAATATGATAAAAAGCATTGTAAGTATTCTTTATGCTTGTACAAAGTCTGTGATATTGCTGTGTGCAATTAAAGAGATCTAGCATCATAAGCATAGTGGTTCTGCAACTGATAAACAATGAACAGTGTGAAAGCTCATGAAGTGCCTAGCTTGGGGTCTTGCGTGTATTTTGTTCACTTATAGATTTGTTTGTTGTCATTGTTGACAGGCCACCATTAACAAATGTCAAATCAAGTTGATGCCTCCAGAAGGAGGGGACAGCAAACAGCAAAATCAGGTCAGTGAGTTACTCAGGAGGGTGGGGTCAGCACAACAACAAAATCAGGTCAGTGAGTAACCCAGGAGGGTGGGGTCAGTAAGCAACAACAAAATCAGGTCAGTGAGTTGCTCAGGAGGGTGGGGTCCGTAAGCAACAACAAAATCAGGTCAGTGAGTTGCTCAGGAGGGTGGGGACAGCAAACAACAAAATCAGGTCAGTGAGTAACCCAGGAGGGTGGGGTCAGAACAACAACAAAATCAGGTCAGTGAGTTATTCAGGAGGGTGGGGTCAGTAAACAATAACATAGTTACTCAGGAGGGATAGCCAGCAAGTTGACCAACATGGCAGACCCGAAGGAAACTTTAACTATTTATAACCAATAAGTCTTTACTCCTTTTCACAGCTGGAACTTCTTCTCAAGCTAGATGACAAGATGAATAGACATCTCATGTGCGATATACGCCCAGGTATAATATTCTTTTTAATCAACTGCCAATGATATATAACGCTGCTGTGCTATAGAAGAGAAACTGTTAAGACGAAATTCGCTCAAAGTTTGAGCAATAAGTGCCAAAATTAATTACCAAAAATCAACTCAAAGCACGGTAACAATTTGTATACTATTTGAAACATCTCACTGTAATTCATTTCTATAGGTGACCCCGCGGTTAAATCCTAAAGCATTCTCGTTAACGATAATGTCAAACCTCGCAAAAATGTTTAAAATGCGTGGTTATTTTGTTTTAAACTGACGTGAAACGTCCGTTTAACTAAAATATGGATAACTTTATATTCATATTTCTCTCGTGGGGTAAGCTTGAGACCTAAGGTTTTGATAAGTTCTTCTTAACTGTATACAAAAAGGTCAGGCTTCGACTTCTTCTTGGCATCTTTATTTTTGCCTTTATTGCTCGATTGTTCAGTGGAAAACCGTCGTAATATTTTTGTGCCTAACAGGTGACAGAGGAGGTGACCTTGCTGATGACTTAATCAGATGTGGACTCTTAAACAAGGTACCTGACAAACTTTTACACAAATTCTAAAACTGTCTCCAGTGGAATTGAGGTAGAATTATGAGACTTTCTTCGGCAAAGTCCACAGTTTTGCGTTATCTTACTTAGTTATTTAAAGCTGGTCTTTTCAGTAGCGACAGAGTCGGGGTCGTAAAAGCGCTTACAACTTAGTGCAAATAAAAAATCATAGTCGTAAGCGGAGTCATAAGCTCGACGGAATCGGAGTCGGAAGAATCAAAACTTTTCCATTTTCTTCAGTTATGATCCAGTGAAAACTAGATTGATGGATTCGCAAGCAGAAGCGAAAGAACAAACCAATCACAATGCTAGTTCTCAGGCCCTCCGAGTGCATCCTTTCTGCTTGCGACTTCGACAATCTAGTCTTTACTAGTTCATAAGCGACGGAGTCATAAGCGGAATCGGAAGTCTGCTTACGACTCCGTCGGTTTGATTTTCACAAGGTCGTAATACTTTGCGTTTCTGAGTACGACTCCGACTCCATCGCCAGTGAAAACCAGCGTTCTGTAATCATCTCTAGTACTTCAGATTTCAGTACCGGCCCAGAAAAAGATTGCAGGTTGTAAGTTCTGATCTACAATGTGCTTTGTAACAATATGCCAAACTATCGTTTTGTCGAGGGGAAGTTACGTCAAGTTTGTCAGGAGAACGTCTCGTAATCCGCCTCAACGTTCCCTTAGGCTTATCCATTCTTCTTCTCTAGTGGCTTCTAAACAATTCTTTAATGTTTTTCTACCTCAGTAACCTGTTATTTAATGTTTTCTTCTAAATAAATGTAATTTGCGTAAGAGGATATCCGCAAGAGAGGAGATCATCTTCTTTAGCTTTCTGTAATTTTTTTTTTTCAGGCTGATCGTGATCTTCTCGCATCAGCCATGCAGGAGCAGTTAGATTCCTACCTTGCTATAAAGGCCTGTAAGTATCATGGACATTTTCTTTGTCCTCTTTCTTTCTCCTTCCCTCGCTCCCTTATCTCAGACAAGCCCGTCTTTTTTATAACCCATCTTGAGTTATAGTAGAGCCCATTTCAGTTCTTCCTTAAAGGGGCTTTGTCACGGATTTTAACAGATTTTTGAACAGCCAAAATATATATTTGTGTCGCAGGAAACCTAAAAATTGCTAAACTTTTCAAGTTGTGTCCACGCGTCTTCCAAAAATTGTTATTTATAGCTGTGGTTTGATTTCTCTCCGCAATGTTCCTCATGGGTTAAGTTGCCTGCCACTAATTTCAGAACAGTTTAGACCAAAAATCTGCAAAATCCCTGTGACGTAGCTCCTTTAACATTTGCATTATGGAAATAGCTTTAAAAATAAAACAACTCACATTTAAGGCTGAAAGTACGATACTTTAATTATATTCTACCGTTCTGATATTTTTTCGCATCTCAGTTTCTGTTGCTAAGTATTGTGAACCTCGTAACCATTTATCAGCACGTGACCACCTTGACTTCTCCACCCACAACGCTAACTTGTTTTGTTTTTTGTTTTTTTTTACACTAACTTGGTTTGTAATTGGCTTAGAAGTGGAAAAACCAACGTAAAGATGTCAAAAATTTGAGTGACAGGGGTACATTCATTATAAAAGCAAAACCTGAATATTAAAACGCGCTATTTCTTTTCTTTCAGAGTTGTGGCCAACTGTGCAGGACCAGGCTGTTGTTAACAACCTAACACAGCCCTGTCAGAGTCAAAGTCCTTCAGTAAAAGACCTTGGTTAAACACTTTGTAAATATAAAACAAAGAAATTATCGATTCTAGAGATGTTTCTTCGGGTATTAGTATCAATTGTCTTCAGTGATTACTTGGGGCTCCGAGTTCAGACGCCTTTTTTGTCCTGTTGCCTGCTACTAATAATATTGACTTACTGACTTAGTTCCTAGCTCTCCTCTGGGAGAATAGGGCCATACTAATAATATTAAAGCAATATAAATTATTGAAACAAGATCGTAAAAAAATTGACGAAGGAAAATGTTGCGACCATAGCTTTTGGTGCGGTGAGCGAGTTACCTGGGGGGGGGGGGGAGTCTGTAATATTAGGCTGAGAAGTGAAAGAATGTAGAAAAATTGGCTTCAGTGAAGTTTTGTGCAGCAATTATTGAAAGATTGTTGACAAAATGCTGTCATTTAGCCCATTAACCGGACCAAACAGGAATGAGTAGAATGTGATTAATTTGAAACCTTTTTCTTTACCTTTTTTATAACAAATTCAATAAGGCAAGTTATGAAAAAGAAGGATAAAATTCTGCGGAAAAGAACGGTGATTAAAAACTAAATTGCCTCTAGAGTTACACTACCATATGTACAAAAGCAACAAGGAGAGTTATAATGTCGAATTTTGGGGGTGAAGTACTTAGCACGGAGGGAGACCGGGAAAGGACGTGTTACACCCCAAAAGAGAAAAAATGTCAAGATGTTAAATTACGGTACAATTAAAAACAAACTTATTTATCAAATAAACTTGTCCTTGAGTTGTCCAAGTTGTACAGTCTTGTCTTTAAACGGTAATCCTTGGTGGCAAGTCTTTTTCGGTCGTATCCATGGACAGAAGTGAAAGATTGACTTTCTTCCAAAGGAACTTGTTCGTTTGGTTTGTGCTGACGAACAGTCTCATTCGCGGCGAACGTTGCCAGGTAACCTTGCCTCGCCCTCGTGTGGTTTTCTCAAGACGTCAATCTGCTTTTGTGATGAGAACATTTCTTTTTGCGTCGAGGCATTTTATTCAGTTCACCTTCATTGTTACCTTACAACCATTTATGACTGCGGGTGTCCAAGAAATTTTCATTCTACTTGCTGTTCAAAGGCATTTCTTTCACTTTCTCGTCGTTCGTTGAACTTCCCGTTTCACCATTTGCGTGTGTTTGACTTCCAAAATCCTTGGCTGAGAACCAACCCAAAACACAGCCTGCATACACTATGGGATTCTTGTAGCCAGTAGCTGCAGCTTGGCGAGCAGCCTCTATTCTGCGCATGGCTGATAAATACTGGCCGCTGGTCTGAGAGCGCTGGCCTGTCTTGCAGTACAATGCAAAGTCCTCGCAGTTACTACCGACTATATTGAACTGTCCAAATCCTTCCCGTAGTGCCTCGCGCGCCCGTTCAAGGACCGTTTTAACCTCGTCGCTGTGTCTTGTTGTGCATGTCCCGCGTGGATTACTGCTGAGTTCCTCCTCAGTCGCGCCGTATTTATACACGAACCAATCTGAGCCATCAGGGCCTAGAAACTCTTGAAAGTCGCTTTGTACAATCTCTGAGCTGTCCATTTGACCGGTTTCAAGAGGGGTTTGAAAATGCACCACTTTGCTTTCACCCATATATATACCTGTTGAAAAGAACAAGCGGTCCATTTAACAATGGTAAACGGCTCAGCATGTACTATTAAAGAAATAAAAAACGCATCCGAGTGCATTGTTGAGTTATATAAGCACGCGGGGATTTTTAAGAACACGAGAGAAGTGCATAGAGAAGCACGAGGCGCAGCCGAGTGCTTCTCGCACTTCTCGAGTGTTCTTAAAAATTCTCAAGTGCTTATATAACTCAACGATGCACGAGGATGAAGTTTTTTATTTCTTTTATAAAATGCTGAGGAAATAGCGCGCGCTCAAATACATTACGTAAGCAGCGTGCATTATAACTCGATAAAGCACGCGCGTGACGTAAGTAGCGTGCTTTATGGAGCTATAATGAACTCGAACTGACCAATCACAGCGCGCGCAATTACTCGAACATTTTATAATGAGTTATAATGCACGCGGGAGATTGCTAAGAACGAAAGAAGCGTAAGAGTCTATGTACGGATGACGGATAACAATGACTTTCTGACCATGTATGGGCATCGCGCGAATTTGTTGAATATTAAAACTCAATAGTACACGATGAGCCGTTTACCATTTGTTTAGTAGCGTAGAAAGTGACGCGTACGCTTTGAGCGCGAGCTAGCTTTCGTTACCATTCACCCATGGGCAAATAGTAAATGGGTAATTGACCAATCAGAGCACGCGCTTTACTTTTGCTTTGCTACAAAATCGTGTGAACAAGCGGTCCATAACCAATGGTGCGAACAAGAGGTCCATAATTAATGGTGTGAACAAGCCCATAATAAATGCTGTTAGTTGCGTCAAGGGCCCACATCTCAGGGAAGCCGCTTGTGTGGGCCTTTATATCAAGTGTCCCTTTTGATGTAAACTACAAATTGTAGTGTTCAGGATTACGGGATGACGTTTCCTTAAAATTTGAGAACTTTAATAAAAACGCACAGATTCAATTTTGAAAGGTTCATTTCTTGTCCTTCAACATTGTGCACTGTTACTTTTCCTTCTACTGCACAAAGCATGAGTCGAGCGCAGTGTGGGAAACAATGAAAAAACAGGTTATTCGTTTGCTTTCATGATTTAAATGTTCAGTTAATAAATCAACACCAAATTATCTAAATAGCTAAGGATTTATCTGTGTTTGCTTGACTGAATGAAGGCTGGCACCTGCTTGGCCAATCCGATTCTGAGTTTGTCAATAGTCGATCGATGAAAAAAATGTGTTACAAAGCTTACACTAGACTGTAGGCTGTTAAGTCGCGATGTGTGAAAGTACTCATCAGACTCTAGAAATCCTTACAGCACTCAAAAGTTGAATATCAGGCCTTTATATGGATATTAGTGTCTTGCGAACCTGATTTTGTCGCTAATTTAATATAATTGCATGCTATACTCCATTGTCAAGCGCTTTCACCTTGAGGTTAAACTTCTCACTTTTCAAAACATCCATTCCCTAATTGTCAGTGTTATTTGTTTTTTAATTTGAATTTGTAGCACAACTAAAGGATAGCGCACACAGATTTTAATTAGCAAGCGAAATAATAAAATCAATTCTAAAATTGCCAACCACGGTCTTTTTGCTTGCAGAAAAAATCCCAAACTGTAATGGTCCACAGAAATGTTTTCTTAATTTTATCTTTATTCTCAGTTTTCAGAAAGGTAAAATACCGTAATACCGACATTGCCAAAGTGAAGTAAATCCAGCCAGTAACTCAGTGTCCAAGTTTGAATATACCGGCCTGGATTAGGTTTTGGAAGTAATATTCAATTATGTTAAATAACAAATGTAATGTGTAGACACTAACATTGTAGACAACCTACCGTGATGTGCATAGCTCAAAGAACGAAGAACATAAATATGATCCCCTGTGCTGGGATATGAGGAGATTTTTTCAGTCTTCTTCATGGTCAAGGGCTTCAAATAGGAAGATGTTCTGTCTGTTCTGCTCCAAGTCTTGTCGCCACCTGCAAAATGGATGTTGCGGCCTGGCGCCGAGCCAACCGCAGTCCCCACATGTACGTCACACGGGCAAACCAGTGACCGAGGAACTTGACAAAACACATTATATTCTCCGTTTGTGTATTTTACTTTTTTTTAACTATTCTTGTCATATTTTAGGTTTATCACAAATCAACTATTTTTAATGCTACATGTTAGCTTTGTGATCTATTTTAAAAAGTTTAATTCTTTTTGTACTTGTTACCGGTAAGCCACTGATACCTGCTTACAGTTATTAGCTGTTAGTATACGTTGTCATATTGAAACGAAAAATGAAAAAACAAAACAAAACAAAAAAAAATAGGAATTAATTGGTTTAATCATCATGGCTGGCAGCATTTTACAGGAAACTCACGAGTTTATATCTATACAAATACAAATCGTGTTGTAAGATGAATTTATTACGTTTATTTTTTTGGCGTTTTGAGGCCGTTTCTTCGGGCGAATTTCAAGCAAATCGTTGCATGTAATGCCTAAGTAATTTCTATTTGCTATTTTTCAATGACAACGTTATCGCAATTAGGTGTATCTATCTAATATTCTTTCCATTAAACGCACCTGCTCTACACTTTAGGCAACAGGTGCGTAGAGAAACAGAGCAACGTTCGAATCGACATGTGACAACAAGGCCAGCAATTACGGTAATCTTGTAAATATTCTTTGAACGAAGGATAAAATTGAACCACAACATTTTTTTTTTCAGTAAAGAGATTTTTTTTTCTCCGAATTCCGGTCTAAAGTACTAACTCAACAGTACGGGGATAATAATCGAAAGACGATATTTACTTATTTATTATATATACAAAATATAAATCTAAGTCCATGGGCTTATAAATATTCGGGTAGAACTTATTGTTATGCGTTTATGATTACTCTTTTTTGTGAGGAGGGGGGTTGTATTCAAACGTGCTTATTTGGGAAATTTTATAGATTGAGTTATTCAGCGCCGGTTATGACCGTAAAAAGGAAAACAGAAAAGGAACTGTAGATCTAGGAAGCTAATGCTCACTTTAACTAGTATTAACAATGCAGAGAAACGGAAGCAAGTGTTCTTTCAGAAGTTTTTATTTCTTTTTAATAATAGCCTTCCTTGCAAGCAAAGTTTTATTAACCCAACAACTACTGAAAACAGAAACCTACTGTTATTATATATGATTACCACCTGAAATTACATTTTTTAGCCAGGAGATTCAGTAAAAAAAATGAACGCTTTCTTGATTCTCAGAACAACCCTAAAACGGCAGATTACTGAAATTGTTTCATATGAAAATACATTGGTTAGGTCCCCGGTGCCCGAGATCAGCTCCACCGGAAGCGATTTTATATTTCAGACCGGCTGATGTCTTTACTGTCCGTGTTGTAATAAAAAAGTATTAGAAGAGTACCCAAGTTTATGAAATGACGTTTTTACTCGAAAAATAAACATCGGTAAAGCCCTGACGAGTCCGAATTTAGTAACTGGTAACTGGGATAAAGTTCTACTTAAGAAGCTTACAAGCCGTGCCTCTCACTCTCCACGCAGCCAAATGTGCCTTCACGTCACAGGCTCGATTTCTGAGAAAACTCGACCATGCATGACGTGTACAGTCCAATCTCCCAAGATCTTTTTGAGAACGAAAACATCATTTCGTATGAGCAAGAGAATATGAGTTTTATTAAAGCTACATCAGTCTGGCAAAACAGCAGCTTTACTTCCTTATACAACCCTAAATCCAGTTCTGCAGCTTTACTATAAATCTGTTTTGTTTCCATGCAAATTGACTGTTCCTCCCCTTTTTACAGTAAAATTCAGACTTTAGGAGATATATTTAACTAGATATTGACGATTTTCGCCGCAATTGTCGGCTCGCCAGTCTCAGTCAGCGGTCCATTATAAAATATTCTTACTTAAGATTGCCGTTATTCACAAAAAGCCAATATTCACTTTCAGTTTTGGTTTTAAAAATTTAGTTTTCTTCAGTTGGTATATTTTCATACCTAATACTGATGTCGTAGTTTTGACGGCATACAAGCCGAAAACCACAGATTATTTATTGAGATATATAGAATTCCCCAAACTCTGAATTCCAGAGCATTAGAAAATGCTCACGAAATATTCGTACACTCGCTCGCTGTGCCTCGTAGTAAATAAACAATTTCTCTAATATACCTGTTTTAAGATCTCACGCTAAATCTGTAATTGTAATCTCGCCGAGAAGAGGTTTCAGTTCATGTTCGAGTTCTTGGTGACTTCAATCAAGCTTCAATCCTCTTTATAATTGAGAAAACAGTTTTTAAATGCACTTCTCCTCGATAAACTTCATTATCTCTAACGGAAATAGTGCTCTTAGTGTCTTTTCAACGCAAATGGATAGCTGTTGTTGCTTTTCGCCTGTTTCCCTGACAGAACATGGTTACGTTTGCTAAAGAATACGAACCAAGCACAACTCCTCTTGAATAAGCGCCCTGCGGTTCTAAATAGACACTGGGCTTTCAGCAGTTGGTTTCTTGGGAGGCTTGTACATGAAAAACGCTGGCTGATTGTACATCCGGACATGTTGTTGTTCACCTGGCTCCACCCCAGTCTCTTGTGTCTGACCTTCTTCGTTTTTACTGGGTTTGAATGAGCCCGTGTAGCGATGATTCCAGCGGTAAAGCAGAAACACAGAGATGAGCACGAGTGCCATGGCCGCTAGGACTATCAGGATAATGACCCACGCGGAAACTCCTTTGGGCCTCGGTGTCGGTTTTTGTATTTGCGCGGTTTCAGGAACCTGGGTCTTTGGAGGTTTCGGCCGAACACCTGACAGAGTTGTTGGTGATGACGCCGTAGTTGTCTGTGCAGCTTCAAATACGAACAAAACACTATAAGCTGGAAAGTAAATGGGACGTACAGTCTTTAAGAGGTTAACACTGATGTTTGACTACCGTGGATAAAGAAATAAAGAATGACTGACCGACCGACTTACTGACTTACTGACTGACTGACTGACTTAATGACTGACTGACTGACTGACTTAATGACTGACTGACTGACTGACTGACTGACCGACCGACCGACTGACTTAATGACTGGCTGACTGACTGACTGACTGACTGACTGACCGACCGACGTACTGACTGACTGACTGACTGACCGACTGACTGACTGACTGACTGACTGACTGACTGAATGAATGAATGAATGAATGAATGAATGAATGAATGACTTACTGACTGACTGACTGACGGACTGACTGACTGACTGAGCGACTGACTTAATGACTGACTGACTGACTGACTGACCGACTTACTGACTGACTGACTGACTGACCGACTGACTGACTGACTGAATGAATGAATGACTGACTGACTGACTGACTGACGGACTTAATGAATGACTGACCGACTGACTGACTGACTGACTGACTGACTGACTGACTGACCAACCGACTGACTAAATGATTGACTGACTGAACTTACTGACTGACCGATCGACCGATCGACCGACCGACCGACCGACCGACCGACCGACCGACCGACCGACCAACCAACAGACCGACCGACCGACCGACTGACCGACTGACTTACTGACTGACTGACTGACTGAATGAATGAATGAATGAATGAATGAATGAATGAATGAATGAATGAATTAATGACTGACCGACTGACTGAATGAATGAATGACTGACCGACTGACTGACTGACTGACTGACTGACTGACTTAATGAATGACTGACCGACTGACTGACTGACTGACTGACCAACCGACTGACGTAATGACTGACTGACTGACTGACTGACTGACTGAACTTACTGACTGACTGACTGACTGACTGAGCGACCGTCCGACCGACCGACCAACCGACCGACTGACTTATTATTATTCCTGATTTCCATTTATTTATATGAGTTCCATTTGTCTCCCACAGCGCTATAAGCTTTAGAGATGAAACACAGGACAAATGTGTTCTACCTTATCTCCCTCAAACATTCCTCTCCTTCACTCTTTCCTCACAAACACGTTTTTAGGAACGGAGCTAGATCATCAATTAGGATGCAAGTGAAACCAGCCTGAAAACAACAGTTAATCTTTCTCTCTGCACGCGTCCCGGAATCGTGATGTTATATACTCTACACGCACTACGGACCTACAAAGCTAGATCATGTTACTCACTAGTAGCTGGTGGTACTGACGGATTACAACTGTCTGAATCGTCCTCACTTGGTGAGCATCCTGATCCCCCGGCCTGGCACTTGTTCTTAGCTTCTTGTAACAACACATTATTGGGCCAGATTTCCATCACTCTAGTCTCGGAGAAACCGTTCTTGTTTTGTAACGCGTTCTCGAGAACAGCGATACCTTCGAATCTAAACTTTTGGAGAAACCCTTCAAATAGAAGGTTTTTGGCTTTGGCAAACCGTAGCACCCTTGATGGTCCTCCGCCGAAATAAATAACATTCGACTGGTTGTTAAGATTGAGTGTTACATACTCAGAGGAATTTCCAGTGTATTTCCCAGATTCTCCCTGATCAATTATGACCGTCAGACGTCTTTTTCTTCGGCGGATTTCCACATGATGCCAGCAGCTGTCGGATAGAAGGTTGCCGCCACTTTGCACGACAACAGGACCTATAATTTACAATAGAAACAAAATGTAAATGACCAACTGTGAGAAAATGAGAAGGGTGTATCTTTCATAAAATAATTCAATAACTTATAAGGCAGAGCATTGAAATAGTTATTGCTACAACAACGAAAATGAATGTACGTCATAGCAAACATTTTTATTATCTATTTTTATCGGCCTTTCACATCACAGATCTGTGAATAGCCGTTGATTGTTGACATTGAGGGGATTTGTTTTTCTGTGATTCCAAATTCTTAGAACTTTCATTGAAACAAATGAACAGAAATTTTCATTAGATCTTCTAAACAATAGCCAGACCATCATTTTACTAAAACCTCTCGCGGCAAAACTCGGCGAATCACAATGCAGAAAAAATCTAGAGAGCTGTATCGTGAAGAGATTGTGACCCTATTCTTCCTTATTCCGTAAAAAAATGTAAATGTTGTTTATAGTGGTCACGTACTTAGCTACGAGATAGCACTTGCCACTGAAACATCGGAAACAAATATTTTAATAAAATAACATGGTTAAAAATCCCAACTGGCAGGAGGCAGACCAGTTGGCTAGATATCCTCCTACCCAACTCTCTCAAAATTGCGATTCTTGCTCGTTCCCCAGCCCCACTCCCCGCTAGTCAAATTATGTTTCAGTCTCTTAATAGCTTACCACCACCAAAATCTGCCTGCACTCGCAAACTTCCATTGACAAGTTCCACTAGTAAATGGTCTTTGTCTCGTCCCATGTAAAAGAAAACACCATCCTTAGCTTCTGTCAAAAACATGAAATCCAACGCATTTCTCTCTGTTGAACGCAGTGGATTATCGCTGTCCAGATGGTAGGACATATAGGCACCGTTACCATCCATAAACACAACTGTAGAACCTATTAAAAGTAGTAAAAATTATCAAAAATTATTTCTCTTGAAATTATTAAATATCCGTTAATGTTCAGTTTTGATGCAAAATCAGGCATTTCCAACCTGGGTGCCACATAGACAGGGAACTCACATCTCCCCCCACTCCCGTGGGGAGCAAGTAATTATAACTCCAGTTCAACCCAGCACCAGTCTTCTCCGCGACGATTCTCAAAATGGTGGCTCGTTGAAAAGCGGAGACGACCCTGGGAACGAGGTAGCTTGTCAGTCGTGAAGGTCCCAAAACCAGTCCAGAGTCACGTCTTTTAAGCGGACGCAGTTACATATAACAAAGTTCTAACCGTTGTTTTGAAACAGTAGAATCGAATGGGCTAACGTTTTAATCGCAATAAAGCGGTCACATACTCATTCCTTAAGTGTGACTGCTCAAAAATACACTCAGGTTGTCTTACTTTATTTATGACTCAAGTGTTATGGTGTTCTTAATAAAAAACGGCATGCTAACGTTTTAGTCCATTCATGACTTGTTGGTTACCATGACAACATAGACTTTACGGGAAGTTTAGGAAAAGTCACAATTTTAAAATGCAGATGACCACTCAACGCTCTGATAACTTTCTTTTCTGATCTCCTGAAGAAATTAAAGGCATGCGTGTACTAGACGTCATTCAAAGCCAGTAGAACAAACAAATTAAATTGCAAGGCTAGTACGAGGGGATTGAAGATAGGCAGGCTTTTTAATGGCCAATATTTAGGAAAAGACTATCATTTATATATATTTAACATCCTTTAACGTCCTTACGTTTTGTACAGCTGTCTCCTTCGTACCCAATCCCCGTACAGTCACACTCTGAATCCCTTATCATGTCGATGCATCGACCGCCATTGGCGCATCTCAGAGGCCGCTTTGCGCATGCGCCTTTGCAGGTATCCGTGGCTTGAACTGAATGCCGAAGTCTTGTCCTTTCCAAACGACTATTTGGAGCTCGATTAAACCTGATGTCGCCAATACATCCTTCAAACACGGCCGGGGTCGCCCTAAATTTAGTGCACACAATTATATTGGCTCAGGATAAAGAGAAATAAAGTTGCAGATCTTATTTGGAGGTGCATTCACCGCGGATGTGATTGGAAGAGTTGTGTAACAAAATTAATAATTGATGAGCGCTTGAATTAAAAATAACAAAGCTCTGAAACCGTGATCATTCATTTATGATCATTTAACAAATGAAAGTTTTATAACGTTCAACTGATCTGCAACTGAAAGCTGACAGTCGTAAAATAGTAAATAAACTAAACGATGATTTGACAGAACTCTGTAGTCCTGTCAATCTGCGATTGCTATTTGCGCATACGTTTTCCCAGTGAATCTATTCACAAACCACTCAAGTAATTTAGTGAGAATGCTTATGAGTTCACTTGGTTTGTGATATAACCTTGTTCGAGAGTACTCCAGAATCATCTGTCACAACTGAACGCATTCATGAATGTGTGTGTGAAGCTGTTAACTTTTTGCAATGGCAGTTACGATAAATGTGCCTTAGTTACTTACTGGTAAACTTCAGTGAAGAGCGCTGGGTAAGACCATGATCCCATTTCAAACGGAATTCCAGCAATAAACAGAGCTGCATTGTCAGCTGACTCCGCATATTTCGTGAATGCAATGGGTTTTGCATTGTGTATTTTGTCTTCAGTGTCTATGGAAAACTTGATATCTTCCTCAGACAACTCAATTTTAACCTTATGCCACTTGGAGTCAGCAAAGTCGTGTCGGATAAAGCGTTTTTCGATTTCGTTCATACCTTGTCCAACCTTTGCACGAAATCGCGCTTTTCCATTGATAAGAAACAAATCCATAAACTGATTCTTTCCATCATCATCTTGGTAAAAAACCATAGCAGTTTTTTTCGATTTAGTCTTGAAGAAGAACTGTAGTGTTGCATTTGGACGCCAGTTCCATGGTTCATATTCAGCGTAGGACGAAAGCCCGCCGAAAAATTCTAATCCTGCGCTCTCGGCTCCTGCCGTTTGAATCACTGATGATGCAAGTAAGCTCACCAGAAACAGGAAGGCAACATCTTTTACTGACATGGTGTGCTGAGGCAAGCCAAATTAAATGTCTGCACTTGTATGATGTTTAAAAGGTTATAGCGAAAGTCTTTTTACATTCTGTTAGTTGAAAAGCGGCAAAACGTGCCTTGCGTTTTATTAGCGGACACAAACAAACTGATTCGCCGGTTCACATCAACTTCCAACCGCATTTTCACTATCAGCAATTGGGAGAAGCTCATTGGTGAGCGTGAATCTTGTTCTTATCGCGTGAAACAACTCACATTCAAGAAGCTGAAGGAAATAACGAGAGCTCTTCCCGAAAGAAAACGTCACGAGGATCAGTTGGAAACTTTATGACGTTATTAAAATCTCTTTAATCCCCGTACCTCGAAAACGCGCACACGAAGAACCGATGCAGAATATGACCGCGCTCATTTCACCTGCCTCTCACATTAAAGTGTCATTATTTTGGCTTATTCGTTGAAGTTTTAAGGCATAAGAAATGTTCTATTAGGATGCAATTTTCAGTTTAGCCATTCACAATCCAGGTTTTTATTTTTTGATATCTTTGAAACGCCACTCATTATTACAGTGAAAAAAGTCTTTGCGTTAAAGGTCATTATTCCGATGTTCGTCATTTTCTTTTATTCTTAAACAATAGCCGTGGAAATTCAAAGTCACTCCCCATTCGCGTCGCCGAGATTTCAGTTTTGGCGTTTAATTGTTTACAAACACCCAGTAATTTTCTGTTCATTTAGCGAGTCGCTCCATTAAAAATTTACAACTCAATCATATGTGATGCTTATTTGGGAAGCTTTCAAGTTATATATTGCAACATCCGCTTTCGGCCCACAGGTTAAACGTTTCTTCGAAGATCACGTATACTCAGTTAAATACATACCTGAAAATCCACCTAAAACGGGCTTGCGGTAAAAGAAAACGCGGCAAAGACCGCCCATTAAATAATAATTTATATTCAGCCTTCTGTTTTTCTCTGAAATGTTTTCGTGTTGAAATAAACATGAATGTTCTCACGCGAGAATAGTTGTTAATAATTTTGCGGTGGAAATTTTTCATTTTCAATCCGTTGTAATGAGCGCACGGCGTTAGTCATTTCAAGTTCCATTGATATTGCCTTCCATTATAGGCCGGGTGAAAATCGATGCTTTTGCGTATAAATATATTTAAAAATGAACACCTATTTTTTTAATGGTATTCAGTATGCGCTAAAGCTATCGTAACGTGAGGGGAAATAGCATAATTGTAATATTACACACATGTGTTTCAGATTGTTCAGTTTTGTGAGTTTTAGGTCAGGTTATCAGTTTGCAAACCACTTCATTCGAAAATTTATTGTTACATAGCTGATAGCGCACGTAACATGTTCCGCTTGGCAACTTTTACGACTTGATCTATTTTTAAAGAATTTCTTCAAACCTGAAATTGACAGAATGGTAAACCAAACAAACATTGGCAACCAGGAAGCGTTTAAATTACGACAAAGTTTTATGTAGTTGAACTTGAGAATTGCTCCGAGTTATTTTTAAATTTCTAGCTGGAGGCTAATTCAAAATTCACAAAACGTAAACAATAAGGGGGACTGAGTAATTTTGAAACGACCCATCCATTCCATGGAGCTCATCTTATTAGATTCATGAATCTCGTAATAATCGCTTAGTTATAAGAAAAGTTTGTCTGGTTTATAAACATTTGAAAACGAAAATTGCTTTGAGAAACATTATAATATTGATATTTGTAATATTTTTAACACGACGAATCAGGTCAGTTATTCCAGTGTTACGATTTTTCAATAATAACAAGAAATCGAGAAAAATAATTTCTTTAATACGATGCAAAACTAGTGCCTCAGTCTCCCCACCCCGAAACAAGGTTGGCGCGAGAGGAGAGGGGAGGGGAGGCTTTGACGCATTTCAAGGTTTAGGCCCCTGCATCACGGTTGGCGGCAAAAATTAACTTCTGCACTTCAGTCCTTGTCAGTTGACGGAAAAAAAAATTCCCTATTGTCCGTTGACGATTAAAATTATCGGACCGCTTGGCGCTTGACAAAAACTTTAATATTGAAAAAGCTCCAATTTAATTACAAACCTAATCAAGAGTCGCCGCTGTTTTGTATAAACTTTTTATCGATATCGACAAAAGAAATCCTCGTATGTATGGCTTATTCAAATCAAAATTCCTCCTTTTTCCGATACAGTTGATTTTCCACAGTAAAGACAGTACCAAAGAGCTGCGCCCAAAATAAACTTCGGTTTTGATAAGGGCGGTTATCGCGTTTCGTTTTGCAATCAAACCAGCACGTATTTCACATAAAATACACCTGTTCTGCCGTCAATCAGTGTGTTATTTACTATTCCACTTGAACCTCATGGTTATGCTACGCTTATTCCCGCTTTCGGTAAGTCGTAACGATTAACAGAGAATAAATAAAAACTCATTCAAGAAAATGAAAGCCAGTTCTAAGCATTAACACGATGCTATTCATGAGTTCACCAATTTAAGCGATTGGGGAAAACAAGCCTGATTTATTTATTTTTTTCAGGTTTCTTTTCCCTTATATTGCTTAAATTTGTGAGCTCACAGTGAAGACCGTTTCAATGCTTTTTTCTCTTCGCCGTTTACACAATTTCATTTATTCTGTCAAAGCCAGTTCTATTCTACGTTTAATTGTCTACCTGTCGGCCTGAGTACCGGTGGGGCCTACCATTTACACCAAAAATCTGGAAATTGCGGATGGAAATTCAATAGGTACGCAACGTTCCGTTCGGAAAAGCTTTAGAAATTATAGGCTGCTTGATGGAGTGGTTCATACTTTTCACTCTTTTTAGTCTATTCAGCTGATTTGGCTATATATACTTCGTAACTTTCCCTTCTTCTATAAGGTTAAGTTATAATAATAATAATCTTTAATGAGGAGACTTTTTCAAACATAAGTGGTTTTTAAAAAGGACCTCGAAGATTAAAACTTAAAACTAAAATTATCTACATTGAGTTAAAAATATGCTAAAAAGGGGTGGACTGAAAATAAGAAAGTTAAAGAATTTAATTTTAATGCATGAAATTTTCAACATGATGGTTTGTGTTAATGGTAAGCACCCAAGCCATACAAAGAAAATAAGACGCATTCGCGCACATTGGGCTTAGTTAAGCTAAACTATAGTTTATTCACTGGATTTTCAAAAAACATTGACCCAATCAGACTAAGCGAATTACGTGAAGTTTAACCAACGAAACTATATAGCTTTTCTCTTGCATTCGGCTACTTAAAAAGGAGGCGCGGTGGCCTAGTGGTTAGTGCGCTGGACTCTGCAGTAAGACACTACCTCTCTGAAACCTCTATTTTCATTCGCTCGCTGTAAACACTACCTCTATTGTTATTCAGGGATAGGGGCATTGTTATAGCCTGTTATGTATTGTTTTAGGAACCAATGAAATAACTCGTTCCGAGAGGTAGTGGGCGACCCGGACTCTGGGCTGTCCGGGTTCGAGGCCTGGCCGGGGCACTGCTTTGTGTTCTGGGGTGAGACACTTTACTCTCACGGTGCCTCTCTCCACCCAGGAGTATAAATGGTTACTGGCGAATTGTTGTGGCAACCTGACAGAATGTTGGTTAGTAACCTGCGATGGATTAGCATCCCATCCAGGCGAAGTAGCAATACTCCTAGCCGCTTAATGCAACAGAAACAGGAGTTACGCCCTACTACGTCACAGACGACGTGTCTTGAAAACACAGACATTTTTTTTTCAAGTTTTCGGTTTGCGGTTCTTGAGGAGTTTGTAATCTGTTTGAAGCTTCCTTGACCATAACCAACCTTTTTTATATCGTTCTTATATCTTCTGTGGCAAGCCAGATGGTTCAGTGATATTTTTTTGTCCTAACAGTGATCAACATTCAATTTCTTCTTACAATATCAACTACATCGTCCACAGGCGTCCCTCCATGGTCATGCGCGGTACGCCTTTTGTTGTGGGATTGATTTGGGATTGATAGTGCGCGGTTCGCGTGGCGTTGTGAGACTGATGCAACCTCGTCCCCAGGGCCATCTCTGCTCTCAAGATGGCGGGCAGGCGGAGAGATGTAGGCAGTGGAGATGGCCCTAGGGGCGAGATTAGGACTGATGCGAACGGGACGCTCCCTAACCATCTATCCCCGCGTTCCCTGTACTGTTTTCCCGCGATCGGCGCCTGGGGACGAGGCATGGATGGGCCCTTAAAGTTGTCTTCTGCTCTGGATCTCGACAAAATACTAGGATCATTTGATTTTTAAATGTTTTACTACCTTACCTTGTTTTCCGGCTCCGGCCCTTTCACTTCGTAAATGAACCCAACGAAAAATATTTCAACAGGGAAGTCGCCCTTACATACATACATACTAAGGACTGGGGTGAAACACGGGTATGTCGTCACTACGTAAGATTGCAGCAAAACAAGGATTGTAAAATTATTTAGGTAACAAATCTTTTATTAGCAGGAAGATTAGGAATGGAAGTACAAAGAAGTTTTAATTCAATAAAACACAACCTCGTTCCCAGGGCTTTTCCGCCACCCACGAGAAGGGAAAAGCCCTGGGAACGAGGTTGAATAAAACAGTTATTCTATTGGTGACAGGATAAGTTGAATTTTATTCAACTTATGATCAAAAAATGCTTTTTGCAGCAATTACCTTAGTCTTCAACAATTGTACCACGAAAACCAGATCTAATAGGAGAAATCTTGTTCTGGGCGGCTTTGTTCTTAATGTTAGACAGTTAAATTAACTGACCACTCTCACTAAACCCGAAGGCTCATTATGAAATGGGCCTTGTTCTTCGTACTTAATTTTTTTTCTTTTGCATTTTACGTGAGAGTTCTAGCCTCGCAAAACTCTTGCTGAGGACTTGTGCTAAAGAACAGCAAACTGTTTTACGTACAAACTGCCATAGCATCATTTACAATTAGAGCCAGTGGCCTTAGAATTGGTAGTTTAATTTACTAATTTTATCAGTGCTCCTATGTTTCTGATATTTTGTAAGTCGTAATCTGTTGTTGAACTAGTAGGTAGCGCAAATGACCCTCAGCTAGATAAGGCCTACGTTCTTTATTTCTACGGTATTTTTCACGCGACTTCGTGTTTGCACCTTGTAAGGTGAATTTTCATATATGATCATCGATCAGTCGTGATTGGAAATTCTCGATCAATCTTACGCATATTACTACTTTGTACTAAGCGACTAGTTTATCAACAAGCAAGCAAGTGATTCTTATATACTCCAGCAATAATTAACTTGTGTTTCATCGGATTGTTCATGTATAGCTAAACATCAGTTCATAAATTATCATAATTTCAACTTATTGTTAAATTTAAATACAGATGAATTCCTTGGTTAAATATTTATTTATTTATTTATTTTCTTGAGCAGTATTTACTCGAGTTATCAACAGATTATTAGCCGACCAGGATCAGAAAAAAAGGAAATAGAAAAGTACTGAAAACAATTATTTCTATAAATATTTATAAGTTTTCTTCCTGCATCCTCCTTCCGCTTTAACTCAGTCTTGACAGAGTTTATTCAACCTTCTCCCTTCCCTTGAACCGTATCTGGTATTAATTTTAAATCACCAATTGTTCATTCAGAACGGCTGGCAAAAACACGTCTCCAATCCATTATCATGCTGCAGTCATGCGCATGAGCAAAGATGCCATTGAGAGTGATAGGCACAATCCAGGCGAAACGACGAGAGATGTCACAGCATTACGAGCCCTTGCTGTTGCTCCACCTTTGGTTTCATTCGGATCATTGTCGTCGTTGTTGTTGTTGTTGTTACTCGACCCACTGTTAACTGGTACAGACGTGACGGATGAGCTCCTCACATCTGAAGTTGTTGTCGATATCTGGATCACTAAGGACAAAACAATGTACAATATTTGTAATCTGCAGTATTCTTTGTCGGCATTTTCTCTTGCCATGGAGTGCTATACATCAGCGTCTCGCGCAAAGGCACGAAATTGATGGCATCTGTCAACTAAGAGATCAACGTTTTGTTCTGGCGACAACACTGTTGAAATTTGAGTTCTTTTAGCCTACTTTTTGGCTGCGCGGCACTTTTGCATAAATTTGAATAATCTATCCACAGAAAACCGAAAAATGTTGAAATAACCACAAGAAACGGATTTTAGGTTTTTTGGCTAAATTTCATAATTCCATGGGGAGCATTATTAAGAAAATGGGTGTTTTAATTCAAAAGGGGACGCGTTATTGAGCAAACAAGGCGCACACAGCATTCTCATAAACACCAAAGTGTTGACGGTCTGTGTCGTACCTGATCGCTCGCAGAAGCGGCCATAATACCCAGTCCCCTCACAATCGCACTCGGTCTTGACCACAAGATCAACACAGAGGCCACCATGTTTACACTTGTTTTGTTCTGAACTTGAACACGCCTCGCCGCTGCAGTTTCCCCACACGCCATGTGACCGCAGTAGTTTGACATTCTCAAATGGTTTGGCCTCACTGCTGTATCTTAGAAGCGCAATACATCCCTGAAACCAGCTGTCAATGAAAAATAGAAAATAGTACTGCTGAATTTTCAGTTGTCGATAAATTTGTCTTTTAGCTTTACTGGCAAATGTATGGAAAATGGATCGATTAAATTCAGTAAGCCACAATGTTGGAAAAGACTATCCGGGACAAGCGAATATCTTGCGTGTTTAACATACTTTTCAAACTCTTCATATTTACACAGGAATGCAGAACGTCTCCACATATCCTTATAGCATCCGAGCACTGCTCGATACCCCTGGGCTTCCTGTGTGTAATCTATCCATCGTTTGAATTTTGCTAGCGGTTTTCACTTTCTCCACGCTGGACGTGACCATATTATATGTGGGCTTCACATGAACAAACTCATATACTCCGTAAAATATGGATGTCAAAGGAAATATCTCTTTATAATTTATACATAACAGGGGTGAACAGTATTCAGTTCAAAATAAGTCAAGGCCAAGATGAAATATATTTTCAATTCTTCTCTTTAATAATTTATAATAAACTTGTGGGAGGAAATTCTAAAGTACGTGTATTTGTGAAATGTCTACAGAGAACGCAGTTCCACCATGAAAATCAACTTGTCGCCTAAAATTTGAAGTCTCTTGCAGTAAATCTCAGTGATTCAGTGCTGCGAGAATTCATCAGTTGGCAGCTGTCCAGAGCAGACATTTGTCTCTTTCAAGCCCATAATCAAAATGTTATCTGTGGTAATCTTGAATAATCACATGGCATTAGAATATTAGAATGAGAATAACTCGTAGTTCTGCAGTCATTATTCCGCAGAAATTAGATTAAAACTGAAATGTTCTTAATATAGATTTGAAATGACAGTAAGGACGGAAGGCAAAAGCTTCACATTGCACGTTTATTCACACATCCAACAGTAGCTAGTATTTTTACCATTTCTCATTTTTACCATCTCTCACCTGCTTTCTTGACCTACTTTACGGAATAAGCCCGTCAGGGACCATTTCTGATCAGTAGGATTTCCCTGGGAATCTTCGAGTGGGATTCCCCCCATGAAAAGGGAGCTCTGTGCTTTGCCATATGGTCCAGAGAAACGTGGAGGCTGTGTGCAAGTGATGGCTTCAGTTGAAATGTTATCGACGGTCAAGTTCAGATGAACACCATGCCTTCCAATTGTCAACTTGTGCCATGAGTTATCAGTGAAATTTCGACGAACATAAAGGTAAGATTTGGAGCATCCATCACCACGAAGACGAAGCTTAGCGTGGCCATCTTTTACCAGAGATACTTCAAGGTAATCGCTCGTGTAACCATCGACACCGTTGTCCTGGTAAAGAAGTATGGCGGATTTCCTTGAGCCTGTTTTGAAGTAAAACTGCAACTCGCTGATTTCAGGCATGGACCAGCCTGTGAATGCGGCGTAAGACCATTTGGAATCCTCGTTAAATCGCAAACCCGCTGTAGAGTCCACTAGTGCGACTAGGGTGCAAAAAAGTACAAACATGCTTAAAAGCTTCAGCATATTACCGATATGTCGATAATATTTGCTCTAAATAATTCGATTCGTTTTCGGTCAATAACAGCCCTACATCAGACCATGAGTGTCGCAGTCGCAACTTAGCTGAACTGATATGCTAGCAGTCAGTATACCCGGACAAATGTAATGCAGTGAGTTTATTCGACGCCAAATGAAATAAAAATGAACAAAGAATCGCTCATCTCGTCACAAAACCACAATTTGACTCAGTTTCATTTGTTAATGAGTGTTTTGAATGGTTGCAATGCGAGATTTTTATCAGAGAAGCTTCGTATGCAAATCGAAACTCGAATTAAGCCATTAATTTCATATGACTGAGCTATTCAAGACGCACCGCGAAGTGAGTCAATCGTAACAATTTCTTATTCTTTCTTCAGTTTTTTTTTCTGGAATTGCAGGAAGCCTATACCAAACCAGTTCTCTAGTTTTTCTACTGGTGCTGTTTACTGATTTCTTTTCTTATTTCAGATTGAATTATGGAACAAACTGGACTGACAGAGAATTTCCATGCCTTATTAAACGAACAAGAAAAGGGATATTCTATGAACTTCAATTTGCTTCAATTATTTGGTTCAAATGAAGTTTCACTTCAAATAAAAGGCCAAAGTACGATTGATCACAAAAAAGGTAAACACTTTCTTTTAATAACGTAATGAATATTACTACGACCATTATTTATTTAGTTACTATGTATTTTAATTAAAAGAAGTTAGCAAGCCCAATACATTTCTCTTACCCCGAGAACAGTTTGGACCGTTGAACCCAGTTCCTCTGCAGTCACACTCTCTTCTTACGATCCTGTTCACGCATTTCCCGCCATTGTGGCATTTCCCGCCAAAACTGGGGTCTTTGCACGCGTCACGACAGCCTCGCACGGTTCGCTCGCTTTTCAGCAGACGAGCTTTACGAAACTTTTTGTCGCCTGTAGCGAACTTTGGGGTTTTCATACAGCCTTCGAATCTGCGAAAAAAATAAGCGATTGAAATTTATCGAATTTAATTCATTGCCTAATTAGCTTTCTTTGCCCCATGTGCTTTTCATTATTCATCTCTACAGGTTCCTTGTTGTGGGTCCGCTGTCAGCTCTTGTTTTGATGTATTCAGGCACAAGCAATTAAATTTTATATGAATTCGTGTAGCTACGTGGCTTTCCGAACCACCAGAAAGACAACAAGAGGACACCAGGTAATGTTTCAAACTTTACTGTTGGTCTTCAATGGAAAAAGGACATATTTTCAACTCGGCTTCAATTCCATACAGGCCTCTCATAGTACAGTCAATTGTAAATCAATACAAACTCTAATAGTACGCTTTGGTCACATGATATAACCTTCAAACCAATCAGAGCCAAGGTATGTTTGGCCAATCAGGTGCAAAACCAAAGACTTTCCCGCGCTTGCATCTTGCTACTTGTTTTCCCGCGCTTGCCAGCGATGCTTCCCTACATTTGCCAACGCCCTAAGCTGTGATTGGTTCATTCCCACAGTTTGCAAGAATAGCGATTTCTTTCCAACAGTCATCAGTAAGAAAATACTCTAGCCGAACTGTTCAATTTCATTGAAATCAGTTATGAGATCTCGGATGTAATTGATTTTGTCATTTGGTGTGCTTTGTAAAGGCCGGTCTGCAGGTGGCGTGGTTATCTTTTGGGATATTTAATCAAGCTACGCCTCGGACAGCCAAGAGCTCTCACGCTTTAATAGATATTAGGGGTAAACTTCTAGCCTGGGACTACGCCTCAGCCGTCAAATGTGTTGATGAGATGGGCTATGTGACCCTATTACGGGAATTGCATACGCATAAAAAATGAAACGATCAAAAAACTCAATGGCAACACATGAAAGAGGAAGAAAAGTTCACTGGTCAGGATTGAATTATATTGCGTTTAGCATAACCCAGTTTCAGTCTGACAAAAACGTGGTCTATACTAGACCATGCTAGGCTCATTTGAATGAATATGTCAGTCTGTCTTGAAAGTGTTATCATAAATCACCCAAACATGATCTTTTCCACAAGTCTCAGTGGCGGATCCAGACCTTCAGCTAAGGGAGGGGTGGGGGATGGGGGGCGCTTTTGAAGGCTTGACTATGAATGTTGAATTCCGACAGTGCACAATAAAGTCGTGCGAGGGAGGTGCGGTGGCCTAACGGTTAGTGTGCTGGATTCCGGATCGAACGGTCCAGGTTCGAGCCCTGGCCGGGGCACTGCGTTGTGTTCTTGGGCAAGACACTTTCATAGTGCCTCTCTACACCCAGGTGTTTAAATGGGTACCTGCGAAATGGCTGGGGGGTAACCCTGCGATGGACTAGCATCTCATCCAAGGAGGAGTAGAAATACTCCTAGTCGCTTAATGCTACAGAAACCGGGATAAGCCCCGGCTGCATGGGCTACTTGGCTCGAACACAGACTTTACCTTTTACAGAAAATGCGCTATTTCCGAAAAAAATTAGCGGGGGACGGGAACGGGATCCCCAGGTCCCTCCCCTGGATCCATCACTGTCTTATATACTACCACAGCTACCTCTTGTAAACACAGAATGAGCACTCTAAGCACTTCACCTTTACACTTTTTTCCAGCATTATGAGCAAGAAAACACTGATCTTGAGTCATGTGGAAGCCCCGCAGTTAATTCAACAAGCAATGCGCATGGGTAATAACCGTAAGGTAAGCTGTACCTTGCTTTCGTGCTAGCTAGCATTGACCTCATTACAAGTACCATATTGCCAGAGACATCGGAACCAAGGAGCAACGAATTTTCACAGTTTTTGTAACAGCGCTACTGCAGTAACACTTGTCACTACTAAATTATCATAATTATCATAATCAACATAATTACAAACTTTACAAATGATAGCCTCCCCCTTTCGTCCGGGCTCATTTTTCCCTCAAAGCATTGTGACGGGAAAGGGGAGGGTCTGCTACGCCGCATAGGACTGTTTTACAGTCTGATTTTGCTAATCACAAGGCCGATGGTTGGGCTGACAAGAATAATTCCTCGGTTTGTTTTTAGAGGGGAAACTGTGTCTTGCAAAGGGTGGGGTGACGGTTTTGATTTGAGTGAGATGAACCTCTATCTGTAGTGACAGATTACAAGCCAAATTTCGTTTACTTTTGGCCCAATACATCCATGGGATTTCAAATTAAACCTTTTCAAAGGTGGTAAAACAACGCGTTCTATATATATGAACCGTACAAAGTTCAAGTTAAATTTAAGTTTTATAAACGGCGTTTTCTACGACTATCTATCATAATTTGTTTTGTAGATTCATTTACTGCCAAAGAATGGTGACCGGAATAAAAGCTGAGATCAAATGACGTCATCTTGGCTTTGAGTATACTTCACGCACTGACGTCACCTCCTTCCATTCGTTGAGTCACATTGGATAATGGTGGCTGGTTAGGGAAAACAGTTAGAAGATCCTACGATGGCAAACCTCTTGGAAAAAGGACTATTATGCACGTTATTAAAGAACGAAGAGCATCGAAGAAAGAATGAGTACTACATTCCGCCTGTTTGACGATCAGATTCCCAGACACACAAACATTCATTGCTTTATTTAGTTTCCGCAATAATCCTCCGACTCATTTGTTTAGTCAGGTCTTGCTACTTCACTATTTTGTTCCTTCTTTGTTAACAACTTTTATGGCTGCCAGCGCAACAAAGAGGCTGTTACACCGCCAGTTACTCCCACAATCAAATATTCGTATTCATAACATTTTAGCCGGGATAAAACCGTAATACTATGCTGTAGTTCAATTTTGCCTTTGGTACAATATGGTATTCCCTTTGTTCTGTTGTATGGTAATATTTAAATATTTGATGTAAATGAATATAAAGCAAAGGAAAATACCATATTGTACCAAGGGTAAAACTGAACGACAGCTTACACTGATAGGGTACTGTTTGCTTTTCAGTGTTTTGCAAAGTGAAGTGATTTTTTTTAGGAGGGGAGATAGGATTTAGTGTAGTTAGCAATAAGTATATAATGCAGAGTTGTAAAATGTTAATGATAATTGCCATAAAAGAACAGCCAATGCTTTTAGCTCTGCAGTAGGGTCGCTTTTTTTATCGCATGGACTCCAAGACTTGTTGTGAAACCGGTAATTATTGCTCTTGGAAAAACTAGCTTGTAATTAAAACAAATCTCCTCGCCATCTTCATCTAATACCAACCACTGTTGCTGTCAATGTGGTTTTCTTCTGCCAAGGTGGTCACCATGTAATTTTCTCAAGGAAGGAAAAACCCTTAGCAATA
Organism: Meandrina meandrites; assembly: GCA_963693305.1. Lineage (NCBI taxonomy): Eukaryota > Metazoa > Cnidaria > Anthozoa > Scleractinia > Meandrinidae > Meandrina > Meandrina meandrites. The sequence goes on from OY855913.1 coordinate 27,973,040, forward strand.
AATTGTAGATATTATATTTGAAAACCTTGATTACTGTATTAAAAAAAGACAATTAAGCCGACTTTCTGAATTCTTAAAGTAGCCCTTACTGACTGACTTACCCGCCGAGAGTCAAGGAAGTCAATAAGGAATCACGAAAGGTCCATTTAATGTGGGACCACTCATAACTCGGGAAGTAGCTGATGTATAAAGGCCCGTGTTTCTTGAAGTCGGTTTTTCTGAGTCCGTCACAAAGTACGTAGATGGAAGTAGAACTGTCCACTGCGGCAATCACTGACTCAGCAGTTCGTTCTAAAGTAAGTTTGTGCCAATTTAGGTCAGCGAATGAGCCGTTTATAAACTTCTGTTTCCCCTGGCAGCTGCCCATTGTGATTCGAAGTCTTAACTGCCCGTTTAACAAGAATGCGTCCATAAACTCTTTCACGCCACCATCGTCCATATAGAAAAGCATTCCGCGTTTTTTCATCGTCTTGAAGCGTAACACTAGCGTGGAATTGTCGGTGAATTGCAGTGAAGTGTACGCGGAATAAGCAAACCGACTGTACTTCAAAGTATTTTCTGTTACGTTTTTTCGAAGTTGTCGTGCGCCATTACCGATTTGATGGCAGATGGTAATCACCAAACAGATTTGTACCCCGCGCCAGATTTTCGACATGTTAAATAATAACTGTTGTGGCCGGCTGGAAAGTATTTAACAGACAGTACACCTCATTCACTCAGCAAAGGTCAAAGAACATTCCGCCCCAATGATTTGAGCTTCAACACGTTCGGTAAAATTTCGCTCACGCACAGCAGAAAAGGCCCCGCGAACAGGCGTTTGCAGCTAGCGCTCCTCAACTGCAGCGATAAGATTGCGGTCACGAATGAATTTGGAATTCAAATGACCTCGTATTGTCGTCTTTTGACAGATGTATGGAGACAGGGTACTGTTGACATTGATTTCTAAGTAATTACCAATATTTATTCTTACCTTTTTTTCCGTTTCCATCCACAATTCAAGCTCTACTATATTCATGTAAATTTATCATGGCCAATCACTTGAAGTCAAATACAGGATCTAGTTTTTCAGATGCTGCAAAATCATCGCAACATTAGAGTCTTTACTCTCTTAAACGTTCGGTAATTTCGCGGCAAATCGTTTTGGTAACTCACTGACAGGGGAAGTTTTTAGTTATCATACAATCTCGCCAAACTAAATCTGTCTTAATTTCCGCTAGTTAGCTCTTTGCGCGTCTGGTCTCCAATGCCGCGTTTGCGTTCATTAATTCCCCCAAATAAACGTTCAAAGGCATCGATAAATTATAATTAAAACTAGATTCTCACTTGATATTTTGGTTACTGGCTGTTTGTATTGTTGGGGTCCAACAGATATCAGCAGAAATCGCAGACAATAATACTATAATATGTCCCTATATCTGTCAATTACTTGCTTCGCTTGATAGCTTTAAAATTACCGAAGCTTTTTTTTAGAAATTTTCTATGATGTAGTTTGCCTTCCTGTACTGAAGTCGCATAAATATACAGACCACCTTTTAAAGTGTGAATTATAACATGTTAAACGTTTAAATGAAAGAGATCAGCCTCTCTTGGCTTGAATTATTCTTAAAAGTGTCTTTTTTTTGTTGCAGTAAAACTTGTTTTCGGAATTCGGCACCGACGCTTTCTCGTCGCCAGATGTATCGCTGACCATGTGACCAAAAGAACGAGGGCTCTGGGTACGAGAATGAATGATGTATCGCAATCTTTCACTAGCACTAGTTAGCAAAATCCGCCGCTATTTATTTAGTTCCTTTTTCTGCTTTTGTAGTTGTAAAAGAGTTAGTGTTTGACATTTCATTCCAATGCATGTTAAAAAGTCTTTGGATAAAGGCCAAGAAAGTGTGGCCAACTGACGGAGAAGAAGAGGTGTTTAGACTAAATTGAGTTCTTCCGTCACTGGTTCAGAAGACCGCTCAAAATCGCAGCTGTGAGCGCAAGGTACACCAAGACAAACGAGCCTAGAATGCGCAAGGTGCTGCTCTTCTTGGCCATTGCTGAACCGTTTTTGACAACTGAAGAATGAAAAGGGACATCAACCGAGCTTGAAGGCAATGCAACTAGAGTAAACGAGCTTGTGGGAGCTGGGACTGAGGCAAGTTGCTGCGACTGGCTTGCGTTACCTGGGACCGAGCTTGGCTGATGGAGATTTGCCACGTCTGCATATTGTGCTTTCACCCCCGATGAGTCCTGCGCATGCTTTGAGGAGGTCTGTGCACGAGTTGGTGTTGAGCTTTCAACGATATTTGATGAAGAAGTTGTTTCCACGTTTGTCTGACTTGAGGAATTCAAAACAGGCGTGCTTTTGCTGGAGAAAACCATTTGAGCTGAATGTGCTGTAGTCGATGAGCTAGACTTGATTGTGTGCACCAGATTAATGTTTGATCCGCTGGAATGAAGCTTGCAGGTCATCTCTTCGTTTACGTTTTCGGGACATTCGCATTCTTTACGAGTTACGTCATCTATTGGGTTACATTTCCCGCCAGACGCGCAGTCACTTGCACAATCGGATCCAGTCAACGCGCTAGAACGCAGTGCTAAAGGCTTGGGACTTTCTCCAGGTGCAGTTTGCGTCACGTGCCCAATGCACCCCTGGAATCTGTATGAATGAAAGTCATTATAGAATAAAATCTCATTAAAGGTTAATACAACCAAACACTTGATCTTCAGTAACATGGCTCATTGTTCTCTGAAATGACGGTTTGGTTTTGTTAACCGCCTGGTAAAGTATTAAAACTTGAAGTTATTTATTTTTCATAAGCGCATTTCATTTTTTGCACTGAAACATTCTCTTCTACGATTCTTCAATCTTTAATAAAAACCTATCCATCAGGCGTGTTTTAACAGTTAATTTTCATGCTGGATTCTTTACGTTTCCCCCCTTACAAAATAGCTCAATAATATTTAAATTATTCTCAACTTACACAGAGACGATAGTTTTGCGGAAGATGCCTGGGTTTACCAAAGAATTCAAGCTGATATTCCATGGAATACTCCCCACATAAAGTGCTAGCCATTTTTCTGATTTGGACGAGGTAAATGTGCACGGAATAGATGCCGAATAACATCCGTCTACAGTCAGGGTGACATTGCTGAGTTGTCTTGCCAAACGAACCCTATGCCAGCGAGAATCAGAAAAGTTCCCTTCAATCGTAAGCTGTTTCCACTGACACTTATCGAACGTCACCCGTGCTCGGACCTTTCCATTGATCAGAAATAAGTCAAAGTGGCTGTAGATGCCGTCATCTTGATATGCAAGGAACGCGGTGGGTTTGCGACTGTTGATCAGCATTGAGAGCTCTCCGGGCCCCTTCCACCCCTCGTAGACAGCGTTGGAATTGTATTTGTTGTAAGACAAAAAAACACCAGTTGTAGGAGTGATGTTTTGCGATGGAGTGCTTCCTTTTGCCCCGAAGACAACGAGGGCAAGCAAAAAGAAGCCAGGAAACAGCAACATCGTAAAACGAGTTTCACGATGTCTTTGTACTCACTGCGGAACGCACGTGTTCGACGCCTGTGAGTCTTTGTAAGTGACGCGTTTGGCGTTGAACAATTGTAGCTGTGGACTGCTGAGCTGCAGCGGGACAGTGTGTTTATCTGTTGAAAGCATCTCAATAAACTAACGAGATTCGCTGAGAACGTGATAACATCTGTGTTCAACATTATTACGGAATTCATTAAAATGTTTGACTGAAACTATGCGTATATATATGAATTCAGCACCACATGCGGGAATTATAACATGAGGAAAACGACTCCACAAATTTAGCTCTTTTAGTAATCTCTCTTAATGAATTCTATTCAAAACCCAAATGTTATTCTAGAAATTGTCTTGCCTCTCAGTTCTGGCATTCTATTCAAACAGGAAAAAACGTTTAATCCACCTAGTTTTACATATTCATAACTGTTCATTCGGAGTATTCCTGTGGTTTGTACAAAATATCGCTAATGAAAAAATTAATTTGAGCACGCATCACATGTCAAGTTCCAAAATGAAAAATGGTTCTTTTTAATTACAAAAAGTAGACATTTTTTACTTTAATTGTCACTTTTGAATGATCAAAGCCTGTGTGTGATTCCGCTAAGAGAGAAATCTAATCATTTATTATTTGGTACATTTTTTAAACGCTTAACTGAAATATTATTTACTGAAACTCGACTAATCGATATCGATGAAAACGAGTGAAAATACTTACAGATAAATACACTAGTTAGTTGCGTTTTGTTTTTCTTTTGCTTGTTTTATATTTTAAAACCCAAATAAACTGGTGTTTTCGCTTGACAATTTTTTTTTAATAAATAATGAACTTTGTTAAAACAAAACTAACTTATCGAAGCTTATATCTGGCCAATCACACTGCGCTAAATTGCGGAATCAATAAAGCTTGTAGTAAACCTTTCAACGGGAACTGTGACGTAACGACTGCACCGCTAAGAAGCCAACATATTTGTATAATACAAGTTCCTAATCAGGAGAAAAACTCTTTCTTGTGTGCGTTTTCCCGCGTTTGGCACCGGTTACATGTTTTCCCGCGTTTGGTCTCGTGCATGGTTTGCTTTGAGTTCTGATTGGTCTATACTGAGACGTTTTTTGTGGTGATTGGCTAGATGTGAAAAGTAAGCTTTTACTTTCACGACAGTCAATGGAAAAGCTGCTTTATATTCGACTATATATATAGCTCAGAGGACGAAAAGCCAAGGTAAAAATAGCGACGTTTTACGGTTGGTCAAAAAGTGGCCTTATAAACTAGGTAACATCACAGCTTTCTACCGATAAATAACCACTCAGTCGATTAAGTTGTACGTATACAAAAACTAACAAGTGCTAACCTTGCATTTCATATTGTTCTATTCACATGAGTGAGTCCTAGTTTGCGAATCTCCTAACTAGAAAAAATCCGACTGAATAGTAGACATCGCATCAGTCTTACATGCGCCGGGTGGGTCTGTTTAAGTATTAAGCGTTTGTACTGCCCCCTGTATATATTCCCCCTGTGCTGTTCTCTCCTGGGTCCACCATGTACAGGGTTTCAAACTAACCCCGTTCTTACCACATGTACACTTCCCGCCCCGTGACGCTGAAGGAATGCGACCATAGGCTCAATTTTTAGTTAGTAAGATTAATAAATTATCAAAGAGCCGCAACAAATGGAAATAAACGTAGCCACCGTGCTCCTTTTATCTAGCGGGGGAGTTTGGAAAAGAAAGAAAGCTAACATAATATCATCATAAGGTTTATTTTTAAAAATGAATCAAATAAAAAATGTCATTTAAAACTATCCAGCAATCGTTTCCTTACTGTACGACTCCTGCTACTGGAGCCAGTTAGGCACTGACAACCAATCACATTGCAGAACGGTAACAAAGCATGTACGACCAATCAGTGTCGGTTTTTAACGCTCTGCAATGGTATTAGTTCTTGTTTTCTAAATGGAGTTAGTAACAGCTGTCGTGCATTTAAGGTGCGATTATTTTAATATCCCAGTCCACAGCCATGCGCTATCATAATTTCTACTCTTTTTTAAGATCAGTAATCGAGCATGCAAGCGCCACTTAAGCTGCGAAAGTATGTAAAAAAAAAACCAGCTTGTTTTCGAGTGCTATCAACTTACAAACATTGAGCTATCTCAAGTCGCCTAGCAACTGAATTATTCTGCTGCAATATTGCAGGCTCACAGGCTCAGTAAAAACAGAGTCGATTTGTGGTGCTTGCTTGAATACTCGATTTATTGTTTAACTATTGTTTAGCTTTGTTTATACGGCGCACAATATTTCAAATAAGTAAATTGTTCATATCTTGCTAAATATTTAATTTACAAGCGGAAACATGTGCTAGCCAATACGTAGCTCAAATATAAAAGCAAGCCTTTTTAGGAGGCACAGCTGGTTCGGCTGAAATTGTATATTTTACCTAAGGTAACAAATAATTTCCTTCGCGTCTTCAATTCAAGCCCAACACAAAGACACTCCAAAACACTCCATTCTGATGACATAGCTTTGCAGAGTTCAGTGTAACGTCCCTGATTGGTTTGTAACTGACGCGCAATTTAACAACAGCCAATCAGCAGTCTAGGAGCAGAATTGTTTTAATCGAATTTCAAGTGCCTTTTTATTGGGCTTGAATCGAGCGCACGAATATGCTTTTCATATCTTTCACTTGTAACATCCATTTTATCAACCGCCGAACTCTAAAACTGATTCTTGCAGCACTCCTCAATTATCCATGCATACTGGGGTTAACGGCTGTCGGCAATTGCGTTGTGTCTCCGAAGATTGATTATGATAGCAAAAATAAATTACATGTAATCACACCACATCAAAGAACCATTGGTTCCGCCTTAGCTTTTAGATAAAAAGTAGTGCGTGTAGTTTTTAACTAATTTGATCATATCTTGATTTTTCTCTCTATACAAAGTACAAACATGCCATATTTATGAATATTGGTTTCCTTGCTGCCGTTTTCACTTAGTTTTATTCGTACTTACGTCGTGCACAAGTATTGCCAAATTTTAACAACAAACAATGCTCCAAGTTTTGATTAGTAACAAACGTGTTATGAAGACTCCTAATTAAGGTATTTAATCGGAACTTGGAAACTTTTCCTGCTGACAAATTTGTCCAATAACGTAACCTTAATCTTTGGTAACAACGGCATCATTGAGTGTAACGCCCTATAAACTTTCATTTTATATCATTTAGACTCTTTTGATGGGTTACATGTTCTTCAGCAAAGTGAAAAAGTCATCACTATTGAAATGCACACGGTCGCTGATAACTGTTTTCTCAAGGCTCGTAGAATAATTTAAACCACAATGGATCCACACACGACACAAAACTCACTCGCCGCCTTTAACTAATTACAGACGCAAAGCTGCACAGCAACTCGTCGCCATTTTCTATTCACACACTAGAAGCAAATGCAATGTACGGTGCTCGATAACATTCTCCGTTTCATTATAAAGAACTTTTTCAGCTGCTCATCGGCTGCGTTATCAAGGAATCTAATTTGGGCCTTTCTTAGTGATCTGATGACCTCCACTTTTGTTGCCATAGCAATTAGCACCGCTCAGCACAACACACTCAAATTTGAGAGCACCCTTAAGCTTTCTCGTCGTGCGCTGAGACGTAGATTCGAGGTTTCACGATCGGTTGAGCGCCATGTTTTGGCGAATTTCCGCAGCTGGACGAAGCAGACTCAGGTTTAAATGAGCCACTGTAGCGAGAGTTCCAGCGGTACAAGAAAAATATTGTCACCAGAATAGCAATGGCCGCCACAATCACCAAGATGGAGATGACCCAAAATGGCACCACCTGCGGCAATGACCGTTGGGCCTGGACTCCAGTGAGCATGGGACCTGGGCCAGAGGATAGATGTGCTGTTGACGTCATCACGCCTTCTTTTGAAAAAAAGAAAAAAAAAGGAAGTGGGCGTTTGTAATATTAAACCTGCGAAATTAATTGTTAGTTAACGTTTAGTTTTCTAAGTGCATTTAACAATTCTTTAACTGGAACTGGATAAATACTTCAATGAAAACGCCTAACAGGAGCGGATCCAGGATTTTTCTTAGGAGTGGGTGCACCACTAAGGAATGACGAAACTGACTGGTGACGTCAACAAATGTTAAAGGCGAATACGAAGAATACCAGTTGACTTAGAAAGAGGCAGATCATCTAAGGGGGTGGGGTGCGCATCCCCTGTTCTCTCCCCCCTCCCCCTAGATTCGCCCCTGAGTAAATGCCATTTCAGGCTCCTTGAATATCGTCGATGAGGGATGAGGAACAAAATATAACTATGTTAACAAACTCTTTTGCAAAACACCTAGACATAGAACAATTCGCACGTTGGAGAAACAGAGTTTTATAAGCAGAATTCTAAACTTTATTAAATAGCATTTCGGAGCGTTGAGGATCCTTCTCGTGTCGTACCTGTAGGCGTATCAGTAGCTGTGCCCCTGCAGTCGTCATCCTCGTCATCACCCATCGGGTTGTAGCAGCCTGACCCACTGCCGTCAAGTATAATCGAACCGTCAATCACAGTTCCTATTTTTACGAATCGTCTGTCCGTTATTGTAGGCACAATACTGTCAAAAATTTTCATGTGCCTAAAGTAAAACTCTTGTAAATATCCGCTAAAGTTCTGTTTCGATTCAGATTTTCTGAAAACGTTCCTTGGGCCCCCGGCCAAGTAAACTTTAGGCTCCATGCCTTCTACGTTAAGCTGAAAAGACTTTCCCGGCATCTCCCCAGCAGCCTTGAGACGATGATCAATCTTCAATCTGACGTCACGGCGCCGTCTGCTGAACTCGACCCAGTGCCATTTGTCATCGTTGACATGCGCACCTTTCCCTGATAAAACCAGTTGACCTGGAATTAGAGAATGAAGATGTAAGGTCATTCAAGGTCAAGAGGCCAACTCCTCTGCTAGCACGCCGTAAAAATTATTGCCAGATGAAAAATTTATTGCCAGATGAAAAACACTTTAGAAAATGTTGTTTTGGCGCCAACAGTTATGGGAAATATTTCGATTTCTTCTCAGTAGAATATGAATCTCTTTTGAAATTTTATATCACGATCTGACTGAAAAGAGGCTAATATTAAAATACGTTGAAACCCTCTCCTTTCGGGCGCGGTGCGATCGAACGAAAGAACGAACGTGCGAATAGCGTACGAGCCAGCCTGGGGTGTAGCAAAAAATGAAAAAATGGGGGGGAGGGGGCTCGCTCGCCTGTTCGTTCGTTCGTTCTTTGTTCGTCCGTAAAAGGAGAAATCGACTGCGACGCAGGCTACCCTCCACCCTGCAGCTACTAGGGGTGGGTAGAGGGGCATTTACTGCAGTAGAGTTGGCTGAGTAATTTTAACGTCTACTTTACCTTCTCCCAGATCCAGCTCCGCTCTTATTTTACCATGAGTCATCTCGATCAGTAGGTAGTCGTTGTAATATGGTGACTGAAAGCTAAAAATTATACCACCTGAATTCTCCGTCTTCAGATGAAACGCAACGTAGCTGTAATTTGAATAAAAATTTTCTTCCGCTGGGTTCACGTGGAAAACGATATAACCACTTCCATTCAGCCAAATTGATGCCGTTTCTAAGGAAGATAACAAAAGGAAAGTAGACTAAGTACTAATGGGATAAGCGTCCTTTTTGTTTCATTCATGTTGCAGTCAAAACAGGTCAATCGTTCCTCCAAAAGGTGAATTTATTAATCACTACTGACGGAAATTTGATTTTTTCTTCGTTTCAATGAAATTGCATTGAACAGTGAAAAGTTTCCGAGCAAAACTCTCTCTTTACGGGATTTATTAACACAAGGGACAACAAAGGCTGAACCGCCTCAAGATCAAATGATAAATTCTTACTACTGATTTCTATACATTTCTCTTAACTTTATTTATGAGAATTTATTGGTACACCAAGACAATATCTTGTCTTTGATGATTTCCGTTTTTCTCATTACCTGACTTCTTGTCGATATATTAATATTTAAAGGAGACTTAAGAAGTTGATCTATTAGTCTTTGGAACTGATGAGACGGCCATGTGGTTTGTGGTTAACCATCTGCCGATGAAAACGCCTCTTTTTATTCAAAAAGAAAATTCTTATATAGATCAGACCGATAACAATTGACAAACAAGGAGTAAAATCACTGTTGAATTACAATAAGAAATCACTATTGTCAGTTTATTCAAAACAATAAACTTTTCAACTATCACCGACTAAGACAGAAGGGATGAAGATTTTTGAAAAACACTGCTTGATTAACGAAAATACTCAAATGCGTGCTATGTCATCAAAAACACACGTGACCCAAAGGAAGTGGAGTATTTCTTGAAGAACAACGCACCTATTTTGAAAATTTGAAATAATATTAACTGCCTTCTTAGTAAAATGTGAGAAGAAATACATCTGTAGATGAATCAATAATCGTTTAAAACTTCTGTATTCTTATTCCAGACTCCTCTGGTACATGATTTGTGTGTTTCTCTGATTAGCAAAGTCATTTTTTTTTTCAGTATAATACAAGTGTAACTCGTTTTTTTGGCTTATCGATAAAATTTCCGACAATGTTAAAATAAAGATGAAAATAAAGAAAAACATTATAACCCTGAATAGCCATTTTAATAACATGTTTTGTCCTGTGGGCAAGGTTAACTTCATGTAATGAACGTCCTGTTGGGTTGAATGAAGTAGTACGACTAATTAGCTGCTAACTGCCGGATATGGGTTTCATCGCCAAAAGATCCCGTCGATTTTGCTCAAAGACCTTCCTGTCGTCATACGTAAAAGACTGGTTCCTACCTTCAGTACAATTGGCCCCTTCAAACCTCGTACCGTTGCAGTCACACCACACATCGCTGACGCCATCACGACATATCCCTCCGTTTTGACACTTGTCAGTTTGCGAGCAAGGATCCAAACAGCCTTCTGATGTCCCTGAAGTATTGTGCAGTTGCGCTTCTCTTAAAGGTCTCACTCCATTGCTATGCATTATTCCACTTATGCAGCCATCAAAACTGAAAAACAACATCACCGCGAGAGTGTTTTGAATTCTCTTCGGTAAGCTTAATAATGTGCTTTGGTCGGCTTATTTTATTCAGCAATGAAATTCCACGCAAGGTTAATTTATTATTCATCGGAGAGGCTGGATTTCAGTTCCAAAAATAAATTATTTATGTGTATTTTTTCTGCGGAATGAATTTATTAATTCTTTTCTTACGAGTAAAATGGTAAATTCTGCTTTAAAAGCCGAAAAGTGATAGCCTTAATTCAACTGATGGCGCGTGGGTTTGAAGCGATGTGTAGTAATTTTCGGGCGAGGTGATTACCGTTATTAAAATTTTGACTTTTCCTCTTTTAGAGAATTTAAAAGAAAAAGAACTGTAAAATAATTTAGCTGTGCACGCAGTTTTGAAATGTTTCACTGCAGCTGCTACTCGCAATCCAGCCATCAATTCATTTGATTTGTCTGAATAATTTGCCTGTTTATTTATCAAAACGGCATTACTGTGAATAAAAATCAACAAGCTAATTCAGTCGCAGGTGTACGTACGATAACTCAACTTAAAAATCAAAGAAAAATCTACGTTAAGCAGTATTTGCTTATAAGTGAAAGCACGCGCCGTCCTTACCTGTACAAATGAATACTTTCATATCTTATAGCAGGAAAGGAAAGATCGTTGAATGGTTTGTACCAGGGAATTCCACCGACAAACAAATCGCTTTGAACTCCAAGAATCTGCCTGCCTCTGCCTTTGTACATCGTACTATTCGTCCAACTGTCCACTGTAATGGTCGTCCATTCGTAATTTCGCTGTACAGTTACTTTGTGCCATTGTCCGTTGGCGAGATTGTGACCGACGAGTAAAGTTTGCGTTTCGTCGCAGTTACCCATTTTAAGTCGCAATCTGAGCCGCCCGTCCGCCAGCGAAAGATAGATGTACTGACACTGACCTCTGTCGTCTTCGTAAACGAGAAAACCGTTCTTGTTGTCCGTTTTGAAGTGGAATGTCAAATTTCCGTTCGTTTTCGCGTTCCATCCCTTGAAAACAGCGAAGGCCGTTGGGTCTTTTGAGAACCGAAGACCGGTCCTTGCCGCCAGAGAACCGGCAATTAAACTGAGCTGGAAAATTACCACAACTCCTAGCATTTCACTTACGTCCCACCCAAGGAAGGCTCCATGTTAACTGTACAGAGCAAAGCGGGGTAAAACGTGCGTGCTTTTCGCCAGACTTGAAAGAAATTCACTCTACACTACATAACTGACCAGACGTGCAAAAGGCCAAGTTAACGAAACCGAACTTTCAAGGCGGCAGTGCGTCACTGCGAGCCAACATTGCTTATCTTGTTTGTGATTGGCTAATCGAGTGATCTTATCCAACGTAGTACTTATCTTCACACCGTTGCGGCGGGAGATCAGTTCAGTGAGCCGCCTTTTGTAGAATGTATTGAATGAGTACCAGCACTCGGAATTACGTCACCACTTACACTTACGAACAAATTTTTACACACGTACTCGTGTCGAATACACTCTGCACGTGTTAAATTCATCATTGACGATAAAGCACGCTAGCTTTTTATGATTTCTTTTCTCAGTGTTAATTATAATGTCCGTTAATGACCATTATATAAATGCGCAAATTCCGTGCCGATTTCTTTGTGTTGATAACCAAAATTCAAACCAGTATCACTGTAAATAAGATAAAAATAACAAGAACAGCCCTCTACAATGCTGTGCAAGGTTAACTGGTTACTGAGAATCAAAATATCAACATTTTTATACAGTCGTAGTAATCTAGTATAAAGAAAAACTTCAACTGTGTTACAATAAGAATAATAATGAAAAGTACAAACTGAAAAAATTAGTCTAAAAGCTAATTGCTTCCTCGTAAATCACTAAAACTTTCATGACATGAAATTTGAAAAGCGACCACGTCAAGTTCTTGGATTTTAGCTTGACAACTGCGAGAATAAATTAAACTCGAAGTAGCACTGAACCAAAAGTTCAGTCTAGATATTTTATTTATTAAACAAAATCAAATAGATCTACAGAATTGTTTACTTCAAATACTGACTGAAAATACAACTTTACACATTATGTTTTCACCTTGTTTTAATTTCATGAAGGGTCCCATAATGGCTTTCACGTTCAAGGGAACAAAAAGTGAAAAAAAATCCCAACCGTACTATGCAAAAGGAAAATCAACTCAAGCAGCACCTCTTGAATGTATTAGTAAATATTCAGCTTTTGTTCAAATTATCGCACGCAAGCATTTTACTCTCCTCTCTGCCGCAGAGGATCCCACTGGGTGCAAATCATTACCCTCTCCCCAATCTCCTCATCTTGAAAAAGGTACGCTAAGGAAAACTCAAAACAATGCTAAGGAACCTTAGGCAGAGGAAAGATATACTGAGATTCAAAGGGTTAAACTCAGTCACAACACATCGTCACATCCCTGTTGTTTTCTTGTGCTACTAGCCTACTATACTCTGGCTTGTTCTGCTTGGAATAATGACATCGCCCCTTTAAAACTGTCCTCTTCATCCTGGCCTCCGCTACCACAATGCCCTGCGCCCATCTTATCCTGCAAGTGAGGCTCAGTAAACATGGCGGAAGATACGCGGGTAAGAGACAACAATACAGCAGTGAATATCAACTGATTGGATGCATTCTAAGTCGATATGCGTTATATCTGGACTTTTGATGTATTTTTAGGTTATTTGCCGCAATCTTGGTATCGCCCTGCTGTTATTTTTACTTGTTTACTACATGACCGCCTCGTTGCTAAGTGGCGCTTTCAAGTAAGTAAGCTAAGATTACGTCTGGTGACAGTCCCAGCTTTTTGTAGTGATTTATATTTTGAAGCATGTCGTTCATTTATTATTATAACCTTCATGGTAAAGGATGTATGCTTCATTAAACTTTTCATGTCGAACGGTTTGGCGGTATCGCATTTTTTTCAGTAGTTTATAGATCGGAGTCAATTTCCACAGCTAAACAACAACAGCAGCTGGTTTATTTTCAGCATTCTTTATAACACATATATTTCTAACAGAAAAAATGAAACGCCATTATAGCAAAAATACTTGTTTCTTAATAGAATCACTGGTTTTGATGGCAAGACACCCTTTGATTTTAAGAACTGTTGCAGGACAGATGACAGTAAGAATTTAGGTAAGATTAATTGTGGTAGAATTTTCAAACATTTGATGGCATAACATATTTTTTGAGAATGAGAGGGAACATTTGATGTCTCAATAAAAGGAAAGCACATGTGATGATCAAATATCTATTCTAACAGTATTTATAAGGGAACTTTGCAGGCCGCAGTAACACTATTCAAAGGGCCATTAGTTAGCAAACACCCAACACCATCGCCACAACAACATAGTAGGAGGAGTAGTTTCAGGTGCTTGTCCTGGTTCAACCCACTGCCCCGCCACCAGATGAATTTGTTTTCTGCAGTCCTTAGTTCAACTAGTCTGGCACACATAATTGTAAATAACCAACTGGTCTTGCCAGTTGAAATTTTTAACCATGCTTATTTGAAATGTTTTATCCTCTGTTTGAGTGGCATGAATGGAAACTTGAAGCTAAGTGCATGTAAACCATAAACATAAATTTTTGTAAATTTTTTCTTGTGAATTCTACCATACAGGATATTGGAAAGCTTGTAATTTCCAACCTGAACTCTTCCAACCTTTAAAATACCTTTTTTATTCCCTACAACCTTCATTCAGAGATGTGACAAAATAATTGATATACTAAGAGATAATTTTCATATATTCATATAGGCCATGCATCTTTTTTTTTTCAGTTACTCTTCTTTCTATGCTGCTGACATACATCATCACTACAGTTATATTTATCGTGTTCTTGAGAAAGAAAGTGTGGGATTATGCTGTAACGATAGGATTTGTTCATCTTTTATTATCCTGTGCTGGTAAGGAGTTTTAAATTTCTTTTTTGGAGTTTTGATAAATGTAATAACTTAGTACGTACAAGAACGAATAGTGCGACTCAAGCAAGCAAGGTTAGTAAGTAGTTTATTACATGGCAGTTGTTTTAGCTGCAAATTTTTAATTTGCCAGCTTTCGAAAACAAAAAAATACTTGGCTTATAACCATTTCCATGGAAACGGTTATCCGTATGGCAAATCCTGACCAAGAAAGAACCAATCACAACACTCGGATTTACCTTTAGACTGCATATAATAATTAATTATATTGTTTTTACTGACTGTTATCATTATTTATTTTACCCCTCTCAATGATAACATGCAAACTCCAAAATTCAAAGCCCAATGTGTGATTGCATTTTAAACTGATTGCATAATGTCACTCATAATTTTTGCAATGACATTCAATGAACTTTGAACAAAAAGGCACAAACAAAATGGATAAAAATCTACCAATCATAACCCACAGATGTGACCTTTGAACCCACTGAACCCCCCGATTCCTGAGAGGTTTGCCGAGATGATTAACAGCAACAAACAATATCGCACGCAACAGATAAAATCAACAGATGCGATATTTGATATTGTTGTTTCCTTTCACGGTCAAATGCGTTAATTCGCACGTGATATGTGACTTTTGATTGAGCCAAGCTCATTTGTTATAACAAGGTGCAGATTGAAACAAATGATACTAAGATGTGCTTTTTATATTGATTTCAGTTATGCAGGCTTTTCCAACAAATTGGGACTGGTGGATTGCCTTTTGTAAGTTTGACGATAGTTAGTGAGCTTCAGATCATCATGGTTCTTCTGTATAATATTCAAATTTTTATTATTATATTTGCAATTGATTAATTTAAATGTTATTGGTTTTTTAGTATCATCTGTCCTTTTCATGGCTGTGTTTGGTGAGTTGATGATCAGATGCTTCTTAAAGGAAAATGGTGAAGCGAGTGTTAGTCCACAGACGAATGTGATAACATGATAGCAGCTTCAGGAATGTCAGGAGAGAATCTATAATTATATTAAAATTATTAAATGAATGTGCTAGCCAGCATTTATAACTAAATATTTTTTAAGATAGAAAAGGGTTTATTTTCTAATCAGGGCAAAAGCCAATAAATATAATGTGTATAGAATTTTGTGTATTCTAGTGACAGGCACACACTTATGTTAATTTACATTGTTAGTTTAGTAAGTTAGCTTTTTCATATAAATTATTAAGCTTTTTCATATAATTTGTCTCTATAAATGAGATTCAGCTGTGAGAGATTTAAGGGCTGTTTTTGGCAACTCCTTGACAAGTACAGATTGCTATCTTCCATCAAAAACAGCTTGCTGCCTAGAGGATGTGTAATGAGATGTAAAGTGAGCCAGTGGGAAAGCCCTGCCAGTTCACATCTCTTACCGACTTGTTATCCCAGCTTTGCTGCTTGTGTATGTGACCTGTAGGTGAGCTTGCTCACAGGCTGCAAAGCAACAAGGCCCTGTGACCAGGCTCCCTCATGACCACTACCCATTTTTATGAAAAGTGGCAGTTGTCACGGGGACAAATTTGGTTGCATCACCAATAACAAGTTTGTACATAGTGTATAAAACATTTGATATTTTCACGAAGGAGTTAATATATCATTATTAGTAACACTAAACTTTTAGAACTGAAAACAGTCTAGGTTCTATTGAATACTGTTAGAAAGGAAAAGAAATTATTCTAAGACATTCTGTAGGTAGATTATATTATACATGCAATAATGTGATATAATTTTTAGCAATGTAAAGGTTTCCTCTTTTCATTATAATTTTGTTTCATTTAAAACTTAAAAATCAGAAAAGTATTTTTGTACCAAGAGTAGTAGTCCCAATGTTGTAGAGCTGTAAATACAGTCAGAGGTATTAAATAGTAGCTCTAGCTACTTCTTGTCACTAATAATTTGTTTTCAGCCTGCTTTTTATTTAGTTGTTAATTTATATCAGCACAATGCTGAACTGCCTAGTAAATGAAGCAGAGATCTTTATATTCACAAAATACAAGGCTGCAGGACAGGTTTTATTATTTATTTTTTTGTAGAATAGGCTTTCTTTATCAAAACTTAAAGTGCTTGCAGAGTAGAGCTGTGCAGTTTTTAAGTGGATGGATTCACAAAAAGTGAACCTAAAGTATGTAACCACAGATTTTGTTGCATAAGCTAAACCATGTTTCATTCTTGGCTTACAGTGTCAGTCTGACTGATACTCTAAACAGAAGCCAAATTAAAAACACAAAGCCACGGGGAATGAGTGCGTGAACAATGAACGGACTTGAGAGAGTGGCGGAAGTCAAGCCTACATCATATTTGGCCATATTTCCCCCCCCCCCCAAAAAAAAAAAAAAACTATCTTCTTGCTAATAATGTTATCTTCTGTAAATAGAATTAACGACAGGTTAAAAATAGCTTTCTGGGTGTAGAATATTAGCTGTGGTCAATTTCAGATATCCAGGTATCACAGATTGTCTGATGGAAAGAGGCATTACTGACAGTGTAATGTTGTAAAACTAAAAACAAAGTAATTACTCTGGCCAATCACAAAGGACTCAGACAATCCAGTGAACCAATCAAAACTCGAAGCAAATACATGTAGCTGGCACAAAGTGCAGGAAAATGCGTGTAACTGGGTCTCTACTGGATTTGGTTTTACTTCTGATATTAGCTGGGAAGTTTAAAACAGTCACTAAGTGTGTTAATGCAATACCAATAATTAGGCAAATGGGAATTTTACTTTCAACCCTCAAAACCACTCTATCATCAAAACTTAAAATATAACCATACTTTATTTGTGCAGTTCAATCCCTTTATTAGCAGCTGATTATAATTATAAGTTATTTACAATAAAATAATCTTAACTGTACATGCAAAACTTACATACTTTTTGATAATGTTTAATGTCAAATACAGAAACTATTTTACTCTTAAAAACACAGTTAGCATTATTTGATGTAAAAAGTTTTTTGGAAAATATTGAAAATAAAGTTTTGCAATGTGCAACTATTATTATTGTTGTTTGACAAAGAAAAAGCTGTTTCTGTGATCAGTTCTTTGAGTTTGCTGGCTTTGAAAAATCTATCCATAGGCCAGAGAACCCCACAAAAGTCTTGCAGAATATCATTAAAACAATCTATACCAAACTTCTCTGTTCATAACAACTTTAGTCAACTAGGGGTGATTGCACCCTCCTCCCACTCATCGGTGGTGTGTAGGTGTTGGCCATATGAGGGGAGGTCACAGCGGCACGAGGAGAAGTCACGGGTATGGGAGAGCGGGTACCTTGCACTTCTGTAATTGGAGCATTCTCTAATGTGGGAACACGAGAAGAATGTCGAATAGTATTAAACACTGTTCCTGTATTCATCATGCTGTGCGGAACTTCTTTCATCTTCTGCCGTACTTCCATGCTTCTATTTTCTAAAGCCAGTGAGTTGTTCTTGATTGCAAGATCCTCATTGATCCTCTCCAGGTTGCTTCTCAAAGCCTGCAGTGCATTCTCTGCTTCTCTGAGCTTCTCATTCAGTGCTCTGATGGAGCCGCTGATTTCAGCCACTTCATGGCACATCTGGTACTGAGGCTGGTCACGGCACAGTTCAACATTGGGTCTGTAGGTCCTGTTCTCCAGACGTGTTTGTGCAACCTGGAAATCAGAAAGCATTTAACCAAATGATGCATAAAGCGTATCTTTAAAGACACCCATGAAACATCTTACAATAAGTGTGTAATAGTGAAAACTAAACAAAAGAAAACAAATTATGGAATTAGTGTGCAATACTATCTGAAAGTTTAGTTATTTCACGGGGTAAGTAAAACCACTCTTACTACCCTATGCCAGACCTGAAACCTACAAACATTGAAAATTCATTGAAAACAGTTGCCCAACCAATTCTTCTGAGGTTAAACAAAGAAAACCAAGAGAAAATAGAACTTACCATCATTGGAGCATTCTTAGCATCAATCGCCTCCTTGATTCCTTTGATGTCATTTTCTAGAGTTGAAATTTCCTGCATGGTCTAGAGAGGAATGCAATAAATAACCACATTAACTCAGGTCAATGCATGAAGATCTTATTATCTTAGGAATCACATCTCAGATTGAAAATGAAATTCTTTCAAGTAGAATAAATAAAATAATATGTGAAAAGGTAAAGAGAATTTGCCACTGGTCACATCGGACAGTTGAGATTCACCTCTGGAAGATTTGACTGCAACAATAGGATTGACACTGCCTTGTTCTCAAGCACTTTTCCTTGGTTATCGACAATTTGTTAAATATATTTTGTATAAATAAGCAGTTGATGACCGTTATTTATGCTGATTCAGTTTTGATGTATAGTTTTGCCAAGAGTTAGATGCAAATAACACAACATACATTTATTATGATACTTACATTTTTTTGTTGCCACTCCAACTCTGATTTAGCCTGATTGGTCTCGTGAATTCTCTTGCGGAATGAATACTCTGTGGCTTGCCGCTGAGCTTCAAGATCATTAGCTGTCTGCTGTAAGGTAGCAAAAATTGCCTCTCTGAGGTGCTTGGATGCTTTCATTTCTGCCTCAGCACGCAGCTTGTTGTAGTTTGAAAAGGAATCCCAGGTTTCGGGGGTCACACTTCGTTTCACAGTGCGTGTGGGGTTAACTTGAAAGCCGATGTTGGCAGAGTTGTTGTTCAAGTAATAGCATTCACCGTCAAGCTCCAGTGTAGTGTGTTTGTCTGTTATGTCAAGGTGTAGTTGATGGCGAGCCTCTTGCAAAAGACTAAAAATAAATTGTAAAAAATTAAATTTCTTGTCACAATCTAACTAAATTTGATTTACATTTCTTACATGTATTTCAAAATTTCTTTGCATCTTACTTTCATTTCAAGTAATTCCCATTTTTCATGTCCCATTCAGAACATACTTCAATCATTAATTCTCTTTCTTAAATTATTAATTAAATTTTATTATTAAAACTCACCACAATTGTTCAAAAGCTTCGCTAACTTTCTGTTGGAGAAGAGCTTTGGCCCCTTCAATCACTTCCACCTCCTAAAGTAAATAATTATGAAAAAATATATCCAATTTTATTAATAAATAATTAACTGTCTCAGAGCTTTTCATACAACCATACAATATCAAAGAAATGCAAAATGAAACCTGATCAGACGGTTTCCGATCAGCCCATGAATACTTAGTATTAATTTTAGTACTATTTGCTCACAGATTTAAGCTTATCGCAGTTTTCTTGAATCCTTTGTTTACTTCAAGTAAATATGTTCGTTTATGTTTAATTTACTCGAAAGGAAAAAAAGAAGGGAGTTCGATTATTTTCTAACCTTGTGAAGCTGACCTTCGACTTCATCTCGCACGAGATCGATGCTTTGCCGGTTTTCTCTCAACATAAGACATTCTAGAGTAATGTCGAGCGGTACTTTCTTTGCTTCCAGGGCGCGTTCTGTTCGTTCTTTCTCCTGTTGCAACAGAGCGATCTCGGCGTCTGTCTCGGCAAGACATCTCTCTAAATCCTTCTTCCAGTTATTAATATCGTGTATCCGCTTTTCTAGTTTTGTGTCGCTGTCGTGTTGTGTCCAGCGAGTGTGGTTGTCCGTCTCGTTTCTTAAGAATCGGCTTTCTTGTCGAACACGGTGCGAAGAATCTCGTTGCCGCTCGGCGTTTGTTCTTATAATCGTGTTTGAGGTGTGCCAGTCTGACACTGCGAAGCGTGGAGGAATCTTTGGATTCGTTAAAGCCATGTTTTTTGTTCGTTCTAAGCAAAATTTCCCGCAAAACTCTTTCCTCAAGGAAGACGTGGAATGAATGAGTGTACACAGTAACCATAGTACCTTTACAGCCGGCGTTGTTTGTGTCCATAGCAACTCATACCGGGAGGAGACTGGAAATGGTAGTCTCCAGTCTCTCGCGGTAATATTCTCGAACTTCGAAGGCCTGGCTGTTTTCATAAAAAAGCTACCACTTGACCAACATCATGGTTTTTTATTTTAAAAGCGAAGGTGAGAAATATCCTATTAATTAACTGGTTTGTGGTGATAGCAAAAAAATCTTTAATTGCTGTTTGTTTTCGTCCTTAGTTGTCAAGCCGCCATACACTATTTACATGGGCCTGGACAAACACGAAAGTGAGTTCCCTGCTGTGAAGTTTCTCAGTTCATCGTGATCATATTCCAGTCTCGACCAACCAAACGTTCCTCCTGTATTGATCATTGTCAAGTTGTAAAGTGGGAAAATATTTTTTTTGTCCCTATAGATGAAGATTTGATTAAATGGGGATTCCCAGAAGACGTTTGGTGAGAATTTGAACACAGCTTATCTTATATTTATAAATTTGTAAGTTGTTTTATAGCCTGCGAATACAGCCGCCTCTCATTCGTTCCCGCTACTACGTGCGAAACGCGAAGAGAGACGTCTGCGATTCACGGCCAAAAATTCCATACTGATGACGTAAATCTGTCCGGAATCGGGACAGGAGCGCTGATTGGTCAACTAGGTAATTTGCATAATGTATGTGAAATACAACGCCGGGTCATCGCCGGGTGGACCAAAAGTACACCGGATGCGGCAGGATTATGAAGATACACCGGAGCAATAACTTACAACTTACATTTCTCTGATTTCTCACTTCATACCTTATTGGAAGACTATTGGGCAAGAGTGCTTCATGAACGATCTCAAAGACGTTCAGGAAGGATGCGCCACTGCAGCCAGTTTCAAAACATTCAGATAAATTTTGACACCCGTGGGTTTTATTGGTGACACATTTAGTGATTTCACAGCTTCGTTTTTCAAATCTTAGCTAATGTGCAACTCGTATAGGGATTTTCGTGACCAAGCTGTCCGCTGTTTATACTTCCTTGACTGCCTTGAAAGTGTTTGTGTTCAATGAATAATTGTTCAATGAATCTATTCTTCGAGCAGTGAGCTAGCAATGGGCAACTGAAAATGAAGACATTAATTATGCGAGACCAATTGCGTGTGTTGTTGTTATATTCCGGAAATCTAATTAGAGGTCAACGTCATCAGTATGGAATTTTTGGCCATGAATCGCAGACGTCTCTCTTCGCGTTTCGCACGTAGTAGCGGGAACGAAAGAGAGGCGGCTGTATTCGCAGGCTAGTTGTTTTACAACTTGTGTTTTTTTGTGTGTGTTTTTGTAATAAGACTTGTTTAATTTCGTAATAGGTTTCACGTGGACAAACTATCATCAGCTCACGTTTATCTCAGATTACGGAAGGTAAAAATCTGTGTTATTTATCTATTTATATAGGTCTGAGTAAAAGATAAGAGTTTATTTGTATATTCAATAATGCTAAAGATATGCCCAGTATATGTAGTTCAGTATAACTAATCAGGTAAATTGCTATCTTTTATAAGTGGTCATTATTATTTTGTTTCAAATAGGATGAAACACTGGACGACATTCCCATGGCAGTATTAACAGATTGCGCACAGCTGGTAAAAGCCAACAGCATTCAAGGTAATGTTATGTGCGTTTTATGGCCTGCAAATCTTTTTACAGAGAACTGTTGAGAGCCAATGATTTTCACATACTGGTAATTTGTATATTTTTTAGGTAACAAGATGAACAACATTGCTGTTGTGTATACACTGTGGGGGAATTTAAAAAAGACCAGTGACATGGAGGTCGGCCAAGTTGGTTTTCACAGTAACAGAGAGGTGATCATTAATTAATTAATTCATTAGTATGTTAATGTGCCCAGGGGTGTAGCCAAGGGAGGTCCAAGGGTGCCTGTGACCCCCCCCCCCCCCCCCCACCACCACCACCTCCCGCTTTGTGAGATGTTTTTAGTAAACAACATACAAACCTTAAAATTCAGTCAGCAAAAAGCACTAATCTGGAGAATCAACATGCCATTAATCTTTTGTAGTGCTAGGTAGTCACATACTCAATTTTCAAGACCGAACATCTGCAGTAGGCCATGTGAGTACCCTGGGTGTGACGCAGTGTGACCCCCTTCCCCCTCCCCCCTGGAAAATCCTAGCTATGCGGCTGATACTTGATTTTTTACCACCAAAAAAGGGCTAAGCGTAAAATGTTTGGTTCTGTCTTTAAAGGGAATTTATCACTTTTTTTATTTCACTTCACATGTTTTATCAGCACTTGATATATATGTTGTGGTTTAAATAATTTATTTATCTTTGGTTTAAATTTGTGCAAACCAGTTTGATTTTTATTTCTCATTGTTTATATCTCATTCTCATAAATCTCAAACAAAGGAAAATAAGAATCAATCAGGTTTGAAAAATTTTAAGCCAAAAATATAATTAAACCACAACATACCGGTAAATATTCTTTGAAATCCTCTCTTGTACACATACATCCTAACTTTTGTCCATTCTCTTTTTGTAGGTACGGATCATTAAAATTGAAAAGAGAATCAATGAGATAGTTAACAGACTGAACAAGACAAAAGAAGAAAAGTTTCCAAACTTACGAGAGGAAAGAGAAGAGAGAGATAGACTGGAAAGAGAAGATGGCAAACAGAAGTTGAGAGAACAGGTATGTTTGTTCATCAAAAAAGCATTGACCCCCTGTAATAAATGCTGCTCCATTACAGGTGATTATCATGAATATCCTTGCTCAAGAACTTCAGACTCACTGGTGCTTACAATGATATTATTTATGTGGAGGGGGCAGGGGGTGGGGGGGGGGGGGTACTCCCTGTGGTGGACTACATGGGGATGCTCTACCTGAAAGTTACTTTTCCAGGCTGTAAGTATATTAAAAGGGTAGGCATTTCATGAGTTCGATTATAAAAAATGTAGGTATTTTATAAAAAGACCTTTCAAAATATCTTGAGCAGACCCTCACCTAGGGCAGATCCAGGATTTTACAGCTGGGGGTTCAATATAAGGACCACCAAAGGCGGTCCCCTTCAGGGCGGTCTGGGGCATCCCTTCTGAAAATTTTTAAATTTAAGTCCTCAGAAATGTGATTTGCGACATTCTGAGGCTGGGTCAGTTTATGTCTTTTTATGAAAGGGTAAGGGTTTGGACCTTGGGACAGAGCCTCCTTGTGTAAAAATATTTTGAGTGTCCCCTGGGATTATTCATGGCCATGTAATCTCATTACAACCATTTCTTAAGTTTAACATTTAAGGAGAATTTAGAGTTGGATCATGTCTTGTAGTTTTGATTATAATACTAGAGCGTGTCAGCGCTTCAAGCTGCGACCATTTTGGTCGCCATGGCGAGTGGAAATAAAATTTGGCGACTAAATTTTCCACACAGGTCGCCAATTTGGCGACTAGGCTACGCATCAACATTTTTTTTGCAGTTCAATCACTAAGCCAAACAAATTTGACCACAAAACTTTTCATTACAACTATTTCAATCGCCTATCTTACTTATCTGTGTAAGTTAAAGATACCTCATTGCTCAGACTCCTAATTGTGTTTGATGCCTTCGGTCATCTATAAAGTTTGCAAACCACATTTCTTTCCATTGTTTTAGTGTACTGTACAAGAATTAAACTTGTTTTGCATGTTTATCTTCCTTACCTGTTTCTTTAATCTTTTATTTACTTTTCTGCATGATAATTGGAACAGTTCAACAAAAAAACTGTTCAACGCAAACGAAAATAACTACGTTGGAACGTTCTTCGAACGATTTTAATTCGGCTCATAATGGTCAGCGGTATTACTTCATGTAAGGCAACATAAGGTGTCCTGCTTTAAAAGCGCCTTGATTTTTGGCGACCAAAATTTTTCTAGCGGCGACCATTTTACAAAAGAAAGTCGCCAAAAGGCGACTTCTGAAAAACTTGAGCTTGAAGCACTGCGTGTGTTTATAGTAATCGACTAGACAAGGTAAAGGTAAAGTCACGTACAACTCTAGTGGCCCATCAGGCCGGAGCTTATCCCAGTTTCCGTAGCATGAAGCGACTGGGAGTATTTCTACTCCCCCCTGGATGGGATGATAGTCCATCACAGGGTTACACCCAGCAGTAAATTCGCCGGTACCATTTAATATACACCTGGGTGGAGAGAGGCACTGAGTTTGAAGTGTCTTGCCCAGGGACACAACATAATGTCCCGGCCAGGGCTCAAACCCGGACTGCCCAATCTACAGTCCCGCAGTGCACTAACCATTAGGCCACCGTGCCTCCCCAAGCTACACTGATGCTTATTATTCTGTGATGTAACCAGAAACAAAAAGAAAAAGAGGAAGAAAAGAGAAGGAAAGAAGAAGCTGCACTGAGGTGAGATTTGAAACTGGCTTTATTTCAGTTAGTTTATACAGTGTAGATCTTTACTTTACAAGTTGCTACTTGAAGATACTTTCTATTGTAACATTATTATAGTTTTAGAAAACACCCTGTAAGAAAGTGTGCATAAAAAGCTGTGCTTCTATAACTCGATATAAACACGGAACTAGCACGAGCTGTTGTCATAATGATGGTGCAAGCAAGGAGAAATTTACATTTTGATGATCAAAATAAACAAGTGATTTTTTTTTTCTTGCAGTGTTTTCCATGTTCCTATTGAGCTATAGAAACACTTGTGAAAGTTTGGAAGAACTTAAAAATGCTGTGGAAACCCTTGCCTATCAGATCATGTTTCAACAGCATTTCTTGTTCTCCTAAACTTCCACTTGTGTCTCTATAACTCAATAGAAACACGGAACATGTTTTCTATTTCCAAATTAGAGTATAAAATTGAAAATCTGTTCATTGGTTTTCGAATTTATGCGAAGTACAACAGAAACATGATCAATATTAAAACTGATTACCGTAAATGATCTAATAAACGCCCACTCTCAAATAAACGTCTTGTATCTAATAAGTGCCCCCCTTGAGGTAAAAAGTTTGTATTAGACGCTCCCCTCCAATAAACACCCCATGTCCAATAGATGCCCCCAAAAATCGCCTCAACCATTGAAGAGGAGGTCAAGAGGCCAACGATGCCAACACGGCTGGCCCCGATGATGATGAAGACATCAATATCAAACTATGAATGACATCTGCGCAGATTGGATGAGTCGTCCACTCACAATCTTTGTTTTCTATCTTACTCCACAAGCAAACTATGCGTCTTATTTGTTTTGTTGATGTTAAAGTGAAATAAGCGTCTCTCTCTGATAAACACCTCATATCTATTTAACGCCCCTCCTAAGACCACTAAAATTTAATAGATGCCCTGAGCATTTAT
The DNA here is from genome assembly GCA_963693305.1 of Meandrina meandrites. NCBI lineage: Eukaryota > Metazoa > Cnidaria > Anthozoa > Scleractinia > Meandrinidae > Meandrina > Meandrina meandrites. The sequence goes on from OY855913.1 coordinate 27,998,721, forward strand.
TAGATCTTTTACGATATGTTCTTTTTAATTTAACAGGAGCTATGACTCATTAATGGACTCACAAAATATGGTGTCCAACAAGGTACATGTAAAATGCATCTTTCCTGTGATATCTAATATTGCCTCTATGGCATGAGAAAAATGCAACATAATATTATCGTGAACATTTATTAGAAGCTTTCATTCACCATCTACCTTCAGCATTTGATTTGTTAACCATGACAATAGACACTTTGCATAAATGGCATCCAAATTAGAATAACAATAGTTTGTGCATCCTTAGCCTCGTGTGGATGTTTATAGACAAATTTTTTACGTGAGTGTGAGGCTTAGGATGTATAAGTATTGTTATTCAAATGCCGACGCCATTTATGCAAAGTGTCTATAACTGAACGACATTAAAGAAATTCCATCAATATGTGGTCTGACTTGCTCAAAGAAAATGGAAAACCACTGGTTTAAGTGTATGTTGTCGTTGTTAATGGTTTGTATAATAACTTTTATAATTATTTCTTTTTTTCTCTATCACTCTAGGATGATGTGTCAGATGAAGACGATTTTATGTGAAAAAATAAATGCAATATTTTTTATAAAATGTGGATTATTGAAAGAGTTTTGAATTGAAAAAAGATGCGGTGATCCTTCTTTAGCCTTTCAAGCCAAAGCACTAACTAGCAGATGAGTCTCCTCAAGAGCATAAATTTGAGATCAAGACTGTTAGAATTCATGTGCAGGGAGATTGTACAAAATATATCTGCTGTTGGTTAGATCATTGAAAGAAGCCCATGACTGAAAGACGAAGATACAGGAACTAGCATTGGTTATGTCAAGACTATCATGGGCCATATAAAATCTCCTAAGTGTTCAAGAAAGAGTTCTGTTAAAAGGAAAAATATGCTCATCTTGCTCATCAGTTTAGATTAGAGCATCTCCACTTTCAAAACAAAGCAGGCAAAACTGACCTAATAATTCGTCTCAGACATTTTATCAAAGTGAATCCTTTAGAGTGTTCTCTACCTTATTTTGCTTACAGAACACATTCTATGCACCATTATTTTCTGGTTCCTATTCTATGGCACTAAAAATCCTGTATGTAAGCATGATGATTGCATAGCTCTTCAGCAGTACCAGCATCTACACAACTCATTGTGCACTATTTATATCACCAATAAAGAAATGTTAAAAAGTATCTTTGAGTAGTATAACTTTAGTTGTTATCTTATTAGCATTGCGGCATCCATTGAAAACACTCCACAACTTCTTTATCTTGAATCCAGGGGGGAATGGGTTACTCCCATATATGGGCTATATAGGTATGTGCCACAGGATAGGGTTGGGGTTTTGAGGGTCACGGTCCTTGAATAGAGTATCATTTTTGCTCTTTTGGTGTTGTGACTATGGTGTGATCCTTAGATTGGGTACCAGATTGTATTAGCTAAGTCTGCAGTGCATAAACGCCCAGCTTAACATAAAATGAATGGTCAGTGAAAACTGAACTGTCCATTAAATTATTAGCAAAACGATTTTATAATGACTTGTGTTTTGCCGTTTGAGAACCTTCGCGGCATACACCTATCCGAAATTTACGGGAGTACCCCCACCCCTCCCTGGGCCACATATCGGCAACTACTCAGTACCACACCGTCCCGTGCTTTTTTTTGTACGCATCGCGGACCTATTTTTCTTTTCACGATGACGTAATCATTGTGGGGCTTCTTCTCTTTGGGGGAACCTGGGTTCCATTTAACGTTTCGAGAGTTTGTACTTGCCCAACACGTTTCGTTTTCTCTCGAATTTTATACTGGATTTGAACTAAGAGAAGAGCCTCTAAAGTGTTCTTGTGGATGCTGATATTGAACAATGTATTGCTTACAGTGGCTCTTGCCTCTTCTTCTGATTCCACGCCCGGCGAACTTGTTCTTGTTGCACAATCATTCGATGTTCATGACGCTGTACTTGGCGAGTTTTTTCCTTGAAAGACGCCCTTGTACAATTTGTACGATCGTTTTCATCGCAGCTGTTATTCTGATATGCTACAGCGGAATTGGAAACTGCTTGTTCCTCCTGGAATGCAGTACGTAGCAGAAAGTAAGCTTTGTCCCAGGATTTCGTTTATTTGATTGCAATTCAGAGCGTACTATCAAGATTACAAGCCGACGAGTAGCTAGATGGTAGGATCATCAATGTACTTTCCTGCCCGCTCGCTACAAACGACCGCAGCGATTTATCGCTCAACGTGCGAGATTAAATGGCCATTTTTCATGTGGAGAATTATTTAACGAGAGTTATTTTTATATCATCTTCGTTCAGTTTGGTTACCAAACTTTGGTGGGTAAAGAACAACGCAACGTTGTGGTTTTCACGATGTACGGATATATACAATACGTCAAGAGTGGACAACTGTCGTTTTAATCCTCTGTAGTCTGTCCGAAGAATGAAATTACAGCTGTTCCTTTTAATTTTACACATCTGTAGTACTAGAAAACAAGAGCACGTTTCTAAATACGCTGTTTCCAGTTCTTAGTGCAGTGTGAGGACTGTTGGCTTTTCGCGTTTGTACCCGTGATCGATCGAATTCATGAATTTTGCGGGAGTCGAACTACTTTTGTCATGAATAGATGCGATCAAGTTGGAGCTGCAAGCGTTGCACACAAGTTTACTTTATACTGCCAATCTTGCTACAGGAAGCTGTGTTAAATTTTGTAATGCAAGAAAACTAAAGACAAAGAAGCCACTTAAAGTCATCAGAACAATTGCATCGTTAACATTTCAACCCGAAGAACTCTGTTAAACAACTGCATTTATAGCAGTTAAATTTATACGACTGTTCAGGACTTTTACATGGTTGACAAGTCGTTCAGAAGTTAACAAGTTGTGGTTTGATCGCAAACCATTCTTTTCAAAATATAACACAGAACATTCCAAGTAACTCAACTGCAATTTCTCTCATGAAGACTGTCACGTTTATTGCTGTTGTACAAGATAACAGCCTAATGTTTATGTTTTTAGACTGACTGGGAGCTTCAAAACCCTCACTAACTGTTAAATAGTGGCAGAAATAACGAGTTTAGCTACACCTGCACCTGTGTAGATGTTTTCAAAATATGTAAATTTTATTTACGTCCTACAAAATTCAATAGGGTGCATGGTGTGTGGAAGGATGGTGTTTCTTCAAACAAACACAAAAAATGTTTCGACTGTGCACCTTATTCCAAAACAACCAAATATACATTATTCTTTTGCCTATATGTTGGCCCTCATTGCCTTGTTTTAAGCCAAAGATTTTTTTGAATTCTGCAGATGCGATCAAGGCAATGAGGGCCAATTTAACATGAAGACAAAAGAATAAATAAATGTATTTTCCGCCATTTTGGAATAAGGTGTATTATGCAGTAACTGTTAGACATTGTTTCCCAGGTTAAATGAAATCACTCTATTAAAGAGTTCACCATCCTTTGTTCTTGATTTACATTTTGATTGGTTAAATTTGTTCCAAGTGGCCTAGTTCAAGTATCTGCACTGATGAATACACGTTATTTCTTGCTATGCCAGTACAATGTTAACAAACTATGTCAAACAAGTGACTTCCCAAGGAAGACACCTTTGTTTGTGGATAATCAGTGACTTAAGATGTTTATTTGACAATTCACAATGTTACCAGAATCTCAAGTTTAGTACAGTTTCACAGAAGATTGATTTATTAGTTGCAAAAAGTGCAACAGGAATCTATTACTGTAGTAAGATTGTATTATTGTAATGCAATGTTTTTGCCCATATTTTGTTAGAAAGCCCAATCTATTCTACCTGGCTAGCCCATGAATGTAATTTGCCATAACATGCTTGTCCCAGAGCCCACGTCACCCTTGTCCAGTGGAATGGGAAATGCAAAGCTCTTTGCATTTACCGACCACTGGTCTAGGGGGACGCAGGCTGTGGGAACAAGATTACTTTAACCCAAAATAAATTAAGCCAGATAAATTGTGTGTACCAGGTGTCAGTGAAGAGTCACTATAAAACACGACTATTAGAAGTTGTAAAGGACATAGTAACAGAGGTAATGTTAATTAATTTTCTTTTTGTAGAAATGTAATGTAACATACAAACATAAATATATGAAATAAAAGAGAAACAGTTTATTTTTGTTTTTCCTTGTACTGATTTGTAGGCCACTACAGAAAATTAAATTAACTTGTAGTAACATTTCACAAAATGGGACATCAATTTTCCACATCTTGCAAACAAACGTCTCCAAAACTATAAGCCCCCAAAACTCACTATGAACCCTTTGGATTATAAGACCTTCAGATGTAAGCTTGTGGAATGAATCAAAATCATTTCTAGTGATAAGCTTTGTATGTTGTCCTGGAACAATTTATATTTTGATGTTATGTTTTATGACTTCTGGTATGGAAGCACCAAAGCAACCCCTTTTAGGAAGCCCTAGGAAAAACACTCCTGAACAAATAGGATAGCCCAGGCAGATTCTGCAAGTTTATCGTTTTACAGTTGCCTTGACAAGAGGCACAATGTGATATCTGATCTTTTCAGACTCGGAACCCACTTGGACAGTGCTAGATCATTTGAGTTAGGGTGGGGGGTTCAAAAGATTTGTCGTCCCATGGGTTTAAAAATATTTTGAAGTAGGCATCACTGGAAGAGTAGGCAGCTCTGACAAGTTAGCTTGTTTGTGACAAGGTGATTGCTATAACCAGAGTTACCGACGACATATAAATCAAGCAACTGGTGGAATTCTAGGCTCGATTTCCAGCCGTTTTGTGAGCCCGCATTCCTTGCCCCATTGGGAGGAGGATGACACACCAGACTACCTGAACGGCTGGAAATCGAGCCTAGTGGAATTCTGGCATTCACCGGCTTGTTTTGAAAACCCCGAGTTATGTCATTACCAGTCCTGTATTAATAATTCCATTAATTTATTTTATCTACTTTTACTAATTTTGCCTTTGATATTGTATTTCTTTAAATTGCTGGACATTGTAAGAGCATATTTGAGATTTTAATATAATGCGCGGTAAATAAACAAGTTATTATCATAAGAATGAAAATACGTGTCCAGTAAAACAGTTTATTGCTTTGAGGGGGAGGGGGAGGGAGGGAAGAAAGTGATCTATTTTCTTCATTGATAACGACAAGCATTTGTCTGAAAACAATCTCCAAACAAGCATTGTGCAACAGTCAAACTTTAAATCTGCCAAAACCCCCTCAAATTTAAAGCCACCAACAACTTACTTCCAAGATCATTCTGAAACACGACGCAATTATGAACAAATGTAACAACTTTTTATTCAGAAACATCTACATTAGCTATACACTTGTTTAAACTCTGTGTACAAGCAAACCTAATTATCATAAATCAATCTAACTAAAACACTATTACACACAGCACTGTTCTATGTCAGTAAGATGACCAGGGCTGTGATATGTTGACTGCCAATAATTACATGTTACACTTCTTACATCAGTTAAACAACTTTAAACTGGTTCACTGAATGGATGATGGCACAAAATGAAAACAGACACCATGACAGTTAACAGTAACTAATCTATTCATGGCCTCTGACTTCACACCCATGCATCCTGCAATACTGTATATCTTTTTTAAGTCCAGCAGTTACGTTCTTACGGTTTTGTACAACTAATTACATGTTCTTTTATCAACACCCAGCATTTGCTCCAGTAAGAGCTCTTTGCCATATATTGCCAACTAAGAAGCCAGTAATTATGGACTATCACCCCAGGTAATAAATTCAGTATCTGGGCTTCTGTGGGGTCTCTTTATGATCAGTCATTCCTGTTACAATGTCAGTGATAATAAGTTTCCTGAGTCAATAACTACTTGAGCATCCAGGAAGAATAAACAAAATAACTCTTGTCTATGCTTCTTTGTAGAGATACAGGTAAGGCGAAGATCCAGCAGTTTCCATTTAAACTAATTTTATTTTTCAGTATGTTTTTCATCCCAGCGTAATGCCAGCTTTCTGAAGATACTTCTGCAGGAAGCCTAAAGCATCTGCGTGCAGCTCAGACTCGATCTTGGTTTTGATCTGTGTGGGGATATTGAATTATTTGTCAAAAAATTATGTTAAAATATACTGTAATTTTATTTGATTCAAACAAATAATGCCACCTTTTATGGAAGCACTCAAAATTACTGTGCACAACCTAACAAGTTCCACTGTTGACTAATGGTTTAACTGTACACTTTTTGAAATAATGTTATTTATCCTTGATCATACACTTGAAACTTGCCTCTAGTTAGTTTCAGTAAATTTTTAAACAAGTATTATTTTCTTTCAGTTAATGGATGGGAAAGTTATAATATCCAACCTCTCCAGGATGTGCTGCTGACAGCTTCTGTAGGGACTGTGCAAGGAAGATTTTGGCATCAGGAATTGTTCCAGAAAATGGATCTCTCTCCTTTTTACCCGCAAATGCCAGCTGTGAGTAAGCTGTCTGATAGCCTGTTAAAAATAACCATCAATTTTCACTACAGTCAACCCTCTCTTAACGGACACCCCTATAAGACCGACACCTCTTCAATAAAGCCCTGACCTAGTGAAATGTGTGGTGCTAGGAAAGTGCAGTTTGAACTAATCTTGGAATTTCCAGGGAGGGGGGGGAGGGGGTCAAACCAATGAACATTCTGTGGGGTGTGGCAGGGGTAGGGATATTTCTTGCAGGGTTCGTATGGGACATGGAATTTTAGAATTTCATTTTCCAGGCCTGGAAAGTCATGAGATTTAAGTGTGGGTAATGGAAAGTCATGGAAAATGATGTTTATTATAAAGTTCAATAAATTAGGTTTCTTTCATGAAAAAAAAAATGGTAAAAATGTTCCCAAAATGAAAGATGATTTCTAAGAAAGTGGTCAAATGAAAACTTGGAGAAGTCATGGAAAAGGTCATGGAATCTCAAAAGCTCAAAAGAGTACAAACCCTGTCCTGGAACAATGCAACAAAACTATTCACGACAACTATACCACAAGCTTTCCGAAGGCCTAAGTGATATAGTTACTGTACCTGGTGTGTCTTCAATTTCTATAAAGTGCTCATCATCAGGAATCGAATCATCTTCAGGTAACTCAAACAACCCAATCAAAGCTTGCAATAATGGCACCCTACAATAATAACAACACATCAACATCACAGGTAAGGGAGCAGCTCTCGCCAGGTCTCGCATGAATGGCTTGCTACCTTTGAGAGAACAATAGAACAAACAACAGGAACAATGCCCCTAGCCCCCAAAACAATAGCAGCTGCTACACTAGAGGACCTGTAAAGTTGAATTATAAGCTTTTGAGAGCTGCTACACTTCTGAACATGTCATATCATCAACATCACAGCAATGTTTAAACCATAAAATGGTAAAATAAATAAACAAAATGTTTACATACCTCTTATTAATCGAGTTTGAGATCCGTACTGTAAAATACGGACCAAGTTTTTTCCCGTCGATTTATGGCCCAAGCGCGAAGCGCGCGGGCCATAAATTGATGGGAAAAACCGAGGATCCGTATTTTACAGTACGGACCGAGAAAACGAGGTTAATAAGATATTTATTATATCTCTCATTCTGGAGAAAAGAAACCATTTCAAGTCAATCGCGGCTACATTTGAATGACGCGCGCGTCAAATGCAAGAAGAAAGCGAAATTTATTGGCTTACGAAAACAGTTTGCAGTTGGTTCGCAGACGTGAATCCAAACTTCAAACGTTATAATTTTACAATTAATCCGTACAGCTCCTTTCAGTGGAAAACTGGATACAGTTCAAGATTACTTTGAAATAACTCCTGAAGTGATGTGAAGTTCGATAAACAGAGAAGAACAACTCTACTGAGAAGAAAGCGGTGACCGCAAGCAACAAACAATGATTTCGTCGAAAACATAAACAACCAGTAAAAACCTCAGAGACCTCCGTCTACTTTTAAGCGCTTTGTTGTGTCGTCCTGAGAGGTGTTTGGTGCAGAATTGTTGGAACATGAGTACACTATCGAACTTTTGTCTGGGGTGAACTCGAACTATCCGGCCGTTTTCAAAATAATAAGCGGACGTTGTTAAAAATTTGCCGAAGAGATTGTCAGCAACAGCAGCAGGTACGTTGTTTTGAATGTTTTGTTCGTTTACTCTCGACTAGCCTGCGAATACAGCCGCCTCTCATTCCGAGAGCGATGAGAGGCGGCTGTATTCGACAAACTCTCGACAAAACTCTTTAAATCTTTTTCATTCAGAATTCGACTTCTCTACCTTTCGGCAGAGAGAAAATTGTCAAGTTTTTGACTTGTGTGATGCTCGGGGTCGGGGACGCTTTCAGTTTCTAGAAGATCTGAAAAATCTAGTTTGAATTTTGTAAGACCCTGTTCTTTTCGCTTTTGTTTCTCAAAATGTTTTGTCCGAATGCAGATGTTTTCAAAGTAGCTTTCAAAATTTTCGTTGTAAGAGATTTTGATAAACAAAACTTATCGCATCAGGAGAACTCTCAAATTTCGCGGGCCGTACTGTAGAATACGGCCCGTAAAATTGACCAATCACAGCGCGCGTACTGTCTTAGAGATATAATAAACAGTATTATTGTAACAACAACCGATAACTGGCAAGTAATTATATGCTTTACCAAAGATTGCTGTAAGTTTCTAGAAATTTTGGACATTCAGCGAGTAACTTGATCATTCCAACGGCGCAAATCCTCTTTTCAGTTGTCCCAGATACCTGCAAACGTGAACAAGCACCAATTGTCTGAGATTCTGTAGAAAGGTTCAGCCTCAATATAATTACTATTAATTTTCATATTTAAAAAGAGTATCTTGAATGAACAGAAAAACATTTTGAACACACTAAAGGTTACTGTAATTTTGTTTTTCATCCAGAAACTACAGCTATCACTTTCTACATAATTATGTGGGACCATGATTAGATCTATGTTGTCATTCATGAAAGCCAACCATTCACACCAAAACTAAAACACGTTTAAAAGCCCTTTAGTTAAACACAGTTTATAATTGTTTTGTTTCTTGAAGTCACAAACTGATGATTGACGACTTTAAATTTAGCACAATTATGAAAGTACAAGTTAGAGTTTACTTGAACCCTATGTGAAATTCAGTAATCTCAGTTTTCAGTTGCTCATTTTCATTTTGTTAAACCTGGATTAACTAAACATGTTTTGCTTGGGTGAATGGGGTAAGATTTTTCACAAGGAAGGAGTCAACTAAACAGCATTTGCAAAACTATTATTGCTATGGATATTCCCTATGCAGGTCTCCATTCAAGCCCAGTGGCCCATGCATGGGAATCCAGGTTTCTGTAGCATGAAGTTACTCAGAGTTTTTTTGCTACCATTAGGTTGGGATGCAAATCCATTGCAGGATTGTTACTCATTTATACACCTGGTCCTGGTTGTTCAAAGAATGGATAACGCTATCCACCGGATAAATCACTATCCAGTGGATAGTGTGGTTTGTTTTAGTGGTTTATCTGGTGGATAGCGTTATCCACCTTTTGAACAACTGGGCCCTAGGTGGAGAGAAGCACTATGAGAGTAAAGTGTCTCGCCCAAGGACTCAATGCAATGACCTCAGACAGGGATCGAACCCAGACCGCTTAAACTGGGGTTCAACACATTAGCTGATTTAAGGCAATGCGTAAGTGAAGAGAAGTGCTGTTAGAGAAGTCTTGTCCGAGACCACAAAATGATGACCTGGTCAGAGCATGAACTCTAACCATTTTATTTGTGTCCAGCACACTAACCATTTCTCCACTGTATCTCCCTGCCCCTGTCGGCATGCACAATATTATTGCATGCTCCATGTGACCCAGAATAATACTAAAACATTCCCTTGTTCCATAACTTTCTTACCTTCTGCACATCAGGGATTAAAATTTTTTCCACAAGATTTCCAAAAAGTCTGTAGGCAAGAACATTCAGGTCAATAAAAACATTACAATTCAGGATTTACAATTTACCGGTACAGTTTTCAGCAAAAAAAAGTCGGTTACATATAATTGTTTTTGAATGAACTACTGAATGTGGCTACATGAAATTGACGACATGACATACGCCCCTTGTAGAACATTACCACATCACCCTGTCAATCATAAACAATGGTTGTATGACAAAACAGGTTCTTGACAGAAAGGGAGGGACAGGTGACAAAGCTCCTGCACACATCATTTTTAGAGCATCCATCAATCTATCCCGCAACTAAGAAAAAAAAGAAACAGATTCATTGATATTTTACCCTGGTTGAATGGTGTCAATGGTCTCCAGCAGAGCAGTACCACCATTCTTTGCAGCATAAAGGCACATGAACACCAGCAAACCTGCAATAAGAAATTGATTGTTACAATACATCCTAAAATATACCTTTCAACCCCAGAAAAAGAAAACAACAACGAAGAACATTATGGTGGTACAATTGAAGGAAGTATACTGCAAAGAACCAACACGAGAAGGAAGCAATGATCAGTAAGAGATGGCACACGAGTGTGGTTAAACAAAGTTACCTTTAACAAATTTTGTAGTTTTTGAGCTCTGCAACCGTTGAAACAGTAGGACAAACACAGACTTAATATGTTGTGCTAATGCAGAACTGTACGAGGAAAGGAAAAAACCAAGCAAAGTCATTAAACAGTGAAACCAGTCATGATAGATTACCGATAATGGTAAATATTGATGAGAGACAGAATGCAATGAACTCACGGTTCAAAGTGTTCCACCATACTTCCCAGCAGATAAAATCCTTCATGATCGTTGCTCTTTGATGCAATCAGCTTTTGGAAAATGCCTAACAGTCCCATCTTTTAATAACAAACAAATTATCATTAATAAAGACATGGTGAGAAATGCTCACTTACAGTGAAACAAACTCAACCGGGGCCACCCAACGTTTTTTAGCCAATGACAAGACAAGCTCAGAACAAAGGAATTGGCTAAAAAAGTGTTTGGTGGTCCCGGTTGAGTTTGTTTCACTGTATAATTACATCGTGTCTAGCTATTTAAGTACTGCACAGGTCAGAATATTTTTTTGAACTCCTGCCAAAAAAGTCTTAGAAAGTATCTCAGAATCATCATAATGTAAAGCTAAGATTGAAGTCAGAAGTCCATAACTAGAAGTCTACATCTCTGGTAATAGGCTTTGAGATATGTCTTTCGCGTGTACCTCGCGCTCCTCGCGTGTAGGCTATTTTTAGAACAGCTTTGCCGCGAACAAGTAGCCAATCACATTGAAGTATTTTTTAATTCGCGCCTTTGATTGGTTGAAGAAATTTTTGAAGAAAAGCAGAACTGCAGAGGACGAGTGAACTCGAGCGAACGGCATTACGAAATTTCTGTTTGTTGGTCATCGTAATTTCCGTTTTGTGAGGATTAAATCGTCCGGACAAGAATCATCAGGCCATCTTTCATCGATGACGATGGCATCGAAGTTGTAAAAATTCGGAGCATCCAAATAAGCGAGAGGACCTCAGTGTTTTGGAGTCAGAATACGAAAATTAGTCTATCTTGCCCGCTGCCATTATGGCAGCGGGCAAGATAGACTAATTCCGAGTCAAATTCAAGATGCGAAGACACTAAAGATTAATGGTACTCTCAAGATGAAGACAGGCATTAAGAGAGCAAGTGCATTTTGGCACAGGTTCGTTGCTATTTTGAAAAACAAAACCGTGGTCCCTGAAGCGCTCAACATCGAGCGCGGAATGAACAGAATGAAGCTTGATTCGTTTGAGAACAACATTCAGAGAAAACGACAAGTTTGGCGAGTTTCGCATGTTTTTGGAATTATAAGGACGGCATGAAAACAAAAGACTGACTAAGGTAATATACTTGTTTTAATATGAATAGAAATACGAGTTTAATTCATCGAACAATGATGATTTCATTCACATCCGTCAAAAGTTTAATTCAAGTTGTGCTTCTTGAGCACTTCGCAGTGTGCAGCTATTGTGTTGTGTATGTTGTTCAGTATTTTAACACGAGGATATGCTGTACAAAATAAAGACACACTTAACTACTAAACGTTTGGGGAACTTCTGTTCATAAATTCTCTCGTAAATTATAAAAAGTCGACCTGTTTGTTTTGTGAGTTTGTCTACGGAAACCCGGCGACGGGTTGCTTTTTCACTCGCCTTCAAATGCCACTGAACAGAGGTTTGAAATCACTATCTACGATACTACCTCTGTCGAAATGTGAGAATTAAAGAGAATGGCCTGTCAAGTGTTTTGATGTGATTTGATTTATTTCACCTGCCACTTTCCAAAATATTCGGCCGCAACTTAGAACTCCAATCGTGTCGAAATAGTGGATTACGTCATTTTCTCGCGAGACATCAGTTTCTAAAAATAGCCTACACGCGAAAGACATAGCACGCGCCCCAATACCAGATGTAGACTTCTAGTTATGGACTTCTGATTGAAGTGTATTAGAATCCTATGGTCAGACAAAATATAAGGGGCCTTTGAATCTATTCACTGTGCAAATTTAACCAAAAAGCTCATCAGAATTATTTTATAAAACATTACTTATTGTTTATTTGTCTGTACTATATAAATAAATAAATTCTGGTGTGAAGCTCTTCAACAATGTTCATCACTAAAGAATGACACTACATTATTGCTTGCCAGATTTAATTCACGAGTTACACTGGCTAGTAGACAGACATTATTGGTATTTTCAAGGTATCATTCAAATTACTAACCTCTTTCTTTGACTGTATGATAATTTTGCTTCCCTTTTCAATATAAGCTTGAAGCAAGCGGACCAAGGGAGGTATGTTTCCTAAAAAAAAAATCAGGCACTCGGCATAAGGGGTACAAACATAATAAGAATGACAAGAAAGCTGCTTGCATGTGGACGTATGCAAGCCCAGGTGCACATCTACATGTTGTTGGTCAAATTTGCCAGGTCTTCAGATTAAATTTGTTCGTAACTTAAGTCAATCTGTTTTAACCCCAAATTAGACAATTTCAATTCATTAAAAAGACATCCCCATAAATGAATTCAAATTGTTTGAAGTAAATTAAAAGAGTGTTATATTCAGGGTTGAAATATAGAAACGTGGGCTGGGTTTAGATTGAACCTGACAAATATGCCAGTATGACCTACGACAAACACGCCAATACGGGTGGGAAATTATGTAGTGTTGACCATCTCTACGATCTGTGAGAAACTGGTTTGCAGTGCTGTTTTAAAAGATGCTGTTATCTAATTAATGTTTGCTTAGTTATCAGCAATTAAAATTCCCAATTTATAACTGTGAATGTACCATTTCTTTCCCAGAGGACTGGTGACAGAAGAAGTGGAAACAACTCCATGAAAGGCTCTGAAATATCTTGTCGAATTTCCAGCAACAATGATAACACTTGGAAAACATATGGCAGGAACTCTGAGTCAAAACAAAATAGAATCACATTAGAATGATAAAGTCACATTCGGCAGGTGTGTTGTTAGTAGCTGGCAGCCAATGGGAATCACCATCTACTTCATGATCTTATTGTTGGCTGACTATACTCTGCTCGGCGATTCATCTGATTCTTTAGGAAAATTTGGCAAAATCAGCCACCTACTTGAAGAGTTAGTGACACACCGAACTAAGGCCAAAACTGACCACCACTGCAGAAGCTTATCTCAGTTTCTGTAGCATGAAGCGACTGGAAGTATTGTTTCTTCCTCCCACCCCCTCCACCCCACCCCCAAGCATGTTGCTCCAACATTCTACTGGCAGCGGCACCTAGCCCAACCACTGGTCCAGTAGATATCATGCATTTCACCATCTTGAATGTTTTTGAGGCCTGGATCACCATTGAGAAGATCTGTATAATTTTTAAAAACTTCTTCCTCTCTAAAAACCGTGGAAGTAACTGACTTTCAAAACAAGGCGGCAACTGCCGGAGTTCCACCGGCTACTTGATAATATGTTGCCAGTTACTGTGGTCATAGGCATCACCTTGCCGCAAACAAGCTAACTTGTCACAGCCACCTGCTATTCCACTATTATGATGCCTACTTCAAACATTTTGAAACCCCTGCTACATACCTGTCACATCATTTGAAAGAATCTCGTGAATGACGGGAAATAGTGTAGTTTCAAAGCCTGTCACTGCGGAAGCATCAGCTTTGCAGATTGCCCTGATAAAATCAAAACAACCACACACACAGAACTATTACTACACGCAGAAACAATGCTACAATGTTTTTTTTTTTATATATGATACTTATCGAATCAAGCATGTTCTGTTTGCTGGCTTTATTTAGCAAAGAAATAAAAAAATGGCTTTTGTATTAACACAGCATGATGCAAACTCGAGAGAAAATTTGCAAATTAGCAACCCCCTGAAAGAAGGGACCACCCAAGAGTAGGGACCCCAAAATAAGGGACCCTCGGAGAGCAGCTCTAGGTAAGGCAAAGTAAAGTCTATACTTGAACCTGGTAGCCCATCAGGCCAGAGCTTATCCCATTTTGAATAGCATGAGGCCACTGGGAGTATTTCTACTCCCCCTGAAGGGGATGCTAGTCTATCTCAGGGTTACCCCCCAGCATTTAATTTGCCGGTACCCATTTATACACCTGGGTGGAGAGAGGCACTGTGAGAGTAAAAGTGTCTTGCCCAAGAACACAACACAGTGACCCAGCCAGGGCTTGAGCCCAGACCACTTGATCTGAAGTTCAGCACCCTAACCACAAGGTCACTGCATCTGCCATCCTCTGAACGCAGCAATAGGAAAAGGCTGCCAAATCCACATCTGATTCAGGATTACATAACCTTACAAACCTTTCCTTACTGTCTCTTATGTTTGCATCAGGCTGTGCACAAGTTAACACTTTATTTTAATTTCTTCTTTTACAATATACAGTGGACAGGCCTGCAGGTTGCAGTGGCTTATCTAGGCAGGTCAGTCTTATGTCAATTTTAAAAAAGAAACAAAAGAAAATAAATAATAATTTTAATGTACCGGTAAGATATATTAAGAGAAAAGCCAAAAGGAAAGTTGGTTAGTTACAGGTAGAAGCAGTTTTAGATTTGTTATTATTTGGTTTGACCTACTTTTTAAAGTACAAGTACAACATTTCCTATTATGTTCTTTTATGCCTAGAATAGATCTTGGCATTTTTTATAACAAACCTGATAGCACAACAGATGGCCTCAAACAGATAGTGATTAAACTGCGGTTTGCTTGGATTCTGCAACCACAACATATAAAATTTAAACGTCAATAAAAATTTAATATCGGCAATCAAACATTACATTTAGCTGGCATTTTATTTCAAGGCAAGAGCATAACTAACAATTTGGCAATAGCAATATAATAACAGTGAACGGAAAAATCATTCGAGATGTGTGACACTTTCAATAAGACCCATTCTATGAGTTAACTAATAGTAATATTAGTCCATGATTATACAGAAGGAGCAGAACAAGGTAACACATGCATAATTAGATCAGTTACCAGGAAATGGAGTGGAATAACTTAAATCAGAAAATCGCTTACCTTGCTGACAAGACTGAGTTTAGATGCCAGATTACTGATAAGGACACCAACATAGGGCAACATGGCTTCCTGGAGCAAGGAGAATGACCTCATAATAGCTGCAAAACAACATACAATTCACCCAGTGCTAACCAACCAAAATATAAATTATGCTGAAAATGCAAAACCACTATGACAAACTTCACATGCACAGCTTTGGAACCAATACCAGATTGTAAGGCCTCTGCATATTCATACAGACTTAGACACCGGTAATAATAACCAGCCAAATAGGTCCCACAAAAATTGCAAATAATTTCTTGGTTTGTACAGTAAATTTATATCATCACATTATTATTCCCAGCATTAAGCCGTTGTTACACAGTACATTAGGTTTTTATATTACTTCCCCCAGTTAGTGGGGCTATTCAAGATGGGAGGTGAAGATGAAATTCCTTAATTACCTTTCATAACATATTCATTCTCTTGTGAACCAGCCACTTGAAGTAAGTTAAAGAGATTTGTCAACATCTCATCTAAGAATGGCTGCACTTCTGCCTTGCTGATTCTGTGAAAGAAACAAACATAGAAAAAACAGCCATGTATATGTTGCAGTTAAAATTTATTTTTGGTTTCATTTTTTTTCATTGTCTCAATTTTATTATCATGATCTGATCTACACCAAGCCCGTCAAAAAAGATTAAACTAAAACCTCATTTACAAGAAAAGAAAGGGTCCACGTTGGACTAATTGTGGCAATTTAATATTCCAGTTCTATTATCTCTGTAATACAAAAATCTTGCTAATTATGTAGAAAGAGTCACAAGCAACAAATTATTTGAAGCATCTGCAATTATTGGAATTCCAGTAAAACTAAATCTTGCACAAAAAAAGATGGAAGGAGAAAGGTGTTTTAAGATTATTGTCAGTTGCTGATTTTTTTTACAGTGCGAATACTCCAACCAAGGCCACCCAAGCAAATTCTTTGCAAATTGACCAATAGCATTTGCATGTTGAAACGATAAAAATCGTCACAAATGTATTCATTCTGTGGTGTGCAGCTTGGTTGGATCGCTTATTTGTCAAAAATTTATTGTTAACATCCAAGATTTTCATTCATATAATTTGCAAAGAATTTGCTTGGGTGGCCTTGGTTGGAGTAGTCGCATTGTAAGGATTTCACCTAGCTCACAACATCCTACATGAGCTATTTTTCATAATGGTAAGGAAAAGGGCAACGATAAAACAACAATGGCCTGCACATACGGTTTTCCTGCACTACCACCAGGGCTCTTGAGAGTGAAAAGTTTCTCCAGACAATTTGCTGAATAACTGTGAACAACATGGCTCTTGGCTGTCAGATGCTTGACAAGCAATGGCAGACAGGCCACTAGTACCTCGCGGGAGAGCTAGAGCAACAGAACCAAAACAACCATCTTATTAACTACAACTTCTCAACCTTTTGAAGAGTCACAACCTCAAAGTATTAATTCTCATGACTCATAACTATATCTTTATTAAACCTTACTTTGAAGAATTTGGTTGTACATAACAAGGGTTTCAAAATGTTTTGAAGTAGGCATCAGCAACTGGAGGCAGCTGTGACAAGTTAGCTGGCTTGTTTGTCACAATGCGAGCGCTATGACCAGAGTAACTGGTGACAAGTGATCAAGTAGCCCGCGGAACTTCAGCAGTTGCCAGCTTGTTTTGAAAACCATGACATAATACTATATTCTCTGGTTGATTATTTTTTTTGTTCTTTACATCTATTTGCTTTGTGTTTTTTAATCTTGCAGAATTTTTGGTAAACAATGAAAAGAAACATTGCCTTTCACTGATTATTATGTACAATTAAGCATTAAAATGTTTCATCTGCTTTTAAGGATAATAATGTACGGTAACTGGGGATACCTAACTTCATAATATCAAGCATTTCTCTTGGATGCTTATAAAAACTGACTGGCTGAGGAGAGACAACAAGCTAAAATAATTTGAACAAATTTCAACCAAAAATGCCTCAAATTTTAAACCATTACCAACCCTCCAAGTTTATTTTTTTCCTTAGTGGCCATTTGGCCACTGACTGCTCAAGTTTGGTCGCCAGTGAAAAATTTTAGCCGCTAAATTAAGCTCACGCTTTCAATCCTTCTTCTCAATTTTAGTCGCCAGGCTGGCGACTTCAGTTCCAATTTAGTCGCTAGCCCCAAAATTTTAGTCACCGTGGCGACTAAATTGGTCTTAACTTGGAGGGTTGATTGCTTTTTGATAAAGGTTTTCATGACACACAGCCATCCTTATTGCCAATCAGTCATTTTGTGCAGTTTACTTAATAGGTCTGCTGTCAGTAGAACTTTATATTTCTTGGTTTCTATTCAGTTGGCATTTCTCATGATAGAAAATTGCCAGAAGCCCTTATTTTATAAAGCCTCCATATTTATTTTCCAAACTTGTCTTTGAAACTGCCTGATTTAACTCTGATCTCACACAGAATCCCTGTAGGAAATGACATATTTAGAAAGTCAAAACATGGAGCTATTTTAAACTACAAACTTACCATGTTTCTAAAGATGATCACATATTTAATGGAATCAGCCTTTAGCACTGGATGATCATCCACTGGGAGAAAAAAGAAACAAAATTTATACTAGATGAACATTTGAGATAAATCATCTCTCCCGACTATGTTACAGTTTCTTGCATTAATTAACTTAAGTCTAATAGCATAATAGCACAAGAGTGGTACTTACCATTTTTGATCTGTAGTTCTGGCAAAATATTCTCAGTGAAAAAGCTTTGTAAATTAACAAGTTCACTGGCTTGTGTTGTGCCATGCTGGAGGAAAAGATTTTTAATTAATGTAATTTTTTTTAGTTAAGGAAGACTGTGTCACAGTAAGTTCTGGGAATCACTCACAGGTTTACAGAAATGTTTGAATTCAAACTTTGTCTCATGTTTGCATTAGCTATGTAAAAAAATAATGATATATTAATAAACAGTAACTGATTGTTTTCTTTTTTAGTACAGGTAAATGTCATTGATACCTTAGCAGTTTGTTTTTTGCAAGCCAGTGATGTAACAAGGAAGATGGCAGCATCTTTAGCTTTCCAGTTCTTCTCATTATCTAACTGATATTGCTGAAAAGAAAAGAAACTTACCTAATTCCCAATCATTAATTACGAGAAAAAACCTCAGCCTGCGACTGCAGACTTATTTCCAGCCGTCGCTTCTCCCCGCTGAGAAAAGGCAAGCGGCAACCAGAAATATGTCTGCATTTGCAGGCTACAAACACCTTGGCTAGAAAAATCGTCTTGATGTACCTCCAGATTCTAAGAATGACAGTTAATAAGGAGAGTTCAAAGTTACCTGAAGCATTGCCCCTACATGGTGAGAAAATATTTCTATGACACGCTGCTCATGGAATTTACACAATCCACGCACAAGGTCCGAGGCTGCACGGCGTCTTGTGTCCACATCTAAAACAATTATCATATTTGTAAACTTGGTAATGTTTTAATATGTTCATAAAACAAGCAAATAAAAAGCAATAGCCAAGGGCAAAGAATTAAATAAATAATTGAGATGATTACTGACGGAACTGTTAAAAATGTTGATTTCCTCCCAATATTCTTCAATACACAGGAGAGGTTTTCCTAAGTCTGGCAAATTTGTCTTAATCTACCTGAGCCCTCAATGTCTCTTCTAATGTACTCTTCCGGATTGTCCTCAAAAACTTCTTCATCTTCCTCTGAAATAAAAAAAGTTAGTTATGACATGGTATGTCGGTTCAAGTTTTATATAATAACATGTTTGGAGGGAAATTGAATTCCAATAAATAAATATTTATTTTTATTATATAAACTGCAGTGGTATAGCGAGTGGTAGCAAATCGAGAAAAATGGTATCCCACATGTGTGGATAAAAATGATATCCACACATGTGTGATATCATTTTTGACCAATCAGCTTGCAGAGTTTGCCATGTTCCAATGCTGAATGAGCCAAAGTAAATCGATATTAAGTCGAAAAATCTTTGGATCTTCCTCGGCAATCTTCGGCAATCTTCGGAAAACTTTGGAAATTCTCGGAAAATGTTCGGAAACATTCGTACAACGTTCGGACAACATTTTGAAAATTTTCGGAAATCTTCGGAAATGGTCGGAAATCTTCGGAAAATCGTCAAAAACATCGTAATTAGTAGGTTTATATAATAAAAAGAATAATACATGGTTTCTTGGAGATATGAAATTTATCTTCTCGTGTTCAAATCCGATATCTCACTCGTGAGCTATCGTTTTGAACACACGAAGATAAATTTCATATCTCCACGAAACCATGTATTATCCTCTATATATCATATAATATATATCATATAAATCGCGTTCTTCAACATTACATAAAAACTGAAATATGTACAGTTAAGGACAAAATTGATAAAACTATCAAATTACAAAATTAATACAAATAAAACTTTTATCACTAAACAGTATGAAAAGGAACAAGAGGAAATTGCATGTCACAAGAAGTTAGATAACCTTCGCTCAGACCTACAGGCACCAATAAAAAGTGGCAAATATTGACAACCAACAACAGAGAAACTCTGAACTTAAAGACAGTAGTATAAGGTTAAAACTTACCTCTAAACTCTATGTTTGGAACGACAACATTCTCACATATGCTTTTTAAGGTTTCTTGTTTTTCAAACAGGTATTTATAGTGATTCCTCTCTGATGCCGAGGCAAGGAACCCAATGGCATTACTGACAACCTATAAAACAAAACATTTTGAAACAATACCTCACACTGTAAGATCTGCAATAATTAAACATTTCACAACCAATACTAAAACAAGTTACTTCATGGCAACCACACTTACGATGTCATGTTTTGCTAGCTTTTCTGTTGAGACAAGGAGTTGCCAGATAGCTTCCACAAACTGTGGCAGGTATTTCTGAAAAAAAAAATCATTGTCAACGTTCCGATACAACATAGTTGGATACAAATTAGACAAGTCACCCTGGTTAGAGGAATAGCAAGAGGCAGCATTGAATCAACACCGATTAAAAATAATAATAGCATCATAACAACACATGTAGTAAATGATACTTTAACAAAATGTGTTGCTTCTAATTAATCTAAAACTAATTTTAAAACCTCATGGAGGGGGAGGAGGGGGGCGGGGGGTTGGTGAGGCAATGAACATGACCATAAAGTCGAGAAATTAAGGAGGCTGGGTTTGCACTTGGAGTATTAGATTTGAAGGAGAATATGTGACACCATGCAAAGAAAGACCTGCTAGTCCTGGGCTAGTGAATTTTACTGTTGTGCTAGTGGATTTGATCCATTTGATCCATTTCATTTTCTTTGCACCCTGTGCAATAATGGGGTCTTGATTGTTTAACAGAGTAAAAAACAAAATTTGCAGTTTGTGATCAAAGTGTAACTAACTGTTTGAAACTGAGCAAACAATTTCTCTTGTTTAGACATGTAAAAAAAGTGCTTCTATTATTATTATTATGGTAAATAATTTTACCTCAAAATCCTCATCATATTTCTGTGCATACAGCGCTACATTGTCACAGATTTGTGACTTGATTAAATCTAATGGTCCTGTCTCATCAGTGTCCTAAAAAAATTAAACATAACAATTCAATCCTTTACAAATAGGTTCATTGTTATTTGGAGCTAAAAACAACCAAATGCTACATTCAAAGAAAAAATGCCTAACAGCCAGATGAACTAAGAATTGAATAAAACCTCTAGTTGCAGTTGCTTGCTGTCCGTTGTGAGGAGAATGAGAAAGTTTTTCATCCACTTTTCCATGTTTTCCTCAAAGTGTTCAGGCAAGTCCTGTAATATTGATGACAAAGAAGCAGTTAATAATCTGAAAATTACTGAGTGGAAAAAAATAAGATAGAAATTACAAACAAAAAGCTTAATACATTGGAAGCAAACAGAAGTTGACAATACAGAAAATCAAAATTAATTGAAAATAAACATTGCCCTGATGTTTCACCAAATAACAAATTAAAACTCCCATATAATTAGGGTCACTGGAAATTCTGAGGGGAGGGCAGGGGAGAGGTGGGTCTTAAAGATCACAATTTTTAAAGGAAAGAATGAAGCTAAACTGGAATTTCTGAGGGGAGGAGAGGTTCAAACTACCCTTGGTAGAGGGAGGGTGGGGGGTATGAACATTTTCTGGAACAACACATTTATTGCGCCTGCCTGGTACAACTGGCACCACATTGTGCCCCTTGTTTAGCTTGGCAAAAAAATAGTCACCTGGAAGTTCAAACTGTAGAACACTTTACAGATGAGCAAGATAGAGCTGAGAATGTCTTTAAGTTTCGCAAGGTCACTACCACATCTGTTGGCTTCCTCCATTATAGCCTGAAAAACAATTGAAAGTTAAGATTTTAATGAAGCCAGATTGTTTTAGCAATACATCCCACCTTACCGAAGTTCAAGCAGCCATTACTAATGAGAGATTTTTAAATGTGGCCAAAGTTAGTAAACACCAACAGTGTAAATAGAGTTACGGTAAAATTAGGTCACGATAAGCACTAATTGCTCTGGTTTATAAGCATGAGAAACTTGGAACTCGTATTAGGACCACCAATACCCTGCCTCACCCACTCCTCCCAAACCCAGCCATTCATAAAGCAATTTGCTGTTTATACTGGTTTTTAACCAGGACCTTGTTGAAAGAGGTACTGAAAGAGTAAAGTGCCTTGCCCAAGAACACAATACGAATGCAAAGAATGCATGGTTCACATGCAGATTTCTCTAATCCTCCAGCACATGTGGAACAAGCAATCATGATACAGCACTTACCTCAAACCGATTGGTGAGATGCTCTGCAAACCCATCCAACACAAACTTGATCTCCGTCCACAGTTCCTGAGACTTGAATTCATGACGATATCTACAAAGAGATTATTTTATTGAACAATGTACAAAAAGTACACTGTGCTGAGCAGAACCAGTGAAGGACGACTGGTTACACTCATCGAGTAAATGCACAAGACGATTAGCTTCAAAAGATGGCGTTGCACTCTGAGTTGGTCTTTCCCCTTCATGACGTTCTTTACCAGAAAATTTTCTTTTTTTCTTTTGGTACTTATCACTAAATTCACTCTGCAATCATCACCAAATTATGATAAAACACAGCATACAAACCTCTTAAACAATGAGTGGGCTGTCTGTAGTACTCCATTGATGTTGTGGAAATTGTCACTGTTTAGCTTTGCAACAAGTTCCTATAAATCGTAATCATAACAAGAAGAAAGTCAGAATGTTATATACCGTACTAGTTCTGAACAAATAGCTATCATTCATTGACAATACAATATTAATAAACTTTTACAATTAACTATCCCTTCTGTGTCAGTATTTTGTTGAAGATACATGATTCATGGGCCCCTCATTCTAGTCATCTACTTCATCACTGAAAGAGCATGGTTTTGTTTATCAATGTACTTACCGGTAACAAGTTTTTCCACTTATCAGGAAAATCTTCTCGGCCTATCACACTGACGGCATCACTTAACTGAAAAAAAGATGTTAAATGCAAGGTTGCATAAAAGAGTAGAAGGGGCAGAAATTTTATCAAAATAATGGGGAGGGGAACTGTTCATGAATTGAAAGGAGGTTGATGTACCAACAAGTCAGCCAGTTTCAATTAAATAAATCAAATGTGACGCAATAAATTTCACAACATAGCATATGATTTAGACAAGCTGAAGGTCCCTTTACCTGCTTCTGTAGCTTTTCTGGACTTCTGAGCATAAGATCAATAATTTCTCTTTTAACTATTAACACACAAAAAAATAAATTACTCTTGAACAATGGCATATACTGTGTTGTTCCAGAAAATATCCATACCCGTCCTGTACGTGTGGAGGGCCATTGGAAATTCTGAGGGGGAGGGGGATCTTAAAGACAATAATATTTAAAGGAAAGTATGAAGCTAGACTGGAATTTTGTGGGAAGGGGAATGGATATTTTCTAGAACAACACATTTCACATTATTATCATTATGATCATTATTCAGTATTATGGTGTAATCTAATGTCCCAGATGGGAAGAAAAGGATGAGTGGGAGTGAATGATTATGGTATAAACAGCTGTTTGCAGCTAAGCAGCACCACATGGCACAAATCATGCTTTCTTAATTTAATTTTTTGTTAGCAAACTTTTGAAGCTTTTGTCTGCAAAGTCAATGAAAAATGATAGAGGCCAGAAAGTTGGCTGATGAGAAATCACTGAAAAATCACCTCAAATTTAATGACAAACAGGAAATGGTTTTGCAATGAGTCAGGTCCTGCTCAGATGCAACTAACATATTAAATATAATCATGATAAAAAAAACTATAGTTATTATTTTATGACACATTTTGTCAAGTAACATGCAGATGATATTGACTTAATTTGTCTAGAACATACTTATTTCTCTATCACTCTCACTGATCTTGTTTGGCTCATCAGGAATCTAACAATTGAAAAACAAAATTATAATATTATACACAAAAATCAACTCCACAAAACATTTTGTGATGAGTTTAGCTTCTACCTACAGGTAAAAAAATCAGGTCACTTTAATAAAGATTCACGTACAAAGATTTAAATGCAGTTTAATAAGCCTGGTTCACACTAGCAATATAACGACAAAACGACATGGACATAACAACATAGAGAAAAGTTCAGTTCTTTCCTTTTGTCGTTATGCTTATGTCATTTTGTTCCTACTATGTCATTATGTTATGTTGTTCACACAGGTGCCATAAAACATCAACATAAGGTGTTTTTTTTGCATTTGCGTGACCTTGGTGTTATGTCGTTATGTCGCTAGTGTGAACCAGGCTTTAACAACAAAGAGCAGTATCTTTGCTACCTAGCAATCAACAGTGCTTGCAGTGTTTGTTATGCATAAGTTAAACAGGCATGCCTGTGTAGAGCTTTGCTTATGGCATTCTTTTGTGTGCATGCATTGTGCATTAGTGCGCTAGTTTGCAGTTCCTGTTCAGCATCTCTCCCTCACCTCCTTCTTTTCTCTACTGTTCAGTGTGTTTATGTCTTTTTTTAAATTTTCAAATCAGCTATTTATTAATAATTAATTGAACTCACAATTCTCCAGTTTCGTTTCACGCTGTTCTTGAATGCAATCGCAGCAGCAAATCTAATCAACCCATCTGCAGTGGCATTGTCCACTATGTTCAGTAACAGAACATTGTATTTCTCCCTTCCTTCCACTGATTCAAGAAACTTCTCAGCTGTAGGAATGAAAAACCCACATAGAATTGTCACACGATCTACACAGAATGACTTTCACAAGGCACTGAAATATACAAGTAAACCCTTCATACACTGCTGCAGCTATTGTTGTTGTTGACTGTCAGTCTACAACTATTCTACCTGCAAAGCCAATCAGCTTCTGGCTTTGCCAGTTGGACACTAGATTATGATACATGTCTTGAAGTTTGATTTCATAAAATAATTCACAGGTTTATTTCCTATGCATGGTAATACCTGGCATATCCATACCCACCCCATGGAAGGTCAATGGAAATTCCGAGGGGGTGGGTGGGGGTCTTGAAAGCCAAAATTTTAAAAGCAATGTATACCAAAAAACCTTGCGTATAAGGGGTATGGATATTTTCTGGAACAACACATTCCAAAAATTAGCATCGTTATTTGCGTTTGAGTCAATTTTACAAACATTGGCAACATTTCAAAGTCGTCAGAATGTCTTTGATAACCTTCAGTAATGCTCGGAAGATGTCATCGGAACATCTTCGGAAATCTCTGGAAAGTTGGTACATCTTCACAAATGTGGTGTTGGCAATCTCACACCTTTGACTTACAAAAAGTTGGGAGGTATACAAGTGACCATTTACTGACTACTCTAAACAGTCAATTCACTAAATGCCAACGTTTTCATTCCACCAAAATGTTTTACCTCCATCATTGGTGATCAAAATTAAATCACTGAGTTACTGGTGCAATGAAAGGCTAAGAAAGAAAACAACCTTTCGACATCAACTGTTATTTCTTTTTCACCACGTGCATTACCCAAGGGAACGCGAGCCAAAGCAGATTCCCGCTAAAAAGAACATTTATTATAAAGCTAAATAATCTCGATAATTTCCAGTACTGCATGTACATTGTGCCATTTAGTCTGATTGTACAGTACTGTACTCCAATTCATATGCATGGACCTCCCACTATTAACGCGAAAGCGCATGAAATAAGACACAGACTAAAGTTTAAATTATTGATTCCTTCCATCAAACGTCAAACGTCTAAAGATTTAAAAAGTTTCAGCGAAGCCTACCTTGTTTCCGAACGCTTGCTTCTGGTGATAACGTATTTTTCAAATTCAGCGCCACTCCGTTCACGTCCAAGTCAGCCATCTTTAAGCAGTTCCAATAAACAATAAATCTCGGCGTTTAAACTTCAACTTAAATGATGTATAAACGAAAATTCAAGAAGATCGTTTTACAACTTAGAGCGATAAGATTTTTCACGTTTTCAAATCTTCCCGAAATGCGCCATTGGATTTACGCATGTCACATTTCAATGACTCACATGTTTCGTCCCCAGTCTGCCCCGGGACAAAAAGTAGTTTCCCTGTCGTTTCCCTTTTCATTTCCATTCTATTTCTTTTTCACTTTTTTTAAACTGTTGCTTTCTTTAAGGAAAAAAAAAACGGCTGGAAAGAATTGCTCAGAAAAAAGGAGACCAATCTTATGGTTTAGGTGGGAGTAAGGGCAAGCCAAGAGAAAAAAAAAATTGTGGACTGATTTTACATCAAATATCTATCATCCATGCTTCTCGGAACAGATAATGTTCGCAGACAAATATCCATGCCTATTTTCACGTCAAACGAAGGCCATTGTTTATAAATGACTAACTATACTGTGCTATTTTGCATGAAGTTTCTGTAATTTCAAAAACCCCTTAAATGATGCTGTAAATCAGCTGTAATTTGGCTTTCTGAAATTTATCCTTTTTCAATGGCTTTCACATTCATGTTGCGGTCAAAACTTCATCATTATCATAGTCTGCAATGCCTCCATTTTATGCATCATTTCTTATAGTTTTTTGCAGGAGAAGCTGCTGGGTGGGTTTCAGGATTCATAAGTTGGAATCTTGGTAATCTAAATCAAAAGGGTCAGAGGTCTTAGAAACACTAATCAAAATAAACTGAAAATAAGTCTTGGTTTGAGTTTATATTAATTACATTAATCAATTCTCTTATATCAATCATGAGTGGGGAGGGGGATAGGGGGAGGCAGTTTCACAGTGGGTGTGAACTCAGTTGGGAGCCAACTTTCTGCTTCCCTATGTATAAACAGTCTTGAGAGCTGTTACGATTACAAATATAAAGTTTTATTGTCTTAAAAGCAACATTACACAGAAGAAACTTTTGTATGTAGAATTTGAACTAACAGCAACATGAATTTTAAGTTCTAAATCTTGACTTGTTCATTGAAATACTCGGGTTTCTTCTTGTCCTGAGGCAGTGAAGACCATTAAATGCTAAATTTCTGTACCTGAAGAAGAGAACAGACAGTGAGTAACAATAGAAAACATCAAGATCATAGGCAATGCACACAACTACTTTATTAAAATTGTTGATATTGTTACATACAATTTAGAGCATTTTTGCAAAGGATTAATTTAAATCATTTACTAAAAATTTTCACTTATTTTTTGGGTTATGTGGAGGTGGAGTACTATAGAGCTTCAGTGGTGGTTGCTTTACTAGGCATACTTGGATGGTATTATGCTCAATCTATTAATAACTCACATTTGAGTGATAAGTGAGTTGTTATTCTTCTTTCCTCTTAGGATTATTGACTGCAACAAAGTGGTACAGAACAACAAGAAGGAAAAGAGACACTCCCAGGATGTTTGCAAAGGCTGCTAGTTGAATATCTGTGATCATGGCTGAAATGAAGAAAAGAAAACTGTTAAAATTAAACTGATTCTTGTTCGGCAGGAAGAAGTTCTGGGAGGGAGTGAAGAAGTGCTGGATTAGCACATGTGTGACCCTATTTGGCAAAATGGTGGAATGATGGAGTGGTGCCAATTTAATTGTTCATATTATAATCCTACAAAGGCATTTCCTTTCTCTAATGTCAACACTTCAATCTATTGCATAGCATTGCCCTAACCAACAAATAAGAGTTACCGCAAGCAGACCAGAGGAAAAGTGGAAAATTAAATAGTTTAGTGCCTTTCTGTCATTCTGCCGAATATGGTTTGCCACACATACGGTGTTGTGGTAAAATAATTATTGTTAGTTGGGAAAAAATTATTCATGACAATTACTTCTTCATTAGTGCTTTCATTTTGACCCCATATATATGAACTCATTTATGATGGCTTATAGAAAATCAAGTTTAATAAGCTTTACCAGCGCAATTCGGCCATTTGGATAGTATATCACCTATAAAGAACAAAAATCTACAATTTGATCGATGTTAGAAGTATACAGCACTTGCTGAGAACAAGAACAGATTCCCTTGCTTCAACTCTCACCTTTCCCGTATGACCTGCATGAAACAATCGTTGACAGGATAATAAACCCAAGCAGACGACGTTTCAATGCTCGAAAATAATTATTTAAGCTTATATTATTTACATTTAAGAAATATCCGTGAACGCAATACGTTCGTTTATAAAGTACCCTCCATCACAGTCAAGCTTACAAAGAAATCGAATGTTGCAGGACACGTGTTAAGTTTTTAAATGCAAGCTTTAGCAGAGAAATTTACCATATGTAACAAGATATATTCACAAAGAACTTAGTAAGGATGTAACTTACTTCTTAAAAGGTGAATTGACGGAATTAAAAGCTTCAAAACGGTTCTTTGTTTCACAAAACGAACCTTCCAATTCCTGGTTTACACGAAAGAGGCCGAGAACACGCAGAGCAGACTGGGACAGAGCTGTGGACTGCAGGGGGTTATGGGGATCTTGCGTGATTAAAGATGGCGGCCCTGCAGAAAATTCGGCAAATTTTAATGGCTTCAGTCTCATCGAAAGGATTTGACAGATTGGCAAAAACGGTAAAAGCAATTGTTCATTTCAATTTTTTGGAATATTTGTTTAAATATTATGTATTGTACCCCTGTGTCTCAGCTACCAAAAATGTCAAAGAACAGTACAGTTCGCTTGTTAGCTCAGCTCATGATCATCAAAATTGAAAGCTAACTTATTTGCAGTAGAAAACGTCATTTTGTGTGTTTCCGGGGAAGGCTCAAGTTCCAAGTGCAATCGCCTGCAGGTAGAGTTAAATTCCCCCTCCCCACCCCTACCCCCCTTCAGGCCATTCTGGGTGTCGGGGAGGGGTGGTGTTGGCAAGTCTCCAATATGCATATGAGGAGAGGGTTTATTTTCTCAGGTCTCCGGCCTCTTCCAGCAGGAACTGCAGTATCCTACCCTCTCATGTACGCACTTAACCTTTGTACTGATTACAATGACTAAAGGGTGTATGACAATGTACTAGCTACATTTCTCTATGTAAGTGAAACCATTTCATAAATTATTGGTACAGGTTGAGCTTCTATCACTCCAAGAAGGCAAAGCTTCATTCATAATGAAAGTTGATGAAAGTCACGTGAATGGAATGGGTAACCTACATGGTGGAATGACAGCATTCTTGGTTGACAGTTTAACTACTGCTGCTGTTTTTTCTAAACCACCACATCTGCCAGGTGTAAGCATTGACATGAGCATAAGGTAAGTGTGTCATTTCCCTTTATTTTCAAAAATGCAAAAAGGAAAATGAAAGTGTGAGTTGCAACTGTAGAGCCAAAAAATAAAAAGAGAAAAAAGGGAAAACATATAGGGAAAATGGGAGGGACATAAAAGGAAATGCCATGTCCCCCCCCCTTCCTTTTTCTCTGTCACTTTTCAAGCTTCCACACACCTCACTATCATCAAGAAAAACTGCTACTCTGCCCACAAGTCTATTAGCTCCGTAGACAATGACTGTTAAATCTGGCTAATTAGCATCTTGAAAAAAATTCAGTGGATGTTATTTATCTTGTATATAGCTGAATTGATTTGTTTTACTTTGGTTTTCCTACAGCTATTTACGACCTGCCCCAGCAGGAGAAGAAATTACCATAAATGCAGAAGTTGTTAAGATGGGTGGTACATTAGCCTTTACCTCTGCTGAACTGTTAAACAAGGATGGGAAACTTATAGCAAAAGCAAGCCATACAAAATTCATTGGGCAAGCTACATCTAAAGTCAAGTCTGGGTAGACAGAACCTAAGGGGTTTCTGGAAGGGAAATTATGTTTAAAATGCATACAATAATTTTATTAGTCTCCTTTGCAGCCATGTTTGGGCTTGTCATGTATTTTGGGGGAGGGAGCATTGCATGAGCCCAAACAAAGGCCGTGGAGACTAATTTCATTGGGAGCCTTACATTTTCCCAGACCTACAGTGTATTTACCAAATAATTTCTATGTTTTTCACATGCTGCAAACTTTTCTACCATGAAGTAGATTTAAAAATTGTGTTGAATATTATCAAGTTCTTGATAATTATTTCTATAAAAAGAATGGCAGAACTATATGCATGTAGATTAACGAAGTAAAAGTTACTTGACGTTTCGACGACTTCATGCTGTCATTATCGAAAGTGAAATGTGAAAAAATTAACATAAGATATATACCCGGTATACAAAAATAGAAGCGTGAAATAGAAATACATAATGACGGCATAAAGTCATCGAAATGTCAAGTAATTTTTATTTTGTTAATCTTCTTGTTAAATTGTTTCCCAAAATCAACTACCATCATATGCATGTAATCAGTAATAACATCAAAGAATTTTGGCTGTATAGAAATGGATGCTATAGTCAGACTGCCTGGCAACTATCTTTATATTGTGCTATTTATGTAATCTTTGCAATAAATCTGGCAATGAGTTGCAAGGTGAAATACGAGCCTGATCAAGGTCAAAAATCACTGCGCATATCAAAAGAAAATTTAGAAAATTTTTTGTTTAGTGATGAACAACAAAGACAATAGAGCGTTTATGTCTCGGAACTATTGTTCTGATAGTTGCCCTTGGAAATTTGATGTTCTTAAAAACTAACATATTAGCCCTCAAAGCAGTGCTTCTCAGGCTTATTTTTGTTTTAACATCAAAATTCCAAAGGGTAACTATCAGCCGATAGTTCCTCAATAGAAACACTCTATTGATTAAATAGAAAACAATGGGGGAACTAATCAGATTTGCCAATTTCCAATAGAACACAGCTTACTTTCTACTAGTAATAATGATGCATTGGACTGTCCAGTCCAAATACAGTTGGTATACACAGAAACCGATTAGGGGTTGCAATGTGTAACGCGCACTCAGTGTTTTGAATATTCAGGTTTGCCAAGAACCACATTTGGAAACAATAAGAGTTTGTACGCCAATACTTTATAGACGTCTACATTTTTGGTTTTGCAGCAAGTTAATTAAATTCCAACCTAAACACCGTAAATTACTTACAGAAACTAAAGAAATGCATAGGTGTATCCAAGTCGTCTTTCAGACTACTGAGTGATGTTGAAACAAGAATTTGTTAAAAAACAAGATTATGGCATTTAGTGCGAGCTAGCGCACGCTGTGAATTTAATCCAAATATTGCAATTTTGATTGGTTGATTTTTTTCTTGTGATTTTCCAAATATGGTACTTAATGAAAACAAATGTGCAAACGCTTTTTACAATATGAAACATAGGGAGTTACACATTTCAACCCTTATGGGTTTCTGGTATACATAACAAGGGGAATGGGGTATTTTGTGTTGAGTTTGACATTATTGGTTCTTCACAACAAACAAAACTAAGTGACACTACACTTTGGTAAATTGCTATTTTATTTTTCAAAGCTTATTTAACTTATCAGTAACTTCATTACTAAAGGTGTGCATGGAAATGTTGTTTGATGTGTGATTTCTTTAATGCAGCAAATTGAGATCAAACTGTGTGGTGTACATTTTCTGCTAAGTATTGTAAAGAAGTTACACTTTCATAAAAATATTTTTGGCACAAATTGAAAAGCTTGACATTACATACTTATAACTTTCCCATCCTTTCACCTCTATCCATTCTCCACCCCCTTTCACCCACCACCCAAAAGATTTGAAAATGAGCAAATTTGTTTTGTTTTTTGTTTTTCATTAGAAATACTCAATGGCTTACATGTAGTTATTCAGTTGAGGTGTCATGCTTGCTTCTTTTAGTCAATCCAGATTTTTTCAAAAACCTTAAGTTCATACTTTTGGTTAGTTGGGAATGTATGATTTCAGTAACAAATTGTTGACCAGCTCCTCAAAAACAAAACAAAACGTATAAAATAAACTGATGGATAGAAATGCTATTGCTTTGTCAAAAAGTGCTGATCTGTACAGTAGCCATTCAAAAGATAGAAAAAAATTGTTTTCTTTCGTTGTTGTGCATTTTCACAGAAAATAGCAAATAATTTAATTTTCAATAAATTAATAATGACCAGTGGTTGAACAGTAATCAACATATTTTACAAGCTTTGTCACAAAAGATAATTGTTTTCATTTCCTATATTCTCATGATGTTCTGGAAGATTGTCCAAAACCTTTAATCATCACTTCCAAGTCCTGTAAAGAAAAATTAACAGAAAGGCAATCAATCAATCAATCAATCAATCAATCAATCAATCAATCATCTATCCATCCATTAAACAGATGGCCATATTCAAACATTTCAAGTGCTCAACGAGGTTTTAAATGCAAGCTATTTGCTTGTGAAATATGACAGCTACTGCAAGCATTTCTAATGAATCCTCGAACTGAACTTATAGTGAGTTGTTTTCCAGTGTCAAACTGTACTTCAGATAAATTATTAAGGTTTTATCTTATCCTCTTTAGATAAACAGTGAACACCCGTTTTAAACAACAGATATTAGAACTTTGACTAACTTTAATCCATGATTGGCAATAACCGGCTTTCAAACAACCAAGAATGTCTTGAAACACCACCTACCTTCATAAGCTGTTTCTTATCATGATTGTGTCTCTGTTTATGAATACAGCACTGAAGAGCACTGTGATATCTCTCTAGCATCTCTATCGATGCCCCCTTAGTTGTGTCAACTAACAAATACAATAAAGTCTCCAGTTTCTCTTTGATATCCTCAGCAAGTGCACTGCTGTTTGCTGAACTGTCATCTACTGAAATGCCGAGCTCTTTTTCGGGCAGATTGCTTGAGGACTCCTCTCCTGTAAAGAGTATTAGAAACAAACTATTTGGGACTTTTCACTACGTGTAGATGTTTTCAACAATATCAGAATTTTAAAAATATGACTGAGAATAATAGAACTCAAAATTACCCCTATCCAGACCAGGGGAGGGGAGGAATGCCCATGCTGACTTTGAACGTTTAAAACTTTTTCAAGATTCATCCAAACGCTGCCAGACTTTGTGAGTTTTTCAGGGAAGAAATTGGTAGGATAGGTTCTTGTGTCTAGAACTTGACATTACCATGGCAACATCATTTTGACAGACATGTTTTTCCAAATTTTTAATGTTTGTGTTTCCTTTTATGAAAATTAACTTAAATTCAATTATCTTCACCTCTTTTATGTTTTTTTTGCACTGTTATGGAGACTTTGAATGTTTTTCAGTAATTTTGTGCAGTTTTCTGTTTTGGAAAAATTTTGAAATCCATGATGGCGGCTGTTTTGACATGATGATGTCATTGTCACGTGATGTGGTGTCATCATCCCACATGACATATATAAAAAGATAGATTTTTGGACATACTATAATTATATCCTGTAAGTTTCATTGTGATTGCTTAAATTTTCTGGAAGTTACGGAGCAGGGGGGGGGGGGGGGGGGAGAATCGTATAATTGTTTTTTTTTAATGCTATTTGAGATGTTCTCACCAATATGTTCAACATCGCATTCCTTCTCTTCTGAAAAACCATCTGGACTGATCCCATTTGGTAGGCTTGATACCTTTTCATACAAAACATGATTTTTCAGAGTTCCTTCGGGCAAATGTGAAGCATTTTCCAACTCGGTTTGAAGCACAGACTCTGAATTCAAATCATCATTATTTAGTTCACTTCCAGGATTGTTCGTTTCTAACAAAACCACATCCCCATTTACAGAAGAGACACCATTCTCCATCAGCTCAACATCGTCCTCTTCATCTTGATCTGTGGCATTTTCTTCATCAGAGTTCACATCGTGCACCTTTTCAGTTTCTTCATCAGCGGACCTGTCTCCTTCAGAATTGCCAGGAACATCTTCAGTATCGCTCTCAGCAGGTTCACCATTCTCTACACACCCTGCATTAACCAAATCAAGTTCAGAATCTAACTTCCGCTTTACTTCCGATTTTCTTCGACTAGGTTTCTTCCCCCAGTAGATTGGTGCTTTCCTCCGTCGAGGTTTTTTCCTCTGTCTGGCGTTATTGCTCTCTGGCTGTGATTCTGACACAAAGGTTATGTCTGACACCCCCAATGCTCCTTTATCTCTCTGTTGATCCCCAGGCAATGCAGACGCAATATCAGTTGTTGTGCCTTGTTTCACTGGAGCAACAAATACAAATGGAGGAGCAGCAGCAGTTGGTTTATCACCTGAAGAAAAAAAAATGATCATAATATTTTATGTTAGTATATATCACGCAAGTCAATAATGCTTTCTGCGCACGCTGATTGGTTAACTTGGAGGTGATTAGCAAAGTACTATTCACCTCCGAGCAGCCAGAGGGAAACAAAATGGCTTCACGTGTTGCTTTGGGTTCCTGAATGTAATGTTTTGGTCCGCTAGTTATTCAACTTGTGTGGTATATACTAAAACAATATATTCACCTCAGTGTCAGTGAAAGTGGTGGATATTTACCCTGCCGCCTTGCGGCTCGGTAAATATCCACCACTATTCACCTCAACTTCGGTGAATAATTGTTAAATATAGAGTGATGTTACATTTTTTGCAGTAATTGATTACTGTAGCATTAAAGGAGCTACGTCACGGACAACGCATCCTTAAAAAATAAGCAATTTTTTTCAAGTTTGTCGGTCATTATCGGTCTCAATCTTTGTCAGTCGAAACCATCCTTGGTTATTTTTGTAATTTTATTACTCCATTGGTGTCTTTCTATGTTAAAAAACTATTATTTTGAGGTTTCCTTCAATTTCAAAGAAACCAGAAAAATGACTAATTAAAAACATCATGACATTGCTCCTTTAAAAATAAACCTTTAAGACTTACATTCCTAACTGTACATGTACAGTGTATCATAAAAGCTAACATAATTCAACTAAGTCAGCAATGTTTCACACAATCAAAACACCAAAGAGTGAAGTTTTCTCTCAAGTGATATCTGCCATGTGTGATTTTCTTTCCCTTTCCCTTTCATCCACTGTTCAACATTGTGAGCTTCTCACTAATGACAGGGGGTGATTCAGGAAAGGTCCTTGTCAACACCTACACTGTATCTGCTTGGAAATGTATTCATTTATTAAGGATAAAAAACAGCTCAACAATGTACAGAGTGATTAAAGGACAGCATACTACTATATCTCTTAAACTTAAGCTAATAACAGACACATTTTGAATTCATATTGTACCTCTTCTTTCTCTTGATGCTATGATTTCTTCACAAGTCTGTATCAAAAAAAAATTTAGGAGTCAAACACTAACTAAGTTTCCATTATGGAGAGTAAACTGATTGTCCCATTAACAATGACAGTTTACTGACAGTTGCATTTAATATGTGTTTACCATACACATTTATTATAGGACAAGATACAAGTGTTGTGATTGGTTCTTTCTTGGTCCAGATTTTGCCATATGGACCATCATAAGCCACATATTGTTTTCTTTTCAAAAGCAGGCAAAAAAAGCAGGCAAATTCAAAATTTGCAGCTAAAACAAGGGCCATATAACAAACTACTTACTAACCTAGCTTGCTCAAGCCATACTGGGGAATATTGGCCTTCAGTCGTTTTTGTATGGACCTAGCTGCGCTCAGTCCGCACTGCCAGAGGCCAGTCTTCCCCAGTAGGTCCCTCGCGTTCAGTTAGTAAGAGGGTTAGTATTTTGTGAGTGAATGGAACCCATCCTCCATGGACGGATTTGTGTAATCTTCTAATGCACCACTAGAAATCACCTTCAAATTGCTATATCTTACCTTCTCAAACTCTGGTTCCAGTTGTGACTTGATTACGGAGTGTGCCATGTCACTGAGTTCACAAGCTCTGTGTCGGATAAGCTTGTCCATTGGATCCCTGTCTGGGTTGTACTTTAGAGCATTGCTCATGATCAAATCAACATCTGCCAAGTACTGTGCACATGTACTGTACTGATGGCAGTCAATTTTGTTCATTATTGTTGTCAGATCCATTGGCTCGTCAATGACCTCAAGGTAGTCAGGTACCTAAAAGCAAATCATTATTAATCAATTTTTTAGAAACTACCTTGTTACGAACAAAGTACAGTCAAATCTCTCTAATACGGGCACCAATGGGACAGAAAGTGTCCATATTACAGTGCCCGTATCACAGTGTCTGTTTTACAGAATTTTGGACTGTTTTGGACCAAGTGAACCATCCATAAGGAGAGAGGCCTGACTGTAAAACCTGTTTCAGTTTAATTTTTAACCTGTTCTAGTCAGTAGCTAGTACTATCTACAGCTTGTTTGCCATGCTGCAGGATGTTTAACCATGTGGTTTCAATTATTCCTCCATTTAATCTGACCAGACACATTTCAACCAAAAAAAGTCCACACTAATCTACAGAGATCTGTGTGCTGTCTCTGACTGGTTGTTACACAGCTTTTAGTTTAATTTGTGTACAAGAAACAATGTACCTTATTATGGGAAATTAATCGTGCACATTGTTAACACAATGCACCTTAATTTACATCCTTGTTAATTTAAAATGACACTATTTCACAGCACCATTATCTAAAACACCTTTATTTCCAGCAGTTACATGTCATCTACACTGTACCTCTGTGTGAGAGTCAGTTGACACATTGTCATTCAATATTGATTGTATAAATGTTTGTGAAAAGCACAAGTTCTCAAAGAAATTATTACTCACAGCGTCAAATTTGCATTACCTAAATGTATGTAAACAGATACCACATGGAAACTCGTGTTAACGGCATCCAGGTGCCCTAGGCACCCACTTTTCGGAGAAATTTAATATGAATTGCTGTATTGAGAATTATTTTTTAAGGAAATTTTGAGATCCATAAAATAAATTTGTACTTTACCTAGCTTAACCTGTTGTACACTGTTAATCTCTGAAATCTCTCAAACTGGGAAAAGCTAATCATGTGAAGATGGATGCCAGTTGACTCCCAAAGGCTAGTTATAAATCTCAATAATATCATTTTTGACAATCAAATTTAAAAACAAAATACTATTGCTGTTCAAGTTTTTCTGTGTACCTCTATTAAATCCACTGGTTTTGAAAACTCCTTGAATCTCCGATCTTGGAAGAGCTTTGCATTAACATCTCTGAGGAAGATGCGCAGTTCCCTCATGGTGTTCTCTTCATCTTGCCGAGCCTTCTGCAGTTCTGGTTCTGACAGCTGCCGAGGAGGTGGGGTAGGAGCAAAAGGCAACACTTCCATCATTTGATCTTTTTCTAACCATACAAAAAAAGTTGCAGTACATTAAAATGGTCATCAATGCTTAAACAAATAGAAAAACAAGTTCAAACGAGGTCAGATTGACCAACATAGGACATCAGTGTTTCAAATCCCGACTAAAAGTTCAAAGTGCAAAACATTTCTTGACCAAGTCACTTAATAACAATTTTGCTATCTCAATATTACAAAATTAACATGTATAGTACTGATCGAGATGACTGAACACAATTCTTACTTGATTTCTTTGTTTTGGGTTGTTGAACAGCTTCCTCGATGAACAGGCTCTGGAAAAAGGCGCTTCTCTCTTCTGAGGTAGGATCAGCCACACGGAATACCTGGATTAGAACTCAAATTTGTAAGTGATACTAAACAATTTTATCATTACAGCAAAAACAGAGCAAACCTCATGTACATTAACATGGTTCTAGACTTTAAGAATCTGTTAATGAAAAGCAAGCTACTGAACATTACTCAATATTGTACAAGGTATACAGAGATCTAACGTTTAAATACATTCAGATAGAAAAAGAAAACTTCACTTGAAGTTTAGATCACATCCTTACCTGTCCTGTTTTGTCAGAAAATAGTTCCTTCATAATGGATGGAAGATAGCACCAACCATCATCAGCAGTTGCCAGAAACAACACAGGAGCAAGTGGAGGAAGATCTTGAAGTAATGACAGCAATGTGGCATGAAGGCTGTCTCCTGTGGCATTCCACAATGCATCAAAATGAGGTGAGTACAACACACAAGGGGATGTGCGGCGTGCTTCACGGAACAACTGAAATGGCAACAAACAAACTTATCACAAGTATTCTCTTACATTATTAAAATATTAAGAATAAAGTGTCAAACCTGTGAGCAAGCTTCTTCAGGGGTTTTGGAGGTTACACCATACAAAGCCGGCAAGTCCAAACAGTGCACAGTCATATGCTCCATGGCATGCAGTAATGCAGGAGCAATGTGAGTCGACTGACCCATGCCTGGCCCACCACATATCAGAAATCTGGGTCGATATGTTGACTGCCCCCTTGTTTGGCCATTTGCCGAGCTAAAGAAAGAAGACTGGTGACCTTCTATCAATTCAGGATTGCCAGAGAACTGCTGCACTCTTCGCATGTATCGTTCACTTCTTGATGAACCAGGTAGAGACTCGAAGATAGGAGGTCCCAAGTCATCATCTGAACTGGCCTCCTCATCACTCAAGACAGCAGCCGCCCTGCTGCGTTGCTCATGACGGCTACTGCTGGGATTTCCCATCAGGCTACTGGGACTGCTCTCTGTCACTGTTCAAAACAATAAACATCAAAACAACAGGTCACTGTTAAAAGATTTTATATTTATTTCTTATCTCTCTGACATTCCACAAGTGGAGGGGTGATTCAGAACATGCTGTTCTTTATTTTAACCAAAGAAAACTCAAGTTTTATTACAAAAACATAAAATATACTGTTGTAGCTGGGGAGGGGAGGGGAGGGGAGGGGCTTATTTTGGAATGGAAATTTGTTTAAAAATTTTGGGGTTTCTATTTAGACAGGAAACTGTGACTGAATTTAACTGTTAATACCTGTCTTCATGTGAGCAGGCGGAAATATCTTTTCCAGAATTTCCGCTGCCTGAGTCAGACCCTCCTTCAAAAGTGGCCATAAAAGGGGTGAAAGAGCTCTTGCTGGTGAAACCACAGATCGCTGCGATGCAGGAATTATTGTGTTCATGGCCTTCAGGAAGTCCTTAGCGGTCACCTCAATGGAATTGACATCCACAAGCAGTTTCCTCACACTGCTATAGATTTGTGGATAACGCCTCCTCAGCGCAAACAGTGCTGCCTCTGTACACAGGGCCTTGATGTCTGCACCACAGTAACCCACACAGCGGTCAGCTACCTCACTCACAAAGGATGGCAGAAGTTTTGGTTCCCACTCACGGGTATGAATAGTTAAGATGCTTCTTCTTGCCTAAAAAAAACTCTAATTTTAATAGGAAATGGCAGTAATGAATAATAATAATAAATAATAATAATAATAATAATAATAATTATTATTATTATTATTATTATTATTATTATTATTATTATTATTATTATTATTATTATTATTATTATTATTATTATACTCCAGGACTACACAATCCAGTACATTTCATGTTGAAAACAAACCTAATATCTTGTGTCGCTACAGATGTGAAAATTCTTGGTTCCTTGCTATGCTTAGTCTGTGATGTATATGGATAAGGCCTAATGTAATGAGCTTAAAATACATTCTGTAAAGAACCTACATTTCTATCAGGGAGAGCAAACTGAAATTCCCTGTCAAAGCGACCAGGGCGCCTGAGTGCAGGATCAATAGCATCAATTCTGTTGGTAGCACCAATGACCACGATTTCTCCTCGACTGTCCAAGCCATCCATTAGAGCTAACAAAGTTGAAACAATGGAACTGTGAATCTGGTCCTGGCGACTGGAACGGACTGGTGCCAGCCCATCAATTTCATCAAAAAATATGATGGAAGGCCTCATGCTAAATGCCTGTATGGAGAAATAAAACAGACTATGATTATGGGTTATAAAATTAAAAGAAAGGGAACATCCAGTGAATCATGAGTTTAAACAACCAATGTGCAGTTCCAGAAAATATCCATACCCCCACCACGGAGGGAATTCCAGCTAAGACCCCCCACCTCT
This sequence comes from Meandrina meandrites, assembly GCA_963693305.1. Lineage (NCBI taxonomy): Eukaryota > Metazoa > Cnidaria > Anthozoa > Scleractinia > Meandrinidae > Meandrina > Meandrina meandrites. Next base: position 28,038,543 of record OY855913.1, read on the forward strand.
CCGGAATTTCCATTTTTGTGAAGGAAAATAAACCCCCCCTCCCCTCCAGAATTTCCAAAAGTTTCTTTCATATCCCCTGTCCCTCTGGAAAACGCAATTTAAAAAGAAATTGTACAAATGTTGTAAACATTAGGCCGCCTTCCATTGTAAACATCGCTATAGTGTTCAACCGATCGATCGAACCATCTTAACGAGACATACTGTTGAAGACAAAAAATAACTCAGTAATTTCTTCAAATGTAAGCAGAAAAAATATCTGGTAGTCACTTGTAAGATTACCTTTCATCCCCTTTCATTCCAATCCAAAAGAAAACCGCTAAATGTATTAGAACATGGACTGAAAACTGTTGACAACATTCACCGTAAACGTGATCACAAAATCGCAAACACGCTCGCAGAGAAAGCCAAATTGACCTGGAAAATTGCAAACAAATAGCCAGAAATAACAAGAACAAGATATTCTTGGGTTTCTGAAATTGTTACACTATTTTCATCATCAATAAAGAGACAAATGTTTGCAAACAAGGACGACTTTCTTTCGATCGAACCTGAGAAACAAACAACTCTAGTCACCAGTGCATTTCGGTCAAACCACGTGACAATTTTTCGTGGACTGGTAACAAGTAATGGCGGTCGCGTTCGTGGAACAACATGGAGGATTTCTGCGAACTTGTTAGCTTTCACTGTGCTTTCAGGAAGAAGAAAACCTGTTTAAAGTGTAATATGGTCATGTATCGAAAACCTAGGCTGCTATTTTTTCTATGTAAAAGATTTTCAGAGTAGGTAAGAAACGATTTTGAAACAAATTTGCATGGCATCGAACTTGACCATCTGGAAACGTAAATTCACTAACCACCCCCCCTCCTCTCCGGAATTTCCTGGGCCTTTGACCCCCCCACCCCTCTGGAATTCCAATTCCCTCCGTGGTGGGGGTATGGATATTTTCTGGAACCACACAATCAGACTGCATTTATGAAATTTCTCAATCCAACAGACAAGGCATCAAGTTCAAAGTAAACCTTACCTGATCAAACAACAATCTCAGTTGTCTTTCAGATTCACCAACCCATTTACTCAGACAATCTGCACCTTTTCTCATGAAAAATGCAACTTTCTTATCACCTTGACTACACTCGTTAGCAAGAGCTCGTGCTACAAGCGTTTTTCCCGTACCTGAAATAAAAAATACCGTCACTTTGTACATTATTATTGTCCACCACATTAAGAGACATGCTAGATATGTAATAGGAATCTAACAGTTAATGCATTTGGTGAAATGCGAGAACTACCAGTGGAAAGCCAAACTGATTTAAACCCTTGTACAGTAGATAATACAGCCTTATGCGCCTACTGGCGAGACGAGACATGATGATGATGACAGTAGATAATAAAGAGGGCAAAAAGCCGCACCTGGTGGTCCATGGAAGAGAACCCCTCTTGGAGGAGAAATCTTAAATTTCTCAAACACTTCAGGGTACATCAGTGGAAACAAAACCATCTCTTTTAGTGCCCTTATCTGCTTGCTTAGACCACCAACAGCATCAAACATGACCTGAGATGAAACAACAAAATTTCATGATCATTGATGGAATTATATTGCAATTTGTTGATGGGATTAAATAATTCAGCCTTAGGTTTCTCACGGTGACCTCAATGTGGCTGCTGCTGCGAGAAACAAAGAGGAACATACAGATAAATAAATACAGAATGAAGAAAGGATTTGTTTGCCAGTGTCAATATCAGCCAATAGTTGAGGCTTTTCAACTAAAAAAATTCAATACCAGGTAGAAGACAACAAGAAAAGCTGAAAAAGAGAAAATAATGCAAACACTAATTTTACTGCCAAGGGTTATTTTTGTTGTAAGATAATCTAAAGAAAGCTCAACAAACCTTATTGTCAATGTTCATAGGGTCCACATCAGCTAAACTCGAGCCAATCCTAGATCTCTCCTTGAGAATTCCAGTGGCTGCATCATCCATGGTAAAGTTCATTGGGAGGCACCGACCTCTGGCTTTAGCCATACTCTTAGCCTTTCTACGTTCAAACTTTCTTTCATCTTTCTCATTGTCTGAGTCATCTAGATGACATGAAACAATAGTGCCCCAGACATTATTGTAACTGTGATTAATATATAGCTTTAATTCAAACTTCAGACAAACCTCCCCTTACAACTTTGGTAGATTTTAAAACACCAAAATATTGTAATCTTCCCTTCCCCTTTAACACTTAACTGTCATCACAATAAAATGCTCAGTCTCCTGAACCAATATTGTATTAACCTCCCTATCTCAAATATCTTTTATTTTAAGTTATAAGGAAGGCTGAAGAATACTGAACTACAGTGTATATGTGCAGTTGGACTATTCAGAAGTGTCTATTTTCCATTCTGTTATCTCTGGTAAATGCAGATTGTCTGAAGGATTTGCTTTCAGTGGTCTGGGAAGATTCAACTATACATTTCAAACAAACTTCTTACCAGAAGAGGAAGTAGAAGAGCTCATGTTATGAGCTTTCCTTTTGTGTCTGCGCATTTTTCTCACAGGGGAGGCATACTGTACTTGTTTCTTTCTTCCCCCACCCTTCCGTCTTACCACTGCCATATGGAAGTCTCTCTTTCCTGTAAAGCACATGCATATATTTGTACACTTAATGTTTACCAACATAAGGATACTCAAGGAAACAAGGCACCTGGGATGAAAACTTTATTTTGACAGTACTCACCATCTGGGTGAGTGAAAATTATTTTTTAATTAATTATTATTTTGCATATAAAGGCTTGACACTTGCCTGTATATAGGAGGGTAAGTGTTTTTCCAATCCTGGATAAGCATAAACTAAACTGAAGCTACGGCAAATCTTTTGTCAAACCAACTATGACAAGACAATAAAAAGCACTTTAAAAATGTACCTTTTCTACTAGATGTTAAAGGTGGTGCAGTGTATCTGTTTGGTATGGGCCGCCTCTTCCTTAACTGATAACCTTTATAATCTTTCTCCTCCTCCTCTTCCTCTCCATCGCCATCATCGTCATCATCTTCATCATCATCGTCATCATCATCCTCCTCTTCCTCTTCCTCCTCATCATCTTCCTCCTCGTCACTATCTTCATGCTGCTCCTCCTTATGGTATCTATCACTTCTACTGGATCGTTTCTCTGGTGTTGGAGTCTGGTCATGTTTTCTTTTTACAAGGTCATACATACTAGGTGTTTCAGCAATGTTGTCCTAGGTGGGAGGTAAGTACACAGAACTGTAAATTTGAAAGTGATACCGAAACCATGAAGGAACCAATCAGAATGTTCCTCTTTATTATGAATCAGTCTGCCAGAGCAACAAATTTGAATGCTCTAAGCCTTCCCTGGAAACCGAGACCCTGCATGATAGCATTCCAGTTAGTCTGAATAGTAAAGCTCAGGATAGCCTGAATAGCACTCCGGTTAACCTGAACAGTAATGCTCAGGATAGCTGGAACAGCACTCCCGTAAGCCAGAATAGCAACACTCGCGATAGCCTGACTAGCACTCCAGTTAGCGTGAATAATAACGCCCAGGTTAGCCTGTTTACAAATAGCTCTCAACAATGGAAATGGTTTTGCATATTGGTGATTGTTTTTTTTTTTTTCACTCATTTTGGTCTTTTTTGCCCCAAAGAAACCCTCATGCATAAGAATTATTTGTTTTCAAATATTTATTGCACGGTTTTGTTACTTATACCACAAAATTTAACAACAATTTCCGTGGAACTCAAAAAACCATGAACACCAGAAATATTTATGTAACGCTATTGTGTTGCAAGGAAAAAGCCAATCAGCTACGAGAAAACTAAACCGCAAACAGAAAGAGTAATTAGTTTGTGGTTTTGAGGTTTGCTTGCGTGTCCTGAACTTTATTTTGATTGGGCACTAGACAATCAACATTCCTCAAATATTTTAGGTGTTCACGGTTTTCTGAGTTTGATAGTAAACCCACTTTTCCTAACATAATTTTGTCACAAGAAAATCACTGAAAATCAGGACATTAATTAGAGAAAAACTACGAAAGTATAAGCTTAATTCAACAGCTTTGGCTTACATGTAGCAATCCAGCAAAATCTTATGATAATTATTATTCAACCAAAAGTTAATAAAATAAAATAAAAAATATTATTAGTGGCACAAAATTCCCTTTTTAAGCAGCAAATTTACAATGGACTATCCAGGAGACATAAATTCATAGAAAATATATCTCTCGTAAGGCTTTATGCGATTGGCGCCAAAAAGTAGAAATTGGCGCCAATTTCAAACCAAACAACGCAATATTCAAATTTTACCTCGTCGCCTTCGGTCTGTGAATCACTATCTTCTTCGACCAAGTATCTTTTCCTTGCAACTTTCTTCTTGGGAGACTTTGATTGTTCAAATCCAGTCAAATAACGATGATCTGTCAACATGTTAACATTTAGGGTTTCGTAAACCTTCGTTCGCTTTCTGTCGCTGCGGCGAACCAAATCGCCATCGTCCACGAATCGGTCTGCTTTTTTCTTGCTTCCCTTCTCAGCGACCGAGCTTCCAGGTCTCGTTCCTTTCCCTACAGTAACAAAACAATAAACAGTCTGGTTTCTTGAAGTAAAAGAGTATTTAAAACTCCAGAAAAGAAAGCTTAAAAACACAAGTTACGGTTTGTGATGGCTTCCAAATGCATTCCTCTGATACCTCGCCGACCTCGGTGTTGCGAATTCCTGGTTTCAACGGAGGGGCCATTAAGCTTGAGTACTCTGAAATAAATAAGGAAGATGTTTGAACTTTCGGTGCTCAGGCAGATGAAAAGCAAATAACAAAGCGAGAACTGAGTTCCATCATCAATTAGCCAATGTTAGCAAAAACCAATATGACGTTACCTTTGGTTTTGGCGAGTTGTACGCGTTAGCGGCACCGTGGCATCAAGAATAGGACATTTTAAGCTCACATCGTACTCTCCGCTATTCCGTAAACGACGTTTTTTAGGAGGAAGAGGTTTTGTCTCCAATCCACTTTCGTCACTTGATGGTACCTTTTGGAAGAATTTACAAATTTAAGCAATGAATTTGAGGTCCACATTCTGGAAACCTAAACAAAGCATGCATGCATGTACAGTGTAAATTGCGTAACTTTTTAACCCATAAATGTGGATAAAATGTAACTGCTAACACTTACTTTCTCTTCTCTGTTTCCTATATTTTTGCCCCTTCCGTTCCCAGATCGTAGTGTGCGAACAAAATGCGTGCTTTCCCTAGTTTTTACCATGATGGTCGCTTTACCTCGTCCGCCATTTTCTGCAATTGAGCCATTGTTTGGAATGGATGTCCCGGATATACAGTCTGGTGGAACTGCCAGTACTTATTTCCGGGTGTCAGGGTAATCCCGCGGGTCTTCGCGTTTTCCTCAATTCTTTTTCTTTTATTTTCCTTTTCCTCAAGGAAGTGGGTCAATTGATGTTAATTACCTAAAAAAAGCCATTTGTATACAGCTGTATACTCCAAAACTTCGAAAGTGAAATATAATGCAACAGGCAAATGAAAAAGAAGTTCTTCCCTTGTGTAGGTAAATTGAAAGTGAATGTGATCGGAAGTCACAGGTGAACATGGAACTTCCCTTTCCATTTCACATCAATACCTGTTGGGTTCATCATTTTGAAAAGTATTTCTGTGTCTTATTATAATATGGATACGGGAAAACGTAAAATAGCTGGAGACGCAATCTTTTGTTACGACTATCTTGATTAAAAAACACCCGCAACACGCCAGAAAAAAAAAACAGCTCACAGCGCAGTTGGATTGACTCTTGCAAAGAACTAGCGTTTGAAATGTCAGCAATATAGAGCCAACTAAACCCATTTTGCGCTGGCGTCCAGTTCTCTCGCGATTCTAATTTTTTTTAAAAAAAAACGAGCTATGTGAACAGTCTAGGGAAACCTGTCAAAACTCTGGAACACGTGTTACGCTGTATATACCATGAGCTAGCATTCCATGCAATCCTTAGTCGCTTTTTGTTGCAGAAACCAGGATAGTAAAGACAACGAAGCCTACAGGTCCTCAATTGTATCTTCTCTTCGCTTGGCAGGTTAAAACAGGTTAAGGAGTTTGAAAGACCATCGCAGGATAAAGGGGGACTACCCCCACCATGAGAGTAAAATGTCTTGCCCAAGAAAACAACGCAGTGACCCCTGCAGGGCTCGAATCCGCTCGATACGGAGTCCAGCACCTTCATCATTAGGCTACCACGCCTCCCTAGAAATGAAAGGGGACAATCTGTTCTGCACCCAGCGGCCAATCGGATGTCATTCCAAAACATTTCCAGTGTCTTCTGGTCTGCCAGAGACTATTTATTTAAAGGGAAAGAAGAGACATTGAAATAGAAGACTGTAAAAGCACAAAATACAGTGTAAAGCAAACGACATGTGCGTTTCAAGTTATTCCATTGAAGGAATAATTTATAATTTTATTGACATTCCCAAATGTTACATACTTTATGAACTGATACTCTGCATTTTGATTTGACAATATACATAGGTATTTATATATATAAAATTCAATATATAATATGTAATAATTTGACCATTCTGAAGAACAAATCTTGACATTATTTTCTTTCAATTCAAATATCTTTCTAACATAAACTATTGGCGCACATGCAAAAACAAACTAGAAAAATCAACGGCTGGATCACAATGGCAAAACAAAATATTTGCTAAATCCAATAAAAACGAGACTCTCGTCACGTTCTACGAAGCCTTTGTCTCCTTCACGGTCGTTATTTGGCTCGTCCAGCTGAGAAGTGTTGCGTGACGACCCAAATAACGACTGCACAGGACACCAGGAAGCCAACGACTAACAATGAATGATTGACACTTTATGAAACGAAACCTTACAAATTATCTGGACTATGCGTTACAAAAAACTGTACAGATATTTTGCTTAATTTGATAGTTATATAAATGCATGTGATGAACCCCCAAGTGTTCATGGGGGTAAAATGCAAGTACAACAACAATAAATTTTTGTTCTTTTACAATTTGGCTTTCTGTCCCCTTACTCTTTTACTCCAAGAGATGACCCTGAGTCAATTATACAGCCAGTGTGTGATTATTCAAATAAGAGCTATTGAGCTGAAATTCGATGTGGTGCTGATGCTGTAAAGGGCGGTTCTAACTTTTTAAGTCCATGGATGAAACCCTAGTGTGTGACCATTCAAATGAAAGCTATCGAGCAGTTCTTTCACGTGGTACTGTTTATTATGCTGTACAAGGTGGAGCAAACGTTTAAGTCTGTGGATGTTGCCCTAGTGTGTTGACATTGGTATTGTAAATTACGCTGTACAAGGTGGTTCTAACTTTTAAGTCTGTGGATAAAACCCTAGTGTGTAACCATTTAAATGAAAGCTATTGAGCAGCAATTTCATGTTGTATTGTTAATATACGCTATACAGAGTGGTTCTAACTTTTAAGTCTCTGATGAAACCCTGGATGTCTGTGTAGTCATTTTTTTTTTCAAGTGAAACCTACTGAGCAGTATTTTCACGTCGTATTGTTTACTATGCTGTACAAATGAAAGCTATTGAGCAGTGCTCTCGAGTGTCATGTTTATTATGCTGTACAAGGTGGTTTGAGTATGCAGAAAATCAAGTGTATGACCATTCAAATGAAATCTACTGAGCATTGTGTTTATGCGACACCATTAAATTACGCTGCACAAGGTGATTCTAGGTTTTGCACCTGTGTATAAAACCCTAGTGTGTAAACACTAAAATGGGTGCTATCAAATAGTACTTCTATGTGGTTTTGTTTGTTTTTAATATTTGGCGAAATGACATTTGAGATTTTTCATAATTTTGAAATTTTGAACTTTAGGACTCCTGCGAGTAAAAGGACTGAGCAATAAATTTAATTTTGTAAGAAAACAAGAATAATTGAATATTAAGATGAACTTTCACTTTGGGTTATTTGCTTGCATAAAGTAGAACTAGAATTCACCCAAGTAAAATTCGGTCTTTCATCCCTCACCTCCCCTCCCTTTTTAATACCATTGCATCACTAATTTTGTATCTGAGTGTCATTTGTTGTTCATTTCTCCCCCCATTTCCATGATATGCAAAAGAACTTTACATGACACTTCAAGTCTTGGAAAGTTTCTAAATCCTCTAGAGATGTCCCAGATCTAATGCATGGTGGAGGTTGATTAAATCTGTGTGGGTACCAATCCGCCAGAAAGGGAATCCCATCTGAAACAACAAATACAGGTTAAAGCTTTAAATATTAATCTAAAAGTCATTAATAATTCATCTACTTAAAGCAAAGAAAATCATAACTGTGAAGGAGGTTTGGATACATGGTCTTAATGAACATAGATTTTTTATGATTTTATTTCTCCATTTATTCCTTAGCTTTTGTTTTGATTGAGAAGATATATCAAACACTTGAGACATTATTTCATTGCCTATCCAAACACCTCAAATTTCTTAAAAAATACTCCGCCATGGGTCATATTTTCAACTCTCTTCTCAGAGTGTGGATATCCCGATGAACACCATCTGTCATGATTGATATATAACTTTGCAAAATGTAAGCAAATGGGTGCATCATTAAGAGTGGGGCCACTTAAAACCAGTAGTGTTATTAATAGCTTGTTAGTTTAGCCGTCTTGAGCCTTTTTTAGATGGTACAGGATCCCCTTAAAGTGCAAACCAAATGATTATTTCAAGCAAACTAGATATGTCTTTGTTATCGCCCCAATCTCCACATACTCAAAAAAAATATTCACTCTTACTGTGTGCCACACAAGATGTATTTACCTGTTTACTAGCCATTTCTTCATCCCTTCCATCTCCCACAACTACATATGTACATTTCTTTCCAAATCGATTTGAGATTCTTTCAAAGCAGGTTTCCTTTCCTGTAAATAATAAACCAAAGTGCACAATGAACAAGTTTGGCAAATAATGTGGGCTGGCTTGCTGCCATAGACTTTTACAATTTTAGTTTTCTGTTTAGTCTTCAGTTTAAATTTTGATTGAGGAGATATTTATCAAACAATCAAGATAGTGTTTCATCACATTTCCAAACACATCAAAAGTTCAAGAAAACTCCACTGTACATCATATTTTCAACTCTCTTCTCAGTATTTGGAGATGTGACGAAACACTCTCTAAAGTTTGATATATATATATTGCATAACACATTGTCACCCCTCATATCAGCAGTGAACAACAAATCAAAAGTTAGCTTGAGGACTGTCTTGTGTAACTCTGTTTTAAGAGGATAATATAAAGAAAATAAGTCTTCCTTTTTTTTTCATCCTTTGTGATCTTGTTTTATGCCACCACTTACCAACTTTGGTTGCACTATAAATATTTTCCAGTGGAAAAATCCCACCAAGTCCATAAAGAAGACACTTTGCAAGTGCAGGTACGAGCTGTGTGGTAGTCACCATAACATTTAAACAATTTGACCTGTTGACGGAAAATATAGACAATAAAATAATGAACAGAAAAGTACAGCTGAATCCTGATAACTCGAACCTTCAAGGGAAATCGAAAAAGGTTCGAGTTATCGGGGCATTCGAGTTATCGAGGGTAAAATTAGTAAGAAAATTACCTGGCGGAGAATCAAAAAAGGTTCGAGTTAGCGGGAGGCTCGAGTTACTGAGGGTTCAAGTTATCGGGATTCAACTGTATTTCAAAATTGTATTTAATACAGTTGAACCTCTGTATTACAAACAGTTTATTAAATGGTACCAGAGAACTGAGGATTTGTGTACATGTAATCACTACCTAATATAACATATTGGACTCAATGTTGCCGAGGGTAAATAATAGGGCTGCAACGATACACCGGTGCACCGGTGAATCGCGATATTTTTTGTCACGATACGAATATCGATATTTGAATGGGATATCGCTGTATCGCGAAACAACGAAATATTTCTCATCAAAAATGAAAAATTACTTTACCAACATTCAGAAATTACTGTTTTAATCAGTTTTATGACTCCTTACCCAAGTACAAGCCTTTTTTTAGCCACAGGGCTTCGTCGTTGCTTAGTATCGTTTCGCATGCTTCCAGTCACTTATATTTCAAGATGGCGGCACGAAAGCATGCGTAGTTTCAATAAGTTGTCAGCTGACACAGTCTTATGCGCCCGCAACAAAAACATGCGGTTCGTTCGTCACATTGGTTCTTTCGTCAAAATGTCTTCCTCTGCAGTTGAGTTACAACTGGCACCGTCCTCTTGTAAGTCAAAGGTATGGAAAGACTTTGGATTCAAAGTTTTTTACGATGGCCAAGGAGTAAGACACTTCTCGTTATATTCTTGTGTTATTTGTTACCATTTGTTAGCAGGTCCACATCAATGGCGCCTTTGCGAATCCAGCAATACACATCTATAGTTGTTACTTGGCCCACAAAGATTTGGTATGGATTTCCTCCGAAATTTCTTTCAGCATAGGAATATCTTCTCACCTCGAGGATATGTTTACAGTCCGACGATCAGACAATAATGAGTACAATCGAAAATTTCTTCCGGCATGCTTTGCGAGTCGTGTCCAACACTGCCTGGTGTATGTATGTATGTAATTGTTGTCAATGGAAATTAAAGATTCCAAAGCAGTTTAGTTACATTACGTCACTTGTTAGTTGTATGTTATGATGTATCGTATCGTGTATCGTATCGTGGCACTTGTACCGAGATATGTATCGGTTGCTAAGAAAATGTATCGTTGCAGCCCTAGTAAATAAAGTATTCACTTCACTTCACTTCACTGGACACCACCATCACACACACTCAGATCTGCCCTCTTGGTGTTTGTATTTTGATAAGTTCAGTAAAACAAAGCAAATTTAAACTTACTGCAAGTACATTGTGAGTAGTAAGCATTACCTGGAGTGGATTAGTGTTAAAGCTTTCAAAGCAAGCGTCAACCATGAATCTGTTGTTGCTTCTAATTCCATGCGCAGCTGTAGCCAAGTTTCTCTTTTAGCTGGACCAAGCAGACCTTCAAGAGAATCAAAATACAAAATACTAAATTTTATAGTTTTTGAAACATGTGGAGAAATGCAGCATCTCGCACATAACTGCTCCCAGAGTCTTTAAACAGCAATATAACTGACTAGTAAGATAGGCCCGCAATGTGTGCAAAGGCCACAGTAACATAGCCCTTTGCAAGCACCACATGCCTACAATTGGTAATTATCGTTATCATTATCAATATCTTTTTTGTTATTATTATCACTATAATTATCATTGGTTGAGCAATTGAATCAGTGTGGTGTTGTGGGCATTTGAACTGAGCCCTGATTTCTCTCGAGTCTTCTAATAACAGCTTAGATGCTTCACTTGTAAGATCACTTGCTTTGTGTAGAACACACTTCACTTTCTTTACACATCCTGTTTAAATAACATATGTCACATATGAACCTAGTTAAGGTAGTTGGACTGACTTTAACAGGTCCATTTTAGATGAAAATTGTTCAAAATAAAAAAAAAGGCAACTAACTATTTTAACATACCAGGTTAAGACAACTTAAGTTAAGCTTCAAAAAGATTGATGTCCGAGGTGACAATTTTCACACCTCAGGTGACAAATGCCATTTGAATTGCGGGCTCAAAAATTAAAGATCTTCGTTTCACGGCTTTAATTTTCTAAGCTGAACAAAATTAAATACACGAGTCTATTCCCATGCAGTAAAGGAAAAAACGTGGGGGAACCCTGAGCGGAAAGGCGCTTAATTTTCCAGATATCGAGTTGTAAAGTTTAATACACGTGTCAAATAATTGCATGGTCCCAACATTTCGCAGAAAGCTTCTTTCACTCAGGGTTCCCGTGAAAAGTTTCTTTCATATCATAACAATAAACCACGCAAATTTCATCCAGATACGATAAATCTACATCTTTATTCATAAAATACCTTTGAGTGCGGTCTGTGTAGGTCCTTAAATTGTGGTAGTTTATCGCCGATGTCGCATCACAAGAACGTGTTTATCGAGTGCCATTTTGAAATCTTCTTAGAAAACCGCTGTTCAAAATGTTTGTGGCAACAAAGAGCCGATTATAGCGCGAAGAATGCCGAAAATCTACGATCTCACCCGTCCATTGTCGAAGGTCAAAATGGCGGCGTAAATAATTACGTAATGCATAGCAACCATGTGACATTGAGACCTCGGCTAATGGGCACAGCGGATAATAGGTGTACTGAGCTACTGCGCACGTATCCCGTGAATGTCATGCTGGGCGACAAATTCTTGCAGTGTTGTGTAAATGTTATGTCACGAGTTGAAGAAATGAAATAAACCTCAATGTAGCAGTTAAATGGAGTCAGAATACCAATAGACCACACAAAGGACACAAGCTAAGTTTATTTTTGCCATCTGCTTTAAATTCAAACTGCGTGAATTGCTCTGAGCGACTGATTTTGACTTATTGTTGATATTTTGCAATGATCGATAGTGTAACACAATGCCACTTCCTAAATCACGTTCATCCGATAAATGATGGCCATATTGCCTCTTTTATAGATTACATTGCAGTTAATTTCACACGGAAAGTACAGCAGACTAAAACTTGCGTCTTCCATTATGAAGGAAAGCTTTACAACGGCAAAATGAGCCACAAAACGACCTTTGGTTCGTCTTCGCGTCATGTCACACAATAAATTCAATATGGCGTCTCAAAATGCCGCCCTAGCGACCGACTTTGGGTCTAAATTATTCTGCATATAACCAGAAAGGAGAGCTTATCTCTTGAGAATGTGGATAAATCCATGTCTTCTTTAAAATCCTTCAACAATTTGATGTGTTTCATTTTTGAGCTAAAGTCAGTCCAACTACCTTAATGGCCTCGGGAATGGCTCACCACAAGTTCTCATAGCGGAGTGGATAGAGTGCCCGCCCGGTGTTTGAGAGGGTTGGATTCCTGTCAGGGACTCAGATTTTTTCTTTGTCCCATACTCGTGGCATGATGAATATTTCATCTTTCATATTAATTGTACATGTTTTCTGTTTGTGCATATTATGCTTACAGTACCTACCTCCCACATTATTCCTGTAGCTGTTGTAGATTTCCTTGATGCGTCTGTATCTATATGCTAGTTTCCTCATCCAATCTACTCCACCACGGACGCCGGTTGCCAGGCACAGGTTGGCTGATGTGGCAGCTGCATGGAATCCATCTCCCTCAAAATTGTAGGTACTGCACACAGGCAAAGAGGTTCTGGAGTGAATATCATCAAAACACTGAATAGCTCACTCTCTGCCTGATCTACAAAGCCAGAGAGACAAGAAGAAAAACTATACCTTAAATCAAGTCCATTGTCATCAGCAGCCACATCATCAATGTGTACTTGATCACAGTCCTGAAAAGCAAACGTATCACTGAGCTTTAATTTTCATGTTACAGCTGGTGATGATACCCAGATAATTTTGAGAAGTTACCAAAATTTCTGGCCCCAGTTGCTCAAAGGTTGGGTAAGGCTATCCAGTGGGTAAGTGTTGACAAAATAAACTCCACAATCCATTGGACACTGATTTATCCCATGGGTAGTAGTATCCACCCTTTGAACAACTTTTGATTCTGGTAACACAAATGAATGAACAATACTTAAAAATGTTACCATTAACAAAAACCCTGGAGGCGTGGTGGCCTAATAGTTTGCAGGTTGGACTCGAGATGGAACAGTCCAAGTCCAAGCCCCAAATGGGGTCACTGTGTTGTGTTCTTGGGCAAGGAAGCTTATTCTCACAGTGCCTCTCTCCACCCAGGTGTATAAATGGGTACCAGCAAATTCAGTGCTGGGGGGGGGGGGGGGGGGTAACCCTTTAATGGACTAGCATCACATCCAGTGTGAAGCAAAAATACTTGCAGTCGCTTCATGCTACGGAAACTGGAGATTGGCAACAGCCTGAAGGGCTGCTAGGCTTGGATGCTGACTAACTCTTTAGTACCCTAATTAGTAATAACGATTCACCAATCAATAAAGTGTTTAACAACACTGTATGTAGAGCTTCAACTACAGTACTTCATCAGGTACATCATACATCACAAATTTACAACAAGATTTTTTGGACTCTTACCTCTAAATCATTAAAAAATAAATGAGTATCTGCTAAATTGAAAATCATCTCCTCCATACGAAGTCCTAATGACACTGAATTTGGAGCATCCTAAGCAACAGCAAGAACAAAAGATATTATTATGATTATAAAAATGATTGGTGTTAAGTGTGTAGGACTGTTACAATGTTTCAGACAGGGTCCGAAATTAACTTTTTTTATGTTAGCGCCAACCGGCGACTGGACCAAAATTTTTAGTCGCCAGATGGCAATTTCTGGTCACCAAAATTTTTTCAATCTTTCCTCTTGCACTAAAAGACAAAATACTTGTTTTGCTAGTGTATTTTTGGCCATTTTTATGCTAAAAAAATCAATTATATTCCTACCAGAAAACAATAACGACAAGAAATCAAAAGAAAGTCGAGTCTTTCTAAGTCTTCTTCATCATGGAATGAAAACTCTCCAACATTGAAACAAAGTCTTACCCACAATAATTCAGCTCTTTAATAGAATAAACAGCATGCCCACCAACTTTTACATATGATTAATCTTTTCCTGGTATGTGTTAACAGACATCTCTTCATTCAATCAACACAGTTTTTCCATAGAATTTTGCGTGACAACAGTTCGTTGTTGCATTCGCGAAATGTCATAGCTTAGTAACCAGGCATTAGGAAAACAACATGGCGGCTACGCAATGTTCGACTCGTGTTGATCGCAGCTGTTTGGGAGGTACACTAAGGGGGAATTTACTTAAGTTTTATTTCACCAGGACAGAAAATGATTCAATTGTTGGAGAACGGCTCTGAATTTTAATCCCAATCGATGCCTCCCACAATACATTTAACAAAGCAAATAGCAGTGCAATAACAAGTCACCAAAAGACGAAGGACTTTATTGAAAGTCTAGTCGTCTGCTGGCGACCAGTTGTAAAATTCTGGTCGCCAAGTCTCAATATTAAGTCGCATTGGTGACCAGGAAGGCGCAATTTCGGACCCTGTCAGAACAAAATTCAACACCTGAATGACCAGTGTTCCAACAGACTTTGACAAACTTTGTTATCTCTTACCTTCCCAAACTTTGAAGCAAAAGTTCCCGTTAAAAGTGAATGGAAAATAATAATTGTTTCATCAAGATCCCATATAAAGATTCGCTAAAAATAACAGTAAAAAATACAGTTAGTTAAACTGTATATGTGTATAAGATGTGTAGGAGGACTAAAAATTTCAACACTCAGGCCCTATCTTGGTAGACGTTTTGTTCGTAAAACTGAAGGATACTTCCGGATTACTTAGTACATGATTTTAGGCAGTTCCGCAACGTTTCAATGAAAATAGGTAACAATTATTTTTTTATTACCAATCTCCATTTTGAAAAAACCTTGTGGTCGCAGGTATGTTTTTTAACACAAGGTGCCCAAGAACCTCACCAAAACATCAGCAGTTTTCTATTAACTTGTCAGGTGAGTTTCATGCATCTGACAGGTCTTGCCCGTTTTTTTACCTGAGGCCCAGGACTGTCAGTTCAATTAAGAGTAGCTGTCTGATTGAAATTAAAGTATGCAGTTGGTACTCCAGCTATCACTTGTTGTGCTCCCCCCTCCCCCTTCCTAGGGGGTATGTGGGCATGCCCCACAGAAGCTTCTCAGACTTATGGTAACTTAAAGGCTGTTTCCTGTTTCTTGGTTAGCTCTGCGCCTTCTGGGCCGAATATTTGTTATAACTATGGAATCAAACAGAGATAAATATATTATTTTAAATAACTTTACCTCAATGTTATGGTCAATCTCAGGTGGAGGTCCAGAAGTAGATCTTCTACCCCTACCACCACCCCGTCCCCTTCCACCTCTTCCCCCTCGGCCACGCCCTCTGTTTGCTCCTTGGACCAACATTCCTGGGGTGGTCCCTGCTGAATCAACAAGGACCTGCACTCCATCCTGTCCAGGAATTCCTACATTTGCAGACACCATAGTGACACTGTTAAGGGGCGTATCTGTTCCTGTACCAGGTGAGTGGGGAGGGCTTGGGGTGGATGGTAGGTTTGGTGAATACTGAATGGTGGCATTACCTGAGGATGGAAATAGTTTATGAGAAATGAGTCCTTAACTAGTGAACCAGTGAAAAACAGATACTGCTTCTGGAGCCTGTTTCACAAGGTATTTTTGGTTAAGTAAAACATTCATAAAGTACCAAGATCAAAATTGTAAAAAAATTGGGGGGGGGGGGGTATTTTTCTTTACAACAATGGAAATTCCAGAGAGGTCAGGGGTCTTATCTGAAATTCCCTCCATTGTGGGGGTAAGGATATTTTCTGGAACCACACAAGGGAGGAGGGTGGTATGCATAAGAGCAAGTCTGAAGAAACTTTGCAAAATATGGCAATTGGAGGCGTATTTACAGTGGACCAAACATTGTTAGCCCTTTCAGTTACTTAAATTTAAACCCAGACAAAACTGCAAAGAACTGGTTAAAATACATGGCACTGAGTTGTTTTTAAGGCAAAACAAAATATATCACTTTAGGAGATTTCTTCAGCTTATATTAAGTTCAGTATACTATGATCTGTTGAAATTGTTGAAGTAGGTTCTACAACCATTTGTGACTAGAAACCAGGTGACTTCAAAGTGGGCAGAAAAATATAAAGTTCTCAGTAGTTTGGAGCATGAAATAACAGAAATATCCCATACACACACCTTTGTTGAGAGGAAACCTTTGCAGGCGTATTAAACAGGCTATATATTTACAAACTTGAAACTGAAAAAAGTGGCCTTATTTTTGTTACAAGTGCAAGCCTTTCTACAGTAAAATATATGATCTGTTCTTCAATTCACACTTTTATTCCCAACAAAATCATGTATTCCACATTTGTTTTTACTAAAACTAATTTGACTACACAAGCATTTTTATCTTCTAATCTATATTTTTACAAGCAAAAGGAACTGAAAAACAAAATTTGCTTTGCCTTTCCCCTTAGAAAAACAATAATTCTAAAAAATAACTATTGATTTACATAAAATGCCTCTTTCAACATAAAAATGAAAACAGCTTCTTTGCATTATTTGCTTTGTCAAGTGTATGTATACTCAGACTCCTCAAAGTCTGCCAAAGCTTTTAGTAAACCTAATAAACAACAGCAGCCCGTAACCAATTAATGCTAGCTGCTTTTAAGTGCTCATCTCTCAACACAAGCCAAACAAAGATGAAACTCATTTCCCTTACTTTACAAACTTCCTGCCTGGTAAAACAAAAGCAAGCACTAAAATTAAGAAGCAAATTTCTCTGTGTACATGTGTAGCTGCAGTTAAGTTGTTATGCTATTGTAATTTTAATCAACTCCATCAAATTCACTTTATGTAGCAAACAGCTGTTTGTTCATGCTAATGGGGCTTCTTCCTGTATTCATTTATATTCATCAAGGGAAAAAAAGTAATTTTCATTTTGAAAGCAGTAGTCAAAACATTTTTTTTTCGAGATAGCAACTACAGTGATTATATTTTCAGACCAGAAATGCAATAAGCAGACATCGATTTTGTCTGAGTATACAGATGCACACAAGACACTTGTTCGCATTGAAAACAACATATGTGCCACTAATGGTTTCTTTACCACTGCAGGAGTCTTAATTCATTAGAATTTAAAGTAAACATTTGTACCATTAAATGGATTTACATCAACAGAACACATGTCACAAAAAGGAAAAGAAATGAATTTTTATTAAAATAACGATAGGACTTATTCTTTCTGATGAATTACTATGAGTTGAGATTAAACAGTGTTTTTATCACTCCAACTTGAACTATTAAAGGAAAGTAGAATTTTACCAAGGTCCCAATTTTAATCTCCTTGTTATTGACACAACATAACCACAGCTTCCTCACACGAATATTGACCAACATCAAAATTGTGTGAGGCCAGCTTTAACCACTGACAACAAACTATATGCTTTTTACCACTGTTCTCAGCAAAGGATGACAATCCATCAAATCAATCCGACAACTGAACATAAAAGTCATAAATAAAGACTTCTGGGATCTGCTGAACCACATCACATGTGTATGTGGGCACTACATCTTTCACTTCTGATTACGATTATCAAAGACACAATGCTATAGACGTGTAAAGAAATCCACAAATTTACATGAGATGCTGTAACTAGAAAATAGAAAAATGTTTGGGATTTAATGCTTGAAAAAACACATTTCTAACTCACAGATCACACAAGTACACATACTTTGGGTACATATAAACCACTGTTCGTTTGGGGACTAAACTGACTTCTTATCTTTACATCTTTTAACATAACTTCCAAAAAGTGATTAATCTTTTAATGTAAAACGTTGAGTGTTTTCTAAGTGCACTTGCTGTTGTTAAAGATAACAGAAATAAACTGAAAACAAAATAAATCCAAATCTAAAGAGACAAGCACTTGTTTCTTTGATGTTGATTCAACCACACATTCTTTGTTTACATGAAAGCCAGCAGTTTGTGGGGAAATTGTATTGAAAAGCCACTGGAAACTGGAAGAGTTTCTATGAATGCTTGACTATTTGATACCCAGTTATGATTAAAAAACACAAATGTAGCACTTTTACAGATTTATGTAGAAACTATAAAGCATTCTCTGCCCAAAAAGTTTAAGATCACTAAGCTTTTTCAAGACAAAAATAAAAAAAGCAGTAAGGAGATGATGGGCTAACAGCAAGAGCACTGGAATCTGCATAAACAGATCCAGGGTTTTTTTCCCCTTTTACTGAGTTCTTGGGTAAGTCAATTTTCCCTTGCAGAATCTCTGATCGTCCCAGTGTATAAAAGAGTACTCAGGCGTTTTTTAGGCAAACCTAACAAAATGGTGAGGGTGGTAAACCCATGACGGACTAGAATCCCATCCAGGGGGGAGTAGCTGCACTCCTTGTCACTTCACGTTAAAGAAACTGGAGTTCAACACTAGCACTTATGAACCAAGTCTCGGAAACATAAATCACAAATTTGTCAGTAAACATACCTGCGTTTGCAGTGTGTGGGGGTCTTTCACCGTTGGTCGTGACACCTTGATTAGCTTGCCCAGCCACAAGTTGGGTGAGTTGATAACTGCTGGTTTGACCAGCCACGGCATTAGGAGGCGGTGTACTGTTTATCTGCCCAATGTATTGCGATGGTGAATATGCTGGAGGGGGAGTGTTGAGGTAGTTATATGGGTAAGTCTGTGGATTGCTTGTAGCATATCCATATTGAAAAGAACCTTGATCGGACTGTTGAACAGTATATGCTGTGGTGCTAGACGTTGGGGTTCCTGTTGATGCTACATATGTTGTCCCATAGGGAGCTTGATATGGATTACTATATACTGCTTGGCCAGACTGAATAATAGCAGGATATGTCACAGTTCCGTAAGGATTACCATATTGGCCTGCTGGTTGCCGAAGGGTCGATATATCTGGGATGTTGCCTCCATGGGCTTTTCCTTGTGGTACATTCCGAGAATCAGCTGTGGCCTTCCCCGATGCATTTACACCAGGGTACCTTACAGTCTGTACCATTGGATACCCAGCTTGTGATGCCGCCTGGGGATACACATAGCCAGCAACCTGCGTTATACCAGTTCCTTGGATAACACCTCCTGTTGTCTTGTACTGCTGCATACCTGGTTGAGGGGCAGGAACAATATGAGGATATGGCCGCTGACCATAATACCCAGCTGTATTTGCAGTATACTGCCCCGTGAGTTGTTGGTACTGGCCGGTGCTGTCTGATACCCCAGTTGCAATAGCCTGATTCCCAAAGTTGCACCCATCTAAGTTTGTCATGGTGGTTGAGCCATCAGATGAGGGATAGCTTAGTGTTGCTGTGGAAACTGGTGCAACAATATTAGGTCTCCCAACACCAAGATCAGCACTGGTAACAGTAATGGTAGCTTCACCAACTGTGCCCACATCCCACGAGGAATCATTCTTTTCTGTCTCCTGATTGGTGACCACTGTCTTTCCATCTCTTGTGGCGCCATTGACAGGTTGCTGGGCAGGAGATCCATCCTGGCTGGAATCATCACTGCTAAAAAGATAAAGAGCAGTGAGACCGACATCTAGAAGGGAGGGGCATCATGTTAAATTGGTATCTGCTGCCAGACATGCTATAAGGGAGGAAGGCAGGGAGGCAGGTAGGCAGGAGGCAGGGACCCAGGGAGACAGACAGACAGGGAGGGAGGCAGGCAGGGAGGCAGGTAGGCAGGAGGCAGGGAGACAGACAGACAGGGAGGGAGGCAGGCAGGGAGGCAGGTAGGCAGGAGGCAGGGAGACAGACAGAGAGGGAGGTAGGCAGGCAGGGAGGAAGGGAGGGAGGGAGGAAGGAAGGGAGGGAGGAAGGGAGGGAGGCAGGGAGGGAGGGAGGAAAGGAGGGAGGAAGGCAGGGAGGAAGGCAGGGAGGCAGAGAGGAAAGGAGGGAGAGAGGAAAGGAGGGAGGGAGTAACAATCCCCCTAGTCACTTTATGCCTAGGACACCAGGGATGTGGGCCAGGACCTGAGTGCAGACTTTTTCTCGAGTGATTGATACTGTATAGCAAATCGGCATTAAAAGAGTAAGAAAGCTCAAAATTAAAAAAAAAAAAAAAAGAAGCTAACCTAAGAGACAACAAAAGAGAAAATACCAAAATTAACCAAAGATGTTGCAAAGATGACCATTTACAACAACTAATTCAAATTTAAGTTGCCTCTCTTAAGCAAGTGATTCTCTTGGTAGTGGCTCATCCAGGCAAACCACTCTTCTTACCCCATAGAAAGACGCATAAAGTGTATGTACCAATCATAAGCACCAAAACAATCACCTTTCTTTTTCATTGTCACTGTTCTCTTGTCTGGCCCTTTTTGGCTGTGGAAGAAAATTGATCAAAGTAAGTGAAGTGAAAGAAATTTTATTAACACACAGTATGCTATCAATGAATAAAGCCTTACATTTTTTAACATTAAACTTGTAGCAAAAACATGTTTAAGCAAGGTGACATATCTTGCTGGTTTTACAAACTGCTATGTTAAAACATTCTGTGAAAGCTGCATGTTTTGTTATGTTTTGTTTTTGGGCTGTAGAGGGCTGTTGTTCTATGCCATTGTTCAAAAATTTTATGCAGCAATCCTCACGTCATAGAAATTGCAACTCATTTTCAAAAGCAAGCCTACGCTGTCCATGACCATGTGTAACCAGGGACCGCGGAGGGGGAGGGGCTGGTAGGGCTATAGCCCTACCACTTTTTTGCTTGCGTTGATTTTTTAAGGCTCCAGATCACATGGGTAATGTATTAAATTTACCACTTGGAAGTAGCGAAACACGTCTACTCTTGCGTATGCGCTTCACGAAGTGCTAGTATACTCGGCTAGCCCTACCACTTTGAAATGGTCTCCGCGGCCCCTGGTAACTATCGTTTCATCTTCTTTTCACCTGTCAGTATCAAAACTTACTGGTCTTGCTTCCAGGACGCCGCTTGATTCTGATTGTACCTGATCCGTAGCCATCCCCTGCAGAGCAGAAAGGAACAGAGGAAAGAACATAATTCTTCACTGCCAATATATCTTTACTTGCTAAACTACAGCCAAGTTGCAAGTCAAGTGTTAATTAAGTTAACAGTTCACAACAGCTAAAATTCAGCTTAAAGAAATCACTACTCCAATGATGTACAATATACACGAAGTACAGAGATTCAGGTAATGTTTCTGTTTTGTTGTTGCAGGACAAGAGAATCTCATTCTGAAAGCTACATTGTTTCAAAGGAATATCAGATGTGTGGGTAAATAGACACATTTGTCCACTCAAGCTAGCTTTAAGGTTGTTTGTACATGTACTAAGGTGTGGCGTTTCACTGTGATGTAAATTGAAAAGTAACCAAACACTTGAACAGGTTTCAAGCAATACTTGTTGTATGTACCAAGGTGCAGTGCTTAACTATAACATATACTGATGAGTAACCGAAACACTAGAACAGGTTTCAGGCAATACATGTGACATGTGCTAAGGTGTGGTGTTTTAATTTTTGTGATGTAAACTGAAAAGTAACCGCAACACTGGAACAGGTTTCAAGCAAAACATGTCACATGTGTTAAGGTGTGGTGTTTTGATTTTTGTGATGAAAACTGAAAAGTAACCGCAACACTGGAACAGGTTTCAAGCAAACATGTAACATGTGCTAAGGTGTGGTGTTTTAATTTTTGTGATGTAAACTGAAAAGTAACACCACACCTTAAGCAAAACTTAGAATAAAATAAAGCAGAAATTTTACACACATTTTATTTGTCAATACATTATATCATTACATAGTGATACAGGAATAGAAACTTAATAATTTTGACAGCACTCTCCATCGGGGTAGGTGACCTTAAGGAAATGCACCAAACATTGTACAATTAGCTCTTGCACCAAAGAATCAAGATTTGCCCAAGCAAATGGGTGGGCATTAATTTCCGCACCTGGAGATCTGAAAAAAAGCTTTCTCTTTATTACTTTCAGGGTTGTCTCTAGTTTTTCAAGTAGGCAGGGAAACAAAATTTTATTGTTTGATGCATAGTGGTTTTGTTTTAAAGTAGCCGGGGCTCTGTCTCGTAGTAGCTGGGCGAATACCCAGCCCATTAGCCTTAAGTGGCAGCCCCGACTTTCTGGACAATCCCCAAGCAATTTACAGAATACCGTTATCATTTAGTACACACAATGAAAGCTTTGAAAGAAAAAATCAAAAACAGATGTACCAAAGCTAAGGTCAAAGTATGAATTGATGGGGGCACAATGTGGATAGATTCGGAAAATTATCCAAATGTTCTAGCAATAATCATACTTAGCTTTGCAGATTTAGAGATGTTACAAGTTTAAACTTCCTTTTATGACAAAAAAATGCATCCCCTTTAAAAATGTGTCTGGTAAAGCAAAGTCTGCTCTATTCATTTCTTGGCTCATTAACATTTAAAATACAGATGACTAAGTTAAGTTGTGGACAGATTCATAGTAGGTTAACACTTGAAGAACTTATATCTCCATCCACCCATTCACCTTCTTCGATTACAGATTTTCCTTGCTGATAAAGAGGAAAAATCGAACTCACAAATTTACAGTAAAGTTTGATGTTATCTCTAGTATGAGGGCAACTTTTATACCAAAAAATCCAATCTCTTTGAGATGATTGTGTAACAGGATTCTCTGTGTTCAGTTGTACAGTGACTTTACTATCATTTGTAAGGCTGCTAACACAAGAACTGTCAAACTTATTTTAATTCAACCGCTGAACCCATTATTGAAATTTTAAGCAAATTGTACTTAAATATAGGACATACTCAGATTATCCACGTTACTGCAAAATCTGTGACAACCTTCAATGATTTAGTCCATATTTTAAGTTTATGGTGTAAATATTATTAAATATTAGCAGTTTATCATTTATTAACAGTTTATAATTTATGTATTAGTATTATACCTTGGATCGCATGGCAGGGAAATATCTTGGGCCGCAAAGAAACATTTGATGTCCTGGCTAGTTCTCCTCTGTTAGCTTGAAGGAATAAAACTGGGTTAAAAGTACAACATGTGTCATGCTTAGTTTATTTTATTATTCTTTAAAAACATGTTTACGTCAGCTACATTGTATCTTCACAATGATGAAAAAGAAGTTCAAGAGAATGGATTATTGACAAGCTGTTCTTATGCAATATTGGCTCTGGACCGTATGAGAAGTCCTGGTCCATATAAATAACATTCGCCATCTTGTTATTCACTGGACAGCTGTACCCCTAAACAGAAACTCAAATCACGTCAGTGCACATCAAATTATTTTGAACAACATTTTCCAGGGAAGGTTTTATTGCGGTGTTTCCTTTGAAAACACCAGCACCATAAGTATTAACAGACTGAAGCAGATCTTGTTGATAGAAACCTTTTTGCCAAAAATTTTTAACCCCAGAGCCAAACAAAATATCCCAGCTTGCTGTCCAGAATAAGGAAGGATCCACTTTTGCTCCACCTCCCTTTTTTTCAAGCAAGATATGCCTCATGCAGTCACTGTGAAATCTTGATTCCTCAAATCTTTTATTTCTTGGACAAACCCGATAACTCAAACCAAAAGTAACCTGTTGCCCTTCCCACACTGCAATAATTTTTTACACCTAATTTCTCAAACTCTCTGATAACTGAGCCCCTCCCAGGCTAGGGTTTCAGGGAACAAGAGAAGGATTAGGCCATAAAATTGGGAACAAGGGGGCAAAAGGAAAATAAAGCTGGGAACATGGGAGCAAAAGCTGTGCTTCTGATATTTTGGGGAACAGGGATCACAAAATATGTTAAATTACTTTTAGGGAACACAAGGGAATTTTTGAGGGGAACACGGGAACATGGACCCCCCTCCTCCCTGGTCATTGCCCTGGGAGG
Organism: Meandrina meandrites; assembly: GCA_963693305.1. NCBI lineage: Eukaryota > Metazoa > Cnidaria > Anthozoa > Scleractinia > Meandrinidae > Meandrina > Meandrina meandrites. The sequence goes on from OY855913.1 coordinate 28,062,986, forward strand.
TTTAAGTACTCAGGATTCCACTGTATTACCTTTGCACCCCACCCCACCCCAAAGCTCATCTGTATCCACTATACTGCACCAATTGTGTGCTGTTTATTGTCTGCTTTAGAGAAAACAGCCAGCTGAGAGAGAGGTCAGCAGGCCAGAGTTTAACTTCATTAGTTTATTTTCCTTCTTTTAAAAAAAATCTCTGATAATTAAATTCACAATTTAAAAGTGATCCTTTAATTGTTGAAAGATGTTTTTACAGCATTACAGAAGAATTTGATAAAAAAAAAAGATCAATTGAAAATTAAAATGGGAAAGGAGATGTGGATGGAGCATCACCTGTAACAAAAAATATTTAAGTTTGTGAAAAAAGTATATATCTTTAACAAAAGCATTTGTTTTCAATTTGCATGTGATTGATTTTTTTCAAATTTAATTAAAAACATCTTATTGTTAAATTTAAAAGTTTAGTCCATTCAACCACAATCATGTCACTTTATTTGACTGATTGGAAAAAATAGTGATTGAATGAGATTACCATTCACTAACAAATCTGAAATTTGAAAACTATGTGACTGATAATTTTTATACTTTGCCCTTTCTTTCTAAAACTTGAAAATAAGGTGAAATTAATCCTTGGCTGTTTTTTAGTTTGATAAAGTTTGTAGAAACACTTTCAAAGCTGAGGCAGCAACACAAGCAAGTTTATTTATTTCTTGTTTACATACAGGAAGTCAAAAATCAACAGAAATGTTGGCATGATTTAAATAACAGCTGAGCTGTTCAATAGAAAGTAAACAACTAATAAACAGACAAAGCTCTCTCACATCAAATTAAAAGGGAATCCTAAATGCACTTGATGTTCCTCTTTTTGTTCCACCTTGCACATTTCTCTATCACTGTCAGGGAAACTTATTTCGCTTCACGTAAATTAATTCTCGCTCACCCAACATGATGAAAGAAAATTTTGGCGGGACCTCGACAGATATTTCATTTGATGACAAAGAATGAAAACAAATTCATAAGTCAGGTGCTGTAGCTGAGCAAACTTTTGTTTCCACAAGCCAGTTCAATGACTGATCCTTTTGACTTCTCAAGACAGTAATTTTGTTGTGTAGAACTTGGACAGGACACAGTAAGATTAAAAAGGAAATTAAGGCTTTCTTGACACCCACAAAACAACTGCCCTTTAAACTAATGTTTGCTGTTTAAGGTTTGCATAATCAAGGTTTTACTTTAATCTCGAATTTAGACTGTCTGGTGACCATAGAATTCATTTCTTTCATAGTTTTTAGAAAAAAAAAGAGAAAAGAAAAATTTAACTACTTAAAATACATTGTTTTTTTTCCTGCCAAAGCAACGTGTCAGTTGTAAGTTAAATTTTCAACTTTTTCTGCAGTTTGCGACATATTACTTGCACTGAAACAAACTTTTCATGAAAATCACACACTTTGCCATTTGTCTGCAAAAATAATAAATAAAACGATCAATGGCAACGCTTTCTACAAAGAATGTGATACTGACAATATGTTTGGAGGAAAGACAGACTAGTAACGACAAACGGCAAAGTCTTCGATCGAGCGTTTGTAGTGTTTTTATAAAACGATCTCTTTCCGACTTTCGATCCGAAAATCGGCATAGTGAAATATAAAGAAAAGCAATGCGTTGGATTTAAATGTTGCAATTAAAGAGCTTAACGACTATCAAAACTGCTCGGGGATTTACTTGTGGAACTGTAATACATAAGATAAACATCGGAGAATGAAAATAAACTTACTTGTGTTGTTGAAGGGAGAGAATCCAGTTTGCGCGCGCTTTGACACGACGAAAGTTCAGACAATCGTAAGAAACTGAAATTAACCCATGCAGTTCCAAAATATTAACCGCTTATTAATTGTCCCTTTATATTTTGTTTTCCCGTAGAAATGTTTCACATAAACATTTCAATTAAGAACAATATGAACGGGGTGAGCAATTGTTCCACTTTTTGTGTGAAGAAGTCCTCGGGTAATTTCAAGGCAATTATGTTAATCTTCTGCAGGATGTGAAGCTTAACTACTGTGTTTGAATTATTTTCGAAGATTGTTGCTGAACGGGCTAAAACTTTTGTTGTCACGATAGATTTTGATAAGAGCAATTTAGTGGTTTTCTATCTACAGAGTTATCTTTTCTGTTACAGGCGAATGTTCGGGTGAGTTTCACAATTGAAAAAGACAACCATGTCGATTCCCTAATTCTTGACGCCTTTACAATCGCTAAAAGACGTCAAACCAAGGAAACGCACATCTGATTACACATCGGAGAAAATTACATAAAAACGACCACTATTGTCAAAAGTGCTGAAAGTTTACGGCTAACAAAATGAAAACCACAACACCGAGAGCGCGATTATTTGACGATGAGCGCTCGTTTCGAATCTAGAAGGCAGCTCTTTTTCGACAGGCTTCGATTCGCGATGTCCTACAGTTGGCAAATCAACAAAAGAATTTTAAAACAAGAGAACGTAAACAGTAAAATGTAATCTGAAAGATTATGAAACACGTGTATTGTTGTTTTGTGTAGAATGACTGATCCATTAGTTCTCAAGCGTGCAAGGTTATGGTGTACTACAGTTCGTATCAACCACAAAGGAAATTAACTGAAATTGCTTCGATTAAACGTCACAAACTCGTCCGAAGAAAAGAAAACAACAAACAAAAAGCCACAGCACCCAATTCTAGCGGAATATTTAAGAAATAGAAATGGAAATCAATGCTCTCGTCGATAGCGCAGCAAATTTCTGTTCGTTTCGATGAGCGCGCGCGCTTACGGCCAGCACTTGCGATGTAAAACAGCAATTTCAATCGAAAACTCACTCATGCATTCAGGGGCTTCCTCTTTTAGAACCCCGCATAAGGAGAGCTCTAATAACACAGATGGCGAAAACTTTCAAAGTTCTCCATCCCAGCGAAAGAACTGCATAAAAAACTGCACAAGAAGCGAAGGAAAAAGCTGGCCCCATATCCAGGATAAACGCGCCTGTTGTACTCGAAGGTGTCACTTGAGGCCTTTTTTCACACGTGTTTCTTAAGTCACGGCTCCAGCGACACCGCACAAAAATAAATAGCACCGACGATCCTTTTATACAGTTACGATGTGAATGAAGTGCTCAACTTACCTTAATTCACCATTCACCGCTTGCAATCAAAACTCGCGCTTCAACTAGGGGACTCGTCTTACATGGCATCGATCTACGGAGCTCGTACCCTGCAACAGAGAAGGCTCGTGAATTCACGTCATATTCACGCAAGGAGCTCATAATCGGACGAATCAAACCACCACCCAGCTAAAGCTCACATTTCCGTACCAAGGATGCTATATACAGTGCGTTCAACCTGTAAGAGGAAGGTGGAAAATGCTAAACTGTAATAGGAGAACACCAAACGAACGCAACCAGCTAGAAACTCCCTCATCAATTTTCACGAGGGAAGCTGGTGGGGCTGCAATGTCTTATGGGATGGACGCGGCGGCTCTTCACTTTGAAGTTTACTGAGGCAATTAGCGTAAACCAATCAAGGCTTGTGTTGGTCAATTTTTGGCACTACGATAAGAGCAGCAGGCCTAATTAGTTTAATTACTGTGAATTGGTGACACTCGGAGACAATTGAAAGCATCAAACAAACTAAATTGGCAAGTGATGATGTAAATTTTCCTTTGACTCGAGACTCTTTGTTTTCCGTTCGCTAAACTGAGGCAAATCACCCGTAAAAATCATTGATGAAAGTCTCTTTGCATATGCTTTTTGTTATTTTTTATCAAGATGACTAATGTGGGGTTCTGAGGGGAAAAATTGGTTAAGTCCTTTAAGTGCCGCCTTCTTTGCCCTTCGGCAATATAACAAATACCAGCTTGTATACAAAATCAATTGTCTAACACCCTTAGTGAAAAAAAATTGAAAAGTTGTTAGATGTCCTCTGATTTTGCACGTTCTTCCGCAAGTCACGAAAACGGTGAATGGACTTCTTTAGTTCTTGGATCTATCTAGAAAGAGGTGGAAAAAACGCGGGGTGGACGGTAAAAGGCTTAGAAAACAAGGGTTCAAAAGGTTGATGGCTATCTTTGGCCTTGCGTCGTGTATAAACAAACATTGGCGAGATTGAAGAACCACGTATTAAAGGAAAACACTTCATTCTATTTGAAAGAGCTGTTATCTTAATTTTATCATCAGAAGACAGCGTAATAACCTTTTTGTAGGCTTGCGCGAGCATTTGCCTGCTGGTTGCTGAATCACTTCTTTGAAGTACATCTGCCAGTGAGTTTATTCGATAAATAATTTTCGCCGCTCTTGAACCCAGATGGAGCGAAGTTCTTACTTCGCACTGCTCGCGGGTTCCATTTGAGAGTTTTACCGCCCGCAAGCTTACAGGAAATAGTTGCGTGTTCATTTTTTTCTCCAGACGCTTTGGGAAGCCTGCCAGTCTCTTTCTCTGTGTAAAGTGAATGCCGCTTTGCAGTGATTGGACCGTTCACAAGTGACGGGCAGGTGATCTGCTGGAGATGAAAGCTGCTTCGCGGATTATGAAATCCCGCATTGCCAAACGCTCTTTTGTTATGACTTTTAAAGAAGAGGATTTCCGGTCTGTTACCGCTTAATTATGCTTTCGATTTGGGGCGGAAAAAATGTTGCAAGAACTTTAAAGCTTATTTAACGTATACAGTGCTATATTCTAATCTTATCACTCTACTGGAGTGAATAACTGCTGGGGCGTTCTTCAAAGAGTCTGACAATTATATGAAATATTACGAGTTATTTCCCTAAGTTATTAATGTCATAAAGGAACTCGTATTAATCACCACCTTAATCACAAATATTGAATAACGCGAGCAATTCATAAGACACATTGGAATTATGCTTTAAGTCTTTCCGAAGGTCGAAAAAATACACATTTGAAAAATTGTGTTTACTTTTAATATTTATGTTTTTAACAATTTTCAAAACATGGCATGTTTCCAAATCATGTTTATTGCTAAAAAATGGGACATCTTCTGAAACTGTACGTCTGGACTGAAGAGTGGGGCCTTGCTTTAGTGGTGTTTTCGCAAACAAGTGAAGTTTAGTTACAGCAACAACGAATGCTGGCTAATGTGCCCTAAATAACAACAAATAGAACGACGGATATAATTAATCTGACAAAGCGCCCGCACATAGCTTTGTTAATGTTATTTTTAACCATTCAGTTCTGCTAAGCAACAAGAAAAAAACTTTAAGAAATGAGGCATTCACTTCACTTTAACAATGATAAACGAAAAAGCACTGATCATTTAAATTCTCCGAACTAGTGCTATAACAAAAGCATAAAAACTAGTTAGGAGAGTTTATGGTTTGGCACCATAGCTGGATAAAAATAGTTTATATAAAAATAGTTTTCAGTCTTAGTCGGTCGTTCTCTTATTTAGCGACCTCTGGAGGTTTTTAATGAATGAAATTAGCCTTAAAAACAAATAAGTTCGTTATGAAAAGCTACTTCAGGCAGCAAAGGAACGCTAAACAAAACAAAACTTGACGTAAGAATACTTGACCTCAAGGGTGACCCACCGTCTTTGAAATTTCGACTTATTGCAGAGTTCATGTTAACAACACACTTGCTCACTCGCTTACCGCAGTCTGGCAATCGTGAACGTGAAATCTTCAGCTGTGGCATATTGTATGTAACCGTTTTCACGAAAACTGAATCACCCACCCCGAAAAATCGCACCGTTTTGAAGCAAATATTTTAAATAAACTCCGGTCCATCGTGAAAAAAAAACTACCCTCCCCCTTAAAGTTTAGAATTCTCATTACAGGACGATTTTCAGTTTAACGGCGACACGCGGGGCAACATTAACATTGTTGCGGCAAAGGTGTGTTACACGAGACGACTTTAGGCGGGGGTACACCTGAAGCCCGTTTTTTCACCGCTAAACTTGGGTTTAATGCAAATATCTCGTTCGCGTTTCAAGTAATCCAGAAACTCTATGCTCATTTCACAAAGCTATGTTTCAGTGGCAGATCCAGACCTTCAGCTAAGGAGGGGGCCCGCTTGAGTACGAATGTTGAATTCTGCAAAGTTAATTCCGGCACTTCAAAGAAAATGCGCTGTTTCCGAAAAAATAAAGTGGGGCCCTGGTCCGGTGTGATATAAATTACCTTAAGGCTTGGCTGCGACCTGTGAGATATTTGACGTTCATGTGTTTGTTTTTCCTTTCCGAAGTTCTGTACTGGTCTTTATAAATACTTCCTGCGCATACTCGAGAAAAGATTACTTCAGCAAAAGGCGAGCGTGTCGCTAGTCCAAGCTTCGCGCGCTAGAATCGGAAACATTATTTTTTGGGGGGAGGGGCATGGCTCTGGACCCCTTAAGAGCACGTGCCAGAGGCACGGGGCAATAACTCGCCTTCCACATCATTGGCGTTAAAGGTTACTACAATAGTGTACAACCCCCCTCCCCCTTTCAGAAATTCCTGGATCCTCCCCTGGAGGGTAAGCAAAAATGTTCTTCATAAAAGGGGAGGGTCAGGAGAATTTGAACATTGCCTCCCTCCATTTGCACCAGCCCCCGGGCACCAGCCCTCCCCCTCTAAATAATGACCAGTCACTCATTTTAACTCATTTAAAATGTCACATCACCTGCATGTCTATGTAATTAACGTAAACAACATATATGCAAAGAACATATATGCATGCAAACGGTGTTGTTTAAACTTAAACAGCAAGGGACCGCAAACAACATAACTGCTAACGTAGAATCTAAAAGATATCTAATCAGCCGAATAAATGAAATACAATGACAAACAATGTATTTTGGTCACCCATCCAAGCCCGACAGAGGGCTAATCTGACATGAATCGGTGCTTTTCTTAGGTGATTTTCTTAATACGCGTCATCGGCATGGCAATCACCTTATAGCTATACACTGACGTACTTTCTAGCCGGGCTGGTTCGGTTTTCTGCGGATAACATTCAACCCGGTATTATATGACCCGCGCTAGCCCGGGAGGGACTGGATTTTGCAGCGTTGGATAAGGGGTCCAATTTTTGGTGCGAATTGGCTGTTTGAGCAATTTGGTGCGTTATTTTGTAGTTTCAGGACTTTCAGCTAGCTTTATGGTCTTTTACACATTTGTGTGTTAAATAGAAAAGAATTATCGATAATTCTGCTCTGAAGAGAAATTAAATCGCGAGAAATCGCTGGCCTGGCAAGCCGGCAAAAGCGATTACAAAGAAAAATCTAACGCGTGATTACTTGAACCGGGCTGGGGCCCGTTTTTCGAAAGTCCCGGAAACTTTTCGAGCCCGCAAAGCCATTTTTAAGTTGTCTGTATCTTAAAAACAGAGTAGCGCATAGGCCTGAAACTTTGTATGACGAGAACCTCTGCTCATATTAAAAATATCATGGAATAAAACAGCTCTGTAATCATAAGGTTTGAGGTTTGCGGGTGGGAAAAAATTTTCGGGACCTTCGAGAAACGGCCCCCAGGGGGCCGTTTCTCGAAGGTCCCGGCACTTTTGTTAATCACAACCATGCAGCAGCCCGGTAACAGGGATCCCCTTGTCGCAATGCCGGACTGAGATTTTTCTTTGTAATCGCGCTCGTCGGGCCAGCGCTTTCTCCAGATTTCACTTCGCTTCTGAGCAAAATTGCTCAAACAAACAACCGGCCGGCCACTTAGCGTCAAAATTGAACCTGTCGTTCAGCGCTGAAATAAATCTGGTGGCTTCACTCAGACATCGTCGTGACCAACACCCTAGAAATAAATTATTTTGTGTACAATGAACAACGGAATATTGGTAAAAAAAAATCGCGACAGAAGATAACTTCACGTTATGGTGTTGTAGTAATTCTTCTGATTGCAGCACTGTTCAACTTCAGCTACGGAGCATCATAGGACTAAATGGTAAAATGATTTCTACGATTACAGTGGTCGTAGGCTCGATTCCCAACCCCCTCTCTCGACCCGCAAGTCCCGTATTCGTTCCCTTCGAAAAGGGGACTGGCAAACGAGTCTAAGTATTTGATGCTCTTCAATGTTCAATTTGCAACGGGCCTTCTCAGTAATTCTTCCAGCTGATGCAGATTTTGGTCCCAGAGGAGGAGTGGGTGCCTTTTAAGTGAAATGGTGAAATGAACCAAATTTGGCACTGGAGCTAAACAATGTTAGCTACGGGCCCATTTGAAATTACAGGGAAAAGCTTTTTACCTTGAGGAGGAAGGTGAGCATTTCTTCACAAGGATTAAATGAAGGATAAAAATCTCTACTGAACAAGAAAGATTAATTAAACTTACTTTTTTAGGATAAAATCGAAAACTGACCTTTTATTGAACTAGTCGAGAGAACGTTTTCCCTCTCGTGGTTGGAAATTATTGGCCTGTGGTATGATTTGCTGAGGTAGTCTGAGGTGTGTTAATTATAAGTTACTGATATTACATGGTTATAGAAGTTAGACATAAAATATCTCTAAATTGCTTGAAAACACGCTGTAACGTTGGCAACTGGACAACTCTATGTTATGCTTCATCGAAATTATTTAGTAATTTCGCCTTTATTTATTGCTCAAACGTTCCCCGTTTAAAAACCCATACAAATTCTTATATTAATGCAAATATATATGCTTGGTCTACCTGTGGGTCTACACGCAGCCTGTAGAACGTTTCACGAAACCTGGCTGCGAATAATTGGTAGCATCACTTTACAGGAAAGGGAGGAGAGGGAGGGGGATAAACTTAAAATAACCTTATTATTAACTTTATCTTCAATCTGAAGATTTCAGTTCTAAATATAAAAAGTAAATCAATTTGAGGGATAAGAAATAAATATATAATAATAATAATAATAATAATAATAATAATAATAATAATAATAATAATAATTATAAAATGATAAAAGAATTACATACTCAAGATGAGGATTCTTCACTGGTTAAAGATGTTTGACATAAAGGGCAAAATTTCTAATCCCTAGGTATCTCCTTGTAACGTCCTGTCTCAATGGGTAAAGGGCGAAAAGAAATTCGCATTTTTTTTGTTTGCAAGACAGGGTTCAAGACGAAATTCACTTTTTTAATGCACTATAAAGACTTAGCTTACTGAACAGTTTGTTTGAACAGACAAAAAACACCGGATAGGAGCCGGATAGTCGATCCCGCCCTGACAACACAACGTCATGTAATATAAAAAGTGGAATTCTTCTGTGGCCGTGGGTAAATAAAACGAAAAATTAAAAAAAAATAAAACGACCCTGAACATGAAAAAGAAAACGGAATCAGTGCAATTTCACGAAAAATATGGTCATACTTGATTTTTCATGCTGGGCCGCCGCTGTCCATTTCAATGTCAGTAATATATATTCAGCGCGTCGTTTCATCAACCTCGTACCTAGGGGCTTTTGCGAGATTGACGTTTTTCCAGGGTTTGCAAACTTGCCGAACTCTTTTTTTTTATAAGAATGTTGTTTTTCTGACCCAGGCTGAATATTCTGAATATGTTTATTTTACTGCCGATGTTAGGCTCAAAATATTCTTCTTAGATAATAGCTAATGTCATTTCCGTTTTAGAATGCATTGGGGTATCAATTACAAGCGTTCAGAGTGTTTGGTGTCTAGATAAAATAAATAAAAATAAATCACTTTATTTAAGTGTCAATGTATTGTATGTAGATCTGTGTACCATCTGAAAACCATACATATGTATTACATGTACACCGTTCATCGAGTTATCATAAGTGTGGAACATTTGGCTAGTGTAGGTTTTTATCGTTTTATTGGCTAGTTTTGCCGTTTAGAGAAAGGAAGAATTCTGTACGGTTTAAAAACATATTATTGTATTGTATTAACAAATTTTCAACACACAATACAAAACTATATTCTTTTCAAAATCTCAGCCGCTCAGGCAAATTTCAGTTTCGATATTCTTATAAAATATATTCTTACTAAAACTAGGCTCTGTTAAGCCTCACGTTTTCTTTTGCCCGCGAACGGCAGAAAAAAAAAACTTTGCCATCTGCCGTTTGCCGCTTATACGTCAAAAAGAGCAGTTTTGTGTTTGGTATTTTATTTTCTATTTTTCTGATGGATTTATTCAATAATCAGAGAACAAGTGAACAGAATCAGCAGCATTCTGGCGTTTGGGGCTTAATCTCTCAATTCTCGCCTACGAAATCCTGCTCTCTTTCCTTTTGTGCACCAGGGCAGAAGTGTCACTTTCTTGAATTCTTTTCTGTAAGTTTTCTTTCCGCCATTACCAACAGGCATTCCACAAAAAATTGGGTCATGTGTTCGGCGCACTAAGACTTACTGGACCCCTTAATCCATTTCAGACCAAAAAAATGCGGAAGTCGATAAGTCGAAGTTGAAGAAGCAGTCAGAAAGAAAATAAAAGGAAATGAAAAGTTTGCTACATGGAGTCTGTGACGTCATAAAATAATAAACTCAAAATTGCGAGGTTTTCTGAATTTTTATCTACACTAGGTTGAAGATGATCTAGAACAGCATTTTGAATTTCCGAATATTAATCTTGCGTGACACGAAGATAGTGGCTGCGACAAAGCCGTACTGGGTATACAAGGTCTCCTTTTACGGTTTTCAGCACTTTAAGCATTTTAAGTCTTAGGAAATGTGTTTATGCGCATATATACGAACTAAAAGTTTATGCGCATTTAATATAAAATCTTCGTTCACTGTCCAAAATCCACGCACGCAATTGGTTAAAATCGAGCACGTGATTTTACTTTACCTGACGTCAGCAAACTCGGACAGTGCGTTATTCAACCTCGTTCCCAGGGTCCTCACCCTGGGAACGAGGTTGTGCGTTATTGGCAATAACGCATAAAAATCGTGCATTATTGACAATGGCTGACTTTATACGAACGTCTTCAGCTTATGAACAATTTCGTGAAAGATTTTAAGCCTCATTTATATTGAATTATGTAAAGCTTTTTGTGATTTCGATATTCTTAAACTACGCCAGTATAATTTTGTACTACTTAGATACAACCGAATTCTTATTTATTAAAATTCTTGATCAAAGTTCGCGAAATTGTGTATTGCGTGCAGTGTACTCAGATCGTATATTAAAAAGGTTAGAGGCTGTTAGTTCGTGTTTTGTTTACAAATACACGCACTTGCTGACCGCACAATGAACTCGAAATTTTCAATACTGCACTCGGCTACGCCTCGTACAGTATTGAAAATTTCTTGTTCATTGTGCGGCCAGCGCGTGCGTGTATTTGTAAACAAAACACTCGCAACAGTCTCTAACCCATAAATATACGAACTAAAAGTGTAAAGAATTCCACAAAAGATTTAAAATGCCGTTTTCCGTTTTCAAATAACTGTATTAGTTCCGGAGATATTTGAGCTTTAATCAAAGGCCTCTTTGAGGCTACGACTATTTTGCATGATGAAGTACATGCTCGGGGGTGGAAGCGGAATCATTGGACATTGGATATTCATGATTCCTGTCTTGTTTTACCTCAATGATTTCTGATTCATTTAAAAATTTCATTCGATATTCATGATTCATTTGTCATTGTTTTCATCCAGTTTTGAAAATAACTTCACTGTATGTAACAGGCCTAATCACAGTCAAGTTGATAGGTAAGTGATGAAGATTTGAAAAGCGTTATCAGTGTTTTCCTGTAGGGGGGTCTGGGGGCATGCTCCCCCAGAAAATTTTGAAAATTAGACGCTCGGAAATGCTATTTTCGGCCATTTTTGTGATATAACTGTTAAGAAGTTTTGTAGTTTGTGTTCTATATTCACACGCCTACAATATCGATGGAAGCATGTTCATTTGTTATTCATGATTCTTTTAACCATCTCTCGTTATTCATGATTCCCAAGTTTTAAACACAAAGATTCATGATTCCTACCAATTTTACCGCTATGATTCATGATTCATGATTCCGCTTCCACCCCCGATACATGCATCAGTATAAGCGAATCAAAAAAGAAAATAAATACACTTCCTGTTTGTGGTGATGTTTTTGCGAATCATGAATTGTGTGACAATGAAATGAATACGGCTACAGGAAAGTATCCTGCAAGCAGGCTCTCTTTGGGGGCAACGCGCGAGTGGCGAAGCCGCGAGTTACTCAGTGGCTCTCTACTCGCGGCCGTTCGCACGCTGCTATCAAACTTGCGGCCTCCAAAGAGAGCCTGCTCGCAGGCTAACAGGTAAGGCAAGGTCAACTTCAGCTTGATGACGTAGGTGTTTTTGATCTTCTATAGCCGCAAGGTTTGCGCAAGTATAAACCCGTATAAATATGTACTTTTAGGACACAGCATTTCAAGTTCTGCTATCCCTTGTTGTTCTCGGCAAATTACCCCCATCGGGGTATAGGACAAAGGAAAGATGAAGATCCCCTTTTGTTTGTCAGTTAACAAAGTCGAGAAAATAGTGTTCGAGTGTTAACTGCCTTAACTGTGAATAATCAACATTTCGGCGAAGATTCACATTATTCGCCACGAAGGCCATTAATAGAACCAATAAACTGTAAAGTTCTGGTCGATTTTCGTACTGTTTAACTGCTTTTTTATTTTATTAATTTAACAATTTAAGGATACGAAGAAATCAACACTCGAGGTAAATTAAATTCCTTTGAATTTAGTCACGACGCTTTTCGAAACGTACGGACAAAATGCAAACTTTGTAGTAACTGAATATGTCAACCCCATTTACGAACAAATGATAAAACAATTAATTAGTTATCGATCAAATCTAGAGCAAATATATGCCTCTGTACTATCCCCCAAATATATCAGCAGAACACAATAGTGCGGCTTCGGAGCAAAATGTTACGTAGCAGGGGAGGCACAGGAAGATGCGTTAAATCCAAATTTAATGCATAAATTAATAGTTTAACAGGAAATGTGTAAAATATGTAAATTAGGCGACTGATGACGTCATTTACTCAACTCAGTTTTAAGTCATGCGAATAGAGTTATCTTGGGCAATTTGCTGCAGAGACCAATGAAACTTGAAAGAATAATAGTTCTACAGGCGACACACTTCCAGTTACAATAAAATTATGTTACCATGGCATCCCACTCTTTCCCAGTCCCCACCAATCTGTTTTCAATATTTTAGTAATTTTCAGCTTGGAAAAATGAAACCAGGCCAAGGCATCTGCCAAGCCCATTTATATCTTTGCCAGATCATGTTGATGAGGCATAATTGAGAAAAAGCTTTTAGCATCGGGGGGTCTGAAACCCAGTAAGTTGCCATGGTAACAAAATTCCTAAGCTCATATTGTGGAACACAAATGGTAGGGTATTACTACAAAGAATCAAACATTTCTGATGCAATTTGGCTGAGATATCTTTTTCTTCATATTTGATCAAAATTTGGTTGAGTCGATGACGTGGAACATTTCAGCTAATCTGCATATTTTAAAAACTTGAATTTCTCTGGAAGAGATTTTAAAAAAAGTATAAAAGGCATTTTTCTTGTCATACAGGCTAGTTGTTCTTGTTTAAAATTGGCTTAGAAAGGAAAGGTGCGAATTTGATCATACTAGCATTTAAAGAGCGGACGGGCGGGGTTAGAAGTTGGATGGGCGACTGGGAACATCGAAGAGTAAAGAATATATGCTCCCCGATTGGTTAATCGCTCGGCTAGAACTTATTCTCTCCTGGTAGGAACGTGACGCATCCTAGGAATGAAACACTGGGCCCGACGGCAGGGTTTAGATGAGTTTTGTGAGTGTTGAATTATTAATAAGCTGCCTTTCAATTTCCCTTTCATCATGGTAACGCAGGAATTTAGAGATACTTTAATCGCTGCTCTACAAGAAAAAAAAGTGCATAAGCGTAAAAGTGCATAAGCGATGAAATATCTTGAAAATATCTCATCTTCGTTATTGTGGAACTGCAGAAAGGAGATTACAAAAAATGATTATTTGAGTGTGTGATAAACAATGCGTCTCTGGTACCCGCTACTGGCTTGGATTTTATATTCTGTGTTTTGCTGTGAAGCTCACAACAAAGGTTAGTTAAGACTAAACTTCCCATACTTACATTTTTATTGAATTTGAGTTTTAAATAATGAAACTGGTCAGTACCATTGAGGTATACGGTAAGAGCTTCAATCAATGTCTTGTCGTGTCTCACCGGTTTAGAGGTGATGTTACACGGGACGGGTTTTAACATACCGTTGCCGCTACAATGTTGCGTTAAAAATTTTCTTGTGAAGCATAGCTAAATAGCCGCTAAAAATCGTCATTAAAAATCATAGGATAACATTAAAATTAATCTTATCTTAAAGTTTTACTTTGAAACCAGTAATGTCAGTAATGGTTGTTTGGTCGAGGATATTTTTGACGAACTTTCTGCAATAGCTTGAGTGAAAGTTAGCGAATACTGCACACCAAGGATTTCGATTTTTTTCTATTTTTAAGTGGACATTACTTATATATTTAATTTTATGATTTGTGTTGTGCTAAAATAAACTATCAAATTGCTGAACAGTACAAAATCTTTGTAGTTACATTAATTAATTTGTGCTGCATACAAATTAAATGAACAGTCAGTTGCTGAGCGGAAGCTGGTGCTTACATCCAATTTCTGTAGCTTATTCAAACAGGCATAAAGCGGCTGGGAGTATTGCTAATACATTGATAGGATGCTTGTCCATCACAGGCTATCCTTAAGTATTTGTTCAGGGTATCGTAACAATTCTCTAGTACCTATTTTTACTGCTGTAGACGAGCACTGAAAGAATTGTGAATTGTGTTCTTGAGTGTTTACTCAAGACACAGCGGACTTGAGAACCAAAATGCACTCGTCGTTATTCCACCGGTATTACAACGTTTCTTACAGAGCACGAGGTGCACTAAAGGTGCATCGATTTTAAAATAAAAATAAAAATACATTCAAAGTGGGCCTAAAATAACGAGTCGCTGTAATTTGTTAATGTTATCACTGTTGTATTTACAGGATCAACTAGCAAGGGACCCGAGGAATCTCTACTGAAGTTCTTCAAGTTAAATGATGAAAACCGCGTTTCAGAAAACGAAACATTTAACATTTCAAGCAAGAACGAAAGTTTGCACTCTTCAGGGAAATGTGAGCATCTAGTGACGAAACTCTGCACCCAGAAAAACGAAAGTAAAAGCAACACTGTCAAGAAATCGTTTCAACCTCACGACTATGACGACGACGATGACGACGACGACGACGAAGATTACGATGATTACAATGAAACTCCCGACGAAGAGGAGTTTCCGGGGGAGACCGAGGCGGGCTCTTATCGATCTTTCGACGATTCACCATCGAGTGCACCTCGGGATCACGAGCGGTTTTACGATGACGAATCGGAACATTACGATCGTGACTCATGGCAAGGACATGACTTTGATGATGAAGACTATCGGCCACTTGAAAGGCCTGGGTACGAGCACGATATGGATGATTGGGATTGGGACTTACCAAGAAGGGATCATGGAAGACACGCATTTACAAGTACTGCTATCTTTAATCTACAAAACGATTTTGCAACAATTTTTAAGAAAGAAATTAATATGTATTTTCGCTGGTTTTACATTCGTTGCAGAAATTCCAATGACATGCTAAACAACCAGTAAAAAAATGAGTTTGCACCACTTCCCCGCGCTTACCATTAGAAACATATTTTTTCGCGTATTCTCCGGCTAAGGGACGGACCATTATTTTTCTGGAGGGGGGTATGAAAAATTTTGGAAAAAAATGTTTGCAGATCCGAGAAAAACAAAATCAATTGCTTGCAAAGACGATACGTGTAAAAAAATTAGTTTGCATTTCGAAAACAAAATGTTTGCAGAGGTGCCTAACTTAAAAAAAAAAGTTTGCATAACCCCCCTCCAGGAAAATAATGGTCCGTCCCTCGTCCCTAAATGTTTCCTTTTTCGCGCCGTGCCATCGGTAACATGTTCCCGCTTTTTGCTTCAAGACTTGCTTGGTTTATTGCACTACTAATCTAATCTCCTGATGATTGGCAATTTCTTATTACTCTCATCTCTTGTTCTTATACAAACTCGAAAATGTTAATGGAGCACTGGTATCAACTTCCACTTGCTGTTGCCTTGCAGGTAGCGAAAGATGGAGATCACATGATCTTCCACAAGACGATGACTCCGAACCAGGTTATTCTTTTCAATACCGCCATCACTTAAGACATGCACACCATCACCGTCATCACTATCGGCCTCAAGCACATGCCAGCTACAGAACATTTGGCCAAGCCACGCCTTCTTGGCTTACGTACCCTCAGGGGTACCCACGAGGCAACCCCTACCCTGCCCCTGCTCCGTATATTTCCAATCCAGTGAGCACGACGAGTTGGTCAAGTCCCGGTACTTACCAACCAAGATGGCAGCCTCAGTATTACTCTCTCCCGACAACTGCGCCGAATTTATTTAACCCTCAGCTGGCAGGACCTAGCAGATTAAACCCATACCAACAGAAAATATTCAGCTACCCACAGCGGGAGTCCAATTCATTTTTTATTCCACCATACCGCGTTTCATCTCCATCATACTTGCAAGCTACAACGCGTAATCTGGTGGACTTAGCTTCTCCGAACCCCGGCATAGCAGCGACACTCCCTCGGCTATCTCACCATATCTATCATTACCCGCGGGTATTTTCCCACCCCAGACATTTAATCGGTCCGTTTCGCAGACCGTTTCCAAGACATCGGGAGTTTCCTGACGCCGTACTTAACAGTCTAAGAGATTTAAACCTTCACTAGCATGAGGGCTTTAGCAAATCTGAACTAGAGTTCGTAAACGAAACTTTGCATAACATTCAAATCTAATAAAAAATATCGGCAGCACAGGAATAGAGCTATGATTTTCCAAGGATCGATCTCTTTTGCTGCAAGGACAAACCCCTTTGCGATTTATCAATATTTCTTATCAGTTTACAGCTCTTTCGAGAAACGTTGTCGGAAGAAAGCACAAAACTGCACAAGCCAATCCTTAAAGGTAGCATGGGTAGACGTCTTGAGCAACTGCACGTGTTGAATACTAATTAGATATAACAACAAAATAAGCGCGAATTTCAGGTTTTCTTTCTTTTCAGACATGTAGAAACAAGGTTCGTTTAGACCCTCTGAAGTTTAGAATAATTTTTCCTCACTCAAATACATGCGACAGTAAAAGTAAAGCTACAGATATAGGCCTCCTGAGAGGAAAAACAAATTCTCCACGTGCAAAAATACAAACTTGTAAATTTCCTCTAGGCCAATATGCAAAACTCCAGTGAATACCCAGACCACCTTTCGGTCTTGTCGCGTGCACTTTGATGGGTTTTTTTCGACAACCTTTCTCGAAATAGCTGTATACAGAAACATTACAAATCAGTCAACAAGAATTCTTCATGAGATCAAAAGATATTGTATGGAAAACCATTCTCTTTGATCATGTTCTCTTGCTCTAACTCACTAGAGCAAAACGACAAGGTCTGTCGTCAAAAGTTTAGTAGCTAGACGGAGACGTTTTTAACCACAGGACGGCAAGCTGACTTGAGGCTTGTTGTCAGTGCTGTGGGCCTCAAGATGGGCAGAGTGGTCGCTGAAAGCAACTGCGCATGTGCTGGATTGATCATTTTGACATCCGCTGAGCATGATATAGACGCAAGCCGCTGGATTGGCCGCGTGGGCTGAACTGTAGGGCTTGAGACTGGTAACGAAGCCAGAGGATTTGGTTGTGGAAGTGGGCGCAACAAAGGTGTAGGGACAGCGGTCATCCGGAGAAATCCTGTTGAGCTTGTCGGAAATGCTGGTGGTGGAGATGAAGCGTCACTTATGTGACATTCTGAAAAGCAAGATATGAAAATCAGAAATCGGGATAAATCTCTAGTGAGTAAAAAAGATGCCGCAATCGAGTCAGTGGTAGAGCCTGTAACCAGAGTTTTCAGGAGAGGAGAGGTCTTAGGATTTAGGGCACGTGTTAATTATAAACTCCTTAAACAAGCTAGTGAAGCACTGTTTTACTGATATTCCGCTTTTCCAATCCCAAACTCCATCGACGCATCAATTCTTCTTGATTCGCATATATTTCAGTTGCGGTTAGTTCTGGAAAGGATATATTTTAAATTACTAACCTTAGCAACCCGTTCTTTTAAAAAAAAACTCTCTTCATATTTCAAGCTTTTTGTTGCGTTTGTAGCGCTTGATTGTCTTCATTTTATTTAACAACTTCATGTTGATAATTTCCTTAGTGCGTTCACTTGCTTGCTGACGCAGAAAAACAGTTTCCTAAGAAACTGGTCCCCTGATCTATTTCTAATGAGCGGAGTCTTTCCACCAATCAGGTTAGTCGTTATATATCAACTTAAAACAAAACGCCAGTTAAATCTTTTGACTATTTTCACCTTAGCAACGTTTCGCTTATTTTTTTCAGTAAAAATGTTTACTTACTGACTAAAAGACATCCAGGGTAGCATAACACGCTCAGGGATATAAAAATAAAAACATTAAACTTTAGTCCCATTCCACGTGCTTCAACAGGAACCAGTTCAGGGTGGCAAAGTTTAAAAGGGTACTGTGAAGGAAAATAATAATAATATATTAAACAAAAGAAAATAAGTTCTTTATGATGATTTGTGATTAAAGCGAGTCTGCCGGTTGTAAAGCTTTCTTGGCTATAAATGAAATAAACCCTTCTAATTCACAATAGTTTTAACGGCAATCACTCCACTGAAAAAAAAAAACAACAACGAATGATTGTAAATCATATGAAATTAATTGCACTCACCTCTTTTGTTGAGTCAACTCATCCACATTTCCCGTCTGCTTCTTATTCACCCTTTTCTTCCAACCGCGTTTTGACGTGACAATGGAAAATTGTTGTCTGAGAAGTTACAAGCTTGGCTCGCTAAGCTTATAGGGAAGGCTGTCCCATCTTCCTATACGCGCATATCTGTAGATCTCTGCATGCACGCTCCCAAAACATAACATAAGAATTAAAGAGTCGCTAATACAAAGCTAATGTCATCGAGTGAAAATTAAATTAAAATAAAGTAATCCCGCAGTGAGTAACAATAAAATTTCATGCCCTTCAAGAAATCTCCTAAGGCAGCAATTCCCTGAATGATCGACTGAGTACCTTATTGTTACTTATTTTCGCGATTTTGAAAAAGAAAATCGCGAAATTAAAGACCCACGAAAAGTTTACGCGGAATTTAGGTACCCTGCTATATAATTCTTTAATCAAGTTTATGTCAGTTTGCTACATAATTATCTTGTCCACGTTGTATATTCTCTTCGCAGAATCAATATCATCTTCTTGCTGCAGTTCTAAGACATCGTAGTCGTCAGTTTCATTTTGTTATATAGCTTTGTTCACTGTCCCTATTATTTATGCAATACTATCTATGTAAATGGCAATGCAAAAAGAATTGTTGTTATTGTTGCTATCCAAATCTTGAAGCTTTAAGGGTGAACGCCACATAAATAACCGTTTTGATAACAATGGTGCGTGTCAATGCCAAATTCCCTCTGTGAGGCTTTGCCAAGTCTGGGATGCATTGGTTTTGCTTATCCATGATTTCCTGAAGGCGCGTCTCAGAGGGGATTCGTGTGCTTGACCCCGGAAGTAAGACACAAGAAAATGCTGAAAAGTAAAACCTCGTTACTCTAGAAAATACCGAAAACGTCACAACAAACAAACAATAGCTCTGCTTACTGTAGGTTTAAAATCTTGGTACATTTCCTAGCCGTTCTCTGAGAAACGACAAAATGAAATGACCAAACTCTGCGACTTTTGGACAACATGAACCACGACAGCACATTTTTCGTTTTCTATTTGGACTCTCTATTTGGGGTTGAACGCTCTCTTTACATATTCAACTGGAGCTAGTTCTAAACTGATAGATACACTGAATACATCTGGATAATTTCGAGATTCTGGCGGGAATAAAATATAAAATTAATTCATTTTTTCACTAGGTGTTGACCTCGGCGTCGCCGTTGTCATTGCTTAAGCGACCACCTCTCGACTTTAACGGCCAGTTGATTCTGTTCCATGCAGGGTGATCGTTGTAGCCTACTAGACTCAGTTGTAGTCGAAGCAAAAGCGGTCACAAGATGAAAATGCGTCAAGATGAGCTTTATTCCTTCAGTGTGTACCGTCGGCTCAACGATTCAGTGTGTCTGATACGCCCCCCCCCCCCCCCTCCCCCTCGTATTTACTCAAGACACATCAAGCTTAGGATAATGTTTGTCCTCGGTGTCAAAAGAGCAAATCTGATGAAAAGTTCTTATCGTAATCTCGTATCCAGGGCCTGGACTAAACTGAGCCAGGATGTTAACAGACTCGTAATTGAGGTGATAGAAGACTGGATACGAAAGTGGAGACAAAGTGGATATTTTTTTAGGCGCTCTCTCAGCCTAGACTACGAGCTCAGCAGCCCCTGTTTTTTCGCAGTCCGTCGAGCGTGAAGCGAAAAAAAAAATGACCGCCCCAATTTTCGCGCGGTCATTTTTTTTTTTCGCTTCACGCTCGACGGACTGCGAAATAATAGGGGCTGTTCGTAGTCTAACCTCAGCCCAGAAAACGTAGGCCGTGTTCACACTTAGTGCCCTAGCCTCCGAGATCGGATTGTAACTGCGTGGGAGGCTATTAGTGCCCGAGCACTGGCAAAAAAAAAGCGTCGTGTTCATACACAGAAAATCGAAGTGTCCAAGTACCCTACCCTCAGGGGGATGGCACTGTGCCCGAATAGTATGTTCACAGTAGTGCCCAGCGAGAATCGTACTCGGGCACTGTGCCCGGCTGGCACCAAGGGTGAACTCAGCCTACAAAATAAACACATTTAATAGCGACTGGGTTTAGAATTCTCACAACTTTACTCACGATCATCATTTCAGCGTTTGCCACGTACACAACCTGATCCAACCTCCAGTCTTCCGTTTGGAAATTTATCAAAAAAGTTATCGGTAGCAATCAAGCGATCGAGGATATCCTCCCTTGTGGCCACTGAGTCATCAGTGAGAATATGGTCTGGTCAGTCAGCCATAGCGAGGGGCTCCGTGTAAATGACAGAAGATTCGGTTGGTGAATTTAAATACCACTCTGGCCATAATCCATGATTGTTAATCAAAATTAATCATTATGTCATGGATAACAATCATTCATCCTGACAAGTGGCCAAAAAGATCAAAGCAAAGCGCTTATCACTGAATCTTTTGGCCACATGTGCACATGGTCCATCTGATAGAAATACATGGATCAGATTTCACGCTAAATTGAACTGACTATTTTTAAAATTGGTATTTTAAAACACGAAAATAATTCATGTGTTTATAAAATTTATCTTTTATCACTCCAAAACAAGCATTTTATAATATTGCGATGGAAGCAACTTGATTACGGACAAGACAAGAAACTCGGGAAAGGTAGTAAAAAAATTAAAGGAAACCCGATCAGAATGAATTTTTAAAAATATGAAATAAACAAAATAAAAATTAAACAGCTGAGCGAGTGAAGATTGTGCTGTAAACTCAGTAAACTGGAATTGCTGTATAAAGTGTGCAATCCGTAAGACCCGATTCCGGCAGTTCCAACAGCGGGAAAAAAGAACTTCGATCAAAACCACATCTAACCATTGCTTATCCAGTGTTAAGTCGACTAAAATAGGGTCAACAAAACGGAAATCGTTATCGCTGAGCCTGAGAAGGGCGTGCATATTAAATCGTCTTTCGTCCCTAATTCCGGCATCCCATAGAAAACTGACGCGTTTCATCAAAACAAAATGCAAATGTTTTTCATCCAAACAAAGGGCAGTAGCTTTGAGTTTATTTGGAAACTGAAACATTTCTCTAATTCGAATAAAATCATTTGATTATAAATAATGTTTGCTAATTTAAGAAATATTTTTATAAAATGAAAATGATGTGAACCCGTGACGGAATTCGTGGACGTGAGCTTGAAGGTTTATGCCACTTCCGTTTAGCTGTAAGCACTTTCGAGTGATTCGAGTTCCTGTTGTTAGTCGTGTTTACATCTGCAGCTTGCTTAACCATCTCGTGTTCGGGAAAAGGAACAATTGACTGATTTTTCTGTGGTTTGTTTACACGTACATTTTAGCATCGATTAGCAATAGTAGACAATAAGTCTCGGCCAACCAAAGCCGATTTTGTTCAGTTCTACCCCCTGCAGACTGCATGCCTCGCTCTTGTGCAGCCTGAATCAAAACTTCCATCGGTGTGTTGAGTCGCTAGTCATGGCGCCCTGTGAAAGATTTTGCTGTTTTATTTTGCTCATTGCATTATTAGCAACGTTTGGCAGTTGCTTTCGCCCATTTATAGTCCCAAAGAATCTGTTTGTGCAAGGCACGTCGCCCTTTACCTTACCAGAGGGAGCACGTATTATTCGGCGGGAAGCTCACGAACAAGACCTAAAGAGCAGCCCGCAAGAACTCGTGGAAGACCTTCATGGTCGTGTTCGTCGATCAGTAACAGGCTCCCAACCAGAAAAGTCTAACGTGAGTTTTTAGCCAAAGTTTGTAATTCTGTGTGCGTTACGTAGCTCACGAGCTTACAGCGTGATAAACTGAGCTTGTTGAATCCAATGATGAAATCTACGGCTTATGTAATCCTTAATTGATATTTTTTTATTAATATTTTTTCTTCCAGTACTCTCTTGCAACCTACGACACCTATTTCATGTACTGGCCTCGGAACAGTGACACTGAAAATAACGTGTTCTTGCTAGGCAAAAACATCAAGCCGGGACACGATAAATCGTCCAGCACGGTTTTTGTGTCGAGAAACTACGGAAAGAATTTTACCAGTCTAAACTTTACACTGATTGATCACATTTATAGTGGAAAAGCTGATCCTAACCTGGTAAGGCAGGATTATAATTCATTCTACTTTGATATCTTGTGTTTTGTTCTTGCTATGATAGTGTCGTTATATAACTTGTTGTGGTTGTACCACGTGTATGCGCGAAAACAACGTCAACATCATATTTGCAAGTTACTGATAATTAATGGCGCTAAAGCACACTTTGCACTCTTCCATTTCGCTTGTTCTTCTGTTCTTGGTGACGTTTTTCCTTTCGTGACAATAAAGTATCCGTCTGTTTGGTACATGTCGAGAGAGACTAAGGAATAATTTGTAGTAGAAAGTCGAATATTCCTCTTGAGTGTCGCATACACAAGCTTACACGATACACTGAATTGACGGTGCGCTGCCGAATAAGTTGTCAGCTCGCGTAGATCATAACCTTTTTTACTCATTTACGTTCAAATGTGATTAGATTCGATGTCTTGCTGTGTGTGATGATAAGTTTTATTGGGGGTTAATGTGGAACTGTTTTACCAAATGATTTATGCATATTTATTTCGTCAATAAAACACTATATAATGCTTCAGACAATTAATTGTACCATTTGAACTGATGTACACAACTCGTAGAGAATTTGCTCGCATGCAAAACAACTTCAGCGTTTTTATTCCGTCTTAAAAGAAATGGGAGCATGTTGAAGAATTTCTTGTCAATGGGTAAGGCGTTGGTGTCTAAAACCACAATTCTTTCGTACGATAAGTGTTTATATGCACGCATCTCGTGATGCGGAATTTGTGCATATATATTATTGTATAGTGGTAAGGTGAACCAGGCCAACTGAAACAGCCAGACCAACCTTCAACGTCTCATTGTAGTGGATACCTTTTCCAATTATCTTTCTAGGTGGATTTACAGAAACAAATAAATCTTAAATCACAATTTTCCAGACATGTAGTTTCCTGTAATTAAAATATTTGAATTGAATTTATAGTGGCGGTGTATCATAATTTTGCATTAGAACATTCTTGCTTGTTTGCTCGCAATTTCTTTTGAAAATATTATAGTTGTGCTTCTAATCAGGGTATGAAAAGGGGGAATCCTATAATATCTATCTGTACTTTAAATTGTCTGACATAAAATTTGAATGATTAACATGATTTCAACTACTTTATATAAACAATAGCCTCCATTTGGCGCGAAAATATGCATGGATATTTGTCCGCGGACATTATCTGTTCCGAGAAGCGAACAGTTTTCCGAGAGCGAAGCTCGAGGAAAACTGTGAGCTTCGAGGAACAGATAATGTCCAAGGGCAAATATCTGTGCATATTTTTGAAGCCAAATGGAGGCTATTGTGTTTATTATCCTTCAAATATTTTTTTTACAAGGCCGCGTTTTGGGAGCCCTTTTCTCAAAGCTTTTTAAACGCCAAAGAAATTCTGTCAGCGCTCAAAATATTATTAGTCTGTTCAAAGTGTTTAGTTTTATTCATTTTAACAATTTACTCGGGATACAAGCTAAACGTGCGAACGTAAATCGCAAAGTTCGAAAACTGGGGAATATCACTTGGGGAATATCATCTGATATTCCCCAGTTTTGGCTGCATCACATGATGTGTTTATACCAATCGCGCGCGCGAAAAATATTTGATGGATTATAAAAAGAAATATGCCCCAGGCAAGCCACGCATTTAATCGTTCAAAGACCAATAGTGATGAGAATTTATTATATGGCTACAATAGTACGCGCGCTCTGATTGGCTGATGAGTGGGCAAGATTTTCTTGTAATGACCGGGCATTATGAAAATTTCTTGCCATAGCTTTTTATAACTTTTTTTAAAAGGGTCAAACACTTGTAAACACAGGCCAGTTTGTTTTGTGAAAATTAAAGTGGTTAAATTTGCCCTAGATCTTGGCGTAAATAAGACAAAAATTGCCTCATTGTCGAAGAAACCGTTTCTTCTGGTTTGGATCGCATGACCTCGAATGACCTCTTGCACGCGCAAGCGGATATTGAAAAACGTTTCTCTTTTTCAACGCTAAAAAGGCCATATAATAAATAACTTATTAACCTCGTCCGTTCGGTCATTACAGGGAAATCTCAGACCTCGGCCTTGATGTATTGACCTCGCTATCGCTCAGTCAATACATCAAGGCCTCGGTCTGAGATTTCCCTGTAATGACCTCACTCTCGGTTAATAAGTAGTATTTAATTTCTCAGTACATTTGCAATATATTATCAACTATACATGTCAGAAGAAATATGGAAATGATCAGGAAAGGGAACTTTACATGTAACTTGATTTTTGTGCAAATTCTCCTAATTATTAGATATACTATTTTTTGAGATCAGAAAGGATTAGTTGTACAGTGGCAATAAATGGAGCTTCAAAGAACTGCAAGATATGAAGGTTTTCTGTCTCTGCTGGCCAGAGTTTTGTAAAGTTTGCTGTCTTTGTTAATTCCTATTGAAGAATTCACTATAATCGTTTGTTGTTACTAATTGATATTCCCGGTGGCCTTTCCTATTGTTACTATTTTGCTCTCTCATGGTGTATTGTCTAGAATGATTAACAACTCTTGAATTTTTTTTTCAAATGCAATAAATTATGATAAAAAGAAAATTCATTCAAATGCTAGTATTTATGTAGTTAATGTGATAGACATAGTTCTCAAAAGAGTTATACTTTTCCAAAAATTAGTGTATGAACAACTGTTATAACTATTTGTTGCTGAACATCAGCATTCTAATTTTCTGAAAGCTGAAATTATTATTTGAAAACTGTACTTCAATACTCATAATAAATTATTCACTTACTGCTGAAAACTTGAACTGTCGAAAGCCCCATGAATGCAATGAATAATGAACAATTGATTCACATTGATTGTTGGTGAATTGGAGCAGAACATTTCTCATATGCAAAAGCCCCATGAATGCAATGAATAATGAACAATTGATTCACATTGATTGTTGGTGAATTGGAGCAGAACATTTCTCATATGCAAAATATGTACATATCTCACAAGCAGGAGTTGTGATGTAAAAAAAAAAAAATTTCAAGGTGGATTTCACTCTCCAACTACCTTTTGGGGTATGGTGACTACCACACTAACTTCACAGCGTACACTGTGACTGCGATGTGTTACTCTAGAATATATTCATACCCCTCCTTCAGAGATTTTTGGTTTGAACCCAGTTTTGCATTATTCTTTTATTTTAAAATCCTGGCTTTTGGCCTTTCCTCCCCCCTTTCTCTTTAGAATTTCGCATAGCCTTCCAGAGGGGGGCATTGGGACCTAGTAGACACCGCAAAACCGCAAAAAAAAATCATCCAAAACCGTAAAACTGTAATAAATTTCGATCAAAATCGCACACAAAATCCCAAACTTTAAACCATTACATTTGACGATTTCTGGAGAAAAAGGTTTACAGCGGATTCAGGTTGAGTGTTTAACGCCTCAGTTGTCGCGTTCATTGTAATGGCTGAAGTGATTGCGTTGCGAGGCAAAATGACAGACGTTGCTATGTAGGAATGACAACATTCTGTCTGGGAAAAACCACGTTGTGATTTTCCCAGGCAGAACGTTGGCATTCCTGCCTAGCAACGTCTGTCATTTTGCCTCGCAACGCAAATCAATTCAACCGTTACAACGAACGTGACAACTGAGACCGTTAAACACTCAACCTGAATCTGCTGTAAGACATTTGTTTTCTTTTTTGATCAGTAAAGAGCGACGCACTTGCGTTTTGCACATAAAGCCATCAAGAGGTTTATTTTAACGCCTGATCGCAGTCAACAGTGTCTTGGGACGTGGTTGGAGCGCATAATTAATTGAGGTCATATTGCAACAGAGAAATCGGAAACCAAATGGGAAAACTGAAAACCACAAGGATTGCCAAATCTGAAAAAACGCTAGTTTATTTGCCGAAAACCGAAAACCAAATGCAATTAAAAGGAAAACCCGCAAACCGCAAAAGACGCCAAAACCAAAAAACCGCAGTTTTTTGGTGCGAAACCGAAAAACTGATCTAAAAAATGGCCAAAACCGCAAAACCGAAAATCCCAACGCCCCCCTCCATCCATGGGATCTGAATGTTTTTTTTTCCTGGCCATATTAGGCTTCAAGCCAGATGGGCATCCCCGTGTCCCATGGATGCTCACTTTTAAGAGAAGATTAACATGAATTGCTGTATTGAGAGCATTGACCCTGCTGGGGCGGTGGAGGCAGGACACCCACATTTCAAATCCTGGCTAAAAGATTGTGCCCCAAAAGATGCTTACCATTAGTCAGAACTGGCCACTGGACCAGTACAGTGGTTTTGAATGTGAAACGGGTCTTTTACACAAGCTTTCTCCACAAACCCACCACAACAGTGTATTTATATATTGACTGATTTCATGGGAAAATCTGACTAGCACCGTAATTCTGTTCTCAAATATACTGGTCTTGCCTGCCAGTTCTGACTAATGGTAAACACCCTTAGTTACTTGCACAGATTTTGATGTTTCTGCCCATAGAAAAATTTAGGCATATCAGCCTTATCATCTGCTTTGTTGTGTCCAGACTTGATGACTGGCTTAGTAGCAGTAATACAATAAACACAACACTATTTGTTTCCTTTTTCCAAGGGTGTGCATGTGTATGTTGTGGTTCAATTTTACACTTGGTACAATATGGTATTTTCCTTTATTCTGGTTGGAAAAATATGATAATGAGCTTAAAAAAAAGGAAAACACCAGATTGTACCAAGGGTAAAATTGAACCGCAACATCTATGTTACATTTAAATATCCTAACATAATTATCTATTTTTTCCAGTAAAATGTGCTTTTATCTTTCATTAGTGCATTCTTGCTGATAAAGTGAACAAGAAACTCTATAGATCAGAGGACTTGGTAACCTTCACTCCTCTTAAACCGATTACCTGGGAACCATCATTCTTGACATTTCATCCATGGGATCGTAAATATGTCATGGGATATGATAAGCCAGCTGAAAAGGTATTGTAACTCCTTAGTAGAGAGATAACTACTCGCATTTAAAGGTAGTTTCAGTTGCTTTGGTCGTAATTTACAACTGTAAGTTTAAATAGCTGTCATTGTCAGTTATGCCAGGTAATTGTTTGCTTTGTTGCTAGTTTCATGCTTACAGTTTTCCTATTGAATTAGTCTTCTAGTTTATGATAGTGCATTATTTTCGTTTCTAATAAGGCTAATTTTGGAGAAAGAAAAAGTTCAATACCACTCTATAACATTTTTCTCTGGTACCAGGTTGACCTATATCTGGAAAACTAATGCATAAGTTCAATTCTGTAAGAATTTATTCAATGTGTCCATTTGTTTCTTTGCTGTCTGTGTTCTATCAAACGGAAGGTTGCCTCTCATGTGCATTTAAAGCACCCATGCCTGTAGGTGGGAAAAGAAACAAAACAAAACCTGAAGTGCACAAGAGGAGTATTGATCATTGGCTTTCTTAGTATTTTAAAGAAACTTTTAATGAACAGTTAAAATTCTGCTTTGGTACATGTTCACGTTTGTTATTATTGTTTTGTTGCAAAATAAACTTACTATTTGCTGAAAATGGTGAAAATTTAATAAGCGCCCAGCCTCAAATAAGCTCCCACTCTCAGGGTTCAAAAATTTAATAAGCACCCAGGGTGCTTAATCAAATAAATATCATGGTTGTTCTGTTGTTGTGTGGCTTCTTTTTCAATGCACCATCAGAGTAACAAGCATAAAATAGTTTCAACAGAACCACTGCGAAAAATTGTTTGCTCTCTCAAGATACCACCTCTACAGCAAACCTGTCCTTTACTTATCCAGTATCATTTTTAACCCTCATTAAAATTCCGGTATTTTCTTTATTTTTGTCTCAGTAACTTAGTAGAGAATACAAAAATGTAAAATGGTTTCACACAATCACAGGAGTGCCTGATGCCAATACATGCAGCGTGAAATATGAATTAAAGATAGAACCCGCAAGATGGCCGCCGACCGGTTAGTTCAGTTGGTAGAGCGCCGGACTTCTGTGCGGGAGGTCTCGCGTTTGAGCCCAGACCGGACAAACACTCAGGGTCTTAAAATAACTGAGGAGAATGTGCTGCCTTTGTGATGACATCTGCAAATGGTTAGACATTCTAGTCTTCTCGGATAAGGACGATAAACTGTAGGTCCCGTCTCCTGCATCTTCACGGTTATGGTCAGCAGGGGACGTTAAAGAACCCACACACTTATCGCAAAGAGTAGGGCATGGAGTTCCCGGTGTTGTGGTCTGGTCTTGTTCTGCAGTTACATTGGGGGCATCTGTAAAAATAAATCCTCATTCGTTGTAAACTGCTTAATTGCAGTCTGTCTAAGTCCCCCGCAAAGTGTTGTAAAGCGCATTGAGCATATGGAAATGCGCTATATAAATACCGTAATTATTATTATTATTATTATTATTATTATTATTATTATTATTAAGATGACAGTAACTCGAGTTTCACACACAAAGCAATCATCATACACTGTGCATGAAACTTGAGTAACTGTAGCCTGCCAATACAGCCGCCTCTCATCGCTCCTGGCCGGTGTGGCATTTCGCGAGAGAGACGTCTGCGATTCATGGCCAAAAATTCCATACTGATGACGTTAACTGCTAATTAGATTTCCGGAATATAATTACAACACATGCAGTTGGTCTTGCATAATTAATGACTTCATTTTCAGTTGCCCATTGCTAGCTCACTGCTCGAAGAATAGATTCATTGAATAGTTATTGACTGAACACAAACACTTCAAGGCAGTCAAGGACGCATACACCGCGGACAACTTTGTCACGAAAATCCCTATAAGAGTTGCACATTAGCTAAGATTTGAAAAATGAAGCTGTGAAATCATTTAACAGTCCTAAATGGTTCAGTAGATCTCTCTAATTCTTTTCTCTACCTGCTGTTCACTAAATTCTGTTTGTCTGTAGAATTTATGCTTCGTAACTGTCCTTTCAGATTATTCATATTTGATATTTTGTTGGCTGTACCTTTTGTGATTTTGTTGGCGTATGTGTCAACAATAAAACCCACGGGTGTCAAAATTTATCTAAACGCTTTGAAATGGCTGCAGTGGTGCATCCTTCCTGAACGTCTTTGAGGTCGTTCATGAAGCACTCTTGCTTTAGTCTTCCAATAAGGTATGAAGTGAGAAATCAGAGAAATGTAAGTTGTAAGTTATTGCTCTGGTGTATCTTTATAATCCTGCTGCCTGCCACCCGGTGTACTTGTGGTCCACAATAACACCCGGCGTTGACCCGGCGTTGACCCGGCGTTATATTTCACATACATTATGCAAATTACCTAGTTGACCAATAAGCGTTCATGACCAGATTCGGACAGATTTACATCATCAGTATGGAATCTTTGGCCGTGAATCGCAGACGTCTCTCCTTGTGTTTCACACGTAGTAGCAGGAACGAGTGAGAGGCGGCTGTATTCGCAGGCTAGAGTAACTGTCATCTTGCAGTTTCTACCTCAAATTTGCATATTGATATAACATTTATTTTATAGCTCTACTGGTCAAAAGATGCTGGACAAACATATCTTCAAGTATGGGATGAAGTGAAGTCATTTAATTGGTAAGTGCTGCTTGTACTGTTTTGTTTTCGTAATGTATTGATAAACTTGAATTGCATGGATTCAATTGTTATAATAACATGTTTTTTCAAGAAACTCTATAATTAAATCTGACAATTTCCTCCACAAACTTCCAGTACGTATATCAATAACTTAATGAAAGCACATGGTATTGAGTGAGTGCTTACAAAACACCTTAATTTTTTGTCACTTTCAAAAACCCCTTTGTTTGTACATGCTATACGTCTTCTAGCTCTCTGGTAGAAATTCTGCGCAGGATTCTGATAGTCCTATTTCTGAAACTTTCACCTCTCATCTTAAGAAATTAAAATTATCACTGTTTTCCGGGATCTTTTCCGAGGTTAAGAATATTTAAAATCGACGTTTCGATCAGTTTCACTGATCTTCTTCAGGCTGCTGTTAAAAATGACAATATGACGGATTGTTTCTCATGTTCAGCTTGGTAACCGCACCAATAAATCGTGACTATTATACGACGTACGTGAACAAAGGGCGGGAAAATTAACGAGGCCTGTCAATTAATTTTACAATTGTAATAGTCACGATTTATTGGTGCGGTTACCAAGCTGAACATGAGAAACAATCCGCCATATTGTCATTTTTAACAGCAGCCTGAAGAAGATCAGTGAAACTGATCGAAACGTCGATTTTAAATATTCTTAACCTCGGAAAAGATCCCGGATTCTGATAGAATCCAAATTTTAGATTCTGTAAGATAGGAAGGATTGCACAGAATCCTATTTATTCAGGCCTACAGGATCCTCACATTGCTGTAGGATTTTTTTTACACGTAATTCTATAAGATTTCTCAGGATCGTACAAGATTTTTTTACAGGATGGCTTCATACTTCTGGTATCCTAAGTATGATCCATTCTTATTTAGAATTATTAGACTAGTAAGGTCCTACAGGATTCTATGTATAATGCTTTACAATCCTGGATAAGATTTCAAACATGTCATACTTTGGTGCCTGTGTTGTGGTTCAATTTTTGCTTTTTGGGTTTGGTAGTGTTTGATAATGAGCAAGGATAAAATTGAACCACAACAGCTATAATGAGAAACACTGCCCAGATAGCGGAACAATACTAACAATGAAATGGTAGCTGCGTTATGTAATATAAGCTCTGATTTTTGTTTTGTTTTGTTTTAAGGGGTGTTAAAGGTCTTGATCAGCCAGATGTAATTTTTGTTGAGAAGTATCAAAAGCCTCTTCAAGAGCGACGTGAGTATGAATAACAATAAATGTGGAATAAGTAAAAAATTAATAAAATTTACATTTAATCTGACTTCTGTTTGTGCTTACATGCCTATGGACATTTAATTACGGTTTTGTTAATAAATGTAATATAATAATGTACTTAATTGACCACTCTTCAGGGCTAGTGTGACGCAAATATTGTAAATAAACATAACATTGTTAAAAACACCAAATGGCAGGAGGCAGACCAGTTGGCTATTTACAAACGCATCTGAGTTGAACTCGGGATGACCGTGAACAAATCCAGCCAGTGGTCAGAATAGGACTTGAACCTGTAACTTTCAGATTTCAAGTCCAGCACTCTAACTACTTGGCCCAGCTGCCTTTGTTAATAGCAATGGGATGTTCCAACTCTTTGGCCTCCTTACCGTATTACTGTTTTCTTTCAGATCTAAGAAATTAAATAAATCAAACTATATTTTATGAGGGTTGCACACAATACTAGTTAAATGTATAAAACTAGCCTTAAAAGGTGCAGTCAAGTGCAGCAAAATTTGCAAAACTATGTTAATCCTTTCACCACTGCGTGTTTTGACAAAAAAAATGCTCAGGATACGTGGTGTTTTGAAAATGGAAATTTTGAGCAAGAAATAGTATAATTATAAATTTTTCAAATGAAGCTAGCGCATACTGCAAACATCCTATTTAACTAAAAAATACATCGCTCTGAAGATAATTTCACATATTTATTTCATTCAGAACGTCTACAAAAAGCAATGAGAATTGTGTGGGAAGTTCATGAAAACAGACTGCCAGTTTTTTTTCAAAGCAATGCTTTCACTAGCTTGCATATGCATTAGTTTACAAAATATGGAAATTATTGTCCAGGTTTACTAAAAGAAGAGAGCTTGTCTTCTTTGGCTGGTTTTCCGGCCATTGGTGGGTCGGAACATTTTCTGCTTGGCCAGGAAACCGGACATCGGTGGTGAAAGGGTTGAAGAAAGGGCCAGAAATAAAGCAAGAAAGGGCCAAGGTTCAAAGGTTCCTAAACTCAGGAAAAATGGCCAACAACAAGCAAGTTAATAAAACTTCGACTTAACAAAACAATGACAAAGGATACTTATTGTCTAACTTATAATTTGATGTAAGGTACATTTATTTAAGTCATTTGCTTTGTGTTTGGTTCCAACAAAGTGGCAAACTCGAATATCTTCCAGAATTAGAAACTGCTTTTAATGTTCTAATTCCTTGCTGCTCCTTACTTGTAGTTAAAACACGAGATAACAGAACTACAGTTTACAAGGTCGACAGTAAAGGAAATACAACACTTGAAACTAATGTGGAGGAATTTGAAATGATGAAAAACTACATATTCATCACAACAAAGAAGGCTAGTATAATTATGTTAACATTTTAACAAAATGACAGTTGAGGTTTTGATGTTTTATCACAGTAAAATTAAGTTTTTCTTTGCATTCTCATTGATTCAGAAACATTGTCACACATTTCTTGTTCCTTCACAGAACCCTAAAGACAAAAATCCCATCTTGAAAGTTGCAAAAAATCGTAAACCCTTCAAGGAAGCAACATTTCCATCAAATGAGGAAAGCAGGGTTAGTGAATAATTATGTAAAAAAATCTTTGTCTGTTCTCAAACTGAGTAATTTAGGGTTTTTAAGAGCTGTTTGTGAAGGGCATTCAATTCTTGCAGCAACATGGTGATTTTTGTGTGAAAAAAGTCTTTTTGTTGTTGTAAGAAATCAAAAGAAATCAAAAGTTGAGTCTTTAGAAGTCTCCTTCATTAAATGTAAAGTCGCTAACATTGAAACTGAAAGTACTTCAAAGTCTTGCCCACAATTTTAGCTCTTTAAGGGAATAAACATTATGTCCACCAACTTTGACATGTATCTTTTTTGGATATTTGTGACAGGTATTTCTTCATTCAACACAGTTTTTTTTATAAATTTTAGGCGTGATCATTGTTGCATTTTGTGAAATGTTTGTATCTTAGTAAACAGACATTAAATCAGACAATGGAAAACTGGACATTGGAAGTAGCACAAAGATTTTCAAATGTTCTTGCAAATAAGCAGCAGCCTCTGCTTTTAGTTGTCTAAAGATAACTGTTTTAATAGATAGTATTTAAATTTGTAATTCCTTAAAAATTGTACAGTTATAGACTTACAATCCACTACTGTTAGTAATCAAATGATAATGATTTATCTGTCCGTTTCTCCACCATATTGACTTTATTTAATACTCGGTTTGTGTTACAGGACTTCTTTGTGTTTGATGTGGTTGAAGACTGTGTATTTGTTGTCATAAACCACTTGAGGAATCTTTCAAATATGTATGTGTCAGATCGAAGTGGAATCAAATACCAGTTGTCCTTGCCGAGGGTTTTGTACCATAATCCATTCACCAATGTTTCATCTCCTTGGCTTAGGTATGGAAGTTACAAGGTCAAATATATTTAGAAATATAATTATTTTATTATCTATTGCACAATTTTGGGGAACTTTTTTTTTGCAAGAATCTTTCCTCTTTTTGCAGGAGCCTTAAAGTGCCCATAAGGTCAAAATCTTTTTATTTTTTAGCTGATTTTACATTTCACCCAATGAACTTCTGCGAAATATTTTTCGATTCGGATAAAACGCAATTTTTTTTTAATTATGAATTTTTAAAACTTTCAAAATTCTGGTTTCTTGTGGTTGACCTCTGCCACTGATCACAAGAATAATGTATTCAAAAATGGTATAGATTCAGGAATTGTCAGTTGTTTTCTGGATCATTAACGTTGTTACAAAGAGCGGTAATGCAACTTTCCGGCATTTTGAACCAAATGTAGACTCTGATCTGAAGCAAAATTCCCACTTTTTTACAAGTCAGATATGTCACGTTTAAATCACGTTCCTGAATCTACGTCACAACTCACTTCAAACCTAGGAAGACTGGTGCGAATGGTGTTCCAGAATAGTGGCAAATTTGATCGTCTTTAAAATATTATAAAAAAATTGCCTTTTATGCAGATTGGAAAATTTTTCCAAAAAAAGTTGAATGGGTGTTATGAAAAGTCAACTGAGAAAAGAAAAAAAATGATGTTATGGGCACTTTAAGGTTATGATTCATCTTATTTAAGTTTGTTGAAACTGCTCTTCCCGCTTGTAGGACAGTGATACCATATGCATTTGTTGACGTGGAAAGAATCCGATCTATGCGTGGTATTTACATTGCCACTCAGTTGACACCTGGTCCAGTCGGCAAGAGACATCTGCTGACACTAATCACTTACAACAGAGGTGCAAAGTGGCAAAGGATTCGTTCTCCAACCGTGGATAACCGTGGTGTTAGAATAAATTGTTACCTGGTGAGTATTGCTATCCTTATCAGCCCGAAAATTACAAGAATGGCATGTTCAAGTTCCATGCTCAGATTATTTGTCAAATAAATTCATCTTTCGTAATGATACAGCTAGTTGTAGATTAAGAAATAGTGAAATGAGGCTGGCTCTCCCTAAGTAACTAGCTAAGTAACTTCAGTTTTGAGTGAAAAGCTGAAAAGCAATACTTTTGTTTTCATTTGTTTCTCTTTAAATAGGAAGTTAGTCCGATCACTCTGTTTAGATTAGGCCTTTCCTTCTTTGTAATTACTTTTATAATGATTATACTGTTAAGTATGATAATTATTATATTTGTAGATATTTTTTGCTTGTATATAACTGAGTGGGATTTACCGTGTATAAATCAAGTCATCTATCTATCTATGGAAACAAGAAAGGACCTAGGTTCATCACACCCCACCCCCCTTCCCTAGATTTGCTACTGACCCAGTCAGAAATTTTCACTATGGTTGAAAATGACCTCTAAGGAATGATTCTAGGCTGAACTACCCAAATGCCATCTGTCAGGGGTGTGTGGAGTTGTTTTTGAAATACCCGTAGTACATGATCAGCATTAGCTTTTATTTAACTAGTCTGTACAACTTGTTTTTCTTGTTTTGCAGCCTAGCTGTTCTCTTCATATGAACCTGCTCTATGGTGCTGTGTATCGCTTTTCACCGTCAGAGCAATTGTTCTCCAGCGAGTCTGCCCCAGGGCTGGTGATAGCTTTAGGTAAGAAACTCATTACATATTTATAACCAATCAACAATTGACATTAAAAATTCACTTCTGAATATACTGAACATCAATTTTATACACAGGAAAGGTGAATTTTTATCTGTTCGTCTCCCAATGGAGTCATTTCAAAGTGTTGATTGCTATGTTTCCACTGAAATACCAGTGGTCTTCGTCAGGCAACGCGAGGGCAATTGTTTAATTACATGTTGCCATTTTAGCATGTTGATTTGTTGCTTTTGGTGCAGTTTGATCGTCATTGTTATTCCGACTGTTATTTTTACTTTGTAATTTTTCGGCTGTTGTGCTCTCTGAGCATAGGTATCCATATTTCAGGAATTTCGATTATAGTATCTCCATGATGTTATTAGCATGAAGTCTTATTTGGATAGCATCTTTGACGCCATTTGTTATCACTGTGAGTCACGCTCAATAAACTTTGGTCCATATATGAAGATGCCCCACCTTGTTGACATGCTTCGTACTACTCTCTTCCTTATTTTATTTTTTGTTGTTGTTCAGGTGTGGCAAGCACTAATCTTAAGATATATCCCGACCTGTTTGTGTCATTGGATGGAGGTCTAGGGTGGAGCAGGGTAAGATGAACTTGCATTTTGTATGTGAAATCTGAGTTTATAGATAAAGGATGTACAGCTATAAACATACTGGATTTAAATGAAAACCAACAGGTTCTACGAGGGAAATATCTGTTTA
The DNA here is from genome assembly GCA_963693305.1 of Meandrina meandrites. Classification (NCBI taxonomy): domain Eukaryota; kingdom Metazoa; phylum Cnidaria; class Anthozoa; order Scleractinia; family Meandrinidae; genus Meandrina; species Meandrina meandrites. Next base: position 28,099,417 of record OY855913.1, read on the forward strand.
CTTTTGGAGATCATGGTGGAGTTATTGTTGCCATACCATATAGACGCTACACCAAGGCACTAAAGTGAGTACCCAAAAAACTTGTGTATGAGCCACACGTGTAGATTAAGCTGCACCCAGCTTGATTTTGTACAAAAAAAAAACTTGACACTGTAAGAAGACATCTGGAGAAGCAAACTAAAAAGAAAGGCACAAATTGACATGAAGAAGTTGTTGGTTTAAAGCGGGCTTCTCCCAGAGGATATGTAAAGTTTCTTTGATTTTAATTTGGAATGTGGTGGTGGCATAGTCCAAGCTGGTTAGTGACTCCTCAGAACACGATTTGAAGGCGTTTGTAAACATGAAAGCTCTTATCAGTAAACAGATGCTTGCCAAAAACATTGCACCCCGGTGGGTCCTTGGCAGCTTATAATGGTCACATGGTACAAAATAACACCTTGCTGGAGGGAAAGCAACATGCTTGCACTTCTGCAACAAAGCAACTTCAACCAATCCTGCTTGGGTTTTCTTTGTCAGGCTGTACCTTAAGGAAAATTCCAGGGAGTCCTCTGGGCTCCTAAACATTCCAGCTGAGGTGCCCGGACCTCAAAGTTGGTTGCCCAAATTGATTTGTCAATTAATCAATTAATTAATGATAAAAGATCAATTGATTGATTGATTGATTGATCATTGACAAGTTATTTTTATTATTAAAGCAAGTGGGGTAAGTATTTTTTTTATTTTAGTTTTACTACACACTAACTTTAAGCCAAAGTGCCCAGCTGGGCCCCCAGTAATTTTTCTTAGGAGCCTGGGCAGTGCTAGAGCACAGCCTTGTTTGTTTTGAATCTCTAGCTTAGAGTGCTGCTTGCCCTCCAGGAAAGTGTTATTTTGTACCATGATCTGATAGTCACTTGCAAAACGGCATTAGTTCACTACTCCAGTGGAGTCGAATGTCATCCAAATGTAAAGATATTCGTGTCCAGAGTTTGTGTTGAAACAGCGAAGTAGACCAGATCACAGATTATGATAATTCACTTCTTTTTGTTCCATTTTACTACAGGTACAGCACTAATGGCGGTTTTACTTGGAACACCTATATATTCTCTGATACAGCTATCCTTGCTCGTGAAATTGTCACTCAACCTGGGGAAAGACTGCCGATTTTCTTAATATATGGACACCGTGGTCAGGCTTGGACAGTGTTTTATCTTAATATGACAAAAGTCATGGGTGTGTGTTAGTTTTGTTATTTTCGCACACTTAAGTAACTTTTGGGTTGGGAGGTGCGGTGGCCTAATGGTTAGTGCGTTGGACTCTGGATTGAACGGTCTGGGTTTGAGCCTTGGGCAGGGCACTGCATTGTGTTCTTGGTAAATGGGTACCGGCGAATTTACTGCTGGGGGTAACCCTGCGATGGACTAGCATCCCATCCAGGGAGGAGTAGAAATACTCCTAATCGCTTCATGCTACGGAAACTGGGATAAGCTCTAGGCTCATATACAGACGTTTAAGTAACTTATATTTTGTTTTTGTTTTTATTTTTGCAAGACGTCAATTCAAAACAGTTACAAGTAAACACACATACAACTGATTGGAAACAAAATCATAAACTTCTTGCATTATTACAAACATATCAGCAATTGAAAAGACTTCCAGAATGACTTCAATTTCTTTTCTTCACCTTTAGGGCATGCTATTGATCTTTGCACTATTAATTTATCTTTTACAAGCTCAAGAAAGAGAGAGATATTTGGAGATTTATGCTCTAATTTTTGCAGAAAGACATGTCACTAAAAATTCAATCATCTTTTTCTTAAAAGTAGGAAAGCTTGTTCAACCAGTGAAGTGCATGTTGCACATTTAATGTGGAGCAGATTTGTTACATTATGGGAGGATATTGAACTTTAACTAAAAGAAAAAATTGTAATGGCAGGTCCTTTGTGTGATTCCACTGGCTTTACCAATTTTACCGATGGGTGTCTTCTGGGTAGACAACAGCAGTTCGAGACCAGGAATTGGACCATTCAATGTCATGCAGGTCGAGACTACAAGAGACCCTCAATAATTAAGAACTGTCCTTGTAGCAGAAATGATTTTCAGTGGTAAGTAGAACTAAAAAATATTGATCAAAATCTGCTTTGTCTTAAAACAATAGTTTTTTAGTTGTTGCAAGGACATTTCTTGTCAAGTAGTCAAATTTTGTAGTTCCTGCAGAACATCTTACCCAGCTGATGATTTTCCATATTCTTATCAGCCAATAGCCTGACTGTGTATTGTAATGTCATAAGGAGAAGTAAGAATTTGATCACTTTTTTCTCACTTGAATCTCACTTTTCTGTCGAGAGACTTTAATACTTATGCTTGTTTTGATAAAGCAATTTTATGTTTAATCTTGAATGCCTTAATTTTTAGTGACTATGGTTTTGAAAGAAAGAATTTCGATGAAGAATGTACTCCAATCAATAGTGAAGACTTGAATAATGAAATTATACCTGAAACCTGTCCAGAGGGCTCAAACTACAGCAGAAGTCAAGGGTGAGAAATAATTGAGTTTGGTTTAATTTAGGCATAGTGCATAAGAACCAGGGACCTTCAGGCTGTAAAGTGAAATGTGAAGAAAATGTTACCTGTTTTGATGTTTTAATTTACAAAGAAAAAACTAAGCACAGCAAGCCCTTGTCTGATGAAATTTCAGCCAGATAAGTTCTCTTTCAACTGGTGAGATTAACTGGTAGTCTGGTTTAGAAGTATTCATTTGCATCCCAAGAAGGTAAAATGGAATAATTTGCTAGTGGGAGGGATATGCAGGACTGCCAAAAACAGTCAGTTATTGTATAATCACCAATCACAATTTGCCCACGTCAGACAAAACCATAATTATTGTGGTCAGACATTGTGTCCGGCCAATTTGTTTTTAATTAGTCATCAATGATTAAACCGTCCTTGAGCAAATTGGTCTTTCTTATATGCTATTTTCTGGACTGTGTTTTTTGTTGTTGCAACAATTAGAAATCACATGCAAGAAAACCCACAGGAATTGTATTAACACAACTACAGTTGCATTGATGTCACCAACGATGGATTCAAATATGATGTCTGACCAAATTTTTCTTTTGTCCAACCAGAATGGTTCCCTTCTTGCATGCATGCCCTTTCAAGGAAAAATGATTTCATTAAAGGGAATCTCGGCTCTTAAGGCAAGTTGATGTGTAGTTGTTAAAAATTATGTCTATATTTTTTACAAATTTAACTGAACAAGGGAGATACAACATTTAACAATAATAATAAATGGAGAAGATTATCGTTTTTAAATTTCTCGTGCGCCGCCATTTTGGATTTTATGACGTCACTGCATTGTCGCTATTGTTGGGAAAGAGAGGTTCTTTTGTTTCAAACAATTAGGCAACGCATTGACGTCATAAATTCCACAATGGCGGTGCGCGGTAAATTTAAAAGCAATGATCTTTTCTGTTTATTATTGTTATTAAATGCTATATTTTCCTTGTCCAGTAAAATTTGTAATTTGGGCATTATTTCAAACAACTCAACGTCAACTTGCCTCAAGAACCGAGGTTCCCTTTAAGAGATTTCTTCATCTTTGGGTGAACCTCTTGTCCAGTTTTCGGTGGACTGTAAGCATCATAATGGTCTTTTCTGAATGTTCTAGGTTCCGTAAGATTGATGGAAATACATGTGTAAACGGATCAGAGAAGGACTTCCTGCCAGTCATGACACCGTGTCCTGTAAAAGGTGAAAACAATTACTTTCTAACATGCTCTTGATTCATTAGCACAAAACAGCTCAGCTGAGATTATTTATTTCTAATTTGATTGTAACCATTCAGAGAAGCACTGTGGCAGTTGAAAGATCCTGCCAGGGCCAGAACCCAGACCTCTAGAATGCTGCACACCCCAAGGGGGAACTCTGGATTTATGGGGACAGGAAGGTGCAAATGGGGTCATAAATTCCCCCCTCCAAATTCCTCAGACATGAAGCAAAACTCCCCAAAATACCCTGAACCAAACTTAACCCCCCCCCCCCCCCCAAAAAAAAAAAAAAATAAATAAATAAATAAAATAAAATAAAATAAAATAAAAAATAAATAAAAAAATCCCATGCTGTATTATTGAACCAAGTACTGTGGAAGAATTAAAGGACTATTGTGTAGCGGATTAATGTTTGAGATGTGATCAGTTTCAAGAATGAAAGCAATTTAATGTGAGGCAGCCGTTAATATCAAGACACACTCTTTTTAAAATCACAAATTTGCATGCTATATATCCTTAGCTGTTCCATAACAATTTGTTACTGTGAATCGTTCCATTTTGTTGGAAACCCCCAAAATCCCCAATCTACCACAAAAAATGCTAATCAAAATTTTCTTGCCCAAAAGACTTCCTAAAATTATTTCAAATTTCCCAAAATCCTTTACACCTACCAATCACCATAAATCTGTTATCACTGTTATTATTATTATAATTATGCTTTACCTCTAGCTAATATGTCTTTCTGGACAAGGTGAACTTTATTGCTATATTGTTACATTGAATTTTAAATTTAAAACATGTATTTGTTCTTGTCAATAAAGTGCTGTTGCATTGTTGTGTGGCAGGCAAAATGCATTTCAGTGAGAGAGAATGTATTATTTTTTGCAGAGCTAAAGAATTTAACCCTGAGGGGCGTCGGGACTAATGTGACTAAAGATGGTGGTGTCGTGGTTGGAACTGGGGGCACTGTGTCTTTCTTCACTAACCTTGGAGAAGGATATCAGCCAAATGTTGTGTATAAGTGAGTGGTGTAAGATTTACATTCATGCTTCAACATGTTTGTTAATTTTGTGGCCAAAGCATTGGAAGAAAAGTGGGCATCTGGAAAACAATCAGGGGGAAACCCCCCTTTGCTACAATATATTTTACCATGATGGTAATGATGTGATGACGACAGTGGTGATGTCAGTCCCTGCAATGTAAATGACGATGACCATGATGATATTTAATATTTTTAAATATGTAAATACCCACCTTTATATGTATCCTGTGAAAACTGTGGCTAACATAATGATAGAATCTGTGAAAATCCTTTTTTTTATGCTTCTTTTTGATCAGGTGGTTCTATGGTGATGGAGGTAATGATCAAGGAAGAGGAGCAGCATATGCCAGTCGGAAACGCCAGTATAAAAAGTAAGAGCAACTTAATTCGCAATATTATCTGTTGGCACAAATTCTTTTGCAGTGGAATCCCGAAAACTCTGACCGTCAGGTTCTTGAACCTTGCACTAACTTAACCAAAAGTCAGTTACCTTGGATTTTGGCTTCAGTCAGAGACTGCTCCTTTACCCCTGCTGTTTCAGTACTCCCAATTTCTCAAACCAATTTTTGACCTTGTTTGTCATAAAGTCATTCACATTGAAACAAAAAATACATCAGTCACAGTTAGCTTTTTAATAGAATAAACATCATGTCCACCAACTTTGACATATGATTGACCTTGTTCATATTTGTTTACTGGTATTTCTTCTTTCAACACAGTTTTTCCATAGAATTTTGTGTGACAACAACAGGGCCGTCTCTAAGGGTCGGGGCCAAGGAATTCCCCCCACTACTACGAGTTTGAGCCCTGGCTACTTTGAAACAAAACCACTAGAAAGTGAAAAATACATCGACCAACAAAATTTTGTCCCCCAGCTTTGTTTTTACTTTCCCTGCCTACTTGAATAAGTATTGACAACCCTGCAACAAGAACACATTTGTTGTTGCATTCGTAGCTTAGTACCCAGTCATAAGATCAGATGATAGCAAACAGGACAATGGAAGCGGGATGGAATTGTACAGATGTTTGTACAGATGAACTGTACCCCCAATTTCAAACAATGATTTTTGGTTTTAAAAAGACCCAGTTTATCTGTGAGTGTTTCTTGTACCTTGACATCATTTACGTTTATCACCTTCTTGCTTGTTTTCAGGCCTGGGAAGTACATTGTATCAGTTGTGGCGTCAAATACTCGAAGTATTCTTGTGCAGAGATTGGAAGTGCATGTTCAAGGTAAGTATCTTCAGTGTTAGTGCGTTGCATACTGCGTGTTCTGCCACGGCACCAGTTAGATTATTTACCTGTGAACAGTAACAATGTTGATTAGCTGATGGTTTTAGCTGAGAGGTGGCTTTCTTGAACATGAACAATATATTATTGTTAATGTACTTAAACGTATGATAACCAACTTGTCATCTCAAATCACTTCATCACACATACCACCCTACACAGTATTTAGCCATCAGTTAAAGGATTTATGTGTGGGAGGCGCAGTGGCCTAATGGTTAGTGCGCTGGACTAAGGATCGGGCGGTCTGGGTTCAAGCCCTGGCCGGGGCACTGCGTTGTGTTCTTGGGCAAGATACTTTACTCTCATAGTGCCTCTCTCCACCCAAGTGTATAAGTGGATACCGGCAAATTTACTACTGGGGGTAACCCTGCGATGGACTAGCGTCCCATCCAGGGTGGAGTAGAGTTACTCCTAGTCGCTTCATGCTACGGAAACCGGGATAAGCTCCGGCCTGATGGGCCCCTAGGCTCGTATACAGACTTGACCTACCTTTACCTAAAGGATTTATGTAGTGCCAATTCTGGATAATTTAATGATTTGGTTGATGTTTTTTCTCCTAAAGAAAAACTTGCTGAGGAAAGAGTTACGATAAACTTTTATCCCAAAGATCCTGGCGTGGGCGAGGATGTCACATTTTCTGCAAATCTCAATTATTCAAATGTAAGTAAGGAAAATGACTTAATAAGGCTCCTTGTCCATCGGCCAAGTGAAAATGAAAAGCTACTTGCCTGGCAAGAACATGTACTTGTCCTGAACTACTAGTTGGCACTTTTTTTAGCCCTGCCTGGACTGCATGTAGCATCCTATCTGGGTGGGGTGGGGTGCGGGTGTGTTTTGAGTGAGTCTGGCTTTCTTGTGACCTGCCTGGTTCCTGCATGCATCTGAAAGATTGAAATGGACTTGTCACATGGCTCACTCTTCAGTAAATAATTCAAGTAAGTAAGTATGTATATAAAAATTTGGTAAAAAGAATTAAAAAGAGTTGACACTGGCTAAAAAATGTATTGTTCTGGACGTTTCGGCTACTACGATTTAGATTTATCACACATCGTGTACATATACTAAGCAGGACCCTGTTAAACATGTTTAATTTTTTATCTTTACTGAAGAAGGCAACAGTAATAGCAGAAACGTCCAGAACAATATATTTTTTAGCCAGTGTCAACCTTTCAATTCTTTTGACCAAATTTTTTAACATGCCTGGCTACACACCAAATATAAGTAAGTATATATACATGGATCATAGTAAACAAGGGGCTGATCATCAATTCGAAGCAAAGAGTTATGTGATAAGTGTACACATGCCATCATTATATAATTGATATCAGTTGTGGCCATTAAACGAGGGCTTGTTAATTGACAGAGCTTACAGCACTGTGATCCCTGAGATGTCGTTATATACCAAAGAATTATACCTTTAATTTAGTATATTCACAGTGTCATTGTTGTTTTTGTGACTATGATGCAGTTTTCTTGTGAGGATATCTACAACTTTAATCAGTAGCTTTATGATACGGAAACTGCAGACAATTTCTCACTCAGTTGTCAATTTTCAGGTAGAAGTTGGAGATGTTTACTACAAATGGAAATATGATGAAGGAGAAGTTAAAGGTTGGCAGCCAGTTTCAACTCTCCACTTTCAAAAAGCAAAGAGGTAAGAGACAGAGAAGTTAAGGTTGGTCAAACTAGGTGATTTTATACACCAGTCGTTGCGAATTTGATTGCAAGCAAAAATCCCAATTGAGACTTGTCAGAATCGCCAGAGTGGGTACTCTTTATGATTGTTGCATAATTTATAAACATTTTATGGTTATCTTTAAATATTTGAATCAAAACTGTAACAAATAGTCTGTTAGAATTAACCCTTGGTCTTTGCCTTTTAGTTACATTGTTCAGATTACAGCAGCAAATTATTTGAACTCTGTTAAGAAGACTGTAAACGTCAAAGTCTACAAAGGTTTGTTGCACTTTCCAAGTAGTTTGAGTTTTGCTGTTAACTTTTACCGCAAAACACATTGCTGAAAAAGAAAGTGGTGACTACTGGAAGTCATGATCATAGACATTGCAACACTTGATCATGATTACTTCACTGGCTGTAATTTTCTCTGCAGACCTCACACCCGTGAATGTCTCTGCTAGAGTGCTTGGGCCCACTGAAATTAAAGTTTCATGGAAGCATGTTGGAGAAGCTGGCAAATTCATCACAGGGCACGAAATCTATACGAGGTAAGGCAGTAATAAATAACTGGCTTAGGATGTGAGCAACAAATTGACAACCAAACACCTATTGTTCATCTTAGTTTCCTGTCTGACTGTGATTTCCTGGCCAGCTTTTCATTGGATGAATTCCAGAGCTGTCAAATCAATGCAGAATCATATTTTAAATAATGGTTGTAATAATAAGGATCAAAATCTTGATTCACATGTCATTTTAACAATAATTTCTGTTAATTGTTCTTGTGGAAAATGCATTTTTTGTGTGCTCTTGATTAGTACTACAGGTCAACGTGGTTTCAAGCAGACAACCTGTACTGTCCTTAAAGACACGTTTTGTACATTGGGAAATCTGTCTCCAGCTACTACGTACTACTTCAAGGTGTTAGCGTATTCTAAAGATCACAAAGACTCTGTATTTTCAAACGTTGCTTTTGCCACGACCAATACCAGCAGTAAGTCAGCAGATTTCTTCTTTCTTTCTTGCCAGGAGACAAGTGTTTTTTGGCAAAAATTAACTGAGCCTTTAGTTTTTATCAAAAACATTAAGCAATCTTTATGAAAGGCGAGGTGGGGTAATGGTTAGAGTGCTGCACTGGACTCCTGATTGAGCAGTCTGGGTTTGAGTCCTGCCCGCGGCACTGTGTTATGTTCTTAGGCAAAACACTTGACTCTGGCAGTGCTTTTTTTCACCTTGGTGTATAAATACACACCAGTGATAGTAACAATGTGATAGACTAGCATCCAATCCATGGGTGGGGGTGAAGAAACACTCCTAGTTAAGCAATTCTACAGAAACCGAGATAAGCTCTGGCCTGATCCACCACTGGGATTGTATGTAGACACTAACCGATGGAACTAAGGTTGCTCTGCAACAAGAAAATCCTCATGGATCTATGATCAGCAAGCAGCAGGACAATTCTTGTGGAAATATGGTTGCTAAGGGACGGACCATTAGAAAAGTGATGGGTGGGAGGGGGATTTTTGGCTTGCAAAATTTTTTTTTGGTCCATTGCCTGTGTAAGAATTTTTTTTTTGACTGTGGCCCCATGCACAATTTTTTTGGAGGTACTTTAATATTGTAAAGCAATAGACCAGACACACATGCTGATTCAAATCAAATTCTGAAGTGTGTCTGACTTGAAATGTTTGCTTTTTAGAATCAGAATCAGATGATTGGTGTCCACCCCCGAGTTTGTCCACCACGTTATTTCAATAATACTTATCATCATTTTTGTCTTTTTTCTTCCTAGATCCTGGGGGACCAGAACGTCTGAGTGCAACTGTTCTTAGTTCATCAGCCATTAAATTAGAGTGGAAACAACCAGCAGTCCCCAGTGGACGCATCAAAAGTTACACTGTAAGAGATGAACAAGCACATTAGATGATAACACATACTTAGTAGAATTCTTATAGTATACTAATATGAATGCTGTAATCTGATTGGCTGAGCCATCTTCCAATCTTTGTGCTATGGAAACTGGGATGGACTCTGGCAGGTGTCAATCAGTTTGTCTTGCATGCAGACTTCACCTTCTTTCTTGTGCCAGTTATTCAGCTTGGAACCCAGATGGAGGGCTACAATTTGAGCAATGCACTTTTGTTTCCTCAATAGATCCGTTATTGGGCACACAATAACCACTCATTCCAAACTGTTGACAATGGCCTTGTATTGTCAAGAAACATCACAAGCTTACAGCAAGATACTGTGTATTTCTTCGAGGTTAGTTACAACCTAGATATCATATCAACCATATTAGATGACATTCGATATCTGTCGCAGTAGGGGGGTTTGTTGACAGTAGTTTGGGTGATGAACAGTACTGGTGGGGATAACAGTGATGGTAGCAGTATTATGGTAGTTGTCACTAGCAGTATCAGTAGCAATGCCAGTAGCAGTTTCCTGCTAGCAGCCTCTGTGTTATTGTGCGATGGAATGCAAAGGAGTCTGCTCAGACTGGTAATGACCACGAAACTAACCAGTCTTTTAAACCAGTTGTCCGAAGCACTGTACATGAATGCATTCCTTCACACATTATCTGCTGATAGGTAACTGAGCTCACAGTTACAAAGTGCATGCTGTTTAATTTTACTGCAGACAACTACTGAACCATGTAAGGAAAGAACCTGGGCCTAGACGAACCGCAACGTCAAAACCAGAACGTGGTCACAAGAAACAAACAAACCAAACAGGGAATTTACTAAATTGTGTTTTCAAGAAAACCAAAAAAAGCAGCAACATTCCTTGTTTGGTTTGTTTGTTTCTTGTGAGCATGTTCTGGTTTTGACGTCACAGCTCGTCTAGACCCAGGTCCTTTTCTCATGGTTTTTGACCCAACCAGAAGTGAAATTTCACATTTTTGGACTGTTAATATGCAGTTAAAACAATGATTTGGAATTTTTTCCCCCGATATTCAGATCAGCATCCCAGGTAGATTTGATCAAGTAAATAAAAAAATATCTGTCATGTACACCTTAAAGAGTGTCCAATTTTAAATTTCCCCTAATGAAGGCAAAGTAAGGGGCTCAATTTTATATTATCAGCCATTCTTTGTCTTGTTATCCTAGAGTAGTGCTGAGAGATTGAACCTCAATGCTCTTATAATAATGGATGAAAATTTGTACATGAGATTTTCAACTGCCATTTCTTGTTACAGGTGTATGCAAATAGTGACACAGGTCGCAGTATTTCTGCAGGCCCTGTCCAAGCACTGACAGAGTTGTCAAGTAAGTAAGAATTTATTATTTCTTTGACGCAGTTAGGCATTCACTAACAGACACCCCAGTCCAAGTCCAGCAGATGTTTGTCTAGAAACCTTGTGAAAATCCCTGATAAATGGAGGCAGTTCATTCCATTTCTCATTGTCTTCTTTGATTTTCATCTTGTTGTCGTTCACACTGAAAGAACTTTACATAAGAAAAAATTCCTGGAATTTCAAAACTCCTTCTCAAACCAATTAATGGAAACGGAGGAAATCAAAATAATTTGTAATGTTTAGATTTCTGTTCTTTAATGAGCATAGAAATAATGAGCTAAATAAATATTTGTCTTCTTTGACGTCATTTCTTGGTTTACTCTTTAGTTTTAGTTTCCTTTGAGGAGACAAATCAACACTTGAGGCAGTGTTTCACAGCATTTCCAAACAGTGAAACACCTCACCAGAGATCTGCTGCATGATGTCCTATTTCCAACTCTCTTCTTGGTGTTTGAAAATGTGATGAAGCACACTCTCTTATACACTCTCTCTTGTATTTGATGTACCACTGTACTTAATTGTATTGCTTACAATGTATGAATTCCTTCATATTATATATGACCCAGTTTTCCAATCCTGAAAAGTCAGGAAATTGGAACAACCAATGTGAAAAACACTTATTGTGTACTACCTATTGCAGGATCTTTATCCCACCAGCAAAATGGTGATGATGAATAGAACATTTAATTTCCAGTCCTCATTAAGAAGAACTGTTTCTGAAATAATATGTTATGTCTACTTTTGACATGATAATTTCATTCATTTCAGAACCAACTCTTCCACCACGAGAAATAAAGAAAGTTTCAGACAATGGTACTTGTGCTATATTACAGTGGGAACCTCCATTCCTTTCAGAGATAGACCAAAGACCATTTCCAGCCAAGGTGAATAAAAGGGATATGTGACAACAAAGGCATTAGGTTGTGTTTATAATTAAACACAGTTCTTTCCCTGTTGTTGTTTTTTCTATAGTTTCTTAATAATTACCTGCTATGTATTTATAAACCTGAATTGTACCGGGAGCTAACTAAAAAACCTACCAGTTAATTTAGTTTCTCAGCACGCACTGTAACCAAACTACATTTAAAAGATCCTTGTCTGCTTTAACAAGAATGTAAAAAGTGAGTTACATGAGCTCAGTAAAATTATTATTATTATTATTATTATTATTATTATTAGCAATTATTGGATGAGGCTGAGTGAAGAATTATGCAGATTGAGGAGGGTGTTAACTGCCGAAGGCTGAGGCTGATAACACCCTTCGAGATTTGCATAAAAAGACGATTTCAATAATTGTTTTATTATTCATTCAAAATATTTCCAAGAGCTCTAAAATTACAAAATGCAATAAAATAGCTAATCACTTTGGCGTAGAATTTTCGCTAACAGTGGCCAATTCCTCTGCTGTCTCTGGTTTTTGGATGTCTCTCTCCCGAAGATAAGCTTTAAAAAACAAGTGACTTCCCTTAGAAGCTTTTTCGATGTTTTTGCTATCTTTATCAACTCATATTTTGGCCATTTTTTGTTGCAATATTGTTGAAATTTCAGCGACCATTTTTGTGCCATCGGCTGAGCTCTGTACAAAGCCGTTGTTTTGTGACGTCAATTGTCCAATAATTTTTCTATTATTGGACGATTGACGTCAAACAGCCAAAAATTATTATGGCATTCGTCCAATAATAGAAGCATCTTCCAAATTTGCTCGGTACTAGCTGGTTAGTTAGAATTAGCTGGGGATTGAAAGCCAATCAGAAACGAAGAAATATTTTGAATGAATGAATGAACGAACGGACGGACGGACGGACGGACGGACGGACGAATAATAATATTATTATTTATAATTTGAACGAACGAACGAACGAAAGAATAATAATATTATTATTTATAATTTGAGCTTATTGAATGAGTGTTAGGGCCAGATACGAATGTTTTATCATACCACCTTTATTGCACCTTGTTTCACTGGAAAGTTGGAAGATAACTTGGCAATGTTCTAAATTCTCTGTGCTAATTTATTGCTAACATGTAACAGGGCTACACTGCATTTTCTGGTGTGGCTCACATCAACCCATCCAGCAAGTGGTATTGTTAATGTAGCATTGTGTCAGCCGGCAATGTGGTGATATGATCATTGTTAAGACGCAATAATTGACAGTCTCTGCCAGACCATGTACTGTGCTTGTTGGACCTCTGGACAAGACACATTCTTTTGACAATACCTCTCTCCACAACAGAGTTTCCATGTGTACCAGTGACTTTTATATATATATATATATATATATATATATAAGCCTGCACCCGCTAACGGGTATAACACAGTTTATATTTAACTGTCCTTCGCCCTTTTACGGCGAGCATCCCTTGGGGCAGTGGCGAGCATCCCTGGGGGCAGTGGCTAGACTCTAGACTCTACTTGGAGCCGGTCTAGAATGGAGCAGTAAGGCGACTCCTTCCCTCCACTAGCCTTAGGTGAGCACCTTGGGCAAGTGCTAGTACGCCCGGAGCCTCCCGCACCAGGGATATGGTTTGTGACTTTGTCACTTCTTTTGGGCGGATGAGCCTCTAGTAGGTCAACGGCCAACACCGGCGGTCAATTCGGCATCAGTGCAACGAGTTGTTTCCTGCGGACTGTTTCACTGACCACAAGCTGCTAGTGTCTAAGCAGCAATACCCTACGATTGTGTAATACTACAGAAACTGTAGCCAGCAGATAGAGATAGATAGATAGATCAACTTTATTTAAAGACTCTCTGTCGACCGGCATACATTGCGAGCGTTTGTTATTGTTTTGATTCTGTCGCTAAAGAAAATCGTTTGAAAATAAAAAGGATTTGAGGCAATTGGCGACCTAAAATAAAATTTGTCGGTAGAAGAGTAATAAAATGTATGCTTTTCAGGTCATTTGGTTAACAACTACTTCATTTTGAAATTATGACCTTGCGTTGTGGGGTTGCAAACTACAAGCTCTGGTCGCCGTACGCGTCATTTGAAAACAGCTCAATGTATACTAAATTCCGTTTTTATTTGCTTTCAGAAGCATACAGAATATATATACAGTACTGAGTGTGCTTAAAATACTTTCCAAACCAACATGTAGAACAAGAGCAATAAATATTTCTTGGCGATTTCCATACCACGGTTTGAAATCCCTACGGAGTTTGTTCCGATAACTGGTCACGTACACATTTTCAAATATTTTCAGCTCGATATTTTTTGCAATAAAAGGTTGCCATTACAAGGAGGAAACACAGCAAAGAAAGCACTTAACACCAACATAAATTTCAAATGATCTCATAAAAGCTAACCTGGTACTGGAAGGATCTACTAGCAATGCGAAAGGAAAAGTATCTGAATAATTCAGCAGCGATTCAGTGTCACGTACTGCAACAAACGGGAGTATTTTCCCCTTCTTTCTTGTTTCCGACGGCATCTTTTTTGGCTCTCCACTGATTCCTGGCAGATTTTCTTGAATAAATATCTTCAGAAGAGGTTCTGGTCAAAGTCAAGGCCTTCCACCGGCGGTTCCTCGCACCCGCCATGCATGACCAAAACCGCATCGCGTGTACGGCCCGTTGTTTAGCTTCTCGCACATGTAACAAACAAGCAATTTGCGACGAAATATTCGCCTCAATGTAAAGAACGATAATCAATCTTTTCATTAATAGCAATAGCTGTTGAAAAGTCGCGATAGATGCCTCGGATTATAAAGGATTGAAGAGCGAAATGATCCACAACTCAACAATGGAGGTTTCGTAGCCTACGAAACCTCGGGTAAGGCGCGCAATGTATGCCGGTCGACAGAGAGTCTTTAAACACGATAATAGCAAGTCTAGAACTTTTGATTACCTTTTAAACTTTCAGGGTTACAAAGTTCAACGTACTTCAGATAACAGCACTGTTGATACACCTACAAACTTTGCAGTTGTCTGCAAGTTAGCCGCTGGAGGAAAGTATGAATTGAGAGTCTGGGCTTACTCAGATGCCGGTGATGGGCCTTCTGCTACAATCACCATAACTACACAAATTATAAGTAAATATAGCTGAATTTTTATCACATTTTAACTTTTTTCTTTTGACTTTTATGCTACAGAGGCAGGCTTTTAGCCAGGATTTAAAAAGTGGGTGTCCAAGGTGCATGCAAGGTGTTTTTCTGCAGTTATGAGTACAAAGATATCTAAAAATTTCCAAATTTGCTAAAAAAAACTCTGTTTACAGTTATTCATATTACTTTTCTCTGAAAAGTGACTGTCCATAGGACTCCTGGACTCCCACCTGGCTAAAAGCCTGTGCAGAGGTTTTTCTTTGTTTTGAAGTTGGTGATCTCGTTCAATTCTTGTTGCTCATATTGAGGGTTTTAATTTATTTTTCTGGTGCTAGAGCCTGATGCACCTCAGAATGTACGTGCCTCTGCAATATCATATCATCAAATAAAAATACAGTGGGACCCTCCTAAACAGAGCAGTGGAACCCTGACTGGATATGAAGTCTACCAGGTATATTATATATAGGAAGGATGCGTAGTATGAGAGTTATGCGTGGTCAGGTGGCCTAATGGTTAGCACACTGAACTCTAGGCCAGGGGGTCCAGTTGTTGCTTTGTTGAGACAGTGCTCTGACAGTGCCTCTCTCCACACAGGTTAAGGTGTCTGGTTAATTTTAATGCTTGGGGATAACCCCGGTTAACCCCCATAGAACATCTCTATGTGTGTGTGCGTGCAGGGGTGGGGGGGGGGGGGAGAGTAGAAAGACACCCTGTTGTTCTATGCTACAAAAATAAGACTTAACCCATTGACGCCTGAAGGTTTTTAGCGCGCACCCACCCCTAAATACCTGGCTCTTTTACGGCATTTAATGCAAACGTACGAGTGGAAAAAATAAACCATATGCGCAGTAAATTCAGACAAATAATTAGTTCCTGAAGTTAACTTTTATTCCAACTAGACATGTTGAAAGACTAATTTATGGCTTAAAGAGTTTATCAGCCTTGATAAATTGATCCCAAACCAAACTTAAAGACAGCGATAAAATTTAATTCACCTCCGCGCGTCATTTTTGGAATTCGGAAAAACACAGAGACTTTGTACAAAGTCCTAAAAATATCGTGAAATACTCTAGTAAAAGATAGGTTTTCATTCTGTACAACTGACACTTCCATTAATTCAGAAGTACTAAGGAATTTTCTTGGTGCAGAAAAGCGGTAACTTGAGAAGATTGAAAATGTTTACAAATCACGGCGGCGTGAAACAGCGTAAAATCGCTGACAAAACTACAGAACTCTTACCACTAAATGAACACTAGCAATGCTTTCTACGCTTTCCTTTACTTTTAATGTTAATAAACATACTCCTTTGTATTTTCTGAAGCACTGTAGTAATTTTCTAAGCTATAAGCACAACTCAAAACAAAGCGGCTAAATAAACAACTAAAGCAAGTCTCGGTAAAAAAATGCGTATCAGATAACAACACGTGCGTGTCAAATCTGTTTGCTTCAAAAGCCCAAAATTCCGAACTTAAGATTAATAAATGAAAGAAACTTGAAAGAAACTTTGTTTCGAATTAAATTTTATTTAGGATAAAGCCAAGAAATGTATTCAAAAGCGTCAAAATATCAAAAAATTTCAAAGCCGTCTTTTTCTGCATCAAGAATTAATTATTCACATGTTCACGCTAAAGCGAAAGTTTTAATTTTAGCCGACGGCTTTTGCAGTCAATTGTTCACATAAAGGCTTTACCGATCCTTCTAAAAATTCCATCCATATTTGAAGCACTACTGTACATTACCATTTTTGTTTTCAAAAGTCTTGAGAAGCCGCATTAAGCTTGTTTGTTGGTCCGTGATTTCTATTCAAAACACATTTCGAAGCGCCATGACACCTTGTCTTCGCGGCCGTGGAAGGAAGATGAATCCGTCCTCAACGAGGTTTAAGCACTCTATATTCCATGATTTTCCACTTTAGAGCCACTTAAAAATTGGTCGGTGTTTCTTCTTTTCATTTTTAGCCCCAAAGAGGGAATATTCTGTGTTCCGAATGGAAAACAAGGCCTTGAAAGTTTGTAAACAAGAGCGGTGATGCGCCATGATTTTCTTGTACATTTTGAACACACGAGTCAAGACGAAAAACCTTCTTTCTAGGACCCCTAGAGTTCTCTAAAAATATGCGCAGAAAACAGATTCTGATTGGTTTATTTGCTCTTATTATCAATAGAACAATAGGAGAACCAAAAAGTCTCCAGGGAGGGACGGAAAGGTCATTTGTCACCATGTGCTTTTTTCGGGCGGTTACGGGCGGCACAGGCATTTTAGGGGTGGTTTTCGCACGGGCGGTTACGGGCGGCACAGGCGCCAAGGGCTGGCTGTACAATCCTCTTGGCTCAAACATTGACTCTAACAGCATTATTAAAAATATATGCTTATAGTTCATGTGTAGTCTGACACAGTGTTTCCTTTGGCCATAAGGAACATAGCATATTTATTTAAAATTACTTTTTGGGGTTTATAAACCTCTTCTTGTGTCTTGTTAATAATGTGAAGTCCACCAAATGAATTCAATTTTTAAGCAAGTAAGCCAAGAACAGTGGGAATCTAGAGAGCAATATAATTCCAAAGGTGTTTTGTTTTTCAAACCACAGTTTTAAACATTCTGTGTTGGAGTATGTCTTGTATATCTTGTGGTATTTTAATTTTTGTTTTCAGTTGAGCCCTCTCAAAGATGAGCCGTATTCGGTCTCAGCCAATAAGACAACTTACACTGTTGAGCAGCTGGATGCATACACCACTTACAAGTTTGCTGTTTATGCTAAAAATAGTCGGGGCTCTAGTGTCAAGAGTGCTGTAGTCAAGGCAACCACTCCTCAAACCTGTAAGTCATATAAAGTTATCCTATCCTAGTCAGTTGAAAAACACTTTGGACAACGTTTTTGTGGGGGGGGGGGGGGGGGGGGGAAGGGGGTGTAGAGAGAGGTGACTTATCATGAACTGGCATACCATGGACATGGAGGTGTTAGCAACAATGCTTGTAGTCATCCATGTGACAGTGATTGGAATTAAGTGTCGACATTAAAAAGAATGACATGGAGTGAACAACGGGTTAAAAGGCAAAAATTATTGAAAAATCAGATGAGCATAAAAACAATTACTGTATTTACATCACCATTGTAATCATGAGTCAATATGCAGTTTAGAGAACTCACTAAAGGTTAAAAAGTGGATTTAATAATATCCTCATGATGACATGGACATTTGTCTAAGAGGTTGAGGATCTTGCTATATATACTGTACATATCATGTAGCTACCAGCAATTTCCATGTTATCTTCATTCAGCTGAGATTGGTAAAACACTAGGGAGAAGCCTAGAAGAAGAGTTATTTATTATTTTGACAATACTGCTGAAAGCAAATATATAAAAATCCAAGGTTTAACCTTATTTAACCATTATCCTTGTTGCAAAATGCTCCTTGACAGCTTGAATTCTTAAAAGAACTCCGTTTTTTTTCCTATAAAATATTACAATTTGTAAAATTCCTCTTATTCCTTGTGTTTTTCTGGCCAGAATATATATGTATATTGCCAAGAGGCTAAAAGGTATTACTAAATAATGATGATGTAATCATGATAATACTGTTTGACCCGATGGTTGTTTCATTGTTTTAATTAAGTCCCTGGTGTCGTGGAGTTTGTCACTACGGAAACCATTCCACCTTATTCAGCAAGTATAAAAGTCACTTGGTCTACACCATCAAAACCAAATGGAGTCATCAAACAATACAGGGTATAGAACTTTTAAATTTTGGGTGTTTTTATTGCAGTTTATCATTTGCAGGGCCATAGGCAGGGGGTGTGATGGTTGCGTCTGCACCCCCTCGCACGCCGCAAAGGTCTGGTTAATCTGAGAGGAAGGGTTAAAATTACTCACAATGCAGGAAAAGTGGACATCAACAACTTGGTTTTTCAAAATTTCCTGGGGAAATATATCCCCGGACCCCCCTAGATGCTCATGCTTCCGGCACTCGCACACACCCAAGCAAAATCCTGCCTAGGCCCTGTGATATTGTAAAGGATGAAGTTGTCGGTGACCTTTGTTTCAGTAGACAAGTAGGAATGTCCTGAAACATTCATTAATGATGCATATTTTAATAAAATCACTGATCATTATGTAACAACTGTCAAACTTTGAGTCACAAAAATCTGTTACAACATGACAATGAAACTGGTTGTATCTTCAGGATGGCTTTTGTATACAAGGTTTCTAGTCTGACACAGTTTTAAGCTGCAGTAATCCTTATCATGGCTTCATTTTAGGTCAGTTGGGGAAAAGCAATTGTTGAAGACCCAACAAAGACTGATGGTTTTAAAGTTATGACAGTGGGTGGCTCAATCACATCATATACATTCAAGCATCTATTCAGCAACACATATTATTCCTTCTTTGTGACTCCTGTTAATGATGCTGGGCATGCATTGCAGCACATTACTCCAAAGAAGCAGCGGACAGAAACAGGCAAGTGTTAGAACATTTCTGTTCTTAACCATTGGATGGTCACCACCACCATGCCACCTCCTTCTCCTTCTTCTCTTCCTCCTCCTCGTCCTTGTCGTCATCCTCGACCTCGTCTTTTTTCCTCCTCCTCCTCCTCGTCCTTTTGTTCCTCCTCCTCGTCCTTTTGTTCCTCCTCCTCGTCCTCCTCATCCTCCCCCTCGTCCTCCTCCTCGTCCTCATCCTCATCCTCTTCCTCCTCCTCGTCCTCCTCTTCCTCGTCCTCTTCCTCGTCCTCTTCCTCCTCCTTCTCCTCTTCCTCCTCCTCCATGAGAATTACACTCACAAGGATCAAATAATTGTGTCGCTGGCAAAACATGAGAAGGAAGGTGATTTGATCACCATTTAATTTTAGATAAGTGTTTTTAACTAATAAAATATTATGCAGGAGTAACCGTTTGTGACTGTTGAATCTCCAGCTTTGAAGGGCACAGAACGGCTCAGCATGGACTTTACAGGCCCCATAATGGGTGGTGAAGAGGCTTTAAAAGACTTTATTCCTGCATTCATTAAAAAGGCCAGTGAGAAAGCTCAGATATTGGAGTAAGTAGTACTATTCAAATGAAATTGGGACAAACTTTTATGTTATGTTTTTATAATTTAACAAATGGTTTATGGCACAGCATGCATTACGGAGTCATTGATGCATGTAGGAGGTTGCTAAGCGCAAAAGAAGTACCACTAGTGTCTCTAGCTTCTAGCAAAGCAACAACACTGCAAAGCCAACAAGGTCAGTCTGATGCTTGTCCATTGCAAGTGATAAGGGATTCCATACTGCAAACTAGTCAAATATGTCAAACAGTGTTCTTCATAAATGCTTACTTATAATCTTGTGTAGGTAATTTATTGGTTGGGCACCATGAATTTGTGTTTAAAATCTTTCTTTTAAATTCAGGGATCGCATAGCTGGTATTAAAGTTGAGAGGAACGATGGAGTAGCGGAACAGGGGAAAGTTCTGTTTGATCTTATTCCACCACTTAACATCTCTGGTAACAGTCTGATTTTTTTAGTATACCTTGCTATGTACTCTTAAGGGTTAAACCATTAAATCTCTCGTTACAGACACCTCTGGAAATATACACTCATCTCAGTTAAGGTAGTTGGACTGACACTTTTAAAATAAGAGAGCTTAGTATGGATTGGAGGACGCCTGTCCCTCCAATCCATACTAAGTGTACCATGCCTTTGGATTTAAACCAATAACCATCAATTTTGGTGAATTTACTAATTTTTGGATGCTGTTTCAGATGATCATGACGTGCCCCATTTTTCAATTCAATTGATATTGAATGTTTGTACTGAAGAGAAAATATGTTCGTACCCAGTCCCCTGCTCGTTTAGAACATGGCTAATTACACGAGTCTATTCCCATGCAGTAAAGGAAAAAACGTGGGGGAACCCTGAGCGGAAAGACGCTTAATTTTCCAGATATTGAGTTGTAAAGTTCGATACATGTGTCAAATAATTGCATTTCGCTTCTTTCACTCAGGGTTCCCCTGAAAAGTTTCTTTCATATCATAACAATAATCACACAAATTTCATCCAGATATGATAAATCTACATCTTTGTTCATAAAATACCTTTGAGTGCGTTCTGTGTAGGTCCTTAAATTGTGGTAGTTTATCGCCAATATCGCATCACAAGAATGTGTTTATCGAGCGCCATTTTGAAATCTTCACAGAAAACCACAAATATGGACACCTCCCTATTACAGACAGTTCAATTGATCCAAGAGGCTAAAATTCATATAAACTCTGCCTCTGTAATACAGACACCTCCATTAAATACGGACACACTTGTATAGTAGTTGGTTATTATATCTCTCACTGTGATTGGTATAAGTTGTGTAGGTTTTTCTTTTTGAGTAAGACCCACTCCTTGTAACATTTTCTTTTCTCCAGAGTGAGAGATAAAATAAACACATTATTAATCTTGTTTCCTTCAATAATATAATTATTCTCTTGATTTTTATAACAATCTTCTTTGCATGTAGGTGTTTCTATGGAAAAGACTAAGTCTGCTCTCAATGAAGGTTTTAAAGCAAGTGACTGGATTCTTGCCAAAGGTTCCTTAAGGTTTGTTGTGGCAGCAATTCTTTCACTTACAGAGTGGTTGACTGTAATGTCACAAATAGTCGGAATATTTTGCCAAACCTCAAAACTCCATTACATATTAACAGATCACATAAATTGAAAGGAAAGGAAGATGAGGAGGTTAATTCTCAAACACTCTTATTGTGCAACGATTCTAAACTAAATAACCTGTGCAAAACAAAAGATTTTCCCCAGGAGTGTTACAGTGCGGCTACTATTACCGGGGTCACCCAGACAAAGTTAACCAATCACAAAGCAGAACGGAAACAATAGATTTCAACATTTTTAACTTCAGGCAATGAAATGTCGAATACAGAACAATGAAATTTCAACTTGTTCGTTCGGCACAAAAACGGATCGATACAAATTTTGGCTGTAAGGCACTGAGTTTTCAATTAATTTCGATTGTATCCCTTTTGAACTTGAGTAGTTGTGACAGCAACATTTTGAAGGTAAACATTAGCGATGTTTATGAAAGAGAAATTCAAAACAGGCAAAGCAACGACCGTATTGTTTGTCTCAACTGTTGCGTGGTGGAGTTCGCTCGTCACAATTTCCAGTTTTCTCTACGCCATCAACTGGAGTTTTGGTAGTACCATTTGGACCATGCTAGCGAGGGAAGACTTTCTTCACGGCATAACCTACCAGTGAAAGCTAAGATTCCAACTTTTTGTGTTTGAGTAAACAACAATACTGAAATTTCAATTTGTTTACTCGTGAAGTCCGTGAAGCTTATGCAGTGGTTTATGCTGAATATAGCCTTAGCTAGCGTTGACGCTTAGAATTAAAAATTTGAGTAGTTTTACATGTTGTCAATGAATGTCACTTGTCATGCAAGTTTAATTTGCAAGAATTGATGTCAATCTCTGTGAAAGCAGTGAACGCGATGGCTTTTTGTTTGGCAAATTGTGTGGCGGAATTTGATTCTCGAAAAAAAAAAATCTTAACCGCCGGCCGTTTCACTATTTTCTTGCAAATGTGATAATGCAGGACACAGGACGAATTCCGAACAGGAAAATAGGTTTTGTTTTCAACACTGACTAGCATACAAGTGAAATTGCTCTATAAACTTTTCTTTCGGAAATAAATTCCTTCGCAAGTTCAGTGTCGAGTTGTTGGTCTCGAAGAGGAAACCATTGAAGTGTTGAGATGCTAGAGAAAACCCGGGTGGTGGTTAAGTTTGAAAATTCAAATACGCCACATATCGTGCAACAGTTGAGACAAACGGTACGGTCATTGCTTTCCCTGTTTGAACTTCTCTTTCATAAACATTGCTAATATTTACCTTCAAAATGTTGCTTTCGCAACTACTCAAGTTCAAAAGGGATACAATCGAAATTAATTGAAAACTCAGTGCCTTACAGCCAAAATTTGTATCGATCTGTTTTCGTGGCGAACGAACAAGTTGAAATTTCATTGTTCTGTACTTGGCATTTTATTGGCTGAAGTTAAAAATGTTGAAATCTATTGTTTCCGTTCTGCTTTGTGATTCGTTAACTTTGTCTGGGTGACCCCGGTAATAGTAGCCGCACTGTAACAAGGAAAACAGTTTCCATGACTATCTATTATATTCTTTCTGCAAATGGAAAATCATATGTGTTTAATTGTTCCTTCTATTTATTTTTGTACATTGAATGTATCAATGCTGTTATTTCTGCAGAAGTGTTTCTGGAGGCAGCATTTCACCTACACTAGCAGAAAAGCCATCAGTAGGGGTTGGGGCTCAGAAAGGTGGTGCACCTGATGATGGTAGTGGAAAGCAAACTCTTGCTGTTGCTATACCCCTTGCAATCATAGGTACAAACCTTTACCTGCAGTATAGAGAGGAATTATATTGTTTTTGTGTGTGTTGTTTTGGTACCAGATGATCTTACAGTTAAGTAATATCGATATGTTTGTCTTGTCACATTTAATTTATTGATCACCTTTCAAGAGTTAGGACATAGGGTGAGAAGTTCCTGCCCTTCCAACTCCCGGACTTTGAGATAAATAGAATTAAGTAATAGCTTATCGAATTAATGATTATCACCCCCCCCCCCCCCCCCCACTACACCTGCTGTAGTGTTCCCGTCCCCTCCTTCTCCCCCAGCTAAAGTCTTTTAAACAGCAATTTAATTCCTTGGAACATTAACAGGCTGTCACATTCAGATCACGTCCACACCCAGAGTTTCCTCTTGCACTCACTGTGACAGTGCAGTTCTTCTATTATAACTCTTGATTTGACAATAATAATATTAAACTGCCATAAGAACTAGATCTATGGATGACAACTGATGCTCCCACGGAAGTTGAAGGGTTCAAAGATAACTAAATATGGAACAACCAATAAGCTGAGACCAAGCTGTGATTAACTTATCAGTAAACTAGGTTATTGTTTTTAGCTGATGTGATTTTTGTTATTTTGCAGGAATAGCTTTGCTTGTTGGATTGGTATTTTATTATATGAAATACAAATCACTTGAGAAGCACTTCAGGAAAATGAGTGACAAAGACCACGAGGAGGATGAGATGAAAGTTGTTTATCATGAGGATATGCAAGCAGGTAAATGTTTTGGTCTTTATCATGAGAGAGGACGCTTGCCTCCCACCATTGTGGCCCAGGTTCAATTCATGGATCAAGTGTCATTGATAATGGGATCTTATCCTTGCTCCAAGGGTTTTCCTCCAGGTTCTCTGGTTTTCGTTCCTCCACAGTCACTATCGATTTGAAGTTGATTTTTACATGTACAAAGCAAAACAAAACTAGTTTTGCGACAGTCCCACAGTTAAGAATAAAATGTGTTTAACAGATTACTAAATTCTGAATATTAATTTTTATTTATTTTGATTCTGTTATAGATTCTCCAGACATCATTTTTGGTGATCAGTCACGAAAAGGAAGGAATAAGTTTTACAAAGATGCAGAGAAAGTTCCTCTAGGTGAAAGTGATGAGTTAGCCATGATATGAGGTTGCAGCTATGTGAATTTTAATGTTTACACACCAGTAGTGTTACTCAATGTGTAAAAACTATAAAAAGGTTCAGCTGTGAGGGTGATATTTATCCTGTTTGTAGTGCTACAGGTAAAAAAACCTGAGTCTTTACGCATGTTATGCAACAAGTCTGTAATCTGTAGACTATACTGATGTATGTTACAACAGCAGATGTCAGGTCTACTTCGGTGTTTTTGTATCGTTTTTTGTAATTTTCCATAGCAACGAGAAATTAGCAATGTGTCAGTGTTAGGAATAACAGTGTTAATATGTGGTATATGTTGTGGTTTAATTTTATCTTTGGTTTAAAACTTTTTAAACCAGTTTGATTTGTATTCCCCATTCTTTCAGATCATGATGATGAACACAAGACAATGAAACACAAAAATTAAACTGGTTTGAAAAATTTCAAACCAAATATAAAATTAAACCACAACATATATAACAGCAAGAATTCTGTTAATGGTTGAAGTGGTTGGTACAAGATCTCTCAACCTTGAGTTTTCAATTTAGAGTTCAATTCGTAAAACATTGTTGAATTGTAAAAAGATTCAATTCAACAAGAGTGTAGCCAAGTTACATCAGTGATAGTTCTTTCATTATTTGTTAGAAAGCAAATCTGTATTAGTCATAAGATTTTCTGAATTGAAGTTGGTAGATGGTTTGATGTCTTTCCATTTTATACATTGTTATTCAGAGGGTGTTAATTTTAGTGTTGTGTTACTCAAACTATAGGTAAAGGTTTCACCTGTTTCTATTGGTCATTGTAATGCGGAAATGCTTGTAACCTTGCTAGAGATGTGACATTTATAATGTCTACCTTGAATAAGGTTGGAAATATGTAAAAGTATTTGTTTGTGCAAAGATTAAGGGTTTTCATAGAGTAGCACAAGTATTATATATAAACCATCACAGCCACTCCAGGCTTGTACAAAACAATGTACTGATGTTTGAAATAGACAGTACAAATTGGGAACTCAGGATAACAGTTATAGGTTTAATAAAACCCAGACTGTCTATGGATGCATCTAATCTTTATTTTCATAAAACAGGGAAGTTTATTAAAAACTTTCAATTTACCATATTTCGGCAGCTAGGTTGTAAAGTTAAACGTAAGGTGTCTGATACCAATTATATAAATTTGCGCTGCATATAGCTAGGGTGATTTTTGTACTCTCTTTTTAACATGACACTAAGTGTGTCACTAAGTAGTTTATTATAAAATGTGGCATTTTAGAGTATTAATGTACACCAAAACAAGACCTCATTGCACTTGTCCTATG
This sequence comes from Meandrina meandrites, assembly GCA_963693305.1. Taxonomy (NCBI): domain Eukaryota; kingdom Metazoa; phylum Cnidaria; class Anthozoa; order Scleractinia; family Meandrinidae; genus Meandrina; species Meandrina meandrites. The sequence goes on from OY855913.1 coordinate 28,125,352, forward strand.
CCCCATTGACACCAACAAAACATGTTGAGTTAAACCAGGTTTAACAAAATTAAAATCAGCAACAGAAAACTGAATGACTCAATTTTGCACAGGGTTCCAGTAAGCTCTTACTTGTGCTTTCACTGTGATCACTGTTTAACTAAACAGGCTTAAGACATGTTTAAGCTTTGGTGTGAATGGGATATTAGTCTTATGATTGTTTGCTAAGGAAAGCATTTGATTTTAGGTAAGAATGTTGTATTACAAACGTCAACATATACAGCACAAAGTTGCACAATCTAGCTGGGCATTTTTACTCATCAGTTTTGCTTTCATGAGACTAGAACAAAACAAAAACTGACTCCTAAAATTAATGCAGCTGCTTTATTGTAACTTTCTGCTGAATCAGCTTTTTTGACTTGATAACTTAGTAGTTTTTTAAAAAAATTGGTGTTTGCTGTGCTTGGGTGTTTCTATGAAAAGGTTTGGCTAGCGACAAGCTGTTGCAGTTTTTTTTCTTCAGTCAAATTTTATGCTTTCTTTGTTTTTTGGGTAATGTAATGTACTATGATAAGCTTAAAACAAAGGAAGGACAAAATTTAACTGAAGAAAAAATAACTGCTACATAGGCTTTTGTATCCGTGTAACCAACAATAAAAAATAATAAAGTCTAGTAACTACTGGAAGTGTCTTTAATATCTTGTAGAAGTTACAGTGCGACTACTTCAACCAAGGCCACCCAAGCAAATTCTTTGCAAATTGATGAATAAAAATCTTGGATGTTTATAACAACATTTTTTTGACAAATAAGCGATCCAAGCCAACTGCACACCACAGAATCAATACTTCTGTGACAACTTTTATCGTTTCAACACGCAAATGCTATTGGTCAATTTGCAAAGAATTTGCTTGGGTGGCCTTGGTTGGAGTAGTCACACTGTAATATCAATTAAACAAATCAACATTTACACTGTAACCATTGTCTACACTCCTATAGACTAAAGGAATGATGTTGCAAAATGTTGTCCTGTTTGGTTTCATTGAAGAGTTTAGAACAGTTTATGATGTCATTTCAGTGGTCTATTTAACAATTAGTCTATGAGCCCGAGTTTTCTGTGATTGAATAGTCAACTCTGCCTCTTGTTGACTAATTAAATTTAACCATGACTTTTGAGAGAGGAAGCTGTTAATTAGCAGAAAATATAAGCGCAGTTTTAAGTTGCTGGCAACTTCTTGTTACCATAAATTCTGGCAGCAAAAGTGAAATGGGAGAAAGGCAAAAACAATACAGAGTTAAAGCTCTTGTAAACAACCACCTCAGGAATTCCAAAGTGATCATAACCAGAGCTAGTCAGTTGCAAGAATGAGCTCTTGAAAGTGACCACATGCTGAAACAATAAAGACTGGTCCCTTTCTGCAGCTTTCAACATAAAACATTCAACCTCAATCTTGGGACTTAAGTGCAAAAACTGCAATCTTACAAGCACGCAATTTCCCATAACTTTCCATCTAAATCGCCAGTAAATTTTCTGTTGTATAAACAAACCCACCACAGTTTTCCATGGTCTCAGTACACTCTAAGCTGTGCTATGTTCTATCGGAAATCTGCAAATCTGATTGGTTCTCCCCCTGTTGACTATTTGCTGATATAACACAATCACGCACGCGTCACTCTTTGAAGGGAGAATATTTTTCTTGATTTTTGGCTTAAAAGTACAAAACATTGTAGGTTTTGGACTGCAGTCCTTTTGACTTTCTACTAAAACAATATTCCTATAAGCAATTTGTTTGCATTTAGTAAAGGACTAGCAAAGTAGTCACGCGAGTCACACAATCCGAGGTTTACGTTATCCCCGGCTAGGTATATAATTCATGTTAAGACACCATATAGTCGCCCTGCAGCTTTGCTTGCAGTTAACATTTATTTACTGCTGTTTGCTTGCGGTTAGCATTTTACCCTGTAGTTTGCTTTCGGTTAGCTTTTATTTACTACAATTTGCTTGCGGTTGGCATTTATTTTGTGGTTGGGCGACTATATGTTTTTCATTGTTGGCGGCCATGTTGACTTACCATGAAGTATATGCCCCCGGCTATCTATAGCTTGGTGGTTTTTTCCCTTCTTATGACGTAATCCCTGCACGTACGGGCACGCTCAGTTGTTTACTTTAGCAAATGTGTTATTTCCCATCAAATCTCTGAACTCACTTCGATGAAATAGTCAAAGAATTCACTTCAATTGCCACAACCCACAAGAAATACTCCCAGAAGAGCAAACAAATTAATGACCGTCGCTTCTGCCGATATAAACTTGCAAAGAAACAGTGTTATTTGTCACGTAGCGAAAGTGAAACCTGCAACATCAGTGCATTCCATCGCTGACGTAATACCTTTTTTTAGTGTATTCAATATTAGCTTCGAGTCCAACGCTTCGATAAAACCAAAAAATATACTTTATACACAATAAAGAAAACAATATCCGTAACATTTTCTGTACATTAATGTTATATCAGCTTTTGGCAAGTAAACATCACAGGTTGGGTGATTCAAAGTTGCGATCACGATTTGGCCGAGTGGAGGTTTGGGTCTGGTCACAAAAAAAAATACACAAAAAAAAAATCCCGTTTAAAGCAAGAACCACGCTCATCCCATGGCCCGCGGTTAATAATAATAAATCCCGTGTGGAGCAAGAACCGCGCTCGGCCCATGGCCGCGCAGTTAATAATAATTCCCGTGCCGAGCAAGAACCGCGCTCGGCCCATGGCCGCGCGGTTAATAAATTTCAATAACAAATATACACTAAAAACATGGCTTTTATTCTGAAGCTATTTTTTCTTTGCTTGTGTTTAACATACAAAATTTTGTGTTTTTTAACTACTGAAACTATAACTATTAAACTTTAGTGAACATTTAACAGGAATAAAAACAAAATGTCCTTCGATCTAAACAATAGCAATAAGTCCTGTAGAGTAAACTAATAAAAATGTGGCTGCTATGTACATTTTCTCTAAAAAACCTAAACATGTCACAAAAACGGCCAGAAAATCAAGTCATAAATTTCAATGCAATAAATCTTACTGTGGATTTAACTGCTGAAGATAGTATTCACAAGCTCATCAATACTATAAATTGTTTCTTATGTGTTATGGCAACAGACTGTTTTTGCTTACAGGCTTTGATAGCTGCAGTTGTATTGTATTGTATTGATTTTTAACAATTGAGGCATAATAAATAAACTGTTCTATAAGGAAGGCAAAACAACATGAGCTAGCACTTGGTACAACATAATTATATTAAAAGCAATACTTAATAATTAAGTTAACATTTTTTACAAAGCTACAAACGAATTTGGATCCAAAAACTAAATGGTTGATTTAATCACTGTGTGATTCTTCCCTTTTCAGCCCCGTAGCAAACAGAAACTGACTGGGCCGCCAAAATTTCCTCCTCTACCCATGGTGCATTCAATCTAGTTTGGTTCTGTCTATTTTGCTGATCATTAAGCAGATGTTCTGGAGGCTGTTGTTTTTGGCAGAGCAAAAATGCAATTACACTCATGACTCATTTCTATTTCTATTTTTTTTTTTGGGGGGGGGGGGGGGTGGGGGGGAGGGATACAGGCCTGCTTTTCTTTCAGGTAACACAAGACCATTCCATGCATCTCCAGAGTTGTGCTTACCAGTGAGTTACTTTAGAATATTATCATTTTAACTTAACACAGAAATCTGCCAGAAGATTGGTACATTTATGCATGTGTAAGCCAGCGATACACCATGGAACCTTGCTAAAGACACAAAGCCATTTCTACCACTGGTAACAACAGCTGCAAAATCCCTAAGAAGAAGTTCAGTGTGGTGATTTTATTTTTAAGCAAAAGTATTTAGAGTGGCCAGTCAACTTGTGGTTGGACTACAAGTAGTCCACTTTCAAATGAATATCAAGCAAGGGCAAGTCATACTTTTTCAGCTTTGCTCACGTTTGACAATCCTGTATTTTTCTCAGGTAAAAATTCCCATAACTTAATTTAAATAAGAAAACTAATATGAAATATGCAATTAATGCAGGGTAGTGTAGTTGATTTCTCATTGACATATTTTTCCATTTGCCAGTCATTAAATTTGAACATTTCCTGACCTTCCCTACACTGCAAACTAATCATGAATAATTTATAAACAAATCTTATTTAACTACTTACTTCTTGGCACCAAACCACCCAACTGTGGAATTGATGTGTCACATTATATGTAAAATATTTATAGTTGTTTGGAGTGTAACAACACATCACCTTTGTGCAAATCTTCAGTCCTGTATTTAAACTACTCTGGATAATCTGCATAATTTGTAGTGTCCATAACAAAGAAGTCTTCCAAGCGCCACTGGAGAGTCTCAAATGTTGGCCGTAACATGGGCTCAGCTTTCCAGCAATCTTTCATGATATTGTACAGGCTAGGAGGACAATTTGCTGGGCAAGGCATGCGATAGCCTCTCTCCACCTGAGCTAATACCTCTGCATTGCCCATGCCTGGGTAGGGCACCCGTCCATAAGTTATAAGTTCAGTCAGCAAAATTCCAAATGCCCAGACGTCAGACTTGATTGTAAATTTATTGAACAATGCAGCTTCTGGTGCTGTCCACTTGATTGGAAATTTGGCTCCAGCTCTTGCATTATACTCACCCTCGTCTATAATTCTTGAAAGCCCAAAGTCACAAATCTTAACCACATTGTTTTTGCCCACTAAAATATTCCTTGCTGCCAAGTCACGATGTATGTAATTGTTAATTTCTAAGTAAGCCATTCCACTGGCTATTTGTGCTGCCATGTAAATCAGCTGAGGAAGTTGAAGCTCCCGTCCAGTAGGACTCTTCAAGATATCCAGTAGGCTGCCACTCTCCATTAGCTCAGTTACTATGTAAATCGGCTCCTCTTGCGTGCACACAGCATAAAGCTGTACTAGGTTGTCATGGCGCAGCCTTTTCATAATTTGTGCCTCAGAAAGAAATGCCTTTGGCGACATTGTGCCAGAACGTAATGTTTTAATCGCAACAGGGGTTGTGTTATTCCACAGTCCCATCCAAACTTCGCCAAACTGTCCTTGACCGAGCTTTTGTACCAACCGGATGGATTCGCGTGGAATCTCCCATTTGTCTTTTGTGTTGTATGCAAGGTCCTTGGGTGCAGGAGTATGAAGGGTAGGGCAAGGCTTGTTCAGTTTTATGACAAGTCCATCAGCGTTTTCTTGATAATGTTCAACAAGTTCACTCAGTGTTGCAAACTTAGCTCTGTGAGCAATGTAGAACCCTCCACTGTCCATGGATCGGATGCGGTAGTGTTTCACGATTTCCCCATCTCGCAGTGAAAGGGAGAAGTCTCCGGGTTTACTTTCACTTTCTCTGATCAAGAATGATCCACTTTCCCCATGCATCAGAAGCATTTTTTCTGCATCTACTCTTTTGATTGGACCAAAGAACCAGCTGAGAAAAGAAATTGAAAAAAAGGTGAACTTGAAGTAACAATCACAATGTTACATGTAGGTTGCTTTTACTGACCCGTGCAAAGGTGAGCTGTATATAAAGTTATTGCAAGTTCTACACTATAGAAGTGAAATCATCATCAAATTTCCGGCCTTGTTGAATTTGGGACCTCAAGATCTGTGTTTGGACCAAGGTCAAAACCATGTCTGTATTTATAATATTAAAGTGCCAATCTAAAGGTGGTGGCAAACGAGGACACAATGTTGTGGACAAATTGTTGCTCGTGATTGTTTCTATGCCGTGCAAACCGGGAAACATTTGTTGTGGACACAAAATGTTTCTGAAAGAAATCAGAAACATTTTTGTGTCTCGGACACAAATTTTGTGTCCGCAACAAATGTTGTGCGCGGGCAAACAGGGAAACATTTGTGTCCACAACATTGTGTCCTTGTTTGCCACCACCTTAACAGGAGCTAAGAATAAAATTTCTCTTCAAATACAAGTTCAACTTTATCATAAACAAATAAAAAAGCCTTGACGGTGCTTTGTCCTGTTATAAAGCACTCAAGAAAGTGATGAGAGATACCCAAGAAGTAGGGTGAATCAGATGGCTGTGGCTCGTGTTTCAACCAACACTTCTTTTGAGTTCTCATCACTTCCTTGCATGCTTTACAACAGAACAAAGCATGATCAAGGCTTTTTTATTTGTTAAGTATAACATGCACAAAAACTTCATTTTGTGGTAAATAGTTGGTACTACATTTCTCCATCCATAGTTACCCCCCAGAGTTTACTTTATATAAAAGCTTATCAAGTAAACCTCATAGTTACATACAAAAGAAAAATTGTTAGCAAATTTTGACCATCAAAATGCCTGTTGACACTTCTATTCAAGCCTTGCCAGCTAACATCCTCTGCCCTCTCAAAACTGTTTTGGTAGTTTTGATGACAGAATTGGAATAAAAAATAATGAGAGCAGAAAAAGAAGAACATGAATAAGAACAGGCACATTTGTGTCTCAACAAAGACCGACTGTGAAGGATCTTTCATCAGCCATTTTCCGCATTTACCTGTCTCTGGGGACTGTAGTTTGCCAAGACATGGGGGGCTTTCATTATCTTGTTTATTCAAAACCATATATATCATAAAAGCAAACAAATCTTATCACTGTCAATTCCATCCATAATCCTGTGTAATGTGTTTATGCACAATACATCTACAAAGTAACTGCATACATCATTTCTTTGGGAAAGGTATTTAGGCATAAAGAGTAACAAGGATACGAACAAAATTGACTATTGTTGTTTTCGTTTCTGTTTATTTTATAAAAACCGGAAATTGTGGTTCGGATTGGTTTGATTTAGCTTCGGTGCCCTCTTGTCGCTTAGAAGAATTTAACGGTGTAATTGAATTAACATATTTTCTGAAAGTCACGCAAGAGAAATGATTGATGGCGGTTTGAATTTTATCCTCAGTCTTCAATTTAATACAACCACAAAATGGACGAATTTTTTTTAAAAGATGAGATAGATGTACCTAACTTAACAGGAATCTTATAAGAAAACTATTTAGGCTTCATCAATGTTTTTATTCAAGTGCGTTCCGTTGAAATTTCCCACTGGGTTCCTTTTCGAATTCTTAAACAATGGCGCGATGTTATTAAACAACTGCTCGTGCCGTCTGACACTTTTAGGCACAAAATGCCCTAAATTATAATCTTCGAGTTGAGTTTTCAAGATTATAGATGACATAAAGACTTCGAAATAACGAATCTACCGGCCGCTCACGAAAAGAAAGCCCTATAATTTGAAGTCGAAGCGCAAATTCCCGTCGAGTTTTTGATGAAAATGATCCTTATTGAATAGAACTTCGCCATTCGTTTCAGTACAGGTTGAGCGGGAAAAAGCTCAATGCGTATTAAATTTCTCCGTGAAATGAAAATGTAACCTTGAATAAGCCATGCTGCTGCTATAATTGTATAATTATAGACTACTGAACGCTTTGAGTAGAAGACACTTCCGCAAATGCATAGAACTGAACTGAAACCAGATCAGACTGAAACTCATTGTACTTACTCTTCGCTTTTCAGTGATGCCGCCGGGGCAACATAATTACTGGGAATGTAACCAACTGCATTTGTGACCAGTGAACGTGCCTGCCACCAATCAGCTCCATTGAGTGCATCATTGCTGTTTATCACTTCAAGATTTTCTCCTTTCTTGAAGCTGAGATCCTCTGCTGTTCGTGCTTCGTAGTCGTAAAGTGCGACAAATAGCAATTTCTGTTCAGCTGGCTCTTGTGGGATTTCTGGCAGGGCAGGCAGATCTGGTAAATGTTCGTTATTCCGTAAATCTTTTTCGTCGGCGTTTACATTATCAAAACTTTGAGCAGTTTTGGAAGAACTCTTTATGTTTCCGTTCGCTTCGTGCCGTCTTCTCTTGCTATAAACACAGCCCATTCCATGCACTTTCTTTCGGTAGAGCGTTCAAACTATGTCACCAGTTTCAAGTGAATGTTATGACTGTAACACAGCTACAAGTGCCGGCCGTGAAAAGCAATATAAATTCAGGGTTTCCTATCTTTTTTTCCGTCGAACCAGATTGAAGATCAACAATACAAAGAAAACTTCTCCGAGCGAGGCGGCTCCCATTACGTCATTGCCGACAACAGGCCGAAGCTATTTCGTTTACGCCGAAAAATACCGATGATGTCCGAGGAATCTCGTACCCAGTCTAACTCGATTATTTCTTCAGCGCTTCACCAATATGGCGGAAAGAGGTAGCTCTTCCCATTCGGGAAATTCTAGTTCCTCCGCGTCTACAAGTCGAATTGACAGTGTTCAAGTTGATGGATTGGTAAATATAACTCATTTATAGAATTTACGCGTATTTTTGATGCATTCCAGATCTTAGTTGAGGATAAAATTCATAAAATTTCAATACACGTGATCAAATAATTTATACAGTTGACTCAGTCCTTTTTCCCTCATTTCATTATTAAACGTTCTTTTCTCATATTCTTCTTATTTAGAAGTATAAAAGCCATAAAGTAAGTAGTTAAATTCATAAAGAATGTAAAATATCGTTGATATCAATGTGAAATATCGTTGATGTCTTTTATTGTTTCACAACCTAAAATTCTGGTCGCTCAATTTTGAGAATTTGCAATTTGAAATGACTATTAGCAATTGGATGCAATACCTGTTGTCAATCTTTGAAATTTAGTACAGTTTTCTTGGAATGGTTTCATCGTAATTAATTATGATTTCTTCAAGGTTGTTTTGAAAATAATCAAACATTGTCAAGATGAAAGATCAGCTGGAGATGTTGTACAGGGAGTCCTACTTGGATTAATTCAGAATAATAAGCTGGAGATCACAAACTGCTTTCCATTCCCATCATCGAGAGCTGGAGAGGATGACGATGAAGACGATGGTGAGAATTAGCTATTAAATAACTTTTGAAACCGTGTTGTTTATCTGCTTTAAAATATTAAAACAAAGGTTTTCAATATAAGTAAACTAATAGCAAAGCTACTTCATCATGGAAAATCTAAAAAAATCTAAAAGCCTTCTTTTAACAAGTAAGTTTGTCTTACTGGAAAAAGACAAAAGTTACGATCAGCAAAAAAAAAAAATCAATCTTTAATGGTTCTAATGTTTCAATTTTAAGGGCCAGAAATTCGGCATGGGATATTTTGGGTCTTCATTTTTGCTCCCATACGATCATCCTCGTCACTTGAAATCCCGAGTCCCCCCCCCCCCCTGGGGTCTCGCAATTATGCTTTTCACATGGTCAACATTTCATCAATTAGGTGTATGTTGTGGTTCAATTTTAGCCTTGGTGCAATCTGGTATTTCCCTGTGTTTTATTTTTATTGTCATATATTACCATACACCGGAACAAAGGAAATACCAAATGGTTAAATAGGAACTACAATGTATTCACAGTAAAGGCCTTGACACTTTGTACAACAGTGCTTGCAATATCCAAGGTACATATTGTGTCCGTCCCTGAAACTTTTGTACACAACAGTCCTGAAGTACAATGATAAAGTAAGACCAGGTGTGGTACATCTTGATAACTGTTTTATCCAAGGAGAAATTGAATAAATTAATATATGTACTAAGTTAGTGTACAAGAAATGGTAGCACCAGTAACAGGAGGTTTGGCTCCCAGTTGTGTTCGCACCATCCCATTTTGCACCCACCTTTCATAGTACACTTACCGTGTCTGCTCCCAAGTATGCTTACTATCTAGAATGTTTCTCATTCTTTAAGCATGAGAAAAGTGTGACTACATTAGTGATCAATGGGGGCTAACTTGAAAAAATATAAGGAGCGAACTCGGTAGGTGCAAACTTGATTGGGAGCGAAACCTACATAATTCCAAGAAATTTACAAATGCTACAATATTTTTGTTCTGATTCAGAAGAACTCCTGTGACTTCATATACTTTTAGACACATGGTGTTGACATTTTTTAACTTTCCAAGTAAAGTTAATAGTATTCTTGCTGTTTTGCAGTTAATTACCAGATGGAGATGATGCGTCGTTTACGAGCTGTTAATGTTGATCACTTACACGTGGGATGGTATCAGTCTACATATCTTGGTTCATTTGTCAACAAAACATTACTCGACTCACAGTTCAGTTATCAGAGCTCAATTGAAGAATCAGTGGTGCTTATTTATGGTGAGATCAAAATGATCCCTAGTAACATGTATGTAATATTCATCATTTGAGTGGTGTTTGGTAGGTCATGGGTTTGATTCCCGTTGCCATGACATGATGAACATTGCATCTGTCTCATTTCACTATTGAGCGTCAAATTTACCATATTTATTTATTTGATAATGTCATTAAAGTTTCAGTGGCTCACAAGTGCTGCCATTTAATTCCAGTTTATGTATTGATAAGGATGTTTATGTAGTGACAAGCGACATTTCTTCTCCCTCCTGGAAAGGATGCTAATCCATTGCATGGTACCCCAGCATTTTGCAAAGTTGTTCTAAAAGCTCACTGATACCCTTTTTATTCACTTGGGTAGAGAGTGGCACGTACTGTGATAGTTAAGTGTCTTGCCCAAGAACAACACATAATGACCCCAGCTAGGGTTTGAACAGGCAGACCGCTTGATCCAGAGTCTGACGCACTGTATCTTGGTTAGATGAGTTACTCAATGCGTTTCTTTACTTAGATCCACTGAAGACATCTCAAGGAATGCTCTCTCTCAAGGTGTTCCGTTTGTCAGATAAAATGATGACAATGTACAAGGATGGGGAATTCAGTGCTGAAAGGTAAGAGATTTCATTGAAGTAAAAGCACTTAATAATAATTTTTTGTAGTGCTTAGTGTGTATTCCCCTTTCTAAAAATCAGACAATTGACTTTGTGGTAATTTTACGTGCTGAAAGTATAAAAATTTCTTCTGATTGTTTGCCCTAGTAAGGAAAGTTACCTCTAGATCATGTAACTGCTCTGTTGCTCTAGAAACTGAGCTGTGAGGGCAGATTGGTATGGAAAGGTAGTAAGTGAAAACAAGAAAGTAAGAGTGCACTTAATTTGCATGAGAACTTTACACAGAATTTGAATCATTTTTATTCCACGTAGCTGACTTTTCATTGTGTGCTTAATATGTTAGTTTAAGAGACAAAGATAGCATTATCACATATTAATCATTTTAACATTTTTTTTCTCTGTCATTTTTTAGGCTTGCAAAAAGTGGTTTAAGTTTTGAGGCCATGTTTGAGGAGATTCCACTTGTTATAAGGAATTCCTCTCTCATTAATGCTCTGCTATGTGAAGTGGAAGTATTGTCACCACACACACAGACAAATGATTTCCTCAGTCTCTCAACTGGGTAAGATGCAATTATGTATTTAACTTAAATATAAATTTTATTTGGTTTACTGCAGTTGTGGAATAGTAGCCTCCTTTACATTACCCCTTTTTGCCATATTTCTTTTCTCTTGCACTCTAAATAACCAAGTTTCCTTATTGAAGTTGACATTCTAATTTTTCTACATGTCCAAGAATCTGTCCAGTGTCGGATCCAGACCTTTAGCTCAAGCAGGGGTGGGGGGGGGGGGGGGGGGGAGGGGGCGGGGTGCTTTTGAAGACTTGACTATGATTATTGAATTCTATGAAGATAATTTCGGCAGTTCAAAGAAAATTTCAATTGATATTTCTGAACAAGTAAGGGGGCGGGCTCCCCAGACCCCTCCGCTGGATCCGCCACTGCTGTCAGATGAACAGAAAAATTATAGAACTTACTGTCACAAAGTCCATGTTTTTAAAGACTAAAATAAACTATCTGTACATTTATTTAATGACATTTTCTTTTCTTAAGATCCTATGTAGAAAAGAATGTACGGCTACTCATGGAGAGTGTTGATGAACTTTGTCAAGATGCAAATAAATTTAACAACCACCTGCGGAATGTAGCAAGGCAACAACAGCAGAAAGATGCATATCTTCAAAGAAGGGTAATTTTTTAATGTTATTTTTATTAACCACGCGGCCATGGGCCGAGCGCGGTTCTTGCAAAAAAGCACGGGATTTATTTATTTATTTATTTTTTGTATTTTTTTTGTCGATGACTAGACCCAAACCTCCACTCGGCCAAATCGTGATCGCGACTTTAAATCGCCCAACCTGTAATGTGTACTCGCCAAAAGCTGATAAAACATAAATGTATGGAAAATGTTACGGATACTGTTTTCTTTATTGTTTATAAAGTATATTTTCTTTTGGTTTTCTCGAAGCGTTGGACTCGAAGCTAATATTGAGTACACTAAAAATAGGTATTACGTCAGCCATGGAATGCGCTGATGTTGCAGGTTTCACTTTTGCTGCGTGACAAATAACATTGTGTTTTCTTTGCAAGTTTATATCGGCTGAAGCGACAGTCATTAATTTGTTTGCTCTTCTGCAAGTATTTCTTGTGGGATTAGGCAATTGAAGTGAATTCTTTGGCTGTTTCATCGAAGCAAGTTCAAAGATTTGAATGGAAATGAAATATTTGCTAAAGTAAACAATTGAGCGTGCCCGAACGTGCCAGGGTTTTCAATAAGGGCCGGCAGCCGGCGAAATTCGCCGGCTACTCCACACGTTTTCGCCGCCTACTTTGATTAACAACTTACTCGAATTTTAAGAATTAGCATGATAATTAATTTGCCACAACATGAAACGCGGATCGGCCAACATTTAATTCGTTTAACGCAAAAGAAACTTGCCATAATTCTTGGTTAAAATATATCGACTCAGGGCTTGAAATTTAGACCAATATACGGTCGCCAATGCGACTAACATTTCATAAAAATTCTCCTTTCGTCACCAAATGGCGACTACATTTCTGTGTGTTGACGATGAATAACGGGCATTTCCTCAGACATTGTGCCCTTCCAGAAAGTTATATCGAAAAATCTTTGCTTCTAAGACATCCAAAATAAGAAAAGAAGTCAATCCATTCTCTTCCTTTGCTGTAAAAGATTCTATCTAATCGGAAAACTCGCAGAAAGCTGACCGTGTTTGAAATCGCCCTATAATTCTTTGCAAGCCCTTGAGCATGTCATGTATGCCTACAGGTTGTGTCTCTTGTTGATTCCTTCGAGAATCACATAGCTCAAAGAATTCTCGCGCTCTGATTGGCTAGAGATGCGAGGGTATTCAGCGCGGTATTGCGACTTGAAAGTGAGGCAGCGCTTAAATTCGCAACATTCACCACATTTTCATTTTAAAAAGGTTATGCGATTCAAGGAAAATCAATTACCTGACTCGTGAATTCCACGTTAAATTTCACTTGAAAAACCGATATCGCACTCATCGCTTCGCGATTCGTGCGATATCGGTTTTTCGCGTGAAATTTAACGTGGAATTCCCTCGTCAGGTAATGGATTTTCCTATATAGTGGCCACAAAATCTTCTATATTGTGTTTGTTTTAAACTAAGTGATAAGATTGTTTTGGTTTTCCTTTTCAATATTTTATGTATTCAGTCCTTTTTAAGATTAAATTCCTAGAAATGATTTTAAACACTTTTGAACAAGGCCCTATTTGATTTTGCAATCTGGCGACTAAAAATTGCGTTTGGCGACTATTTTGTCTGCAAGATAATTAGGACCGTTGAATAAAAAGCTAGAAAATAGAGCATGTATGGTTCTGTCAAAAATGACCTTATTCTTGCCCCAGAATGCAGGAAATGCACTCTTAGAGGCTCAGATTTTAAAAGTTTCCCGGGGAGCATGCCCCCTGGGCCCCCCTAGCACGAGTAACCCCTTCGCCGCCTACTTCAACAATTCTGCCGCCTACTTCAATTCTTATTGAAAACCCTGACGTGCAGAGCTTACATCATTAGAAGGGAAAAACCCCCAAGCTAAAGATAGCGGGGATAACATAAACCTCGGATTGTGTGGTTCCAGAAAATATCCATACCCCCACCACGGAGGGAATTGGAAATTCCAGAGGGGTGGGGGGGGGGGGTCAAAGGCCCTGGAAATTCCAGAGAGGAGGGGGGTTTGTTAGTGATTTTACGTTTCCAGATGGTCAAGTTCGAAAATCTTTTACATAGCAGCCTAGGTTTTCGATACATGACCATATTACATTTTAAACAGGTTTTCTTCTTCCTGAAAGCACAGTGAAAGCTAACAAGTTCGCAGAAATCCTCCATGTTGCTCCACGAATGCGACCGCCATTACTTGTTCCAGTCCAAGTAAAATTGTCACGTGGCTTGACTGAAATACACTGGTGACTAGAGTTGTTTGTTTCTCACGTTCGATCGACAGAAAGTCATCCTTGTTTGCGAACATTTTTCTGTTTATTGATGATGAAAATAGTGTAACAATTTCAGAAACCCGCGAATATCTTGTTCTTGTTATGTCTGGCTATTTGTTTGCAATTTTCTGATTTGGCTTTCTCTGCAAGCATGTTTGCGATTTTGTGATCATGTTTACGGTGAATGTTGTCAACAGTTTTCAATCCATGTTCTAATACATTTAGCGGTTTTCTTTTGGATTGGAATGAAAGGGGATGGATTGTTATACATCAAGGTAATCTTACAAGTGATTACCAGATATTTTTTCTGCTTACTTTGGAAGAAATTACTGACGTATTTTTTGTCTTCAACAGTATGTATCGTTAAGATGGTTCGATCGATCGGTTGAACACTATAGCGATGTTTACAATGGAAGGCGGCCTAATGTTTAGAACATTTGCACAGTTTCTTTTTAAATTGCTTTTTCCAGAGGGACAGGGGGGGGTATGAAAGAAACTTTTGGAAATTCCGGAGTGGAGGGGGGGTTTATTTTCCTTCACAAAAATGGAAATTCCGGAGAGGTGGGAGGTCTTAGCTGGAATTCCCTCCGTGGTGGGGGTATGGATATTTTCTGGAACTACTGGTACACATTGTGTGACTCGCATGACTACTTTGCTAGTCCTTCACTCATAGCACAAACAAATTGAAACATGAATGTACGGAAAATGTTGCGGATATATTTTTTTATTGTGTCTTTTGGTTTCATCGAAGCGTTGAATTCGAAACGAATATTGAATACACCAAAAAGAGGTATTACCTCAGCCATGGAATGCGCTGACGTTGCAGCTTTAACTTTCGTTACATGAGAAATAATATCCTGCTTACATTGCAAGCTTATTTCGCCAGAAGCAATGGTCGTTAATTAGTTGGAAATTTTGCGAGTATTTCTCGTGGGTTTAGGCAATTGAAGTGAATTCTTTGACTGTTTCATCAAAGAGAGTTCAAAGATCTGAAGGAAAAAAATTTTGCCTAGGTAAGCACTTGCAAGGATTACGTCAGGATTACCGCCGTTCACCGTCCTACTAAAGATAGCCGTGAACAGTGCAAAGCCTGAAATGTGAGACTTGCGTGCCTACCTTCTTACGGCCTAACTCACAGTATAAACCAATTACATTTAATCGTGACTTTTACGTAAAGAAAATAGCTGTTATTAATAGCGTTTAAATAGCGCAATGTTTAATTCATGCCCATACATGTCCCAAGCGAAGTTCCAGATTAAGACCATTACATCATCATAAATTTCACAGTGGCTATGGGCGATAGTGCAATATTGGATAGTGTGACTCGCGTGACTACTTTGCTAGTCCTTTACTCTAAGTACAAAACAAATTTAATTTAACCGTGACTGTTCTGGTTCTGAAACCTGTTAATTAGCAAAAATGGAGTTAATTTAAAAAACGTGTGGTTTTAAGATGCTTGCATCTTCTTGTTAGTAAACATAGAAATGAGATGAGAGTGCCTCTTAAGTATTAACCTTAACCTCTTTAGTATTGCTAACCCATACTATATTCTTAGAAATAGTAATCACTTTGCTATACCAAGATTCAACTTGGACATTGGCAGAAATTCCTTAAGATATAGAGGCCCAATAGCATGGGAACTAACTCCAACCGCTCTCAAACAGTCCACCTCCTTAAAGAACTTTAAGAAGCTTTTGAAACAGCGTCGCCATAAACTTTTCATAAAAAACATTAGCTTTCTGAAAGAAGCATGCATGGTCTCACATAAGAATCAAGATTTTACATATTTTTAATTTAGTAATTTTCACTACATTTAAATTGATAATTGTATTTAGACCATTACTTGATTAGCATAATTTTTGTATAATATTACTTGTACAATGTAGCTTTAGTCAGACTTTTAGCCAGGATTTTGAAAATGGGAGTCCAAATTCTTAGTGGGCCGAAGGCCCACTGAACATGGCGCCGCAGGCGTCATGTTTCTAGGGGGGTCTGGGGGCATGCCCCCCCAGAAAATTTTGAAAAATTAAAGCATCTTAGACGTGATTTCCGTGATTCTGAGCAGCTGTAAATGTCTTTCAATTAAGCTATTAAACCGCTGTTTTCCTTGATAATTTTACAAAACTATCCTTTCCTCAACTTACCTTGTTTAACATTGAATTATATTTGGGACAGAAACTCCAGTTGTTATGAACAGTGATTGAAACTGAAGTTGTCAAGCCACGAACTTACACGAAAGAACAGATATGCGTGGCTTTGTTGGTCGAACTGCATTCTGGTATACTAGGGAGTCAATATTATTGAACAGTGGCTTTGCTTGTGAAATCGCTTTGCTCAACTTTGATTCATGCGAATGAACAAAACAGTAAGGAAACTCGCTAAAAAGTGTAAATAGAGAAGAAAAACATGCCAGCAAGACTAAAACAACTCGAGAACAAAAAGGAACACTGTTTTGTTACATTAAGCACAGAAGTTCGTAAATTGCCGCCCAAAATAGGCCGTCGAAAATCACCTATTTCTTAAAAGTGGCCGTCCTTTGAACGGCTGGACGGCCGCCTGGCTAAAAGCCTGGCTTTAATATAGGTCCACATCAGCCTTTGGCTGCCTTTAATTCAACCTATTTCAAATAAAGTATGTATGTATGTATGTAGTGCATAAACACATTAAACTACTATTATCACAGGCTGTACTAAATTGTTCATTTAATTTATTGTTTGCTTGTTTTAAAGATTACTACATGACAGTCAAGATTGTATTCAAAATTATTGTTTCCATTTTCTTTTCAGCAAAATGAAAATTCCTCACGTCATAGTCGAGGAGAGCCCCCGTTACCAGATGAAGATCTTTCAAAGATATTCAAGCCCTTGCAGTCGCCATCACGGCTTGATTACCTTCTGTTATCACAGCAAGTGAACACATACAGCAAACAAGTAAACCAGTTTTCAACACATAGTTTTGGAAAGTTGTTCCTAGCACAGGCTTTGCAGGAAAATGAAAAATAGATTGTGTAGATAATTGTGAGCAGCAAAATAAAATATGTCTTGATCCACAGTGAGCTTTGATTTTGTGTTCTAAAATTGTCATTTTTGGTCTTTTTAGGGGGTGGAAGGAGGATTGCATAGTTAGTGAGAAAAAAACAGGGAAACAAATAAAACAATGGCCCTTCTTGGTTAGCGTAACAGATAAAATCTGGGTGTGGAAAATATAAGTACAACAGCTGGAATTTCCTCGTTTGCTACTGTGCAATACGAGAGACTTTTTCCTATTTTCCATCATCTCACAAAAGCCACTTTCCACCTGTTTGCCCTGTTACATTCCCTGTCTATCCTGCATTTACGCTCCATCCCCCCGTAACATTAAGCCCTGGCAAACAAGGATGAGAGTTAACTATTATGAGAGTTTTCATCAACTCGGGCCAATCGAGAACGAGAGTCATTGAGAGTCTGTCAAACAATACCCATTTATGCACCAGAGTGGACAGACACTAATAAGGGTTTTCCATCACTGACATTATTCTCTGGCAATTGTCCTCTGCATGCATTGTGGATCGTAATGCCAGGGAACATGTACACATGACCAGGCTCGCTGTTCTTTTGAGCCCAGTTAAGCCACTGGAGAAGATGATTTCATGCAAAATAATCAGCATGCGACTGTTGTTTGTAGATAAGTACAACAAAACTTATCAAGCAAGGCTTTTCTTTGTTTGACACTGAAGTGGAGAGAAAATAAAAAACGGAGTTCATACTCTTTTGAAGTATGTATTTAGAAGTGAGAACCATAAGTTGAAGGTGAGCATTTGGTTTATTTTGTCTTTATAATACTTGTCACACTCAAAAGATCAATATCCCTTTTCCCTTACAATGTAAATACAGGCAGAGAGAGTACAGTGTAGTTATAAGGCCTTCATGTAGGTACCTACCAATTCTTAAAACTTAACATTTCTTCAAGAAAACCCTGGCAATCAGCAAGAATTAATTTAAATACCTGGGGTTAAATGAGCTGAAAGAGTGATTATCTGTATCTATTCACAAGGGTTCCAAGGATGCTTTTAATAATATTTGTGCTTCTGTTTTCTAAGAAGTGTTTGCCTGCCTAGTAAATCTGGCTATAAACATGTTGTAGTGTTTTTGTGTAAGCTTCACGTTCCTCTTGCGTCATTTTACTCAACATTTCATCAGTGACGTCATTAATTGGCACCATCTTGTCTCCAATTTTGACTTCATGCACTTCATCATCTTCTTGCTCACTTTCTGTGTGAATTTCCATGGATTCTGTTACTTCACTTGGTTTGGCTGCTGGTCCAGGAGCTGGCACCTCGTAGTCTGAATCGTCACTTCCTGAGTCACTGTCGTCATTATCTACTCCTTCGCCAAGGGCTTCACTGATATCTAAGCGTGGCTTTTTGTTTACAGATTCATGAACCAGTAGCTCTGCGAGGATTTCATCATCCTTGCCAGAACCCCCTGGCTTCTTGTGGGTCGATTCTCCATGTGTTTGAGCGCTGGCAGCAGCCTCACTCGGATTGCCTGATGCTGGTAGTACTGTACTTTGCCTCATCCAGATTGGCGCCTCCTTTGCCCGAGGTTTGTTAGTTCTTGCACCTTCATCATCTTCATCTCCCATTATGTCAACCTTAATACCTGGTCCACTCACATCACTTCCGCCGCTTGCATCATTTGCCCATGAGGGTTTACTGCCACGGTGTCCTGTGGAGCGTGACGCATGACTGCCACCAGCAAGTTGGGCTGGCTGTGGTTCTGGCTCTAGAATAGCTGGTGCTAGATTCATGTCTTCGCATTCTCTTAGCAGTCGAAAGATTGGCTCCATTTGTTCATTAAAGCGAGCCAAGCTGGTTCTGGAAGTGTTGTTTTGTTTGATCCCAGCAGAATCCTCTTCTACTAACCCCTCACACATGGTGCATTTTAGTTGGCAAGTTTCCACATCCAGCAACCGATCTACTTCTAAGTCAGAATACTTTTTCTCGCACTGAGTACACACAAACGAAGGCCGATTTTTCGCTTGCTTTTCTTCACTTTCAATCTTTTTTCGCACGTGATCAAGTTTGTACTTAATGACATTGACAAACACCTTGTAGTTAATAAAGTAGTAATTGAAACTGATCACAGCTCCCGTCTCGGGATTCTTTTCCCTGTATGGTCTTTGCTTTATCAGTTTTTCGTTCTTTAAGCGCGCCAGGCTTTGTCGTAATTGCTTCTTGTCAAAGCCTAACAGTCGAATCAAATCGTCTTCTTGTAAACATGGATATTGGGAGTTTGTCAGTAAAGTTATGATAGCAGCGTGTTCGTTCTCGTAAAATCCACGCACAACCTTTTTACACAAACGCTTGAGTACTGACGGAACTATTGTCAGCAATTCTTGTTCGTCGATTGCTCCATTCATCTTGTCCTCCGCACTTCCTTTGACAAAGTCGACTGTCTTGTTCGCCTTCTCGACCGCCTTCTCAATTTCTACTTGGTAGCCGGGCCTTATCTGGGCCAGGTCGCTCAGTTAGGAAACAGCCTAATTTGCATTTTGACTACATCCGTACAATATAAATAGTCCATGAGCCAGACCCCAAAAATTGGGTGATCGGTATCATCCGGGGGGATTAAAGTTCTTTGTGATTTTTGAGAAGTACTATTAATATAGAGTTAGAAAATACCTGATAGCAACCGATCTGAGGTAGTTTCTGTAAAAATGTTTAAACAAGCAAGCAAACCGTGGACGATGATCCTACTGGTATACGTTGGATCAATAATGATTTGATCGGTTTAAAATAGAAAAATGAAGACTATAACAAAGCAGAGACCGATACAACGTAGAAAGGTTTTAAATTTGTGTACTATATTTCGGCTGGCCAAACCAGCCTTCTTCATGTACAATGGGAAATTACATTGGGAAGGGTTTTATATGTAGTGATTGCGGTAAGTAGTAATATCGGAGTCGAACGAATACCACCTCGGGTGCACCCACCTAATTTCGCCTCTTTCCTAAGGTTAACACTAAGGATTTTCAACTTACCTCGCTCACAAAGCTCGCTCGGTAAGTTGAAAACTTAGTGTAAACCTTAGGAAAGAGGGAAAGGTGGGTGCTACTCGGTAGTATTCGTTCGACTCCGATATTACTACTCGCAAGAGAAGGATGAAAAGGATGCCCATTTAGAGGGATGCAACATAAATGTACAAACAAATGGGACGAGGAAGAAAAGGAATTCTTAGCCAAAGTCGAAAAAAAACTACAACTCCTAAAAACAGAATAACAACATCAGATTTAATAATTAAAAGCGAACCAGATAACGGTGAAGTTATAGACCCGCCAATACAGATTTCAGAACAGCTGCTCACAACAATGAAAAAAATGAGCCCACAAGATTTAAAGAACTCGCTAATCACACAGCAAGAAGAAGAGGAAGAAGTGGAAATATGTGAATTAACAGATCTGGAGGAGTTCGATTTGACAGGACCAGGAGAACCAGTTTATGAAACACCGATTATGACTTCACAGCTCTGCGGCAGAATAATGTCGAACGAGTTTAGCGAGGCCCAGGTGGAGTACATATTAAAGAAAAGTTTGGGCTTTTAGAGCAAAGCTGATAAATAAAAAAGTTGAAAGCAAATGTCAAACATAGCCGCAGCAGTGCAAAATCTGAACCCCGAGCAAAAAAAGGTATCCAATAAAAAGTTGAAAGAGGGGCTAGCGGAAATGGTGAAAAAGTTGGAAGAAGAGATAGAAAAGTATCAAGAAGATACACACGTGGTCTACAAAGGGCAGAAAATCAGGAAAACGTTGATTCAGCGTATACCGTGGACGAAGGAAGAGTGGGAAAAACACCAGCGGGATAAAAAGGCCTACGAAAATAAAAAACAAATCAGCTTCATAGATAAAGTTTTCTTCGAAGACGGCGCGCCGGACCGTAAAAACCTAACCAACTTCATTGATAAAGTATTCTTCGAAGACGGCGCGCTGCAATTAGAGAAACGCGGCATAAGGAAATAAACATGGATACATTAGAACTGATACAAGCACTTCCACAAGAACTTCGAGAAAAAATCTGCAACGAGTATATTGTAATAAAACTCTGGCAGCGTAAAATGCTTGGCTGGGACGAGGTTCGAAAAGAAATCAATAAAGGGTATACTTCAATGAAGCTCAAACAGCGTAAAACTCTTGGCTGGGATGAAGTTCATGCTGCAATTTATGAAGCACCATTTTGC
This sequence comes from Meandrina meandrites, assembly GCA_963693305.1. NCBI lineage: Eukaryota > Metazoa > Cnidaria > Anthozoa > Scleractinia > Meandrinidae > Meandrina > Meandrina meandrites. The sequence goes on from OY855913.1 coordinate 28,146,784, forward strand.
GAGCGCAATAAACAAATTGTAAGGGTCTTGTTTTGTTATAAATGTGACAGAAGCAGATGTTCGCGAAATGGTCTCTGTAATCTGTGCATTAGGAATGGATTCAGACACTATCTCGGCTATCCTATTTTTGATGAAAATGATTATGATGAGTGCTTCAAGAGATCTTTCTCCTCGAAATGGAGAGGAGTCTTTGCGTGATATTTCAGAGAAGAAGAGCGGGCGGCAAACTTATCACCTATAAGTATAATCGTCTATTAAAATTAAACTCACTATTGCATGTTTCATATTAGTTTGTTTTTGATTTAGGTTGTTAAACTGAACTATATAAAGTGAAATCGTGTCTCCCGCGTCTAATCTAATAGGTTTTGGTCTGTAATTAAAACCGGGCCCCGCATATTGGTATCTTAGGCCATTTGCATCACGGTCGCTTTTAAACGTATAAGTGTCCGAGACGTTTATGACAAACCTAAAACCTATCTTTTCATAATTTCGAGAGACACCTTTATCTAAAATAAAAACTGAAGCGCCGTCAAGGATGCAAGGAAATGGCGACATTGCCTCAAAGAGATTACCGAATTTAACAGCACCATTATTAATATTTGATTTCCATTCTCCAGGTATTATTATTTTGGGTCGTAGATTTCTTAGCACAAAACCACTTAGATTATAATTTTTTATATCAAAGCCGTTCATATCTAAATTTGTTTGTAGAGTAAAATCGCCGTCATCGATAATGAAAGACTGATCGTAAACAGTACCGTCTACATCTGTTTGAAAACCTTCTATTCCATAAATAATCAAAGCAGCCTTTTCAAGTGGCGAAGAGCCATCATAACCCGAATTTGAAATATCAAGATAGATTGTGTTATCATTGTCTTTGTATTTGCGCGTGTTAATAATGGTGCGTGAATATTTTGGGCTGTGACTGTTGAAGTGCTTGGTATGGTAATTAAGAGTATCAACCGGGTTAGGGGTTGAAGCACTTATAAACCAATTTGTATCAACTTTCGGGATAAAGAACTCGACACATATAGTGTACTCTCCTTCCTTTAGAGGTGTTTTATTTAACGCCAAACGTGAGTTAAAAGAATTGACACTAGTTCTTACGAGATTGAAAGTATAAGCTTTTTTATTCACACTGTGAAGGTTGGATGTAAAGTCTTCAACTGTAACAGAAGTAACATTGTTTACAGCTAAAACACCAACCCTTTGGGTTAAATAGGCTAAGGCATTCTTTTTATGTGAGTGTCCTGCTGAAATAGAATTTGAGCCCACATATTTTTTCATTGAACCAAGATTTACAGCATCCTGATCACCCGTCGGATTCGCAAGTTGCTTTATCGCATGGTCTTTCATGAGAATATCTCCAGTAATAGCGGCGAGTGACAAATCTGCTTTATCACCCTTATCACCTTTAGCACCTTTTGGTCCAATAGCGCCTCTCGAACCCGCAGGTCCAGTTGCTCCAGTGGGTCCCGCAGGTCCTGTAGCTCCAGTTGGTCCGGTTGGCCCAGTAGCTCCAGCAGGTCCGGTAGGTCCGGTTCGCCCTTGTGGACCTCTTTCGCCTTTTAATCCTTTTTCTCCAGCATCACCTTTATCTCCTTTAGGACCTTGTGGGCCAGTATCGCCCTTATCCCCTTTTTCACCTTTAGGGCCACGCGCTCCAGTTGCACCAGTTGGACCAGCAGGACCAGCAGGGCCAGCTTGCCCTCGGATTGAAGTAGACTCTTCATGTGTTTGAGTTGCACCCGTCGCACCGTTAAGAAACCCCATCTCTATATATTTTCGTCAAAATTTTTTAGAGTTTGTTTTTTTGGTTTGTCGTGGTATAAAAAAGAATATTTAGCATCGGTAGCCCTTTCAAGCAGCTCTCTGTCAATTCCCAATTCATCAGCAATACGGTTATTTTCTCTGGGAAGAAAGTTGAAAATGCAAAAGTGGCTACAATTATCTCGGATGTTTTTGGGGACCTTAAAATAGCTTTGAGAAAGATAAATGACGCTGCAATTGCGGTGGCGACCGTTGATAAAATAATCGATAATGTCGTTTTGGTTGCTTTCACAAACCATGTCATCGAAAATTACAATCTTTTGATTGTCAGTGGACAGCGTTTCCAAAGGGATAACATCGTTGGCGGCTTCAATAACATTATAGTCAGCCACAGGATTGACTCTTGTGTCGAAATCATCAATCATATATTGGTACTTGTCTTGATGCAGGTTCTTAGCGCAAAGGTAAATTTTGTCGTAGACCAACAGCCTGTAAAGCATATGCATGAGAATATTTGTCTTACCAGAGTTGCTTGGCCCGCAAATAAGCATCCGAAAGGTATCTGCTGGCATACAAGGGTGGCCTTGTTTGTAATTACTTTTTGTAGTCAAACTGGGGTCGTAATTGGGAATTTTCATTTTTTTCTGTTATATATACGGCAAAAATATGTCCATGAAGAAGTGGCAAAAACTTGCTAGCGAAAAGGCTGAAGTTGAGCAGCAGAACGACAAAATCCTCGCGGTGATAAAAAATACCAAAATCAATAAAGGGTTTGGCCAGCTATCAGGTGAGGATTTGTTCAAACCTATCACATCGCGGCTTGACAAACTCCAAGTAGGGGATAGTAACTCAGTTGCTGAGCCAAAAGAAGAGGTCCCAGACTATGGTATGGATGAGTTTGATTTAAACAACCCCTTCGATGGAGATTTTAACCCGGATGCGGAAACACCACCTCCAACACCAACACCGCCACCATCACCATCACCATCACCATCACCAACATCATCACCACCACTATCACCTACATCAACACCGTTACCACCTTTGGCTGAAGAGGAAGAAATGGAATTAATGGAATTAATGGAAGAAGAGCAACCAAGTACAAGTGGGGTAAAACCCCAACCAAGTAAATGGGGGCCACCACAAGAACCGGGTATCAAGGGATCAGAGTCGGTTGACCTGCAGACACTGAGCAGCATGTTAACAAAAAATAAAGACAATCCTGACTATGTTGTAAAAAGCCCAAAATCAAAATTCCGCGGCTACACATTGGCAGACATAAAAAAGGCAAGAGATGAAATTCTTGACAGGAGAAAAGGGAATAAACAGCCTTCAGTAAGGTTACCCCACACCCAGGATGATGAACCCTACTGGGAACAGGAACAGGAACTCGAAATGGAAGGAAGCGGAAGTGTTGATCCAAACGCTTTGGTTGAAAGGCTATACTTAAGCTTGGCGTCTATACAGGCGGGCAACACTTCACTGAAGCTGAAAAAACAGGTCCAGCAGATGTTAGGGTTGCTGGTAAAGCTAAAGGAAATAACACAAAAAGAAGCCCACAAAATTTTGGGAAGTATTATATAAGCAACATGTCAACCCATTTTCATTTCAACCTGTTGCTCGACTCGCAGCTGGCCAAACAAAACAACGCCAACAGCAAGTCACATGACTTCACAATTAAGTTTGACCCGCCAATCGCTTTAGATCCCTCCAAATCGTACAAGGCGGCGTTAAATGAGCTGGTATCTATGACCTATTCGTGGTACAACATCGCGAAACAGTACAACAACAACAAGTTCAAATGGCGGAAAAAAACAGAGAACTGGAAAACCGTGACAATTCCGGATGGAATGTATGATTACAAAGGTCTCAACACCACCATCCAGTCGCTTATCGGAAGAGTGGATCCTAAGGATGAAAAATCCAAGTTTATTTTTCAGATGTATTTTCACACCACAACGTATCGGGCGGTTATTTTGTTGGAGGACGGCTACGAGCTTGACCTAAGTGGAGGTGAATTCGCCGCGTTGCTGGGTTTTGACAAGAAAACAATAGACGGAGCGAACAATAGGAGCGACCACGTGCCAAATATAACAAGAGGCGTCGACTGGATCTATATCCATTGCGATCTCATTACAAGGGCTGTGGACAACATCGGGGGCGACGTTATGTTCTCTTTTTCAACCGCTGAACTCACCGTCAGCTACCCCTTTTCAAAAGAGCCCCGCCGCCTCCTGTGGCACCCGGTGAACAAAAACAGAATCAATGCGATAAATATCAAAATCACGGACGGACGCAACAACATTATAGATCTGAATGACCAAGACGTGGCTTTAAGCATCATCATTGAAGAAGAAACACCTAAGCGCATCTGAAAATAATTTACACTTAAGCTCATCATTGAAAATAATTTACACATAAGTATAATAATGAATCATCCGAGCGAGTGGGCGAGATATTATGACGCGCCAAACGGAACATATAGATACAGACACAAAGGTACGGGGGTTGTAAGAGACACCCTGATGAATATAGGAAAGCGGTTCAAAAAGCAAGTCACCCGTCAGACGTTGGAGAAGGCTGTAAATAAAGCCTCAAAGCAAATGCTTAAAAAAGCTGCAGAAAAAGCAGAAGAAAAAGCGGCTGACAAGATACAAGCGGTTTTGCGAAATAGCAACTCAGTTGCTGTTCCACGCCCCCAGGGTAAAAAGACTCCAAGTGTAAAACCAAAGAGTAAAAAGACCCCAAGTGTAAAACCAAAGAGTAAAAAGACCCCAAGTGTAAAACCTAAGGGTAAAAAGACCCCATCACAGAAACTTAGTACAGAGTCGAAACAAAAACTGAAGAAGATGCTAAACCCTGGGGTAGCAACTCAGTTGAGCGGGGATTCACGGAAAAAGTTGCAACAGATTTTAAATGCGGGTCGGGCTGCAAGGATGAAAGTAAACCAATTGATAGCAGAAAATTAAAATAATTTTTTAGAAAGATATATAAGGATTAGAATCCACACTGCGAAGGTAGGATGTTCAGAAGCCACAGGCATTTGGAAAAAACAGAGTATGTTCGTATCATGTTAGACAAACCGATCACTATCCCGGGAAACAATCAGCACCAGGTAAAGACAAACTATAAATTCACACTCACCGACCGAGACAACTGGTATGACTGGTATAACGCCTACTTCCGGACTGATTTCACTTTCGAGGCAACCGCGGATGGTGCGCAAGTTGCAGCAGATGCTAGGTCAGCACCCATTAACGGCTCATTTTCACTGATAAACAAACTTGTGGTAAAATCAACGGGCAAAAACATTTACAACGTAGACAACATTCACAAGCTCATATTTATCAAAAACCTGCTGGATTTTTCAGATGACTATGCGAGGAGCGCAGCGAAAAACCAGTTTTGGTATTTGGATACAACGAATAGCAATGTAACGGCCGCCGCTGCCACTAACCTTGGAATCAGAGAAAGGGGTTTACTTGCCCATGCCGGTCTCACGGTTGAAACCCTTATACCGCTTAACAGGTACTCATTTTTCGAAGAGTTGGGTGACAAGCTTCTCCCCCCAATGCAGATGGAGTTCGAAATTGAGCTACAATCGGATGCAGAGCTGATTTGGCAAAACGATGGCACCGATCGCAGAATAGTGGTGAGAAACTTCGAGCTGTGGGTTCCATTGCTGCGTTTTACCAGCGAAGGACAGAAGCTCGCAAACGAAAACTTTTTGAAACCTCAGAAATGGACGTACCTGAATGAAATGATCCAACCCAGCAGTAGCCGGCGTGACGCTTTTGGTTCGTGGCAGATAAATCCTGGTATAAAGGACGCCAAACATGTTTTCATTTTCTTCCAACGGTCAAGGAAAAAAGACACCATGGCCGAAAACCCCTACTTCTTTGACACCTTTGACATTGATGGAGACAATTCAGCAAAACTTGCAACTTGCCGGCTACAGTACGGCTCTTCACAGTACTATCCCGAGCTGGACTACGACGAAAACTTCAAACTGCGCATTCTCAATGACTTAATGAACTACCGGTATCGCAAAAACGACTACAACACCGGTGTGCAGCTTCAGCCCAACAACTTCAAAGATTTATACCCAATACTTTATTTCGACCTACGTGAAAACAAGGATAACATGACCAACGACCCGAAGCAGATGGTTTTTCACTACAGGCTCAACGAGGCGGCCAACGCGCATGACTACACCATTTATGCAGGAATTTTGTACGAGTCCGAATTTGCTCTCAGGCAGGTGGGTAATGAGCTGGTGATGGGTTAATGACTCAGAATTTATTTAGCATAACAAAAGTTAATTTTGTATGAAAATATAAGAATGAGGAGTGACTTTGTAGCAAATGAAAGTGAAAGTAAAATAATTTTGTATGAAATATAAGAGATGACGACTTACTATCCGCACAAGATTTCACTTTCAGATGGGCAGAAGGTAAACCTCGCGCGGGCCTTTGGGCGAGGAGAAGCTGTTACACTCAGATTTAAAAATGAGGCTATAACCGGCGGCAGCGATACTTTGCACTTGACCGCCAGGCAGATCAAAAAAATAGAGCGCGCTGTCAAAAACAAAACGGGTGTGGACATAGACATGAGCAAGACACAAATCAGACGTGTGCGCAACGCTATCAAAGTGGATAACGCTGTCAAAAAGACACAAATCAAACGTGTGCGCAAGCTGGCGAATGGTGCAGGCATGCAGGTAAAACCTCCAACAGGTGGAAAGGGAATGCGCATCAACCCTCCACCATATATGCGCCCTCCACCATTTATAGGTTCTTGGGGTGACCAAAAAAAAGCCCGCCTTCGTTGATGTCCCCTTAACTGATTATGACTTGCAGCGATGGTGCCGATACTTGAAAATCCCCATCAAAGGAATATTTGCGAGAGACGAGATCCACGTGAAAAACCACTCCCCCTGTATAATCAACATGGATGATCTTGGAGGACCAGGTACCCATTGGGTATGCTGCTGGGATGGAACTGAATATTTTGACTCTTTTGGTTTACCTCCACCCGCAGAATGGGAAATAGAGTTGATTCTTGAAGGTAAACAGACCTTTCTTCGGAATGACAACCAGCTTCAGGAGGAATTCAGTGTGCGCTGCGGCTATTACTGTTTGCTTTTCCTGAATGAAAGAAATAAAGGCCGGTCGTTTCGAGATATTTTGAGCATGTTTTCAAAAAATACACACACAAACGAGGCTGTGGTGAAGGATTATTTTACACAGTGGGGTAAACCCCACACCCCATGAATTTTGGTTAATTATATAGAATGGATGTTTACTGTGTGAAAGAACGCCGATTCACACCCAATGTAACGGGGAGTGAAAAAATTACAACCACAAAAAACAATAGAAGACTGCTCAGAGTAAAATGCGCCAGCTGCGGCATTACCAAGACAAGGTTTATAAGTGGGCAAGAAGGAGGTAATTTATTTGATTTCTTGAAGCATCTCAATCCAAAAGAAACATATGATGCAGTCAAGAAGAATAAAGTGCCGTGGGTTGTAGACTTCGCTAAAGGATTTTCACTTTTGAAAGATGCATTTAAACCTAATCCAGTTTCTACAAAGACTGCGAAAGAAATGGTAGCTGGATACAGACGTAATTACGCAAAGTATAAACGTAATGGAGGAAGTAAAAGTTATCATAATTGGTTGAAAGACAAAGGACTGATACAAAAACCGACATTTTAATCTTAGACGCTGATTTTTTTCTTTAAGTATATAAAAAGATGGAGGTATACTGTGTGAAAGAACGCCGATTCACACCCAATGTGAGGGAGAGTGAAAAAATCACTACCACAAAAAACAATAGAAGAATGTTAAAAGTAAAATGCGCAAGCTGCGGCATTACCAAGACAAGGTTCATACCAGTGAACGGAGACAAAAAAGGCGGCGCGTTGTCGTCGAGAAGGGGACCTTCGACTGTTGATAAAATTGCGTATGTTGCCTCGAACTTTGTGACCCCTGCCCCCAGTTTCGCTGCAGCGGCCAAAATACTCGGAAGCCAAGCTTTGAAAGGGGTTACAGACAACGTAAAGTATTTTAGGAAGAACCGTTAGTTAAAGTGAATTTAGCTTATTTATATAGGATGGATGTTTACTGTGTGAAAGAAAAGCGCTTCACACCCAATGTGGTGGGAAGTGAAAAAATTACAACCGCAAAAAACGGCAGAAAACTGCTTAAAGTAAAATGTGCCAGCTGCGGCATTACCAAGACAAGATTCGTTTCTAATAAAACACAAAATGGTGCTGCTCAAGAAGGAGGTAATATTTTTGATCCAATTTTTAAGTTGACCGCAAGCGCTTTACCTAAAAAGAAAAGAGAAGAACTTGCACGCGCTGAAAAAAGAATGTTTGGAGGTGGAGTTCTTGATACAGTTGGAAATACAGCTGCTGAAGCTTTCTTTGAGTACGGAGTTCCTTATTTAGCAAAGCAAGGTGTGAAACAAGGAAGATACTTTGCAAGCGAGTTTCTGAGACAACCAGAGTATCAGAAGAAGTTAGCCAATAAAGCCAAACCAATCGCGAGAAAAGCTGTTAATTACACAATTGATGCTTTGTCTGGGGATTTGTTGACTAAAGCCTCAAACAGATTAAGACCAAAAGATATGATGCCGGGAAATAAGTTGAAAGGCGGGTGTCACACAGCGGGCCAAAGTTGAAATGATTTTTGCTTATTATATAGGAAGGATGGAGGTATACTGCGTGAAAGAAAAACGCTTCACACCCAACGTACCGGGAAGCGAAAAAAACACTACCACAAAAAATGGTAGAAGGCTGCTTAAAGTTAAATGCGCAAGTTGTGGCATTACCAAGACACGATTCATAAGTGACAGTTGGGTTAAACCTAAACCTAAAAATAAAACACAAAGTGGTGGTAATTATGATATGAGAATTTATGCGGGTAATCGCGTAGATGACCCAACAAACCCTCTTTACCAACGTGGTGGGGGGTTTGATTTGCATAAAGCCATCGGCAAGCTGCCTAAGCCAAAAAAGGGGTGGACGCTTCCTGGTCATAACTATACAGGGCCGTACAATCCCCTTGAAAAACAGCTTTCTTACGACCCCAAGACGGGAAAGATCTTGAAGATTTATCAGCAACCCACAGGCGCCACAGACGCAGTTTCAATGCAGCATGACGTTGATTATGCCGTCTGCGCAGGCAAGAAAAACGAAAAAAGCTGTAAACATGATGCAGACAAAAAAATGGTGAAGGCACTTGACGCTATTCCCAAAAATAAACGGCAATGGGGTCATGCCGCGGCCCGAAATGCAATCAGCTCGAAGCAAAAAGTGGGTTTGGGTGTCGGTGAAACGATCAATAAAAATATTGGTGAAAAAATTCCAGGCTTTCAACCGGCTCAAGATGTGGCTGCTGCAATCATGGCTGTCACAGGTGGTGATAAGGATTTGTTTAAAAAGTATTGGAGTGGTGCCATCGCAAAAGGTGCCTTTAACAAGAAAACCGGTCTGTTTAGCAAAAAGTTTTGGACACACCCTAAAAATACAACTGGGCCATGTAATCAGATTGTATATAAAAATGGGAAATGGCATAACCAATATTGCGACTAAATTACACATTTTTTAAACACATATATAGAAATGGATTCTGCAACAAAATTCCGGCGGGATGAAATAGAAATGATAAAGAAAAATCTTGAAAACCAGTTGGTGCATTACTACCAAACCTCAGCCAAGTTTAAACGGTGGCACACGCGGTGTCAAACAGTATGTGCGTTAACAGGCGGAGTTGCTACCATTCTTACAGGCTCTGGGCTGGCCGCTTCGCTTTCTGCGGTTGGCGTTGTTGTTGGCGCCCCTTTAATCGCAACTGCCACCTTGTTTTCATTGGTGTCAACCTCCTCCATCGTCACCGTCAAATTTTTCCTGCGTAAAGCGAAAAAACACGAAAAAATACAAACTTTGGCTGAAGCTACGCTGAGCACGATCAACTCTCTCATATCAACCGCTCTTGAAGATGGTAAAATCTCAGACAGTGAGTACCAAGATATTATCAAAAAGTACAACAGCTTTACTACTGCAAAGACAAAACTGCGTTTTTCAAACCACACTGACGGCGGGGTAAAGGTTAACAGAACATCAAAGACAACTTCTGTTTAATGGTGGGAACCCTGATATCGGTAATAAATAATTTGTTTTAACATTTCTTCTCGCCACCATTCGTTGAAACTTTTTTCGGCTTTATTTCTGGTTTGTACCATCTTCGGCAATCTTTTCATGAGCTTTCCCAGTATTGCATTTTTCGCCGGCCAATCGATAGGTGAGACCTTTTGAAAATAGTTGTATAAAAAACAAACGTAGTTACATGATCCGGGGTAGCAACTCAGTTGCTGATACCGCTTGAACTGGTGAATGACATTACCCAAAAAGGTCAGCCCCATATTGTCACCGACCTGATCTACAGAAATGCCGGCTTTTTTTAGTACCGCAAGTAAATACCACAGTTTGAGGTGGTGTCTCTTCTCTTCATAGGGCTCATCCGGCAGTGGGGGTTCCCATGAGTAAAAGTCAAGCTTGATTTCCGGTTTGATTTCTTTTATTTTCGCTTCCTGCTCTTCCACCCACATTTCGTCAAGCTCTTGGAGGCTTTGTTGTCCTCCGAACCTCTTTGGAAAAGGGAAATCGAAACTCATTTTGTTGTCATGTATATATGATCGCGCATAATTATTTAAATGGATAAAAAATTGGAGCGGCGTTATTACAGCCCGCAGGGTTACTGGAAAGGTATCTCTGCCATTAAAAAATTAGCGGTCGCTGCAAAGGTTCCTGAAGTTATTGCCAAAGAATGGTTGTTCAAACAAGCGCTCTGGCAGATTTACCTCCCCGCACCGCGCTACATTCCTCGCCTAAAATTCGACGTGCCTTCACCCAACAAAGTGCATCAGGCAGATCTTCTTTTTCTGCCATATGACAAAGTGGGTCGTAGCACTTACAAATACGCGCTTACCGTTGTTGACATTGCCAGCAGATTCAAAGAAGCTCAGCCTTTAACTTCTAAAAACTCTGATGAGGTTGCCAAAGCTTTTAAGACAATTTATACACGTGGACCTTTGAAATGGCCTCAACTGTTGCAGGTTGATCCTGGGCGTGAATTTATGGGCGCTGTTACGAAAGAAATGGAAAATCACAAAACTTCGATCAGACGTGGGCACCCTGAAATACATAGAGATCAAGCTATCGTCGAACGTTTCAATCGCACCTTGGCTGAGCGTTTGTTTGGCCACCAGTACGCAGTTGAAATGCGTTCGCCTGAGGGTCAGCGATCTACAGAGTGGGTAAAAAGGCTTCCCAAAGTTGTTTCTGCTCTGAACAACCAAGTCACTCGATTGATTGGTATGAAACCTGCTGCCGCAATCAAGAAAAAACATGTTTATGCGGAGCCATCAACTAAATATTTGAGACCTGTTGGTTTGAACGAAAAAAAGCTCCCCTCCATCGTTATGGTTCGGTATTTGTACGAACCTGGTGAGCTTGAAGGTGGGACAAAAAGAGCCACTGATCCTATCTGGTCCTTGGATATCTTCAATATTGAACGTTCTTTTACCAAACCTGATCAGCCCGTTCTCTACTATTTGCGCGGTGGTCCTAAGCGTGGTTTTGTGCGTGAAGAGCTGCTTGTTGTGCCGCCAAATACACAATTACCTCCAGCTAACGTCACCTAGGGTGTACCCGCTTATTCATGATACTCTATTGGTTCTGTATGTATTCCGTCAGGCAGTACCCAACGTTTGTCGTAATACGCGCTCAACCCCAGCTTTTCTTGCTCGTATGTTACCATATTCCCGTCTCGCATTCTGAATCCCCTGTTTGTTGCCATGTCTTTGCTCCCTTCCAGCGCTGCCTTAAAACGGTTCCAGTTTATTTCGTTTTGCCTCTTCGACATCCCCTTTGAGCTGAGCTTCTTCACTGTTTGATGTTCTGCATAATAACATTTGGAGCACAGTGCGATCATCCGCTCCCCTTCAAATTCTTTTTTGAACAGCCCCGGTGTTCTCCCGCTCCACTTATCCCATGCCAGCCAGTTCTTTTTTTGCTCTTCAAATTCCGCTTTCATCTCTGGCTTTACGATGTCTTCTAACTTTTTTCCCGAGATCGCCAGGTAGTTGCTGTCCGTGTCCATCTGGATCAGCTCGAAATCTTTCCTGTCCAAGTACCTGTCCAAGAAGTCGTAATAAAATTGCAACATCCGCAGCTTGGCCAGCTGATATACCGCGATTCCGATCTGAAACGGTCTTCTGATTGTTATCCGCGGCTTCCGGCTTTCTAATTCATACGCCTGCCCTATCTCATCTAGATCTGAGAAATATGCGCTTCTCAATGCGCGGTCTACCACTTTCTCATCCTTTGTGTAGATCACGTTGGTTTGCCGCTCTAGCGCTTCTATCAGCTTCCCATACCCGCTGTTTCCCAGCAGTTTGAAGATGTCCGCCAGCAGCGCTTTGCTTTTGTCCACATCCCCCGTTCGCCGCGCTTTTGTCACTTCTTTCACGAACCATTCGAAGATCTTTTTCGGTTTGTAATCGATTGTCCGGTACACCCTTTTGATTATTGCCCCGTGGTTTATGTACCACTGCAGCAGCGGCTCGTACAGCAATATCTTTTCCGCTGACAATGTTCCCAGCAGCTTTTTGTTGCTTTCTACCGCTTTTCTCCCCGTTGCTTTCAGATATTTTTTCATGTGTTCTGGCACCACATTGGCCGGCACCGCTTTTTTGTGAAAGAATGGACACATCTCTTCGAACTTTTGATGCAGATGCTCTGGGATTTCTATGTCCACTTCCGCGTATCCGAACCAGCTTTTTTGTTTCAATCTTTGCGTGAAGTCTGCCGCTTCTTGCTCTATTTGCCAGGCATCTACGCCATCTAAATTATTTGCCTGGTCTGGATTGTTTGTTTGATGCTCTCTTGAATAGGCTGTGTAGTGCACCACTTTTTCTTTTCCGCAGGGCATGTAGTTCAGCATGGTTGATAGATACAGCGCGTTGGCGTCGTACCCCTGGATTTTTTCGCACAGTCTGCTGTCTGGGTATTGATGCGGCCTTATCCGCGTTTTGCCCGCCTCATGGTATCTTGTGAAAACCAGACTTGGTCCGCCTACCACCGCCCCTTTTAACATGTCGTACGCTTCTTTTCTTGGGGCGTAGAGTTCCGCTTTGCGCTCTATTGCGCCTTTTAAAAGATAGTGCAAACTCACCCCTGGTATGCTTACCGCGTCTTTCAGTATGTCTATCCCCTTTTCTATGTAGAACGCTTTCATTTTTTCCAGCGCTTCTAGCCCGGGTGCCACATCCAGATTGTTATAGTATTCCAGCCAGTCTTTGAACGTTTTCATCCCTTTTTCTTTGAACGTCTGTTTGCACCCCTCCCATTCTTCTCGCGTCAGCACATACTCTTTTTTCAGCTTTGAGTACCAATGCTCGTATTCCGGCAAGCCCTCGTAATCCAGCTTTTCTTCGCCGTCGAACCATTCGTATGGCAGCCACGATTTTGTTGCCTTGCAGTCGTACGCCTTTACCCATCTTTCGTAGCTTGTTCCGGGGCCTAAGTAGTTTATTATGTCCAGAAATCGCAATCTGTCTGTGAGTAAGAACATGATTTTGCTGCCGTTTTTCGCCACTCTCACTTTGTTTGCCGTGTCCGCCAGCTCTTTCGCGAAGTGGTTTTTGATTAAATTGAGATCGTATGACCCGGAGTTGAATCCCAGTGTGGGCACCTGGTCGCACCATTCTTCTATCTTTTTTCTTTGGTCTTTGGGGATCAGTTTCACATCTGCCGGCATGAATTCTTCTCTCACTTGCTTCCTTATGTTTTTCTCCCTTCTCCCCAGCTCTTGCATGAACTTTTGAACTAACACTCTGGGATTTCTTGCGCAGATGTGCGTCACTTTTGGCACTTTTTTCACCTTTGTCTCTTTTTTCCCATCTTTTGTTTCTACGATTTCTATGGTTTCTGTTGTTTCAAGAGTGTCACCGATGCTTACTGAAACCGGTATATGCTTGCTTTCAATCGTCAGATGTTTTGTTGGCTCTTTTCGCTGATTTGTTGCTCCGTACGCCTCAAAATCGTACAGAATTGCGTGTGGGTACGCTTTTGTCCGGGGTTTTGGCAGCTCTTCTCCGTGTTTGTCCGCTCCTCCTGGAACTAGCCATTGACATGACCAACATTCAATCACTTTGTATCCCACCTTTCGCAGATGGGCTGTGCGCCTTTTTGTGGCTTGGTAGAGCTCTTCTACCGTCTTGCCGCCGTGTTCGATTATTTGGTTTCGATCTGGATGACATTTTGGACATCCGTGCCAGCGACAGCCATGGTACTGAAAAACCACCTTTTTCTCGTCGTTGTACCCGTCTACCGGCCTTTTCTCTATCCAGCGTTCTCCCCCGTGCCCCGACATTGCATGCACTATTTTGAATTGCCAGTTTTTCTCCACGTACCTCAGCCACTGGATTGATTCTTTTGAGGCTTGGTGTTTTGGATAGAACGCTTTCTGGTACGCTGTCTGCGGTGCTTCTACTTTTTCACCCGGACAGTGGATCACCGTTTTGCCTTGGCTGCATCTTTCCGCGTGACGTTGGAGATTGCTTGCCTTTGTGAATCTTGCGTGACAGTGGTTGCATTCATACGATTTGGCCAGCTTCGTGATGTCTTTTATCAGGAACGCGTGCTCCCCGTAAATCCCTATTGTCATTACGTTTTTGATGCGCATTGGTGGGTTTCTCATTAGGTGCCATACTATTCTGGGGCTCGTTTCTATACCGAATTCGATTTCATCCGCGTTAGCCAACTCTGGTGTGTAAACCCTTATTCCAAGCCAATCTGCTAAAACCTTACCCTTGTTCAGGTGCATTTCCACCTTTTCCAGTTCATCTAATGACGTTTTCTCCCAAGTTGATGGCATATTTCGGAGTTTGTAGAAACTCTTGGCAAGATCTCGTGCTGCTTCTGTGCTGCGGTCTGACCTTGCTCCTCTGTGCACGGCTATACAGCGCCATAGACACAGGTTATCTCTATACGTGTCCAGCGTCACCATTGCGTGATTTCCTCTTGCAAGGTTATGTAGCCAGTATGGTAATGGTCCTGTTCCCATCAATGGCTGGCGGTCTAGCACAACCTTTATATCGACGGTGAAATGGGAGTCAAAAACCCACTTTGTATCTGGTCTTTCAGTGTTATCCGGATCTAGACGCGCCGCCTCCATTTCTCTTATCCAATTCTCCGCGTCTGCGTAAGTTTTCATCCAGGGGGAGCCTTTATTTTGGTAGAAAGTTAGCCTGGTTCCGTCTTCGATGTTTACAAGAAGATACGAATAGACGTGCCTCATGTAAAACGATGTTCCCACGTCCCCCCTTATCTTTTCCATAAACCTTGGTGTGAGGTCTTTATTTAGCCCCTCTACGATACGCCACCTCTTGAAACGTCTCCCGCTTGTCTCTTCTACCCCCGCATATTCCGTGTCTTCGTACAGATCCAGAATCTCATTCTGATAATCTGTCACCGTTTTCACCTTGTTCGGCCGGATTGGGTCGAATATGTCCAACAGGATTTCTTGCTTTCTGTTTCTGTTTCTTTTTCTGGTTCTTGGCGGTGGTATTGGTATTGGTTTTGATGGTTTTAATGGGGCTTTTAATTTTTTATTTACCCCTTCTGGGATTGGTTCTTCCAGCAGAGTATTTATTTTTCTTTGAATTGTGGGCGAATATTCTGCAATAAATTTTGATAAAAACCGCAAATCCTCGGGATCAAGATTTGCAAGCTCTTCTTCCAATGATCTGAGGTCTATGCTGTCCATCGTATATAATATGGAAAAATATTTTTTAATTTTTATTATTTAGAACTTTGTACATTTATGTTGCATCCCTCTAAATGGGCATCCTTTTCATCCTTCTCTTGCGAGTAGTAATATCGGAGTCGAACGAATACTACCGAGTAGCACCCACCTTTCCCTCTTTCCTAAGGTTTACACTAAGTTTTCAACTTACCGAGCGAGCTTTGTGAGCGAGGTAAGTTGAAAATCCTTAGTGTTAACCTTAGGAAAGAGGCGAAATTAGG
Source organism: Meandrina meandrites (assembly GCA_963693305.1). Lineage (NCBI taxonomy): Eukaryota > Metazoa > Cnidaria > Anthozoa > Scleractinia > Meandrinidae > Meandrina > Meandrina meandrites. The sequence goes on from OY855913.1 coordinate 28,162,651, forward strand.
TGGGTGCACCCGAGGTGGTATTCGTTCGACTCCGATATTACTACTCGGTATTTTGCGTAATACCGGAAATACGTAAAGGTAATGAAATTGACAGTGTAAAATGAAATAAAAATAAAGTAAAATAAACTAAAAATAGTAAAATAGCTGATAAAACAGTACAGATAAATAAATCAGTATGTTTCTTCGCGGATGTTAAGACCTTCCGGATCAATTGTCCTGCCTTTTGAGTTTAAAAAGGCTTCCCTGGCCTTACGGATTGAGTCCCTGTTTGAAAAGACTTTTTCGATGGGGATTAGTTGCATGTCATTAGCAGTGTGGTTAGGAGAGGATAGGAAATGTTGTGCAACTGTGGTAGGAGGGGGACATTGGGGTTTGCGGTATTGGCCAATTTTTCATGCGGTATTTCGGTAATTTTAATCTTGAATTGCGGTATTGCGGTATTCTCGAAACCTGCGGGATGCGTTTTCTTTACGCTTTGGTCGACGATTTTCGGTACAAAAACGTATCTCTTGAAGTATGTATTTAGAAGTGAGAACCATAAGTTGAAGGTGAGCATTTGGTTTATTTTGTCTTTATAATACTTGTCACACTCAAAAGATCAATATCCCTTTTCCCTTACAATGTAAATACAGGCAGAGAGAGTACAGTGTAGTTATAAGGCCTTCATGTAGGTACCTACCAATTCTTAAAACTTAACATTTCTTCAAGAAAACCCTGGCAATCAGCAAGAATTAATTTAAATACCTGGGGTTAAATGAGCTAAAAGAGTGATTATCTGTATCTATTCACAAGGGTTCCAAGGATGCTTTTAATAATATTTGTGCTTCTGTTTTCTAAGAAGTGTTTGCCTGCCTAGTAAATCTGGCTATAAACATGTTGTAGTGTTTTTGTGTAAGCTTCACGTTCCTCTTGCGTCATTTTACTCAACATTTCATCAGTGACGTCGTTAATTGGCACCATCTTGTCTCCAATTTTGACTTCATGCACTTCATCATCTTCTTGCTCACTTTCTGTGAATTTCCATGGATTCTGTTACTTCACTTGGTTTGGCTGCTGGTCCAGGAGCTTCATTGATATCTAAGCGTGGCTTTTTGTTTACAGATTCATGAACCAGTAGCTCTGCGAGGATTTCATCATCCTTGCCAGAGCCCCCTGGCTTCTTGTGGGTCGATTCTCCATGATGTGTTTGAGCGCTGGCAGCAGCCTCACTCGGATTGCCTGATGCTGGTAGCACTGTACTTTGCCTCATCCAGGTTGGCGTCTCCTTTGCCCGAGGTTTGTTAGTTCTTGCGCCTTCATCATCTTCATCTCCCTTTATGTCAACCTTAATGCCTAGTCCACTCACATCACTTCCGCCGCTTCCATCATTTGCCCCTGAGGGTTTACTGCCACGGTGTCCTGTGGAGCATGACGCATGACTGCCACCAGCAAGTTGGGCTGGCTGTGGTTCTGGCTCTAGAATAGCTGGTGCTAGATTCATGTCTTCGCATTCTCTTAGCAGTCGAAAGATTGGCTCCATTTGTTCATTAAAGCGAGCCAAGCTGGTTCTGGAAGTGTTGTTTTGTTTGATCCCAGCAGAATCCTCTTCTACTAACCCCTCACACATGGTGCATTTTAGTTGGCAAGTTTCCACATCCCGCAACGGACCTACTTCTAAGTCAGAATACTTTTTCTCGCACTTAGTACACACAAACGAAGGCCGATTTTTCGCTTGCTTTTCTTCACTTTCAATGTTTTTTCGCACGTGATCAAGTTTGTACTTAATGACATTGACAAACACCTTGTAGTTAATAAAGTAGTAATTGAAACTGATCACAGCTCCCGTCTCGGGCTTCTTTTCCTTGTATGGTCTTTGCTTTATCAGTTTTTCTTTCTTTAAGCACACCAGGCTTTGTTGCAATTGCTTCTTGTCAAAGCCTAACAGTCCAATCAAATCGTCTTCTTGTAAACATGGATATTGGGAGTTTGTCAGTAAAGTTATGATAGCAGCGTGTTCGTTCTCGTAAAATCCACGCACAACTTTTTTACACAGACGCTTGAGTACTGATGGAACTTTTGTCAGCAATTCTTGTTCGTCGATTGCTCCATTCATCTTGTCCTCCGCACTTCCTTTGACAAAGTCGACTGTCTTGTTCGCCTTCTCGACCGCCTTCTCAATTTCTACTTGGTAGCCGGGCCTTATCTGGGCCAGGTCGCTCAGTTAGGAAACAGCCTAATTTGCATTTTGACTACATCCGTACAATATAAATAGTCCATGAGCCAGACCCCAAAAATTGGGTGATCGGTATCATCCGGGGGGATTAAAGTTCTTTGTGATTTTTGAGAAGTGCTATTAATATAGAGTTAGAAAATGCCTGATAGCAACCGATCTGAGGTAGTTTCTGTAAAAATGTTTAAACAAGCAAGCAAACCGTGGACGATGATCCTACTGGTATACGTTGGATCAATAATGATCTGATCGGTTTAAAATAGAAAAATGAAGACTATAAAAAAGAAGAGACCGATACAACGTAGAAAGGTTTTAAATTTGTGTACTATATTTCGGCTGGCCAAACCAGCCTTCTTCATGTACAATGGGAAATTACATTGGGAAGGGTTTTATATGTAGTGATTGCGGTATTTTGCGTAATACCGGAAATACGTAAAGGTAATGAAATTGACAGTGTAAAATGAAATAAAAATAATGTAAAATAAACTAAAAAATAGTAAAATAGCTGATAAAACAGTACAGATAAATAAATCAGTATGTTTCTTCGCGGATGTTAAGACCTTCGGGATCAATTGTACTGCCTTTTGAGATTAAAAAGGCTTCCCTGGCCTTACGTATTGAGTCCCTGTTTGAAAAGACTTTTTCGATGGGGATTAGTTGCATGTCATAAGCAGTGTGGTTAGGAGAGGATAGGAAATGTTGTGCAACTGTGGTAGGTTTAGATTTAGTTTTAGGGTTATTTATGGTACGGCGGTGTTCGTTAAAACGGTCTTTTAAACGTCGTTTAGTCTCTCCGATGTATTGTAAATTACAGCGGTTACATTGAATCATGTAGATGAGGTTTTTAGTGTCACAGGTCAAGTTAGATTTAATGTGGCGCGTTTCATTAGTAGAAAAGAAGGTATGTGTAGTAAGTCCGTCAGAAATGTAGGGGCAAGTGGCGCAGTTTTTTCCACAACGGAAAGAACCGGAAGGGAGTTGGGGAAGGGGATTAGTAGAATTAGAAGGAAGTTTGGCTGTAACAAGTAAGTCACGAAGGTTAGGAGAACGCCTGAAGGCAACAACAGGCAACTGTTGCTGAAAAATGTTTTTGCATTCCATCATCACTTTATCCATGCCTTCCACCATTATACACAGACAACGTAAAGTTCTATCGCCGATGGAGGTACATCTCACACTCTGCTCATTATCGGTGAGATTGTGGTTAATAAAACGGCGGATGGGAGCAGTCTTCTTGGCACGTCTTTCGGCAAGCAGAGACTCAAATGATAAGGCCATAGAATCCAGTTTAGCTTGGTAAAATGAAAATGCATCGGTTGAACAAGAATTGCGTAACAGTTCCAAATGCTGGGAGAGTTCCTTAGTTAGTGTCTTAATCTTGCGCTTGCATTCGGTGATGAGTAGCTTCAGGTGGCGGTAGGCAGCAGAGTGTGAGATGTACCTCCATCGGCGATAGAACTTTACGTTGTCTGTGTATAATGGTGGAAGGCATGGATAAAGTGATGATGGAGTGCAAAAAAAAAACATTTTTCAGCAACAGTTGCCTGTTGTTGCCTTCAGGCGTTCTCCTAACCTTCATAGCACGCCTCTGGATGCGTTCTAATTCCACTGACAGATAGCCAGGAAGGCTGCTGTGAAACAACTGGCATGAATATTCAAAGCTGATCTTATTACACTACAATAAAATAGAACTAGATCATTAGAGCTGACTGCGGCACGTTTTAACTGACGTAATAAGTAAAGACGCTTAGCAGCTTTTAATGAGACTGAGACTATATGTGACAATTGAGTCTGGTGTTGTGCAAAATCTTACTCTCACAGTTCCACACGAGGTAAAAAGCGACAATGGTCACAAGAACAGCAGTTTGAAATATTGCGAGGCACTATGTAAATTAAACAAGTGAAACATAAAAAGGTAGTGCCAAAAAGTTAAATTTAAAGACGGAACCAATTGTTTCGGGCTCAGCCCTTCGTTACCGTGTTTACTCGAACAAGCGCCGCGGCGTTTATTAGATTTTTCGCACCACAAATGCGGCGCTTATTTAAAAATAAGACGCGACAGAGAAAATTTCAACGGTATTTGTTCTCTCTGTAGGAAAATTTTACAGTAACTTTCAAAAGCGTCTTTTGATTGTAACTATACGTCTCTTCCGGCAGTTTCTGGATGCAGGGCGAGCGGTGAAATGTAATCACTTTGAACTGAAGAACATGAAAAGAAATTTCCAACGCAGATTCAGAATTGCTTTGTAGTGGGTTCACCTACGGAATTTCTCGAATAAGCACCGCATCGGGACCGCGGTGTTTATTCGAGGACAGCGCTTATTAACTTTTTGTCCCAAATGTGGCGCTTTTTCGAGGGCGACGCTTATTCGGGGGAGGCGCTTATTGGAGTAAATACCGTAATTTTATTTAAACTTTGTCTTTATATTACAGTGAATTAATGTAAGCTTACAGATATCCTCGAAGAATCAGATAGGGACAGAAAACGCAGCTAAAGAATGAAAAAGATATGACGCAACTCTCTCTCTTTCACGTACACTTCTTTTCAGTCCTCCTGGTCTGTGTCAAAACTTAATTTCGAGAAAAAATGTCTTGCTTAACAGGTTTTTTCTTCTTTCCAGAATTTCCGGAGTACTCAAGATTATTCTCGCTAATAACTTGATTGCAAACTGCTCAAGCGCTTCGCAACGATTATTTGCCCAAATTGACTATTTGACTCCTGCCTGAGTAGATTATTGGGCGACAAAAAAAGTCTCGATCGAAGCAAGCCGAAAAAAATCGGGAAAGACGTGCGCGTGATCTTCTATTACCCAGACCGTGCTCGGCTCGCTCCACTCGACGACCTTTTTCTCACTCTCTCTACCCCACCAGGGAGCTTGTTCGCAGGCCACACCTGTTGCCACCAGCACGCGCTAATACCGCTGCTTGGATTTATTTTGTCTGCAGTCGCATATGAACGCTAATTACCTCATTGTTATGCGGCCGAGTTAGGTGATATGACCTTGCCAAACCCTCAAAACAATTAATATTTGCTATTTGAGCTTTTGTTTCTCGGTGCACTTTTTCCCGAGTCCATTTACCGCCGGCAATTTTTTCAAGGTAAGGATAAATAATTTTATTTTTCCTTCTGTTCTCTCTGTTTCGATTGTGATCCGTTTATGTAGGAAGAGCAGAGGTTATTATATATTCCAGGTGACCACAGTTTTCTCTTGGTTTAGAACAATCTTAAGGACGTAGATCTTTCCCACTGACCAAACCCAGAGGTAACTTTTGCTGGCCGTGTAGCTGTCACTTTTGGTCCAAAAATGACCTTTGAAACTTTCGCGATGTGGCGCTCCGTGCGTTTTGTTGCGTGTCGGTTTCACCTGAGTGTGTTCAAATAGTTTCATTACTCTCGCTTTAAATCTTTTGTTTGTAATTTAATTTGATTGGGCGATTTCCCAGGAATGATACAAAATGGAAGGACGTCTCTAACTCTATTTAATATAAGATCCGTTACATGATTTTTCGACGAGGTGTCTCAGAAAAATAGTCTTAGAAGCGGAAAATATTTTTCACTGAGGCACCAAGTTTGTGTTTTATACATGAACGGTTGACGGTCTGTAACGAACTTCTGTGATTAGTTTATACTTTATTAGTTTATACTTAAAGCAATTTGCTTACGGTTGCATTAGACGAGTTGCCTGCCGTGGCTCGTTCAACTGGCAAAAAAGATACACCAAAAAAACATAACCCCCACTTAAGGAACTACTTAAGTGTTTCCGTTCCGGAATATTCAATACCTGTTCGTGTTTGGCATTTTATTGAAGTCTCAGTTACAAACAGTTACATTTCTTAGAGCAAAATATAATAAGTAAATGCCACAATTTGTCCGAGTCCCCCCCCCCCCCCCCAACACGAATCAGTCCCCTTTGCCTTTCCCAAAGGGAGCAATTGGGCGCTCAATCCCACTGGGCAACATTATTAGTCTGTTGCACTACCTCTAAAGAAATTGTTGACCTGCATCAACTGAGAAGTGAAAACACTAGTTTATTTATCAATTTAAAGTTTCAAAAGCTGATATGGTAAATGAAGACACCACTGTACAACTGGTTTCGAGCGTTAATCGCGCGTCAAAGCTAAAACTGTTGTATTTCTGTCATTGGCGCTCCCTTGCGCAGTCCTACGTATGTTTTAAGCATCCTTCATTCTGCTATCCTGTGATTTTTTCAGATAAGTAATCGAAATTAAGACAGGCGTGTTATTCTTGTGACGATTGTTACACCAGTAAGTAAACAATCACACACTGGTTGGTGGAAAAACTAAATGAAAACTTGAATTGAAAACTGACACCAGAAGTCGTTTGCTGCTTTTCTAAAAACGTTGTTAGGGGGATTGCATTGTCGTTATTTGCAGTTGTATTATTATCATAGCAATATTTGTTACATTATATTGAGCCATTTCTGAGAATTTGTTGATATATCAGGGAAAAATTGCTCAATTGATTTTATATATAAACATATATGCGGGCATATATGAACCTTAGGGTTGGTAGTAACTGGCGTAGATCATCAAGAGTCTCGTGTAGCTCAGTGATTAGAGCGTCCAATCGGTGTCTGGGAGGCCAGGGGTTCCATTCCTGTCGGGGACTCAGATTTTTGCCTAGTTCCCCGCTCGTGACAAAAATGAACACTTTAATCTTGATGATTTTACACTATACGGTTGAATCCCGATTTCTCGAACCCCAGGGGAAAGAAATATTGCTTCGAAAACCGTGAGGTAAACTCACAAAGAAGTACTATCCAGGGAAAACGAAAATTGGAATCGGGATCCCACTTTATTCTCGTAGTATTGTCGGATAATGTAATAGGGAACTGATCATGAAAAAGCTGGTGACCACTTGTGGATTAATTAATGAGTTCAAGAAAAAGGGAAATATAAAGAAACTGACTTGGCACTGGTTTGCTTTACTTATTCATCCCGCGTAAATGAAAGAAATTTTGAATATTTTACTCTTATAGTGTTTGTCCAAATCTAGAAGCTGAAGTAAATGGTTTTCTAATATTCAGGTCGTAACAAACTGAAGTAATAACATCTGACCAATCACAAAACCGTAAACTGATGAACCAATCAGAACCCGTAGCAGAAACGAGCAACTGGTGCCAAGCGTGGGAAAACCTACACAAGTCAAGTCACGAATTGTTTTGGGTTTGCTCCTGATTGGCTGAAAACGGCATGTTTTGCTTTTCTTTCTTTTGGTTTTTGCACGATTTTTTTACCGACCACGGAACCCTTCAAACTTATAACCAAAACAAAAACAAACACACATTTCTTTGCGAACAGTCAATTTTGTTCTTTTCTTCTTACAGAATAACATGCCGATCTTTCTAGACTGCTGATGAGGTCACGTGGTCGATTCCCTCCACCATGAGCTGCACATTAGACGTGTTTGTTTCCTTTGTATGTTTGGTGATCTTTTTTGGATCAGTTGAGCCAAATGGAAAGTTTCTTTTAAAGAAAAACTTCGATGGTACATTCCTCCTGGTACCAGCGCCTGCTAACGCAAGTGTAGAATCAACTGTGGATCTTAAGAACCTCCCTCCCATAGCAGTAGCGGATAGTACCCCGAGGGATCCCCCTGGGATAAATTCGCAGTCACCTCCTATTCCCGTCTCTGAGAATCCCCCGGCCGCAGCAACCCCTGCAAATGCACAGGTGCGTCAAATCTGCATGCAGGGTTCGAAAGGAATAACTCTGTTAACGAATCTTTTTTACTCCATTCCTTAGAGTAAATTGGTTGTAAAAAATAAAACGTTTCGTTTTTGTGGATTTGGAAAGACAAGATTAAATTTTAAATAACGGAGGAAAAGGCGAAGTTGTTTTAATCATATATGTCAAAATCCTTTCACTTGTTCTGAACTATAGCGGTTTGTAAATTGCTTAAATAAAGTATTATTATTAATTACTTATTATTATTATTATTATTATTATTATTATTATTATTATTATTATTATTATTATTATTAAGAAAGCCAATTAGATTTCTGATTAATAGAGTGAAAAGCGCGGGAAAGTCACGTTAACCTTTTTGTGATTGGTATAGGTTTGTACCTGATTGGTCAATTCATTTATTTATTTATTTATTTATTTATTTAAGGATTCGTACAAAGTACAGGTGCTTAACAATAGGACGTAGGTCCCCTACTTGGTTAAAACACCCACACCCAGCCCCCTAAAAAATATCCCGAAAAAAACCCTTCCCTGACCCGACTAAACTACTAATCAAATAAATCTAAATAACACAAATACAATCTGAAATATACTAATCAACTTAACAAGTACAGACAGAGAAAATATTAACACGGCGACACTTAGGACAAATTAATTTAAAAGAACGAAAATGACATCTGACAATGACAATGACATCTGCACTCTGATTGATTGTAGTTCTCTGCATAAGTGTCTCGGTTTCTTTCTACTAGAGTGATGACTGAAATAATTTAAAATAATTCTGCAGCGAGACACAAAACTACAGTTAAATAAGCAATCTTCTCGTGTGATTGTAACATTTTTTGTTTATTTTTAAGCCTGCGCCAGCGCCACAGGCTCCAGCACCAGCTTCACCGGCACCGGCCGGATGCCCCAACGACCCTCAGTGTAAAGTGAAAGTTTCACAGGTTTGTACCAAACTTGGGAAAGGATTCTCTCCTTAATTTAATATTGGCCTAGTAACAGCCAAGATGTGTGCCGGTTAGTGTCGACCTGGTACCAGTCATCCTTGTCCCGCGGGCGGCTTTTCATTTGAAGGGAAGAACGTTCTTAGAACAAGCTTGGCCGGTTCCAGTCCCTTTGGTAGTCAATAATACGCGGCTATCACCACACCATGTGCTAAGCAACGAGAATACGTTTTAATAGGCCGTTTCCGAGTTACCCTTTGCCTCATTTTCAAAACGAGTCCTCGTGCGAAACCATTCAAATGAAAATGAGTTTGATTTGCATGAAAACGGACGTGCAGGTGAAAATTATTTTCATATAAATTGTTTCGCACGAAGACTCGTTTTGAGACAGAGGGAAAAAGTAACTCGGAAATGGTCTATTGTAGAAATGTATCCACCAAGTGTTTTGGGGACATAACAAGATTCATAAGTGTGACTTCCGTACAATTTCATGATTACCTGAGAATAGTTCTCTGCAAATTTATTTTTCTACAGAACATGATGACTCTTGCATTGAAGGGAAAAGATGGAGCAAGTGGAAACCCTGGCGTTAAGGTTTGGCAATTATAGATTTGCAGTATTCTTAGTAAGTCGAAGGAAAGAATTGGAAAAATGATTACTCCATGTTTATAACTGAATTGCTAATTTGGTCACGTGTTTATAATCATAGGGTCCCCCAGGACCACCCGGACCTCCAGGAGCAGCGGGGCCTAAGGTGAGCGAACAAGAGAGCAATATCGTACATAGCATATTCCAGTTTTTAATTATCATTTAGGGAAACTTCACAGGGCTAACCTCTTGTTATCTTTTTCAAAATGTGTTTTATAGTTATTTTTTATTTCCCTCATCTTGAATTAAAATTTTTGTTATGTTTTATGTTAAAATATCATGCATATCTACGAAATATAACTAAAGAATGGCTGATTGATGAAAAAGCCTCCATCACATGCAAAGGGCACGCTGTTCACTGTTCACTGAAAGGAAACGTAAAAAAAGCTAACTTATAACAGCTAACACTTGTTCATGTGTCGGCATCCTCCTGCCCGTATTGCTCAAGACGGAAAGCGTTCAGCGTCTGTGGGTTGACTGACATGCACTAGCCACACAATAGGCACAGCTGATACAAATCTGATTTTAACTTTCAACTTTATTGCTTCCATCACCTATTACAATAGATACTAAATATTTTTACTAATTTGTTTATACAAAACAAGTGATGAGGGAGTCTACAGAAAAGCAAAAAATGCTTGAAATTATAGATCCCTAATTTGACATTTATCAACTGTGATTTACAATTTTGTACTAGATTTTAATGGTTTTAATTTGTTCGTTTCATTTTCATTTTAGGGACCAAACGGCGATCCAGGTGCTTGTCAGCCATCTCCGGTACTGTATTGACTCTTATTGATCTTTTCATGTGGTGCCATCTAAACTGCAGTTCATCTTCAAAATCTCCTGAACACTGACATCTTCACGGGACCGGACCTACTCCAGTCTTAACTGATGATTCAGAGATGACAGAAACTGAAAAGTTGTCAAAATTGTCAATAACAAACTATTTTTAATTTCTCAAAGCATTCTAGAACACAACAACTGCCGACGTTGCTTTCAATTTTCCAGTGATTACAAGGGCGCGCTTAACTGTACGCGGAAATGAGTGGGTTTGTGTTTGTCGCGAATATGTGATTTTTTCCTTATTTTTCTGAGGGATTTATTTTAGAATTCGATAAAAATGGAACAAAATGAAATGCAAGCTCGCGTTTGTCGTTTGCCGCATAACGTCATGCTTAATCTCAACACTTCACAACGTTTTTTAACCCGTCATCTTTTCTTAACAGTTCCAGTGTTCTCCCGGGGTGATAGCGACACTTCAAGCAAAAATAGTGGAACTGGAAAAGACCTGCAAGGTAATTAATTCGAATTTACATCATCAGCAGCCCTCGCATATTAATGCACAGAAAGCGACTCAGGGTTGCAGTTCGCGCATGTCTCGTAGCGATTGCGCGACTTGCGAGTCAATTCTTCAGTAACTCGCGCGAGTCTCGCGAGAACCAATACTTCGAATACGCGCGCGGATCTCGCATTAAGTGCAAGCGCTTAGGTCAATGTTTCAGATCTTTGTTAAGTTCAAGATCACACTGGTTTGTCGATGAACGTTCACGTTGGCTAAAGTTGTCGGGTATCAACCCTAAAGGGACTTTTTGAACTCGTTTCTTGCATGGTTTAAAGGTTTTCGAGTAATCAAAAGCATAACATATCATTTGACATCTGCATTTTTATCCAGCAGGGCAATTTTGGCGGTGCTGGTAAACCTGACAAACCAAAATGTGGTCTGGGAAGATGGTAAGTTAATTCACGTACGTTACTTATTCTTAAAAGAGGCACTTGACGTGTTCCGATCCTTACTATCCAATCAAAAGATAGCGTAATTATTTGTTATCAGATTACATGTTGCTTAGTAACGCATCCAAAGAAGACAGCGGGCTCAGATTTTTGTCGGATATTGGATTCCAGTTATTCTCATCCCAGAGTATTCCTTTGTAAATTTACAGTAAGGATAATCCGGCAAGCAACTGTCAGGAGATATACACGAAAGATGCTGGTGCCGTGAGCGGGGCTTACTGGATAAAGGGCAAGGCAAAACCATTCCAGGTCAGTACACCGGGTGAACGAATCCACGTGGATATTGCCTCTGGATTGTCTAGTTTACATAACTTGAAAATTAGAGCTGACTTTTGACGCCTCAACCTTCATGAAATATTTTGAAATTTATTTTGTTATTGGAGGGATAGAGCGTTTTGTTTTTAATTTCCTGTAAGAAGCAATAATTTGTTGCTTTCCATTTTTCGTGTTCTGATTGGTTACAAACGTTGTACCACGTGCTATCCAATCAGATAACACGTACTGATTTTTCAACCAATCACGATCGGTTGCATGCTTTGCTTTGAATTCTAGTTTGGTTGGTTGAGTTGTGTTCATTCTGTAGAATTAAATGGGACACCTTTTCTGACAGTTGTTTGAAAAACGCTCTATTCCTGAAGTAGGTATATAGTTTGCAAGCAATGAAGATATTTGAAGGCAGAACAAGCGCGTCCAGCTATTGATAACGATGTGTAAGCATTTTAAGGCTACAGACTCGGCCAGTTGAAGTGATCCAGTAAATTGTTGATCTGGTCACTGGGCGCTATGTTTGAATTTCAGACACACTGCGAGATTGAACCAATGGTGGCTCGTGGCTGGACGCTCGTTGCTCGGGTGCCGGGCAGTTCGATCGAATTTTCCCCAGTCAGCAATACCTGGGCAACCAATAGCGTCATCAACGACGAAACTGCGCCGAATACCAACACACAAAGGGTCATGAAAAACATTGGCTGGGCGGACTTGCGCAGTAACATACTACGAGTATGCTATGATGGTCCAAAAACACACTGCGCCACATTCACGCACAACCGTAACATGTCTCTCTCAGAACTGTTTAATAATCAGTTTGGAGTGACTGTAGACGAGCGGTACACAGTAGACTCACTCTTGCGGGCGTTTGGCAAAAGTTGTGATCTATCTCGCATGCGTAAGCAATGGTGCGGTTTGAACACCGCCAGCGTTTGCCATGCGCAAGACATCAATCCAAATCTGAATCCAACCAATCACATCGCGCGGATTGGTTGCCTAGGCGACCTTTTGAAGACTTGTGGACCGAATGATTACGCACTGGGTATCGGTGTGACGAGTTGTTACGATGGTTACGGATGCTCCAAAGTCGGGCCTATGACACCGAACTTGCATTACGCATGCGTGCCAAGTTATGGCGCCTTTAATCAGACATCTTTCCTTTATGTTCTGTAAACAGTGAATTTTCTTTGTAAACTGTTCTACCGAAACAACTGGCCAGCATCTCGTTGTTCGTCGACGTTTGGGGTTTGCCCAGTTATTGCTGACGGATGGAAAACCACCACCACAAAATCTCATTTTCGTAACTTAACGAGTTTTTCACACAATCAAAATTCACAAATATTATCCGAGCCAGTGTGGTTGGCCATTTCGTGAAGGCCTCGTCAATAATTAGGCGTCTTCATCTTTTTAAGAGACTTGTAACTGGATGAGTAATGAGCGCTGTCCATTTGATTGCAGACGCATTGTGAAATGATTCGAGTGGAACCAAGAGGCGACATACTCAATCCAGACAAACCAGCTACGGCGCTGGGGGGCTGGACACTGGTTGCCCGGATAAACGGTGGGAAAGACGAATTTTCACCCGTCAGTGAAAACTGGGCAAACGACAAAACGTTCAACGACGAAACTTCACCAGACACAACTCAGAAGACATCAATGAAAAACGATGGTTGGTCAATGGTTCGTTGTAACAAGATCTTGGTGTGTTTATCAGGTCCTACGACAAGTTGTGCTCCTTTTACGCACAGTAAAAACATGTCGCTTACAGAGTTGTTTAAAACGCAGTTTGGCGTTGTTCCCGCTGAGCAGTACACCTTCGCTACACTTCTCAAAGCTTTTGGTAAGAGTTGCGATTTGTCCGTTCTTCGTCAAGGCTGGTGCGGTCTTAACTTGGCTAACACCTGCAATCCGCAAAAAGATAATCCTAACAATACCCCTGTGAAAACAACACATATCGCCAGGATAGGGTGTATAGGGGACCAACAGGCCACTTGTTTTCCCGATGATTTTGCCTTCGGAGTAGGAGTTAGCTCTTGCAAGGACGGCTATGGATGCTCGGCTGTCGGAAAATCTAAAAATCTTCATTATCGATGTAATTACGTACATGGAGCATTAATGGAGACGGCTTATCTGTATGTCCAGTAATCTTTGTTGGCACGGCTGTCACGCAGTTCTGGTAGTGAAACGACTGTCACGCAATGCTGGTAATGACATGTGACTGTCGCGGAAAACAGTTGTTGGAAGCAGGATTACGGTTATTTAAACAAGTGATTATTCCACTTTTTTACCATGTGCCATTTTATTAAGATATCTGAACAACAGTTTTTTTAAGATATAGTAAATATATAGCAGCTTCAAGTCCTTGTTGAACGTAATAAAACAAACAGTCATTTCAAGCTGGTTAAGTTTCTTATAGTTTTGTAACGACGTTACCATACTCATTTTGCATGTAAGGTCATAGCTTTCCGTTCTGTATAGTGAAATAGATTGTACTGAATAAATTGAATCTGGAGCCAGGAAAATATAACTTATCAATCGAGAAGAAGCTATTAAGTGAGGGAGGGGCAAAAGTGTCTGAAAACCCGCTTCCCGTATCATGTACTCCCGGGTTCTCGCCGTTTCCGTAGTGGTTCCCACCTGTTTGTGCTATTTCTACTGCAAAATATTACACAATGTTGCAACATTTTTCTTAATTTCTCCCGGTTCCTGCAATCTCTTCTCCTGCCTCAGGAACCCCCCCCCCCCCCCCACTCCCCTTTGCCCCAATATTGAGAGACTAAGTAAAATAAGATTTATCCTTTTTAATTCAGTATTCTGTTTCAAAAGAAATGTTTTGTGCTAAGAGCACGTAAATGAGTATCTGATCCTAGCTTGAGACCTGTGAACAGACATTCAGGTCAACCTTTGGGTTGGTTCAGTAACGCATAGCCTGTAATATGCAGCTGGTGAGTACATTACCTCTAGTTTCCAAGCGGACAATCAACAAAATACCAGTTATCAATCTTTTACTTGTGGAGATCATTTCCCTTGAAAGACCGTAGAAAAGTGGCGCAAATTACAAACTAAAGCTGCAAGTTACAAACTACAGTTGATACAAATCCAGTTTCACTGAAGAAGTAAATACACACGTGTGTTAAAATATCAAATAGTTAACAATTCTTTGTTTGAAACCACATGACAGGGCGGCCATGTTGGTGGACAAAACAATAAAAAAATCTGTGGAATTTGCACGATAAAAGAATTAAATTTATATTGGAGGAAAACGCTTTTTTCTTGTCTACCAGCATGGCTGCCGTATCGTCAGCTGCAAACCAGCAATACAGAATATTTAAAAGTTAGAAATTACATTTATACCTGATGGGATATGCCACAAATATTCATTTAATTATCATTCAAATTTAACCACCCAGTTATTATTGTGTCTATTATGACTATAATTTGCATAATGTAGTGAAGTGTGCATAATGCTAAGCAATTGTAATCCACTAATGCAATTAAATTTTAATTGAAAATGGCCTAAAAATTGTAAATTCATGGACACTGTGGATAACAGCTTCCAAGGTACTTCCCCATGTGATGTGCTTTAATGATGACATCATAATCATCAAGCTCCACGTGTACATCTTCTCCATCACCAGCAAGGAAACAGACTGTGTACAGAGCGATCTCAAACTCCGGACTGGTACCAATGAAACTGCTGCCAATTGGCTTCACATCTCCCTTCCAGTTAAACTGGATTGTGATGAGCTGGTTCAGGCTCTCTTCTTCACTGCTTACGTGCCTCTTCTGCAAGAGAGTAGGCAACATTTATGAATATAATTGTCAAGAAGAAGAAAAATCGAAAACACAGGAACATAAAGAGGCACGCAGTGCACACACAGAAAAAAGGATGAACCGGGTGTGTAGGGAGTGACATCTCAACTCCTCCACGCTTTGTAAATAGCCAGCTGGTCAGCCTCCTACCAGTTGGGATTTTAAACAAATTTCTGTTCTATTTGTAATATTTGTTTGCTTATTTACAGTGTCCACAATTAGTACAACAGTGCTAAATACTCTGACACTTAAATAAAGTAATTTATTTATTTATCTTCCTCTATGTCTCTCCCATCTCTATGTACATTAGGTAAATTAAAAGAGGCCTTTCAAAGGAGAGAGAGTGAGAGGCTGAGCAGGGCCGTAACCAGACTTTTGATAAAGACAAGGCAAAAGTAGAGGGGATGAGAGGGCATGACCCCTCCCCCCCCAGAAAATTTTGAAATCTAGAAGCTCTGAAAAACTATTTTCAGCATTTTTCATAAGGTATTTCTTCAGAAAAAAGCAATCTCATTCACCTGGGGATTATTTTCCCACCTGAACATATATTGTTTTTAATTTTTGGGTTCAAATCTAGACGAGGCAAGTGCCTTGTCTTGCCTGTTGCTAGGTATGGCCCTGCTGAGATTTAAGGGCAGGTTAAAGATCAGTTGTAGTTAATATTTTAGCTATCTTAGTATTTATTTGTTCACTATCTTCTTGTTCTATGAAAAGGATATTTAAAAAGGCATCCATACCAGTCAAATAAAACGGTGCACATCATTTAACTGAAAAAATTATCCTGAAGTACATAGTACCTTTGAAAGGTCCAGTCATATTTATCTCACTGGAGCTTTTGTTGGCTTTAAATTATATTAAGGTGCCTGACTTACCCTTCGACTTGGAAAGAAGCCCTTGTAGTCAACCAAACCATGCTTCTCTTGTAAATAGAACTGAATCCAGTTGTGAAAGCCAATCACCTCTGCCCTGTTTCGCGTTTCCCCAACAAATACATGCTCAAAGCCAGAGGAGTCCATTTCCCTAGAAGTAAAAGATTTTCAGCAGTTTAATATTCTTTATTGTGATGTTTAACTTAAATTTACCATGAAAGAGCAACAACAAAAAAGAAATCCCCTGGGAACCTTTTAGGGAAAAGGGGTTTCAAAATGTTTTGAAGTAGGCATCACCAACTGGAAGAGTAGGCAGCTGTGACAAGTTAGCTTGTTTGTTGCGATGCTGAGGTGGTTGTTATGACCAGAGTAACCGGCGACATGGATCCTTGAACACTGGTGATTGTTTTCTGATGATACAAGAAGTGAAGGTGCAAGGCCTGGGGCATCTTGTGGCATGTTCCCCCGGGAAATGTTCAGATTTTGACTCCATGAAGTGCCCGTGATTTTCAGGGATTTTGAAACAATTAGATAAGTTGTGACTGATTTCCAAAAAATGATGGAAACTAGTCTGAATCCACTACTGGGGGGAGGGGGGGGGATTGTTTCAAATCATTATTCAGCTAATTGACAAGAAAATGGATACACAATGCAGATTGATATATTTTCTTGTTAACTAGGTGAGAAATTATTTGAAATTATTCTGTTTTAGACAAAGCAGCATGGCCAAGTGGTTTCAGCACCGACTTCAATTGGGGAGTTCCTGGGTTCAAGTCTGAGTTTCTTTCTGACCTCTAGCCAATGTTTCGAATTTTTTCAATAAAAGCAGCTGACAACTCCAAAAGCTCCAAATAGTAATGTGGCATTATATATGGGTTATTGACCAAGCATGAGGTCAAGATGGTGGGATATTGGCCAAGTTCTTTTTTTGCGTGTTTATAGACTGAGACGAAGTCAAGGTCCATAAACATGCAAAAAAAAAAAATGAGGCCAATATCCTGCTATCTTGGCTGAACAGGCTTGGTCGATATAGGATATATTGTCCCATTGTTGTGGACATTTTCCGGAACCACACATTAGAACTTTTTCAGCATATTACCTTACTCCTCTGGTTCTTCTGTACATTTTAAACCATAAATTGTAAAGTGCTCTTTTAAACTGTCCACGGTCATGTGGCATGAGGCCTTTGTCAGCCAGATACTGATGAGCTATTTTCATTGGTTTGGTTTCCATAATAACATCAATGAAAACCTGGTTTTCCTTTATTTCATGTTGTGTCACAACCTCCCCTTGTCCAGTTTCACTTTCATAGTTGTCCAGCAAAGCTATAAATCCTGAAAGTAAAACATGTGAAAGACTTTTACTTTTGTAGCCGTTCCATAAATGGAATTACTGAACAATACGATTTCCTTTGTTGCCTGAGGGATCTGGGGAGTGAGAGAGTTGAAAATTACGAGCTGCGAGCTGAAAACAAAAATAAATAAATAAATAAATAAATAAATAAATAAATAAATAAAAAGTTTAATAAATAAAGATTAAAAAAACTACCCCATTGGCCGTTTTAAACTAGCTTAATGCTGACACTGATGACGGACTTTTTTCAGAACTCATACTCTTGCATGATAAGGAAATCACGCAAACTGGATGCGTAGGCAGACACGTTATGTATGTTACGAGCTGACATGACATGTTTGCGTACGTCACATATCGCGCGCGTGGTATACATCTATGTTTACGTGCACGCCGCTGTGGTTTCGGTCCATTTTCAAGCACACTTAGTAGCAGCTCACATATCGTGATGTGTCAATGTTGAAAACGCTGTTGAAAGCTGTTATGTTGTTAGACACATTTTTCAACCAAAATGTCTTGTGATTTTTTTTATTTATCAAGCAGGCAAGGGAAGGAACTTTAGCCCCCAGCGTGTGCCAAAAAATGTTCAACGTCACTGTGGTCACGCCATTCATGACATGACAAAATTATGTCACACACAATGTATCCATTACTGTAAAAACTGTCGATGCTGTACTGCAGAGGTTAACAAAGCAATGAAACTCTTGTATCCACTTGAACAATGTTGTAATCGAGAATTCATGTCGGCAACAAAAAAATGACTTTAATTATGACATTTCTAGTTTATTTTATAACATACAAAGTTTCTGATTTTCTCTTAGCTCGCAGCTCGCAGCTCGCAGCTCGCAGATTTAAGCTCGCAAAACCCCCAGGCCGTTGCACGAGAAGTTCACTGCAAACCTTTCCCTTGGGTTGTTACAAAGTGTGAGGCAGCTAGGCATGCGAGCCATTCTGGTTAACCTACATAGCACTTCTGTTAGCCTACATGGCACTCTGGTTAGCCTAAATAGCACTTCGGTTAGCCTGCAGTCAACTTTTGGTAGCTAGGAAGGCTAATAAGAAATGCCTTGAAGTTAAAAACAGTGACTCTAATGCCCAAAGGCAACCTAAAAAATCTCTTCTCTTTGTACTGTGTGCCAGCTGGGAAATTATGTAGAAAATAAAGATGCAGGGATTTTGAGAACACGTACATTATAAAAGTGAAAGATGAACTGATGAAGCACTTACGTTTATATGTTGGACGTTGAAAAACCTGCGGGTCAACGAAGGTAAAGAGTGGATCCTTGGCATGATCTTGTCGTGAGTGGTAGCGCGTCTTGCCCTGTGGATCAATCTTGTAGTCGACTCCTGGTTTAAGTCGATTTTCATCAGCATCCCACATTTTATCACATAATGGGGACAGCTCGGGGTGTGGGTGGAATCTAAGAGAAAGAAATAATAATAATAATAATAAAAAAAGTATTTTGTGATGATTTGGTTAGAAAGGAAACCATTTAATTTACCTAGAAATCAGACATCTTTTCATACTCTATTTATAATCACCATAAACAATACAATTATTGGAAACACAGCACCAAATAAATAACTCTAGCTACTAGTTAATGTGCTAAAAATAATTTATAAATACAATTTCCACTATCTCAGATTATGAGTTACCTCTCTAGTGGGGGTGGGGAGGTGGGGGGAGGAGGTGGAAGAGTAATCATCACTCCAGTCATCTCACCTATTTTGTAACTAACCACCCTTCCTGGGGCATTTTTGGTGTCGGGTGCAAAAAACGGTCACGCAAAAAAAAGGAACTATAGAATATCCCGCAAATAAGATTCACCGAGTCGAGGCGAGACGGAATTCTTTGAAGATACTATTGTTTAATAAAAATTCTAGCGAATTTTTGAAGCTTTGTAACAGCTCATCTCTTTTAAGAACACAATGCACTAGGCATAACTTAACTTGGTTATGTCTGATGCAATTCTAAAAGAAAGCGCCACAAACAAGATTCGTGGAAAGACCTAGAATAAGTTATGTCGAATACTTAATTCCACGCGAAGTCTAGAATTTTGCAATAAAGATCACTCTTGATCGGATGGATCTCCAGATTTCACCTACAACTATGGACTCCTACCATTAAAAATGAACGACAAGTTATGAAAGGAGGAGTGTTCCACAAACTGAAAGAAAAGAATTCTTTTATCACAGAAACAATTAAATCATACTTACCCTCCTTTGGAAGCCATATTGAATTTGCGTGACTGGAAAAGAGACTGGCACTAGCCTCGTACTGGTATATACTCCTTCAGACAGCTCACTCCTTCATGGTAGACTGGTGAAGTCAAAAAGCCCGGGAAGATGGTTCAAGATGGCGGGAGCGACAAGGTTGGTAGGGGAACGTGTCCTTTTACTCTGTTTCTTTTGAATAACCCAAATTTACAAGTCTAACTCAATCCAGATTACTATGCAAGTTTAAAGAATGCATTTTTCTAACGATTTCAAGGAAGCTGTGGGACAGTTTATAAGCCGGATCCATTTTCGTTCGACGGCTACATTCAGTTCACGTGTAGTCAGTAAAAGCAGGTAAAAGCTTTCGTCTGGAGCGAACGATTCCAAACGATTGCTTTAAATTCGGAACAGCAACAGACATATTTATTGCTGGTTTTATTTTTGCCCGCTTTCTGCTCCAAGCTCGATGATCTGAGAATTGAGAATTGAGATATTGATCAGGTGAGTAACGTTTTGACAGGGGAGGTAAACTGCAGTGGCGGATCTAGGGGAGCGGCCTGGGCCCCCAGCGAGAGGGGATGGGGGTACTCGCGATTTCAAGTGATGGGGATGATAGAAAGATTTTTGGGGGGTTGAAGTTTTTGATTCCGGTATATTTTTGGGTAGCTAAATTTGACAAGTATTTTTTTGCATGGCTTGTTTGAAGTAGGGATTTTTTTGGTATAACTGACCTTGGCTGCGTAGTTCTACGAATTAAGCACAGTCAGAGGAAGTGCTCTTGGGTGTCTCTAGTGTTATTAAAATGACTACCAACTGAAGGAAAGATAAATTCAGATGATAGGATGAATAAACAAACACAAACATTCAACATTCATTCAGAACTTTGGCATGGGAGTTTATGGGGAGTTATTATATGGCTACAATAGTACGCGCGCTCTGATTGGCTGATGAGCGGGCAAGATTTTCTTGTAATGACCGGGCATTATGAAAATTTTTCTTGCCTTAGCTTTTTATAACTTTTTAAGGGTCAAACACTTGTAAACATAGGTCACTTTGTTTTGTGAAAATTAAAGTGGTTAAATTTGCCCTAGATCTTGGCGTAATGAAAGACAAAAATTGCCTCATTGTCAAAGAAACCGTTTCTTCTGGTTTCAATCGCATGACCTTGAATGACCTCTTGCGCGCGCAAGCGGATATTGAAAAACGTTTCCCTTTTTTCAGTGCTAAAAAGGCCATATACTAAATAGCTTATTAACCTCGTCCGTTCGGTCATTACTGGGAAATCTCAGACCTCAGCCTTGATGTATTGACCTCGCTATCGCTCGGTCAATACATCAAGGCCTCGGTCTGAGATTTCCCTGTAATGACCTCACTCTCGGTTAATAAGTGGTATTTAATTTTTAGTTCAGGGTGTCTTTTAGGTTTTGTTGGAAGCCCTAGGGATTTTTTGGGTCTTGATTTTTGCTCCCATTCAATCATCCCTGTCACTTGAAATCGTGAGTCCCTCCCCCTCCTTATTTTTGGTTATAGACATTTTTTTAATTACTCTCCCCACTAAAATATTTTGCTTGCACACACAGAAAAGGCCTCCTCTTTAGTTCAAGGTATGGATCCTTCACTGAATTGTCTTCATTCTAATCATAGAACACTGGAAGAAGTGAATAAACTAGCTGATGCTGCAGGTCTCAGTAACAGAACAGGGCCCGTACAGGTGCTGCATTTCTCTGTGAACCCGAACTCTGATGAGTACAAACTTCTGGAGTTACCATCAAATATACTGGACACCCTTGATGTTGGAAATAGGTAAGCCATCTGATGATTGATCATGTTGAGGGCTTGTGATATGGGGTTTCCTGCTCAACCTGATCTCTTTTCATTGGAGCTTGTTTTGTCAGCATACTTCCATTACTGAATAGCAAAGGGTCCTTGTGCCATGTTTTTAGGCAAGACTGTAGGTCAGGTTAGGTTGGGCTAGGCAAGGAAGTTTAATCACCCACCCTAAAGTTAAATGGTTACAACACATCATTGGAACAACCTAGCAGAAGTGGTGGGTCTCATGGCAGGTGAGGGGTGAGGTTCTCAGGTATGTTAGTGTCCCCAATTAGCTATCCTTAGCTAAATACCCCGACACTTAAATTAAGTATATGTATGTATGTATATGTATGTTAATGATGGAGGGGGAGGGGGGCTGTGAATGAAGCCAAATTTTCAGACTCCCAAATGTCCAACCAGCCAGAAACTAACTCAAGAAAAGTCCAAGAACTTCTTCCAATATCTTTCCAAGTAACTTCCCATCCATGAGTATCATACTCCCCTGGGACTGGGGGATGAGGTAAACTGCAATGAACTAGCATCCCATCCAGCCAGAGTTGCAGTGTTTATATAACTCTATTTTATTGTGTGTTGATCTTTTCATGGGCAGTGTGGCTATAAGAGGAGATCACCAAGATGAAGCTGTCTTGTGCACAGATAAAGCAACATTTGATCTGAGAGTGGCAGATACTTCCAATTCTCTTCTTTTAGTACCTCACTGTGCTTTACCTAAGGATGAAGGTATGTATCTTCTTTCTTAACTAAATATGTAACAGGTAGCAAGGCTACCCAAGGCAGTCGGGTATTATTTTCATCTTGACAAAAGATAGAAACCCACCTTTTCCTGGCTTCTCCCGAGAACCTTACTTAGTTGCTGTTACATTTTCACGATATTTGGCAATGTCGCAAACATTTTCCTATTTCTCTCAGTGCCCACCTTGGAACTCTGCTTCCTGCTCTCTTGTCTTCCACCTTTCAGACTCTCGTCCCCTTTCCACTCATGCAAATGTCCCTCCCTTCCCAGCCCAAAGTCTCTAACAATCTTAATTTCAAATTGCTTGTAGAGTTCAAATCAGAAGTCTCTCCAATGGTTTACAGAGAGGTCAGTAAAGATCACTGTAAGAGACCAGGTCCAGTAATTTAACACCCTGAAACTGAACACAGACTGAAGTACATTGTCAAACTTAACTCTGATTGGCTGATTTGATAATTACTGACGTATCATTACAATCACTACCTTGGACAAACTTGTGTGTCCATCTCGTCAAGAACAGGGCCCCTTAAAATAAATTATTAATTAGTTATTTTAATTTTTGACAGGTCTCTAGTTGCCATACAATGTATTTTGAAGTGAAACAATGCAGGCCACGTCTGGAGAAGCTCACGTACCTCCTAAATGAAAATTTGTACAAGGGACCAGAACATGAGCCAAACCCTGATGACCAGTCAGAAGGACCTCTTGCAAACAGGCAGAGTCTGGTGTGTTCATTTAATATTCCATTTAGTTTATAAGAGGTTGTTATGTTTGGGATCAAATGTGCAAGTGGCAAAGCCAATAAAATGAATGAATTATGTGGCAAGAAATCTGGGGCATTTCCAGAAGTGGGAAGAAAGTGCTTTTTGCCCACTTTCTAAATAGATTGGTTCCTATCACACAGGACATCTTTTTGCTCAGTGCTACAAAACTCCAAATGTAATGTTAATGTGAATTTACTCGTATTTATTTTTCTTTCATTTTTCCAGTACACTCTTTCAGATTTACTTTCCAAGGTGCAAGCAAGTGAAGCAGAGCTTCTTGAGGCTTTAAAGAAAATCAAGGCTATAGAAATTGATGGTGGGTTGGATTGGTTGCCCTCGAGTACTCAGATTAATATTAGTCTTAATCAAGAACAAATATTTAACTTGTAATAAACTTTTCAGGATACTGGCGACAGCTTGATGCAGATTACAAGGAACACGTTGTGGTAAGGATTTTAACTTTACTAGAAGAAAAGGACTGGAGTTATGAAGCAGTACCGATGAAGGGATGCTGTGATATACTGGAAGAACTTGAGCCAAGGTGCGTTAGAAAACAGCGCAGTATGATTGCCAAATACAGGCCAATGTATTTTGAAATAGGCACTTGCTTGTGAACAACAACAAGCTGCAGTTATAATTTTGTAGGTAAAAATTTATTATTAAGCTTTAATTTCTGAATTTCTTTTCAGAAATATCCTTGAGCACTGTCTTAACTGTTATGGTGAAGTAACAGACATGGATACTGATTCAGGTGGGTCGTTGACCAAGGAATGTGTTTACTTAATCTTCACTTTATTATTCTCAGGATTTATTGTTTTGTTCCTTTGTGTGGTTCCAGCAAATATCCATACCCCCCACAGAAGGGATTTTTTCTAAAATCCACCCGCATGTCCTTAAAATTTTTGGCCTTTGAGAACCCCAACCCCCCTCCCGCCCCAGGAATTTCCAATCCCTTCTGTGGAGGGAGTATGGACATTTTCTGGAACCACACATTGAAAACTGTTCATTATGTCATTTTTAGGTGACCACATCATTCACTACAGGCTCTCAGAAGACAAGATCTGTAGATTTTATGCCGAGTACCTTCTGAGACAAGCAGGAAGGGTAAGAACTAGCACAAAACCTATTGAATGCCCAAATTTAACTCTCACAGTTTGCAAGTTCTGGTAAAAAAAACAATTGTTTTGTTTATTATCACCTGAATAAAGATTAAAATCATGAAAGTACATCATGTACTACCTGAAGATTTCAAGTTTGTTTTGCAAAATCCAAAATGCCACTAAGCTGATAATCATCTTACACCCAGTTATGGTAACAGATGTTCTGACATGTGTCTGCTGTCCTGGCTGTACTAATTTATAATTATTGTTATATACAAAGAAAACCTCCGATGGTTTCTAAATAGGTTCAATTCAACTGGATGCAAAAACTACACTCACACAAACTACATATTAAGTTTTCAACATAGCAACCTATGATAAGGCAGGGTCCCCTCCTTAACTGTGTGTACACAACACTGCTGACAATACATGACATGTATTTCAAGGGTATTTGTGCAACCAGTCAGAGAAAAAGCAAATATTATATCTGCATCAAAATTATTTGATTTTATCTAAGCTTACCCCTTGTTTGCAATGGATCACGTTTCTAGCTCATCCTCACTTCCTTACATCCTTCTATTCTTTTTTAGTTCAATTATCATGAATTTATGGATTCCTGGCAACAAAGTGTTCCAGAAGGAATGATCACAAAATCAGAACATTTAGCCGTGAGTAGTTATCTGCTTCTTACTCTTCAACCACTGCACTGTGACAGTGACGTTACTGCAGTGATAATGTAGCTGCTAGAACATATGACATTTCTCTTGCAATGAATGTTGAATTCTGCGAAGTTAATTATGGCACCTCAAAGAAAAACCTCTATTTCTGAAAAAAAAAAAAACAAGGTGGGGTCCTGGGCCCCCAGGCCCCTCCCCTGGATCCGCCACTGCAACATTCATTGTTACATTGCAATATGCAGTTTTGACTGTTTAAAAGTGTTTTCAGATTCCTGACTATCAGACTACTCCGACTTCCAATACTATCAGATCTAGATTTTGCTTATTTTGTCGATGGGTAGTTTTTATGACTAGCTCAGCTGTAAGTAGATTTTGTTTCTGACCAAGCAGGTGGAGTTGCTCCTGACAACAGAATATAACAGGAGGGTGGCAACGCTAAAGAAATCTTGTACTCCAGGTTGTTACTAATTTTTTGAGTAGGCAGGGGAAGTAAGAAAAGTAACTGGGGGACAAAATGATGTATTTTTTTTTCACTTTCCAGTGGTTTTGTTTTAAAGTAGCTGGGCTCAAACTCCTATTAGCCAGGTGAATTCTCCGGTCCCTGGCCCTTATGACAGCCCTGGTACTATTTTCTGATTTTACCCACTCATGGCCACCTTTTGCTACTCCCATCAGGAAAAATGTGTACTTGTTCCTTAGAGTGCATTACAACTGCTCATGTTGACTTGATAACCAGCAAGTGTTTGTATTTTTTAGGGTATAGCTTTGATGGACATGAAAAGCATCCCACCAGTCATTTGGCATTTCCCAGCTTCTGAACTCCCAGGTGACCCAGCACTTAGGTAAGAGTTTAGTGGATAAAGATAAAATGTGTAGTTTCAGAAAATATCCATACCCCTCCCATGGAAGGTTTTTTGGTTTGAATCTCCCCACCCCTCTGGAAATTCCCATTAAGCCCCATACTTTCCGTTTAAAATTTTGGCTTTTGAGACCCCCCCCCCCCAACCCCTTCAGAATTTCCATTGACCTTCCATGGGGTGGGTATGCATATTTTCTAGAACTGCACAATGGATGAAAACCATTTGCACACCAGCAAAGACATCCAATATCCAGTTTTTGTGTGTGTTCACGAAAGCTACTGGGAAGCTGTATCAGCTACTTTTTTTCCTGGATAGGATGCAAGCTCATCCCTGTTAACTGCCATTGGAGGGCTGTCTGGGGAAGTCCAGGCCCTCTACATTTGTTGATGTGATGGATAATTGCCTAACACTAGGGGAAATCAAAGGCAATTTCTTTCATTATGACTTCTTCAGCAGGGGCAATGAATTGTTTTCTTTTTGACAGGTTCATGAAACTTTTTAAAGTTCAACCCAAGTGGACATTTGATGAAATACAGCCATATATAAGGTTAGTTGTAAACATGTAAATTGTGTAGAAACCAAAGAAATTATTTCACAGCCGGCAGTCTCTGTTAAACTGAGCCAATTTCCAAAGACAGCTGCATAATAATGATAGCTAAACAATTCTTTGTAAATTCACTTTCTCAACTTTCTCCCCAAATCAGTGAGGCATGAGAATATTTCGGGCTTTACACCACACATAAGCTGCATTTGTGTTAGCAGGGGTTTCAATAAAAATCTGAAGTAGGCAGCTTTCTTTATTACTTCAATTTAGGGAATGAAGTAGTCAATTTCTCTGAGTGAAGTAGAGCAAAGTAGCTGATGCTTTTTGCCAGCAGTATGCATTTGTTGTAAAGAAAAGAAAATTCCCCACCCTCCCTCCCTGTATGGAGGAAAGACTTGTATGTCAGGGACATTAACTTCAATTTAGGGAAAGAAGTACCGGTAGTCAATTTCTCTGAGTGAATTAGTGCAAAGTAGCTGATGCTTTTTGCCAGAAGGTGCTTTGCTAGCTACCCTGCGAGCAGAGTCTTCTTCGATCTTCCTAGATTAGTCCGGAAGAGGAAGAAGAAGAAGATCGAAGAAGACTCTGTTCGCAGGGTATTTGCTAGCTAGCTAGTGCTTAAGTACTGAAGGTGAGCAAAATAAGTACCAAGCAAATTATGTTTGAACAAGAAATCCAGTTCTCAAAATCAACAAGCATTTTATTAAGAGTGAAGTGTTATCAATTGTAATTTGCTTTGTTTTATTTAGAGACCTTGAGGCTCCTGGGCAGTCATTAAATGCTCTTCTTATGAAGTTTGCACGGGCATCGACAGATGTGACAGGAGTCAAAGTCTACAACTCTAAAAAACCTATTTGAGAAGCTCTTAAACCAGTGCTTTGCTGTGAAGTACATATGAAGTACATAGGATGTCGTGCAGTACAGTTATCTGCAATGGGAATGCTCTAGGAACTGAAGCAGTATGCAATAGTAACACGACAATGGAATGCATGAACCCATTGGCCATTCATTTTCAACCACCTAGCTGCATTTCCTACAATAATTAATTATTAAGAACACCTAGATGCTCATCTGACTTTTCACTTTATGAGAATTGACAAATCTCAAGAGACAGAACATGCTCTACAGAGCAAGAAAATATATTTTATACATGTAACTGTAAATATTGTGACAAGACCTTTTCATGTTCATTGCCTAAACTGAATGACAGTCATTGTCATTGGAAAGAAAACAGAAATGATCAGCTACCAGTTGCTCAGCTGTTCACCTTCTATTCTCAAACTCATTAATAATTCAAGTTTAAATAAAGAAAATCATAACCTGAAAAAGCCTGGATACCTGGTCTTAATGCCCGATTCCCTCTATGGGGCGCGCCTGCAGGGATTCACGGTAGTTGTATTCATTGTTGCTAAGTCTCGTGCATGGTTTGATGAATACATCTACCATGATTCCCTGCAGGCGCGCACCATAGAGGGAATCGGGCATTAGTATAGATTTTTATGATTTTATTACTGTTTACTCCTTAATTTTTTTTTGACTGAAGACAGTGTTTCATCGTCTGTCCAAATACCTCAAATTTTGTCAAAAATACTTAACTGTGCGTCATATTTTTCAACTCTCTTCTCGGTGTTTGGATGTCCTGATGAAACACTGTCTCTTGTGTTTGATAAATTACATCTCAAGCTACAGTACCTGGCAATAAAATGAGCATGTTGTGTTGCCCACATTCTGGTACATCAATATCAATATTTGTAGTTGATGCTTGTTATTCTCCTTACCTGTCAGGGATTGAAATTAAAAAAAATCTTCAAGTCGCCATTTGGCGACTCAGTGGTAAAAAATAGTCGCCAAACGCATATTTTTAGTTGCCAGATTGCAAAATCAAATAGGGTCTTGTTAAAAGTGTTTAAAATCATTTCTAGGAAATTAATCCAAAAATCCATATTTATTCATTGTCAACACAAAAATGTTGCCAAAATGGTGACTAAACCAGAATTTTTAGTTGCCAAGGGTGAAATGTTAAGTCGCATTGGCGACTGTATCGGTCGCAATTTCGAGCCCTGCCTGTATGCATTATTATGTAATGAGAAATGAGATATCAATCACTTGGGTAAACCTTGCATCCTTGGGAGAAAGAGGAATGCATATAACAAGGCAGTCAAATTCAACCCAACAGACTTTATTTGACCATTTACAACTAAATGTACATCAGATTCTGAGACAACTTACACGTTGGAATACAAAATACACAACACAAATCCTAAGAGAATTAACAAGTTGTAAATTATATTACATTTTAAAATCTATATGAGTTTTCTCGTAAAACCAAAATTAATGTTCTTTGAAACATATTTGATGGATGTTACATTGATAATTATCAACACTGAGGAATGAGCCATTTTTATTTTATTTCAGTTTTTTTTTTGGGGGGGGGGGGGGAGGAAGGAAGGTTGGGCAATTAGCAAAATTCCTGCACAACAATAGTAGAGAACAAAACTCATGCACACCAAGCTCACAATGAAGATACACTAGCTAAAGGTAAAATATTCAAGCATAAACACAAGACTGAAATGGAAATTCAAGCTCAGAAAAACTGCTGACCTTCCTCCCTCCCTCCCTCCCCTCCCCCCCCCCCCCCCCCAAAAAAAAAAATAAAATAAAATGACCAATTACCGAAATGAAATCACTCATTTACAAACAAACCAAACCACTGCAAAATGGTTTCCTTCTTTGTAGGAAATTGTGGTGATAATCAACTCAAGATGGCATAATTTTGAAATTCAATGACACAAAAATAAATAAATGAGTTTCATTTAATTTAAAGAAACCCTTCCTTTGTGGCACAGTTATTTGAAATTATACTTTGTACACTCACACAAATTGTTATAATTATCATTATCAGCAACCTGCTTTCACCCACATGTACAAGAGTATAACCATTCGAAAACCTATTTTACAGCATTTTTAAAGAAGACTTAAAAGTGTTGATCAGAAAGGTGTCAACACAAAGTTTTGTAAAATGTAATTGTGATGTGAGGAAAACCCAATCAGATACACATGAATAACTTACAAACCCCAGCAGTAATAATCCCTGCAGTTTGGTCTACCATCTGATTGGTTACGGCACAATTAGCAGGTGCAGTTAAATCATAGTGTACACACTTTCCAGATGAACACAGTAAAATTCAATACTGTAAAAACCAGCATATAAGAACCTAAAATTTAAGAACCTGTTAGGCTAAAATTTTCATTTTAAACCCCCTTTTCATAAGAACCTATTTAGTCACGCAGATGAAAATACAGAAAAAAAATTAGTCTAGGTTTCAGTCGATAAGATTCAAAGGATAAACTAAAATGAAACCATATCATCTAAACTATTCTAAATAATTATTAAATAAATAGAGAATAAGTTACATGGGCGCGTGGAGATATGAAATTTATCTTCGAGTGTTCAACTCGATATCTCACGAGTGAGTGCAGCGAACAAGTGAGATATCGAGATTGAACACGAGAAGATCAATTTCATATCTCCAAGCTCCCATGTATTCTATTTATTATATAAATTTAGCTCAATTCTTTCAAAAGGTGAATATTCCAAAGGTCATATCAGGACACGTGTTTGATACAATATCAGAACATGTGTTGTGATACGGCATTTCTCAGTGGCCAAAATCCCTATAACACACTGTAGTTTATATAATAAAGCAATATATTCCATATCACATGTGCCTGTAGTAGTTATCTGTGCTGAACACTGTACTAGTGCAGCTATCAAATTTGTAACCTAAATACCATTTATATGAGAACCTATTTAGGCTAAGTTAGAAAAATCTAGGTTCTTATACATGGGTTTTTACTGTATTAGGCAGGAAAAGAATTACCATATTAAATAATAATTAGCTTTCAGTAAATGAATATAGCCTGTCCCAGCTCAGACGTCCAGTACATGCACACACATCTCAGTACTTTTGTGCAAGGAAACACGGGTGATTCATTTTCCATCAGCTCAACTCCACTGCATTTTTTTTATTTCCCAAGGAGGACATGGTCAGCCATACTTTCTGTTTTGCGCATTATTCTTGACTTTCAGCTGGTTTTATTAGAGTTTTTTGAGTGAGAAGCAGCTGATGTGAAGGTGATGGCATAGTTCACGCACCTAAGAGAGAAGACAATTACCTTAGTCGATAACAAGGTGCACTCAGCTGGGATGCAATTATTGTTGTATGCTACTATCAAGAGAGATTTTCATTTTACGAGTTAGATGAACTAAATGTGCTCAGTATCAACAAGAGCAGAATGTACTACTATTTACTCCAGTGAAGCAACAAGCTCCAAAGCTGGCTTTTCTGGCCTGTGTAACTTCAAAATTTCAGCTGGTGATAAGCTCTATTTGTTGTGATGGCACAGTGCAACCCCCAGGGGGGGTATTCGAAGTATACATGACAGGGGGGGGGGGGGGGGGGGGGGGTCTGACGGAGCTTCATATTGCAAACCCAAAAAAATACACAAGCCTGAAATTTTAGACCCAAAAAAATACCTGGCAACAATATTAAAAGTTTTTCCAGAACACACATCGCTGAAAAAAAGGTTCAAATGAATATTTTTCTGATCCACTGATTGCAACGAAAACCCGAGACGAAAAGTTCACTTGGAGATAAGACCCAAAAAAATAATCGTATTTTTTTAAGACCTAAAAAATATGTGACAGATCTCTTGACCCAAAAAATACCAAGTGTGTTAATTTTCAACCCCAAAAAAATACGTCGGACCCCCCCCCCCCCCCCCCCCGTCATGTGTACTTTGAGTACCCCCCTGGGATGCAACCTTATACTCACCAAAAATATCCCATAATGGACATGACAAACAGCCAATGCTGCAGTGTAGAAAATGAGAATTCCAACTTCTAATTCAGTTGATCTTACAAACGGCACAATAGGCACCCATATAAACAAGGGATAAAGCATTGCATTGACAGCTTGGCATCGCTGGTTGGCCATTGTACTCACAATCAGCCGGCACTGAAAGAGTAACAAATTCAGTGTAGCTAATTAGTTTATGGTTACATGGTTTTTTTCATGACTGTATTAGCTAATTACTGACTCAATTGTTCAACTGATTGTTCTGTTTTATTCATCTTTTAAATTCCATATTTTAGCACTTGTCATTACAAAATTGCAGTTATTTATTATTGTATTGTACTTGGGTATCCCCAATTAGCATTCCCTATAATTACAAAAAATCTATATTTTGACTTGCTAAAAGGAAGGACCAAGCACTCACTGATTTTCGCAAACTGTGCAAGGCACGAAGATGCTAGACCCTAGAAGTGACAGGAATTGGCAATGTTTTTAAAATAATTTTTCAGATACTGATGAAGCATCTTACCGTCATATTAGAGAAAACAATTCCAGTAGCTGTGAAGAAAAGACGTGGCTGAATTTCAAGAATGTTGGCAGGAGATAAGATGGCCCAGGCACAAAACAGGAATAACATTAAAGAGAATGACAACAGAGGAACAAGTCCTTCAAGGAATGGCAGACCACGGTCTGTCTTAGAAACACGAGCCCTGTGTGAAAAGAGGCAAAACAGTAATTTGCAACGATAATGATTTTGCACAACAAAGTTAGTTTTCAAAACACATCAACATACACTTCACGTGTCTAATCTGTCAGCTCACTTTTGATGCCCTTTTTAAATACACACTTTGTAAGAATGTTGGTCCATAGAAATAAAATCAAGAACAACATAAGACAAATCTTGAAAAGGAAGATGATTATTTAAAAAAATTATTTACTGGTAGAAATAATAATTATATTTAATATACATGTACAACTTATACTTACATGTATAAGTTGTATAATGTCATAGCAATTGTAAGGATGAGGGAACTTCCTGTAAGGACATGAAAATGCACATTTTAAAACCAAATGTCAGTAAAGGGTAACATAAAAACATTCCAAAAACAAGCCCTGGACTTAAATCTGCACAATGTCGCCCTTAGGTGGGTTCTCTATATGGATGGGATACTGTGACTGAAATGTTTTGGTGCATTCACAGAATACCACATGACAAAATATCCAAACATAAGATCTGAAGCCGAAAAACAAGTCCTACAATCACTGAGCGTTCTCCAGAAACGAACAAATACACAATAAGTCCTACAATATAATTTGGAAAGTAATATCTTGGTTTAAGAGCTTTCACTAACATGGGTCATTACAAAGGGTGAGGCAGCAAGGCATGGGGGCCACTCCGGTTAGCTTACATAGCACTTCAGTTAGCCTACATAGCACTTCTGTTAGCCTACATAGCACGTCAGTTAACCTACATGGCACTCCGGTTAGCCTAAATAGCACTTCAGTTAGCCTACATAGCACTCCGGTTAGCCTAAATAGCACTTCAGTTAGCCTACATAGCACTCCGGTTAGCCTAAATAGCACTTTGGTTGGCCTACAGTTGACTTAGGTAGCTTGCAGTTAGCCTTTTTATTGGGATTAGGGATTTCTGCCTCACATGCCTCGAATGCCTCGCACACTTCACTGCCTCGCATATTTGTAAGACTCACTAAATATAAGCCCATCGACTAATAATCAGTAGGGGCCATTTTTGTAAGACTTTTGCATCTCACATTTTTTTTTTGGAGGGGGGGGGGGGGGGGGGGGGGCTTATTTTTGAGAACCTTATTTGCAGGGAAGATTGTTTTAATATATATATGTATTATTACAACTAAATATTACAAAAAATTTACAACAAAATGATGGTATGATATGATGGAATGACTAAAGCAAGAAGAAAGTGTGTATCAATAACTGGAAAAGGATAAGTTGACGACATACATACCATAAACTGTCCACCGGAACACATTAGACAAAGGGAAACCTTCCATTAATTGAATTTTCCACAAGTCCACTCCAAAGTAAAATGTCAACAGGTACACAAAGGCAATGGCCTAAAAGAAATTGAACTTATATTACAATGTGTGGTTCTAGAAAATATCCATACCTCTCTCACAGAAGGGATTTTTCCTAAGACCCCCCTCCCCCACCCCTCTGGAAATTCCAATTAAGCTTCAAACTTTGGCCTTTTAGATCCTCCCACCCCTAGGAATTTCCAATCCCTTCTGTGGGGAGTATGGACATTTTCTGGAACAATACAATGCTGTGCATGTAAAGATCCCAGCCAGTGCTTGAAACCAAACCTCTTGATTCAGACCCTAAAACACTAACCATCTGGCAATCAAGCTTCCCAAGTCTGTTAGACTACATAATATGCATCATGTACATGGAAAAGGTACTATACACAATACTTTTGAGCACGTAGCTTTCCTTAGTTAATAAAAATAACTGGCCAAAGAACTTACTATCTGACTAGCATCGTATGTCCATGGTAAAAATAAAGTCCCAGTGTTATATTTTTCCCAGTGTGCCGTGTAAAATCCTGCCAAACAAGCTAACATCACACGGTAAAGCTCCCATAGAGAAACGCTGTGAGGGCCATGACCAAATAGTGAAAACAAACTAATGGGAATGAGAAATGCTGCTGAGCTGTCCAGGCCATGATCAAACAGTTCACCAAGAGGAGAACTGAAAGAAGAATAAATGATGTTAACTGATACATAGTTCAGCCTGGGTGAAAGGGTATTACTTGTGTATTGTTTCTAGGCCTTCGATTTTGGGTAAAGAGGAAAACAGATGATGATGACAATAATGATGTGCTTTACCTGCTGTTGGTTCTGCGAGCCTGTTTACCATCGCAACCATCAAATGTGTGAGCAGCAAAGTGTGCTATAGCAAAGATAAGCCACCACAAAGATGGCAACCTTTTGCTCTCATCAGGATCAGCTGCTGCAGTGAAATGAGGATCATAATAGCACGTCACTGCATAGATCATGAACAGAAGGGACCAGCCACTGAATGTGAGAACATTTGGTGCCAGCCACCTGGGAAAGAACTGAAAAAAAAAAATGCACAGTCAACATTGGATTTACCTATCATTATGTTGACAAGGTGAACTGAACCAAAAAAAAAAAAACAGGAGAAATTACCTTGATTTACCACAGAATATCAGATAAAAAAATAATATACCTTTACTTATTTTTGCAGGACTTAACTTCGCGAAAAATGAATCAGGCATATTTCGCGGGACTTAATTTTCATGTTTTGGCCAAAAAAATACATTTAAACATAAACAATACAATAAAAAAGGTTAAAAAAATAAATTTTCACGAGTCTTTAATTCCACAATTTTTTTAAAATTTCGGAAATTAAGTCTTAAAAAAATATGTAACAATAACATATAATAACAATAACAATAACATATATATTTTAAAAGAAATGTATGGCATAATATGTATGGGGAATTTAGATTTTTATCCTGAGATTGTAAGAATTTATTGTAAATTCCGAGATGGCTCTCCACAAATTGATTTTATGCCATCTTTAAGCCTAATATGGAACAGTTTACAATTTGTACTGAGCTAATCACTGTCTTAAACAAGGAAAAAGTAACAAGGAAAATCATGTTAAAGATGTTAATCAAGTAAGATTACATAACCTGGCTAAACTGTAGAATACCGGGCCACTTATTTGCATCTCATTGAATTTGAATAGTTCCTTTTGTTTCTATATGCTTCGTTCTAAAAAGCGTTCAGAGATATGTAAATAAGTGGCCCGGTATTCTAAAATCGCTCCCATAACCTAAAATACTGGTCATTGGAAACTGCATCAAGACCTCAGGCAGCTGTTTTATTCTAACAAGACGCCCACAGGCCGATCACGCGGGATGTAAATGGCCTTTAACAGTGACATTTTGTCTTTTACGTACAAATGTATAAATAAAAAAATGGAAATGCAAGAATAAATGGAAATGAAAGTGCAAGTACTCAATAAAGTAATTTAAAAGACCCCAAAGTAAAACATGAAACGTATGCGCTAACGTGACTCTTGCTTACGAGGGGTGTTGTGTTACAAAGATGCGATTTCCATAAATTCCGGGAAAATAGCCAAGGCTAATTAACAATAT
Source organism: Meandrina meandrites (assembly GCA_963693305.1). Classification (NCBI taxonomy): domain Eukaryota; kingdom Metazoa; phylum Cnidaria; class Anthozoa; order Scleractinia; family Meandrinidae; genus Meandrina; species Meandrina meandrites. The sequence goes on from OY855913.1 coordinate 28,198,006, forward strand.
TTACTCAGACCTTTTTTACAATTATCGACTGAGCGGTCGATGAGAACTCAATCTTGTTTGACACACGCCTTTTAACCTGTCACTGGCGGAATAGTTGAGAATTAAGTTGCATCCAAACTGTAAACACTCGACAGTTAATTCTTTTGTTATGTATTCAGTCGCCATGAGCTGTGAAAATCTTGAAAACTTCCACTCCCGCTCATCATAGCTATGCGCTCACTGATCCGCTCTTATTACGGTTTAAATATGGTGAATGAAATCGGACGTTGCCGACGGGAGCTTTTGAAGTGAATTTAAAGTCGCTGTTCATAATACTTTGGACGTGATCTCAGTGGACACGCTACCACGGGAAACAAACACATTGCTCCGTGAGAAACCAGTATCTTCTGCAATCAATCAATCGACATGCACGCTTGTGACTACAAACTCGATCGAAATAAATCGATTTGTAGAAAGCGCGGTTTCCGCAGTTTCTACAATAAATCCAAACGTACGTGCCCTTACTTACTTTGAGAGAGCATACATTGCTAAATTACCAAGGCTAATCAGCAAAATGGCTCAGCTATCGGTTTTTATAATTACCTTGTCTGTCTTTTCTTGACATGTAACTGAACGTGTTCAAAGCAGCAAGCCGGTTTCTTTTACTACATTGAAAGCGTATAAAATTTACCGTTTAGTGAACAAAATCGTACGTTGCCAGCGATGGTTAAAAAAATTATCGAGCATACCTTAGGTGAAAAATCAAATCGACGACAGCTTTCGATAGATTTTACCGCACGAGATCGAACTCATGGAACTCATCGAACATTGCTCCGTGAGAAACCAGTATCTTCTGCAATCAATCAATCGACATGCACGCTTGTGACTACAAACTCGATCGAAATAAATGGATTTGCAGAAAGCGCGGTTTCCGCAGTTTCTACAATAAATCCAAACGTATGTGCCCTATGCCAGCGATGGTTAGAAAAATTATCGAGCATACCTTAGGTGAAAAATCAAATCGACGACAGCTTTCGATACATTTTACCGCACAACATCGAACGAAAAATCAAATCGACGACAGCTTCCGATAGATATTACGGCACAACATCGAACTCATGGAACTCATCGAACATTGCTCCGTGAGAAACCAGTATCATCTGCAATCAATCAATCGACATGCACACTTGTGACTACAAACTCGATCGAAATAAATGGATTTGCAGAAAGCGCGGTTTCCGCAGTTTCTACAATAAATCCATACGTACATACCCTTACTTACTTTGAGAGAGCATCCATTGCTAAATTACCAAGGCTAATCAGCAAAATGGCTCAGCTATCGGTTTTTATAATTACCTTGTCTACCTTTTCTTGACAGGTAACTGAACGTGTTCGACTGAAGCAGCAAGAGTTTCTTTTACTACATTGAAAACGTATAAAATTGACCGTTTAGTGAACAAAATCGAACGTTGCCAGCGATGGTTTGAAAAATTATCGAGCATACCTTAAATCAAATCGACGAGAGCTTTCGATAGATTTTACCGCACAACATCGAACTCATGGAACTCATCGAACACATCGAACCACATCGAACGCATCGAACACATCGAACAACATCGAACCACATCGAACGCATCAAAACGATCGAGTCGAATTTAATACGCGGCTCATCCCGCGTAATAATACTGTGATCAACATCAACATGATCATTCCTGGCCAGCCCCCTCGGGATCAAATCTGTTAAACATGCCACTCCCCAAAGTGGATTTGTGCTGTACTTTGATCAGCACTCGCTTGAGTCGTTTCCTTGTCCGATTTCGTGTCCGTTAGGTTCTCAAAATTTAAAACGGAGCAACTGCAGAATTACCACATGTACTGTTACTATACAGCTGTTCGCCGGCGTGTAAAATAACATCTTGCAAGCAATACTACGGTATACAAAAGCCGCAGCACAAACTTCACATTTTTCATGAATCAACCTTTACCTCCACAACAAAATTCCAGAATGGATGTGTTAAGCAGTTCGACAGAGGTGAGGTATCTTCCGATTTGTACTAAAGAAAGATAAAAAAAATATGAGAATGCACCAGATTTCAAAGAACTTTTTTAAACTTGTGTGTCGCGCCGATCGTGTCATGGATGTACCTTGTATTTGTCAAATCCCCTTAGCTCTTCAGCCGATAGATAAATTCCCTTCATCCTGTCCAAGTCTGTAGCATGCAATCTATGAAACGAAGGAGATTTGTCCTTTAAAGAGGACAGATCTTTCGAATCAGGAGGCATGTTCACCCCGAAAGCAAGAAGGCTGATCTATTTTTGGGCGAGATGTGCTACAGCTTGCTTGCGTTGGACACTGGGACTGGTTCCTCGAACCATATCACGCCACATTCGCGCGCGGGCGTGCGACTCGCACCAACACGCGGGTTGTCCTCGCACCTAATTTCCACTTTAAAAGCTCTCTTCTTCTTTTCAACACCTTTTAACCTTATGCATATTTTCACGAAAATAAACTATTTATGGCAAATTCAGCGATTATACTTTTTTAATGCGAAAACCTTGGCCTTAAATTAATTTTGCCGTAAGACGAGCCCGCAAATAGTCAGTGCAGCAGTAATACCAAAACAGAAAGTTCTAGCGCATCTTGCCCGCGAGTTTTGTGCCTCATTTTGTAAGATCAAAAATTTTAATCTGCACGGGAGAGAAACTTAACCTCGTGGTCACAAATCTTATTTGCATTAACTTTTTCTCCAAAAAATATGGGAGCGTACTTAGCGAAACCGAAAACGGAGAAGATCTCTGAGAGCAGCGAAAACGGAAAACTAAGCTATGGTGTGTCTTGTATGCAAGGATGGCGAGTGACAATGGAGGTAAGTGAGTTTACCGCAAAATAAGTTGTTCCACCTTGTATGTTCGTCGATTTATTGATTTTAGTTATCTTTATTGATCATTCACATCGGCTCTTTGTCTGACTGGCTTAAGTGCACTAACATCTCGTGAAATTTTATTTCTGAACGCCGACTTGCATATGTGAATCAATCGATGCGAGCGTACATATGGCTGACGATACAAACTGGAAGATTGACAAAATCCATATCGATGTTATTTTTTTCCTGCCACACCAGCAGTTTTTTTTATATATATGGCACGACTAAGGGCTGTACCAGCTAATTTCCGTGGCATATGTTTTCAAATATACCTTCTATAAGGTGGTGGTTTCCAAATATAAACCAAGCGTTTTCATTTGAAGTTAACGTTCAACAAAGTTTTATTTTTGGGGGAGAAAAAGAAAACTGAAAAAAGTTGTAAGTCCGTTAGACCTACTCTGTGATCAAGAAAAATTGAGATAAAATCAGGTTGTAGTTAACTGGATTATATTTGAATCGTGTTCAACATCTTAACAACAGTGCTCAATAGCAACTGTAAAACCTCGAGTACATACTTTGCATGCATAAAATCCTACATTGATAATAATACTGCAGTACTCTCCAAGATATCAGATTGGATGGCTTATTGTTTTGCACGTGGCTATGTCAACATGGTCATGATGTGACTTTACATTTCATGCCCCTTTTATGGAAAAGAACTTAAGAATGGTCACTTTACACAGTGGGTCAGTTCTCTTGACACTGTATTTGTATCAGGCTGCATAATTCAGTAAAAAAATCATACTGTCTAGGGGATGTTCTAAACAGATGTTTTGGTTTGTTAGTGTTGCTGGGTCACTCAAATCGTCATCCTGTTTGAATAGGACAAGATTGTTTCATTTTCCTGTTCTACTTAAGATATGACACAATAATTTGTTTAGAGATTCTGAATGAGATGACAGTCAAGATCAACATTCTTTATAGCAGGTTTCCTTGTCAGGGGAAAGGTTCATGATTTACTAGCAGGAATTTCAATCACAAATTGCTTTGACAATGCTGCCAAAAATATATATGCATAATTTATTGTAAATGTTGTTTTTAAGTTGCGTTAATTGACAGGTGTTACTCTGTCAGGTGGTCAAACGAGCTGTAAATGGTACTTTCTTTTAGTTCACTGCTGTTGTGAATATAAAACCCAGGCTTAGTCTGTGTTAATTTGGCAGCAGGAGGTTTCGCTCCAAATTGTGTTCACAATGGCCAAGTTTGCACCTACCTTTCAGAGCACACCTACCATGTTTGCTCCCAAGTACGCTTACTAGCGAACTCGAAAAAGGTAGCGAGCAAACTTGGTGGGTTCAAACTCGACTGGGAGCGAAACCTGCATTATTTGTTAATTTTGATTCATTTTTACAGGATGCACACACATGTATGCTGGATTTTGACAACAGTGCCACGCTGTTTGCAGTTTATGATGGCCATGGAGGTAAAGTGTCAAAGCATCTGTCTGTAATGGGACTTGATGAAATTTTTTGTTTTTGCTGCTACTAAGCAATTGGGCCCAGTTGTTCAAAAGGTCGATAACGCTATCCACCAGATAAATCACTATCCAGTGGATAGCGTGGTTGGTTTTGGCAAAACTTATCCCCTGGGGGGGTACTCGAAGTATACATGACGGGGGGGTCCGACGTATTTTTTTGGGTTGAAAACTTACACGCTCAGTATTTTTTTGGGTCAAGAGATCTGTCACATATTTTTTTAGGTCTTAAAAAAATACGCGTATTTTTTTGGGTCTTATCTGCGAGCAAACGTTTCATTTTGGGGTTTTCATTGTCTGTAAATGTGGAGCAGAAGGGAGGATGAAGAGACATTAACAGACATACCAATTTCATAAGCTTATTGATGCAAAATCATGCATTAGAAAGTTCTGCTTAATTGAATAAATCAGTATTGAGGTATTTAAGTCTTGTATTTTTTTGGGTTGGAAATTTTGATGCCAGGTATTTTTTTGGGTCTAAAATTTCAGGCTTGTGTATTTTTTGGGGTTTGCAATGTGAAGCTCCGTCGGACCCCCCCATCATGTATACTTCGAGTACCCCCCCTGGGCACTTATCCACTGGATAGCGATTTATCCAGTGGATAGTGTTATCCAGCATATTTTGAACAACTGTGCCCAGCACAATTCACCACACAGTTATATGGCCAGGAAACATTGAATGCTGAGCCTGGCTAATAATAAGGGTGATTTTCTTTAACCCGTGAAACAACAAAACTGAACAAAAGAGAACAATGGAATCAGTGTCCAACAGTATCTGAAAGTTTAGTTACCATTTCACGGGTTAAGTAAAACCACTCACATTTGTTTTCAGTTACCAATAATTTCCCATTAAAGCAGCCCAACACTTTCACATCACAAGAGTGATAAAGAGAGAAGCTAAGGGTATTGGGAGAGACAAGAATAACACGTGAGCAAACAAAAACTCATCTTTTAATTGAATCTCGTGCTAAACACTGTGTGAGGTAGAATCTCTGTGGAACATACTGGAAGTCAGGCAGCTTCCAGGACTTGTGTTATAGGCTACCTGTGCTGACATGGTTACTATTTCTCACAGATGCCTGTTGAAATGTCTTTTCTCCAGGGGCTTTCGTGCATTATTAGTCTCAGCTGCAAATTCAAAAGTGATAACATGGTGATGAATTTGATGGTTATGAGATTGATGAAAAATATCTTGTGATCACTAATTTGAATCTGTGATCTTAACCAAGATTCAAGACCAATGGTAATACCCTTAACTACCATTTGACCTCATTTTAATATTATTTTACTGCCTATTGCATTGCTCCCTCAGGTTCAGAAGTAGCGAAGTACGTAGCAAAACATCTCCCAGACGTACTGAAGAACACAGACAGTTACAAGAAAGGAGAAATCAAACAGTCAATGGTGGACTCATTCCTGGAAGTTGACCAGCTTATCATCAGTGATGAGGTTGGTGATAATGAAAAGCAAATTTCTCCTTACAATATCAGACACATTATCAAACAGATAGGTGACAAGAATTATTATCAAAAAGTAGATCCTGCCTTGTTGTACCACCAAGTTCTTTGAACTGTCTTACAATGTACTTTTTAATCTTCCTTTTGTTGCCATTTTAACCAGGATTTCCTTTGCTCTCATGTTACTGTAAGCCAATGGGTTTCTTGTGCCTGTTTTCCAGGGTCTTGCAGAGTTAAAGGAATTAGCAGGTGTTGACAAGGATCTGGATGAGGAAGAAGATCTGGGATTGTTAGAGCAAGAGGCTTCAATGCCGCTACATGAACTGTTAGCTAAGATGAAAGAGGTTCGTAAGCATGATTGTAATTTTCTGTTGTTAACAGGATGTGCAGATGTTGTCCAAGAGGGAAATGCCACACTTGCTTAGCATTCTTGATTCTCCAGACAGCTCAACTTGCAACTAAGCATCCCAGGTTGTTTATAGCCAAGAAAAAATCCAAAGCCTGGCCCTGGGGCCTAGTAAATAGTGAAATATGTCATTTTCATACACCACATCTAATCTAACCCATATCTTTCCCTGATACACATGATTTTTTTTTTCAATTACGGCAGATGAAGAAGAAGTTAGGAGAAGGTGGTGATGAAGAAGGCGTGGAGTACTGGACGGAAAATAATGAGCAAACTACAGATGATGATAATGAAGAGAAAAATAAAGATAGAGAACAAGGTCAAAGTGCTGATACACAAAATGAAAATGGTAAATATTAATTCATTTATTTTTATAAAATTATTGTATTATTTGAATATAGTGGAATGTTTATATATAAAGTACCGTAGCTCTTTGGTATTGGGTAGATGTCACAAAGACATGGTTAAGGCAAGGATGCTTTGATAATAAAAGGTTTTTTAAAGTATTTTTTGAAAGTTAGTTTAAGGTTTTCGAAAGCCAGTATATTTTGCCTTTTAATATTTTTTCTTATGAATATTAGCTGCAATTAATTTTTTTTTTTGTGAACAGTTCAAGCCAAATTTCAAATTTCAGTTCATTGTTTTTCAGGGACCAAGAATGGCAAAGAGGACAAGAAAGCTAATGAAAATGGTTCTGAAAATGGAGAGGGAAGTTCTTCGTCTAACATAGACTCCACAAATGAAAAACAAAATGATGATAAAGAGAAGAGGAATGAAGACTCCGAGAGCGACAACAAGAAAGATGAAAAACCACAGATAGAAGAGGCAGAGACTAGTCGAGCAGGGAATGTGGAAGAAAATAAAAATAATGAGAAGATTCCTGATGCTAAAAATGATAAAAATGACGATGATGAGGAAAAAGAAGATGACGATGATGATGATGAGGAGGACGATGATGATGATGATGACGATGACGATGATGATGATGATGACGATGACGATGATGATGAACAAGATGGCATTGAAAATGAAGGATTTCAAAGCTCAGATGAGGTGAATAGTTAACATGTATGAAATGTTCCAAAGTGTTTCTAGCTCAAAAATACTGTAGATTGTTGGGTAGTACTGTATTTTATATAAACCACTTTCATGAGGGGCGTCAACTCTAAGAAGGGCTGTTTCGGGAGTAAAACAAAATTCTTCCAGGAATCTGAAGATTTTGCCGGGAATCGGGAGACTTGAGAAATTTTCCGGGAGATACAAAGTAATGAAGTTAAAATTTTGGGAAGTTTAGGATTTTATGGGAATGTTGCCCGAAAATTCGGGACGATATTCCAGATTTTCGGGAAGACTTTTAGTACACATGGTTCTGCTCAAACAGCATTTGTTAAAGCTGTCGTCCCCCTGTACTTTCTATTTACGGTGTTTTAAATTTCTCTGATTAAAGCTTTTTAACTAATATTGTTAAGTGCCACTGGCCTCAGATTCTGGTGCTATTTCACAACCAATAGTTTCATTGGCAAAGGACAGAAACCTTTACTGATTAGCATGTGATAGTCACCAAAAAAAATGTGGAAATATGTAGCCCATGTTTTCAAGTTTATCTTGCATTACTTTCAATTGGCATTTTGCCAAATTCTTTACGAAGAAATTCTAGTTTTTTCTGTTTAGTTTGAGTTCACAAATCTTTGTACGTCATAGAAAGAGGGAGAGCTTGTCCTGGATTTGGATTTGAACAAAAACTCAAATTTGACAATGCTGCAAAAACAGAAAAAAACGTTGCGAGTCACTGTGTAACGGTTACTGTTGGTAGTGTTCAGTAGCTGTCACTGTGGGACTGTGACATATAATTCCAATGTTTTGCCATTAGTATGACCAGATTTTCGTGGCGGTTGATGGTTAGCCTGTTCCAGCTAGTTGATGGTCGGAATAACAGGTTTTTTATTGTACATTTGGTTTTATATTTATTGCTGTTTTTTTTTTCTTTGTGAAATATTTTGTAGGTTGGCTATGACAGCGGGACTACAGCGATTGTTGCTTTGTTACATGAAAATCAGCTTACTGTAGGCAATGTAGGTGATTCACGTTGTGTGTTGTGTCGGAATGGTATTGCTTTGGAAATGTCCATGGACCACAAACCTGAGGATGAACATGAACTCAATAGAATCCACAAAGCGGGCGGAAAGGTTACGTGTGAAGGAAGGGTGAATGGCGGGCTGAACCTATCAAGAGCATTAGGTATGTTGCATACCGTAAATGATCTATTAAATGCCCCCTTCCAAATAAATGCCTCGCATTTAATAAGTGCCCCCCTTAAGGTACAAAGTTTGTATTAGACGCTCCCCTCTAATAAACGCGCTGTGTGTAATAGACGTCCCCCCCCCTCCCAAGAATCGCCTTAATAACTAGCCAAGAGGCCAACGATGCCAACATGGCTGGCCCCGACGACGGTGAAGACATCGATATCAAACTATGAACGACATCTGCGCATCTACTCACAAACTCCGTTTTTTTATTTTACTCCGCGAGCAAACTACTATGTGCACCCTCTCCTAAAAAAAATCCTGGATGTGCTGAAAATATCTTTACACTCAGCAGCCATTTTACACATCCTTACTGATGCTTCCACGTTTACGTGAATAATATCTCTCGAAATAAGAAAATAGAAACAGTCTCAGACGTTTGACCGCGGTGAAAGTTACAACTATGTTCAGACTAAAGAAAAAATAACAATGTATTAAACTGGGATATTCTTTGAACCAAAAAGTACTGAAAGAAATGGCCATTTCATTGGCAGAGTTTTGAACGATTTTCACTTAAGTGTCAAAGTAATTCGCGTTTGCTTTGGTTTTGAATTACTACCAAGTCTTGACACTTTGTCAATCAATCAAAAGTAAAACCGAAACTAATTGTGACTCGCGCGTACACGTTTTCCCGCGCTTTGCGTCGGCTACATTTATTAGCTCCGTGTTTTATTGGTTCACTGACTCGTCTTTGTCCTTTTTGACTCGCGCGTACACGTTTTCCCGCGCTTTGCATCGGCTACATTTATTAGCTCTGTGTTTTATTGGTTCACTGACTCGTCTTTGTCCTTTTTGACTCGCGCGTACACGTTTTCCCGCGCTTTGCATCGGCTACATTTATTAGCTCCGTGTTTTATTGGTTCACTGACTCGTCTTTGTCCTTTTTGACTCGCGCGTACACGTTTTCCCGCGCTTTGCGTCGGCTACATTTATTAGCTTCGTGTTCTATTGGTTCACTGACTCGTCTTTGTCCTTTTTGACTCGCGCGTACACGTTTTCCCGCGCTTTGCGTCGGCTACATTTATTAGCTTCGTGTTCTATTGGTTCACTGACTCGTCTTTGTCCTTTTTGACTCGCGCGTACACGTTTTCCCGCGCTTTGTGTCGGCTACATTTATTAGCTTCGTGTTTTATTGGTTCACTGACTCGTCTTTGTCCTTTTTGACTCGCGCGTACACGTTTTCCTGCGCTTTGCGTCGGCTACATTTATTAGCTCCGTGTTTTATTGGTTCACTGACTCGTCTTTGTCCTTTTTGACTCGCGCGTACACGTTTTCCCGCGCTTTGCGTCGGCTACATTTATTAGCTCCGTGTTTTATTGGTTCACTGACTCGTCTTTGTCCTTTTTGACTCGTGCGTACACGTTTTCCCGCGCTTTGCGTCGGCTACATTTATTAGCTCCGTGTTTTATTGGTTCACTGACTCGTCTTTGTCCTTTGTGATTGGCCAGAATGATTACTTTGCTTTTGGTCTACATAACTCAATCAAAAATCGCTCTAACAACCTAATTCGTTTGGATTGTTCTACAAATTTGTTAGTTAAAATTAGTAGGTAAAAATGATCGATTGTCAAGCACGTATTTGCGTGTTTGCCCTTAGACAACAAACAAAACAATTTGTTAATCAGATTTTCTAACGCTTGTTTCGACTTTCAGGTGATCATAGCTATAAACTACAAACTGATTTATCCGCACATGAACAGCAAATCACTGCAGTACCAGATGTTAGACAAACACAACTAACAGAGTAAGCCACAAATAATTCCTTTATTGTAATGTTAACAAAGTGTAAAACTGACGTTTTACAAATATGTATTTTGGCTGTTTAAAATCTGTTAAGCCCCCTTAGTCCCCTAAAGTTAATTTCCAAGAGCTCACTCTCTTTGATTGGTGAATAAACGTTGTATTTGCTGTGTGTGGTTTTACTGAATTGTGACATTACGTTTCCAGGGCTGACGAGTTTATGGTCATTGCTTGTGATGGAATATGGTAAGAAAAGTCATTTGAAAAAAGTCATTTGAAAGAGTTGAAATTTTTAATATAGAGTGGACATGCACTTTTAGCCTGTATATACTAAAACAGTGGATAGCGTTGTTGGCACTATTCTATTTACCTCCGAGCAACTCGCGCGCGAAAACTGTAATCGTTGACAAGAATAAATGGGTAAAAATAATCCTTTTTTGTTATATTATCTCACTGTTTATTATATACTAAAACAACTAAACCGCGGCTCGGTAAATATCCACCACTAGCCACCGACACTGAGGTGAATAGTTGTTAATTTGAATGTTTGCCGTTGGGGTTCTATTTTTTATACCTTGTCGTTCGCGTCTTTTAACACTGAGCAACGCTTTGTTTTCATTAAGGAATGTGAAAGGGAGCCAAGAAGTTGTGGATTTCGTTGCAGACAGATTACGAGAACAGAGAAAGAACGGTCAACTCAACCTGACAACGATTTGTGAAGAGGTAAACGTTAAGCCACCAGTCAAGAGATATTTCAGTTTGTGACTGTAGACAATGATGCAGCCCTGAAACAAGAGCTGACCATGAATGGAATAAAACCCAAAACAATAAAATCAGCATAGTTGCAAAAAGGATGTCAACAGCAACAAGTGGTTTTGCCCAGTTTTGTCTTCAAGGCCAGCTGTTGTGTTCAAATGTGGCATGTTTCTTGATAGACTTAAAACGGTTGTGCTTGGGGTTGTGCACAACTACCACAACCGGTACATTTTAAGGCAAACATTTTTCCTGTAAAGACAAATAGGGAGATGCAGAGATGTTCTACTCTGAAAACACACCAACACTTTGATTTAATGACACCACAAAACCTCTCAGCTGCCCCATAAAATGTGAATAAAACGGAGCACAACGCCCACAACCAACACAACCTCCACAACTCCCACAACCAGCAGAACCCATGCAACCAACACAACTCCCACAACCAACACAACCTCCACAACTCCCACAACCAGCACAACCAACACAACCAACACAACTCCCACAACCAGAACAACCCCCGCAGCTCCGATCCCACAACCCACACAACCAACACAACTCTCACAACCAGCACAACTCCCACAACCAACACAACTCCCACAACCAGCACAACTCCCACAACCAGCACAACTCCCACAACCAACACAACTCCCACAACCAACACAACTCCCACAACCAACACAACTCCCACAACCAGCACAACTCCCACAACCAGCACAACTCCCACAACCAGCACAACTCCCACAACCAGCACAACCAGCACAACTCCCACAACCAACACAACTCCCACAACCAACACAACTCCCACAACCAACACAACTCCCACAACCAGCACAACTCCCACAACCAGCACAACTCCCACAACCAGCACAACCAGCACAACTCCCACAACCAACACAACTCCCACAACCAACACAACTCCCACAACCAACACAACTCCCACAACCAGCACAACTCCCACAACCAACACAACCAGTATAACTCCCACATTCAACACAACTCCCACAACCAACACAACCCCCACAGCCAACACAACCAGCACAACCCCCACAACCAACACAACTCCCACAACCAGCACAACCCCCACAGCCAACACAACCCCCACAGCCAACACAACCCCCACAGCCAACACAACCCCCACAACCTCCACAACCAACACAACTCCCACAGCCAACACAACCCCCACAGCCAACACAACCTCCACAACCAACACAACCCCCACAACCAACACAACTCCCACAACCAACACAACTCCCACAACCAACACAACCCCCACAGCCAACACAACCAACACAACTCCCACAACCTCCACAACCAACACAACCCCCACAACCAACACAACTCCCACAACCAACACAACTCCCACAACCAACACAACCCCCACAGCCAACACAACTAACACAACTCCCACAACCAACACAACCCCCACAACCAACACAACTCCCACAACCAACACAACTCCCACAACCAACACAACTCCCACAACCAACACAACCCCCACAGCCAACACAACTAACACAACTCCCACAACCTCCACAACCAACACAACCCCCACAACCAACACAACTCCCACAACCAACACAACTCCCACAACCAACACAACCCCCACAGCCAACACAACTAACACAACTCCCACAACCTCCACAACCAACACAACCCCCACAACCAACACAACTCCCACAACCAACACAACTCCCACAACCAACACAACCCCCACAGCCAACACAACCTCCACAACTCCCACAACCAGCACAATCCCCACAACCAACACAACTCCCACAACCAGCACAACTCCCACAACCAGCACAACCCCCACAACCAACACAACTCCCACAACCAACACAACTCCCACAACCAACACAACTCCCACAACCAACACAACTCCCAGAACCAACACAACCCCCACAGCCAACACAACCCCCACAACCAACACAACCTCCACAACTTCCACAACCAGCACAATCCCCACAACCAACACAACTCCCACAACCAGCACAACTTCCACAACCAGCACAACCCCCACAACCAACACAACTCCCGCAACCAGCACAACCCCCACAGCCAACACAACCCCCACAACCAACACAACTCCCACAACCAACACAACCAGCACAACTCCCACAACCAACACAACCCCCACACCCAACACAACTCCCACAACCAACACAACTCCCACAACCAACACAACTCCAACAACCAACACAACTCCCACAACCAACACAACTCCCACAACCAACACAACTCCCACAACCAACACAACCCCCACAACCAACACAACCTCCACAACTCCCACAACCAGCACAATCCCCACAACCAACACAACTCCCACAACCAGCACAACTCCCACAACCAGCACAACCCCCACAACCAACACAACTCCCGCAACCAGCACAACCCCCACAACCAACACAACCCCCACAACCAACACAACCCCCACAACCAACACAACCCCCACAACCAACACAACTCCCACAACCAACACAACTCCCACAACCAACACAACTCCCACAACCAACACAACCCCCGCAGCCAACACAACCCCCACAACCAACACAACTCCCACAACCAGCACAATCCCCACAACCAACACAACTCCCACAACCAGCACAACTCCCACAACCAGCACAACCAGCACAACTCCCACAACCAACACAACTCCCGCAACCAGCACAACCCCCACAACCAGCACAACCCCCACAACCAACACAACCCCCACAACCAGCACAACCCCCACAACCAACACAACCCCCACAACCAGCACAACCCCCACAACCAACACAACCCCCACAACCAACACAACCCCCACAACCAACACAACCCCCACAACCAACACAACCCCCACAACCAACACAACCCCCACAACCAACACAACCCCCACAACCAGCACAACCCCCACAACCAACACAACCCCCACAACCAGCACAACCCCCACAATCAACACAACCAGTATAACTCCCACAACCAACACAACCTCCACAACCAGCACAACCCCCACAACCAACACAACCCCCACAACCAGCACAACCCCCACAATCAACACAACCAGTATAACTCCCACAACCAACACAGCCCCCACAACCAGCACAACCCCCACAACCAACACAACCCCCACAACCAGCACAACCCCCACAATCAACACAACCAGCACAACCCCCACAATCAACACAACCAGTATAACTCCCACATTGAACACAACTCAGTTTAAGTGAGTTTGGCTGAATTATGGTTTTTTTCTATTGTTATGTACATAGTATTTTTAGAATGTATGTATAATTATAGTACTTTTAGTGTTATATAAGTATGGAGGCAGGGTTTAATTCCCGTGTGAAGTTAGCAGGCTGGGTTTTCTCCTTACCATGACTGTTTTTGTTTTCCAGCTTTAGGGTATTTCATCCCTTTTTCACACAGTAATGGCCTGAGGGCATTGCACTACCCCCTTAAAAAGGACTGCCAAAATACATATTCTCAAAGTACAATTTTTTGAGGCAGTTATGTTTGTTTAACACAATTTTATTAACGACTGATTACACTCCGAAGTCTCAAAAATCCTTGAATCTTTTCTACACAAATAAAACTTCAGTTACATTTCCTTTAACAACTTTACCGAACGTAGCTTTGAGTTAACTTATTTTCTGAAGTTGTTATCTAAGAGAGAAAAAAAAACATTAAAAAGCTACCTGATGATAAGCAAATTGATGTTTTGCTTCAATGATCTGAGGTGTTTATATATTTTTGATTTACTCATATAAACACACGTTAAAATAAGGAACAATAGCGATTGTAGGCTGGTTTGCTAACAAGCATTTAATAAAGGACATTTTATGAAGGCCAATCAACAGAATTCACTTTATTTTCTCTTTCTTAATTATCTTAATTCCCGGCGCACTAACCCGGCGGTGTTTAAAGCCTCAAGTTAATGACCTTTTATTACTCAAAAGATACGTAAACAGTGTTTACAAACAGAATATTAAGAAGGACAATCTTACAAAGTGCCAAAAAAATTAAGTCAGTATGAATTCCTAATTTTTTTCCACATTGTTATATTTTTCCCCTGCAAAATGTGTTATTAGTATGGATGTCATCACGCCATATCAGGCAGTATTATTATGAAGAGTTGGAAGAACGAACTTTAGGAAGAACAGGCTGGCGGTTTTGACGGTAACACTTTGCCGTATACCGGTTGCGCCTTACAACCATCCTGTGGTAGAAAAACAAGAAATGCTTTTGAGGCATGGCGCACAGGATTTTCTTAAAGCGAGCGGCCCAAACAAAGGTTTGTTCGGCAACCGGAGCATTGAGCCAGGGAAATTTCTCCTTTAATACTGCTGGGGAAAAGTCCTTCTTACACTTGGGGTCTCTATGATTTCTCAAGTGTAAGAGGTCAATCACTTTTGTGACTTTTTGCCACACCATGTTGTATGGCTCTTGAAGAGGCAGAGGGCTCTTGGCTGCGATCATTTTGCAGACATTGCGCATATTGTCATATGACAATATAAAATCTCCGCAATCTTTCTCCGGAACCTTCTCTAATCGCTTGTCATTTCACACAATCACCAACCTTAAAACAAATTAGACAGTGAATGTAGCTTTAACGATCCATGAAGTTCGTATGGTGACATTTCAACTGAATGTCTTATTTCTGAATAACAAAAACAATGACAAGAAGTTCACTACTCTCATGAAAAGATCAGAAGAGTTGTTCTTAAATTTCCTTATATTGCCCTCCATCTAGCTATAGTTAGCAGATGCAAAACGATTTAGAGAGGCCCAGACAGCAAGACCCCTAAAAGGATTCCACAAAACCGTTGCGTTATAGTCTTTAATCCAGACTCGTAAGAGGAGAGATGCAATGGGTGTATACACATCGTCAGCTCTTCCCTATCATAACGACTTTTCAACTAAGTGGTTTTCTTTTCTGTGAAATGAAGATTTCATGTTCAAGAAAAAAATGTTTAAAATTGTCGTCTACTCGAAATAGGTTAACTTATAATACGTTCAGCAAAGTTGTAAAATAAAGTTAGATGTAGTTTGTGTTTAAAACATTCAACGATCCTAGAGACTTCAGGGTGTTTTCAGTTGTTAATAAAATAATGGTAAACATTGATAATTGCCTACATTAATTGTGCTTTTGGGAATTGTACATGTTTTCTGTATTTTGGTAGTCCTAAGGGCGTAGTGTAATTCTCTCAGGTCAAAACTGCATGAAAAAGGAATGAAATTCCCTCAAAAAGAACAAAAACAAGCACAAATATTAATGGTAAGGAGAAATCCCTGCCCGCTAGCTTAGCAAGGGAATCAAACTTCGCCTCCATACTTATGTAACACTAAAACAACTATATTCACAAGAATAGACCAATTGGTCTATTAAAAAAACAGGCACAATTCAGCCACACTCACTTGAAAAGAGGTTGTGGGAGTTGTGCTGGTTGTGGGAGTTGTGTTGGTTGTGCTGGTTTTGTTGGTTGTGGGAGTTGTGTTGGTTGTGGGAGTTGTGTTGGTTGTGTTGGTTGTTGGAGTTGTGTTGGTTGTGGGGCCGGGGTTGTGCTGGTTGTGGGGGTTGTGTTGGTTGTGGGGGTTGTGTTGGTTGTGGGGGTTGTGTTGGTTGTGGGGGTTGTGTTGGTTGTGGGAGTTGTGTTGGTTGTGGGGGTTGTGTTGGTTGTGGGGGTTGTGCTGGTTGTGGGAGTTGTGTTGGTTGTGGGGGTTGTGTTGGTTGTGGGAGTTGTGTTGGTTGTGGGAGTTGTGCTGGTTGTGGGAGTTGTGCTTGTTGTGGAGGTTGTGGGAGTTGTCTTGTTTGTGGGGGTTGTGCTGGTTGTGGGAGTTGTGTTGGTTGTGGGAGTTGTGTTGATTGTGGGGGTTGTGTTGGTTGTGGGGGTTGTGTTAGTTGTGCTGGTTGTGGGAGTTGTGTGGGTTGTGGGAGTTGTGTTGGTTGTGGGGGTTGTGTTGGTTGTGGGGGTTGTGTTGGTTGTGGGAGTTGTGTTGGTTGTAGGGAGTTGTGCTGGTTGTGGGATTTGTGTTGGTTGTGGGGGTTGTGTTGGTTGTGGGGGTTGTGCTTGTTGTGGGAGTTGTGTTGGTTGTGGGAGTTGTGCTGGTTGTGGGATTTGTGTTGGTTGTGGGGGTTGTGTTGGTTGTGGGGGTTGTGCTTGTTGTGGGAGTTGTGTTGGTTGTGGGAGTTGTGCTGGTTGTGGGAGTTGTGTTGGTTGTGGGGGTTGTGTTGGTTGTGGGGGTTTTGCTGGTTGTGGGGGTTTTGTTGGTTGTGGGAGTTGTGTGGGTTGTGGGGGTTGTGTTGGTTGTGTTGATTGTGGGTTGTGTTGGTTGTGGGAGTTGTGTTGGTTGTGGGGGTCGTGTTGGTTGTGGGAGTTGTGCTGGTTGTGGGAGTTGTGTTGGTTGTGGGAGTTGTGCTGGTTGTGGGAGTTGTGTTGGTTGTGGGAGTTGTGTTGGTTGTGGGGGTTGTGTTAGTTGTGCTGGTTGTGGAGGTTGTGTTGGTTGTGGGAGTTGTGTGGGTTGTGGGGGTTGTGTTAGTTGTGGGGGTTGTGTTGGTTGTGGGAGTTGTGTTGGTTGTGGGAGTTGTGCTGGTTGTGGAGGTTGTGGGAGTTGTGTTGGTTGTGTGGGTTGTGATGGTTGTGGGGGTTGTGCTTGTTGTGGGAGTTGTGTTGGTTGTGGGAGTTGTGCTGGTTGTGGGAGTTGTGTTGGTTGTGGGGGCTGTGTTGGTTATGGGGGTTTTGCTGGTTGTGGGAGTTGTGTTGGTTCTGGGAGTTGTGTTGCTTGTGGGAGTTGTGTTGGTTGTGGAGTTGTGTTGGTTGTGGGAGTTGTGTTGGTTGTGGGAGTTGTGTTGGTTGTGGGGGTTGTGTTGGTTGTGGGAGTTGTGTTGGTTGTGGGAGTTGTGGGAGTTGTGAGAGTTATTATACTTAAGCATTACTAAATGTTCCATTAGGTCTCTGGTTTAAGAGTCATATAGGCCATTTCGTTTTAAAATAAGTGGATGTATTTGCGCTCACAGAAGGACGGCACTGTTGTTTTCCCTTGTTAAATGCTTGGTTTAAAATATACCGGTTGTGGTAGTTGTGCACAACCCCAAGCACAACTGTGTTAAGTCTATCAAGAAACGTGCCAGGTATAGTTGTGTTTGCTCCAAAGTACACAGCAGGTTTTCTAGTTTTTCTCTCGGTAATAGATTATTTTTGCCACATTTGCAAGATAGTCGTGGTGGCTTGGCTTACATAAAGGCGGTGGCAAACTAGGACACATTGTTTGCGGACACAAATGCTTCCCTGTTTGCCCTCGCGCGCACCATTTGTTGCGGACACAAAATTTGTGTCCGAGACACAAAAAATGTTTCTGATTTCTTTCAGAAGCATTTTGTGTACGCAGCAAATGTTTCCTGGTTTGCGCAGCATGAAAAACAGTTTTGTTTCCCGCTCGTCCCCCCCCCCCCCAAGAAACATCATGGGAAACAGTGTGTCCTCGTGTGCCACCGCCTTACGTTTTCCCGCGCTTTGTCGCGGGCTACATATATTTTCCTGACGGTTCTGATTGGTTCAGTTCACCAAATACGGACTTATGATTGGATGTGGTTATTACGTCATGGGTCCTTCATGTTGCTTTGGAGCGGTTGCCTTTTTAAAATATCTTGTTGAATACTGCTATACCTGTTTTTTTTTTAAAGCCTCGCTAACTATCCTGTCTGTGTTTTTACAGTTGCTGGATTCGTGTTTAGCGCCAGACACCACAGGTGACGGGTCTGGCTGTGATAACATGACCTCCATCATTGTGCTGTTCAACTCTGAGTCCGACGGCGTAACAGATCAAAACAACAGAAAGAGGAAACAACCAGACCAAGACATACCGGACGGAGATTTAGCGGACAAGCGGATCAAGACGGATCACTCTTAATTTATACTCGCATATAATAAACATTACTTTCAAACGTTTGGCCCTCCCCGGCTTGCATTCACTATCAGTTGGTGGTTATGTTTGAGAGATTTTACTTCAAGCGATGGGAGCCAGAATCATTTGGATGAAGCATCGGTTCAGTTTCCCGTCAGTGTCTTTTAGTCCTTTATGTTCCAAGAGTGATTGACATTTAATTTCTCCTTCCAATATTACCAATATATCGTCAAGTAGACCGGCGATGAGAAGAAAGAATTAACTGCTTTAATCAACCACTAGATTCTCGGAACTACTGTGAAAAAAAATGTGCAGAACTAGGAAGGAGAATTACTGTGTCCATCTTGGGAGTGAAAGGGTTAGAATATGTCTAAGAAGACATTGATACTGGATATCGACAAGCTCAGTCAGTCATAAATGACTGAAACCTGAAGCTTTTAAAAAAAGTGGAACTAACTGTTATAGAACTTGAAGAATACCCATTTACATGTATTTTACAGATTGCACCAGCCACCAGTGAGCAGCTCTGCTCTCTGGGCGGTATTTGTGCCTTCACACCACACAGATCAGTGACATTTGCTGATCATCTTGATTAGTTATTTATAAATCGTTCTTAAGTGGTTTTGTTGTATGTATTTTTCTCTTGGGAGTGACTATTCCGCACTCAGTTCATGTACCCAGTACCCAGATCCCATTCTTGTTGCCCTGCGATACTATCCGTTGCTTTTAAATTACCAGAAACTGGACGCCAGTAAACTGTTTTGAAAGTGTGTAGGACAGACACGAAAATCAGTATCTGTAGCCAGTGTCTAGTGTCAGCAAATAATTATCATTTTCCCCCAGCTGTAGGATTGAGATGTAAAGATAATTAAGGAAGAAGGAAGATTAACAATTTGAGGGCAAATTTGATAACCCACTTAACGTAACTTAGGACAGAGCCCCTCTGAACTTAAAATAAACAACCAATTCACTGGTAAATGTTAGACTGCGAGCAGCCAGTTTCTTTTCCTAGCGTTCGACTCGAAAACACGACTGTGAATTATGCGAATCGAGATCCTCGCCTGATTTCCTCCGTGTTTTTTCCCCTGATTTGCATAGCTTTAACTTTTCCGGTCACGCGTAGGATTTTAGGAACAAAATCCGACTGCTCGCAGTCTAAGTAAAAGTGCCAAGAAGAGGACATCCCATGTTCAGTTTTGACAACTGACCAAGTTTACGTTGACGAGAGACTTTATCTTACCGCATTCCGTTTCATTTTTACCATGTTTTAAGGGAAGTTGGTATCCTAGAATAACTGTACTTGGCCTCTTCTTTCAAATTAAAACCCTCCATGTTTTCGTGTTGCGCACGCACAAGCCAAGTAAAGATCTTACTGCAGTTCATATGAAACGACCCCAATCGGGATATCTACAGGATATCCGGCTTTGGCATGCGCGGTTAGTTTCTTCAACTTTTTGATTTTTTTCTTTTATATCCCGTCATATCGAAAACAACTGATCACACAGCGGCTTGAAGGTACGAATGAATTTTATCTTTCCGTTTCGTAAGATATCGTTTTCTTTCACTCGAAAATGAAATAAGAATTCATGTTGAAGCCTCATTCTCGCTCCCAGATCGGCCACCAGATCACCAAAAATTGTGTTGACCAAAAGGACCGCGACTTCTGGGGCGAATAAAGTCACAGGTCCGAACCGTAAAAAAGAAAAACATGAAAATTTACGAAATAAAGCCGGACCGTTAAAATTGCCCTACAAACAACCACTATTTTGTGTAGAACTGAATTTGGTCATTGCGCCTGGGCTACCTGTGAGTATGGTCGAATGAAATGGTCTCACTGTGCTAACATCAGTGCAATTCACCCTCGTTAAAAATGAAACAGCTTTTGGCCAATTAGAGAACGCGCAGAATCCATGCTGTGTTACGAATAGGCATAGCAATCGCAATGCAACATACATGCAAAACCTAATTATACCAATAACAATGCCATGCAGAAATTTGACGGCAGCACGGAAAAGATCTGAAGCCCCCATCTCTCTCGTTTCGTTTTCCTGTGACTACGAAACACCATCAATCGGCATCACATCTTGTTTAAGGTAATGAAGGGGTTTGTAGCTATGGTTAAGCCAAAAATCCTTCTCGAGTCCAAGTTTTGTGGCTAAACTTTTTTTAAAAAGCAAAACACACAGTTGATTGTGGTTCTCTTACACAGCGGCTCCCACGGGGATTATAAAATGGGGAGTGACCTATTTTCCAGCCAAAAATCCTTCTCGAGTCCAAGTTTTGTGGCTAAACTTGTTTTAAAAAGCAAAACACACAGTTGATTGTGGTTCTCTTACACAGTGGCTCCCACGGGGATTATGAAATGGGGAGTGACCTATTTTCCTCTCTCCAATCTTGTCACGCGCGCGCTGTACGCGAATGCAACAGAAGCAGGAGAGAGTAAGAGGGGTACAGAATGGATCAGAGACTCGCCGAGACGCCGAGACCCTCATTTAAAATCCGAGATCAAAACTTAACTATTTTTTTCAAATCCGAGCCCGAGACACCACGATTAAAAAATGCGAGCGCGAGACGCCGTGATCTAGAAATCCCAGTGCGAGATTATTACAACGCTAGTCTAATGCTCTGTAGCTCTCTGTTTTGCTGTTGTTGTTGCCGTTATTTTTGTGACTTTCTCTTATCATGGTTTGCGAGACTCAGAGACTCAAATTTCAAAATTCGAGATTCCGAGACCAGGGCGAGATTCCCGGCGAGACTCTAGTTTGCGACGCCGAGATTTCGAGACCAGCCTTTGCCGAGACCCAAGATTCTTCAAGGACCATTCTATACCCCTAGTGATTTTGGTTCATGCACAACAGAGTTTCTTTTGTGCGCCTACATAAGAAATGCATCAAGCCGACTTGGTTCGCGTCCAATAAAGAACACTGATTGTTTTGTCAAGCGCGCGAGTAATCATCTCTCACTTATGACCTAGACACTGATAGACAGTCAGTTACGTTTGTTGACATGACCTTGTCAATTATAGTGTCAGTTTCACTTTTATACTACACAACTTCAAAAGGGACCAGTCATCAATCCGTGCTCATATCATCATCAATGGCAACCCAGCGCCAGAACAGACGTGAAGAAGACTCAACCATTTGTAGTAACACGGTGTTGTTAGTGCTTGGCTTGCTCTGTGTTTTACTTGGTGTCGTGCTGGTGATTGTGGGCACAGTGAGGCTACATGCTGCAGATAAATCATGCAGTGAAACACCTTCCACCGCAAAGAATACCGCTTCTCCTTCGTCGCAGCTTTGCAGTTTCTCCGCTGAGGCTGTTCGCGTTGGTTTGCCTGCGTTACTAGAAGAAGTGAAAACAGCGTATTTCACTCGCAATCCTAACAATGTGGCTTGGAATCCTGACATAGGAAGAACTGAAATTGTCGAACATGTAAAGACAAGGTAAGACAAGGTGTGAGGTCAATGTTTTTCATGCGCTATTCTGTTTGAGGGTTAAACTGATCCCATCAGGTCTAGAGTGAAATTTGTAATATACCGCGCACAGTTTCGTGTTATTATCCTATATCGATTCAGAAGCGATCGATTGTTAGCGGGAAGGTGACAGGCATCAAGTAGCATGCACTTCCATTTGTTAAGTTGAGTCATTTTATACTTTGATGTCGATGATATCACGACTGTCAACTTCCACTGTTGTGGCTTTTTTTCTCTGGCACAAAATTCAATGCATGTCCTGTTGATGACGTTTTAAAGGTGATTAATAAGAACTGTTTCCGGGACAAGGAAAGTACAAAATACTGCAGCGGATTTTTACTTCCAGAAATAGGATTTTATCGCATTTACAATCAACAGGAAGCTTAGTTCTGAAGCGGAGAAGATAAAGCTCTGTAAAAACAGATAAAGGGGTTGAAAGTCAAGCGTTGAGAAATGGCTCGCAGTTTTACAACCGAACGCACTCACTTTCCACGTAAGTGTGATGTAACAGGATGACCCTTTATGGCCTCAGACAGATTATTTTACAAATGTGTCTTGTTTACGAGCCGAGATTTCGCGCTAATAGTGCGCGCGCGATTCGTGACTGACTGCCAATTTGGCGCCAAGTTATGACTAGAACGCGAAAAAAACTCTTTTCTGACAAAGCCGCTGCTGCGAAATTCATCAGTAAATTTTTCTTCACAGATACTTCCCCTACGACCCTAGCCCAGGATCCCTTAAACGGAAGACGGACGCCGCGCTAGCGCTCTTGCAAAAACTGAGAAACGTTAAAGTGGACGAGCGGAAGCTCAAAGCGCGGGAGGGAAAAGCTTTATGGCAGGTCAGTATGGAATCTTCTTGTGATTATCCACTCGCTTTTGATTTTTCAGTCAAAGAAAATACCGTACACTAATCCAGAGCGATTTTAATACTTTTTTCAGTTTCGAAAGTTTCGCTACCGGAGCTGAACACATTTTTCTTTCTTGTTTATGTTGTGGTTCAATTTTACCCTCGCTATAATTGGTGTTTTCCTTTGCTCTGGTGTATGGTGATATATGATAATGAATATTAACAAAGCAATTGTATCAAGGGTCAGAATTGAACCACAACATTTACACTAGTCGGTAGAGACGAATAAAGCTGCGTTTGTTGTTTTGTAAAGTCAGGACGACTTATCAGACACAGTTTATTATAATAGCGTTTAGTTTGCCCCTTAGTGTGTCGTTTCGTCTAGACCCAGAATCTGTCTTGTGCTTTCCTCTAAACTGAGTCCTATAACAAGGCGCACACAAAAAAATAACTTCGAAATTCTCTTCGTCCAAGTGGATTATGCTTCTCGGGTATAAAAAATATCATTTATTGACTGGTTAACAGGCTACAGTTGTGAGGGTTATCTTCACTTTTTAAATTCTTTATTTTCTTTCACTGTGAGTTGTATTTCGCTTTCGTGCTTTCTACACACTCAAGGGAAAAAGAGGCTCTACGACTTGCGAAAAAACGCCTAATGTGCGATCAGGCGTTCTATATTTTCAGAACGCCTGATCGCGTGTTAAAGTTTCATGAGATTCATTGGTATGTTAAAAATAAATAAATAGAAAAGAACGCCATAGCAATGAAACTGTTGTTAAATTTTTATTGTTGTCATGCCAACAGGCAAAACACTTCCTACAACATGCGTTTGATTCGCCGTTTGACGTGAATTACTACGCAGGTGATTGGATGATGGGCCCAAACTACTTCTGCTGGCAACCAATCTGCTACATGCCGTATGACGTCAATGCTTTCGCCTATCACGTGAAGCCGCGCTCCTATCAGGATGTACAGCTCGTGATTGACACCATCATGAAACACAAAGACGCATTTGATCGATACAGGTTGGTGGAGAAGGACTGGTCATTAGCTACGGCTTGAGTCGGTTTGGCGGGAAAGCAAGGGAGCGGTGGGCGTTTGTTTCATTCTTTTGTAGGAATGTCTTCATCTCAATGAAGTGAAGGATGGGTAATACGTAATTAAGTTTTCGCTCCAGTGAATGTAATAAGTAAGACATTGGAATACGAAAAGGAACTTGACAGGTTCGAAAAATCCCATGAATACCTTGCGATACTTCTCAGTTCAAAGTATCGCAAAAGCAGGTTTAAATTATAGATGTCATAACAGCAAAAAAATGGAAAAAAAATGTGACCATCCTACTGATAAACGGTTACGGTGTATTTACAAGAGCGACTATTGTGTTTGTGGTCTGTCCCCTAGAATACGATTCCATTAAAAAGTAGCGGCATTTTTTATGCTCCTTGTTATGCGCTCTGTGATTGGTTAATATTATGAGTCGAATTCTAGAGTGCGGCCCGCGAACCTTGACATCTCATTAACCTCGGTTCGTTCTGTAAGATAGGGACCTTTATCCTTCGATTTATGCGGACCTCGCACTCGATAAAATACACCTTATTCGATGGTTTAGCATATAATACGCGCGGATATTTTGCGAGTTGCGTAGTAATACGAGCAATGAGCAAAATGTCCGCTCGTATTATATGTTAAACCATCGAATAAGGGATTTATTATTCCACTAAAAAAAAGTTTAGTTCGGCCATTTTGTCGCTCAGCTTTCAGTCCATATTTTTGCCCTGTTCTACAGTGTAATAGCGTGGCATATTTTGCGCGTTCTTTTGCCCTGGTAAAATGGCGCAATAGTGGGATAATAGTAAGAGATATTTATTTGATATCAACAGAGATAATGTTGCCTTGGGAGTCAAAGTCGGCATGGTTCGTTCCTCAATAGACTGTAAAGCGGGTCTTGACGCTTTCAAAGAGCAGTATCCTGGAATAGCAAAAGCGAATAACGCAAAAGGAGTGCTAGACGAGTGGTACGTTACCCTTTATCTAGAGCCTAAATACCTAACCAACTTAGATTCACGAGTGGATGCGCGATGGCGAATTGAACACTCTGGACAGACTGTGAAAGAAGCCATAAGAGAGGCTTTAATGAAGGGCTTTGGAGAACCAGTACTAAATCTAATTCATTTCCTTGAGTACGAACACAGTCGTCACTGCTTACCTTCAACAGTCGCCAGCGGTCTTGCTAATTTGCCTGTCGACTTCGTGTACACCGATGGTGTCCCGGATTTGGGGAACAGGACGACAAAAGTTCTACCCGGTACCGGAAGGGAATTACATGGCAGGGAGACGTACCGAATGATCTTATCGTACTTCACGACTTTCAATATTACACCTGACGCTATCTATGACGAGGGAATTAAGCAGCTTAAAAAGTACATGCCACAGGTAACCTGTCCTCAATAACTCCATGCCACAGGTAACCTGTCTAAGCTGTATTGTAGCGAGCAATAAACAACCTTCTCCCCGAAGATTATTCTCCTCTCCCTCCCCTCCCGCCAAAAAAGGGAACCTCAACAAAAAAGTCAAAACAGTTTTCAATATTAAATAAGACACCACAAATACAAGCTTAGCTTACTACTAAGCCTTAGACGATTAAAATTCTCAAGAGATTATATCATTTCTTAAGATGATAACTATCTGCTGTTATGAGGATAGTAGACATTTCGTGGTTTTGCGTCGCATACCTGATAATTTCATTGAAGTGCTTTAAAAGTAACAACCAATCCAAATCCAACATTCCCTCCCAGTGAAGCCATCTGTAAATTTCTTATTTCTGTCTTGCTATGTCAGGTGTATAAAATCGCAAAGATTTTGACTGGTATAAATAAAAGATGGAGGGCAGTAGAGGCTTTTAAACTTCAACTGAATGCCTCTGATCAGTGGCACAACACGGCACCATTTCCAGCCAATGAGAGCGACGAACGTGCGCACAAAGCCTGCCATGACCCAGTCTCCGCCAAGATCCATTGTCCTCAGCGCTGGGCGGCCGTAGAGAAATGGAGCGAGTACATTGAGACAGTGATGAGCATGATCTATCCCAAGATTCAATCGATGTTTTACTTTACTGGTCCCAAGGCTACCGCGGCCAGCTGCCCGATACAAATGTTGCCGCACTACAATCCGTCCAATGGCGCCATGTTTTTTCGGCCCAGCACAGGGAACTGTACCACGCCAAGTTATTTTGGTCTTCCCTTTTTCCTGAAGATGTATGGGCCAAAGTTCCAGGAGTGGTCTGTGATTGGGCACGAGTCGAGGCCTGGACACCATACTCAGATGCAAGGTATATTTCATGTTGTTGGTATCCCGCAAATAATTGTTTCCATAAGTGTTTCCCTGTTTTCGCACACACCCAACATTTACATGTGCGCGCAAAATGGGAAACATTCAGCGTAGACAGTGTCTTCGCAATAGTGATTGTTAATGAAGTGACGATATTCTCAAGGTTAAACTGACACATGCAATGATGACCATTACATTAGAATGGTGATCACACAACCAGTGCTAAACTGCTACATTTGAGGTTTCAAGGTGTCTTCAATCTTTCCCAAAACAGGCTACATTGTGAATCAATGCCTTTAAATCAGTCATGGCGAGGATATTCTCTGCTGCATCAGGATAATCATTCACTGCGGTCAAACGTCTGAGGCTGTTTGTTTTTTATTATTTCGAGAAAAGTCATTCAAAAAAAGCATCAGTAAGGATATGTAAAATAGCTGCTGAGGGTAAATATATTTTCAGTTATCTCAAACGAGATTCTTTACTTTTAAAATTCTCTGCACCCGAACAGAACTGCTTTGATAATGGCGCCGACAGTCGGCATTTCGCCGTTTTCAAACACTTAAAACTTTTTTAGTAAAGTTCCAAAAAATTTAGTAAACCAGGAGAATATCAAACTTTGAACAGTGAAAATGAAAACCTCATCTTTGAAGTACTTTACTTGTTTTTTACCTTTTACCGCGGTAGAGGATCATCATAACTTTTACAGGAGGCTGGGTGCTGGTACATCTGGAGGGGAAGCGGGAGGAGCACCGCTACCTCTTCACTGCCCCTCCCTGTTCCCGGCCCTTGCTCAGCTCTGTTGACCTAGTTAGTCCCATAGTTTTTCTTTTTCGTTTACCTATTCCGATCTCTTCAGGTAGATGTTCCTGTCATTTCGCATGAAAATCAGGGTACATTACAGCAATACAATCCTCGTGACTTGAATCACCTTCAAAAGACCGTTGCATAATCTTCACAGAATCTGGGTGTCCTGAGTCAGTGAAAAATCAACATTAATATTTTTACCATTTGAGCTTCATTACCTTTCACATAAAGCCGGTCGATATACTAATACCAAGATCTACACATTGCACAAGATACAGGATTGGAAAAAAAGAATGAGGTGAACGAAATTGACACTAACATTCTTACCACGAAATATACGATTAAATAAGTGAATGAGAAGAAATATTAGCGACCCAGCGATAGAAAATTGAACGACGTTTCGATGACTCCATGTCATCATTATCAAGTTAAATTAGAATACAAAGTTGAAGCTTTATATAGTGATCGGAGAATGAATGAAAATATTTAGGGTGTAAAAATCTATTTACATAGTCAATTTTTAAGTAAACAGTTTGGCACGGACGGAGTCTGATTGTGCGTTAAGTAAGCAAAATGAAATCTTAACATGATTTACAAATGAACAAATTTGCGAATAGATTACACCCTGTCTCCCTGTGTCTCCGCTGTTGTCGGCTCGAATGTTGGACACATTTCGAGTGTCACGTCTTACCTCAACTCTCTGAACTGTCGGTCTGCCTCTGAACCGCCATTTCCTTCGCGCTCACGGTATAACTCGAACTTATTTTCCGCTGAAAATTCTTCCTGTGATACTAAACATTTTACGTTGGGGTTCATTTGAGTTCCAGGCACAACCTTTCGTGAATTCTTCTAGTGTGATGTTCAAGCGGCGCCTCTCACTCGAGTCCAAAACGGAAAATATTTGTCCCGTAATGTGCCAGTGGCGCAGAGGAATTAGAGATTGATGGGCCATGGCCATCAGGCTGATGTTGGAATAATACGTGCAAGTTTGTACGACACGGTAGCATCGAACGATATTTGCAAAAGCGTGACCAAACATTGCAATTCAATATATTTTTATTTTCAATAGGTCATTGCCTGACTGCGTAAATAAACAATCCCTTTACTGATCTGTTAGCTAAAACGTGAAGATATAATGAAGTTTTCGCTATCTTTTTCGTTTTTACTGCGCATTAGCTCTTTCTCATTATCCAACGATGCGATATATTTCCTATATGCCTAAATATGTTTTAGTATACGGCATGGAAACTCTTTGCTTTGACCAAGAGACCTCTCTGCTCTCTTATCTCCAAATACTGCAAATAAGCTCAACAAAAATGTGGACAGTGACATGACCTCTTCCGGCCATGTATACGTGATATGTCACGTGTTACACTCGATAAAAAGGAAAGAAAAGAGAATGAAACGTCTGTACACGGGTTAAAATAAAGTAAACAGGAAAATCCATGAAACTGTATAAAATCGAACACATTTTTAGGATTTTTTGACAAGGGGTCACTTGATGTAAGTGTTACCTGGAGCGTTACCTTCTTTAATTTGAGGGTATTCTTTGCGTGATTTTCTACTTGACTTGCCGACTTCAGCCGATTTTATTGCAGGCAATAGTAGAAATGGCCGAAAAGTCTTTCAGTGAGGAAAAACTCATTTCATCTATGTTCTGTGGAGTATGGAAAAGTCGTTGTTTGAGTGTCGTGATGTCTTTAGGAGTCCCAGAGCTGTTGTGTAACAGTTCCAGCCCCGTCAGCATTCAAGAGATCGCTGAAAGAACTGGCTGCCGCACCGAGGAGAAGATCTACAAAGTCATGAGAACCATGGCTCAATGGGGAATCGGAGAGGAATTAAGTGAGAAGTGTTTTAAAGCCAATCGAGCCATGGAGTTGCTAAGGAGGGACAAAGGATCGAGTCTTGGGCACATGGTTAGCTATTATGGAAGCGATGAAATTTGGACCGCCATGTTGGCTCTTCCAGAGGCGATCAAGCATGGCGGTGATACAGCGTTTGAAATCGCTCATGGTATGAGCTTTTATGACTATATGTACAAAGTTGAAGATTTGGAGTATTCTGCTAACGAAACGAAACCAAGAAATGTGGCGAGCCATGAATATGTTATCAGAATTGGACTTGAAGGATGGACAGCCAAGCGTGTTTACCGTGTACCTCTGGGACAAGTGCAACCGAATCATGGATATCGGGGGAGGAGAAGGTCAATTTTTGTCCCGCATTCTTAAGCTGCCCAGATGTGAACATACTCATGGGATTTTGTTCGACCTTCCAGATGTGATTGAGCATGCTAAGGGGTTCTTAGCCAAAGAGAGCATCAGTGAGAGCAGGGTGACTTTGATTCGCGGAGACATGCTTAAAGATATCCCACAGTCCAATGAAGTAGACACAATAATTACCAAAAATTTACTCGTAATTTTTACAGAAGACGAGGTGCTCAAAGTTTTGGAAAACTGTCATCATGCTCTTGCAAAAGATGGAAAGTTTATTATTTTAAACAGTTGCAATCCCGAAGCTGGCGATACAAATCATAATGTCACTAAAACAGGTTTACATCCGGGGTTTCGAGGTATCCATATCATGTCGCTTTACAAGATGGGGAATTTTAGAACGAAGAGTGAATGGTTGCATTTGATTGGCAGGTTGTGCACTAGAGTGGCTTTTCAACTAAAGCAAGTCTACGAGACTGGCGATGGCCCTACCTTGTTCGAACTGTTAAAGTGCGAGTAGCCTGGGTTCGAGCCTAAGTTACTGCCTTCATTTCTGCAAAACTGATCTTAAAATGTTTGCGTGCAAAGTTCGTTTTAATTGTGTAAACATACATTCTTAGTTACATTATCTCTTTTTGAACAAATGTTTCGCTTTGCTTGCTGTTAGCTTGAATATTTCTTATGCCGTATATTTACCCAGTTAACTAAAAAAAGAAGAAGCAAAAATCAGTATTTAAAACAGAAAAATTACACTAAAAAAAACAAAGATATTTTCGATTTTGACCGATAATCATATTGTAAGCATTTAATCTTACCGATATTTTATACACTTTTCAATCCAATTTAAAACTTTAATATCTGGTCCATGCGACAAAGCATACGTTTTTTTAATTTAAAAGTCTAAATCGAAGCTTAATTTAAAAATTCTTACCGACGTAAAAGGACCACGGTAACGACATAATAAAACCTTTTCAAACCGAAAACAAATATCCGCGCAATTAGAGGCGATAGGCAGTAAAGAAAAAAATTTAGTGACTTGGTTTCCTTCTACTTTCGCAAACTATGTACCGGATTTATCCACTTTGAATTTCGTTTATTTGCTTCTACTTCAGTGTATGAACTGACGAGAGAAATAACTCCCTGCGTAGACGCTCTTTGTCTAATCTCTTCTCCTCCATGAAGTTCAGGGCCATATACTTTATAAGAGAAAGCGTAAAGGGATGTATGAGCGAATCAGTTCTGACACATTCAAATCACACTACAGTGTGGCGAAACTTTAACTGACCGGCAGCCGAATATTAAATCCATGCTCTGTGTAATATGACAATAAAAAACATGATAAAAGCATCTGACTGAGCTTGTAAAGATTACTGAAACGTTTAAGCATGCGCAGGGGTGACAAGCAATGCACTGTGTTTGTGGGCCTTTAATGAAGTTGGTAAAGGGTATTTTCGTGACCCGTGATCGGCCCTTTTTTTTTCCCGTAAAATGTGAAAAAGTGGCTATTTTTTCCTCGTGAATTGTGAGCTCTATAGTTGTCGTGAACCGTGATTGTCCAAAATGTTCTCTTTATTTTTCCGTGAAGCGTGAAATGTCAATGTTATACTTTTAATGGATCGTAAAAGGGCTTTTTTTTATTTTCCGTGAAACGTGATATATACCCCCCTCCCTTTAGCCTGCGAATACAGCCGCCTCTCATCGCTCCCGACCGCCCAACTGGCCAGGAGCGATGAGAGGCGGCTGTATTCGCAGGTTACCCCCCATTTACCACCCTCTTCGAAGCTAATCGTTTAATTTTATTTGTTTGTCTGTCTTGATTAACAGGCTTGATTGAACATTTTCGTGACAAGTGTGGCGGTGTTCCGCGGTGGCTTGATCAGAAAACTTCGTACATAGCTTTCCAGGAAGGCTGGGCTCTATACGCAGAGAGCCCCCTCCTTTCACAAGACGCTAATTTATATGAAACGAACCTCCTACAGTTGTATGGCATGTTTAAATGGCAGGTATGTTTGAAAAGTGGAATTCAAAGCGTGTTCACGGTCTGAAAAACAGGTACCCTGTTCTGCACTGAAATAGAGCAAGCACTTATGAGTATCTATACTATTCTAAATGTTATCTGCTGTTCACGTCCCTGACAATTGTCCTCCAAAAATATTTTTTTTTAATTTAAATATGGAAGAGCGTACACGATTCTAACATTTGTCACATCGGTGTTTAGGTATGGCGAGCCGTCAGGCTGGTAGTGGACACAGGCCTTCACGACAGAGGAATGACAAGGTGAACAGGATTCCTGTGCTGTTATAGAAACAAGAGGCTAGGAAGGGTCGTGACTAAAATGGATACTCCAAAATCAGAAATTCACTGGGAGACTGGAATTCATTTCTGCATATTGTTCTACCCTTACTAAGAAATGAAAGCTAACCGCAAGTAAACCAGAGTGGAATCAACCGCAGGCAAACCAGAGTGGAACTAACCGCAAGCAAACCGGAGTGGAACGAACCGCAAGCACACTGGAGTGCCTGAATTACATTCTCCCAGCGGATTTCTGATTTTGGAGTAGCCATTCAAGTCACGACCGGCTAGAAAGTTAGCCTGAGTGGCCAAAATACAATAAGCAAACGTGCAATACGTTGATTTTTCGCGCCTTTCCTCATTCTCTGAGCAGCTGAGGATACGTTATCCTGATTGGCCAGGCTGGCTATTAACAAATTTAACTGACGATCAAGAGTTCTGTGCTTTTACTCAACTTTTGCAGATACAAACCTCGTTCTAGAAAACAAAAAGTAAAGTATGTTATTCCCTTGAGATGTCGATATTGGAGCGCCGCGCTTCGTCTCACCAACTCGCCCTAAAATACCCGCCAACTGATTCACAGTTCAACCTCGGGATTTATTCATCCAATAAATGCTTAGTTCTCGTAACTGTGGCAGCCATTATGTTATCAAATTCTAGTTGGCTGAATTTACTTTGAAAAAGATTGTTGGTTTCACGTAATTATAACTGGTGATCCTGGCGATAAATCATATAAAATTTCATATATTCCAGACATTTTGACTTTCCATGCTTTCTTCACTAGCAGTCCCGCATGCAAAACGTAACAGTTTGTTTTTAATCAGGTCAGAGGCACTCCAAAGCTTTGAAAACTACACCTGGGATACAACAGACTTTGCCGTGAAGGAAGTGACTAGATACCAGAGCATACCCGGTCAAGCAACAGCCTACATGTTAGGGAAACTGAAACTAGTAAGCATGCGCAAAAAGGTTGAGAAGGCACTGGGCAAGTCGTTCAGTTTGCCGGAGTTTCATTATCAACTTCTTAGCCAAGGATCTGCACCGCTTGGATACCTCCAAAGTCACATTGACAAATACATTGCCTGCCACACCAAACAAATAGAGGAAGATCTTTGTACTGATATCCTTAAGTACTCTGAAGGATACGAAGATGAAGAAAGAGTATCAGAAAACGAATTAGAAGAAGAGGAAAATTTCCCCCCTCGCCCTCCCAAAAGAAGTTTTATTTAATTACAACTTCTCTATGGGAAAAGTACGCGTGGCCTGTCTTAACTTCGTTCACCTTTTTTGAGTGATTTATCAGTAGTCTTGTATTTTCGCATTCCATTTCTTCTTTCCGTAGGAACATTAACTCGCCATATTCGTATCTTTATGGACCAGCGTTTCCTTCGCAAAACGAGAGAGAAGAGGTTATAACATAGAAAATAAGTCATACATATTCCCCCAAGTTATTGCAGTCGCTATTTCATGTGAAGCTTCATGTATGCTGGTTTCATGCATGACATAAACGGTTAATGGTCGTTCCTTGATTATGAATCCGGGACGCTTAATAAATCAGCCAAATGCTACGTTAACACGATTTTATTTCTGTTATTTCTTGCAAGAAACATGGAGTAATGCCGCCATCCTTTTCTCTTCTCTCGGCTTCATGCACTATTTCTAACATCTTTTTCGCATTTCAATTTTCGTGTTTTTAAGGAAGCGCTTATTCGAGTAGTGGTAACCTAATCAGTGAAATGCAGTATTCTGCTCACAAATCATTCATAGTTTATAGTTTAATAACATATACAATGACACTCTATTAGACGCTTCTATATATTAAAGTGCTTTGTCTCTTCCACACGAAGGAGTTTAAAATTACATCTTAGATTTAATTGATACTTTACCTACTTCGTCTGTTTTTTTTAATGACATACCATCGTGGGACAGATTTTTACACGATGCAAGTGTGCACGCAGCGGTTTACCATTGTGTCGTTGCGAAGAAAATTGCAGAGAGGCTTAACTATTTTAAAAAGTGCGTATTTTAGTCTGCCACTTTTCTTGTAATTAACGAGACCCATAACGACGGATTGTGTTTTAAAATTTATTTTCCACTACGGCGACTTCCGCAGAAATTCCATATAGTGTTAATGATTTTATCAGTTTTTGTATTGAGTGTTAAGTTGGGTTGAACACCAAACGCAAGCTCAAATAATCAAAACGAGGCTTTCGAGCGTTTATTTGAAGATGAGTTCACGTGACTATCGGTGATCTAAAGTGATCTTGACAGATCAAAACAAAGATTATCCCGCATTTTCCCGATTTTTCCTGCTTCTGCTCGACGCTTGTTTTCTATGCGTGGAAGGTAAGTACAAGGAATGTTTGTGCAACGCCAGATGTTAACTGTAACAATCAAAACGACGAAAGTAACCCAACCTAAATGCGTCATTGTTATAATTGTTTGAGGAGGGTTTTGCAAGGGATTTTTTGTTGAAACGTGTTATTGGATCAAAGCCTAGTCTCAAAGTTAATCTGCTGTCTCCAAACCTCTGTATCAAAGATGATATTTTGTAAATTTGAAAATATTTCATTTAATAGGCGTTAGTTCTGGTCGATCTTGTTTGTTTACATCCAGAACAAATTATAAATACGAGGTAGAAGTAACGAAAATGGTTTTATAAGGTGTCGTACGACGAGTTGTTTTTGTACCGCAGACCAAGCTCACTTAAAATGAATCATTTTTATTACCTAAATAATAACTAGTTATCTTCCTGTTTTCAATGCATGTTACAGTTTTCCGCCATTTTGTTTTGCTATCATATCCCACCAGCCCACCACCTGCTAGTCGGTTTGTTTGTGGCGGGAAAAGTCACGTGATTCCTGGGAGCCGCTGCAGTACTGACGGCGCAGAGGATGAAATGAGAAGGATTTTAATCGAAAACAATGACTCCGGAGTTAAAACGTTTTGTAAAAAAATTGTGTCTTGTTGGTTTGTGGATTTTTTGTAGAGAAACGTTTTCGAAACTGCACTAAGCACTAGTTTTTCAAATGAATTTTAAATAAATAATTGGAGGTGAACAAGAGAAACTTATCACATATTGAACATATTCAAAATTGGATCATAACGCAAAGAATAAGTAAATGTGAAGGCGATAACGGTTAATATCAATAAACAGATGCAAGCTAAGGTGGTAAATGCACGATGAGGTTATTGGAGAAAACTGGCGAGCAAATCGTGAAACTGTCAACCTACAGCGGACAGTTTGCCCGTATAAGGTCAGAAGGAAAAGGCTTACCAACTTCTTTCCTCTTAACCTTACAAACGAATGTATTCATTAGGACAATGGAGCTAGCCATTCTACTGGTGCTTATCAGCGGTGTATTGTGCAGAGAGCATGCTCGACACCTGAAGCATTCACACTTGAAGGATGTACACTCAGCTAAGAAGTTCAACATCGTGACGCATTCCAAGAACGAGGTATTGGCATCTCGCAGACCTACTAATTTTCAACTCGATTGAAAAGCATTAACTAGCGAATGGGACGGAGAAGCAGCTCTCACAAGACCTCACATGAATAGCTCGCCACCCTTCGAGAGAGCGATAAAATGAACAGGAGGAACAATGTCCCTAGACTCCCAAAATAGCAACTGCTAAACTAGAACACTGGTAGAATTACGACCTCAAGGGAGCTGCTACCATACATTTGACAGCGTTTATTTACCCCCGACGCAAAACTTCATTTTTTTGAAATGTCCCATGCAAAAGTTTTTATTGTTGTGAATACGGAAGATTGATCTTTCACTGACACCGAAGATGAAATTTGATAAGAGACAAAAAGGTTTTAACTGTCTTTACAACGCCAAAATGTGTTCACGCTATTGTGTCTTTGTGTTTCGTTTAGGACAACATGGTAGTCGTATTAAAGGGAAGGGATGGATCGACCGGGCAATCTGGTACAGTGGTATGTGTTCCTCTTCTTCTACTAACGCTGAGGATATTTGACTCGTGTAACACCCGGATAAATATATATATTTTTCTGTTTTCCAGGGTGACCCTGGCTTACCAGGACCGCGGGGGCCGACGGGACTGCCGGTAAGAAGTCCGTTAGTTAACAGTTGTGTTCTAGTTTCTCATCCGCCATGATAGAAATCCACACATCTAGGACTTCACAAATCTTTATTTCCTTCAGAGGACTGTATACTTTCACAAGTTGTACTGTCTAGGTAAACAATCTCGACAATCTTTTTCGACACACTCGTGATTCCCACTCACGTTTTACAATCAATAATCTCGAACCTTCTCACACTCGCGCACATGACTTATCTGTCAATCATAAACTTGAAGCATGTGACCCGATGCGTGATGTATAGTGTAACGCAACTACGGATTCTGGACACGTCACACAGACGTGTAACATACCACAGGTTTTGTCGGAATGGTTGTTAAAGGAGCTACGTCACGAGGATTTCGCAGATTTTTGGTCTAAACTGTTCTGAAAATAGTGGCATGCAACATAACCCATGAAAAACAATATCTTTGAACATCTAAAAAAAGATATGACCTTCGTTCGGAAAAAACTTGAAAAGTTAAGCCTTAAATTTTCAAGTTGCAATCCATTTCCATCCAAGCCATCCGCAGCTAAAGATGCTTTTTAACAGTTTCAGTGCTCTAATGTAGCAATTGTAAATAAAAATGTCCCATTATTTTTAAGTTTCCTACCCCACAAATATGTATTGTGGCTGTTCAAAAATCTCTTAAAAACCGTGACAAAGCCCCTTTAAGCAACACGACGATGGCTTATTGTAACTACGTCGTGTCCAGGCGTCACTTGATCCACGCGGGAGTTTTCGGAGGAGCAAAGGAATATGGAAAGGACAAAGGACGCGAAGCACTCTTCCCTTCGTCGTTTCAGCCTTCCCTTGATCCTTTACAGCGTAAATCGTTTGCGCTCGGTCGAAAATCCCAATAAGCGCCTAGGTACAAAACAGTTATGGCACCTTGCACACGTGACAACTTTCGAAGAACTCGAACTGTTTCTGGTTGGACAATAAAAACCGGAAATTATTTTATAAGAATATTGAGGCTGAAATTTTAAGAATATTTTAAGAGTAAACCCGAGTCTGAGATTTTGCAAAGTATATAATTTTGTTTTGAAAAGATGTAAATGCAGAACAACTTTCTTTGTCAAAAGGGAAAAACTAGCCCCCACGGTACATGTAATACATATGTAACGTACACAGCACAAAAGACATGAACTAAACTATAAAAAGTATCACGGTAAATTCTTAATCTAAGAATATTCTAAGAATATTTTCAGCCTGAAATCGGCAGAAAAATAAGAATATTCAGTCTGGCCCCAAAAAACAATATTCTTATAAAAAAGAGTGTAGTTTGCAGACGCTCGAAAACCTGTTCTAACATAGTTTATTTTAAGTTCTGGCAGGGCTCCTTTTCTGTTCTTTTCTTTCTTTTTCTGTTTCTTTCTTTGTAAGGTTTAGGACCGGATGTTTGCTTTTCATTTGCTAAAATTTTCTGATTGTGCAGGGTTTAAAAGGAACGCCGGGAGTATGTACCAAAGAGCAGGTGAATAGTGTTTTTGTTGTAACTGAGTTTTTAGTTAGAGGTTTGTGACCAGGCAGCTCAGCCCAAATGTTATTAGCGAAAGACTGGAGATGTGGTCATACGCAGTATTTTTCGTACCAGTTTACTTTAGGAGTGTTTCTGTTATTAGGTAAGAAAGGTAAGTGTGCTAATCACAAGAAAATAAAATGACTCATTGATTGATCATTATAAAAACTGACTTGCAACTCAGCACAAGAGTTTGAAACCTGGCATAACTAAGAAGCCACTTTTGAATGTTTTCAGTGTGAATCAAATGAACTGAAACTTCTGATTCAGCGTTTGAACGCGCTGGAAAAGTACGTTAAAGACAAGCAAAATCAAACTGGTGCCCAGCCCCAGCCGTGTGTTAAACCCACGCAGCAAGTCACACCTGGCGCTACTAAGATTTGTCCAACAACTCCAGCACCCTCACCGCCGACTACCTCATCACAGGGACCACATACAGCCGCTCCCCAGCCCCCCAAGGTTGCTGCACCTTCACCTCCTGTTTCCGCCCCAGGCCCTGCTCCTGCTCCAGCTCCTGCTCAAGTTCAAGGCCCAGGCACTCCTTCTCCGGCGCCCGCGCCTGTTCCTGCTAAACCCCAGACTCCTCCTTCGATGGTTGTACCATCGAGTCCTGCCCAGGTCCTTTGGGCCAGTCCCGCAGCGGCACCAGTCCCCATGGCAGTACCTGTCGGCTTTACTGTCCAGAGCACAGTAGAAGCGCCTGGTACATTCCCTGGAGGAAATGGTCAGGTTGAGATACAGGTGAGAGACATGCATAACAACTCAGCCTGTATAGAGCAGGTAAGGCTTGTACGCCTCAAAATAACAGTGTCATAATAAAAAATTTCAAAGGCGTTGAATTTAATCAACGGTCAGCCAGCAAACGTAGCTGCTCGAAATTTTCCAGACTAAAAGAATGATAAATGCTTAGAAAATTGTCCGTTAATGTTTGTGTACTTTTTTCTTTTTTTACGATTTCTTGGTGTATTTTTTCTCCAGGGAGTTGTTACGCCCCAGGTCTCCGTGCAAGGCTACCCGGGAACACCTGGTACTGTTCAAGCCACACAACCTGGGACTGCTTTCAAGAAAAGCAGGTTTGTTAAACACGAGACAATCGACACATATCTAAGCATTAGCATGGGCAGGGACGGCGGAATTAAATTTAAAATGCGTGTGGTTTGAAGATGTCAACTTTTATGGGGAGTACTCAAGAGATGGTTAAAAAACGTTATTCTTAAAATCCAGAACAGTGGCTATGGTGTCTAGTACTGAGCTCTCACATAAGTTCAACCGGCTCCCCGTCATCGTTATTTATTCGAACAAGATCGAATTTTTAATTGTCTTATTGTTTCTGTTTTGCTACGCAGCATTTCATCGAAACACACTGCCAAAGACACTGCCAAACCCAAGCGTGGACACAAGAAGTCCACTCATCATAACGCTGTTCACCATAAACGGCGGGCTCACAAGTCCTGATGCAACCTGGGATGTTACGATAATGTTGTGCACCGCTGACAAAACAGGCATGAGTACAAAGGACGACGTTACATCAAATTCTCCCAAGGAGATTAGAGAAAACGGAAGAAGAACAGTTAGGAGAATTTAGACATTCAGCAGTTGTGAGCTAAAAGTTCGATTGTATTTTTACTTGAGTTGGTGTCCAGCAGAAAAATAACAATAACAATAACATTTATATAAACTCTATAGCAATTGAAAACCGAGCGCAAATTGTATTTCAACTACATCAAATTGGTCATGTTCAGTGTGGAGTGGTTTATTTGTGCGGGTTGGCAACCTTTTTACATGAAGATTTAGCTAGAAAATCATCAGAGGATTGCATAGGCAATGTATTCACAAAATAAGATTAATCATTTATAGTTAATAATTTTATTTTTTTATCTTAACAAATAGATGCATTCAAATCTCCACCTGTAATCACTAACAGCAGTTTTTGAAATATGTTAAAAAAATATTTTTCGAGTTAAGGATAACATAAACGACACACGGTGGACCACAGCCCAACGTTGCCCTAATGTTGCATCACAGTGTGTCCACTGTCAAAACTGTTGCGCTTAATGATGCAGAAGAAGAGTTTTATTTACATCTGCAACATTTCGCCCAACAACCTAAGGCTGCTGAAAAAAACATCGATCAACACTATCCCCGGCACACTGGGCTATAGAAGCCAAAATAGCACCGCACCAGAGTTACTTTACTGTAATTAAACTATCAACACTAACGCAGGGTCTTACCCTACACCTTTATTCCTATCCCAAAAGTGTCACGAGAGAAAAGAAAACAATACCTAAGAATAAGGATACAAACTTAGGAAATACCTCAGAACCAGAAAATGCCTGTGAATTTGAACTGGGATACAACAAATGCACTGTAATATTTGTACAATTATAGTTAAAATAGTCACAGTACAGAAGTTTACTTAAAGAAAAGATCTGAAAAGAACATCTGCTATGGTTAGCAAATAGACTAATGGTCGACCTATTCATGAGCATAATAGATTTGCAGTGCATTTCAAGTAAACTTTATTTTCTTGCTTCACATTTCTCAGTGTAAACGTTCAAAAGTATAATGGATTTTAATTATATGCCTCGACCAACGAGAATACCTTATTTTGGAAAACTCGAAACTTTCTTTTGTGAGCGATACATTTCTTTTGTACTAGTTATGACACCTGTATTTAACCAGGACAGTGTCTGACAACGTGTAAACTGTTGAAAATGGTTTGCCTTAAGGCGAGGGTACACGTGAATTTGAGTGAAATTTTAAGAGGTTTAAAGACGGGATAGAAGAAAGAAAATTATTATTGTTTTGGAACACCACACGGCAGTTGACCCCTACGCAAGAGCACCCCAGGCTGTCAGGGGACTGTTTTGGTGTCCATCTACTAATTTTTAACTTCAAATTCCCATTTTAAAATCACATTAAATCTTTTATATTTCTTATTTCTCCAAATTTTACTAATCTTTTGAGAAAAACTATTCCTTTCCAAACATCCCCAAAAATCAGCCAAAAATTTAAAAAACACCGCTAAACATAGATTTGTGAAATGAGCATGGGGTTTTTGGATTGCTTGAAACGCGAAAGAGATATTCGCATTGAAGCCAAGGTAAGCGGTGGGAAAACGGGCTTCGGATGTACCCCTGGCTTAATGACTACTTCGACGACCTTCGCGTTTAGCTACGATTACCCTAATGAGAAGCACGACGGGGTTTACTCAACAATAAAGACGTTTTGCTGAGTTCTAAAGAAGTCTCCTGTTTTTTTTTTATTTTGTTTTGCTGTGGTTTCGCTGAACAACGCAAAGGACTGGAACAAGTTCCCTGTGCTTCTAGCATAGTATAACGAGTGTCGGCTGCCAATCCAGTGACTCAAATCGGATTTTTGCCTGTTCCGCAACGTACATATCACGGCGAAGATCACTGTTTGCCAAACCATTTATCGACCCGTCAAGAGGTTAAAAAGTTTTAGCACAGATATTTACCCAGCATTTAAGTGCAGGCAGGTGTACGCGTTCATGCAAATAGCAATAAAACGTATTGTTACTACTGATTAAAGATTTTCTCTACAATGTTTGACCAGGAGAGCTTCTCATCGATTTCGTTATGATGCTTTTGTCGTCTTTGGTCAAACTGGTGATACATTTATTTTCATAATTATTCTTATTTCTCAAGATTGTGAAAACACTTGGAACTTCGTTCTCTAATTTTATATTCAGTATTTTGTGTAGTTTATTCCTAAAACCGTCATACTTTATAATAACCTCTTGCACTGTGCTTTCTACAACTGAAAGTCACTGCACTTCTTGCAAAAGATTTCCCTCGTAACGTTTTAGCTTTTTGTAAGCCATTTTGATCATTTCCCATAAAAGTCCTTTGTCCTCAACAAAGGGATCTTTTCGGATAATGCATACATTTATGTGTATAGAAAGGAGCTATTATTGAATTTCCAGAAACCCGGTCCTTTCTGGTATTATGCCCGAATTTCAATATCCGTTGTTACTGTAACGTCCAAACTAATGATCGCAGTGCAGCGCACACTTCTGTCACGGCTCTGCACGAGGAATTTTTGCATTTATTTTACAGCCAGTAGTCTAATCTGCCTTTTTATATAAGTTCACCAAATACTAGTGACTTTTTTCTTTTGCATGAAACGCCCTCCACGTGTCGTCTAAATTTAGACCCAATTTAGGGCGCGTTCGTTTGGGATCAATCCGGAATAAGAATAATTGGAATATTGCAAGTTAGCCGTCGTTTGGCTGCTCTTCCTATTCCGGAATACTTGGATTTCCATTCCGGCTATTCTGCTCCCAGGAGCAGAATAGCCGGAATATATTCCAGAATATATTCTTATTCCAGAATATTCCCAAACGAACGTGCCCTTAGATGATGAGTGAAATGTTGTTAAAATCAACGTCCAAACTAATATTTTTCCTGGGAAACCGCTCGAGTAGTACTCTTAAGGACATGCAAGAAACAAATAAAGATATTATTGTTAAAAAAATAAAAAGAAATAACAAGCGGTTACTTTGAAAAAAGCCTGGCACACACACAGCCTGTTTCACGGTTTATTTATGATGTGTAAATTCATGCAGCTCCGAACGATCTTGATTGATGCCAATATTTCGTTGACGCAGAAGCGTGATAAAAACAGTCTCTCTGTTCGCGTTCACTGTTGCAACAAAGAGCTTCTTTTAGTTAATTGCATAATAAGAGATCTGCCGTCAATTTTCTGCACTGAAGAGATGTACAGTTCCCTCATCCAAGAAAAAAATTGGAGTATGCAATGGAGATCTAAAATTTATTTTTTTACAATAGCAAAACATAGCAAAAGAGTCGCATTTAACCAAATTCACGTGATACGTAAACTTGAAACAGCAGAATTCACGAACCACGTGTCTTTTCTAGCTATTTTCACGCAACGCGGTCAAATTTTTGCCCCATTTTGAAGGGTCACGGTCAAATTTTTGCCCTTTCCACGTGTCACGCATAAACCCTTTGCTGAATTAGAATACACAACTAGATTCCAACTGAAATATGTTATACTGTAGTTAGCCATCGCTTAATTGTAAAAATGATGTATCTTTACTATAGACTGGGGATCTTCTCAGAAAAGCCCAGCAGGGCTTGCTAAGATCTCCTGCCTTTATAGAATTATTCCCTAATCTATGTGTATGTAAGGTGATGGGCGAAATAAACAAAAAGTGCTTCCCTCTTTTTAGAAGAGATGATCGAAGAGTTTTTTAAAAAGAGGTCTAAAAACACTTGAGAAACTTCCTTTTGTAAACCGCTTTTCAGCTTTGTATTGCACCTCTATCTGCCTGCCTCTTGTTAAGCTGTGTGCGTCATTTTTGTTTGAATGCATCTGAGTGGAAATGTCGGCTCTTATAAACCTCCTCCCTCAAGCTCTTGCAACAAGCAAACCAAATATAAATCCTCAAATACTGCTTTCTCGTGACACCCCTTGACCGGCTGGTAATCCTTAGGTAAATATTTACGGTTTCGTGAAGAATCCCTCTTAATTTATCGATTGTGTCAAACTCGTCCTTAAAAATGCCTCCAAGGCGATAGATTCGAAAAATTTGGTCACGCACTTGAAGTAAATTTTTACTTGAGTTGTTGTCCAGCAGAAAAATAACAATAACATTTATATAAACTCTATAGCAAGTAAAAACCAAGCACAAATTGTTTTTTAAAGACATCAAAGTTGGTCATGTTCGGTGTGTAGTGGTTTATTTGCGCGGGGTGTCAACCTTTTTAACATGACGATTTAGCTAGAAAATTATAACTAAATAAGATTAGTTATTTGTAGTTAATAATTTTATTTTTATCGTAAGAAATAGATGTATTCAAATCTCCACCTGTAATCACTAACACCCGAGTTAAGGATAACCTAAACGAGACATGGTGGACCATTGCGCAACGTTGCCCAAGTGTTGCATTACAGTGAGTCCACTGTCAAAACTGTTCCGCATAATGATGCAGAGAGGATTTTTTTTACATCTGCGACATTTTGCGCAGCAATTTTAACGCGTGCCCACTGATATCTACAATCTCAAGACTGCTGAAAAAAAAAATCGACCTACATTATCCCGCACGGAGCTACAGAAGTCAAAATGGCACCGCACCTGAGACTTACTCCCTTCCCCCCAAAAAAAAAGTGTCACGAGAGGAAAAAAACAACACCTAAGGAGTAATAATAATAAGAAGAATAAGGAAACGAACTCAGGAAATACCTCAGAACCAAAAAATGCCTGTGAATTTGAACTGGGATACACCAAATGCACTATAATACTTGTACAATTAGAGTTGAAATAGTCACAGTTCAGAAGTTTACTTTAAGAAAAGATCTGAAAAGAACATCTGCTATGGTTAGCAAATAGACTAATGGTCGGCCTATTCATGAGCATAATAGATTTTCAGTGCATTTCAAGTAAACTTAATTTTCTTGCTTCATATTCCTCGGTGTAAACGTCAAAATTAAACGGTTTTTATTATATAACTCGACCAATGAGAATACCATGTTCTGGAAAAACCACCATTTTTCCGCTGGCAAGAAAAGAAACTTTCTTTTGTGAGCGATACATTTCTTTTGTAGTAGTTATTACACCTGTATTTAACCAGGACAGTGTCTGACAACGCGTAAACTGTTGAAAATGGATTGCCTTAATGACTACTTAGACGACCTTCGTGTTCAGCTAACATTAGGTCAACATTACCCTAATGAGAAGCACGACAGGGGTTATTCTACAATAAGATGTTTTGATGAGTTCTTAAGGAGTCTCCTTTTTTTTCTCTGTGGTCTCGCTGGATAACGCAAAGGAACAAGTTCCCTGTACTTATGGCATAGTATAACGAGTGTCGGCTGCCAATCCAGTGGCCTAACTGAGTTATTTGCCCGTTCCGCAACGTATCACCACGAAGATCACCGTTTGCTAAACCATTTTTCGACCAGTCAAGAGGTTAAAAGGTTTCAGCACAGATATTTACCGAGCATTTAAGTGCAGGCAGGTGTACGCGTTCAAATAGCAATAAAACGTATTGTTACATCTGAATTCTGAAGACACTTTCTTATAGATTTTCTTTACGGTGTTTGACCAGGAGAGCTCTCATCGAATTCCTTATAATGCTTTTGCCATCTTT
This sequence comes from Meandrina meandrites, assembly GCA_963693305.1. Lineage (NCBI taxonomy): Eukaryota > Metazoa > Cnidaria > Anthozoa > Scleractinia > Meandrinidae > Meandrina > Meandrina meandrites. The sequence goes on from OY855913.1 coordinate 28,242,626, forward strand.
AGTGGTCAATAAAAACTGGTGATACATTTATTTTCATAATTTCTCTTATTTTTCAAGATTGTGAAAATACTTGGAACTTAGTTCTCCAAATTTGTATTTATTTTGTCTAGTTTATTCCTAAAACCGTCATACTTTATAATAACCTCTTGCACTGTGCTGTCTTCTGTCACTGGGCTTCTTGCAAAAGATTTCCCTCGTAACGTTTTAGCTTTTTGTAAGCCATTTTGAACATTTGCCATAAAAGTCCTTTGTCCTCAACAAAGGGATCTTTTCGGATAATGCACACATGTATGTGTATAGAAATGAACTATTACTCAATTTCCAGAAACCCGGTCCTTTCTGGTATTATGCCCGAATTTCAATATCCGTTGTTACCAAAGAATAATGATCGCAGTACAGCGCACACGTATGTCACGGCTCTACATTACACTTTTTTTTACAGCCAGTAGTCTAATCTGCCTTTTTATATGAGTTCACCAAATGCTAGTGACTTTTCTCTTGTGCATGAAACGCCCTCCACGTGTCGTCTAAATTTAGACCCAATTTAGATGATGAATGAAATGTTGGATCTCGTCTATTACAATCTTTTAAAAAGATGTATCACGTCCTCCTAGTTTGTCGTTCTTTGAGAGTGGGTAACACTGTTGATTTTAATTGCCCACCCTCAAAATGATATTTTTCCCGGGAATCCGCTCGACTCGTACTCTTTGCTCTCCGTGCGTGGACATTATTCCGCAGCGCATAGATACTTGGACGTAGAAATGTAAAATCCTCAACACAGACTTAAATCAGAATTCTACCGACATAATATGTTTCTACCGACACTTGTAATTTAGGATTGACTGAAAAGACTGCGAATCCTTTGCTACGTTTTACTGCCGTGAAAAAAATAAATTTGAGATCTCCATTCTTTACTCCACATGTTTTCTTGATCATTGGGGGGAGCTGTACATCTCTTCAGTGCAGAAAAAGGACGGCAGATCTCTTATTATGCAATTTTCGACTAAAAGAAGTTCTTCTCTTCTCACGAAACTCATTTTAAGCACACGATGAGCCTGAGTGTATGCGAGTTGAGAGAGACTGTTTTTATCACGCCTCCGCGTTAATGAAATATTGGCATCAATCAAGATCGTTCCGAACTGCATGAATATACACATCATAAATAAACCGTGAAACAGGTTATGTGCCAGTTTTAAAAACAATTTAAGTAGATAAGTAAATATTTACTCTTCCAGTCCTTATGTTCTAATCGCTAAAGGCGATAAGAAACGGTTATTGGTTGCTGAAATAGGCAATACTCCAACATAATGGTTCATAGCACGCAAACAATTTAGGCGCCAATTTCAGCATAAACATCTAAATTCTCTTTACTCATCATCATACAGCTTGTAAAGTATTAGTTGGGAGAATTTGTTAAAATGTCAAAACAGTTTCCCTTTCGTGACAAGAGAAGATGGTCATTTTATTTCATTTTATTTTATTCTCATCCTGGCCCCTGTGGGATCCTGTATGTTTTATGTCCATCTCATCTAGATTGGGAGCACAAATGGGGCGGAGGGGTTTTACCAGCTAAATTTTGGGCTATTTGTCAGTTAGTTTTCAAGTAAAACCTTGGCCAGTTGTCAACTGCTAGCAAACCGCAGCAAACCCTCAAGTAATCGAAGGCATTCATGCGCACACGTTTTCCTCTCAACCATGTTGTTTCACATTTAGAGCACTTGTAGCTACTTGTTGCCCTGCGGGAAGTGTGTTTAATTGTCTGAAAATATCAGTAAAATTATAAACAAACACTCCCCTCAATGAATCCTTGCTCTTTGAAAGTTGTTTGAAAATATCCAGTCTACATAACAGTAGTCAAAGGCTTGTATTAGCGGTATATAGCCGTGCGGAATTAATAGTGATTTTTTGATAGCAATTCACAACGCGACAAGGACAGCGAAACGTTCAGTGATCAAAACAAGACCTACACATAACCCGTAATCCACTGTATACCCCGTATGCTTACAAAAAAACTGTATGGTTCAAGAGAAACTTGGCAGCAAAAGACGGTAGTCACAACAGAACGCACAATCTTGGTATTTGAAAGTCGTATCACAATCACTTCCACTTAGTGGGATTTTAAATAATTCATGAGCCCCGCAGGGGAGGACTGCGGGTGATTTTAAGGTTGATGGTTGAAATAAAATCAATGATAACTTGATGTTTTAAGTTCGTTTAGATCCCGCTTTAACAGATGACGACTGAAATTACAGTCATTTGTTGGTTGACAATTTAATTTTCTTTTATTTGATGCTTGACTATCAGTTATATGACTTGTATTAGCAGTTCGTTTGACTCGATTGACTGATTAACAACATGCAGCAGTAACTCAAGCAATTCATGGTGACAACGCTACCTTCTCGAGAATTTTTGTTTTTTAACAGTAATTCACAGTAATTTTTTTATTTTTTCGAAATAAAACGATAGTTGATTGTTTACATGCAAGCCATTGTCAATACCGAGTGGAAAAATATTTTACCAATTCAATTGCTTTTCACGGCCGAGTTTAGTCCATTTGGCTGGACACAATAATTTCACTGATATGGTCAGGTCAGTTTAGTTCAGTTCACGGACGGTGGAATAGAAGCAATAACATTTTGGTTAAATTGTTTAACTCGTTGCTGATATACAATCTCATAAACACTTACTTCGGTTTCGTACTCAGTGACAATTTGATATTTGCTCGCACGCCCAGGTTACATCACAACAACGACAGAGAAAACGTTGCTAACGGCAAAGGATTAAAAACTTGAAAGGGCTGAAGTTAACTGTCTGCTGCAAAACAATTCATGAATGTTTTGCTTGAAATTCTACCTTCCTTGAAATGTTGATGCTATGTCACAGTTATACCTTTCCCTTTTTCAACAAGAGATTAGTAAGGTTCCTGCTCAGTTTATATTGTCAATTCTCAGAGTATAAAATAGCGTGAAACACAAAGAGCCCATTACGACTCTTCATTACAAGTTTAATTTAATAGCTGAAACATACTCTCTGTGTCATGCAATTGTCGAGCTTCCGTTATATAATTGTTTTGTTTTATTTTTTCTTCGTTGAGAAACCGCCATACTTGACCAAGCCCTTAAAATATTGTAGTGGTTATAAATATTTAGTATCAAGACATGAATTAGGTAAGCCATGCGCCCACGTTGAATAGACATACGTTAAAAGTTATTATTATTATTATCATTATTAGACAAAACTGTCGGTCACAAGCAAACTGCCCAGTCTTGTTATTCATATAAAAACGCCAATTGAAACCAGTGTGTTATTGCAGAGCTGGCACTGCTCAGTGAAGCTAAGTAGGCAAAAAGCGTTTTCTGCAAAAACTACGACAAAAAAAGCAATTAGAAGTTAAAATTTCCTTCTTTTCCTTAAGATGAACATGTGCATGTTTCAAGGTAGTGTAGGAGCCCGCGATGTTACGGCCGCTGATTACAGTTGCGGGTCGATGAAACCGCCGGCGAAGATCCCACGGAAGGTTAGTACCAAGAAATCTGAAAATTCCGTTGGTTTTTAAAAACACTTGAGAAACTTCCTTTTGTAAACCGCTTTTCAGCTTTGTATTGCACCTCTATCTGCCTGCCTCTTGTTAAGCTGTGTGCGTCATTTTTGTTTGAATGCATCTGAGTGGAAATGTCGGCTCTTGTAAACCTCCTCCCTCAAGCTCTTGCAACAAGCAAACCAAATATAAATCCTCAAATACTGCTTTCTCGTGACACCCCTTGACCGGCTGGTAATCCTTAGGTAAATATTTACGGTTTCGTGAAGAATCCCTCTTAATTTATCGATTGTGTCAAACTCGTCCTTAAGAATGCCTCGGAGGCGATAGATTCGAGCAATTTGGTCACGCACTTGAAGTTCGAGTCAAGTCGCGAGCGTTTGTCTGTTGAAACAAAGTGTTTTCCGGCTGTCTATTGAAAGTATTGGCATGCCACTCAAACATTGAAAAAAAAAAGGCAAGTAAGAAGCGACTTTAAAGCCCGTGAAGCCAAATGCTGCTTAGCTCAGCCATGGAAAATTTTATAATTAGGTGATAACACTGAGAAGTTAGACAGAACTTAGCTGATAAATGCGCTTGTTCGGGCTGTTCGATCGCTTGGTGCGATTTGAGGCTTCTATGCCTTGGATACTTTTGAAAGAATTCCGCAATGAGTCAGGACATTTATTTCACTTACCGCGATTGAATACAAGTGAATTGCGGTGACTCTGACACATACATCTTACCACGTACATCTTCTGTTCAAAAAACGTCTTGTGATCAGCCGCCCCGGCTGCGTCATGATCGAGTGATCGACTGACATAACAAACTTCTTCAAATTCTTCAACCTTTTGGCTCAAAATGGCAACTTTGGTCTCGTATAGACTTCCAGAGAAGATCTCGTTTAAGTTCTCTTTGGACTTGTGAATGCAACTGTTCAACCGAGGCTGGTGGGTACATCTTTGTGTGGAAAAAAGTTTGGCAGGGAAAAGACCTCCGTTATTTGTGAAACATGATTCTGTGAGTGTTTGTGTGACTTTTAGTGAATCCACCGTTATGAGTGAGAGAGTCAAGGGTGGCCGAAAAACAACGCGACAACCTCACCGCTCGAATCGCTTGTATCAGGTACAATTTACATTAATAACTTCTTTCGATCGAATTAGTCTAAACACGTACGCTTATGTAGGTATACTCGCGAACCTTTGCCGGTATTCAATTGTCAATCGCTTTTTAGCCACTGAAACAATGATATAAGTTTGTGTATGAATTCATGTGTTTGCTTTTTAAAATCGACACTCTCTTACATTGTTTGAAGTAGCGGTCTTCTGCGACAAAACAAGTATAAATTCCACATATTCCACTGGCATCTCCGTCGCTCAGGGAAACTAATAATTTCCATGTATATTGCCCACGTCTTTTTAATCAACGGCAGCTTCTATTTTTAGTCGACAGCAAAATGCTCTTCGTTCCTGACCAACATTTTAGTGAAAAGTAAATTTCAAAAGATGGAAGTCGTTAGTTTCCGCGTTATTTTTGGTGGCACGCACTACACGCTATCGATTTTCACGTAATTTGTCGCGATTAGGTGCTTGTTGTTTTATTGTATAAGCCATTACGAAGTGACAACAAGTGTTGAACAAACAATACTCTACAGCGCCGTCACTTTACGTACTTTACCGAAATGCGATACTCTCAACCCTGTAACCTCTCACTCCACTCACTCGGCCGGGCTAAAGATTTAGCGAATCGTCTAATCCGCTCGTGAAATAAAACGGACCACAACGTGATCAGAAGTAACGAAGTGCGCCAAGTGATTTTGTAGCCGCGTGTGATTGAAACATATGAGGTTTGGCTGAGAAACCTGAATCAAGTAAGACGATACCTTAAACCTTTTTCTGGTGGCAAATCGTGCCGTCGATCGAGCTGGCTAAACACATGCTTATTTGATGTGTATGTACATGATGTAACAAAAGAAGATGAACTAGGGTGCCACCTCAATGTATCAAAGTGGCGCGCTGTGAATCGGCGAAACAATGTTCGACACACTAAAATATCGTATCGGGAAGTCATTGCACTGAAGCATCGGAGGATAAGTGAGAAAACAAACAATTAACATAAATCATCACGGCAAGCCAATCCTCGTAGCTCTTAAAAATATAGCAAAATGTATTTTTACTTTCTTGTTGTTTGGTTTGATGATTGATGTCCTGTCAGTGACAACATTTCGCTTTACAAGAAAGGGCATGTTCACTTCTATTGAGGTGGTATCGAAGTTTATCGCTCGTATTTTTTGTTTTGTTTCATCATCGTGTCCGCCTGAAATGAATCGACTTACAGATCGGAAGGAAATCAACTTTGTGCAAATAAGTCGTAGCCTCCTAAAATCTTGGGACAAAAAACATTTTTGACTTCCCTTTATACCAGCTCCGCTGGTAAAAGTCTAAACATTTAATTCATTGTCTACGTGTCGGAGAAATATGCAAATATTAGCGATAGAGACTACGAAAAGGCATATTTAAACGAAAAAAAGACATTTTTCTTCCTCTTGGTTTTGTCCGAGAATAGTTCTCAATCATCTCGTTATTGTTATTTGTCAATCAGAGTGCTTGAAAATCTTCCCGCAAAGGATGTATCGTGTTTCGTGACTTGGGCAACGATGTAGCTAAACTTAAAAGATAAAATTAGCATATAGATTATTTCTCCAACACTTTGCCGCTATGTAATTTTCCTCAGCTGCTAAGAAACAAAAGATCGCCTTATTTCTAGTGGCTTCGACAGAATTTTTTTTTGGCAAACTTGTGTATGAGTGTGAATTGAGTGTGGAAATGTCGTAACAGCATGAGGCCCATGCCTTTGAATAAATAACATGATCTTGAAGTCCCACGACAAAAGCCTACATCTGCGGGGTTCTTTGAATGAACATTAGATTTGAATAACACGCTAGTGGTGCGCCAATTACGGTTGCTTTGGTTGTGTTGTGCGTTCTCTTTTGAAAGAGACTCTTATGTCACAAAAAATGAGCACGCGGAATTGTTGAATGGTTTATCTGTAAATGTTTACCGAAAAGTTCATTTAAGTACTTGTTGGCAAACAGTGGTTTGGTTGTCGGCTAACTCAATCTCAAATATTGGTGATCTGTAGTTCAATATTGATCTGTTTTGGTTTAAAATATCCGGCTTATCCTTTGGGGATAATTATATCGAGCAATTTTCTCGGCTTTCCAAATTCTAAGCACTTGTAAACAAGGAACAATTACTGTGTGATCTAGCAATAACTGCTAGTGAGCGCGTGCGAGAGGCACTCGATCGATCAAAGATTCTCAGTGCTTAAGATAACTTTCACAAGCCCAACAGATGTTTTACGCTATTCACCAACAGCCTTACATCAGGCAGAATCTAGCGGTTTCTTTTATTCGGAAACTGATTTCAGCAAACCAAGAGTTTTCTTTGCTTTGAGTGAAGAAGTCATTAAGACAACTTGCTGACATAATGAAATAAAAGAAGCTATTTATTGAATAATTAATCAAATCTGTTCAACATTTAGGCCCCAAGTGAGAAAAGAACACTATAGAAAGTCAGCGATGTTTAGCCTCAAATGTACTCGATGTTTACAAGCACTTCAAAACAGAGATATAGAGATAGATGACCTTAAGAAACATGTTTTGATGGTCGGGCGGGCGGGCGCGCTAGTGCGTTACATCTAGCAATACTTTCTCATCACACCAGAGAAGCCGATCGTTTTAACTCGTATAAACATATGGCCCCATGCCTTTTGTGGGCGTTCTTTTGAGGCCTTTTGCAATTTTCTTTGACCTAAAGTTAAAAGTCTCAGAGCCCTCTTTTATCTTGTTATGTTGCGCACATGAACATCAAAGGGAACCGACATCTAATCTGGTATAATTTAGAGCACAAACCATTCCCGGCTCTCAGTCACGATTCAGGAAACATTTTGTCACTATTCATTTACCAAACCAATCACGCGTGGCCAATGCGAGCTTCGCATCGCCCGTGTTGTCTTCTCGCAATCTGCGGTGAATTCGCCGGATTTTTTTCAGCGTTACCCTCCTTAGTGATGGTGTACTGGAGTTGGGGTGAACAAATGCATTGGAAGAGCCTTTGACGGCAGTCCTCACGCCCACTTCTTGGTACAAACAAAGAAAGCAAACACACAAAAGGCTCAGTGAAAATTGTGACAAGGCCCCGCCTGCCTGTTTATATACCATAGATTATTGGGTGTTGGATGGCATTATTATACGATTTGCTTTCTTAATCTGCCAATCGGCAACAAGGTGAAGAGTACACAAGTACTATAAACCATCGGGGGGCCTCAATTGATTTGCAAATAATTGGAAACTTTAATACGACAGAAAATAATTAAAATCCGTCTGGCTTGCCACTCAAGCCCTTGTCAATTCCCAAAAGCATCTTTTGAAAAGTGATCGCTGCGACCTGATGCATCACAAAGCATCGCCGCTGCACGAAATTTAAACCGTATTTGAAGAGCGACGTGAAGTAGGTTTCCCTCGGGCGATAATTGCCATAAACTTGAAGACTTTCACCGCTGTGGAGTGGAGTAAGGCCGAGCAGAGCACAACCTACCGTGACAGAATAACGTTTTGTGCCACCGACTGGTAGGGCCCGGGGTTATAAAACATTTAGCACCGACCGTGAATTAAGCTTAATTATGACGTCCCAGTTGGGCCCTTTAGGTACGAACAGTACAAGTCAAGCAACACCGAGACAAGCAGGTAGTAAGAGAAAACGTTCACAAACTCGTGACTTGTCACCGCCATTGACTCCTCTATCTCCTTCCTCATCTCATTCAAAGAGAACAGAAACCTCGACATCCGCCTTCGAGTTGATCGATTCCGAGGTAAGGATATAAGTATATTCTGTAAACCATGTCAAGTGCCGGCGAGCTGATCGCTGTTCACACTTGTCAAAATACACTTGATCCTCGAGCGACTTAAGCGTGAGCCGTTTTCTCGTTAAACAGACTCACAAAACCGGCCTTCGTCGTGTCGTCAGATGGCGGTGAGCTAAATTATTAGCGGTCCGTATCTTTGAAATACAGTTCTGAAACCGATGTCGTGAGCGTGCCAGCGAGTGTCACACCGCTATAATACTACGCATGTTATTTTCATTAGATAATAGACTTATTAACCCCATATGCGTTCCTTGCTTCTTAGGATCGAGTCCTTGGCCTACATGGCGTAAGCACTGTTAGCGGAACAGGCGCCGTGAGTTCGCCTTCAGCCGATGTAACCAGTGCAGGTTTAGTTTCGTGCGCACCTCGCCTTTCGCACACACCGCCTCACGATTTTCGTGAGGTTTTGCCCTCGCCGATGCAGCCTCAAACGCACCAGTACTATGCTCCGCAGTATAATCCATTACACTATCAACAACAACAGCAGCCGAGGTTCGACTTCACTCATCCTCTCGAGCCGTTTCCAGCAGCACATTCACAGCAGTTCGGTAATGGGCCTGCAGGATTTCACCCAGCATCAGCCGGAGCACCACACCAGTCCATGGCTGGTCCGACTCATCCACAGCCAGTGTCGCAGCATCAAGCAAGACATCCCGCTCGGATGGACGCTCTACAGCAAGTGCACATGAACCAGTTTGCCGCAGGAGCCGCCATGGAACATGCGAGGCGAATGGAGGAACGTTACTCAGCCGTGAGAAGGCCTGAAATGTTGATCGCTGATATGATGGGACCGGGAAACATGCAAGAATCACAGGTAACGGAATATCACTTCACTCTTGTTCTTGTAGTCACGCACTGCACACTTTTTCCCTAATCCTCTGCCGCTAAAAAATAATCCTTTACGTTTAGCGCGCTTGGCGTTTTCTTGCCGCCATTTGGACAACTTGAAGAAAGTGACGCAACGTCATAACAACATGCGATGGCAAAAATCGCAAACAACGCTTTGTTCAAAATGCTCAACTCAGGATTTTTCTTGAAACACAAAACTGTAACGTCTCCGTGCGAGATGAGGTGGTTTTTGAGAGGCCCACTAACATAAGTTTTACTCGTAAACATGTGTGATCAGTGAAATATAAGTGCTGACTGATGTTGACCATGAAGCGCGTGTGGGCAACACTACATCTTATGCGACAATCGCAGGGTCATAAGCAAGTGACAATTTCGAGTCCTCCGGTCAATATTATCTATTTAAGCCCGTAGCGTTATTCTTGCCGCAGTTTATAGCCGACACTCAACGCAAATTTCCTTTTTATTTGACTATCTGTTCATTGCTGAGGTTATATTTGCCTGGCTTTTATTCGCCTTATCACATTTTGAGGTTTCCTTCGAAACTTATGCCGCGTAAATCGATGATAGTCGTGCGACGTGAGTTTGTTTTCACGAGTTACCGGCGTCGCGAAAAAGTTTGATAACTAGGAAATATGCTCCCTACTACTTTGAACAATGTGTGTGTTTTTGTGGAACAGTTGCGGTGATCAATAACACGTCACACGGTTGCAGAAGTCACGAGAACAAAATCTCGCAAAGAACACGTTAAGCCTTCGAAACAAACGGGTCTCAAGAGCGTGAAGTCTTGCGGTTTTGAATTGAAAAAGTTTTTCTAACACGCGTTGCCCCAAACGCTCTTCTAGGCTACGTTGTTGATGTTAATAAATGATGGTTCTTGGGGCTATTTTTATAGGAAACAAAGCGTTCAAAATGCTAACTACTTTGTCGACAAACCCCAACAAACGATTTGGTCATGTCATGTGTTTCTGCTCCAGGTGATGTGATCCTCCAGGTGAAAATTACTCATGGGAAGAAAGAGAAATCTATCGTCCAACAAAAGATTTTATGCGTGACTTGCTAAAGATCGTGTGATCCGAATTAGAAACCTTATTTAAGAGAAAAGACATTTTAACGAAACCAAAATGTTCCAGTTTGAAGTCATAAAGTACCCCATGCAGGGAGAAGACATAAATAAATTCGAAACACTCGTTTATCAGTGCTGTTGTACAACAGCAAGATTTAAACACTGAAACAGTGATGTAACAATTGCTTTGCAGTCACAGATTTAAAGATTTTTCAAAGAAGGATAGGACAAAAATTAGACGAGCGAAGACGAAACGCGAAGGGCACAACACGCTTTAAAATGGTTCTCATTTTGGGCTGACTAACCACAAGGGACTATTAGCATGGTTAAAGTGTAAACGAGAAAGCTGTTGTCAGATTTAGTTGTCTTTCGCTTTAACAAACGAAAGAACTATACAGCATATTGGGAAACCTTTTGACTGTATTTTACCAATCTTTTTGTTCTTCCCAACAGTGTTCTCAATTTTCCATTAATGGCGCGCGAACAGGAATGAATGGGCTATAGATCTCGTGGTTGTCTCGATTATGTTTAGACGGCCTTTACTTTGGTTTCGCAGTGGGGAGCAATTAATAAAACAACCACAGAACTGTTCACCCCCGTGAAAAAATCCAATTCAAAATATCCGATAACACGCTCGTTTGCCCCTTTCGTGTTTCGCTGTGGTACCGAATTAACGCTTTAAAGAATTCTTCTCCTGAGCAGCTGATGTTTACAGTCGCGCGGCTGTTGTGTTTAGCGGTTTTCTAGTCATTCATGTTTCGTTTTAGTGTGATAAATCGTGACCCTAGAGTACTTCACGGCCACTTCTAAACGTGTGAAATACCACTGTGTTTCCTAATCTCATTTAGTTAGTTTGCTTAGAGCTTTAAAAGCGATTTTCAAACACGCGAGAACACTAGTTTATTTATTAACAACGAGAAGCGTTGAGAATATTCTTCAGTTCGTGACAATTACCAAATACAAAATGCAACTCTCGGGCATCCGGCCAAACGCGCTTCAGAAATTACAATAAAAGGGCGGAAAACATTAAATAGATCTATGGCTTTGAAATAAAAACGAAGCGATTAGCGAACCCATTTCATGCCAAATAATACATTTCTTCTCTGTTGGCTTCAGTTAACCCACTTTTTATGTAACATCTTCATTTAAGGGTTTTTACACCTAATGTTGATTATGAAGAACATTTTAAAATAAACGAATAAGATTGTAAAATAGAAAAAGGCAAAGGATTTAGATATTTTTTCTTGTTTGCAAAATTTTTAATATAATCAAAATTATACCCTGAATAAGTTTTGTATATTTTGTATAAAGATAGTTTAAGGTACAAGTTCTTCGATTCTTTCTTCCTGCTTGTTGGAGGTTTTCAATTTTGGCTTTTTGATCCTACAGAATCATCGATCAGGAGCCCTTAACAGCAAGAACGGCGATACACACAGTCACCACAATTCTCGAGAAAGTAAGTGCAATACAGCTTAGACCAACCACTCCCTTAGTTTGTATGTTTGTGTGCCTTGTATTTTTTGGTGCGGATGTGTGGATGTAAAAAAAGTGGTGTTTACTTGTCGAGTGTGATACTAATGAATGGCAAATCCATTTGTTGTGAGCCGGGCGGCGGCAAAATATTATAACATTTCCAATTGTGTAGCTAGATGAAATGTGCTTCACGCACTGCAAGCTAAATACTTTTCTCTTCAAAACAGCTTACTTACAAGTTTTTGTATTTTTATTGGTTGTGATAAACGGCATAAAAAGCTGTTCATGTTAGTGTTTTGGCTAACAGATCTGAGCCGGTTTCTCAAAGTGCGGTACACGAAAAATTGAATAATTTTGCTTGATTTAAAATCATTAAAAAGCTCTCTGTGAATTCCTATTTGATAAGGCAGGAGGAAGCGGAACATGTTTATCAGCAATGTTGTGCGTAGGACATTTGTCCTGTATTAGTGATTAAAGTAGGATTTTAAAACCAAACAAAATCGCCAATCTTTTTGGCACTCTTGATCAAAATATTCTTGATCCGCTTCCAAAAAATTTTTAGCTGTCTATTTTAACCTTGGCTCCTTATGGCAGACATAAGCGTAGACTATAAATATCCCTTAACAAAGATAGATGGTGATTTTTCTACAGCCTAATGCAGACACTTTATTTATCTATACTATCATTAATCAGAAGGCAATATTTAGCTTTGGTCATCAATCTTCCGTAGAGAAGAAATAAAAACTAAAATATTGAAAGTATATGTATTTGCCCACATTACGAAATCACCAGGCGAAAATTTAAATTCAATTTACGAGTGAGACTTTTTTTGTGCTGTGCATTTAATGCCACAACGGTAAAGTCCTTTTCATGTAGCTCGTCTTTTAGCCATTACCAAAAAATTCAAAACAAAATGTCACATTGGTTTTATTTTGAGAAGAAATTGCAAGTTTTGGGTAACAAACGGAAAGGTTTTCCTCAGGCGTTGAAAAGCAATTTGAAAGTTTGCTTCGTTCCTTAAGAACTTAATTGGCCTATTTTGTGTTTACTGTTATTACTATAATTATTTCTTCGTTGTTTTTTTTGCGTTCTCTTTTCCGAGAGTTCTCCGTTAACCTTCTGTCAATACACTTGTAAAGTAACTCTGTCAATGTTTGTTCAAAGTTTGGTTTCTTGTTGAACGCCTTATCTTTTAACGTTGAGTTAACGAGGGTCGCAAACCACTGGAGGTACACTAGTTAGCATGTCCGGCTGATTTGAGTGAAATTTGACTCACTGGAGGCGTCTGGGGCTATTCCCAATTCTTGCTCTCTACTGAAGAATTTATTACAACACAACGACACATCGACCGTTTGATTACAAGTGAGATTAGAAGTTCAATTTTGTAAAGCTCACTTGTCAGTAGTTTTATTAATATGTGAAAACGTTCTTGACAGTTTAATTTTTTCGTTGTTTTTGCTCTTGCTAAGCATTTTATTTATTTACTTTTGTACACACGCTTATTGACACGAGGTTTAGGAGAACTTTTCAACAACTTTCAATGTTGACAGTTTAATACTGTACAAACGCCACCGGCACCATTTATATCAGTGCTTCTTGCAATTTTATTCTGCTAAACAGTTTATTGCCATTGATTTATTTTCCAGAGGATGAGCACACGCAGAGCGCTGACATTTATTCACTCTTCACATTTTTGGCTTTCTGCTCCGTGTAACATTATACATTCACAGTAGTCGTCTTCACTGCTCGCTTTGCTAAAAGAAAAAAAAAACTGTTTCTCTGTTATTCCTTTTTTTCATTATAATCATTATTGTTATATATATTTCAATGCTAATCCTTGGTGAATATAAAACATCTGCCTGTAAAAGTCGCGCGGAAACATCGAAAGCCGCTTTTTAAGTTGAAAATGAACGGAACAGGTGGAAGACAAAATTATAAATATTTCATGATAAAGATGTAGTCCGTCCGGATATTTTGGGAAATTGAGAAGACGAGCTTGTTCTTGAAGGCGATTTTTGTCTTGCACTCGAATTGCAGACAATTGAAGCGCTAACAACTATAGGATGCAAGATTCGATATCTTGAAACCGAAACACCAACTGTGAGAGCAAACAATGACATCGGGTCATTTACTTTTGAATATTCATATGCTTTTCTTTCGACCATTCTATGAAAAGCTACCCTTTGTTTTGTGAAATCCTACACCATGATTATTTCCTTCTTTCTGTATTCAAATTGCATTTTCTTTACGCAAGGTGTTTTTTTTTTGTTTTGTCAAGAACATTTGTTGACCGGGTAGCATACTCTGCTGCTGGTATCAAGGACGCAGAGTGGACATTTTATGAGCAACTGGAATTTTTTCTCCGGTCCAAGAATAAAACACAGACAAAAAGGCATGCCCCTTCTGTTTCAAACCCCTCCAATGATCGATTACTTGTCACCTTATTTTTTATTTCTTCGCCCAGGGCCTCCGTCGATAGATGGCATATTAAACATCAATTCATAAGATCATTGAGAACATACTGAAACTTACTTCAAACAATTGATTTAATCCATGCGTACCTGGTGTGTTTAAGAACATCGTGGGTAAACAACGTACTCAAAATAAAAATGTTTTACAGTCAAGTTTACAATAGTTGTTCAGCAACAATCAAGAAAAGCTAAGTATTCGTTTTAATTGGTTTTGACATAACTGTTTTCTCCACTCAGAATATGGTTTGAAATGTCTGTGTGAAAACCCTTGAATCGTTGAACGCACACAAAGGCTAAAAATACCTTCATAAAACATAGCTTAATCGAGGTGACGCCAGAACAAGTGTTATTAGGATTTTTCTAAGTTGTCGGCACCGTTTGTGAATTTGTAATTTTGTCGTTATGGGTTTCTACTTGTCGTGGCCGGGAATTTCGTAATAGCTTTCACACCGTTAAGGGCGGTCTTTACTTGTTCTTGGTGGCATAACATTACGCAACGAACAAAGGGAAGGTGTTTCTTTGCGTTTCCTTTTGATAAGTAGCCACATTTCAATATTCTTGTTTCTTCTTAACACTGCTTAGCATTAAGAGTGAGTTGAACTTGACCTCCAGCGCTGTCATCGCACACAGTTAGAACGCTCCAATCCAGTAAACAGCATTCTTTGTTCAAATTTATATTTAGAAAGCTAAGTGCTACCTAGTAACTTTGTAGAGCCAAATGAAAAACACTTTTAATTGCGTCCTTTGCCGTTCCATTGTTCTCGCAGCTTAGCTGTAACTCACTCTTGCGTGCTTAGCCGCAACGCCAGAACAAACAGCGCACCGTGGTGAATTTAAGGCTAAGTACTACCCGTAACTCCTTACGGCCAAATTTAAAACACTCTCAGTTAAGCCTTAAGACTCGCTCCTTAATTGTTCTAGAGTATAACCTGTTACTGCCTTGCAGCAATAACACGGCAGTTGTTTGGTTAAAGCGATGTCCATTAGATGCTTCAATGATTCACAAGGTTTAATACAGCTTTAGGCTAGAGCTTTTTACGCTAAAGTATAAATAAGGCATTGTTTGTGGCTCGTGTGTGTTTTGGCCTCATTCCTAAACACTTCAGTTCCACGCGAATAAATAAACAACTGAAATTTTATATTACGTGCAAATTTACATCCTATATTCCGTTTCTTCTCAAGTTTGTCTTTCCTGTACAGCTCGTTTGTTCTCTAAAGCTAATTAACAAGCTTCAAGTTTCACCTTAACTTTTCCACTGTTTAGTTACCGGCAAAGTATATATGTAAATATAAACACTGAGTCACAAGATAGCGCTGGACACCAAAACCAAAAGGTTACAGATTTCGAGCTACTCAAAAAGGTTCTTTAGAGTTAAGTGTAAGGTCAAGGGCGAAACTTCACAGAAATCACAACATTTTACATGAAAGTTTGTTGAGATAGGGAATGTTGAAATACTGTCACAAATCCGTGACATTCCCGACACTGGACTGATTTTACATAGCCAAAAAATATTGAAATAAAAAACAAAAACGAATTAAAAAAGCAATAAACTCCGCATACTCCATTTTATAATTAAAAGTTTAATCCATGAAGTTTTCGTTTTAAATTTCTATCCGCTTTTATTCTTTTTGTCAGAGAAAGAACAAGATAATTCGTTCTTTATGAGCGTTTGTGTATTTGTGATGTACCGGTTCCGAAGGCTTTGTTCTTTAAGGCCAGGATATTTTTTAAATGATCTTTATTTCGGAAGACTATATTAAAATCGGGTAAAGTTATTTGCAGGCTTGTAGATATTTAAGTGACAGCTTTGTACTTGCCGACGCGAAACATGCTGCCAGATTTAAAAGCCACGAGTCATGTTAATGGGCGGGTCACTGTCTTTGTTCCAAAAGCACCTTAAATCATTAAAAACACTGTTATAAACCCGGCATTAAAACGTAATAACAGCTACAGCTTTCAGCTTTTAAGATAAGTAACCCTCAAGTCACATTTCACTTGATTTCACTCCACTTTAGGAAAAAAAGA
The DNA here is from genome assembly GCA_963693305.1 of Meandrina meandrites. NCBI lineage: Eukaryota > Metazoa > Cnidaria > Anthozoa > Scleractinia > Meandrinidae > Meandrina > Meandrina meandrites. The sequence goes on from OY855913.1 coordinate 28,258,951, forward strand.
CTTGATGGTATGGTTAGCGCGGTCACTGGCAAAAAAAAAAAACTAATAGCAACTTCAAGCCGGCAACAGACAGATAAAGCTCCAAAACAAAAGTCATTTATCTCAGGATTGCTGGGATTTTGTTGAATACGCAATTCAGATTTTAGTGGTCTTAGCTAAACCTTTCATGTGGCAGCAAAACTGATCAAGGCTAAGCTCCTCAGTGGTCGAGTATTCGAGTTTTGTCTTACACTCACTCTTTCAGAAGCATCCAACGCAATTTTTCGGTGAACATCTGTTCAGAAGGCGTGCAATCCCTCAGATTTTCTTTAGTGAAATTATAGTTGTCACCCCTAACTTTTGTGAATATGAGAAATGCAAAAAGTGTTTTATTTTCGGAGAGGCGACAATGTCGTTTTGGGTGCAGGAAAATAAGCCACAATTTTCGGAAAGGCAACAACTGCCTGCACATTCGGGAAATAAACAAAAAAGCCCTAAAAAATTTTGAAAACATTTAAGTCCCCCTAGAAGGACCGAACAGAAAAAAAATACTTATAGCGCAGCCTAAAATTAATCTGCATGGCATTAAAAACAGTCCAGATGGCCTAAAACAGCATTTTAAAGCATTTGGGAGAAATTTCCCCTGGTCTTTGAGGTCCTGTGGTCGTCAGATATCAGAGAAAAAAGCGTGCTAGAAGCGTGAGTTACAGTTAAACCCTGCAATAACAATCAAAGCGCAAAAAATGTGTTGTATATAAAAGCAAGAAGATACACTATTAAAGAAATGAAAAACGCAGCCGAGTGCATTGTTGTGTTATATAAACACGCGGGGATTTTTTAAGAACACGAGAAAAGTGCATAGAGAGGCGTTCTTAAAAATTCCCAAGTACTTATATAACTCAATAATGCGCGACGATTTCTTTTATAATGAACTCGAACTGACCAATCACAGTGCGCGCAATTACTCGAACATTTTATAATACGATTTCTTTCGGGTGACAGGGAAACACAGGTAACGTTAGAGTGTTTTTAAGGAATTAATTTTACACTGAAAAACGTGCAAACGTCTTGCATTGTAAAGCCTAAAGATTAAATTTCCATGTGGAGACCGCAGGAGGCAAAGAAATGTATTTTTTTTGTTTTAAATCGGTGAGCTTCAAGCCCACGATTTGATCACCGAAAGGCTTCAGTGGTTGCTGGAATAATTTTTACGAGGGGTACTTAACAAAAGTCTATACGGGGAGGCTCGAGCGCTCAGTCCCAAGGTCCAAAACCTTACCCTTTTATGTACCATTTTTAACAGAAAAGGGAACCTTTTCGTGTATCTTTGATAAAAAATGATATTCCTTTCACAAGATACTGCTTCTCTTTTATAAATTTTTCACTTAAATAACCTCTTAAAATGAATCGAATGGATCTGTTTGAGATATTTTGAAGGCCCTTTTAAATACGTAAATTACAAATGACACTTTTCGTACCCTTCTCTATTCTCCAACTTGTGAAATACCTAACCTTTTATATACCTACGGCCTAAAAATGGTACCTCTCCCTGTATAGTACACTTTGAGTACACTCCCCGCCCCCCCCCCCCCCCACCCCTGGGGACAAACTACGACTCCAGTACTCGCTCGTGATAGTGTAATAACGAAGAAACCACGTTTCTTTGGCACAGGTCACAAGCAAAAGCATGTGGATCGTGATTCTCGGGAGGAAGGTGATTCAGACAGTCCTGTTCATCCATCAGATGTGTTTTGTTGTGTACCAGGCAGATTGTCGCTCCTCAGTTCTACTTCAAAATACAAAGTTAGCGTAGGAGAGATCCGCAGGAGACTCTCGCATCCTGAGTGTTTGAATGCTTCGCTGCTGGGCGGCGTGCTTAGGAGGTAAGTGTGATTAATATGGATTTTCGTCTTAGGATATCAAAACACTTACTTAACAAACAAGTGAGGAGAATAAGGGAGAATCATCAAGACTTAATACTCGAAACTAACTGATTATACTATATGCCAATATAACACGGTACGAAAAGTTGGCCTTTTACTCCTTTAATTCGCATCAAAGGTGAGACAAAGATGGGTGACTCACTTCGACACAGATGTCCAAGGTATGCAAGCCCTTTGATATCATCTTTGACAGAGAATTGACGCGCGTCAAAGCTAGTAAAGATTTGACACGGGGCAAAGGTACCTTTGACACGAGTCAAAAATCACATTTCACGATAAACTTCAAAGGCGTATAACCTTTGATCAAACTCAAAGACAGTCTTTGTCGCAATCAAAGGTATATCAAAGGTGCGGCAAACCTCAAAGCCAACTTTTCGTGCTGTTTCGTGAAGAGAATTCATATTTCGAGTTGAAACATTCTCAAAAGGTGCTACTTCTACCAAAGGTATTTTACTGACGCGATTTTATTTTATTTCAGAGCCAAGTCTAAGAATGGTGGAAAGAGCTTGCGTGATAAGTTAGAAAAAATTGGTCTGTCACTTCCGGCGGGAAGAAGAAAGGCAGCACAGGTCACCCTACTTACCTCACTAGTAGAAGGTACGCTTGAAACAAAAAATAACGTTACTCAAAAAGCTTTTAAACAATAGTTTTACTTAAAGTTATAAAACGCTATGTACAGTGAGTTTGCTGCGCTTGTCAAGTAGTTCAAGTCACGTGTGCAACATATCCTAACTGGATTGGCTGCTGATGACCTGTATGGCACCAAAATAGAAAGATTACATACCCTGGGGATTATTTTATATACTAAGCCTTGATATGTTAGGAGCAGGTACATTGTAGCTGCTAACGTGCCCCATATGGAGTAGATGGCATAGTGAATATATTAAAAACATATATGTGAACAGCGTCGGTGGAAACATGAAATGAGTGAAATGATGTTGGTCGTGACTAGAATGGATACTCCAAAATAAGAAATCCGCTGGGAGATTGGAACCCATTTCTACATATTGTGCTCACTAAGAAATGAAAGCTAACTGCAAGCAAATCAGAGTAAAACTAACCGCAAGCAAAACGGAGTCGAACTAACCGCAAGCAATTTGAAGTGCTTGGTTTCCAGTCTCCCAGCGGATTTCTGATTTTGGAGTAGCCATTCTAGTCACTACCAAATGATCTTCGCAGTGAACAAGCAACTTAAGAAATTGCAGACCTGCTCGCAACGTATCAAGGCTTATAGCTTAGCTGGAAGAACAACGCACCGGTATCGGGGAAGTCATGGGCTCGAATCCCGTCGTTGTAGCCTTGGATATTTTTAGGCTAAAAAGAGCATTTGCCTAAATTGTTTGTTCACTGCGAAGATCATTTCACTCATTTCATGTTTCCACCGCAGTTCACATATTGTATGTCATATATTTACTATGTCAAGGGTGAACTGATTAACCGCCCGCCGTAGCAAATTTGAAAAGAGTAAGAGTTGACTTCGTCGAGCATTAGCCCTTCGTCGAAGTCTACCCTGCTGTATACCGCATCTGCAGGAGTTCCAGCTGATTCATGGCCGCCTTTAGTTTCACCTTTGTTATACTGGCATTTTAAAATGAAATCGTCTTTCAACGTTACTTTATCTTTTGCAGGAGAGGCTGCCCATTTAGCTGCAGACTTTGATTACGTGTGTGAATCAGAATTTCCCGCCGCACAGCTGGCGGAGCGACAGTACAGGCAACACGCAGAACCTTCACAGCAACAGTCAAGGAAAAATGCAATTCTTGCCGCCAAGTACGTAGTGCTTTGTCAGTTAAGAAAAGATTCATTTTATGCACATCTAAGATCGTTCAGGTTTATATCAGAAGACGTGGGCCAATTTTATAATCGTTTTTTAAGAATTTTAGCCAAATTTAGACACAAGAAAATGGCCACGATATTGATTGAGATATCATAACAACCTCTTAAAACAGCGAAGGAACATTTCAACAACACAAAAATCTGAAAAAATGATACGGATGTACAAAGACAAAACAAGATTAAAACAGATTGCGATATGGGTTTTTGAAATACAGTTACCGTTTGTTCGTAACACTTAATACAACGTGCGGGAGACATTTGTTTGAATGAAGCTATGGTTTTGTCATTCAGAACACTGAAGTAATTTCTTCGAAAACGTTTAGTTTCATTGCGAGTATTTTGCAAGCTTAAATAAATATAATTGACTAAACTCGGCCGTGACACAGTCCCTTAAAGGTGTTAGGAGGTCAATATGCAGTTGACTTTATTGTCCATTCTCTCTTTCAGACAACTGACAAAGGAACTTCAAGATGTTCTTGCACAGGACCCCTATCCAAAGACCAGGTTACCCAACAGTAACCTACCGGACTCTATCTTACGCAGCCTCAATCAGTTTGGTCTTGTGACCCATGGTTTTGGCTCACCGGCGATAAATGCGGCCATGAACGCATTTCAAGCATACCTAGGAGAACTGCTTAAATTCCACGAAGGAACGGTCACTTCCGGCGGAAACGCCGGAAATAGAAATCAAAATATTGTGAAAAACGGCGAGGCCTGAGCTAAGATATATATATTATTCATTGTACATTTAAAGCAAAGAAAAAAAAAATCGAATTTGTACTCATCGCTTAGTTAGATAGGGTATTACAGATCGGCTTACAAAGCTGCTGTCCTCGGACCATAAACATGTATAGAATATATTATAATCATAGTACAAAGAGAGACAGAAAAATTCGCTACTTTCTCGACATAGGTGATATCAGCGCGAAAAAGAAAAAAACAATAGGGTGGGGAGGGTAGGCGACAAATTGTTTGGAACTTATACGTGTTTTCGAGTTGGTATCACAATATCACTGCTGTCGTGTATAAAATATATTTATGCCTCGGCAAGGAAATACAGACGCAATATAATGGATTTATCTGCCTGTTTATAAATGTAAGCTTCAACTGTTTTAATCGCGAGATATTAAAATTTACAATTCAGAAAAGAAAAGGAAGGAAATTAGTACAGACAAATTATATTCCTGATTTTTCATTATTTTGCAAAGACAAATATACATACATTGTCGATTTGTTCCTTTTTGCTGTGATTTTACTTTGGGAAATTTTATTTAATCTTTTGGTTGGTAGTACCTTTTGCACTTCGCAGGATTTGGAAACAAATAATTAAAGGAAGAAGCGCCAAGTACAGACTAAACTCGCAAGATCCTTACAAGCGCCCTGGCAACTCATAAATCAGTGACTAAACCTAAAACAATCGTCTGCTGATTAAATCTAGACAGTACGGTAAAGCAATAAATTAGAAAGTCAATTAATTGTCCTTATGGTCTATTCACACTAAAAGTACTTAAACCAGCTTAAACAGAATAAACACCAGCCAATAAGCAAATGGTTTCTCTGTATTTTTTTTTTTTTTTTTTTTTTTTTACATTTTTAAACCAGAGTAACGTTTTATTTTATTTTCAATCATGAATAATAACTTGAATGGACCGAGACACAAACACTGCGTTAATGAAATTACTTCGAAATTATCCCAAAATTTGTATTTAACTTATCTTTCGACGCCTTGAAAATTTGTTGAGTTGCTTGATCGCGATTTCGAAAATTGGATTTTTTCTTAAAATCACAACCATTATGAGTTTTGTTTTTTGTTTTTTTTTTACACTTTATACAACCATTAATTTATTGACAATGTTGTTTTTTGTAATTCTAGTGCGCGTTTCTACATTCCAAGAAGTTGCTTAGAGTAACACATATCGTCGCGTAAAAAAGTATAAACACTAAACAAATAAAAAAGACAAAAGGGAGCATTTACCACACTGTATTCTTCTTTTAACTTAGAATAAGAGTAGCGTAGAGGGCCAGAGAACAGCGTTGTTGCATGTCAAGGTAGCTTCTCAATTTGATATTTAAAAGTGAGTTTCCTTACATACTCTTTCATATTTATTTCTTTTTTAAGTAGCTTTTGTGTATATATAGGTAGTATTTGTAGTAGGTAGTATGGTTTCTCTGTATGCTATTACCTCAAACAAAGAAGCCTAACGTTCTAATTCACAACATTCAAACGAACACCACTTAGATATCCAGGTACAGCCAAGTATGAGTGAATCCCCGTGATGCGGACCCATTACAGGGCCGCAAGTGAAAGAGAGCGAGCGAAACTACCACAAAAGTTTAAATAGTCAGTAATAACCAATCGCAACCTCCTGATTAGTGTGAGACAAAAAGAATGCAAAGAAGAACGCAAGGCTCAACTACTAGCGGGAAACATCTTTGGTCGTTGAGAAGGCGAATAAAAGCGATAGCGCTGTGAGCAGCTCCCCGTGCCCCTCATACACTGTTGTAGCTCTATATTAATGCAATACCATAATTAGAGGGAAATTGAAATGTGAAAAAAACTCATATTTAGCCTACTCTACCCAGTGTTTCATTCCAGGGTTGAGTCATTTTCCTACCGCGAGATACTAGGTTCCACAAATCGATTAACAAAATCTGACCGGATATAATTAACAATTATTCCACGAGCGCGCGTTGGATATGAGATGGTAGATAGCCAACGAGGCGCGTAGCGCCGAGTTGATTATAACGATCTCATATCCAACAAGCGCGAGTGGAAAAAAAAGCCCAAAAGAATTGCAATATTTGAGCTCCCCAGCTGTTTTCGTTGACTCGCATCGGCTGCGATATTTGTGGTCAATGGTATATGAGCTCATATATACCATTACCTGTTAACCAATCAAAACTCAGGAATTGTAATATACCATTCAGTACTAGTTTTTAATAAATACACCTTATTCGATGGTTTAACATATAATACGCGCGGATATTTTGCGAGTTGCGTAGTATTTTTCCGAGCCCGAAGGGGCGAGGAAAAATACGAGCAATGAGCAAAATGTCCGCTCGTATTATATGTTAAACCATCGAATAAGGAATATATTATTCCACTAATAAAATAAAGTTTAGTTCGGCAATTTTGTCGCCCCTCTTTCAGTCCGTATTTTTGCCCTGTTCTAGAGTATAATAATGTGGCATATTTTGCGCGTTCTTTTGTCCTAATATGGTAAAATGGCGCAATAGTGGAATAATAAGAAAGTGATAAATGATCATCGCAGTGAATTTCCAATTTAAGCAATTGGAATAAAGAAGCTTGAAATAAATTCATGGCTTCAACGGGAGTTTTTTCTTGTTGGCGAGATGCTGCGGAAGCTACACCACGGCCGAACATCTTCTATGGCTAATGAATTTTGTAAAGAGTAATTAGGATAATGAATTGAGACAGCGATACATTTTTCCAGGCTGGCAACGTAATAGAAGGAAATTAAGAAAAAAATGATAGGTCACTTGACAGGGTATTTTCATTTGGTCCCATCTATTTTCAAGCGTGTGCCAAACACATAACCCAATTTTTCGCGGACTACCTGAAGGAAATGACGGAAAGAAAACTTACAGAAAAGCATTCATGAAAGTGATACTTCTGTCCTGGTGCACAAAAGGAAAAAAGAGCGGGATTTCGTAGGCGAGAATTGCGAATAAAACAGTTTACAAAACCTGGAAAAACGTCAATCTCGCTGAATATATAATGGTAATAGGACAGAGAAGAGTCCAATTTAGTCTGTAATCATACATACAAGTGATTTATCAAATCGGACGGCCGCGTGGCGTGATTACAGACAGAATTGGGTACAAGACGTCCTGTGCGCGCGCACGGACAGCACGCGAACTTTAGCTACGCGCGCTCTAATTTGATTAAAAATAGGCGTGCTAAGAACCAATCAGATTCGAGAATTTTGTTATAGCTATGGCTGATATTTTTATTACTGACGTTGGAATGGACAGTGGCAGCCCGGCATGAAAAATCAAGTATGATTGTATTATTCGTGAATATTTGCATTACGTTTTCTTTCTCTTTTTTGTTTACTTACCCAAGGACGAGTTCTACTTTTTATATTATGTTATGAACACATTGTCAGGGTGGGATCAATTATCATGTTTAATGTCTGTCCATCCCCCGCGCCCCCTCCCCCCACCTCCCTCCTTATCCTGCATATTGTTGCTATAAATTTTTTCGCAACCTGTAAAAAGTTTCACGAAACTTCGAAAGCTAGAATTTGTCGCAACACCAAGACGATGTTGGAACGTTGCGCACGTTTGCGCATCAACATTATTGCAAAGTTGCGGGTGAACATGCCCATTTTGCGGAGTAATCAGCATTGCTCTAGACAACTGCTAAACGATTATTGAGCGTCTAAGAAGTCAGGTCAGGGTACAGCTAAGGTGGGTGACGTGCCATGTACTAATTCGAAGCTCTCAACCATACACGTATCATATGTTACCACCGATCGCTCGTCAGATCAAGTCCCGTCAGGTGGGGTTAGAAACTGGGTGTGGAAGACCTTTATTTTCTTTTCGCCTGATTTCCTTGTATTTTCCACTTTTTCGACTTCAGGCATGTCCAAATTTATTTTTTCAAGTGGTCCTTATTTCCAGAGTTAGCCGCTACATTTATGGTACGTTTGTTCCAGAGTATCGCTTTATGAAATTAACACGAAATTCGAAAAATCGCGTTGAGTTTTGCGAGCGTTAATTTCCGTGCCCTTAATTCAGTGGAGCGTTAATTTCCGCGCCATTAATTAAGTGGAGGGCGTGTTTAAAACAAGAAATGGCGAAATTATATTTAAGATTAGAGCCAGAGTTATATAGGTATGTACTAAAACCCGAAACGAAACGAAACTTGCTTGCGGTTAGCTTTTACGCCGGTTTACTTGCGGTCAGCTTTTATTTGATGGTTAAAGGGCAGTACTCTATAATATTTCGCCATTTCGTGTTTTAAACACCGGTTTAAACACAGGCAGCGGAGAGGGTGTTGAGGACAAAATGTGTTCATAAATTCACTATAAGTAAAAATAAAGGAGAATAATCTAACATTACCTGAACCAGTTATTTTATTTTTTGACTAGACTACGAGCAGTCCCTATTTATTTCCGCAGTCCGTCGAGCAGGCATTTTTTTTCGCTTTATTGGGACTGCTAGTAGTCTATTTGTTTTTACAACATAAGTTCACACATTACTGGTTTATTACGAGAAAACTCTGCTAAAAAGTCACAGCAGATTTCATTTTGCATGTAAAAAACTTCACTAACATATGCTGATGAACAAAACATTACCCCTGAAACCTGTGCTACATAAAAAAACACGTACACCAACATAGGTGGTTTTAGATAATATCCATACCCGTCAGTGTAAATTCTGAGGGGAAGGAGGTCTCACAAGCTAAATATTTTTAATTAAAAGAAAGTATGAAGCTAAAATGAAAATTCTGAAGGGGTGGGTTGGGGTAAACCAAAAAGCCTTCCATGGTGGGGCTGTGGGGGTATGGATATTTGCTGGAACAACACATTTTAAACAAAAATAAATTAAAACAGCAGCTATTTCTGATTTTGCTCTACTTTATGATAAAAACATTTACACATCACAAGAATATTTGATAAAAAATGAGATAATCTTAATCTGACTAAAAATCCTCATTCTTGCAAAAGTAAAGATAGACTGAAATAATTGTATAAATAACAGCTGGATTAAGCCAGAAGGAGTTCAATGCTTTTCCCAGCTGCTTGTTTAGCTTTGCACCTGTTTTTAATTTTACTTTTGAGGTGTCCTCATGTCCTGGACAGTGCTTGACCAAATCCAAATCCTTTAGGAGCAAAGTTCTTCTCGTAACATGCTGTAAGAAATAAGCAATACCAAATAAGTTGAATCACCAATCAAGCATTACATTTTGGTCCATTGAAATGACAGAGAGTGAGTGGGTGAGCCAGTCAGTCTGTCAGTCCATCTGTCTGTCTGTCTGCCTTTGTCAATCAGCCAGTCAATCAATCAATCAATCAATCAATCAATCAATCAATCAAAACATAAACAAAGGAATGAACAAACAAACGCTGATCTGACTGAGAGTTGGTCAGTCAATCAGTCAGTCTGTCCCTCTGTCAATCGGCTCGTCTCTTTGTCAATCAATCAATCAATCAATCAATCAATCAATCAATCAATCAATCAATCAATCAATCAATCAATCAATCAATCAATATGTAAACAAAGGAGTGAACAAACAAATTCAGTCCTTGGTGGCATGCGGGCAATAGGAGACTGCAGCACACAGGCAGATCCAGTTCTGAATGGATGAATCACTGTATGAATGAGCCAACAAATAAACAAAAAAAGAAAACCAACACAAACCAATGGATAGATGAATGAATGATTGTAATGGCATCCATGCCTTTTGCAAGATGGCTCACCATAGAGACAGCTAGAGAAACATATCAAGCAAAATAATTACCTCTACAATAGATTTCTTCATCATGGTCTCGCATTGTTGTTGCAGTAAGACCTTTGCTACAAGTGAGGCACTTGAAGCACTGCTTGTGAAAAACCTGAAGTAAACAATGTACATGTAATGACATGGCTTAATAGCAGGTGCAGATCCAGACCAGTTTCCACCATTTTACAGAAATTGGTCAGAGTTTTAGTGTTATTCCGAAATCACTACAATATGGAAATTTATATTGATGAAATTATCATCATCCAAGGAAAATGGGTGATACCTGGACCTGGCACACCAGGGAGTCAAATTTTGCAGGAACATACCCTTGTACCCCCCCCCCCCCCCCCCTTCCCCGTCATCCTTAACAGCTCATGCCTTTGGTGCTCATGTTATCGGAAAATGGTCACTAAATTTCCTGGATCTGTGCCTGAATGCTTCTTCTGTGGGGCAAAAATAACTAAGCATAAAGATAGCAACATCTGTCTACTAACAGTAAGCTTGCCTTACTTACCTTTCCAACTGCCCGAACCTTCTCAGCATCATACACCACTCGATTGCATCGTGGACAACTTTTTCCTGGTCCAGAACTGCCAGTGTTTAGGGGAGTAGTTTTTGGCGCTGTAGAAACAACTTCTCCTGCTGTTCCAGTATCTGTACTAAGCACACCACTACCAACACCATAGCCATAGCCCTTTGTACCAAATAGCCTGGTATGACAACTGCTACAATACAACTCACCTTGAAAAACAAAACACATGTAAGTCATTCTAACAGAACAATTTCCTTCTTGTCACTGGTGTAGCACAAAAGCATGGTTAAAAGTAACTTGCATTTTGGTTGGCTCTAAAAAGCATGTAATTACTTGTCAAAGGCACCTTTACCCAGAAATGGGACCAGGGGCCTGTTTCTCAAGAGCCCCGGAAACTTTTTGGGCCCCTGTGGCTTTCTGGGTGTAAAAATTTCTCAGGACCTTCAAGAAACGAGCGCCAGATTGGCTTCTGCAAACAAGGGACCATTTGGAACCAATCTGGACCAGTTCTAAATGGTTCCATGCAAATAGCACCTGGTACTTCATTGATTGTTTCTTGATCTGGTCCAGTATGAATCCAAAAATTGATCTGCGCAGCCCCAGCTTTTGATCCATTTGGATCTATTCCAAACAGCTTCCAGAACGTTATGGTGTAAACAGAAGGCCTGCTTTTGGACTAGATCCATTTGCATTTACTTGGAACTGGCTCCTTATAAATGTAGTGTAGATTTATAGTTCTGGTATTGATATTTGATGGCATCCAATGGCTTTCAGTGCACATTATATAAATAGCAATATGAGACAAAATCAAGATAAAATCAAAATCAATCGAGACAAAATCAAGGTGGCAAAATGTGACCAGACAGTGACATAAGCTACATTTCCTAAGTTCCCACAAGTCTCTCACAGGTGCACTGAAGTTCATAGCTCTTACTCCTGTTGGGAGAACTTCAAAAACAATTTCTAAGTAACTCGTGTCACTGGTTGCTTAATATCATTCTTGATAAAACAGTTAATTTCCTTACCATCCTTGTCTCTCACAGTTGAGCTGTTGACAGATTTGTTACAAGCTACACATTTGAAACACACTTTGTGCCACTTCTTTCCAGCACCAAACACTTGCTCTGCAAAGTATACAGTTTTTCCACACCTTGCACACTTTGCTGCAGTCTCCCCAAGTTTAAGAGAAGCCTTTCTATTGCCAGTATGGATATTCATACTTTAATGTGACACTAACCTGAGAAAAAACACACAAGACATTGGAGTTATACTATTTAAAATTTACGTTTTTCATTTTTCGTTTTATTTTATTTATTTATTCTATTATTTTCTAAAATTACAAAGATAAATATAAAGTAAACAAGTAGAAGAAGTGAAATGGAAAACGGCAAAAATAAAGCTAGCTATTAAATTAGATGCCCTTGTTTAAATGACAATAATAATTAGAATAAAAAAGTTAATTTAACATAGGAGAGGAAGAGGTATGAATTAATAAATACTGAGCAAAATAATAATGGTAGAGTGCTTTTTTAAATGTGTTAATCCTAAACCCTCTACCTAAAAGAAATAATGAAGAAATTTCTGGAGCAATAATCAAGCAAGAATTGCAAATATTCCCAATACTGCTCACTGCTGAGCAAATATTCCACACATACTTCTGTTGTAATTATTAGCACAACAAAATGTTCCAATTATTATACTTCAGTTTTAAGTTTCTAACTCAATAAACCTGTGACCATTTCTTAACTTAACCGAAAATCAGTTAAGGAAATTAAAAATATAACTCCTTGTTAAGTAAGCAACTTCTTGACAAGATATTTTAACTCAAATGTATGACAGCCAAATGACATGATTGAAGTGACAGTTTCCAATGTATTGTCCATGTGTGCAGTCTTTAATTATCCAATTTCCAAAATAATAAAAAAATTCCTCGTCTTTTTACTTCATTGTATCTCAATTAGGGTAAAAATACAATTATTGTCTTATGAGTTGTATTTGCCAGAGGTAAAAATAATGATCAACATAAAACTACAAAATTCTTCACATTCCCAACAGTTGTTGTCAGGTGTCATGATATTTGTCTGTTTTCTGTCAAGAATGACAGAGAGCGAGCACGAAAGCATTGCAAAGTTCACGTATTTCGTCAAGGCATAAACCAAAAGTGACGAGTTAATTAAGAAGCGTAGTTTTTGTTTGAGTGTTTTCACGAACATTCCTATATAGACAATAAAGCTGACCTTCGCTTTATGACGAGCGACGCGAGGCGAGGCGAAGATCGATTACGCATAAGCCAGTAAAGTTCACAAAAAAGTTGCTGAAAGTTCAAGCGAACAACAAATAAACCTGAACTAAGACATATTAATAATTTTGTACAAACGCTTTCTGTCGGTTATACAACAGAACCTAAAACGAATTCAAACGTTGCTTGGCCGCTTTCGGCAGCCTGGAAGTTTTGATTTTAATGAAACATTCCTTTATCTTTCTTTCTTTGCATTTGACAAATTCAATTACATCGTGAATTGGAAAACATTATTCTTATCGTATTTACAAGTGACTCACCAAGAAATTGCTGCTTCTATCCTTGAAATAATTTTCCTTGTGGCAAACGAACCACCCAAGCATCGAGATAGCTCTTTAGCATAATGTAAACATGACTCAATACACACTTTTCTGCATTGTAAATACGAATAATTGGTTGCTTTTGTAAAGCCAATCTCATTAAATTGCAATTATTTGGATAGATCATTTTCTCAGAAACCATTGTTTCTAGATGAATGGAACAAATAGCGACCCAATAACAAATCAAGGAAGCGATTAAAGATTCCAGCTACCCAGCTGGTTTACTAAAATAAAACTTTTTCAAAACCGAACAAAAGAAAGCTTACTCATCCGGACCATCCGCCATTTTTAACACAAGTAGAACCCAGTTTCCCGTGGGTCTTTCGAATACACAAAATAGACATAGGACCGCAAGTCGTGCACACTTTTCACCTCGTGCACGTTCCCCGGGCACGTTCTTGGAAAGAATGAGAAACTGTGGGTTATCCTTTTCAAAAAATCGCGCTATTCACCCCCTTCTTTCTGAAGCAATTCCCCATTTTTTGGTAGAAAATCCTTGCGAGCGATACTGAGCTGCTAGCAGTCTTGTTTTTAACAATAATATCAAGCTTTCGTACCCTTCCGTGGTAATTCGGCTCATAACTGTGGGGAGAATTTTTAAATACGCAGGAAATTGTTGTTTCCTTTCTCGATCTCCCACCCTTTCCTCCCCGACCACCGCCCCCAAAATTCGTAGTTATTTCCGTCGCAAAGTTGAAATAAGTTCGGGAGGGGAGAGAAGGATTCTTTTTCAGGCAAGCGCAAATTTGCATGTTACCCTTTTCATTGTCACAAGTATCCCAAAAATTTGCTTTAAAAGCATTTTCTTGCCATCTTTGATGTAAAATCAATTTGTGAGACTGACTGAAAACAAATGTTTTTAATTCCCCTCACAGACAGGAAACGCCAGTCTATTTCTCGCACTGATTATAGATTATCTCTTTTAAGAGGCTTACCAATACATTAGTGACAATAGGATGTACTATACAAATAATAAAAATTTACTTTATACAATCAGTTTAAAGTTGTAAACAAGCTTGTGGGACCACACGGACTAAAACAAAACTCTCAGGGCTGTTAATATTAGCATAGCCATTGCGTCAGGTGGGACACACACTGGTCAGTTTATTTTGACCACGAAATTCTTGGCATAATTCATCATGTCATGGAATGCCATACTTACTTTACTTAACACGTTTCTTGACTTGTTGTTTTTCAACAAATGGTTAACCTGTTTATATCTACGTACGTTGTGACTTGTTTATGTAACATACATTTCTCTTAGTAAATGGATTGAGCCAAGGAATTTCAGTAGCTCGTATAATGTGTTCGTTCTTAAAAGAACTGTTGTTGGCCTACAGTCCCTACACGTTTCGAAAAACTGAACGGAAGTCACTTGACTCTGAAGATGACTTCCGCTCAGGTTGTCGAAACGTCGGCCAACAACATTTCTTTTTAGAACTACTCCACCAGAACGAACATACGAAATACATTTCACTTTAATGTAGCCAAACCACTGATGAAAATATTTACTGATGGCCGCTATGTTTAATCCAATCGTTACTAAGTTCTTACACATTTCCGTCGCATTGAAACTGAACATTTTATCAATTGCATTCCGAGAAATAACACTATTTTATTTGCCTCCACGTTTTACATACATGTGAAAACAAACACGTCATTTCCAAAACCAAAAATATAACGAGATCTGTTGGGATTAAGAGAGGATTGTCGCCGACAGCAGATCTTACTAGAGATTGTTATTTGCTTATTCCTGCAACCAGCAGATTCGGAGAACAGTCTCGCAGAGCACTGCCGGCAAAACAGACCTAACCAGAAAGCATATGATATTTGTCAGCTTTCTTTTCATGTCACTAATTTGAGGACGGAAGGGAGCCCTTACTTTCCCACACATTGCTCACACCGAGGTGTTTTCTTGAAAATTGTGCCGTATTTGAAAGTTTGAACGCTGTTTTAACTTAATCAACAGCTTTTCACTCAGCTGCGGTAACCGCTTCCTTATCCATAGGAAGTGATAGCTAGTTTCATCAGTTTCGATTGCTTCTATTCATCAAAACCCAAATTTGCCTTTAAGACTGTCACGGCTTTTCTAACTAGGATCTAGACTGGTCTTACCTGAATATTTTTGGGGTACAGGTATTTGAGTAACGTGCCAACAACAAGGTTTAGTTTCCAAGCCGTATATTGCTAAGCATTCGTCAGGCGTCTGCATACACAGTATTAAATCCGCTAGACAAACAAAGCAGTACAATTCTGTGGTCTTTTGCACCTCTGACCTTTATATTTTGAGGACACAATAGATAAAGTACACTCAAGTGTTATTATTTCCTGACATGTTAGTATTAATATACAAATTCTAATCATTTTTGTAGTCTGAAATTCAAGCTTTTTTTGTCACGAAAAAGTAGGTCTGTGATCTCGTCAGATCAGACAGATAGATAGCTATTTCACTACAAACGTGACACAACGATAGATATCCTCACCCAGGCGCTTAGAGGCGGACACGGCCGCACGAATTTTTTTATGGGGGCGTGTTGTCCGACTCGGGGGTCCTAACAATCATTAGATGAAATATATGATTTTTTTATACCATATTTCAGTTTTAGTCTGTATCATATTCCAAGATGGGTAGAGCTAGAGTGGTATTTGATTTTTTTATCGAAGCAATGACCTTTTTTGTTCGGTTTCTCTTTCTAGATTAAATATTGGTCTTGTAGGCACCTTTCAAGAGCCATTTTCAGAGACAAAGAGATAAAATTAATTACTATGTTTAGACTAAAAACAGCTCAAAACCCGTATCCACTGGAACAGCATATAATTAGATAGGGCTTATCTGAAAAGTCCCTTCCTCCCAAAACACAGGCTATACCCAGTAGCACAGCGATTACCACACTTGTTGGCAGTACAGTGCAATGTTTTGTAGTGTCTTGTAGTATAATTGCAGTGTTATGTAGTGTAATACAAGTTTATGTTATGTTTTTCAGTTTCAGCTTTAAATCAAATAGTGATTAGAAAGGAACGAAAAATTACAAAGCAGAAAGCCAAACTCAACTTGAACTGTTCGCGACAAAGTACCGCACACTCAGCACAATTCACTTAGTGAATTAACAGCATGAAGTTCCAATACAATAACTCATTGAACATGGCACTTAGGGAATTGTCGCCTCGCCTAGGCGTCAAGAGTTTTGCACAGGGCAGTGATGTGATTTTTTTTCTCGAAAATGTTAATCGGGTCGCTTGTTGTTAAAGCTTTGAGGCATCCCTCCCCGGACGTTAAAATTCTCGGACAACTTCCGTAAACAGTAGTTTTGAAATTAGTGTACATTCTGCTTGTTCCTCAGTTATCACAGCACAGGATACTTGAGAGAATTAACTGGAATTAAGGGAATTACAACTGACATTGTTACTGAGAGAAAGTGATAGGTGTGGTCTGTGGGCAATCGATTGCGGTATAGGAGGACAATTACATTTAACGCCCGTCCGCAAGCCAAGACTTCATCTCTATTCCATAGCCGGTCAGTCTTCAATTATGACAACAACAAAAAACTTTTGCAGATATTTCCATTTTCAGTGTATGGAATTTCTTTTGTAGCCTCCGTGATTTCAGCTCCACCATAGTGAGGTCTTGTCAGGGTAGGACTGGAGGGGGAGCGCGAGGAGGGGGGGGGGGGGGGGGGATGATGTTGCATGTCTCCCGTCTGCGAGCTCGTCATGTCACACCGCATGTTGCACGGGGTTTCATTCAACGACAGACGAGATAAGGCAGAGCAGGAGTTAGTCTCCTAGGCCTATCTAGGGTCGTCACGCCACAAAACAACTGAACAACGGCTGCGAAGAAGACTAAGCAGGAGTTAAGTTTTTAGCGATTGTACTGAATTTGAAGGTGATATGTGATCTTCGCAGTGAATTTCCAATTTAAGCAATTGGAATAAAGAAGCCTGAAAAGGCTTCTTTATTCCAGTTGCTTAAATTGGAAATTCACTGCGAAGATCACATATCACCTTCATATATATCCGCAGTTCATATATGAATCATTTCATATACTCGCATTACATTATTGTACTGAATTTGACGGCAAAGTCTGCCTAACTTTTTCGATTTGAGAACAAAACCTCTCGCATGCGTAACACAGAGCAGGGGTTTCTCGGACACTTTAATAAAGAAGTTAATATTGTTTTGTCAACTCTACCGATTTACAGACTACAAGTTCTTCACTGTCAAAGGTCTATTAAAGCTGACAAAAAAATATTGAACGACGTTAAATCACTAAGTGTGATTTTGACAGGGCAAAATCTTTCACAACTTCTAAATCTGTCGACTAGAGGCGGCTTCATGATCATTTATTTCATCCCAAAGTGAAAAGTGTTCCCATTCGGATTCATTGTTACGTAGCGTCACGTAACGTGACATATTTAACGTAACGTAACGTAGCTTTGTCTGTGGACTGACGTTTCCACGGTATTTTCTTTACAACATTGCACTTTTTGTTTCTCATTTATTTGTTTAACAGTAGGAAATATATTGCTTTTGAGGATAGCTTGATTTATAATTTATTTATTATTTTTTAGCGCTCAAATCGCAGGAGACATAAATTAACTGTAGTAATGTAATAAATTTATTTCATAATAAATTAAAATAATCTTTAAAAGATGTCATTGGTTCATTATCGTGATTATGATATTGAACAGGATATGTTGCATCAAAGCGGGCTGTGATTGGTCAGTCGCAGTTTAGTCAAATGAACCGCGCAAACCGTTGAACGAAATTTATAAAAGTACTTAGCATCGCTCGCGTCGGTCAGAATTACATCGGTGACGATTGTCGCGCGTCAGAAAAGAGACGCGGAGAATAACGTTGATTCCTCACTACTGGCTCAAGATGTTGTGGAACCGATTTGTTTTGATTTTAATGCTTGCATTGGTTTCTGCGCGCCCATCGCCAGAACTTAGCCTTGAGGAGATAGAGAAAGGTAAGTCGTGTACTATAAACAACGTAAAAGAAGATCTTCCACACTGGTTTTCTTATCATTATCAACATCTAAAATTGTACTAAACATTATTAACTCTATCACTTTGTCGATTTCTCTTTTCTTTCGATTTTCTGTATATCACCGAGAACCAGTACGTGCTCTATTAAACGAGACAATTTCTCTCCAAAGAGGTATTCATTCCGATCATACAAGCTAGTACCCGCCTTTTAACTTTATTACAGACCAAATGCCGCTTCAAAACCAGCCATGAAAGAGAAGCATTTGTTTGCTTAAGATATATTTGAAGTTTCGGTTGATTATTGGTTCTAACTGTGAAGAAATCAAGACAGAAGATACAATACGGCCGTTGAATGTTTACCGGTCACATAGAGCGTAAGATATATTGCAGGGTATTTAGTCGTGGCTTTTATAATTTGAAAATCATATGGTCGAATTTAGTCCTGCTTGAATGTGCAACAAAAATGTTAGAAAGACGTTTTTTAAAGAAGAGCTTAACTTCTTACGGATGAAATCTACAGGACGCCTAAATATTTTTTCCTTTTTTCTCCTGTTGTATCAAATTCGCTTGTTATGTTGTTACCCACAAAGAAATCTTTAATGTCACCTTTGACATTTCGCGAGGGACGCGGGATACAATTACAGCGTCTGGCGCCCAGCCCCTCTATATTGATAGGCTCACACGAGAAGGCGCGGCACATATTTCTGGACACTGCAAAATACTTCAGTCTGTCTGTCGACGTAAATGGAGATCAGCTTTGGTTTTGTTATGAATACTATCTGAACCACTAAGCAAAAATTACTCGCAGAGGCGGGAGCATGCCTCAAGTAAATATTTTGGTTGACGTCAATAAACCTGGCAATAAAGAGCTTTGGGTGTCTAGAACCAAAAAACAACACACAAACATGTTCCAAATGTTTAAATGTATAGATCATTCTTTATTGAGTCCGTGTGTGTGCTAATTATCTCTTTCACGAATTGTGGAATTTCAATTTATTCTACAGCAAATTGATTTTATTAGTTTTGTCAATGTTTGAATTCTTTCCAAGGTTCTTAAGTCTTGTGCTTGGACGAGATGATACTCTACTCACTGAAAACTCCGGAGCGATACAATCAGTAAAGCCCAAGCTAAAACGATTTTCGCTAATCGCCATGTTAAATCACTTAATGTGATGAATTTTTACACGCGCCAAAATATCTGCACGGAAACCCCAAGTACTAATGTCATTCCTTGAGTAGCATCTTCCTAAATTTATCATGAAAGCACTGTCAGCGGAAAATATGTGAAGAAACCCCTTCACATATGCTCATATAATAGATTGATTTCTTTTTTGCTCGGAGGAATTGCAGATGAATTTATAAACAAGAACTGTAGCTGCCGTACGTGTAAGGCGTTGCCATTATAATTTTTTCTAAAACGGTAAATAAAAGAGGAGGGTGATGAACATTTTTTGAACAGAAGTTCCCTTAATAGCTCCCCTTTATCCCATTCTCCTTAGTTTTAGGGTAACCTTTATTTGTACTCAATTTGTCCGTAGAAACTGCAAAATGAAATTTATGGCGACTGAAACTTTGTCACTCCACGCCAAATGATGGTTTACTACCAAATAATGCTTCTGCTTTTCTCTAAGGCTTCGTATCCTCCTCAGTCTGCTTCCTACAACACTCTGAAAACAGATAAAATCCTTTCAATATGCTGATATCTTAGTTGAGCATCCTAAGAGGGAGGGAGGGAGGGATGGGCTAAATGGAGAGTTGGCGCTTATCAAAACAGAAAGGATAAACGGACCAATAACCACTAATTTTAAACAAAAACAGCCAAATGAAGTTCATGCGGACATTTTGCAAGTTCTTATTTAACATTGTCCTTCTCTTTTCAGAACTTGAACAATTGACTGCACAGGAAAATGATGCCTCAGGTAAGTCGTTAGTCTGTGATCACAATATACAAATTCTCTTTCAAGAGTGTCTGGCTTACCTGTCCAGAAAATTTCCAGGAACTTTTCTCTCCGAACCCTTCAGTATCCATTCAGTAAATGCCAGGTAAGGTATAGCAGGCATTCATTATTGACTGTTCATTTTATTTAGAAACAACAAAGAAAGCGAGTGGCCAGGCGGATACCGAGAAAGACACACAGACTGGTAAATGTTTTATCAGAGACCTTTAAAAATTGTCCTTTAATTTAGTGCAATGAAACAGTCACTCCCTCTGGAAAATTGAAAACGCGTTTGTGCAAAACACTCAATTTGTTTGCCGCATTCTGACTGGTTTCTTTACCCCTCTCCTTCAAAGGTTTTCTAGGAAATCAACGCCACTTCTAACATTACATTTTTTTGTAGAGTGATACCGAGGAGAAACTATTCTAGCCTGGGAATATTGTTATATTTTTGTTACTGTTTCTATCGATTTAAAAAGCTGCTTTAAAACGAAACTGCAACGGGTTACTAACTTTTAAACCTTTACATAGTGGAAACACGAAGACCTAACTTTTCGAGGTATTGCATCCTTTTATTTTGATTTTTATTTTCTCAGAGGTGTCTAAGGAACTTTCAGAGAAAACGAAGGATGTCCCGAAAGAAGAGCTTGAAGCGCTCACAAAGAGTAAGAAAATAGATATTCTGACTTAATCTTTCTCTTTATTGGTTCTTTACTAGCATTACGAAATTTCTAGTGTTTCACGGTTTGCTATACAGGCTTGTACGTACGTATGTTATTTGCTTTATTTTAAAAGCTTTTCTAAACCATGGCGTTCTTCGTCTTTGCAGGCGTGACAGAGACTGAGCAAAAGAAAGATGAAACCGACAAGACAAAAGCAGAGACCGAGAAGACAGCAGATAGTAAGTGCTCTGTGTGTATGAAATATATCGCTAGTCCGCAGTCCCTACAACATGTCTTTTGGTGTGCCAGCACCTTTATAAAGTTGAGCACTCCATACACTCAGTCACGTGATCGCACGTACCAGGCTGCTCTCCCAGTCCTCGGTTTTGATAGACAAGTTGTTATGACGTCCCCTGGTTCCAGAGGTGTCTTTCCTTCTACCGAGGCGAGAAAGCCATCGAAGCGGTCCAAGAGAAGAGAGAGAGAAAGCTTCTTTATGATGACAAACTATCCCCAATTTAATCCCAATTATTACAGGCTGCATGATTTTTTTCCTTTGAATAAAACATTGTATTAATTTTAATACACGTGCCAAAAATAAAAACAATATACTACTTAACTTTATTTTTGATAGCCTCTGCAGATCCAGCCGTTGCTCCAAAGAAACCTGTCAAACCAGGTAAGGTCGGGATGGCATTTAAAACGAAATTCAATTTAATATCACAGTTTGTGTATCGTCGATTAATATATGTGATATGTCGAAATAACCCATGTAGTTCTTCTACCATATAAAAGCTATTTTTGATGTAAACTTTGATTTGAAGAAAGCTTTGTTTGTTTTGGTTTTGCAAGCTTGGTTCGTGATTCCTGAATCAATAATGTCATTTGCTCTTTTCTTTCCTTTATAAACCAGCTCCCTTTGAAATTCCTCACCGTGACACTACGGACACTGGTAAGATATAATGAGTAATGCATGTGAAGATGTCTGGCGCACGAAAGTAATTGTCTTTTATTACAGTTTATTACGTCATCAGTTATTACCATGATACACTTATCTTTGATCCCCATTTGTTAAACCTCGTTTGGCTGTAAACTTCATTACGGGTGTAGAACTTATTTAGTGACTTCAGTTTTTAGATCGCTTAATTTTCCACTAACTTGTGTAATTTGCCCATTTATTAGATATTGAAAGAGACGACTTATCAAGTCGTGGTCTCCCCAAACTAAGTAAGTTTGACTCGACTGATCTCTTCAGACAGACAATCGGTATTGGAAGGCAGCGGTTTTCGTAAAACGTTGCTAAGCAACATGACGTGTTCCTAAGGCGCAATGCTGGCATATCTGCCTCGTCCCCAGGCGCCGTTTCATTTCACCAGTAAGACACTGCCTCTCTGGAACCTCTAAGTCGCTCGCTGTAAACACTATCTATCACTAGCAGGTCTAGGGGAATTGTTATGAGCTGTTGTCTTTCGTTTGAGCCCATTTCGCTGGTGAAAGGCGGGAAAACAGGGAGCGCAGGGCTTGAAACGCGCTCTCCAACCGAGGCGGAACGCAAACGCCAATCATAAGTAAAACCAAATCACTTAGTGTCGCGATTTACGCCTGCTACGCTTACGTGCTTCTAGTTTTGATTGGTTCCATGGATTATTTGTGCACTTTGTGATTGGCGAGGGTGATTACTTTGGTTTTCGTTAACCTTGTGGATTATTCATTATTTTATTCCAGGCTTTAAGGACACTGCAGCCTACAAAAGACTTTTGGGTGTGTATTTTTCACGACATTATACTCTGATTAGTAGATAAATTCCTTTTGTTACCAGCAATAAATTTCTGCATTTCCTGGTCCTACATCAGAATGTTTATTGCCTGTTCCAGGCGTTCGGTTACTTGGCGAGCAGCGCGAAAAACACACCCCTCCCCTCCCCTTATTTCTCTGCTCGTCGTTTTTCGCGCTGCACAGTTACCAACTGACCAAACGCCTGTAACAGGCTAGAATGTAGCACTTGAACTATTTGTGCTTCGCGTTTAAATTTTGGAATGCAACAGAGCCATAAATTGCCTTATTTAAGAAGTTAAGTAAACTTTCTATTACAGCGCGAATTTGCGGAACCAGAAAATAACGCAACAATTGACAAACAACTTGGCTGCTATAGTCGACTAATGTTAATCGCTTTACTTTTCAGAAATCGTACATCCACGACTTCCTTCTCTCCCAAAACTACGTAAGTACACGAGAGCCAATATGATAAAAATGACAGTCTCAGGAATTTAAGGATGTGCTTTTGAAAACTAAATTGATTAATTCATTAACACCGCTAACTTTCGACGCCGGACGGAATGCTTTTTGGAAGATTTTTGATGAGTATTACTTTGGCAGGTTGTGTGTTGAAAAACGCGGTCAAGCCACTGTTAAGATCAGGTGCAAGGGTCGCAGCACTCCCCCGCTTGTCAACTGTTACATACATGATGATGATATTACTGGAATGATTACGTAACTGGCTTTGATTGATATGTTTGTCTGTATTTCCCTCAGGTGCTCTCCCTGCTGCTAAACGGCGAGGTACGTTTTTTTTTGTGATCTGTTTAGGTTTTATCGTTTCAGTAACGAAAATGTAAATTACAGCCCATAGTGCCTATAGTGCACGTTCACGAAGGATGACAATTTCTCAAACCGCGCCCTCTGTTTCACCACTCCCTCTCCTCCCTCGTTAGGCGGAGTTTCTGTGAAGTGAGTTAATGAGAATCTTGACCATCCCTTTTGCACCTAGACAGATATGGGTGAGGAAGGGTGGACAAATAGACAAGTCCACGTAATGGCTCCTATTTGTTTATTTTTAACAGACTTTCCTGAAGCCCCTATTAGGAGAACATATGGTAAGCAAATTCCTTGATATTTATAATATTACCGGGTTTTTTTTATTCTCCACAAATGACTGGTGCATTTCAGACCCCACCCTCGTCGCCTTAAGTGTACCGACAGGTTCTACCATAATCTGTATTTATGTTTGTTTTACTGTGTTTTCAGATGGCTACTACAGTAAACGCTATGACTATCCGCCAAGTAAGTAGAAAGTTAATTCAGATCGTCCATAAACTGTACAACTACTGTACAACCCAGCAATGAGTGAATTTGAGACATTTCGAGGCTACAACGGAATTGGCTCCCACGATATCCGCGATGCTGGTGCGTTGCTCAACAAAGTTAAAAATCCTCGATACGCTAACAACAGTGGCTAGATCCAAGGGTTCGAATCCTGTTGTAGCCTTGAAACGTTTTCCAGGCCATAAAGGCAATTTCTTCAATTGCCAGCACGCAGCTCTGAAAGATAATTTTATTCACTTCATATTTCACCCCGTTATTACGTCAATTTGGGACAATCGCCCTGACTGAAGCTTACACTGAAGCTGATATAAAAAGTAATAACAATGAATTCGTGGCTAACTGTGCAGCTGGAATTCAAATGCTTATTCATTTTTCCTCGTTTTTTTAATATGATTTGATAACTCTCACTCATATATTACATCTTTTTTTCTAAGATGATTCTTCCTGGAACCAAAGAGGATTTTTACCAAATTCTGACCCCGTGGAGGCGTTGAGAGGGATATCATCTGGTAAGCGAGATATTTTATTGGAATATTGTAAAAAATGCATTTGAAATGTTGAAATAGATATAAATAGCTGACATGTGCGGGCCCTGTACACTTCATTACGAGGTACTGTTTTCTGTAGAATTGCTGTCTGCGCGGAAGTAAAGTGGTACGATGAACTGAAATTGATTTCGTTTTGAGCTTGTTATATTCTTGCTTCTCAGAAATGGCTAGAGCGGAACACATGGCGCTTGCCAGAGGAACATGGCTCCCAGGTAAGCAGTAGAAGGTTGTCGTTACTTTCGAATCTTTAGCATGACACTGTCGTGCCGGCGTAATGAATATGAGTTTTCCTTCTCTACCAAGATAAGAGGCCTGTGAGAGTCCTTCCCAAGCTGCCTGCGCCAGTGAAGCCAGGTAGGAGAGTTGCTTCAGATAAACCCATTTACCTCGAATTCTTAGCTCCTTGTTTAATACATCTTGTATGAAGCACTGAGACAGGGGATAAAAATAGAGAAATGATCAGATCACCTGATTTGCGGCAAGCACAAACTCTCAATGGTTTTCGAATTGGTTGCCGACATCATTTTTCTTAGTTACAAAATAGCCTTTTACCTTTTATAGCACACGGCATTCATGTAAAGCAGAGTTATGTTAGTATAAATTAGTATTGTTTTAGTTTTTAGTATTGCATTTATTATCATTAGTAGTTTATAATTGTATTTCTGATGAATTTACCGTGTTTAAATAAAGTTACTACTCTACTCTATTCTACTCTACTCTATTGTCTTGATATATCACTCAGTGAATTTTTATCATTTCTAGCCGCCATGCTTGTTCCATTTTGATTTATTGTTACATCTTCGGCATTCTCCCACCTTCGATTTGAAGGACATTTTGCTCATCCCACTGAAAAGATGACTTACGCGAATATCCCTTTGAAACTAAACATGAAATCCGTGTGCCGTTTATGTTCTCATTGCAGATGTTCGATCATACAACGATGTTCATCGACAGTTAAACGATAAAGAGACTGAGGACTTAATTCACGGGAAAACCGGTATGAGCCAGTAAAGTCCCAAAAGTAACGACCCCCTCTCCCTCCCCTCCCCTCCCCTTCCTCCCCAACCCCTCCCCCGCCAAAAAAAAATGAAAAAAATCGCGAAACGAAAGAAGCGATAGGAATAAATAACAATAATGAAAAGTAACAGTCTTAAAAAAGACAGAAGTCACCTGGGTCCAGGCTCGCTGCAGAATCTACGAGAACAGGAAAATAAACACGCAAATACCGGGGCCAGTCCTTTTGTCTGGTTACCATTCTTCCTCCGAATCTGCGCAATTTAACCTTGACTTGATGTATAAACAAATCCTCGGAGCCAACATTCCGGGAAACTGTATGGACGCCAACAAAAGGAATTGATGCTTTGAGCTTAAGAGTCGCTATCTCAAACTCGGTTATTTCGAACTCAAATCCATTTCCCTTGAATTTGCTTTTTTAGTCATTTACTATCATCACTTTTTCGAAGTATTTTTCGTTTCCCTTGAGAATTCGAGATAACGGGGTTCAACTGCACTAAATATTAACGGCTTTTAACACAGGGCTGACAGACGCAGAAAAGCGCAAGCGATTCCTCATGGACCTGTTGGCAGAGAAGCTGAAGTCAAGTAAGTCTACAATTTTTTTTACACTACAGATTAAAGCCTTTGCCGCACAAAGAAACAAACAGTTTTTTTCCTTTCTAGACCTCCAGGCGTTCGGTTAGTGGGGCTGGTGGGGCTGGGGGCAAAACGGGATAAGCGCGAAGAAAAAAGGCGAGGGGTTACAACACCCCGTCCCCTTATCTTTTGCTTTGTCGTTTTTAGCTTCTAATGTGAACGTTCACGGCAATTGAGGCGTGGAAAAAACGACAAAAGAAAAGTTGTTTTCTCCCAAAATGCTTTTGTCTTGTCAGCTTCCCATCTAAATTTGGCATTTTGCTCAAAATTTATTTTATTTCTCTATTTAGGAGTTAGTGAAGCGCAGAAAAGAGGCCTGAAGATTCCGACTAAAATAATGGATTTCCTGTGGGACTGTAAGGATACCAATTCTAGTTAAAAGATTTTAAAATTACTTGTTTGTTAGTTTATTTTATTTGTATGAAAGGGAAAGTACAGTAACTGATTTTGTTGTTGTTGTTCTTTCACCCAGATGAAGCTCGTCGAGGGCTAGACACACAGCCTGGTAAGTGACTTCACAGTATATCTGTGCCCAGTACTGAGTGAAAACTGGGGTCATTCATAATTATTTTGCAATTAATTTTCACTGTGATGTCGACTCATTACAACTCTGGAATTCGACTGGAGATGAAAGTTTTGGAATTTTGATTCCGATAGGAACCTAGCGGTTGTCGTAGGTAAAGTATTAAGGCACGGTAAAGTTGAGCATTATGTCCCCTAGCTTCGAGGCAATCGTTTTGATCCCCAGAACGAACTCCTGTATAACTCACATAAGCGTTGTTAAAAATTCACGATAGCGACTCTTGCGTGGATGAGCGCAACTCGCGAGTCGCGCGAATGTGATTCGACTCGAGAGTGGCGTGAGTGCGATTCTACTCGCGCTTCTGTACTCTCTCGCGAGTGTCGCGCTTGGTTGTGTTCTATCGCTTACTAAGGATAATCAAAAACCCTTGCTGGAGATTCAGAAGGGATAAAAAAATGTTTTAACCCTAAGGACCAAAGCAGGTCTAGAAGCAGTATTTCATTTCGGTATTTTATTCGATTATCCTGTGGATGTAGAAGATAAACATGCCGCCATTTCGCTGAAAAATGATTCCCCCCCCCCCCGCCTTTTCACACACAGATAAAAAAAAGTGTGAAACAACATGCGTACTCTTCCTCCTGTACTTTGTTAAACACAAGAACCCTCACTTAACCATTGGTTACATCACATTCTAAACCCCAAATGGTTAAATTGGTTGTTAATTTTTTTCTTTCTCTCGCCAGATAAAAACCGCCTGAGTCATTGAATCTGTCCAATGACGAGTTGCTAATTACTTCAAGAGCGTGACTGCTACTTGTTAAAATAAGCCGCTCACTGTACGGAGTGTCTTATCATAAATAAAAAGTTACAGGATAATCGAGTGTTAAAATAGTAATTCGTTAGATTGCACTACCTTGACGGAGTACACTTCCGTTCTAAATTAAAAGGTAAAACTTGTATTTTTGATAGAAGATATTTGTACATTTAGATTAATATCCAAGAAGTTGCGCTGTTGCGCTCTTAGAATTATCACGAAAGGATAGAAAAAGATCACTGAAATAAATAAATTTTCACTCCTGTAAAGATAATTCTGGTGTGTGTTGTAGCTTTTTGAAAGTTATGTTACCAATGATCGTTGTAGATATGAGGCTCGACCAGGAATGTCCACGAAAAAGAAGCAGAAAATGTGTGTATAGTCTTTGCCAAGGGCAAGTTTTAACAAAGGATTGTCCCTTAAAGTTGAATAAAAAGAATTTATGCTCAGGAAAAGGAGAAAGGTGAAAAAATAAGTGTTGCCTCGTCGTAATTGATAAGCGAATCTTGTTCCCAGGATTGGTGTTGCAGTGCCGCTGGGCATACAATATACCTCGGTCAGTTCTGGACCTTTGAGGCTGTGACGAGAGTAAGTGGAATTGAAAATAGGCGACTTGCATTCTGTTGGACTGCCACAAACCAATTGAATAATGGTTCTAAGAAATATGATAACAATGATTCACCAGCAGACTAAAGGGGCTAGCTAAACAAAGGTGTACAAACGAAACGATCATTTATTCATGAAATATTAGCTACTGTCCAACAAACAGGATTTCTAAGCTTTCACACAAATTGTCGCAATATCACTTATATGCTAGTTTAAGTGTTATTGTCAGAGAAAACCGGGCAGGGGCAAAAGATCGAGGTCGCCCGTTTACCTTCATCTTTTCACAGTATAAAAGCTACCTGAAAAGATTAGGAATGGTGGCATTTGTAGAAGTAGACGTTCGTTTTTCTTCGAGAAATCACCATTCCATTATTTTGGGCCCTCCAGCGGCCAAAAATGACCGAGATTTCGGGCAACTTTGCGTAACCGTAAAACACACTTCGTATGACTCCTAAAAGCTCTTGTATTTTTTCTATGACATTGATCCCTTATAAGTTGATTACGATATATTAAACCTTCTTTGCTTTAATACTGTGTTTTTTACGTGGCGCTAAAAATCGCCACTGAATTGAATCGTCACCCAAATATGAGTCATTTTCAGTCGACTGTTTCACCAAAGTGCGGCAGTTTATTTTTAAAGTAAAACCATTTCCCGATAGTATTTTGTGCTCTTAAAAAAATCCAGTTTAGTTAAAATTGGTATCTAGGAGTAAATCGGAGTAAGCGGCATCTGAAACTGCGTACCATTATGATTTTCAGTTAAAATATTTCCTGCCAAATTGAATATCATTTTTTCGAGTTTCTGTGTTTGTGGTCCAAAATTAACTAAAAGTAGATCCGTTGATTTCGGGATCAAGCATTGACACTGTAATATCATAATAAGATATGTAAACTTTTCAAATCTCCTTATTAACACTCGGTAAGTTACTAAGTTTTAAAACAGGTCGCTTAATTTTCCCGCGAAAGTTTTATCATTTTCATTCGTCACGCTGTATGGCTGCATGGTAAAACCGGACTATATCCTCAGTTAAATGGTTTTTAATCTGCTAGGAAACTGGAAGCACATATCGCAAAGAGAATCGAGACTTCCCCTAAATTAGTTAAACAAACTTTGAATGAATTTTGTTTACACTCTGTGTATCCCCCGACTTTACCGAATGCGTGACGCGTCACGAATTAAAAGGGCAGACGACAGGTGTTTCAAAAGGTTTGTTAAGAGTTCTTCTTGGCTTTGAAATCATGAACTGTTCTTTCCGATCAGAAGAACCGCCTTACAGTCAGGTGTTGGAATTGGCAGAAGAATCCACATCTAACAAAGTCTAGAACAATGTCGGTCTCAGAGACCGCGTCCCTCATGACCAGCAGTCGGGAAAACCACCTGTTGTCAGATGCACAGAAATATACCTGTTGGGTAGTAGTTCAAGTTCTCGCAGCCTTTCATAAACATAAAATAAGATGTAAGAAACACCGATTCCTCTGGTGAAATTGAAAATAGCGAAAGCTGTTGAAAAATTAAGACTAGAACGCTTGCAAAATAGTCTTTGGATGATACGTTGATGTTCATGAACTCAGAGAATTGCATCAGGTTAAAAAATACCCGCTTGATCAGACAGTTGTTTTATAAAGACAGTCCTGATCAGCATCAAGAGCTCAGCGTAAATTTTCAAGACTAGGCATGTTCTATGAAGGATCTTGAAAACATAGACTGTGATGAATAAACGCTGTGAAGGCTTGATAATGTTTCAGATACATGTGAAACACTGTAGACTCGAATACATCTCTATCGGTATGGTAATAATTATAAAGAAAATTAATTCTGATCAAATATACTTAGTCAACTTGGACAGTGAACATGAAAATCGTTTGTTTTATGAATAATTCAGTTTATGAATCTTTTTTTTTTACGAACAATTCAGCAATTATTAACATATCTACTGAGACAGACGTCAGTACTGAACAATTCATGTCCACGAGCGAGAGACCACAGTATGTTATCCAATATTTGTCTACTTGAATGGTTCGTAGAATAACGAAAGTAAAACGTAGGTTTTTTTCCTGACAGAAAAAAAAAGATGATACATTTTTTTCATATCGATCAATCTCTCTAACTGAGCGTTTTGTAACATGAATATTGCCTAAGAAATGGTTCTCGTTCAAGTTTAATTTTCTCCTTTGGTAAGACCGCGCTCTCGCTCGCTCGCAATCATTTGCACCCTTTGCAAAGAAAAGAATAATGTAGAACTGTTGAACAATGCAGACTGGTGATACAACCCTACAAATACGCCGCAGCTCGTGATGGAAACATTTCACAATGATTCATGACCTGAAGAAGAATTTTTTTTTTTGCAGTATTGCCATTTTTGTCAATTATTTTTACATCAGTATATTTCTTGACCATTAGTACTTTTTGGGAGTTAACCCATGCCTCTTAAGCGCGGCACATCAAGCTTATTCTATCCAGTTGTAAACTAGAAAGTTAGAAATATCGAATAAAGTAAACTGACTCAGTTTAACTTCGCATTTTAATTTTGCGATGGTTACGATTTTAGCTTTCTATTTCGTTGTCTCATTCATCGGTCATTATTTGCTTTAAAAGACCTTAAAATCATCGTAGAAAAACCAGTGTTTACTATTATCAACCACATAAGTAGAGTATGTCTGTCTGATTTAAAAGAGATTTTTCTTTGGTTTTATATCACAATACAACTGAAAGGAGAAAATGAAATCTAGAACTCACTTTCTATTGTAAGATCGTTCCAAGGTAGCGTAAAAATGTCTTAAATATGAAGCAATAATTTTTTGGTTCTGCATTTAATATTTTCCAGCCTAGCTCTTGAAATTGTTTGTTTGGGAAGAACAGAGAGATATCCCAAACAAAACAGCTTTCACAATTTTTACTGCAGCACTCGACACTCCGGAATGGGAGAACCAAATACCATATGACTTGGTGTACTCAATCCTTTGAAACAAACAAATTCACCATCCAATCGTTCAGTAACGTCAGGTGCTCCAAAGAACTCTTTTTATCAATATCGATAAGTATCATTCAACGTAAGTTAAAACTATGAATAGGGGGTAAATTAAAAAGTTATATTTAAGATAAAAATAGTCTCCAAGATAAAATAAATTCCGTACATGTAAACGTTGGAAACCTTTGGAGAACTAAGTGTCTCTTAAAAGAATTGTTTACAATATTGACAAGTGTCTTCAAATTATTGATTACAACTTTCTCTTTTTCTTAAACAAAACTTCATACTCTAAGCAATTGCAAGTTTACAATTAATATTTTAGGTTTCATACAAGGAGGTTTCAAACTTTATCTTACAATTAGGAAATGAATTTTTAATGATGAACTATTCACCTCATTGTCGGTGGCCAGTGGTGGATATTTACCTCGCAGCGAGCGAATTGCGCTTGCCAGCAGATGGTTTCATATCTGACTAGTCTCTACTATAAAACAAGGTTCGCTTGTCACGTAAATATGTAAAAAATAATTAAAAAATGTTAGTTAGGTATATACAGTTACATCTTATGCCTGGAGTATATTTGATAAACAAAGGACACGAGACAGTTTCGCTTTTGTTGTCAATGTAACGATATTAAAACGTAGAAATGCTTTTGTTCTCTTAACCAGCAGATGAAATGGCTTTCATATCTGACTAGTCTGGACTATCCAACAAGGTCCTCTTGACACGTCAATATAAAAATGTAGTAATTAAAAAAGGGAATTGGGAATAGAGTTACACCCCATGCCTGGGGGATATTTAATAACCAAAGGACACGAGACAGTTTCGCTTTTGTTGTCAATGTAACGATATCAAAGCGTAGGAATGCTTTTGTTTGATTCAATTTCACCCGTAAAGCAAAACAGCGCTACCGCACGCAAAGGCATAAGTAAATCCACACCTAAAGGGTTTAAATACGACCAACTCGCGCCATTCTCAGTCAGTACTTGAAGAAGTATTTTCGCATCGCGCTGTGATCCGTTATAAAAGTTCCAAGAGAAAGGTAGGAATGGTCAGAGTTTAAACAAACCAATTCAGGTTTTATTTGAAATGTTCCAATGCAGCGTCAGAGTTAAGTACTGCGCCGCAACAGTAAAATTTGATAGTCACTCGATTTGTTTTCTGAGACTGGTGAAGACCGATTTGTTTTTCTCTGCAAACAATTTCAAGAGCTAGGCTGGAAAATATTAAATGCAGAACCAAAAAATTATCGCTTCATATTTAAGACATTTTTACGCTACCTTGGAACGATCTTACAATAGAAAGTGAGTTCTAGATTTCATTTTCTCCTTTCAGTTGTATTGTGATATAAAACCAAAGAAAAATCTCTTTTAAATCAGACAGACATACTCTACTTATGTGGTTGATAATAGTAAACACACTGGTTTTTCTACGATGATTTTAAGGTCTTTTAAAGCAAATAATGACCGATGAATGAGACAACGAAATAGAAAGCTAAAATCGTAACCATCGCAAAATTAAAATGCGAAGTTAAACTGAGTCAGTTTACTTTATTCGATATTTCTAACTTTCTAGTTTACAACTGGATAGAATAAGCTTGGTGTGCCGCGCTTAAGAGGCATGGGTTAACTCCCAAAAAGTACTAATGGTCAAGAAATATACTGATGTAAAAATAATTGACAAAAATGGCAATACTGCAAAAAAAAAAAATTCTTCTTCAGGTCATGAATCATTGTGAAATGTTTCCATCACGAGCTGCGGCGTATTTGTAGGGTTGTATCACCAGTCTGCATTGTTCAACAGTTCTACATTATTCTTTTCTTTGCAAAGGGTGCAAATGATTGCGAGCGAGCGAGAGCGCGGTCTTACCAAAGGAGAAAATTAAACTTGAACGAGAACCATTTCTTAGGCAATATTCATGTTACAAAACGCTCAGTTAGAGAGATTGATCGATATGAAAAAAATGTATCATCTTTTTTTTTCTGTCAGGAAAAAAACCTACGTTTTACTTTCGTTATTCTACGAACCATTCAAGTAGACAAATATTGGATAACATACTGTGGTCTCTCGCTCGTGGACATGAATTGTTCAGTACTGACGTCTGTCTCAGTAGATATGTTAATAATTGCTGAATTGTTCGTAAAAAAAAAAGATTCATAAACTGAATTATTCATAAAACAAACGATTTTCATGTTCACTGTCCAAGTTGACTAAGTATATTTGATCAGAATTAATTTTCTTTATAATTATTACCATACCGATAGAGATGTATTCGAGTCTACAGTGTTTCACATGTATCTGAAACATTATCAAGCCTTCACAGCGTTTATTCATCACAGTCTATGTTTTCAAGATCCTTCATAGAACATGCCTAGTCTTGAAAATTTACGCTGAGCTCTTGATGCTGATCAGGACTGTCTTTATAAAACAACTGTCTGATCAAGCGGGTATTTTTTAACCTGATGCAATTCTCTGAGTTCATGAACATCAACGTATCATCCAAAGACTATTTTGCAAGCGTTCTAGTCTTAATTTTTCAACAGCTTTCGCTATTTTCAATTTCACCAGAGGAATCGGTGTTTCTTACATCTTATTTTATGTTTATGAAAGGCTGCGAGAACTTGAACTACTACCCAACAGGTATATTTCTGTGCATCTGACAACAGGTGGTTTTCCCGACTGCTGGTCATGAGGGACGCGGTCTCTGAGACCGACATTGTTCTAGACTTTGTTAGATGTGGATTCTTCTGCCAATTCCAACACCTGACTGTAAGGCGATTCTTCTGATCGGAAAGAACAGTTCATGATTTCAAAGCCAAGAAGAACTCTTAACAAACCTTTTGAAACACCTGTCGTCTGCCCTTTTAATTCGTGACGCGTCACGCATTCGGTAAAGTCGGGGGATACACAGAGTGTAAACAAAATTCATTCAAAGTTTGTTTAACTAATTTAGGGGAAGTCTCGATTCTCTTTGCGATATGTGCTTCCAGTTTCCTAGCAGATTAAAAACCATTTAACTGAGGATATAGTCCGGTTTTACCATGCAGCCATACAGCGTGACGAATGAAAATGATAAAACTTTCGCGGGAAAATTAAGCGACCTGTTTTAAAACTTAGTAACTTACCGAGTGTTAATAAGGAGATTTGAAAAGTTTACATATCTTATTATGATATTACAGTGTCAATGCTTGATCCCGAAATCAACGGATCTACTTTTAGTTAATTTTGGACCACAAACACAGAAACTCGAAAAAATGATATTCAATTTGGCAGGAAATATTTTTAACTGAAAATCATAATGGTACGCAGTTTCAGATGCCGCTTACTCCGATTTACTCCTAGATATCAATTTTAACTAAACTGGATTTTTTTAAGAGCACAAAATACTATCGGGAAATGGTTTTACTTTAAAAATAAACTGCCGCACTTTGGTGAAACAGTCGACTGAACATGACTCATATTTGGGTGACGATTCAATTCAGTGGCGATTTTTAGCGCCACGTAAAAAACACAGTATTAAAGCAAAGAAGGTTTAATATATCGTAATCAACTTATAAGGGATCAATGTCATAGAAAAAATACAAGAGCTTTTAGGAGTCATACGAAGTGTGTTTTACGGTTACGCAAAGTTGCCCGAAATCTCGGTCATTTTTGGCCGCTGGAGGGCCCAAAATAATGGAATGGTGATTTCTCGAAGAAAAACGAACGTCTACTTCTGCAAATGCCACCATTCCTAATCTTTTCAGGTAGCTTTTATACTGTGAAAAGATGAAGGTAAACGGGCGACCTCGATCTTTTGCCCCTGCCCGGTTTTCTCTGCCAATAACACTTAATTTGATTTCATCTATCGTCACTTCATGTGTTGTCTTCGTTGTTCTTTCAAATATAAGGCGAGATCACTTGAGAAGTTTATCTTAAATCTTTTTAACAGGACATCTCAGCTCTGCATTTTGTCTCCTCTGATAAATTATCGAGAGGAGCTCTTTTTCACGCCCCCATTGCTCTCTCCAGTATCAAATGTCTTCTTGGGATCCAAATTCTCAGGGGCTGGTTCCTGAGGCTCTGCGATGGGCGGTATCTCTTTTATAAAGGGCAACTCGGGTATTGGGGGAGGCTCCGGCTCGGGAACGGGCTCAGGTAATGGGGCAAACTCATCCACGGGTTCTGCCTCCCTATTCCCAGCTTCCTCTCGGTCAATAATAGC
This sequence comes from Meandrina meandrites, assembly GCA_963693305.1. Classification (NCBI taxonomy): domain Eukaryota; kingdom Metazoa; phylum Cnidaria; class Anthozoa; order Scleractinia; family Meandrinidae; genus Meandrina; species Meandrina meandrites. The sequence goes on from OY855913.1 coordinate 28,294,335, forward strand.
CGGTGGGATTGGAGGAGGTGGTGGTAAGTGTTCTAATCTTTCCAGCGGCTGGGGTGAAAATTCGCTTATTTTGGGTAAATGAGGAAAAGGAACAAAACGCTCGGCCATTAACAATGGGCTGGGCCATCGTTGTGCGATGGGAAATCTGTGGAAATGCATATAACTCGATAGCCTTGGTATATCATCATAGTACTGGTGGTCCTGTTCATCGGGGTCGTCGTAGTAAGGGGACAATTGGGGAGATCTTACATGCAGATAAGGTCGTCGCCACCGGTGATGATGACGATGGTGGTAATGCAAAGACCGTTTTGACTTCGGGGGCCTGGGTTGAGATGACGAGGAATTAGGCCCAGTCTTAACTCGACGTTTCTCAGAACTGAACACCGTCTTTGTGTGTACATGTCCTTTCTTTTTCTTCTTTGCAACTTTTGATTTTCTAAAATTGATCCCATCGCCGCCGATCTGGTCATACGAAGGCAGCTCTCCTTCTGACACCTCCATATTGGCGAACTCTGACGGAAGATCTGTAAAGTCATAATCCTTTGAGAGTACAGAGCTCTGCTGAGTCAGCTGTTCAATCTGTTTTATTGTAGATTCCCTTTCCATTTTCTCATCTTTTGTTCCAAAGGACGGTGAGCGATCGTCGTCTAATAGATGCTCCAACATGTTGTGTTCGCCTGGGTCTCTCCTAGTGAGCTGTTCATTTAAATCCTTGTTATAGAACGCGTCAATGTCGTTAATATCTTGATCCAAGCTTTCCTTTCTGAGGGTGCTACCTCTTGTGTTCATGAAACGCTCTTTCCTGTGAGCACGTTTTATGTTCTTCTTTCTGTTCACACTTCCCCAAGGTTGAGCACTATCTTGCATATTTTCCTCCCTCAAAGAAGGAGCCTCTTGATTAGCAATATGACTTCTTTTATACGATACAGGATCACCTAAGATTGAAATCAGCTGCCTGGGATCAGTGCGTACTTCCTCCTTCCCTGTGTGTATGCCGCCAGTGGGTCTGTATAAAGGCTCGGAGTACAACAGAGTTTTTCTTCTCAAGATTTTAGAAGTGTCATCTGATAACATCAGAGTACGCTTACCCTCAGTAGAACCTATAACATCTTTTTCCGTCGGAGGGCGAGGTATGGTTTCATGGGACGTCTGATCTCGACGTGACGCAACTCCCTCGTAGGTTGGTATCACGAATTTTTTTGAAATCGGTGTACCTTTGCCGTATAACATCTTCAGCTTGATTTGATCATGAAGAACTCTCGAAACTAGATTGCCTTCCTCAGTAGCCCTCTCCTCCACTAAATTTGGATGCGTTTTGAAATTTAAAATCGACCCGATGGAGTCTTGCAATGCAATGAGGCCACTCCTGCGTTCAACAGGCCTCTCTGCCGTACTAGATTTCTTGACCCCTATCTCCTCTTCAGGTATCTGTGGAGTCGCTCTTTGTGTCGGTCTTCCAATGCTGATCGTCAGGAATCTATTGTTAAGCCCGTTTGCTGTTTCTGACTTTTTCAGACTCATTGTATCTGGATGAGGAATGGGATTCGCTGATGTTTGGAAGAGTCTCCTTCTTCCATCGGTTGGAGCTCCCTGTGCAGTGAAATCCTTGGCTCCTTGAGACAAGAGAAGATAGAGCAAAACATGAAATGAAAATATTAAACTTAAGAAATCTCATGATCTATTCAAGTTACCATCAAGAGCAAAAGCAAACCGCATTTTAATTCAAATAAGCAGTACAACCATCGCGCTCAGTTTCAGTTCTGTCGCGGTTCTTTTCGCATGTTCAATTAACTGAGAGCCCGATTATTAAAAGCCAAGTTAACGAAAAGATGCGTTTGTGCCTTTACTTGGAAAGGGCACATGTTTTAAATGAGAATCGAAGGAAAAAGATTTACTGTTTTAGCGTTTGTTTGCCAAGCACAAACCTTTTTTTCCAGTAACAGGTAGTACATTTTAATGGGTGCTCTTTTGGTTAATTTTGTTAATTAGTCACCTGTTCACGCATGATATGTTTCTTCAATTGTATTTTTTATTTTCTTAAGTTTTCGCATATCTAAAAATAAAATATCATTTAAGAATCCTTTGCTGATCAAGTCAAAAGTTCTTTGCTCTTTTCAGAGACAAAGGTGTTAGAGAAAACGAACTCTGCTTGTTTAACGTGGTTTGCTAACCGATCAAAACAAGAAATGATGATGTTGACAAGTTCCAAAACAATAAATATGCACTTCAGCCAAAGCAATCAAATATCTTACCTTTGATTAAAATAAGAAGAAAAAGAAGCCTAAATTTATTCGGTGCTTGTGGTCTTCGCGTAAGACGTAACTCCAGCGTAAGATTTGCTCGGAAAGTCTCAGGAAACATTTTCATGGTACAAAATATTATCCGTCACGGTTTTCCCAAAAATTTAACGGAGAAGCCTCATTCATTGACAGACTGACAACGTTTCGGCAGCGAATGGCACTTGTCTTCTAAGGAAAAAGCATCTTTGAAGCTTATCTTATTGCGTAGACCATATAACAATCTAGAAGGTAGTGACATTCTAGACTAAGTTGTGTATAAATAATGAATCGCTTAGACATCAAGCTTACTGACCCAGGAGATTCTTGTCAAATGAGACAGTTCTGAAAGCCTCGCTACGGCGCGAGCGCCATTGTGGTTACAAATTACTACCCATAGAACTACGAGGTCAAAGGAAGCAGGTGGCTCATAACTGCCGGCGCTTATAACTCTTTGCAGTGGAATAAGGCGCCAAGTAGTAAAGCTTGCCCCCTGTGAATAACATGTTACCCACTCCTCTCTCAACCAGCCCCTTCCCTCCCCAGCATTTTTATCACGTCGCCGATGGACAGAGTAAAGTGTCTTTCCTTTTTCTGTATGTCAGCTACCTTCCAGCTTGTCGAAACTCGCACGGAAATGTGTCTATCTGACTGTAAAATCCCGAAAATAATTCCTGGAGTTGGACTTATATTCTCAACGTCCCTTTCAGGTTGCATATTAACATACGGGGTCGTGGTTGGGGGTGGGGGGGGGGGGGGGGGGGCGTTGTTTTCAGACGAAATTTGCGTTTCAAAGGACAGATGACCAGGCGTATACCAGGATACCACATAGTAAAACTCTCTAAACATAATGATATAAGCTCAAAACAAGCCAATATTCGTTAAACACACATTACAAGTCTCATATTAAATATTTTTGTGGGTTTTATTTCGAAGGGTTTGTTTTTAGAATCTTGCGCTATCCTAAATAAATAAAATAAATAAATAAATAAATAAATAAATAAAAAGTCTTTATTCATTTTTTTTTAACATTTTTTCCACTTTTTATTGTAATCTTATAAGTCTTTATTCATAGTTTTAAATCAAACGTTAAAACTTACAAGTCATTATAAATTAAGATGGAACTAGCTAGCTATTTAAATTATGTGTCGAAGGATGAACTGAACCCAAATTCTGAAGTCCGTGTATAGAAGCCTGCGTGTAGACTTCTCCCATTTCCTTTTTCTCGATTATTCTGGGAGTGACGCAGAGTTGACCCGAAAATACCAACCATGGCTTGGATTAAACTCGCCAGATTTGCCGCCAAAGTGCACCAAAAAGGTACAAGAAATACGAGTAAAGATGCAAGGACACTTCAATACTCTTTTATCAAAGAATATAGTCCATTTCTGCAATTTACACTTCACTGAAAAAAAATATTTTGCTGCTCCTCCAGGAAGCCTGACTTCAGAGCCTTCGCATTCGATTATTAATATTCTTTCCAAGCTATGCCGGCTGGAAAGTGGTCCGTCCCAGAGCCCCTCACGCTCCTGTTTGGTGATGACATTTTCTGTAGGTAACATGAGGTGCTACATCACCGCTGACACACCTCCAGCTGTTGCGTAATCCCAGTACTGGACGGGCTGGCGTGGAGACCACGAGGGTGATCCGAGTGTGAAGGAATATAGCACGACTCTAGCACGACTGGAAAAAGGACATTTCTATCTTGATGAGCCTTGACAACCAACCATATTCTGTTTCTGAACTCCGAGATAGTAACTTCTAAATTCTGGTAAGCTATTCTGAGAATATTAGCAGTTCTAACGTAAAATCATGTGATTTATATTTCGCTCGCTATGATAGAGGTTTTGTATGAATGATCTGATCGGAGTACGAAGAAAAGGCCGTTGCCCGATAATTTTCTTTTAAATTTATTCCAGTCAAATTAATATCTCATAATTGGAAACAGGAGAAGATTGTTGTCTTTTTAAATGTGATAAAAGATGTCCACGAAAGCAAATGCAAATGTATTTCACGTGGCGAGAGAAGTAATATTTGATCGACCGTCACGGTGTGTTGCGTTGAGAAGGTGACCTGATGCAATATAATGTGACTACTTCGTGGCCTGACACCGACTATTCTTTCTCGGTTTACATAATTTTCACGGACATTCCTCGTCCAGTGACAAGAAAAGATGGAAGAATAGCTTAATCACCGTGTTTTTATTTGGTTTTATTAGTTTAAAATACAACAATGCCAGCTGTTACCGGTCGGATCGACGAGACGAACGTGACTGAAGGCACGGGAAAATTACAATGCCCTCATCTGAGAGAGAAAACAGACGAAACGCCGCAAAAAGAAGAACAGAAGGAAAAAGATATCAAAGAGCAGGCTACTCAACTGGACGAGACAGGTATAAAAATTATAATCAGTTATATGCAGTATTAATTAAATCTCTTACTCTTGTAACGTGGAATTTACATAAAATTGTTTGTTTAGTTTTGCTTCAATGTACAGCTTGTGTAGCTCTGTGTCCAAACAATTGCGTTTAAAATTATTTCGTAAACACGTCCATTAATTTCTTTTATTGCAATCAGAGGAATTCAGTGGAGGAGAAATCCCTGGAAATTCTAATTGCACATACTTTCTTATTAAAGTTGCATTGTGTAACACTTAAAAATTTGGCACCTCCGTGAAATGGCAAGTACAGTGCGATTGAATATTCTGTTTTTATTTGTCTATCAGAACGATTGTCTCATACAAACAGCTATGTTTTAAAAGTCCTCTGTGCGTAGAAATGTGTTGAATAATTGATAAATTGACTGCAAAATGGATATTGGTGCACTTATTGATTTCTGTGACTTGATATATGTACATGTACATATTGCCTCACTAGCTACTAGAGGGTACAAAGTGAATTTTAAATCATGCTGTTTTGATTATCACACTATCTTTACTAACAACGGGTTATTAAAATTCTGCAAAGTGGGTTTTAGATTGGTATGCAATTATGTCTGAGTTCTGGTCAAAGTTACTTTAATAGATGTCCCAAATCTCAACTCTGCAATGAGATTGATATAACCTGCACTAAGATAATTTACAGCAAGGGAAAACCAACAATATTCATGATCAACAGCATTAAATCATATGCATTTTAATAAAATCAATGCTTAAACTTGCAGGAACTAAGGATGGTGTAATCCAGACTGGAACAGTCAATTTACATTTTTTAATCCCTGGAACAAGTGAACCAATTTCTGCCACAGTAAGTGTGATATATTTACATTCTGTAGCCTTTATAAATGTCTGTGGATGCACTCAGTGATAGACATGTCTGACATTCAATCATAAAGGTTCGACACTTACGATAATCAGGTACTGATTTGTGAAAAATGACAGACATGAGGACAGACATCTGTTTATTCATCTCGGACTATCAGCTATAGGAATTTGTCAGTGTTTATTTACATGATGACACTTCAGTCTGCTATCCGCCACCTTTCCTGCAATTAAGCCTGAGATATTTCATCCTGACTGCACCGATCTACACATCTTACTGTTGTTAAAACCTTTCTGCAACTGCCACCTCAAGCTCTGCATTACATGTATGTCACTGTTGTGGTTTAAACTTATTTTCGGTTTTAAATTTTTCAAACCAGTTTTGTTTTTATTTTTCTTTGTTTTAGATTATAATAATGAATACAAGACAATGGAATATAAAAAAAAAAGGTTAAACATTTTTTCAACAAAAATAAATTTGAACCACAACATCACTTCTGCATCTTGGTTCTCTGTGCGAAGTGCCACATAAGGCCTCTTGAATGGAGTTTTGATAATCAATATTTTTAATGGCAATGGGTGCTGATGAGCTCATCACCCAACCACAAAACCAGGATCTCTTGACCACAGTTTGAGCCATGGACCAAGGTCTCTGCTGGCATAGGCAAGAGCTCTCGGGGTCAGCCACAAGCCAGTTTCACCAGTAGCCCAAGGTGTAGGTCCTCTATATGTGATGGCCAGTAAATTCTTACCTTGGGTGGTTTTGCAGATAGAGAGTTCAACTGTGTTTACACTGTACAATGCACTTGATGATATGTTTAGTTGTTAGTAAAGAGTGACTTTAATTTGTTAGTTAACTACACCAAGAATATATAGTTGAGGATCTGAAACATCTAGTTCAAGAACCCCTAGTCATGATTTTCTTCATTCTCCTCATTCATCTGCTTGTCACTTTTGATAATGCAAGGAGAAATGTTAAACATTCTGGGTTAGCAACAACGAACCAAGTCATAATAAATTCAGCAAAAAGCAAGAGATTTAATTTTGTTGTTTTCTGTTTGTAATACAGTTTTCTCTTCAAGACAATGTCCAAGATCTCCGACAAATTGTTCTGGATCGACCAGAGAGCTGTTATCGGACTTGCTTCTCTCTTCAAATAGATGGTGTCAGACTGGATGATTTTGCAGAGCTACACATGATTGAAGGTCTAAAAGATGAAGCCACTGTAAAGGTTGTAGAAGGTATATGAACCATCTATGCTTTTTAATAAATTGAAACTTGCAAGCCAGGAGTACAAGAATTAATGATAAAGATTTGAATGTGATAACAACCACCTTGCCATTACATAATCACACCCTGGCAGGTTCATCCAATAATTAGTTATTGTTTTTGATTACAGAACCTTATTCTGTGAGAGAAGCCCGTATACATCTGCGAAGAATAAAAGATCTTCTGAGCACAAATTTTCATATCAACGCATATTCTGCAGTGGATCATCTGTCTTTGTCTTTCCTGTCTGCAGTGGCTGGAGTTGATGTAGAAGGTGAATACATGTTGATAATTTCTGATTGGTAGACTCTGTTGTGGCATTCTTGGTACCACAGAACTTTCAAACCTTTTCAAAACGAAGATTAGTATAGATATTGTGGTTCAATTTTATCCTGGCTTCAAATTTTATTTTCCTTTGTTTTAAACCCATTATCATGCATTGTGTGGTTCCAGAAAATATCCATACTCCCCCCACAGAAGCGATTGGAAATTCTGGGGAGGAGGGGGTCTCAAAGGCCTGCCCAAAAATTTAAAGCAATGTATGAAGCTAAATTGGAATTTCTGGAGGGGTGGGGTGGGGGGGTCATAGGGCAAATCCCTTCTGTGGGGGGGGGGGGGGGGGGTATGGATATTTTCTGGAACCACACATTACCATACCCAAAAAGAAAGGAAAATAAAATTTGAATCGAGGATAGAATTGAACCACAGCATAGTTGGGCTGTGTTCTCAGAGCGCCTGGGTGCCTCAGGCGACTAACTTTTGCCTTTGGCCGACCAGATAATCTTATTTCTTTCATGTAAGCTTTATGCTGGGCACCCTGGATCTCATAGTTTGGAACCTTTGGGTTCCTTGTAATTTTTCTTAGAGCACAGCCTTGGCATAGAGACCTATTCTATGTATTGTGCACAATTAAATGTGTTTATTACATAAGAATGCATGTCTTGACTAGTTGCCAATTATTGTGCTTATAAAAAACAAGACCAGATTTCTTGAGAAGATTAAATCAATTAATAGTTAGTAATAATGACACATGCAGGGAATTTTTTAGGTTTAAATAGCAGACATTCTATTAATGGAAATCTTTATTCGGAGACACAATGAGCAAGCATGAGTCAGAGAAACTTACAGTTATTTACAAACAAGCATTACTTTTTAATTAACATTTTGTGTTCATGATTACAGAGGAAGTTGTGCGTGTCAAAGGACAGAATGTAGGAACAGTTTCCACAGAAGAATGTCTTCCTCCCACTCAGGTGTTTGCATCAGAAGAAGTTCCTTCTCTTCTAGAACCACTCTTTCCTGCAAATGCAGAACCAAAGGTGAGTTTCTTAGCTCAGGCATGAGTTTAGAAAAATAAATAAATACAATATCGCAAGCAGCATCTGGCCACCACCTTGTTAATGCGAGTGGAATTTGGCTACTTGTTGAGGTAATATTAAACAGGGTTCTACTGCACTGCATTAGTGGTTTAGGATTTAAAGCTAAAGAAGCATTAGGTTTTGTGAAGGTAGGAAAACTATCTAGAGAGTTCAGAAAAAAAATTCATTGTTCAGAGCATGTTGAGAATCAACAGCAAACTCAAACCATATGACTTCCAGCCCATATTGGGAGGCAAGTTGACTGTACTGTCTCAGCTTCTCATTATGGTATTTACTGTACACTATGAGTAAATAAAATGCACTTTGTCTTGTTCAGGTTCCACAATGTGTAAAGGATCTGTCTCCAAGTGCCTGGAATCCTCCACCAGGAAGTAGACGACTTGCAGGTAAGAACTTGGCCATTGTGCAGGGATTTGCTAGCTTTGTAGATTATTTTGTTAAGTCAGCGTGTCGAGTTTGTTAGATACTGCTATATGCATGAAGGTATGGTGTGACTTTTTTGCCATTTTCTGTTAGGGGACCTGCTCTATATTGATGTCATGACTTTAGAAGATGTTCAGGTCAATATAACTGCTTCAACATCTGGATTCTTTGTTAACAGGTCAGTTCAGTTAACATGTAGAAAAACGGTTGACTATATGTTTCCACAAAAGCAAATGAAAATAGGTCATTAACATCTTAATTTATCATTCCTTTGTAACTGACTTTGTGAATAATATTTAGCTTTCTTGTTTTGTGTTGCAGAACGCATGATGGTATATTTAACCCTCAGCCACACAGTGAGCCATGTCGTTCTCACACGCTTGTAGGCCTATTAAATCAGGTAAGCTATCTAAATTGCAGCCTTCACTGTAATGCAGTGAGATTTTACATTCAACAAAAGTGCCCACACTTCACTGTGATTTCATTTAATTTTTCTTGTCATGGTTTTTTTTTTCAGCTAAGTCCCTTGTTCAGGAAAAACTTTGCACAGCTGCAAAAGACAAGGTTTGGATGCAATTCTTATTTTTAAGAGGAATGTTTATTTTGTGCTCATCAAGCGAATGTGTTTTTTTGCCCTGCTCATACAACTGATTTTGTTTTCTTTTTCAGTTTGAAGAGACACCCTCTTGAAGTTATTCCCACTCCGTACCAAGGTTCAAATTACATTTTGCTGCTGTTCTTTGCACCTGATCAGTGTTTAGTAACCCAACATGTTGTGGTTGAATTTTATCCGTGGTTTAAATTTTATTTTCCTTTGTTTTTGGGTATGGTAATGCATGATAATGAGTAACGTGTGAAGATACATTTTCAACCAAAATTGAACCACAGCATAACTTCAGTGCAAGGACACAGTGTAATACTATTAACAAGTGTGTCACTGTTGCTTTTCAGTGTTTCCTTGGGCAGTTCCTCAGACAGAACACACAAGTGACTCGCTAAGGGCAGAAGATGGTGAGTTACTTTATCTTTGTGCTCATTCTCTGATGGATTCATCCAAAGTGAAAATGTATTCATGGTCCATTTTTTGTCTTTCTAGGCTAATAATTACTTTGGACAACTGCCAAATCATTCTAGTTCTATAGGAGGCTGAGATACTTGTTATAAATGCAAATCTTAGTTATTACTTTTCACTGTTGGTAATAATTTCTGTTTTGCTACAATCGACAGCTGCAGCAGTTAGAATTGGTTATGAAGAACACATGCCTGGTCAGGTGAGACTATTATCTAGCATGACAGGGCGGCACAAAATGCATGTCAACTAAAGTGATGTATAACTGCACAAATGTGCATGCATTGCATGCTTAGGCTAGCAAATGCAGCCCTCTCCTATTGATAAAATCAATCGATCGAGCGATCGATCGATCGATGTTTACACAGCCAGTTTAAGCACTCGCATCCTAAGTTAAAGCTTAATTGTAGCTCACATCTCTTCTGAAGCACAATGGCCATTACATAATTATGTTTTATTTTGCTCTTAGCTCCGTGACTGGAATGAAGAACTGCAGTCTGCAAGAGAATTGCCAAAGGAAACCATGCAACAGAGGCTGCTAAGAGACAGAGCAATTTTTAAGGTAAATATTATGGATTACAAAAGATATCGTACATTCTTCATGGCATATATTTTGTAAAAGATACTTTTCCAATCAACGTACATGTAGTAATAGTGTACATGTAATAATAATGTTTTAACTTTTGCCTAGATCACAAGTGATTTTGTGTCAGCTGCGACCAGGGGAGCCATAGCTGTTGTTGATGGAAATGTGATGGCAATTAATCCTGGAGAAGATGAGAAGTAAGTCTTCATTTATATAATAATTAATACTGAACTCTGCAGGTAATTTCACTAAATATGATTATTTTGTGAAAGAAATGCACATTGTAGCTCATCATGGTTGTTTTTTTCTCAGGAAAAGAATGTTCATCTGGAATAATATCTTCTTTAGCTATGCATTTGACAGCCGAGATCACTTCCAAGGTGTTGGAGGTAAGTCGGCATAAGCTGTGAAGTATTTGACGTGTCAAGAAACTAGATGATGCAAAGAACTTGCAACCTCCATACTGCACCAAAGTCATTTGAATGTTAGTTTCTTTCTAAGCTATTTTCTTTTGAATAAATATTTGGATCAAAGCTAATTCTCTTTTATCTGAAAAACATGCATTCTTATCCTGCTTTTGATAGGTTTGCATTCAGCTAAGTAGTTGTCATTTCAAGTAGTTGATGATTGTCTTCGTGATCATCCACCTGTGTTATCTGCCCAATTATGTTATTATCACAAATGGCAATTAAAAAATAATTCCAGTTCCTGTAGTGAAGTCATGTATTTATTTTCCACAGGCGATGAAGCTGCATATGCTGCTGCTGTAAGTTTTTATTGTTTGTTTGTCTGTTACATTGCAGTAAAGATAGATCACTATCTGATGACAATACAGAAACTTATTAAAGTTTTTATCTTTTAATAATCTATGACAGGGTGGTGATCTGAGAGGAGTGATGGCCTACAACAGATTAGATACACAGGTACACTAATATTGACCAATTAAGGTTATTTCTTTAGTATATATATGCAGTGGCAAACTTTGATCAATGCATATATGCCTAAAGTTTGCTTTTTATTAGTAAACATACACTGCAACAACTTAACATAAATATTATTGCCACCACTATACCGTGCAAAACAAAAGTTTTTGTTGAGAAATCACAGCTGCAAACCTGATTTTAACTCTATCTCCTGAAAACTAAAACCTTAGAATTCTCTCATGCTCATTGAACTTGTGTTACGTTGGCATCATGCCACCTGATCAAGGTGCCATACATTATTTCTTATGGCTGTATAACAGCTTGGCTAATAAATTGATGTCTTTTTCAGGGTCTCTTCACTCTCAGTACAGTTATTGTAGACTACAGGGGCTACAGAGTCATTGCTCAGTCAATTATTCCAGGTAAATATCTCAAGCTGATGCATTATTTAAATATTAAGCCAAGCTACCGATTACTACCAACAATCCAACCCCAGACTGTAATAATACTACCAAGTAGATTCTCTATCAAATGGCAGATCCTGGGAATTCAACCTATTCAGTACTACATGTATGATGTGCTTCTACTTCTGTTTTGATCTTTGGCTTTCAGTCTTATCGTCTCATATTGCATTCCTAGGTCTTCCATTTCTTTTCCTCTCTTCTATCATTCTCTAGATTGCTGGCTTAAAGTTGCACTCTACCTTAAAAGCCATGTAAAACACTTACCGGTATGCCAGCTGTTGTTACTTGGTTCTAGTGAAAGCTGTCTGATGCAGTTCTCTCTGTCCTGCAGGAATACTTCAGCGAGAACAGGAGCAGTCAGTTGTATATGGTTCTGTCGACTCAGGAAAAAGCATTTCAAGTCATAAGAAATTCTTGGAGCTGGTAAAGAGATATAAAATAACAGATCTATGCAAAGATGTTTTTATTATGACTGTGATGAGAAGCCTAGCTGAGGTAATATTTATTTTGGTGTTTGATTGCTCTTTTATAATTGTCTTTTCAGCTCTACAAAGCAGGCAAATCAATAAGAATAAGACCACACAAGTAAGTTTGTTAATTATTATTTTGGTCAACTAAATAACCAGTGAGAAATTGCAGGGTTTTCAAAACAAGCCAGTGACCGCCAGAGTTCCACTGGCTACTTGATTGCTCTGGTCACAACAATCACCTCGTGGCAAACAAGCTAACTTGTCACAGCTGCCTAGCTACTTTTCCAGTTGGTGGCGTCTTCTTCAAAACGTTTTGAAACCCCTGAAACAGTATCAGAGGAAATGTACATAAAGCCAGCAAGGGTGATTAACCTGACAAGCTGCAATATATTGTCTTGATAAACCACCAAATTCTCCCAACTTACAGTACATACAAAGAAATGTATATAGTAACCAGGAAGTAGAGCTTGTAGGTGAGGAGGGTTGAGAAATTTGAGTTGTTGCAATATAATACTAGCTCAAACTCTCATTGATAATATTAATTTTATTATTTTACAGGGTTCTTAACTCTAGTGGAGAAGAAGTTGAACTTTGTTCTTCAGTGGAATGTAAAGTAAGTATATTCTTGTTTGCTTAATCTTATCCTGATTCAATCTAAAACAGCTGGAGAGTTTCTTTGTTTCTATATGTAAACAGTATGTTGATTTTGTTTTTACTAAATACCATGGTCACTTCCATTTTAGGGCATCATAGGATCTGATGGGCGACATTATATTTTGGATCTCTTCAGAACTTTTCCACCAGATGCCAATTTCCTTGGAGGTATAAACATTCGCCTTACTTGTTACTTATCCATGATTCTTTTTCCATGTATATTAATAAAAATATTAATATGAAATATATAAATATTCTTCCTCCACTTATAATAAACTATTTTTCAACTTCCAGGTACTTGAATCTCAGACCTCTATGTCTAAAACCTTTGTTTTAGCAAGATTTTACAACAGCAAAATCCTTCACATTGCAGCCAGGCGAACAAGAGACCATTTTATAAATGCTATTAATGCCAAAACTTGACTACAACTTCTCTTCAATAGGAGTCTAAATTATAACCTCTAGGGATGGCCATAAGAAATGCTTCAAAATCAGTGCTCAGAACAAAATTAATGCTTTTAATCTTCTGCTGTCACTCAGCAATACATTTTCTTTTCTTCCTTTTATTCTCAGAGAGTAAACAAGCTCCCAATAACGAAGATGTCAAAGAGGAGAAATCAGTATTTCCTCGGCCATATAAACACAAGCTGTGTTGTTTGAGACCAGAGCTCATTGAGGGGTTCATTGCGTAAGTGTGCCAGTTATAAATGAACAGTGCACCAAGTTCATTACTAAATGATACTTTTTTCCCTTGACTTACTTGCATTGTAGGTTGCGATATGTACTTTTCCTGAAGCTGGTTGCTATGCATGTGTCAGCAGCTAAACAAAAAGAAATGCAGGTCAGTACTGAAAAACAGTTGTTTTTTTCATAAAGTCGAGTCTCAAGTGATAAAGATTCCAACAATTGACTGACGAGTGGATTAGTTGATTGACCGATGGAAATGATGGATGGATGGATGGACAGATAGACAGACTATCTAACTGACTGATTCAAAAAGAGAAATTTTATCTAGGCGTGTGCCATTTTAAGTGATTGTCTAATTCTGTTGATTGTAGAACAAGAGTGAGGAGAAACCTGTAGATGATACAAATGGTGAGAAGTCTGAATGCCCTTACAAAAATCGGCAAACCTGTGATGATAACGATGCCAAGGGAGGAACTAAATTAGAAGAAGCCGTAAAGGAAGCTGAGGAAGCTGCAGCACTGTCACAAGAAAATACCCCAGGTCAGGGTTTTAATAATTACTTAGCTTGACCTTGCATGGCCGGCAGGATATCTGCCATCTGAACTTGTAATCATTTAACTCTTTCTTAAAAAATTGTTTTAGATGCAGGTGACATTTCAACAGATGCAATCAAATCGGCATCCAAAGCAGTTGGTTCAATCAATGAAGCAGGTTAGAACTTCAAAGTAGTTTATTTAGTATAATTCAGCTGTATGTATAGTATTGGTTCATATGTGAAATAATTTGTCTGAGTTTAATGAATCTTATTGTTAGTATATTGTAAAATTGTTGGCTTTAAACAGATGCTAGCTATGTTTCTCATTGACACTCTTAGATTACTTAGTATGTTATTTTTCTCATTACAGAGTTTGATGTCAGATTTAATCCTGACATCTATGCACCTGGTACAAAACATGCTCCATCTGAGGTAATGTTTGCTCTCCTGTTAAGGAGGATTGCATGCATATGAATTACATATAAAAGTGTTTCTTTATGGGATATCATGAAGTACATTTAGGTGTTAGTAAAATCATTGTTATCGGCAACTGATTGGATACATTGTTTTGAATTGATGTTACTCAACAGTGTTTTTATTTTATTTTCAATCCAAAGGAGGCTGCTTTATCTTGTGATAAGCTACTGGTGCAGGATGCCTCTGGCTTTTTAGTGGAAACTGTCATTATGAAAATGGTAAGAGCTAGGCTTTCTTGCTCTTTCCTACCCTACATAATGAGGATTCTTGGCAGCCCATTTCAGTAATAATATTGTGCCAAGTTGTAAATGTACTAAATCGGCAGCTCATGATCATTTCTCAATGTTAGTTTCATACACTGTATGTAGAGGATGCAAGTTTCTGCAACAAACACTCACCTGACATTCTTGCAAAAAAACTTATTAAAAACTGTTATTTTTGGCAGGTGGAGGATTTCATCAGTTTATCGCAGACACCACTAGATGGCTCACAGTTAACAGACATTATGCACAGTAGGTATGTAATAACTATCCTACAAATGTATTCAGGTAATTTGCTGGAACATGCACCGCCCCTTAGGCTGAAGCTTATCCCAGTTTCCATAGCACGGTGCCACAAGAACTATTTCTACTCTCCCCTGGATGGGATGCTGTCCCATCCAGCATTACCCCAGCACTAAATTTGCTGTTACCCATTTATACTCCTGGTTAGAGTGAGGCACTGTCAAAGGAAAGTGTCTTGCCCAAGAACACGGCGCAGTGTTCCTTGTTTCCGGGTCACTAACCATTTGGCCACTGTGCCTCCCTTCTCTATCTTGGGCATAATGTTCATTTTCTTTGCACAACTTCATCCCAGCTGTCACAGTTTCTGCTTGGCCACCCTTTTCCAGGTTGTTTTTTCATTTGACTGGTATACCTAACTTTCTTTTTCTTTGGATGTGACTTGTCAATCCTATTTCATGTCCTTCTTATTGGATTGAATATTCCTACTGGGTAATTTATCTTTCAGAGATCTAGTGCGGCATATTTGCCATCCAACTGCTTACAGAGAGCTCTACTACCATTATTGTTTTCCTTGTCACCCCATGGTGTTTGAAATAATTTTCGAAAATGTTCTGTTTCTTTATAGGGGAATCAATATGAGGTACTTGGGGAAAGTTGCATTGATTTTATCTCTGCGGGCAGATCTAGAGCATGTACATGTAAGTGTTGCTTGGTGCTTAATCTATGAATCAAGTAAAGGACATTGAAAAAATAGCTTGTAGTATTGTAAAATGGTCTCTTATCCTTTATGACAATTGACTTAATTATCCAAATCACTTTACTTGAATTTTTAATAATTTTATTTCACAAGGTAGACTACTTAAAACAGATTTCTGTCAGGTCCCCAGCTAATCATGTCATTTGCAAATTGCAATTGTTCAGATGCTTGTCAAGAATTAAGGTCAATATTGATCACTTGTGGGTTAATCTTTGTTGCAGAAAATTGCAGTGATGGAAATGATTATAAGAATTGTCAAGCAGTTATTTAAACTCCATATGCAGAGTGGTGAGTAATGATTCATAAATAATTCCTTCAGAGGCCAGATGATAATTTCTTGTATTTTGTAAAAATTCAAAACTCTTTAAAAGGATGTACATATCATTCATTTCATAGAAAGGTTTATTGCTAGGTGATTCTAGTCAAGAGTATATTTTAAAATTTTGTTCTCTGCTATCTTATAGCTATCCTTCCAAATAATGAAGACTTCTGTGGTAAAGAACAGTTTAATAATGTACCAGATAGAATATAAAATTGAAGAATATTCTTTTATTCTCCAGCTAATTTGAGGACACTTTCAGTTGCTGTCAGTCATTTTCTGAACTGCTTTCTGGTAAGTGTTCACAATATTTTAAAGACATTTAATGAACGGGTAAATATTTTAAATAATTGTAACAGCATTAAGAGAATTGTTAACAACACGCCTTAACACTGTGTCATTTGTCTTTAGAGTTTATACCCAAGTCCTCAGCCACATCTCCCTGCTGAAGAGGTACATGATTACATTCTTTTATTAAGACAGTTTGAATCCACAGATAAATCAACTAAAAGCATTTAATTGTTAAGAGCAAGCAAACAAACAAATAAACGAACCAAAAATTTATTAATCTAATCTAGCTGATTTGCGCTAACTGTCAGTATCCTTATAATTTAACCAAGGTGAAGTTGTTCATTATCTATTTGTTTTTCCAAGGCCATAAATAAGAAGAAAAAGAGTAAAAGAAAGCCATTAAAGACAGGAAATGGAGGTAAGTTAATTTTTGTTATTATTATGGACGAGGTGAAATTTGATCAAGTTCGTTGTGAAATTTTGCTTATGTGACTGTTGTTGTTCTCACATGTAACTTGTTTAGCCTCTACTGTTGCCTGGGCAACTTTGACACCAGAGGAGTTGTGGAAATTAATTGCTGATGATGCAGAAAAACACTTTGGGTTTAAACTGAGCTGGTATGTGCCACTACATGTGTGACAAGTCATTCTTGGCAATGTTTTAATAAAGTTTAATCCATGTGCATTTAATTAATTTGAACACATTTAGTACTTATGTCCATGTGTTGTGCTATTCAATTGCAGTAAAAACAGTGATGAAGTTTTTCTGAAGTATCGCATTCACAGAATTTCCTTGCTCAGGGCATTCTGTTTAAAAACAGGTAATTGAACTTGCTCACTTGATAGCTCTACTTTGTAAAACGTACTTGTATGATGGTTAAAAAGCAATCGGTTCTATCATTCCAAGAGTGGGTGTGGCAGGGGTACTGGGTGGTGGGGGGGGGGGGGTATAATTGTATCAACCGATCACGGGCCTTGTCCCCCAGATATAAATGAATTTCAATACTGATGTACATTTAAGGAAACGTTATCTGCTCTATGAATACTTTTCTTTACTTTTTCTTGAAGGTGTCCAGATCTTATTGCGGGAGTATGATTTTGAGAGCAGGAAACACCCGACATTCACAGAGGATGATATAATGAACCTGTTTCCAATAGTGAAACACACCAACCCTAAGGTCAGTTGACAATGTACTCTGCTTCTTTTGACTGCAGACACTGCTTCTCTTTGGTATTTCATGGTATTACTGTTTCATTAGCAAACACATAGAAACTTCTAATAACAAGTATCAATTGTTTCTTCAGGCATATGATGCATCAGCCATATTTGAGGCTGCCCAAGGTCGACTTCAAGGAGGTTTGTAAAATAATCAGTTGGTTGGTTAAACTTTTTGTTTTTACTTCCAAAATAATCAATCTTGTTGTAATTAATAATTATATTTATTAATAATAATATCATTAAGTCAAGAACATAAACAACAACAAAAACATTTTTGTACTAGCATTTGCAAAACATTTCCATATTTTTATCTTCTTGATTAATAAAGGTCTTCTTGGAGAAGCCCATGAACTCATGGTAGAATCTCTGAATCTTTTCCATCAAGTCTATGGTCCTTTGCATGCAGACATTGCTACATGTTACAGGTATTCAGAAATTGTGCATATTACAAAACTGTATTTTTTTACCAATAAACTTGATTAGTAGCAGATTAAATGCTTATTTTAAACCTCAGGCAAAGTCATCAAACAGAAGTCATCCAGATTGAGGAAAAGATAATAATAAACAAAGTTAATGTTAGAAGTAATTTAAAATTAACAGCATATAAGTCTACATGTATTGCAGGCCTATGGTGCTAGATAATAATACTATTTACTTAATATTTTCAATGACAGGGCAATTGCAAGACTCCATTACTTAGCAGAAGATGCTGTGCAGGTAAGCATTGAATTATTGGTTTTGTAACATGCTTGATATGTGTGTATGTTATACTACAAAGAAGTTATTTATAATATATCTATTTGATATTGCAGGCCGTGAGCTATCAGAGAAAGGCTGTGATAGTCTGTGAGAGAGTCTTTGGTGTGGATCATCCAGATACAGTCATTGCCTATGTAAGAGCAAAATGATGCAGTCATGCTCTCAATATTATCCAGTCTTTGTTTAGGCATTAAAAAAGTCATAAACCTTTACAAACACAAAAATGTCTTTCTGCTTCCTTTGAATGTTTCTACTCCCAAAAGGGCAATTTGCTAGATTTTTCCCAAACACAACAGGAAATTATTTCTTTCTGGGGGACAATCTTGTCCCCAGAGCCTATCGATTGTCGACCAATCAGCTTTAAGCAGAAGGAACTCTCTAAAGAATTTGCCCACAATTACTGGAAGTCCACAGATTGCGGACTTTTAAATCAGACTTGACCAGAAGAAAAGCAGGCTCTTGTGCCAAGACAAGATTGACTTGGAGAGAGGGTGTCAACCTTTTCCCTCCCCTCTGTGTATATCAATGCTAAATAGCCTGCAGTTGGTAAAAGTATGTGGCATGTATCTTTTAAAATGGTTGCTTTCTTCTTGAGAGTATGCCTGGCCACCAGTTGAAAATTAATATTATTTGTTGTTTTCCTAACAGGTTCACCTTGCACTCTACTGCCACAATGCAGGCCTGGCATCCGTTGCATTAAAGCTCATGTACCGTGCAAGATATCTGGCCCTAGTGGTGTATGGAGAGGGACATCCTGACATGGCAACATTTGACGTAAATAACTTAATATTTATCAATTTTACTGACAGCTTTGTGAATGCTCGAAGAGCTGCATACATTTCCTGTTTTGATTTGACAATGAACAGTACAAGCAGCAGTAGATTCACCATACAAGTCCTATTTCCTAAGACATGTTTTAAGAGATATTTACTCCTGTTGTGCCATTCTGCATCACCAGAGCAACATTGGCCTCATCCTTCATGGCCAGAGGGAGTTCAAAATATCTGAAAAGTTTCTGGAAAAGGCTTTAGATGTACAACTGAAGTGAGTTGATCAAAGTTGGAAATATTTTTATTGATGTCTGACAGAGTGTTTAGATTAGTGAATACAATCAATGTCTTGATGTGCCACCAAATTCTCATAACTGACCTTGGAAGCAATCTATAGAATTAGTAAGGTGAATTGATCATTTAATACTGAAGGAGTTTTGTTTATTTCTTTTCCAGGTACCATGGTCCAGAGAGTGTTCACACAGCCATGAGGTGTTTATTCTATTTGTTTTTCTGAAGTGTACTTACTAGTTGCATTGTGTACTTCCCATAATTTGTTGTTTTTTTTTAAATCATTCTGAATAATTTGTCTAAACAGCTGTTCTTGTTTTTTCACAGCTTCCATCTGGTGGCAAGAGCAAAGGCTTGCGTGAATGATTATCGAGCAGCACTTACTGCAGAAAAGACAGCTTTTACCATATACAACAGCAAGGTTGCTATACATGTATTATATGTCCTGTTTTTATCCAAACAACATATTTCTTGATCCTTGTCTCTGCCCAAGATGTATCTGATTAATATTCATTTCATGCATTTTTCATTTTGACAGTTTGGTGAAGGAGACAGCCGAACAAAGGAAAGTTCAGAATATCTGAAGCACTGTACACAACAGGCTGTCCTTATACAGAAGAAAGTAAGTCTAATGTACAACCCTGGCTCACATTGGGGTTGAGATTAGTCATGAAAATTATAGACATGCACAGCATGGCAGTCCAATGGATGGTGCATGCATGCATGCCTTAACTCCTGAGCAAACTTGGTTGCTGTTTTTGTGCTGTATTGTTGAGCAAGACAGGCACTTAACTCTAACCATGCCTTGACATACCAATTACCTACATGTAGCAAAATGGAGAAATGTCAAGGGTTGATATACTTGCAAGGTCCGATCCAGGGGAAAAACATAGTTGTACAGCCAAGTGCTGGCTGTGTTTGCCACTTGGCACATTGTTTGGTAATGCTTATTTTGATTCGTTTCTTTTCCAGCTAAATGAAATTTCTGGGAAAGGAACAGGAAAAGATGTTGATAACAAAAAGGGTTCAGGGGTGAGTCAAGTCCAGCTGGAGCATTTGCTTTTGTTAAATGACTTAAATGTGGACATTGGTGAGCCATCTGTCTTCCATGTATGATTGCAGTGCATCATTTGTGTGAGGCCACATGCAACTTTGACTAGCCTTGTTGCATGTTCTCATAATCACCAACATCCTCATTTTTTCACCACCATCTTTTTCAAAAAATTATACCATGAGATAAATAATAATTTATTAAGTGTACTTCTCATTGCCATAATTAAATTTTCAATTGATACATTACAGTTTCTAAGAGGAATATATATTTAATTATTTTCACATGTTCTGCCAGGTTGCTGTGTTGCCTCCTGAAGAAGAGAACATCTCTCAGCTGATGGGATACCTGGCTGGTCTTCAGGAAGTGCCTCCTACCTCAGCTGGTGCATCACCCATCAAGTACGTCTTAAGATATCTCTAAAGGAACATTGTCACAATAAAATTATGTCCCAAACTGTTAGTTAACAAAGATTGAAGCACTGATTGTGTGTAATAAGGCAATATCATTGGGACTGTTTTATTGACAATAATTGCAAGAATACATAAAACGTGTTCTGTCTTTATCAAGAACTGCGTGTGGAAGTTAAGGAGAACTTTAAAACTCTTGGGACAGAGGATATTTTCTTGTTCTCCCAAATCGAACTTCCACTTGTGTTTCTGTAATTCAATAGAAACACAGAAAAATGTATTCTATTTTTTTATTGTAAACAATATCTGTGAACTCTTGTTGTATAGCTTATTATGGATTTTTTGGTCACATTTCTTACAGGGGTACCTCTGCAGAAGTAAAAACATATTCACAAAAGGCCAGTGAGGCAGCACAATTACTTAACAGCAGCCAAGCCGAGATTCTGGACGAGATGGATTAAACAAGACTTGTCATCTGTCATCAATATAATTTTACTCCAAGCAGGAGTTAAGAAGGATTTTACTGATGCAAAGATTTGATGCAAAATAGTGAAAGAGCTTGCAGGGAGAACCAATCTCTGTAGTAATCAGCTACACATGAAATGTTTGGTGAATTGCATTTGTTCACAGGACAATAATAATAATTGTTTTTCTTGGTGTAACATTGCAGCACAGTTGGTTAGCTTGCCCAGCTTTACATGTGCCAGTTGATGGCTGTTTCACTGAGTGAAGAACTAGTTTTACACAAGGTTTCACTTGACCACTTCAAAGTTAATTAAGACATTTGTTTGAAACTAATTGGTGCAATTGACACAAATTGTTAGTAATAATTGTAATTTAAGATGTTCAGTCATTTGTAGGATTTATAAGGACATCCAAATCACTGTTTCCCATAAAGGGAAGTTTTAATTTTCCTCAAATTTCCACCAAAAAGTTAACTGTATTAATTTTTTGCATACCAAATTTTAAGTTATTTTGAATGTTCTTGATCCTGTACCTTTTCATTAAGCCGTGTGCATCTGTCTCTTATTTCCTCCCTTTTCCCATGAGGAAATAGGAGACTGCTGTGTCCAACAGCCTACTTTTCACTTGTTAATACTTTTTAGTCAATGATAGAGATTTTGATTAACTTCAATACAGGATTTTTTAACAAAAGACTTGCTAGGTATAGTCTGTTTGCTTCTTTCTTCCTTATTTTGATCAGCCTTTGCAGTCTGTCTTATTTATTCATTGGCTTTTCATTTTGTTGTAACTTTCTAATGAGGTCACACTTGTCTCTCTTTCATTCATTTTCTGTAATGTTCTCATTGCCAGGTGCTTGAGGTTTTAAATGTGAGCAGGACCTAAATATTGTCGTTATACTACATAATGTTAAGTTTTTTTTTTAATATAAAAAAATAACTGATGAGAAGTTTGTAATTTGCCACATTGGCTGTAATTACCCTTGACTGTTTTCTGATAAAATTAGTTTACAATTATGTATAATTGTTAAATATTGTACTATTTTCTGACTGCTCTTACATGTAGTTAAATGTGGCTGTTTAGGTGATAGTTGGCATCTTTCAATGAATTAAGCTAATGGTTTAAATTTCCAAAATACTTACACATATTTTTGAACACATGGAATAGTTGACTTGCAAACCATTTTGTTGATAGAGCTCTCTCTTTTGGTTGCTGCCAGGAGCTTCCGTCTGTCATGCAACAAGCAAACCTCAAAATAATTAGGGATGGCTTGAAGGGAAATAAAGATACGTTTTTTCAAGTTGTAGCTTGTTGATCGTTTTTACCTTCAAGTTATCTTTAGAGTGGTTTTACTTAATCTGTGAAATAGTAACTAAGCTTTCAGATACTATTAGACACTAATTCCATTGTTTTCCTTTGTTTAGTTTTTACTGTTATGCACTAATTGTTAGTCAAGAGTGGTTTTACTGAACCCGTGAAATAGTTACTACACTATTAGATACTATTAGACACTAATTCTGTTGTTTTCTTTTGTTAAGTTTTGACTATTACACACTAACTGTTAGATATTGTTTCGCGGTTTAAATAAAATCACTCTAGATGGCGTTTCACAGATTAAATAGAGTGGTTTTACTTAACCTGTGAAACAGCATGTAACTAGTGCATAATAGTCAAAACTAAACAAAAGAAAACAGTGGAATTAGTGTGTAATACTATCAAAAAATTTAGTTACTATTTCACAGGTTAAGTAAAACCACTCTAAAATCACCGACTATGTATCTCGATACCCATCTGGTTGTTCAAGTTTGAAGAATGGCCTTTCAGTGATCATTTCCAGACTTCATAGGTCCTGTAGCACAAGATTATGGGATTTGTTAAAATACACACAACCCCAACCGCATCGATATTATGACCAAAATACATTTTTGCATATTTATTATACTGGGGAAGAGGGCTGGGGACAGTTGGACTTCAAATAGACAGAATAAGCCATTTTCGTATTCTCAGTTTTGATCTGGAACTAGCGTGCAATGGAGGCTAATGCGGGATATTATCATTAAAAACAGCTTTATCTCATTTGCATTAGAAAAGAGTTACCCGCATAAGCCTCCATTGCAAGCTAGTTCCATATCGATACCGAAAATACAAAAATGTTCCATTGGCCGACGTGTTTATATCCTTGTTGCTACTCAATTCAGATCATGTGATGATGCATTTGGGAGGTTGCAATATTGTTCTGTTCATAGATACAACCACACACTCAGTTGTGTGGTAATTTGTGAAAATCTGTAACCTACTTAATGAATAGTCATGTCACCATTCCCATAATACACCTTGATTGCTGCACCCCGCCCCGCCCCCCCCACCCCCCCCCCCCCCCCCCCCCCCAAAAAAAAAAGAAAAAGAAAAAGAAAAAAGAAAAAATGCATAAGCCTTGTTTAATTTCTCCAGGGACAATATTATTGTAGATTGCTTGCAAGAAACAATGCTTATGCAAACATTTTTGGGGTTAAATAGTCAATGATACAACACAATGAACACAGTTCAATTTTGTTTTTATTGGCAGTTTTTTTTCAAGTAATTTCAGCTGATATCAAAGACAACATTATAATTGTTTGAAAACTTAAATCTTCATCACAGAAGCATTTAAGAAGTGATGTAATTTTGGCTGAAAATCACAAAGTATATGTCCACTGAGACTAATGTTACTCCCCTATCCTGCCTTGCTAGTTGGCAGTGAGAATGAACTAATACACGTTATTTCATGAAGGCCAATAAATAAATGTCAGCATTGTCAGAATAACAAACTCCAGCCAATTATTGGTTAACAAGGAAGAGCTACGTGCTGACCAAAACAATAACTTTAATGTATTTTATTCCATTTGCACGAAATGAAAAGATTCCTTTTGCGATGTATTTTGACTAGAAGTAGAGTGGTTTTACAAAAGCCATGAAATAATTACACTACACAATAAGGTTCTATTAGACAATAGTTTCATTGTTTTCTTTTGATTAGTTTTTACTTTTACGCACTAACTGTTAGATATTGTTTCAAGGGTTAAGTAAAATCACTATTAACAATCCAATAGTCCCACCCACTGATCCTTGCCTTGATATTTACAGAGATTTCCCCCTGATGCTTCAACATTTTTACCCCCACTCTCCCAATTTGGAAATTGTCAGGGCCCCCATCCTTAACTTACATTGTGTGGTTCCAGAAAATATCTGTCCCCCCCCCCACAGAAAAGATTTGCTCTATAACCCCCCACCCCTCCAGAAATTCCAATTTAGCTTCGTACATTGCTTTAAATCTTTGGCTTTATGAGATCCCCCTCCCCCCTCTTCCCTTGAATTTCCAATCCCTTCTGTGGGGGGAGTATGGATATTTTCTGGAACCACACATTGAGGAAGTGAATGTTTTTCCAATATAATTACAAAGGCAAAACCCGTTACCCTTTACACCACCAAGATAATGCGAAGTTAGTCACTATATACATCTCTAATGGTAACCTATAACTTCATTAAGAAAACTACAAAATGATTTATTCATTAAATTGATTAACTTGTAGCCTATACTAAACGCAAGTAAACGCCTATTTACATTTTCAATGCAACCAACAATCAAAATTTATGGTTCGAACCCACTAGAGAACCTTGGGATAAATATTAACTGAAGGTGGAAATACAAAAAGCATCAAGTAAATTGTTACAAACTGAAGGTGACAGTAATCACGTTTTTTTGTGTTCTACAGAAATTATTTGATCAGAAGTAAGTGGATTGCTAACTAGAGGTTACACAGTTGATTTTCACTTCATTGATACCATTTCCTATTCTGAACCCATTTGTGTTTATTTTATCTGTAATGTGTTAATTTTAAGCTACAGTTGGGTATTAGCCAACATTAAAAAAGTATCCCAAAGAAATTCTGAAACTATTCTTGATATAAATTATATGATGGCTTTAGTGATGCAGTTAACATATAATATTACCAATGCTATACAGTCCTATACACTTATTTCTAAACTTCTAATATCTATAATAGCAAGTTAATAATCTACACTGTCACTGCTTGCTGGGTGCAGTCTAATGCACAGGTGGAGCTGGAGGCTGGGGACCTGGGCCTCTCTGAAAACAAACAAAAAGATTTTCTTACTTACTAGGTTACTGCTAAAATTGATATGATGTCACCTGAAATAGCACGTTCAAGCAATAGTGTGTGCTTCAGTTGCTTGATATAACAAGACCTTGAGTTCTTCATGCTTGAGCTAAACTATCCTTCAATTATGGTGCTTGTGGCAAGCGGGGTATGTTTTCATAGTTATTACAAATACTGTTTTGAGTAGTTTGGATCTAATGTTGCTCACAACTGACCAACAAAAATGCCGTTAAAATGTGTTTTCCTGAAAAACTCCAGAAGCCAATGGGTTATTAATAAATGACTTTTGGTCTCCTTGATTGACACAGTTCAATATTTTGTTTACTTCTGGCCCTTCCAAGGTTTACTTTAATCAACTTACATCACTACGACTTGGCTTCTCCGCACCTTGTCTCATACTTTGAGGCCTTGTGAG
The DNA here is from genome assembly GCA_963693305.1 of Meandrina meandrites. Lineage (NCBI taxonomy): Eukaryota > Metazoa > Cnidaria > Anthozoa > Scleractinia > Meandrinidae > Meandrina > Meandrina meandrites. Next base: position 28,320,208 of record OY855913.1, read on the forward strand.
AAAAAAAGTGTAACAGTTAACACCTGCATAGAAAAGCTAATTACAGCAATTCTGACTTACAGTCAAACGTACCATATAATATTGCATTGGCAAACACCTGAGGAATAGTGCATTGGAGTATGCTACAGGCAGGTGTCCCTATATCAGAGGCTTATCATACCTACAACAAAATTCTTGATCTTGATTGGTTCTGTGCATGCCTTTTTACTGCATAATTGGTGCACAACCATGCAAGTGTCCAACTACAGGTATCTAATCAATTTGATAACAAAATTTTTGATTTTGATTGGTTCTCAGTGTGTCTATTTGTCGCATAATTGGCACATGATCAAATGGGTGTCTAATCACAATTTCCTGTAATTGGATACCTGTAATTGGACACCTATGCCATTTGCCCATCAAAAAGTATTCAGGGAGTCATGCGCTCGTGATTTCAAATTGGCCTCATGATGCCTGGTCAGCCGATTTGAAATTACTCGCCCAATTACACTTATTACCGTGCTCTAAGCTCAAAATTTTCAGAAGTCACCTTTTGGCGACTTCCTTTTGTAAAATGGTCACCACTAGAAAAATTTTGGTCGCCAAAAAGCAAAGCGTTTTTAAAGTAGGACACCTTATGTCGCCTTACATGAAGTAATACCGCTGACCATTATGAGCCGAATTAAAATCGTTCAAACAACGTTCCAACGTAGTTAGTTTTGTTCGCATTGAAGAGTTTTTTTGTTGAACTGTTCCAATTATCATGCAGAAAAGTAAATTAAAGATAAAAGAAACAGGTAAGGAAGATAAACATGCAAAGTTTAATTCTTGTACAGTACACTAAAATAATGGAAAGGAAATGTGGTTTGCAAACTTTATAGGCGGCTCCATGATCGAACGCATCAAACAATGCAATTAGGAGTCTGAGCAATGAGGTATCCTCAATTCAAATGGGCGATTGAAGTAGTTGTAATGAAAAATTTTGTGGTCAAATTTGTTTGGCTTAGTGATTGAACTGCAAAAAAAAAATTTTTTTTTTTTTTTATTTCCACTTGATGTATGTAATGTGTTGTATTTAAGTGATGTATCTTGTAAGTCTTGTAGTATGAAGGTAAATAAAATGTTTGTTTTTGCAAAAAAAAAAATGTTGATGCGTAGCCAACCCTTTGCATTACACTGGTCACCAAATTGGCGACCTGCGTGGAAAATTTAGTCGCCAAATTTTATTTCCACTCGCCATGGCGACCAAAATGGTCGCAGCTTGAAGCGCTGAATTACTTCCTGAATTGTACTCCACTCAGTCCAATTACTATTACTAGTTTGAATTTGTTCAAATTGGATACCTGTAATTGGACACCTACACCATTTGCATGTCAATCACATGCACTTTGGTGGGTTCCTTCTTGCTGTTTTTCTACTATTTGTAAACTGATTGAATACACTTAAGGACGTTCGCGCTAATTGTTTATGCGCATCCTTACTGCGCACGTAATTCCTGTCGCAACGCTATGCCACGTCATTTATCGAGCGCGCGCGCTGAGGAAACTTTCCAACCACATATAGGGTGAGTAGCCGTTGCGATAACTTCGCTTGCAGTTTGCTCGCTTAAATGGTCGGTAACCCCTACTTTTTTCTTAACAGATCACTTTTGTTAACGATTATCTATGTTTTGTGAGAAAATGAAAAAAACCTATCGATTAAAAGGTTGATTTTTTTTGCCACACGCACGTTCGAATTCCGCTTTTTGATCTTTTCGTTTTGCCGTACGACGGGTTCAAATGCCTCTTCCAGGGCTAAGTTTTGCGTAAAAGATGGCAACACTTAAAATTATTTTCGCAACAGACGCACTTCTTCAAAATATCACCAAGATCGTTTGCCTCCGTTTTCTCATCATCGATAATTTAAACTACAAACCCTGAAAGCCGTGCGAAATTACGTGCGCCAATTTTTCAAAATCAGGGTAGTTTTCTACAGACTTTATCTGTGAAACGAAGTCGGTGACCCCCACTTTTTTTTGTATTTCTGACACAAGTAACTCATTATCCGTCCTCAGTAAAAAAATTAGAAAAATCTATCGACTAGAAAATTTTCGCGCGAACGTCCTTAAACGCATAGAAAGTGTTGCATCACTATTTGACATTATGCCATAGAAAATACCCTTACTAAATTTCATCAGGAATAAGATAGAAACACACGATGGGAAGGTTGGGTTTAATACCACTGAATATACATGGCTTTCCTGTATTCTGATTGGCTGTATTTTCTTAGCATGGTATAAGAGTCACTACCAAATGATATTTTTACCTGAGGAGATATAGCACAAATGCAATGACGATCCAAGCCATCATGATATAGAAGGTTGTGTGACCATCCCCCCCTGTATCAGTACTCTGGGGTCCTGGAACTGCAGGGTAAACAACATTTACATAAACATTATTCTTGGCTGCGTGAATCAACTTAGGCCCGGTTCAGACGCCGATCTTTTCATGAGCCGAACCTAATTCCTTGAATTAAGTACATGAAAAGATCGGTGTCTGAATCAAATTAGAACGGCTATTTCAATTTGGAACGGCTCACCCGTTCTTCCCGCCTGGCTTGGCCGAGAATTTCGCCTGTGGAACGCCTTTCGAACGGCTTTGATTCAGACGCCGTACTTTTCATGTGCCTATCCTAATTCATAAATTATTATAATGTATTTTGCCTGGTTTTATTGGAACTGTATTAGGAACGGCCAAAAAGTACGGCGTCTGAATCAGGAGGCGTACTTTTGTCAATTTGGGTCGGTCCAAATTTGAATTGAGTTCGGCTCATGAAAAGTACGGTGTCTGAACCAGGCCTTAATTTGGTGACATATAGTCCCAAATTCTTTATTAATATTAATTTATGTTTTATTATTATTTGCTAAATATTTAGAGCAGAATAAATTATAACAGTAAACTTTAAAAAAATAATTTAACAATCAAAAGAAACATTTCACAATGTCTGTGATTCATGAAGATCTATTCAAGGGAAGTAAATGATTGAGACATCATCGTCATTCAATAAGATTGGAATAGGTATTATGCTAAGCTTTCAAGGTTCACTTTGTGCAATTCCAATAATACATCATGTGCAACTCATTTCTGAATAAATTATTAATGACTGTGGGTTTGTTTTTCAAGGATCAAAATACAAACTCAGCAATGAAAAGAAGGCAGTATTCAGTTCACCAACCAAAATTTTGAAAATGCAAATTTTAATGAGAAACCAGAAGCGACATTTGCAGAAAACTTACAATTTTCTGTTTGTCAAAATGCATGGCAGCAATGCACACTAATTAGAGCGGGCTCTCGTGCTTTCAATTAAATATTGCACCATACGACAGCCCAAAATGAAAGATTGTAGGGGCAAAAATAATTTGAAGACTGTCTAAAACTGGGATACTTCGTTCAGATAACAAAATTATTGTTATACCGAGTGATATGTGAACCTTACAGTGATAACAATCTTGTTACATAAGTTTAAATATTAACCTTGGCCAATACAACATGGCTGACACTTCCTTGAATATTTTAATCCGCCGTTTTCAGGAATATTTTTAAATATAGATATAGATATAACAGTCGTAACTTACGTTCTTGCAGACATTGGTTATCTGTACAGTAGCTCTGTGAGGATCTTAGCTGCAATGAGAAACCAGAAATTGTTTACACTCATTCACTTGAATACTCGCGCGGTATGCAGCTCTCACCATAACAAGTTCAATTTTTTGTTCATAGAATATTTTCTGTGCATTCAGGTAACTTAAGAGATATCATTCGAACTTACCAAAGAAATCAACCTCCGCATTGCTCCTTCATGACTGCATATACACTCACACGGGTCAAAAGAATCACCTCCACCGCCGCCATCCATGTTGACTTCAAAACGGACTTCAGCGTTTGAACAAGAATGGATCGTTTGTTCTTGTGGTTCTTCGCTGCGTTTTATTTGCGACAAAGTGTGACTTCTGCTTAGCACGCTTTCTCGAAACAAAACAAAAACAAGGGAAAATTAAAAATACCAGCGCCTTTGATAAAGCTGCAAGCCCGATCAACACGAAAATATTAGGTAATACGGGTGAGACGGTCGCGTCCAAATCACAAAGCGCCACGTACTGTTTTGGTAACAATCCCGGATGACGTCAATTACGCATGCATGAAATGTCTTCCACGGCAGGTGAAGTTTTTTCAGCGAAATCCCTCACACTTTTCGAATTTTTTTTAGATCTACTTTAACTTTCAGGAAATTTATTTCGAAGGTTGTCACAGAACTTATAACTGAAATACCAGAGAAGTATTCTAAAATTATAAAACCGGAGAAGCCATTATAGATGTTGCACGCGCCTCATTATGATTTTCGCTATACTAATGGCCTAAGCTATTTAATCAGCTGCCAATTCTGCTTTCCTCCATAGCAACATCATTACTCCGACTCCTGACTAAACATGTTTTGGTTCCAGGTGCGAAAAGATCGAACCAACTTACGAAATAAAAAAAATAGAACAAATGTGGCAATGCCCTTGACCATTAGCAAAACAAAATTAGTGATGTTCTATGATTTCCGTGAGGAAATCCGATATGTCTATTAATTTTTCAGCACTTCTCAATTCTTGGGGCAGATTGTTCCTTCACTACATAAAATACTAAAGAAATAAAAAACGCGCCTGAGTGCATTGTTGAGTTATATAAGCACGCGGGAATTTTTAAGAACACGAGAGAAGTGCATAGAGAAGCACGAGGCGTAGCCGAGTGCTTCTCGCACTTCTCGAGTGTTCTTAAAAATTCCCAAGTGCTTATATAACTCAACAATGCACGAGGACAAGTTCTTTATTTCTTTTATAAAATGTTAAAGAAATTGCGCGCGCTAAAACTTGTGACGTAAGCAGCGTGCATTATAACTCCATAAAGCACGCGCGTGACGTAAGCAGCGTGCTTTATGGAGCTATAATGAACTCGAACTGGCCAATCACAGCGCGCGCAATTTCTCGATGATTTTATAAATATTAATAAAGTGCGCGGCTTAGGCAAGGCGAGGCGAGGCGAGGTTACCAGCTACGTTTCTCCGATTGTATTCTGCGCGTCAGGGTTGCCCATCGCTTACATTACGTGTCTCTTTTGAGTTTTTCCTAAGAATGCGCTAGCTCAGTCGTATCAAAGGGCGATTTCGTAACACCACCACGGTACGTACTGTCCATAGTGGACTGCACATGGAAGGCCTCGCCCGAAAGGGGAACATTTTTCATTTTTATTTTTCATTTTTAAGCCGATTAAATGCGAATATTTGCAGGAGCAAAATTATTTTCTAGTCTGTGGTTTGTTTTAGCTTGTCTTTTTCCATCAGCATTCCCGATAACTGCGCATATTGTTTTAAGGGCGTTGTCCTGTTCGCTCAACTGAAATTGCTTGCTGCATTTACATGGTTCCTAATCCGTGTATTGCTACCGTATTTTCAATAAAATCGTCGTTACAATGCCCTCAAAACGGCACAATGTACATCTCCAGTATATAAGGGTCCATGTATATGACACCGTCCATGTAAACATTTTTATTTAGAATGATATAACCGGCGACAAGGTTTTCTTTGTTCGCGGCGGTGGACGTTTGTGATCAAGTGATTGAAAGTGATTTTTCAAAACGGTGACAAAGCATTGAGATAAGCTAGCTAACTTTGTTTTGAGGGCGCAGCCTGACTTGAAATTTGTGAGAGGAGAGAGAAGTCGAGAGATAAAACGATGAATCCGGATAGTTGGACAAATGATCAAAAAGATCTTTTGGAAGCGCTCGGGATTACTGCTAAATACAAAATCTCAAACGCGCACGAGTTTCTATGAAATGACGTATCAAACGACAACTTTGAAAGTTCGATTGACCCCATCCGGCGTCTAACGCAAAAGTTGAAAAAGAGGAAATTGTGGAAATGGAAATGCGAGCCCATTCTATGTTTCAAAACAAGACAGACGCAGTACAATCACTTGTAACTGGTGATTGACAACTTTTCTCATAGTTTGACACGATTACACTTCAGACTGGTCCTTGAATCTTTGTAAGCAGTGCGAATAAGCAGGTTAGAATAATATTGTAGGAGTGACTTAACGGTTTTCGATTACAGCAGCCAGGGAGTACACAACCCTCTCCATCAAACAGAGCTTCCAGAAGGCGAGTGAAACGAGTGTGGAACGGGGAAGCTTTTGCTCCCGAGGTAGGAGTCTGATATGTTTTCTGTTGGAATACTGTACGGTCTGATACTGCATTCACACTTGACTGAAATGTCTAGTCTGATCACAAAATGAAACATATTTCTTTGCCTAAAGTTTTCACATCAGGTAGTGTATTTTGCAGAATTCAGCATGATCTTAACATGTTTATTCTAATAGACTGTTCACAATAATTAAAAATCTTAAAATGCCACTTACCACAATTTCTTTATTACTTACAACCCTAACCCTAATTCCCACTACTGCAGTAGTTAACCCTAACCTCAACTAACCCTGAACCTTCCATTACGTCGATCCCCATTTCTACCCCATAACCCCCTGTCCCACAACCTTCCCACTTTCCCCTGCCCTGCTACTTCCTCTTTTACACCAAAACTCTCATTTCCTAAGCCCGTTCCATTCCTTTCCATTAGCCCAAGCCTCACTTACTCCTCAAATACCCCACAACTTCCAAACTCAACACCCTGATACATGCATGTACCTTTCACTACCCATTCCCCACAACTACCAACATCTACCCCACCACCGTTTGACTAGCCTGCCCTCACTTCCCCTCAACCCTGCAATTCCCAAAATCCACACTATTCTCAATCACGTACCACACACTTCACAATCTCACACCACATGCAATTCACAATCTCACACCCATTCACATTCTCACATCACAATTCGTAATCTACACCAAGAAAAAAAATCAACGAAAACCAATGAAAAAATAAAAATAATGATAAAAAGGTCAGATGCAAAACGAAAAACAACTTTCAATTTCAGCTTGTACAAAAAAGAAAAAAAACCCTGGCAGAACACCTGAAAACAAACCTTGTTTAAAATTTCTCTGTTGCCTTCTGGTGCTCTGGACGAGGAAAAAAAAGTTTTAAAAACCAAAGTCAAAAACACGCTCATCCAAGTAGAAATGATGTTGATTTTTTATTCTGGACGATGTATGCTGGAAAAGATGAAAATAAACTGTACATTCAATTTTTCTACAACTGATGTTTGTCATTTGTCTAATTTTTAGCTACAATCTTGGACAGAATAAAAAGAGAAATTAGACCCCCCCCCCCCCTCCCCCCGAATCAATGATGATTCGCGGCAAAAACCAAAACGCGCCCATTTTCCCATAATTGAAATGGGGGGGGGGGGGGGGGGGGGGAGGGGTGGTCTTAATTTTTCATTTGAATTGTCCAAGATTCAATCTTGGACAGAATAAAAAGAGAAATTAGACCCCCCTCCCCCCGAATCAATGGTGAATCACCGCAAAAACCAAAACGCGCCCATTTTCCCATCATTGAAATGGGGTGGGGGGGGGGGGGGAGGGGTGGTCCTAATTTTTCATTTGAATTGTCCAAGATTGTAGCTAGACTTGACTAGTTATAATATTCCCATCAGTAACACCTATCATTTGAGTTCTTTTCTCAGGAAATCAATTATATTGTTTGGGAACACTGGTATGGCCATAATTGTGAAATGGTCAGTGTTTGTAGAAAAAAAACTGTATTGAGAGGGTGGGTTCCTTACTTAGGCTAGGTTATGCTGCTGTGTCCTGGAGACACATCAATCTCTGGGCAAGGATGAGTTTGTCAAGACTGTTAGTGCCACCTGACCATTGACTGGTTGGCTAAGCTGTCTTCTTTGTACTTCATCTATTGACCCCAAACTGAGCACTAACAGCAACAATGAGTGTTTCCAGAAAATATTGCATTCCCATTGCATGGAAGGTCATTAAAAAATCCAAGGCAAATTTTTGTTAATAAATTTTTAAGGCAAAATAAAAATGGAAGCTAAATGCGAATTTCCAGAGGGAAACTAAAAACATTCTGTGACAGGGATGCTCTAAGTAATTTAGAAAACCAGCCTACTGTATGGCATAAATATAGCAATATGCTGCCCAGTTTGCTGAGATACTGAGCACTTAACTTGTTATTTGTGTCAAATCACCTCTGACGCAATCCACTTTTGTTTACTCTCCACCACTCAAATATAATCCTGGATAACCATGCAAGATTAGTGTTGTATTTTATTAAAATATTGTTACATCAAGTTCAACTTTCAAATGTTTGTTGCAATTAAAAATGATTTATTTTTGATTTTACAGCTGATGTAGGCACAGTCATATTTACACTTAACTTGTTATTCTTTATAAATACATGAACTGGTAAAATCTGCCATAGCCCCAGACAAGTACATGTATACTTATTTGGGGCTATGCTAGATGTCATCTAGTGCTTTCCCATTTTCTTATGGTGGTAATAAGCTTCAGTAAAGATTCCTTGAGCGTGGAGCAGCTAAAATCTTGTCTGTTCACAAATGTGATTAAAGCGACTATAAAGAGAAAAGAACACAATTTTACTCCATTATTAGTTTTCTATTGGACTGGTGTTTTCATCTGACATGGTCAAATTCTAAAATCTAATTAAAACTATTAATCCTGCAAAGATACTCTTTACACATATTCTAGACATGAAGAACATAAATACCTGTGTAAATTTTGGTATGTATTCAGTTCCTTGTTTAGAAAATAAAGCATTTTTGAAATTTGCGATGTCCCGGATGAACATGTTTTATGACAGTTACAAAAACGAATAATTATTTGTATCGCATTTCATTTTCAGACCTGATAATTAGAAGCAATATCTTATATCAGTGATAAAAACATTTGAGTATGGTCACCATATTTGTGCCACATGTACACAAATATACATAACACTTGTTCCAGTGTTGTCTTATAAAATAGTGAATAGTAAATTACATGTCTTGCATAATTATTTACCTTGCATGAAGTGGTTTGGTCTTTTGTGTTCTACAGTTTTTCCCCCAGTAGCAATCAGCACGACTAAGCACAGACTCTGTCTCAGATTAAAAAGAGTACATTACAAATTTTTTAGCTCTCCAAAATAATAATAAAAAAATATATTGATACCAAGGTTTGCATAGACACTGATTTTTTTATGACAAGAAATCTAGAATGTGTTTAAAGGTTTAAGGATAATTTGTGTAGTGCCATTGTTACTAATAGTACTACCCTGTGATTTTTTTGCGAGGAGCAGTGCCAAGCCCGTCTCAGCATGACACAAAATGAGATGCAAAGAAAAAACACAACCTCACATAGTTTAAGCAGGACACACCTGGCAACTGATCCCTTGGTATGTCACGACGAAACTGATATGCAAGCTCCTGGAAATTTCGCAATCCACATTTGTAGCAAAGCACAGTTGAGGAGTTGATATCACGAGATGCTGCATCTGATGAAAATATTTATCAATCTTTCACAAAAAAAAACTGTCACAACTGCTGAGACCTTTTGCTCTCTTCCTCCTCCCACCTCACCTCAACTCCCCCCTCCCCCCCACACCCCCAGCTGTTGGTTGCTGGCGGGGATGAACAAAAGAGCCATAATTTTGAGTAAACATTCTTACTATGGATGAAGGAGAGACAGCATGCCTGATTCAGATTATGCAGACTTGCTAGGATTAGGATTAACAAGCGAAGTTTTTATAATGAGATTTGTTGTGTATTGTACATACTCACCCACTGTTGTATATTCTTTAGAGTTTAATTTTAGGAGACATCTTTGTAACAGGTCTTGTTCACTGAGACTTTGTTGAATTAAATAATCCTGTGATTTTTAAAAGTTTACAGTCAAAATACTTAGTGTATGCCACCTAATATTCAATAATAATCAAAATTATGCATTGAGTATTGACTGTAATGTAGAATTGTAAGCACAATGGCCTAACAGTGTGCTGGTGTAATGTATGTGTGGTGATTTAAATTTAGTTTTGGTTCAAAAATTTTTCAGGCCAGTTTGAGTTTTATTTCCCTTTGCTTTTAATTAATAGTGTTTCATGTTAACAAATATGAGACAAGAAAATAAAAATCAAACCAGTACTACTCTGAAAAATTTTCAACCAAAGATCGCTGAGTATCTTGACTCAAGTTTCTTTGTATTACTGAAAGTACTGGAACATCTTCTGGACAAAACTTTGATAATCGCATCGGCAAGGAAGTAGCATCTTAAAGGAGTCCAGAGGGGGGATTCTTGGCACAAAGTCACAAAACATTATATCAAACTGTCCATACTTTACTATCAAGGCCTCCCACTTGTATGCAGAAGATATATATAATGGACAGAAAATACATCATAATTTACAAATGTTAAAATAGTCTTACCTTAAGTATTTTAGATTCATATGGATTGTTGTTGATTATTGATAGAAGGCTTTTCTGTCCAAACTTTAAATCTGTTTTAAGAAATTGAAACCAAATCAAAATGAAGAAACTAACTACCGGTATATAACTAATAGTAATAATGAAACTAATAAATTTTATTATTGCAATTGTTATTATTATAGAGATGAAATAGCAGAGACATTGCATGCTCTTTAAGAAATCCAACAATCTGATTGGTTCTCTAATAATTTAATTGTCAGTTAATTTGCTGATGCCTGTAGAACATCATGTGATTGCACATTTACTTAAAAACTGAACTTCATTTTTAACAACATACATATAGCATGCTTTGGTTTTTACCTGTGAATTTATTCAGACACCCTAGACAGCCACCAGGTCTCCTGCAGCCCCATAACAAATGACAGAAGGCTTTAAGACAGATTGAACCTGCGGAAAAACGTAAAAAAAGTTTGAACTAATTAAAATAAATTTATGATGTCATTAATTCATTGCATGTTTCTAAGCTGCACTTTATCAACTTCTTAGCTTTACTACAGAGCAATGTTTTTAAATGATTACACTTATTCAAATGGCCAATGAATCTTAATTATGTAAAAATCACAAAATTATGTGTGATTGTAATTTATTGCTGTGTCTAAATGTCAGTGTGTGATTGGAATAACTAAATGAGCTGGAAGTTTTGTAAGTAGTGTAAATGAACACTTACATTTCTGTGCAGGAATTCGTCCTGTCATTTCATCAGGCCAACTGTTTGGCATTGGTTGAAAACAGCATTGACATAATAGGTGAATTTGACCTGGAGTACATGTGTAGTCTAGTGGAGTTACACTTGTTGATGTACCTTCAAAAATAATTGCAAATAATAAAATTGACACTTTTTTAACACTGGAGTCTAATTACTCTTTGTTTAGAAATTTTATCACAAGATAATTTATGTGCTCTGAAAAAATAGCAAATGTACTCTTCACATACACCTAGCATTATTTTATTACTGTTAAGTATTTATGATAAATACAAACAGAATCCCATGAATAATAATAATAATAATAATAATAATAATAATAATAATTTTATTCAGCTCATAATGAAGTTTACAGTTTTGTTCGTATTCTTAGTAAAATAGAGATGAGGTGTTACAGGAATTCGTAGTTAGTTAAGTATTGAGCTGGGGAGCTAAATGAACCGGTAGGTTTTCAAGTTAGCTCCCCATAGAGTTGATGTTATCAATAGTAAAATAAACGGCACGCGATGCATGCAGAAGCGATGACGTTTCACAAGGGGTCTTTGATAATTTTCAGGACATTTGTCAAAACATTAGGGTAAATAAAAGTAACTGAGAACTTCTGTGCTGAATGATTGTTCAACAAAAATTGCATTATCTTGGCGTGACATACGATATACGATATACGATGCAAGGTCAAACGCTGTCTAAAATTGTTTACACCTTTTGTTTTAAAGAATGGAGAGATTTCTGTTTACTAAATCTTATAGAACGCATCAAATATAATTTGTTTCTTTCGTTTATGCTTTATATTAGTCCTTTCTAACGACCCAGGAGTATCTTGCTTTGAGTTCTATGCGACGATTTCTTGCTGACTTGACTTGATTTCTTTTCCCAGTATTCGGTTCTACAGATCGGTTAATCACAACAGGCAACTGACAACAGACAACAACAGATCCTGTCCACTCGCACGGCGAGATTAATCGATCACGTCATCGTCATCGCTTAAAAAAAGGTTTACGATGGCTCACCTTTTAAACAGAGGTTTCAAAACTGCTAATAATCGGTTACTTCGTCTGCAGTCATGACAGACATCACTTCTTAACTTTATGCCAAATTTATTCGATAACTGATAAAGTGCAACACTCACTCCAGACTCGAAATCTCAATTTAACAGCTACAAATGAAATAAGGTTTGCCGATCGGTGATGATACAAGCTGCAAAAAAATATCTTCCTTTGCCAAAAAACAAGATGGCGGATCTCAAAAAGAATACAAACAATGCACCTAGTTCCCATTACTCTTCGGTTCAATTCAGGGAGTAATTATCACACCAAAAATTCCATAAATTCCATCGCTTTTCCGCTCTACAGCATTAACCGATGATGTCATAAAATGACGTCATCGCTTAAAAAAGAAAACAGGTAATTAATAAGTTATAATAGAGAGAAAAACTTCCGAAAATCTACAAACTTAGTCTGGTAGAGAGTCAGTTTAGTTTTTGTTCTGACAGGAGGTAACGTTTTATTTCCCATGGGTAGGGAAAGAAGCTCACCCACTCATCCTCGTCATGGCCAGCGCCATAATTATACGGCAGCCACACCAAGAATCATATATGTGGAAAAATGCTCAAAATTATGGATGTAAATATGCACCAACCTTCACTTGTACTAGCTGAACAAGATGGTGTGGCTGGTGAAATATAACCAGGGCAAAGTCTGCAGCTTGTGGGAACCGGCCTTCATTAGGAAAATAAGCTTCAACATTATTGCTACAAACGCTATACATCTCTAGTTATATTATTTCACTGCCTTACACAAGCTGAAGAAACAATTTTTAATTACTAACTTACAGTTCTAAGTATTAATTAAAAGGAATATCTTAAAAAGTTTAATGAATGCTGGCTAGGTTGGTTGGGATCTTGGGATTGTCAGTAGCTAAATTGGTTTTCAACTGAAATATGTTTTCAACCTGTATTGATCTGTCTCAATCTGAAGATAACAATTTATTGAACTTCATTTTAATTATGAATTTAAGTTTTTATAAATGTCATTGTAAAAGTGATATCTTGAAGCAGATTGATCTAGTTTGGAAACAGATTAACATTTAACCTCAAAACCACTTTAACCTACAACATATCCTGTTGAGACCACCAAGTATGGGAGCTATGGTATCAGTGCATGATACATTATTATGACTATGTAAGTATGATGCTCATAGACTAGTCTGAAAATACACAAAATCACATCTAAGCTGACAAGGAAAATAAGGGCAATGTAAGCCATCTCAAAATAATTATAAAAAAATATAGGTCTAACCTTGAGTAGGAAAATCCAAACAGACCCCCAAAAGATGACGGCATAACTGCTACTCTATTGTATCAATAAAAGAAAAGATTTGAAATAAATTAAGATATACAATCTACAATAATTGCACTTGACCCTTAATGAGCCATTCTATAAAATGAAATCATCCGCAAAAGTCTACTGCAAGTTGTCAAGAATTCCTGAACAAGATTGTCACTCTTACTAGAGATTTACAATTCTTTTGTGATATAAGTGAAAATTCCAAAACTTTTCTAAAGTTTCACATTGGCTTTGTACACATTAACACATGTAATTGTTAAGTCTACAAAATGGAGTCTGGTAATGATTTCAAGGTAAATCAAGGCTTACAAGACAACACATGCAAACAAAATATTTATTGCAACAGTTAATCCTACACAGCGTCATCCTCTCTTTCACGACTGTCAGAGTCATCACTGTAATCCTCGTCCTCGTCATCCTCCTCTTCCTCATCGTCATCGTCATCATCATAAAAGGACAGCGAACCAAACAATCCTGTCCTTTTGCGCTTTGGTTTAAGCTGCAAAACATGTTGTCACTGGTATAAAATCTTATTAAGAATACAGCAGCTATATACCTGTAGTTGGATACCTAAACTGTGGAGGTGGGGGTGGGGGTCTGAACTGCCTGCTTTCTGCACTTTCAACTCCCAGTTCATGTCCTTGACTAATGGTTTGGATCTCTCTGTGCTATTTCTATTGCCAAATGTTATGCAGTCTTGCAAAATGCTTAACAAATTTCTCCCTGTTCCCGTCACCTTGCGAATCCCACTTCCCACCCCTCTCGTCTCATGTCTCCTGTATCCCTCCCACCGCCCATTCTCCTGGGTTTGCGCTCCTGTCGCCCTCCATTTGAGACTTAGTTACCAGTAAATATTTAATGCACCATGAATAGGAAGTGCTTTGACTTGTGCATAAATACAAAGTGTATGCATGCACTCACCATATCGTCCGTGATTTTGTTTTTTGAATCCATTTCTCTCAGTTCTTCTTCTGATCTCCGTCTCTCTGTTTAATGACAAAAAAACTGATTGGTGCAAAAAAGAAAAGTTCTAAAAATACTTGCTCATGTTTGACTATAATCAATAATATTAATAAAATAAGTATTATTACTATGCATTCCACTCACCAGGGTGCTCTCGAAGGAAAGCTTCAACCAAGTTATTGATGATGTGATTTTTGCTAATTCTTTCAACTTTTTTTCGACACTTCAAAATAAACAGTAGAACAAATCAATGAATACAAATACATGTATAGTCCTTAAAAGAGGGTACCTGGCAGGCACCATGGATAGGTGAAGCAACTCAATGCACTTAACAACTGACACTACCCTTGAGAAGAATGTAAATTACTCAAACATCAAACTACGTAAACACATGAAACTTTATAGGTATTTCCCTAAAAGGCATACAAATGTCATATACATACGGTCATCATATTAACATAACCAGCTTCTCTTACAACTGCTATTATCATAACTAACTGAAAGAAAGAGCTGCCAAGGCTACAGGTATGAGTATATTTTCAAAAATTTATATTCATTTAACATTAAGATACTTACACTGGGACAATCATTAGAACGATCCATCCACTGAGAATAGCATGCAGCACAGAAGGAATGAATACAAGGTTGCAGGCTAAAATACAATCAGTTTGACAATGATAATTTAATCTATTATGGTAAAATTCTACTCTGTTTGCCAAGTCTGCAAGATATTATATGGTCAGGAGTGCCCCACCAGGGATGTCACCAAATGTTTAATTTTGTCTTCAGTCTTTTTCTTTCTTTTTTTGGGGGGGAGGAGGGGAGGGGGTGGGGGTAGGTGGAACCTGGAGGGGGTGGGAGGATTTTGAACTGAGCTTTTATGATCCTTTTCACAAGAAAATAGTCTTATTTATTAGTTATATTTGTGCAATTAATGATAAACGTTTTACTGACTATGCTTGTAAGGTTAAGATGACTGGATATTAGCCTTTTTTTGCATGATTACTGGTATAGACCTCAACTGCATCTCACCTCATCTCTTTGCAATAAGTATAATTTTAAGAGGTGAATACCGTACAATTCCACTTATAAGCCCTCTGGTTATATCTACCAGGAAACAAAAATATACATCCCTCCCCCCCCCCCCCCCCCCCCCGCCCCGGATATACCGTATTTATTCGCCTATAAGCCGATCTCGGCTATAAGCCGAGACCCTAAACTTCTTTCCGAGCCCATCTGACAGAGTCGGTGAAGGCAGACCTACAGCGGCGCAAGATCGACGTAGCTGTTATCCCAGGCGGCCTGACTCCAGTCCTGCAGCCATTAGACAAGTGCCTAAACAAACCGTTTAAGGACAACATGCGGCGAAAGTACCTTAACTGGATGATGACAGGTCCCTTAGAGTACATGCCAGCGGGAAAGAAGAAGGCCCCGTCGAGAAACCTGGTCCTTCGTTGGGTGAAGCAGTCGTGGGAAGAGATTCCAGAAGAGATGGTGAAAAGATCATTCAAAACGTGCGGGATCTCAAACGCTCTTGATGGAACAGAAGACGACGCCGTCTACAACAACGAAATGCCTGAGGTAGCGGACGATGACATGGAGGATGAGTTCGAGACTGACAGCGAAGAAGACGACGATGACTAAAAGCTTCAATCATCTGAAGTTATCACACACAAAACGGCTCCTTTAGGAGCCACCACTTAAATAAAAGTCAATGACCAACAATAATTTACATCCACGTACCGTTTGTGATCTCGGAAATTTGTATTTGTTGATAATCGCTCGGCTTATAGTCGAATAAACATTGAATTTCAAATCTTGTTAAGCATCCGTAAATTTTTTTGGCGAAAATACTCGGCTATAAGCCAAACCCCCTATCTTGGCGAGATTTGACCTGTTCTCAGTTTAATTTGTTGCAAAAATCGCTCGGCTTATAGGCGAATAAATACGGTAAGCCCCTCCGTTTATAAACCCACCCAAAACCCCTTACAAAGTTGTATAAGCCCAGGGCTTATAACAACAAGACAACAAGGTTTATTTGAACTGCAAATTACTAGTAACAACTTAAACAATAAATAAATTAAAAATACATACAGTTGCTGGTCACCCAAAATAACTAAAGAGCTAAACTAGTTGGCTTATAACCAGAATTTTATGGTATAAGAATCAGACATTGGTCGACAAGTAGTTGTAGTTACCCTTGATTTTGTCTTGGGGAATATTCACCAAGATTCACTTCACTTTTGGTGAATAATTGTTACGGTTAATATTCAGTCACCTTGACCTCATGCTTGGTCACGTGCGGCATGTATTGTTTAGTAGTAATTGCTGGACCCACCTCACACAATCGTGAAATATATCCTGTGAAAAAGAATAATTAAAAATATTATGGAAAGCTTTAAGGTTAAATTATTATCTTTAAGCACTGTTCCTTGACGTATTACAAAATCTAGTAACTGATCGATCATGTTACTTACTGCTTTTCATAAACCATGCCGTGAAAAGAATCAACAAGTCTTGTTGAGTATCTTTACTCATCGAATACAGGTAGGCACAAGCTGATGTATTTTACATTAAACTGTGATACAGAAATTGTAGGTTTAATCTTAAAGTAGTAAGAAACCTTATTGTCAAATTGTTAACAGTTAGTCCTAATTTGTAGAGGAAGCATGTATAATGTACGTGTGACTGCAATGTGACCTGCAGGAATTTTTATTTTCAATAAAGAAGTGCAGTGCAAATCAACTTATGTCAACTTATGTTAATACCTGGCAAATACTGCATAGTAGTGTGTCAGCAATGGAGTTATGAGTTGGTAGGTCAGGTTTCTTGCCATCCAAGGCTTCTTCTTCTTGACATTTCTTTTTCAGCTCAGGACCTTCATAACTATCACCAGTCTGAATATATGAAGCAGTGGAAATGATTTCATTATGGACATCCACTGTTTTAATTACTGCAGTTATACAGATCACAAGATTTGTAATCCAAATAACAAAGTTTTGATTACATTTTCCAAATATATTTTCCGAAATTACACAGCAACAAAAATAATATTATACATATAAAATTACTATGAATTTAATCAGATATAAATGTATCTACCGGTATGTAATAAGTATACCTCACTGCGGGATCTTTTTAGAGACATTAACCCTGTTGGATTTACTTCTTTTTCTTCATCTCCAGAAATGTCTTCTTCTAAACAAAATATACTTCAATATTAATTTGTTAAATATTAAGTCATTATCAGACATTTGAGCAGCACTTTAGGTTTGCCAGCAGTGAATTCAGCACATGCACAGTCAAACCACTGTAATATGGACACTTAATGCGTATCATGGATGTGTTTATATTATTACAGGAAAGAGAGATTAAAATAATGACGAATTACGACTTCTCTTTGACTAAGTGGCTGTACATTATATAGGGTGCAGTGTCTGTATTATGGAGGTTCCGTTGGTTGACTATTGTTCAGTAAATGTTATTACAGTCCAGGTGCCACTTGTCCTGGCAAGCTCTGTACTGTTGATACTGGCATGAATTTTACACAGCCTGAGCAGAAGTCATCATATGAGTTGAAGAGTTACAATGTAACAAATAAATATTGGATACCACATGACTGACCAGTATCATTATTATATTCCAAAGTATTGTCCAGCAATGCTGCCTCCTCCCTCAAAAACTTCAAGTCTTGAAATACAAATGCAATATCTGCAAAAGTCAGGTATCACAACATACTTATGAAAGGATCACACCTATACTCTTAAGCAATACAGCAAATATGTCCAGTAAAATTTAGTGGATGAGGCCAGATACAATGGAAGGGTGAACCTACAAAATAAAGATAGAGAGTCGACTGGGATTGGAAGAGCTGGACCAACTGTTTGCATAATTTATGGGAAGGGTTGAGGGAGGGTGGGGGTCGCATCATTGATGTATTGTGATATTTTCAGAACTAAGATTCATGGCTTGTATCTTGCACTCAAATTAAAATGGAAAATAAAAGACTTTACCATTCCCTGGTTGATCCTTTCGATGAACTATTTGAACTTGATCATTGTGAGAGATTTGTATTTTCTGTAAACAGATATAATAAAAAATTACCTTAACAGAAAACTAAATTTGACATTCAACATGCATACTTTAGCATGCTTTTGACAGATGGTACATCTAGGTACAGTGCACACCCATACTTCATTCTAATACAAAATTATATTATCTCCTCAGCCAGTTAATAATTTCTAATCTTAAGGTTTTATTTGATTTCTCTCAACATTTCTAGCTCTGCTTGAAATGGACTGATTTCCAGTAACCAACTTAGTAATTCACATTTGCTTTTGGTTTTGTATTACTACACTTAGTAATTTACTTGCCATTTTCTCTTGAACCAATCAGAAAAAAAATAAAACAAAACCAAACGTGACCCCAGGTGCAATCAACGCAAAGCTCACGCCAAAGATTTGCCAAGTATATACCAAGATTTTGAATGATTGCATTTTATAAATGCAAAGATCCACGGCAAAGATCTTTGGCGTAACTTGCACGGAATACAGCCTGGAACGTGACTCACTCACACATGTTTTCCTGCACCCTGGCTTTGAGTTTTGATTGGTTCACTAGATTGTGCAATGTGTCCTTTATGATTGGCCAGTCATGATAACTTAAGTTTTAGTTTTATGATGCTTAGTTAGTTGAAAATGGCTCTACTATGATAACAAAACTTTTCTGTATAAATTTTCATTCATGACATTTACCTCATCTTTTTTAATTTTCTTCCCATTCAATAAAGATCCATTAGTGCTAAAAATTCAACACACATTACATTATTCACTTGCATTTTTACAATCTTAATAATAAAAACAGATTTATTAAACACAAAGACTGAATTTGAGTGAACTGTATAAACTTGAATCACCTGAAGTCCTGAAGCCAAACTTTACCATCTGTATCTCTTGAAATAGTACAGTGATGGCCTGACACAAACTTACATCCAGTAAAGGTTATATCACAATCTGTGAAAAGATAAGCTTATAAATTTTTTGAAAGTGACTGAGCCGCTGCATAATTTAGGTAGCATAAAGAAAGGGTATTGTTTACAAACAAATGATCAGATGTAGCTATATCGTGGCCTGCATGCTGAGGATTGCTTGTATAAAAATAGCTTATACAATTACATATACTATCTATAATACATTGGTCTTTGAAAGCTGACTGCACGTCCTCCTTGTTGCGTTTCTAAGCAAAGCGTATACTGATCATGCATACAACAGATCTACAACACTGATTTCAACGGTCATGGCGGGAGCGATCGAACTGCAACATAAACATGTGATTATTTAGGTCTTTAACCTTCAGTTCTTGAAACTCTTACCTTCTTTTCTTCCTAGTCGGACGGATTCTCTACTAATAAGCACCGGAGGTTTGCTATCATGAGTGAAAATCAGCTGTCCCCATTGAACATCATCTGTGTTCGACGCCATCTTGCATTGCATGAAATGTGTCAGGAAACTCGTTCCAGTCCCAACCAACAATTTCGCGTTACTCACGCAAGCACAAGTTGGGTTGTCACGCAATGTGAGTTAGCCTCTTTAAGGGCGCTCGGGCTACACGAACGATTTATGAAGGCATTTGGAGTAAGGAAGAAGATCAAGACGAGGAAAGAGTCTGATAATGAAAAATTGAAATTAAAGTATTGATTATTATGTGCTGCAATTGCATAGGAAACAAGAGGCATCAAGGAGTTGGGCATCTTTTGGGAACCTTTGCTTTATTGAAAAAAAAAAAACGTATTGAAAAGAAAGAATTTTTTCAACAGGTGCAAAAAATTGATTGGCTTCCATTTTTAAGAGTAGCCTTGCCAGGTTAAGTTTAGTACCTCAAGCTCTGGCTATCCCAGTACTCTATTTATATTTTCATACTTTTTTTCGTTGTGTCAGGCCACAGCTCTACCCAGCTTGGCTTGAAGTGAGCACAGGGAGCCCAATTTTCAAAACACAACAAACACAAATAAAAAGGTTTTTTTTATTAAATACTAGTAAAAATTACACAATGCATGGAAGTTAATAATATTAACATAACATTAACGGTTCACAGCATTATTGGGTATAAATGTAGACAACTTCAGCCTGCAGCCTCAGCTGCCTGCATTCTACGCAACAATTGCAATGCTGTGAACCTCAGTTACTATCTATCAAACCATTATAGACTTCTGCAAAAGATTCATTGTAAATATAAATATAGCTGCTTTAAATAAAACGAAAAATTGTGTACGAGAATAAGTAAAACCGATGACAAAACTAATATCTAGACTTCACTTGACCCAAAACTATGTACAATCTTATACAGCGAGCTGTCATAATCTGTACTAACATGGCAGCATGATAAGAAAAGTATGTTTTGACTGTGCATAGGCTACTTGTCTTGTTATCAGTCCAGTTTTCAATAGCTATAGGCCGGTTTCGAGTTGCCTTTTGCCTCACTTTCAAAACAAGTTGGTGCAAAACCATTCAAATGAAAGTGAGTTTGATTTGCATGAAAATGGATGTGTAGGTGAAACACATCTTCATATGTCACAAAGACTCATTTTGAAAGTGAGGCAAAAATAAATTCGGAAATGGTCCATTCCGGTCTTGTATGGTATCTTTTTTTTTCACCACATTAACCTTTCATTGTGTGAACCATGGTGCACATATTTTTCATGTTTGCTTGAATGTAATAAAATAGTTTGAACTACACTTCCAGTTCTAATTAGTTCTCATTCCAAGTTAAAACTGAAAGGAAAACACTTCAGTCAAGGTGAAGAATTAGTTTAAAAATTATAAATGATTGGTATGTAAAATGGAGGAATGTAGAAATTATGGTCTGTAAATATAGTGACTGCAAATTTTAGCCTTATTATCTTGAAATCTTGACATCTTAAAATATGTCTCACACTCGTGAATTTTAACATAAACAAGGTTACATGTTAGTCTCAGCCTGGCATTGTTTATCACTGATACCCCATTCACACCAAAGCTAAAAAATTAAAGCATTTTAAGTCTTGGTTTCTGTTTGTTGATTTCAAATTTAGCACAATGAAAGCACAAGTTAGAGCTTACTAGAACCCTAAGTAAAATTTAGTCTTTCATTTTTCTGTTGCTGATTTTCATTTTGTTACACGTGGTTTAACTTTTTTAAAGGTGATATGTTCATTTATCATGAGCATGGGACAAAGAAAAAATTCTGAGTCCATGATGGGAATCAAACCCAACCGGTTGGGCACTCTACTTACTGAGCTCAGCTACAAGACTCGTAGTGAGCTAGGCCATTTTTCTAGGTTCATAATTATGTGACACACGTCCTGCGTACTGCTAGGATCAGCAATGTCAGAAGCATCAGGTGAGCTAGGCCAGTTTTCTAGGTTCATAATCATATGACACATGTCCTGCATACTGCTTATGACACATGTCCTGCATACTGCTAGGATCAATAAATGTCAAAAGTGCCAGAATTTTTTCTTTGTCCCACACTTGTGACAAATGAACCTATCATCTTTATCATTTACTCACCGAACTTAAAATTCAGCATCTTCATTATTATTAAACATGTTTTGTTGGTGTGAATGGGGTATGAGTGTTTTTAGGGCTGAATTTAAGCAAGGGTGTCCACAAGTCTCAGATTTATCATTCTATACATCAAAATAATGGTCCTTAGTGTAGCTTTAAAATGGGAACTGCTACCAATGGTGACGTTATACTACAAATCATTGATCATAAATACAGTACTGTACACAAATTATGCTGACCCCTCACAATTATCTCCACCATACCCCGGAAGACAGACACAGCTTCCCGTAAAGCAAGAACCACCAATATGGCTACAATTTGTACAAGCAGGATTATCTGCCACTTTGACAGCAAAACTTAGTTCAATGGCAGGTGAATAGTTGATCCACAGATCATCACCTACTTCCTCATTCATAACCATAAAAGATGGAATATCTTCAATGTCTCGTCCAATGGGAACCTCAATCTGAACATTATGGTCAACACGAGAAAAGGTAATCTCTCTTCTGAAAAGAATACGCATTGATTTGTAAGTATACACCAACTGGCTCTGGCTGTTTTTGGCAAACTCTTCAAAAGTGTTTGGTGCAACTTGCTTTGGTGTCCCCTTGAAGTACGTGTTAGGAAACAAGATCAGCGGGTACTGGATTGTAGGATAACTACTGGAATCAGCAGGTCCTGGAAAGTGTCAGAGAGAACAGGAAATATTATATTTAGCAGAAACAATCTGCTGAAGAAATCTGGCCAAGAGTCAAGTGGGACAAAGACTAAGACACAAGATTCATAGTTTAACTTACTTGTAGAACAATCATCTCCTGAATATCCACTTAAGCACTGGCATTCCCCATCCATGCCACACGTGCCAAAATAACAGGTTTTTCCACTGCAGTTTAGAGGTGTGCAATGCTGACATGGCTCTACCTTGATTGCAAAATCCATTTGCCAGTGTTCCCACTGAGTGTACCAGATCCCTGACGACCCACCAACATCTTGGTTGTCAAACATCCACAAGTGAATGTTAGAGATATTGGTGATGTTACTGATCGAGGATGAAAATTTGTTTCCACTTGAAAAGCCAGCTGAAAAAAAACTCTATATTTAAATTATATTATAGAACTGACAGAATTACTGGTATCCCAGTAGGAGTATATAATGTGGCCCTTTATGAATAAACAAACAAACATATTATTGAAATAAACAGAAACTTCAATGTTGAAAAATCCCAACTGGTGGAAGGCTGACCAGTTGGCTGTTGAACTTGGGACCACCTAACACAAATCCAATGAATGGCAGGGTGAAGGATTTGAACCCAGACCTCTGGATTAGAAGTCCAATGCCCTATTAATCACAAGGCCATGCTGCCTCAACAATAACAAAGACAAGTAAGACCATGTTATAAACACAACTACCGCCACGATGAGGATCAACACTACTAACATCAATGACTATGTTGAAACTTTTTCATATGCATAACACATTTATCCTACCAGCTGCTTTGAGTCCACAGCATGTAGTAGTAAAAGTCTACAATTTTACCTTTAAATGTGAGTGTTCTTCCAGGCATGACTATCAGAGATCGATAGAGGAATTCTCGTTTCTGATCTGTTATTGTCCTGCCCCAGACATGGAATTCGCCTTCTTTGAGCCGGGTGTAGTATCCATCAACAGAGACGTTGTTATAACCCAGATCAGAGAAAAGTACAATGGGGAACTCGCTAGATGGCTGAGGAATGTCTGAAAGGGAGTCAACACACACAAGCTTAAGATTGAATAAGTTTTAATGAAGTTCATTAAAAAAGGTCACCTAAATTTTACAATCTCTACATATAAATAATCTGAATAATTAGAAAATGACTTACTGGGTAATGCAAATACACTTCTTCTACTCCTGTGGTGTGCAGAGTCAGGTTTATATTCATCAAAACCCTGAAAATTAAGGTGATGGGATGATTTTCAGTCGGCTAAATCTGTCACAACACAATTGTCACTGCCGAATATTCAGTGGTGGATCTAAGGTAGGGGCCAATGTGGTGGGCCTCCTTATTTTTGACCCCTAACCTTCCACCCCCGCCACCACCACCACCACCACATAGTAATCAAACTCTAATTTGCCACATCACTCTGATGTTGATAAATGCCGAGACAAAACTAGTGTTATTCTACAGCTACCTTCCTACCTATAGATACTTAGCTAGTTATGTACATGTATCCACAGACCTCCCAACTTCAAAACCTGTAAATCTAATAGTTTTCAATCGTCAAAATAGCCTCTGGGCCACACGAGCAAGCGGCCAAGCCGCGAAAGAGAGCGGCAAAACCACGATAGGCGAATGGCGTGCGTAAAGCTGGAAAACACGCAATACTGAATGTAGCTAAAAAGTCCAAAATTTAATTATGAAGGCATTTGGAGTGATCGATCTGTTCGTATGCTCTGTTGGGTCAGTTGCAAAATGCGTGCAAAGTTTCATTTGCAGTTAGATTCCACAGTTTTTTCCCAAAAAAACAGTCAAGGAATAACCTACCGTTATATGAAGACAAAATCTGTCAAAAATAAACATCAATGATAGTAAAAGAAACGTATTTTTTCCATTCATTTTGCCGTAGCTACAAAAATCCTGCTGTGTTGTTTTATGGCAACTGCGTTATTTTTTCCCGATCACATTCCTCGGAGACCTGGGACCGAATTCGGACAGCACTCGGACAAACTGGTAAGAGCGAAGAGCGACGTTGGAAATTTGCTTGAAGGTGACCGGGGAAGCCCCCAGCAAACGGCCTAAAAGTTAAAAAAAAAACCAAAGGAATGGTTAACTGTCTTAACTGGTCCAAAATTAAGCCTTGAACCGGGCTATGCAACTTGTCTTCCCAACTGCCCATCTCATACCTTGCGTAACAATGAACAACAAAGAGTACACCACCACCACCAGCATCACCAACAGCTGCTAGCAAGGTTTTGGACTGTTGGAAGCAGTCTGGAATTTTGTTGGGAACAGTAAAAATATCGACCAAAAAAGCTCATCCGGTTAAGAAGCACGTTAACGGACTGCCCGCGTTTTGTAAAATGAACAGTACTATCACACATTATTAAAAAAAACAAAACATTATAGACATTTTAGTATAAGTTGAGCAACTTAAACTTCGACGAATTCTGCAGCTTGGCTGATGTGTCCTTCGAAACTTCACGGACTTCACATTCTACAATTTCGCAAGAAAAGCACACACTCCAAGGGTTATTGACATAATTTTCGCGACATTTGTCAAATTCTCATTATTCAATGCACAAAAATGTTCCCGAAATATTCAAATTGAGCAAAGCGTATTTATCGCAGCTAAAATGAATTTTAATGGGATACAAAATGAAGTCTCAAAGGACACACCAAGCATTTTGGTGTTGGTCACAGTTGTGTGTGAACCTTCGTTGTCCTCGATGTGCTCTGTCTTCAGGTAAGTCTGTATTTTCTCTTGTCTTTGCTGTCTATTCTTCTTGTTGTTATATCATTTTATAGCTTTTCGTTTCGTTTAGTTATCGATCGTTCCAATTTTGGCCGTGTAACTGTCAACTGGGCCATTCCGTAAATGTGAACGTTACGTCATGCTCATTGGACTGGTAACATTATAAATAAGCCGTTGTTCAAGTTAAGTGGCTTCGTTCATTTGGCCAGTAAGTTAGTTTAAGTTAGACTGATTAAATGCGGTCGCAACTACTTTTTAGTTCGTAATTTCAGGTAATTTGTAATTGCTACCGTTGACATTTTCTCTCCGGCTGCTGAGGAGGTCGTTTTCAAATACAGAGTTAGAGGGAATACAGTTGTTGTTCAATTTATTTCAGAAGTTTTAAAATAACGCCAGTTTTTTCCAAAACTTTTACACCGCTTACTGATTTCGCAGGCTGAGAGAGACTTGCTGATGTACGCTTGGTTTTATGATAGATTCATTTTGATGACACTGGAGAGCAAGACAAATGAAACAAGACCACACTGCATCTCGTTTGGTTGAATTACAGGTAAAGTTTGTCTGTTTGTTTGATCGACTCAAAATACAAAAGAAAAATTTGAAAATGCTCATGATTTATGGTAACTGTTACTACAAATCACTAGACTTTAATAATAGTTTACTGTTTAGGTTTAAATTAGAAACATTAGAGCCCGTTATGAAAAAAAAATTGAGAAAATTGGAGTGGTCAACAAAACTACCTTCCCTCGTGTTCGCATATTGTTGTGGTTTTTGAATGATATGAGTACCAACCGTATTCAGCCACTGACAAGGTTACTAAAATGCTACTGTGTAAATTGTGAACGTTTTTCTTGCTCTTTTCCACAACACGAACAGAGGCATGTCCAAAGGAATTCAGTGCAGCCATTTTGGGGCGGTCAAGTTGAACTCACGGCCAAGTCAAAGCTTGTGCGACGTTATTCCATCCTGGTCTTGCCTCGTCAAGCAGCAAATAACTCCATTTACAGATAAGTCAAACAAAGTTTTCCCAGAATTGCTCACTGTTAAATTACTTATCCTACTCATTAATTTTTTCTTTACTGCTTGTAATCTTGTTGCAAAAAATTCCGTGGTGTTCAAAGGACGATTAAGCGAAGTCCATTGCTAGTTTGAATTGTTTTAGTTCTAGTCCTTCACTATTGACTTTGCCTTATGCCAAACGCCACAAAGCATTTAGCTACAAAAGAGAATTTCTATACAGGATAAATTAAAATTTAATTTACTTTTAATCTTTGATTTGAACAAACTGGCCCCAAAGCCGAAAGTCTAGTAACTGTACACACTCTCGAAAAAGTCTTACTTGAATTGCAATGGTATGATACAAGTTTTACTTTCATGACTATTGAAAAATGATGATTTTTATTATCATTTTTTCATGCCTGAAAAGAAAGTATATAACACGACGCAGTATTCTCACTGGAGTATTTTTGCTTTAATATATATTCTAGGAATGTTTGTTGGAGGAACTGCATGATACCGTACATCCATTGAATCTGGAACTCGCCGAGACAATTGAAGCACACTAGTTGCCGTGCGGTTTGATGGAAAGGCGCCTTGTCTACAAGACAGGTAAGGTTTTGGTTCCGACATTTTTGCAACATTTTCTGTGTTCATTTTTATAACTTGGTCTTAAACGAAAATGGTTTAAATTTTGATAGTTCAAGAGAGAAATAGACAAATTTAGCTAAACTTTGATTATCTGACAGATCGAAGTTTCTAATGTTCAGTGTATTTTTGAGGTTAAAACACGCTCCACTGATAATAATAGGCACTTCAATTCCTCTATCCTTACTTGTTCTTTTTTCATATGACGTGGTGATCAGTAAACAAGAAACAAGCTTGATAGCAAATGCTGTTCTAAACAAAGAACTGTATGCATAATAAATGTATGGGGATATGAGGAAATCTTGCTACATCTGTATTTCAGCTATTTCCATGTAGTTTTATCAGTTTATGATAGAAATCTTGTCTCATTACTTGCAATCAAGTGCGTCATAATGAAAAGTGCTGTCAACTGGTTATTGTCTTGATATAGCACTAATTTCTCACAACTTACATTTAAGAATAAACCAAGGCAATCAGTTAGGAGAATTTACATCGAATCAGGGACAGAAAGGGTTTACATACAGTTAGACAGTCTTTCTGTGATCAAAGTGAAACTGTCAAATATCGTATTATTGGTATTACTGTTTAGTACACTAGAAGCAAACTTGTTGGTAGACTTAATTTAATAATATCTCCTCTTTTTTTCTGAGGTTCACCACACAAGATGCATACGTTGAAAAAAATGCAGCCATTCTGGATTGCAGTGAAGCTCTTGGACTTTGACCCAAGTTGACTTTTAGAAAACATCTTTTCTTCAGATAAGTTCATCATCCGTTTTCTTATCATTCTTACAGTAATTAGTCTCGGGGATTGAAACTAGGATCAAGGTTACTCCATACCTTTGTAGAGATACATCTGCAAGAAGATATTTTCAATCAATTTTAGTCTCAATATTTAATCAGTGGAACAATTTTTTTAATCAGTTGAATAAACTAAAAAACTTGAAACGCACTCAAGCTATTAAAAGCAATATATTTTGATATGTAAAGTTGATAACCCAAGAATTTGTGCATGCCCCAGTGAACTAACATGACAACAAACCAAAGAAATGTTATTTTGGACACGCGAGTGCTACTTTGAAACAACCTGTTGTAGGTGCTTGCTTATTAGGATCCTGTTTCTTTCCCAACTTTTTTTGTTTGGCGTTTTTTTTATCACTTTATTCTTAGTTTCAGAATTAAAAACACGCGCACAATAGCTAAACAGAATCGTGTTTCTGCAGAGCTTAGCTTTCCGCCGTTTCAGAACACGCCTATGAAATCTGCGAGATTAGCCACTTTATACGCTTTGGATCGAGGTGAAGTTAATTGAGACTGGTACTGATACACACGCACGAAGAAAGAAGCTATTCACCATAACAACATCAACAGCGATAGCGTAACTGACGTTCCAGAAGCAGGATGCTCTCCCTTGCACAGGCAAGAAACATGACAACAGGAGACCGATAAGGCAACGGACGTCACAAGAAACAACTCACCGAAATAGTGAGGATAGAAAATCCACCAATCACAACCGACTATCGTGCTACATTTGGTGACGCATAATCAGTCGACCTCATCGCCTTATGAAGACAAGCTGTAACCAGCCGAAACTTTGCGATTTACATCCCAAGTTACTTACATCGCAAAACAAAATATAATACCTTATTCTATTGTTATTGTACGCTACAAACATGAACAATAATAAACTTTCTCACAAGCTTCAGGGTTGTTTCTGTTAGGAATGCCTTCTCTTTAATTTTAGGTGGCTTACAATACTTAATGCCTAGTCGACTTTGGTATTCTATGGCTAGCCTGATGACGCGGCTGAAAATCGTTTACTATAAACCAGTAAACCATTTATCAGTAAACGCAGTCAAATAAAAGTGACGTCAAAATATGTTGTCATGGCAACGTTAAAAAAGGCCAAAGATACTCTCTTTTGGCCTTTTGACGTTAATAACTTAACTTTATAACTTAATAACTACTCTGCGAAAGGTTGTGTTTTTCATAGCTTTCTTTATGTTCGAAACACGAACATTTTCTTAAATTTTTTAAAAAAATTTAGTAGGTTAAGAAATTCGTATAATATTAGTGAACTTGTATTGCAAAGAATCAGGAAGAAAATATATACGTAGGATCTGTGAAAGATGTAATCAGCCCAAAATAGAAATGCAATTAAAATAAGAAAGGCTGACATTACGCAGAACGCTACGTTGTCATGAGCTGCGCACACGTCGTTTTCTTGATTTATTGAAATTTTTCCTGAATAAAACGTTTTCCTAAATAATTTTTTATTATAAAAAATGATAACTATATTAAATTGTCTGCTGAAATAGTAGTAACAAAAACACTAAATGGGGGTGCTATTTCAATTAAAATTGTAAGGCATGTTCCCCCCCCCCCCCCCCACCCCCTGAAACGAATCTGACCTGACAACACCTTTTATGTGCATGAGGCTTCCAGTAGCTACACTTGAATTATTATTATCATATTTTCTATTGCAAATTTTTCAATGAACTGTAAGTAAAACGAGGAAACATGGGAAGCGCTGTGAAGAATGCCGGTTGGTGAGGTGGGGTGTGTTGGAGAAACTTTCAATTTAACCAAAACAATCATTTGGAAATTAGAAGCAACATTACATGTGTCGGTAATTTGATTTTCCTCTCGTTAAACACGTGACTTTTTGGACACTATAACTTACGCTTTAATATTTTGCGGCTGAAAATCGTTTGCCAAAAACCAGGAAAAAAATCTAATTTAACTTCTAACCAACAGGTTTGGCAATTGGAAACCAAAATTTTTAGGTGATTTGTCTGCGATTTCTTTGATACTTGAACTTGGAGAGTAAATATAATGAGACGAGCGATCACACTGATTGAAGCAACGTTCGGTCATGTTAGCGTGTCTCCGCTTCTTTCCGCTCAGAAAAGAAATAGTCAAGATATATTATAGTTCTGTCAAATTCTTACAATTTCTACAGTGCATTGATATTTATTTTGCGGTAGTTTCCCTTAAAACTGCGCTTGTACAATTTTCTTGCGAACCTCGATGGTATGGAGTAACCTTGCCCATAGAATAGAGTTCATTATTTTCGGGAGTAAGCACAAAACTGCCATTCTTCGCATGATCAGTAAATAATCAGAGTGATATTCGTAATAATGTACTGATCACTAAACGAGAACTAAGAATAATAGCAGAAGTTAATAATTTTTCCTTTTCCCGCCAGGTTAAACCCAAATGCATTGAAAGAAATAACAAGCATTTTGGATTGCAGTGATTAGCTCCTGGATTCTGGCGCAAGTTGAAGTAAGTTTATTATGGTTATTGTCTTTTTGTATCATGGCTTACCATAAAAAGAATCAGTCCAAGAGTGATCAAAATATAGTATCTCCTTACCATATCGAGACAATTAAGTAATCAATTAAGGGCGCGTTCGTTTGGGAATATTCTGGAATAAGAATATATTCTGGAATATATTCCGGCTATTCTGCTCCCAGGAGCAGAATAGCCGGAATGGAAATCCGAGTATTCCGGAATAGGAAGAGCAGCCAAACGAACGTTAACTTGCATTATTCCAATTATTCTTATTCCGGATTGATCCCAAACGAACGCGTCCTAAGATCGTCATACGAATGAAGGCTACAACTGGACTCGAACCCGCGACCTTCGCGATACCGCATAGTTGCTTTAGCCACTAAGCAAACAGGCCTTGATCCGTCAGAGCAGGACTATTGCAGGCTGGGCAATTCATATTTCGAGTTGGTAAATTTTAAACTGATCGACAAAATATTGTTCACATGATCAAATGAATATTAGAGTGCTATTGGTATGTCGTGTTGATTAGAAATCGAGAGCGAAGAAGAGAAGTCTAAGTTGATAATTGTTCCGTTTTTCTTCAGGTTGAATGCAGATGCATTGAAAGAAAGTACAGCCATTTTGGATTGCAGTGAATAGCTCTTGTACTCTGGCGCAAGTTGTCATTGGAAAAATCTTAGAGTAAGTTCATTACTCTTTTCTTGATATTTATAGTCTGTCGTTTACCATAAAAAAGTATTAGTCCAAGAGTGATCAAAACCTAATATCTCCTTACCATATCGATACATCGTCGAGTATTTCGTGAAGAAATTTGTTAACTAGAAAATATTGTCTTGATAAACTAGTAACAAAAGAGTTATAAGGTAATCAGTAAGGTTCGACTAAACAAAGAAAAATAACCTAATTAAGTTAATAATATATCTTAATTTTTTTTTTCGCTAGGTTGAATGCAGATTGGAAAGAAGTGCAGCCATGTTGGATTGTTTAATAAGCTCGTCTCTGGCGCAAGCTGACAGTGAAAACATCTTATTTGAGATAAGTTCATCGCAGTTATGACAGTGATCTTATCATGTCGTTTACCATAAAACAATTCAGCTCAAGAGTGATCAAAATCTTCTATTATCTTGTGAAGAAAATCGAAAACTATAGCTTGGAAATATCGTCTTGATATACTTTCCAAAGAAGTTATAAAGTTAGCAGTGAGGATCGAAATATTTCAAGTTGGTTTAGTTTGAAACTGTCAAATATTGCTGTTGGCAAACTTGTTCAAAAAAGTTCTTAAAATATTTCAAAATCGTAGAGTTCACAAAAATCATGCTAATGCTTCAATTGTGGAACAAACTCGTGATCACTTGCATTCAAGAGAAACATAAATTAGCAAATAAGAACATAGTGCTGGTGGTTCAAGAAAAAAATTTGTAGGAAAAATTGTAAACGTAATATAAAGATAATTACAATCTTTATAAGGGGCAAAAAGTCTATTTTCTCCTTACATTATATCTACATCATCTATAAACAAGAAAAACGAAAAACGATAACTAGGAAATGCTGTCTTGATGATGCGTTAAAATCCCAGATCTAACATTAAGGAAAAGATGGTAATTTTACAGTATGGAGAATAGTATCGAAAGGAAGCCAATCACGTTAGTTGTAGTCCATCACGTGACCAAATATGTTAAAATTTGTTTGATTGCATGGCATGGAGTAGGTCGAAGAACACAACTTGATCAAACTGAGGCTCTTTGATAATCTTCGTCGCTTGAAATTTATTTGAAGAAAAAGTATTTTTGCATCATTTAGCTCAGAGTAAACATTTCCATTAAAACAACGTCAAGTCGAAGAGTGATCAAAATATAGCATTTCCTTACCATATCAATACGTTGTGGATAAAATTATTTACTCAGAAATATTGTCTTGATGTGCCAAAAACATTAAAAAAGATCAGTAAGGATAAATATTTCAATTCAAGCTGTCAATATGCAGTTCGTTGGTTAAGGAATCAGTGCGAAGCTGTTGAATATAATTGCTTCTAATTTTAGTACAAATAAAGACCACGACGTATTTGATCAAATTTAGAGTATGACGGATTTGACCACTAACCCAGAACTAACTTCGACTCAAGGAAAGTTCATTTAATATAAAAGGGGGGTGGTAGGAAGAGGAGGGAGGGGCTGAAGATGCAGCATCATTAACCTAAAAAAATTGAAGGCCTCCTAATAATGCTAGCGCTGCCACTAAATTTTCTAACCCCTCCCACAAACAGCACTAATGAACGTTCCCAGTAGCACATGATCACAAACTGCACAATAAAAAACATTATGTAAAATTATTGTTAGCTATGATTACAAGAAACACTTGACATACTTAATACGTAAATCAGTTATTTACACTGCTGCATCAAGAAAGGAAAAGAGTGAAGAGAAGAAAAGAAAAGAAGAAACAAGCTTAGAAGCAGGAATATCTAAGAAGAAATCAAGCTTACAAATTACAAGCCGATGGTGACGAAGTCGTGCCAGGAGACCAAAGCCAGAAATTGTGCGCCACAAGCTGGGACGTATCAAGCTCCTCCCAAGGTTTTACATCAAAACATCTCGGCATTCAAGCAGACTTCATGGATGACGTGGAGCAAACTACGGAAAATTAAAACCAAGAAAACTGGTGAAGAGCAAAGAAAGGGACAAATCAGACGATGTCACTGATCAAGAGTCACACTGACTCAGACTCCTGAAAATTCCGGTGGTGATGAAAATGCAGAGGAGGATATCACTGAAGTGTCAATAATGATTTAATAAAACGTCAAAACTCTGTTTAAAGAGTTTTTGGGCTCAGGTTAGGGGATTGAAATTCGTAGGTAGTACTGTTTATAACAAAATAAAACTTTTTTTAGTGATATAAAGAGAAAAGCAAATCTTCTACCCCAACCCCCTTTTGACCCCAATGCCCCCCCCCCCCCCCCACACACACACACAGACACAACTTAAAACATTCCTGCACCCCCCCCCCTTCCCTTAGCATCTTGATACCTCTCCCTCCCACCCCTCCCTCCCCTTTTATATTAAATGAACTTTCCACAAAAAATATAAAAAATAGCAGTCGAGAGAAGTATACAAATAGAAAAACATGATTAAGCTTCATTTTTACATGAAACCAATTGTTTCTACTGATTGAAGAGAAGTCGAACATGACCAAAGAGTAACATAGCGTGTCAATTATAACAAACAATCTGCAGGAGAATATTGTGAAAAAATTAATGCTATAGATTATTAATTATGAAACAACGATGATTGAACATGCGAGAAATACAATCTCAATGACGAACGGGCAAAAATGTTCGGTGGGACTAGATTTTCTGTTACCATGCATGTGCTAGTAACTTACAGTGATTCGGGCGGTGACATCAATGTCAACAGTAGTGTTCGATGCGATGCAAAGTCTATAAATCAACTAGGACGAGGTAGCATTGCATTCCTTATCTTACATTTAATAACATCTCTCGTGTTCATTAGCAAGCCAAAATAATTGTGCCAACACTAAAGTTAAAACAAGTTATTGTATGTTTATTGCAGTTGAATGCATGAATAGGTTGTTTTGGTAGGTTGAAAAATTTATATTAATAAAAACACTTGATGTTTATCTTCAATTCGTTTCTTTCCTCTTAAAAATGTCGTTACTCGAGGAGAATTAAGATTATGATCACTCCAGCGTCTGCATTAAGAGCTAAATAGAATTGTAAACAAACCAATACAGGAAGTCTTATATCATTCCATGTTATGTATTCTAATACATGGCCAATGTTTGATCCTCTCAGCAGATACTTAAAGATTGAAAAGCCAAACATTACAGCGCCTGAGTGAATAAAAGACAAGTACAAGAACATTTGCGAACATTTTTGATATCCATGTGGAGACCGTTTTACAACACTTTGTAAATACAACAATAGCGATAATGTAAATAAAGGCACGTTACAAATTACTGATATGTGCATTGCAAAGATACAACAAATATAAAAAAATGTTTAACACATGGATTACCCGTGCTATCTAAAAAGACATAGAAAACGTATTCTAATCCCTGCAAAAGCAATCAGAAGAAGGAGGAAACAGAGATCTAGTAGAGGGTTGCAAATTTGAGCAATTCAAAAGCTTTTTAAACACGTTAGCCAAATGGTTAATTGCAGAAGCTTATTCGCTTCGATGTTTTGATGAAATGTGTTAGGAAACTTTCAAAACAGAGCTTATTATCGTGTAGGCAACTGATGTATACGGCTTAATAAACTTAATATATAAACGCTTTATTGAACAGCGAGTCATTCTCAATCATCACAGTTGTAATTAATCAATAAACACACAATAAAAGAGATAATACGAATAGCCTTAGGGCAGATTAAAGGCTAGACCCAAATGCTCTTAAGATTACTTTAGTAACTAAAGAGAAAAAGGATATAAAATATACCGCAAAATTTGAAAAAAGAATGCGGTGAAACTTGTGTGGTTGTCCTTTACTTTTGCATTTAAATTTAGTTTACTCTTACAACCATCCACGGCCACGGTGGAAAAAGTCTTGTTCCTAAACGAGATACTACAATTTCCTTGGGGAAGATCATAGAAGGGAATTTAACTGTGTTTTAATCTGAGATCCTCGAAGAAGATTATGGGTAAAAGTTTAACTCTAATCTGCAATCCTCTGCGATACTAAAAGTGAAGATTGCAAGGGGAGATTTACTTTCACCCACAACCCTCCACCGTCCCAGACATTTTTTTGTATGGCACAGTGAAGGACTGTTGAAGGGGGTAAACCTCTTGAGCTGGCGAGTGATTGGGCACGGATGTTTATGCAGTATTTTCAATGAGGGTGGAAGAATCACAGTTAAAGTCCTTACCAAAATCATGCAACCCAAGAATTGTTGAGAATTTGGGAGCAATTAAAATGCAGAATGGAGAATCTGACAGAGTAAACCAAATTAGATTGCAAAAGTATTCAAAAATAATGTGAATATATGAATAAATTAACCCAGGGAAGGGTGCGGTGGGAGTCCCTCCCACCGACCCTCCCCTACTCGGTCGAGTGGGAAGAAGGGTGCGGTGGGAGTCCCTCCCACCGACCCTCCCCTACTCGGTCGAGTGGGAAGAAGGGTGCGGTGGGAGTCCCTCCCACCGACCCTCCCCTACTCGGTCGAGTGGGAAGAAGGGTGCGGTGGGAGTCCCTCCCACCGACCCTCCCCTACTCGGTCGAGTGGGAAGAAGGGTGCGGTGGGAGTCCCTCCCACCGACCCTCCCCTACTCGGTCGAGTGGGAAGAAGGGTGCGGTGGGAGTCCCTCCCACCGACCCTCCCCTACTCGGTCGAGTGGGAAGAAGGGTGCGGTGGGAGTCCCTCCCACCGACCCTCCCCTACTCGGTCGAGTGGGAAGAAGGGTGCGGTGGGAGTCCCTCCCACCGACCCTCCCCTACTCGGTCGAGTGGGAAGAAGGGTGCGGTGGGAGTCCCTCCCACCGACCCTCCCCTACTCGGTCGAGTGGGAAGAAGGGTGCGGTGGGAGTCCCTCCCACCGACCCTCCCCTACTCGGTCGAGTGGGAAGAAGGGTGCGGTGGGAGTCCCTCCCACCGACCCTCCCCTACTCGGTCGAGTGGGAAGAAGGGTGCGGTGGGAGTCCCTCCCACCGACCCTCCCCTACTCGGTCGAGTGGGAAGAAGGGTGCGGTGGGAGTCCCTCCCACCGACCCTCCCCTACTCGGTCGAGTGGGAAGAAGGGTGCGGTGGGAGTCCCTCCCACCGACCCTCCCCTACTCGGTCGAGTGGGAAGAAGGGTGCGGTGGGAGTCCCTCCCACCGACCCTCCCCTACTCGGTCGAGTGGGAAGAAGGGTGCGGTGGGAGTCCCTCCCACCGACCCTCCCCTACTCGGTCGAGTGGGAAGAAGGGTGCGGTGGGAGTCCCTCCCACCGACCCTCCCCTACTCGGTCGAGTGGGAAGAAGGGTGCGGTGGGAGTCCCTCCCACCGACCCTCCCCTACTCGGTCGAGTGGGAAGAAGGGTGCGGTGGGAGTCCCTCCCACCGACCCTCCCCTACTCGGTCGAGTGGGAAGAAGGGTGCGGTGGGAGTCCCTCCCACCGACCCTCCCCTACTCGGTCGAGTGGGAAGAAGGGTGCGGTGGGAGTCCCTCCCACCGACCCTCCCCTACTCGGTCGAGTGGGAAGAAGGGTGCGGTGGGAGTCCCTCCCACCGACCCTCCCCTACTCGGTCGAGTGGGAAGAAGGGTGCGGTGGGAGTCCCTCCCACCGACCCTCCCCTACTCGGTCGAGTGGGAAGAAGGGTGCGGTGGGAGTCCCTCCCACCGACCCTCCCCTACTCGGTCGAGTGGGAAGAAGGGTGCGGTGGGAGTCCCTCCCACCGACCCTCCCCTACTCGGTCGAGTGGGAAGAAGGGTGCGGTGGGAGTCCCTCCCACCGACCCTCCCCTACTCGGTCGAGTGGGAAGAAGGGTGCGGTGGGAGTCCCTCCCACCGACCCTCCCCTACTCGGTCGAGTGGGAAGAAGGGTGCGGTGGGAGTCCCTCCCACCGACCCTCCCCTACTCGGTCGAGTGGGAAGAAGGGTGCGGTGGGAGTCCCTCCCACCGACCCTCCCCTACTCGGTCGAGTGGGAAGAAGGGTGCGGTGGGAGTCCCTCCCACCGACCCTCCCCTACTCGGTCGAGTGGGAAGAAGGGTGCGGTGGGAGTCCCTCCCACCGACCCTCCCCTACTCGGTCGAGTGGGAAGAAGGGTGCGGTGGGAGTCCCTCCCACCGACCCTCCCCTACTCGGTCGAGTGGGAAGAAGGGTGCGGTGGGAGTCCCTCCCACCGACCCTCCCCTACTCGGTCGAGTGGGAAGAAGGGTGCGGTGGGAGTCCCTCCCACCGACCCTCCCCTACTCGGTCGAGTGGGAAGAAGGGTGCGGTGGGAGTCCCTCCCACCGACCCTCCCCTACTCGGTCGAGTGGGAAGAAGGGTGCGGTGGGAGTCCCTCCCACCGACCCTCCCCTACTCGGTCGAGTGGGAAGAAGGGTGCGGTGGGAGTCCCTCCCACCGACCCTCCCCTACTCGGTCGAGTGGGAAGAAGGGTGCGGTGGGAGTCCCTCCCACCGACCCTCCCCTACTCGGTCGAGTGGGAAGAAGGGTGCGGTGGGAGTCCCTCCCACCGACCCTCCCCTACTCGGTCGAGTGGGAAGAAGGGTGCGGTGGGAGTCCCTCCCACCGACCCTCCCCTACTCGGTCGAGTGGGAAGAAGGGTGCGGTGGGAGTCCCTCCCACCGACCCTCCCCTACTCGGTCGAGTGGGAAGAAGGGTGCGGTGGGAGTCCCTCCCACCGACCCTCCCCTACTCGGTCGAGTGGGAAGAAGGGTGCGGTGGGAGTCCCTCCCACCGACCCTCCCCTACTCGGTCGAGTGGGAAGAAGGGTGCGGTGGGAGTCCCTCCCACCGACCCTCCCCTACTCGGTCGAGTGGGAAGAAGGGTGCGGTGGGAGTCCCTCCCACCGACCCTCCCCTACTCGGTCGAGTGGGAAGAAGGGTGCGGTGGGAGTCCCTCCCACCGACCCTCCCCTACTCGGTCGAGTGGGAAGAAGGGTGCGGTGGGAGTCCCTCCCACCGACCCTCCCCTACTCGTCACTTATCGCGCTCACTCGATATATAAGGTTTTAAAATAAGTAACAACGACACAAGCTTTTGCCGTGCGAGCCTTTAAGGCCGCGCGGCTTTTTTTGTTATTACGTTAAACAGCCTATTTATTTTTTTGTAGAAGGTTTTAAAGAGTCGTTTGTCGTCGACCTTTTATTTTGCTCTTTTGACCTTCTTTACACGAGTTTTTTCTTCTTTTTCATATCTAACTTATGAGGCACGACTTATTATTAAAAATGCTCTTGTTTCCAGATATCTTACGAAAATTAGGTAAATCTTTACAATTAGAGTTTTTTTAAAAAATTTCTCGAAACGTTACCAATAGTCTGCTGTTAATTTGTAACGTCTCTTGGTTTGTTTTGTTTCCCTGTTTGCTTTTGCTGATGTGACGCTTTCCTCTATATTTTCCTTTACATGCCCTCTCATCTCTTGCTCAGTGCCTGTTGACAAGGTGAAAGATAAAACATAATTTAGAAGACTTATTGAAGAGGTTAAAGATGTAAGAATGATATAAAAAGTTACAAAAATCTGCTTTTAATTGGTCATGTGTCCTGCTTTGTTTTGCTTGTAAATTAAACTTTACACTATTATTGATGTTTGTTGTCGGCAAAAAGCTATGCACGTTTTTAAAAAAGCAGATGTTTATCATCAATAGGTGCATTTTTGTGCTATTTAAAGTTATATACATGTTAATTGTTGAAATGAGCGGAATAACTTTGAAATTTGTTCTTGACAAATTAGCAGGTGGACATGTGATTGTATGTGTTGTTAGATTTTTGAGAATGCCAAGGGATTTTGTAACAGATTGAGCACAGTTTAATCAGGGGTGTAGGTAGAGGCGGTCCTGGGGTGCCCGTGACCCCCCTCCCTCCCCCCCCCCCCCCCCCTCTTATGAGATGATTTTTTAAGTATGCCTTATCATTCAGTTGGCAAAAAAGCGCGAATCTGAAGAATCCACATGCTATAAATCTTTTTTAGTGCTAGATAGTTGCATACTCCATTTCCAGGGCCAGATATCTTTAGTGGACCATGTCAATACCCTGGGTGTGATATAGTGCGACTGAATTCTGAATTCTTTTGGTTCCACATTTTTTACTTGGAGCAGTGTAGAACTGGAAAGGTGAGTAAACAACGATAAACGTTTTGAAACAACAGAAATAAAAACTTTTAGTCGGAGTGTGGCCCTTCTTTAGAAGAAACTGGTCATTAGAGAAAAGAGGCAGACTTTTTAAAATGTGTAAACGCTTTATTTTTTTAACCCTATAAGAAACTCTGTATTCACATAACAAAAAATGCAGAAGGTGTAACAAAGACAGTCTAATTGTCTAGCCTGTAGATTATTTAGACCCTGCGTAGCACACGTGAAGAGGGAGTGGAAGGCCTGAGTATTGAAGTTCAAAATAATGCTAATTTTAGAAGTTTCGAAAGTGAACTTATATATAATCAAACGTCAAGTAAAAAGGTATAATTTTCTCCAACAGCGCGTTTGTTCCAGTTGTGTTTATCACCGCAGTTTGCGCGTTATTTCTAGTTAAGCCACGATAGCCGAAGAAAAAGAGTATTAACGTTATAACTTGCATTCAACTTTTCAAATATCTAAATAAAATGAAACTTGGGAAAGTTTTCCAGATTTTCTGACAGTGTAACAATGCACCCAAACAGCTTAATTCTGTTAAGCTTGGTCGTATGACTTCAAACAACCAATTTCAAGTGTTTTGCGGCGCAATTAAGTGAAAATTACAAAACATTTGGCATCTTTTTCAGTGTTAATTGTGTCAATTTTACTGACTGTCACATTTCTAACTGTTACATCAGTGTCCTAGTTAGTCCTAATGGTAGTCGATTTTGGTAAACATTTTAACAAGATTAACGAAATAAAAGTAACTTGACGTTTCGACGACTTCATGCCGTCATTGTCGAAAGTGAAATGTGAAAAAAATAACATAAGATATATATACAAAAATAGAGGCGTGAAAAAGAAATACATAATTACATTAAGTATGATAAGCGCGTATTAAACAAAAAGTTTCGCGCGAATAGAGTCCGCTTGAACATAAACATTCCGTAATTGCAAAACACCTAAATGACGAACATAGTGTTAAACCCAGAAACCTCCGTGACAACTTCACCATTCTTAAGAAATGCCGAAGCAGGTTGAGTGCTTAATTTTTGAAATGCTATTCATTCGAAAGAAAAGACCGAAACTGAACACTCACGCGGACTCTATTCGCGGAAACTTTTTGTTTAATACGCGCTTATCATGCGTTATGTAATTATGTATTTCTTTTTCACACTTCTATTTTTGTATATATATCTTATCCTAGTTAATCATTGTCTTTATTCTCACCACCTGTCTGTTTGACAGTGGATTGGTCGTGTAAAGAGAACTTGTATGTTGGTCACCAATCTTGAGTATTAAAAAGTTCATTGCTGACTGGCCTATGTTGTATTTATTCAATTTTGTTCCTTATGTTATTTCTACAAGTGTTATGTCCCAAAGAGATATGCTGCTAAATAAATAGATCTTCAAATTAAATGGGAAAAATCAATATCTCGTTTCCGAAAACAGGTGCCGCAATTGTCCTTATGTGATATGTCAAACAACACTATAAACACAAGCAGGATAACAATTATTTACGTTTTCATTGGAATAAAGTTCATGGAAATTTTCGTCTTGTCCCTTCCTTAATCTTTTTATTATATTCGGCAAAATGTATTTTTTTATTTCACGAGAAACAGAAACTTTCATGGCTTTTCCATGCAAAGAATCGAAGTGATAAAAAGTGGGAGCGAAACAAAGTTACTTCACATATTAAACTATCAAAATGTATCAATATGAAGATGAAAACGGTAGTGTGTTTTGTTTGATAAATTGTTTATTAATATAATTGAATGGATCCTGATATCTATCAAGCAAATTGTAAATGATAATTTTTGATTAAATGTATTTCGACATGTCACCAACACCTGGTGAAAACCCGGGCCACGTACTTACTCTAAATCTGCCGTAAGATGCACATATAAATGACTTCCAGAAAACGCCCCTATCGCAAAAAATGAGTTCCTCAAAATTTCTAATGAAAAATAATTCCGATAAAATCCCATTTCAACCTTAGGATCTATGACTTCTTTCCTTGATGATTCTTACTTGACATTTCCACTGACAAATCGGTTGTTTTTCCAAAATACAATTTTAAGATTACTATCTTCCTTTTCAAGAAAAAAGGAGAGGTTACAATCACGGTCATGAATACTTGGGCCAAATATACGCACAACAAATTTTAGTGACCAAAAACGTGAGGTAAAAAGATTCAAAGTATTTGATAACGAGGAATGTTTCTTCTGTTCTTCTGGAACATAGTTTAACGATGAGCTGCCATTTAACGACTCTAATCTTCCTTGGAACACAAACTCGAGCCTTATCCGAAAATCTGCGACCTTTTATAATTGTGCAAACTCGAAAATATTATTATTCTTGTAAAATGTTGAAAACGAACCAAACTTTCTGAAGTTGAAGTCAGCGCTATTTCTACATTGGGAAGTTGAGAAATGTGATTAAATTAATCTAACACTTACTCAGTGACCGAAATACTTTCGTTATTCTACTTATCGTTTGTTGCTAATTGTTGTTCTACTACTTCGCTACTTTGGTGAATAGCGTGTGAAGCTCTATTTGCCTGTAATCTAGAATATTGTAATAAGCTTTTTGTTTGTTTGTTCTCCAGCCCCACCCCTCCTCCAGGAATATAAAATCATGCTCGGATTTCCAATTTAGCCCCAGAAGAACAATGAAGCCAAAACACCTTAGATAAAAAATGGGAATTTACAGTGGCATCTTCCACATAGTGGCTCTTCCGATCCCACTGATTCCAGATTGTTTATCATGTAAACGTTTGCTCGCTTCAGATTGCTTTTGCTCCATAAATCAGATTTATATAAAAAGAACTTTTTAAAATAAATTGTCCTTCCCTGTTAACCCTGAATTGCTTTCTAGTTTAAAACTGTGCCCTTACATTTCTTTCATCCATTTTGAAACTAGCAAATTCTTCGGACAAAACGAACTGCCCAGATAATGGCTCCCAACCAACTCGAAAAAGGAACCAGCAAAAAAGCGTGTTGAATAAAAATACCCTTATTGTTGTTTTCTCGGGAGATTTTTAGTCTTAATTTCTCTGCGAATTGCATCATTATCTCAATTTGACAGTGTGCAAAAAACTCCTTTGAATCTACGCAAGGTATAACTCTATAGAGTAACAATTCTACAAAAATCAAGGTGTTCTTATTTAAATCAGCTGGCTGGTTGATGGTTATCCTCGTCAACTGATCCGGCTGAATCTCAATAGTGAAAAAAGCCTCGACTTGGTCTGAATATATAGTGCCCTGCAAACCTTCTGACGTCAAAAACCCTATTGTCGCGAGTTTCTGGTTAAAACGCTAAACAACAAGTTTCGCAAAATGCTGCATCGCGCGATTTTCGGAACATTAAAATTGAACCATTAAAGTTGGGTTGAATTTTTATGATATAAAACATAAATTTGTAAACCCAAAACATTTCATGGCATGAGCACCTGAAGATTCCGAATACAATTTATTTTTTCGAATTAGTCATGTTTACTTTCCTTACTCGTTAGTCCACTGTTTCCGCTAAAGATGTTTTACGGGCTCATTTGTAACCCTAATTAGATAACAATCAAGAAGCTTAAGTTCGTTCAGTTTAAATAGATAATGAATTACCGATACTGAACTTTTTTTCTTTCTTTTCATCAATTCCTAACACAAATCGTATTGACACGTTCAAGAAGATACGTTCAATCCAATGTATCAATGCTTTACAAAGTATGCTTTATAGGGCGTCAATTGCCTTTTGACTGAAT
This sequence comes from Meandrina meandrites, assembly GCA_963693305.1. Taxonomy (NCBI): domain Eukaryota; kingdom Metazoa; phylum Cnidaria; class Anthozoa; order Scleractinia; family Meandrinidae; genus Meandrina; species Meandrina meandrites. The sequence goes on from OY855913.1 coordinate 28,363,118, forward strand.
TGATCTTTTAAAACAAATGAAACACCATAAATGTCTTAAAATCACGTTTAAATAACGAACTGGATCTTTAGGTTTTCGATGCCAAACTCGAATTATAAATTCTCATCGAGTCAAAATCCTCTAGGTAATCATTTCTTTTTCCACATCACCTAAATGCTTAAATAGTAGGAAAATTAATCGAGATTAACATACTTACACTTAATTATCTTCAATTTAAAAGAAATGGCAACGATATCTGATTCTTTTAATTTGAATTCCATCAATTGTTCTGGACACTGTACGACCATCACTTCAAAAACTTCTTGTTTAGCTTAAGAGCCAATATTTTTTTCGTACTTTATTCGAACATAAGCTTTTCGTTTTTGAGCAAGACTCTCGATTTAGCATTGAAAATTTAATACAACAATCTTCGACAGTTTCAGTTTGACCTCCGGAAATTTTTAATGAACTAGCCTTTCCGCCCCGGGCTCAAAACATTTCTTATAATGTTAGTTCGGAAAATTTGGTGATACAAAACTTGATAACTTAACAATACTGAAACACTGCTATTTTGATCAATATGAGTCTGAAATAGTAAATAACAGAGTAAATAAGATTATAATATACTTATCTCAAATAAGATGTTTCCAAATGTGAACTCGCGCCAGAGTCCAAGAGCTTCACTCTTTGATCCAAGTTAGGAGACCATACACTTTCTTTGATTCATCTTTGTCCAATCTGAAGTAAACAGGGAACATGGTATGAGCGTCAACATAATTCAGCATTTTTCTTTGATAAATTCAACATGTTCGTGCTTTGACCAACGAGGTAATATTATTCATATAATTTTTAATTTTCTTTTTTTTTCGCGTCTTTTTTCTGACTCCTCTGCTGATCGGTTTTACTCTGGTTTTACCTACTTCAGTGTTTTTGCAAAATCAATCATTTGCCCTATGTGATTTTCTTGACAAGATATTTGAAAATTTTTCAATAGTGAAAGGAGACAGTACATTTTGATCCGCACTCCTAGTCTTCAATGGTAAAAAAACAGGAATAATTATAAGAAAAACTACGATATACTTAACTGAAATAGCGGTTTCCAATTCGGCACAACTTGCGTCAGATTCCAAGAGCTACACACATCGAACCAAATGATTGCAGTCAGGAGCCCATGTCATTTAGTAGATCTTCGTTTCCACAAAGGAATATTCAGTCGACCCTGAAGCCAAGAACCAAAATGGCTGTACAACATTTCTTCACAACTCAAACCCTGCGCAAAAACAAACAACAAAGTATACACCAACATCGGCTTACTGCAATTAGCAAACTCCTTACTTGCTCGTCCCTAATAACTCTCTCAGCCTGTGCAATGTTTTTGAAACGACTGCTAACAAGGTTTTGGAAACGGACTGGAGTTTCAGAAAGATCAGAATTTATTTCCTCTCCAGAAAAGAATCATGCAATCACTGCACCTACAAGAATAAAAGTGTTCGGCAAACTAGTGTTTTCAAATACTTGTTAAACTGAAACGCTTTCCGCGGCGTGGCCGATGAATAACTCGAATTAAACTTCATGGCGTGGCTACTGATGTAAGAACCGTTTGAGGGCCAAAAATCGGAAGGCTAGCAAAATTCAAAAGCTAAAGCTTAATATATAAGTAAATGAATATCACTGATACAAAAAAGATAGAAAACGTTGACTTATCTGAAGGAAGCACATGTAGAAACATGTCCGCGGTTCGCCTCGCAGTACTTCGACGGACCAACAGCAAAATTCTGGGTGTGGCATTTGACACTTCTTTATATACTCAATTAAAATTCATTCCATGTAGCTACGAGAAATATGTTCCATTCAAATTTTTGTGTAGATTTTTGTGCATTGAATAATTTCAACAATGACGTGAGAAAAACACGCACACCATTCATTTATGGGGAATGTTTATTCTTTCCAATAAGTAAAAATGTTTTGCGTATTGAATATTTTGTCTCTTTAACATTGTAAAGAAGACCGCTCAGCCGTTTATATACGGGATGTTGTATAGTTAAAAAATTTAGGCGAGCCACCCTAGTAATATGCGATTTCCCGCCCCCCCCCCCCCCCCCCCCCCCCCCCCCGAGCCTTGGAAGTCCGCTTATTGTGAAAACAAAATATCGAAACAAATAAATAAAGGGAAATGGTATTTCTGTGCTTCTAATATTTACATTCAATATGGCCCTTTGGGTTGAAGGTCCACCACTTGTAGATTCGTGTGGTATATTTTGGACCAAATTGTGTGATTCTAGGTTAATTGCAATCATACATTCTACCTAATGTCCTTCACTTTTACCTGCCTTTTTTCCTAACAAACTGTCTTCAAAACGCACGAAATGTTGTCTAAGATCACCTTTTTTCAAAAATTTCCTGGGGGCCCCGGGATACCCCCACACCCCCTGCGCTCGGGATTAGGTGCCGGAGGCGCTCACGCGAGAGGTTATCCTCTTTTACGGATAGCTCTGTTTCAGTGCATTGAATCCAGCTTCGACAATGTCGCAAGAAAAGCTAGACTGCAGGCAGTCAGGTTTGTTCCTGAAATCTAGCACGCGACCTGAAAAATTAAAATTATGCAAATCTGAGAAAAAAGACTCGATTCGCTTAAGACATTCGTGTTTCCGCGTCGCACGTAAGGAATAGAAAGAAACTGTTCGTAGTCTGAAGAAAACCAACCATCCAAGAATCAACGCGGGACTGTCTTTTTTCTGTATTACAAAGTGAATCACTGGGTTCTAAAGATTTTCAAATGAAAAATAAAAACGATTATGAAAAGGAGCATGTACGGGGGCACTTTTTTGACTACTTTGAAACCATTAAAATCGCAAAGTTTATTACGAACATAGAAAAAATAAATAAATTGTACAAATTTCCGAGCATTTTGGTCACAAAAAGCAAATATTAAACCATAAGTTTCTAATCCTAGACTACGTTCAATATTTTCAGGTACGTTTGACACCATTTGTTCATTTCTTTCATTTCCACTTTAAGGAAATAATCAAGGCAAACCGAAATAAAGATGGTAACCTGGGATGGTAAACACCATGCCTCTGATTATTATCACATGGTCCAACAGACATCAGTTTTCTGAATTCCTGGAAGCGGGCGAGAAATCATTCAGTCAACACATCATCTAAACCGGGTTAACTACCTCTGGGTTCCCGACAATGAACTGGTGAGCTTTATGTTTCTTAAAGTTTTATTGTTACGGTAACCAGCCTATTTTATGTACAAGAAAAAGTTCAGCCTTTGCCTTATTCAACTGGTCAGAACATTAGAAACTGTATATACAAATGGTCACCATCGCATTCTGTAATCACGCACTGCAAAATATGTTAGATTCAAATTTTGTGTGATTAGTATGGCTTGTTTAAATCTGAAGACACTTGGTAGAAAATCCTAACTTCTCATCTTGGCTACTATAACTGTTAACGAGTATTTCTTAAATAAAAACTATGACTTTCAGCTTTCCAGAGACCATTTGTTTTACTTGACAAAATATTCCTCTTTTCTTGTCTTTCACCAGTCCTCTCCAAGCGTGATATCGTTTGTCCCAGCATAACTCGGTAAGAACAGGCAGCATGGTAACCAGTTTCGTTTAGAACCTCCTCGTCGTGTAACGGAACCTACGTGAGACTGGTGTCGAACATGAGCGGTGAGTCATAGTTACTACTACTCGTGCTCAGTTTCCTTTTCTCCCGGTCGTCTTTAGTTTTGTGTTTCTTTTTCTTTTTCTTGTGCTTTTTGTGCCCCAGGGCTCCACCCTCGGGATCTGGTTTAACTCGAGCCTCGCCTCCACTTTCGGCACCGCTTTCTTCACCTCCAATCTAAAATCAATAAAAAACATTAGTTTGGAAAAAGAACCTAATGTGTAGAGCCTGGGGAGAGTTGCGTTTGTGGACTGGAAACTACATGTACCTTAATCTTGAGGCGGAGTTTGCTGGCTTCAGAATTCGCAGACTCAACACTCATGGGTGTGCCGGGTTGAGAATCCAAATGACTTAAATCTGCAAGGAAGGATGAACACAGATAACAAATAAACACAAGACAAAGCGGCGTTTTAAAGATGTAAACCAAATGACGGTTTCCTCTTCTCACCTGCTGGGGATGCTGCCCTGGAAGCTTTTCTCTTGTGGCTTTTTCTTGACGCTGTAGATTCCTCACCGCTGACAGACCCCTAAACGGGAAAAGAACAAGATAAGAATTATAAACAAACATGGCTAAGATCGTTATAAAAATAAGAAAAAACTCTTCACAAGCAGCTTGCACTATTCATGAAGAAAGTTAGCTGCAACGCGAAGTTTGACAAATTCGGTCGTGCTTCTCTGTTTACAAAAGACAAAATTGTTCGGAAAGCTGACGTTTTGCCAATTTGCTAATTATAAAGAGATGAAAAACCTAGACCAATATTAACGCCTCATAACTTACCGGCGAGGCAGGCGGAGGAAGAGGAGAAAGGCTCATAATCTTCCTTTCCTTCAAGTCTATTACGATACCCATCTATGAGAGAAAAACAAACATAACGAGCTGAACAAACTATTTACCACAGAGCATCTACGGTATAAAAAGTACCACTTGTAGACGGAGTCAATATTGCGCACGATTGCCTTTAATCGGTACGAAAAGTAACGAAATTAATAACTGATAAATCAAATGTAAAATCATCGTTGATGACAAAGTCAAGTTTGTGCACTTGTCTGTCAACAGCAGGAACTCTTTTTAACAAAATACTTCATGTCAAGTAAATTTTTTGCCCGTTTCGGTGGGAGGCGTGGTGGCCTAATGGTTAGTGCGCTGATCGAACGGTCCGGGCTCGAGCCCTGGCCAGGGCACTGCTTTGTGGTCTTGGGCAAGACACTTTACTCTCATGGGTACCGGCGAATTTTTTCCTGGGGTAACCCTGCGACGGACTAGCATCCCATCCAAGGGGAAGTAGCTACGGAAACCGGGATAAGCTCCGGCCTGATGGGCCACTAGGCTCGTATGTAAACTTTACCCGTTCTTTCACAGATGCCTTACACTCACCCCCTGTGGAGGAACACAGCTAGGTGTAAGTCGGCCCCACAATGCATTGAACAACTCCACTCCATCTCGCCTGAGCCGAGCATCAACTGAGGAACTGGAACTAATGAAAAAAAAGAAACGCAAAGTATACTCGAAACTGACCAGACATTCAACTGAAAGTGTCGAGAAAAGGCGGAGTTCTGTCTACTGAACAACTCGCTTGTGTATCATTCAGTGTTAAGTCCAGCTATTGATCGCTTGGTTTTGTGCATGGTAGGTTGAATCCCGATTTCTCCAACCGAAAATTTCTTCGAGAAATCGGGATTCTACTGTAGTACATAGAGTGCAACTCTGACCAATAAAACAAGCTAGGGATTAACATACAAAAAAAAAGCAAAAACAAAACAGTAGTTTGGGGGTGGATGGGTAGTAAACCAGTTGTTGTAAAAAGGCAACGGGACAACATTCGATTACTCCTGCTGCAACTCCTTGATTATTTTAAAGTTATCGTTTGTTTTTCTTCGACTCTCTCCCCCCCCTCCAAACCCCGCCCACGACACTTATTAACAGATAAAACAACCTCAATTGCTTACTTGATTAATCGCCACAAAAACTCGACGAGATCCAGATTATTCAGGGGGGACTCTGACTTTCTTGAGAACGGAGGATTCTTTGTCAGCGCACACAGCGTGTAATGTCTATAAATGACAAAGAAAATCAGTTACGATCACGGATTATTTTAATCAGTACAGTACGCATGGAAACTAAATGAAGTAAATAACACACCTGATAAAAGGTACAGGATCATTTTCAATCAGTCCGATCAAGTAATTCAGTCCTCTTTCAAGCCTTTCAGCTAAAAACCAAATTAAATTAAAAAGATTGTTAAAATGCTAACAAGCAAATGGGCGACCAAACAGGTTGCAGGCACTGTGGCCTGAGGGTCAATGCTGCTTATTATTAAGACCCAGGTGCCTTTCCCCACCCACGTGTGCAATATAATTCATATCACAGGCACCATGGGGGTTGTTCATACTAGCGGATGTCCGTATGGCAGGGTCCAACTGAGCTCTAAGTTACTCTGTACAGTGGTGGTACAACTTGTTCTTACCTTCAACCTCCCATCAAAAATGTTGGGAAGGTTCCTTTTTTCTGTCTATCCTCCCCCTTATTTCAATATTAAACTATACCAAGAGACTTATATCACACCATATTGTCTATCAAAATTTTAACTAATATTTCAACATCTATATGAGGTAGAGGGGGGCTCATAAACACTTTGTGCATACCTATAAATTAAATCTATTTAAATGTTGTCAAAATCAAGGCGTTCCTTTTCAACCTTCCCAACAATGTTTAATTGCGGTAAAATAAATATTCAAAATAAAACTCACTCTTGGTCAGGTCCACAAGACAATCAATGGCTGCGAGACGCACATCCTCAAAATGACCAAAGCTAAAACAGAAAAAAAAATGTATCTCACTCTAATATCCTCTACACGTATATACAACAACATATACTGGATGACTCAACTGCAAAGAAACTGAAAGTAATCCAAGTGTTCTGGATACTTAGGAGCTTTCCATGCAAAATTGTACTGTACAACCGTTGTCCACCCAAAGTCTGTTTACAGTTTGTGTTTACAAACTTACCTGGCATAATATTCAAAAGCAGCAGGATCGGGAGGTATGTGACTGTTGACTTGTAACACTCTGAGCGCTTTCAGGCAACTGTAAAAATGATTTACATCATTAGACAAAAGTCTGTTATATGACCAATCCTCATGGATACCAAGCTTCTATGTTTTGTCTGAGATAAGAAATGTGATCATTCACCTGACAGACACAACATATCTGTAAGTTGGTAGCAGTTTCTCCAGATTCAACTGGCGAGTCACTTCTCCTAAAATGAGTTGTGTTTCCTCTGTTAACTTGACCACTGTCTTGCCATCACTGATAGACAATCAACACAATAAAACATCAATAAAAACAATCAAAACAAAGCACAACAAGCTATAACCTTTATTGCCAGTACTTATCATAGGCCTGCAGCACTTGCAAAAGGTTACAGCTCCACAACAATCTGCACGCATTGCTGACCTAACATATCAAAGGGCTGCAATGCGTGCAAAGTGACTTAATGTGAGCGTAAGAAATCAAGTGATATGTGTACATGCCTAGTTGTGGTAACTATGGAGACACCAGGTGTAACAGTCCTGGCCAGCGCATCAATAAGGGACCTGCGGTAATGACTATCTGTGTACTAAACAGAATTAATAATAAAACAAAATTAATGGCAAATAAAGCAGATCCTTGTAAAGAAGATCCTTGTACCAGGGGTGTAGCCAGGGGGTCCTGTGGTGCCTGTGACACCCCCCTCCCCCCTGTGTGAGATAATTTTTTAAGTAAAAATTATAAAAGTCTTATAATTCAGGTGAAGAAAATGTCTAAATCCGAAGAATCAACATACCATAAACCCTTTCTAGTGCTAGATAGTTACATACTCCATTTTCAGGACCAAATATTTGCAGTGAACTATGCTAGTACCCTGGGTAAAACTTGCTCCAGGCATTTAATGACTAGCTAAACAAAATTAATTGACAGACTGAGATTGGCTAAGATACCTTATTAAGCCTGTTGTCATTGTATTTAATTAAATCCAAGATAAACTGCAAAACCTCACGAGGACATTGCGAGTGTTTATTCCTCACAGATGCAATGGCAACAGGCAGAGTCTGAAGAAAACAACAACACGTGTTTGTTACAAAGTTAAGCAAAGCTGATATGCACGTACTATACAACGCTACATTCATAAAACCAATCTTCAAGAATTATTCCAATCTTTCATTAAGTAGTAAAACAAACCTTTTGTATAAAATAGTTAATGAAATTTGAAAAATCATTGTATTTGACAATGTGTGGACAGGACTGTGAACCAAACATGTTCCTGAAAATCCCAATCATTGTTGTGTGGCCAGTCCAACTACCGGTAGAAGCACAAGCTGTGGCAACCTGTAGCCATGAAAGAAAAAATAATGAATGGTAAGCCGCTTTTAAGCATGCAATGATTTCTTACGTGAGTTTGGATGTAGTGTATACACAAAGCTAAACTTTCTAAATTTGATAACAAATAAACTGAACAAAATTAAGAAGCAAAATAATACTTCATACATTTTTTTCTCCAGTTCTGAATTTTTGCTATCTTACCTTAGCAAGACAAAAGCAGGCCTCACGCCTCACTTTATAAAAGCACTCAGTTTGGTTGATAACATCTATTAGAGCCTGCTGAGTTGCTTCAGTTGGAAATTCTTCCAATGCCTGAATAGCCTGACACAAAAAATAATATTCATTCAGTCAGCTGGAAAACATGCATTAGAAAAAAACTACTACATGTAAGCCTGTAAAGTCTTCTCAACACACTGATGCCAACAGCACTACCTCAATCAACACATTGCTATATATACCTCACTCTGAGCTGTAACATCTCTTTCATGTCTCAGTTGGTATTGCCACATGTAGTCAGGCTGTTCAAATGTAACTTGCCGCAACCAGGTCACTTCAGGATCAATACGAACCCACAAAACTGGTGAATCTGAGCTGTGAATAAAATAATTATTTGAACCTTCACTGTGTGACATGGCTCATTACTTTGATGTGAAAGTTGCCAATTTATTAAGCCAAAATGCACAACATGATAAAATTAGCTAATATTTTCTTGAGGAATGAGACAAAGTTTTGACTAAGAGGGCAAAATAAGTGACACTTCTTACTCCATTGAATCAAGGTTCATGTCAACTTCTTCCCCTGTCATGAGTGGAATCTTCTTTTTCTTGTTTCTGCGACTCTTTGAATGGCAAGGTAGTTCATGACGGCTGTAGACATCTTCTATCTGTACAGTGTGATTGAACGATCCATCCAGCTCCTGTATGCACACAGTCAGTGGACCCTGATGAAGTCAACATCCAAAATATTACACAAGTCGACATTCAGCTACAAAGTTATGACTACATGAACATGTAATTATATTAACATTGGAAAGTTTGCATTATTTGTAATTATTTTTCTTACCAGATACTTTGCCGTCCCTCTTGACATGTCCTGCTTGATTTGAAGCTCAACAATATTACGCTTTCTGTTAAACACAAAGCTTCCATGGAATTTAGCCACACCACTATGACATCTACAGAGTGTGTTATGGAATTTGGTACAACAAATTCTAAAATACTCTTTAAGTTAACGGTCAACCATCAGTAAGCTGTTGGCAGTTTAATAGTTGGCTGTGCGTTGCAAGTGAGCTAATAAGTGCAAACCTAATACTGAAGTCTGTAATAAGATTACAGTCTTGGAAAAGACAACTAACCTTTTGACAAGAAAGACCTCAGCTGAAGTGAGTTTTACTTATTTACTTCTAAGTTATAATTTCATCTATAGGATACATCCACTGATCCACAAACACGTTGATATCTTTGCCAGATACTGTGGATATTGACTTGAGGAACTGTTCAGAAATGTAATAATAATAACAGTTAAAATAACATATTAAATAAATGGTATGCACTTCATTACAATAAGAGCAGTGCTTTCAATAAGACCCCAGCACCCACCGGAGCTCTGGTGGATATTTTGAGGTTAATCACCAGCTAAAATCCATTCAGCTCCTAATAAAGGTGAGGTGTTTACAACTTCTTATATTGCTCTCTGATAGGTGCTGCACAAGGGAAGCAAGCTACTTAAAATCTTACTGAAAGAAATGAAAGAGTCTTGAAGGGTACTGCAGACTGCAACTCTAGTTATTCTTCCTCTCCCTCATTTGCTTACTTTGTACATCACAACTGCTCAAATTATGTATTTTTTAGTTATCCACAGTTCATATCACATAATTTAGTCCTTCATTTTGTAATTGATATGTAATGTATACTGCCACTGACTAGTAATAAAACAGCCTTACCCCACTGGTGGAGAGTAAAAGGTTTGTCCAGAGACTGTAGTCAGCCTTGGGTTGTGCAGCACTGTTAGCAAGTGACAACAGTTTGTTGAATACCTGTCGGGCAAATATCAAAAGTTATGTTGTGTGGTAATAACATTCTTTTTATAAGCTGGAGGTGGATAGCTGAATATTGAATTGCATACACAGCAATTTACACTTGTGAAAGAAAACATACTTGTAACAAAGGTTCCTGTCCAATGCGCATCTCAATCATCCTGATAACAAGATGTGACTTGCTCCAGATGATCTCCAAGTTCTTTCCTGATGTCAGATGAGGGTGCATGTGTGGGGACCCTGCAGCAGGTGACTCTGGTGTCTGACCTGAGGAGGACCCTGGCACACTGGGAGCTGATAATGATCCTGAATTATGAAGGGGAGGAATTCCTGGACCTTGCATTTCATAATGACACACCTGTTTTGACTCCTGTGGGAATTAATTGATTTACATACACATGTAGTCAGAAAGAGCAAGATGGTAAAGCATTTGTATCTGTAATTAATAAAGAAACATTACAATATTCACTGACCTCTCTTATCCAGTGTCTGTATTCATTTTTGCCAAACATCTTTTTCATGAATAAACCAAACATGTAACCAGATATTCCTCTTGCAAGCCACAAATCTGACCTGTTTAGCAAAAAAAGTGTTAACTTTCTTAACAGTCACATGAAGTAAATTATTGCAGTCCATCACTATATTAACTGTAAGTACTGTATTATAAACAACATCACCATGTCTGTATGCAGAGATAACAACCAAAGAACTGCTCAGCTATTGCTTGGGATAGATATTTTCTTGTTTCAAATCCCTGGTCAATGATTCTTGAAGAGTGCAGGAGACTAGTACTGAAATGAAGATAAAACATCATAAATCAGTGGAATGAAGCTGCACTGATGCTTGTAATCCTGTTATGTACATTCCTAGCTGTTACTTACTTGAAAATTGTCATGGATGCATACGGGGACAGGATGTTGTAAGCGTGATCAACGAACACTTGTTTGTAGTAAGTGTATGGATAACGACAACTGAGATATTCTTCATAGAATTCAAATGCTTCATGGAGAAATGCTGTGGTGTTCTTGAGAACTGGACGCAGACCAGGCAAGCAAAAATGCGTCACCTCTGGCATGACAGGGTCCACATGGATCTCAAAAGGTCTGCAACAGAGAAAAAAAATACATATTGTTATTTAATAATAATAACATTTCTGTTCATTTCTACTAATCATAGTCAAATAAAAGATTTATCCCCACTTGCAATTCTCTGTAAATGCAACTAATTATTAATAAGCAGTTCATAGTTTATTCCTCCTATTTAAAAATTTTAAAAACATGAAAATCAAATTTAAAAAAAGTAGTAATAAATTCTCACCGGGAGCCCCCACTCCCAAACGCCCCAAGTTGAGATAAGATATGGGAAGAGGCGAGCCCGGAGGTGGAAAGAAGCGGGAGCTAAGGCACAATGACCAGCCATCGCTGCGGGGAGGAGGGTGGGGCAACGATCTGGTGTCTGGCGTCCGTTTTAACGAAGAGAGGAATAAACAGGATAAAACAGGACTATTTATACTAAACTCGCGTAAACAATATGCATAGCAGATTCCCTTGAGGATATACAGAAGTGTGGGAATGAGAAAGTGGGATCTCAACACAATTAGGGGCGTTTGTGCATGAGGACTCCCCGTGAGAATAGCAGCCTTTTTGCTAGCCTGCAAACACAAGTGGATTTCTACCAGCATTGTTGAATTTTCAGTTGCACAAAAAAAGCCAGAATCTATCTGTGTTTGCAGGCTACCTTTTTGCTTTTGCAAAAAAAAACTCAAAAGATTAAAGATCATTCAGGGCTTCTTACCATAATAGCACTTGATGCTACAATAATTATACTGATCGCAGATAATTAGCCCATGCTCTTACTTACTCCTTACCAAAAAACAGCTAAATAACAGATTCAGAGATGAGTAACTTACCCAACAGCCAAGGCAATATTTGGAGCTGATGTAGGAATACTTAGCGTATAGTGATAGGTTTTCCTCTTTTCATCAGCAGTCATTACCTGCCAGAAAATAACATACCCCTCTCTGTGAGAAAAAATCTGGAATAAAATGAGTATGAAGCAAGGATGGAAACTAGCATGCATCCACTTTCCCAGGTGAGTCTCAGTCCTTTTAAGTACTAATAAATGCCCGCCTATAAAATTTGAAGGGCCCCAGGATTGGCGTTTAATAAATATGAGGTGTTTATTAGAGAGAGGCGTTTATTTCACTTTAACATCAACAAAACAAACTAAGACACATAGTTTGCTCACGGAGTAAGATAGAAAACAGAGTTTGTGAGTAGAAGACTAATCCAATCTGCGCAGATGTCATTCATAGTTTGATATCGATGTCTTCAATGTCATCAGAACCAACTATGTTGACATTGTTGGCCTCTTCGATGGTTGAGGCTATTCTTGGAGGTGGGGGGGGGGGGCGTCTATTAGACATGGAGCATTTATTAGAGGGGAGCGTCTAATACAAACTTTGTACCTTAAGAGGGGCGCTCATGAAATATGAGGCATTTATTTGAGAGTGATGGTCAGTCCATCCCTTTATATAGCTGCTTAACTTACTGAGCTTGTATATATACAAATGACTAGCACAAACCTGATCGATGAGATCACCACAGCTAACAGCTACCATGTCTTTATCAACAGTGATATCAATATTCCATGTACACAACTCAGAATAGGAATCCACACAAGGAAACCACAACCTACACAATTAAGAATTTTAACAAGTGGGTGGGTGAATAAATGAGCCCTCTTGGGATTAGTGCATAATATATTAACCAGTGGAAAATTTATCAATTAACACCCTATGATGAGTGATAATAAGTACACAGTTAAAAAAATTTTTAGTATTTTTACCTTGAAGAATTTGCACAACCGTAGCTGAACAAGTGTGCTGACTGCTGCATCATGGTACATGCAAAAGAGAAGTTAACTTTTAAAAACATTTTAGTGTACATAATAGTCAAAAGTGAATATTTCAAGTAACTCAGGAGCTTAAAGCTACATGCATATAGTCCGAGTAGCAAAGCCTGCAAACGATCAGTTAAACACATATCTAGTACAGAAATTCACAGATGTACTAAAAGATGTATGGTTTAAATTTGTTTTGATTTGAAATTTTATAAGCTGGTTTCCTGTTTATAATATTATTCTTTGTTTTAGATTATGATAATGAATGTGAGATATCCATTTGAAGTATCAACTCTGCTAAAACGTCTGAACCAACTGCATAGACAGTTTAACAGTATACTGACACATTCAGCCTATGTGCAGATATCTCCTATTTCCTTTGCTTCACGATCAGCAGGACATAAATTGTGCATCAAACAGCATACTTAACATGATTCTCATACCTGGGCCATGGTACCTTCTCCTTTTGGAATAACAAACTGTATTCCTCCTGCAGGGTCATCCAGAGAAAACTCAATGCTCACACGGAACTGACGGCCTTCTTAATATGCACATGTAATAAAGAGGTACAAAACATTATCAGTTATAAATTATTAGTAAGTTCACTTTGGAATTTTATAGGTTTATTTTTCACTTGGCTTTCAACATAAGCTGCCTCTTTGCTGTATTTTGTAAATTTCTACACAAAATTAAGCCATTATTGTTCAGTTTAATGTGACTATTAATTACCATTTGCACATGCCAAAACTTCCTTTGGAATTCTAATTGTTAACTCTCCACCACCTGTCTCAGGATCCACAGCATTGATGGCACTCTGCATACATGCTAAGAAATAATCCAGGTTCCTCCTGAAAAAACAATTGGCATTAAAAACTCAATTAACTTAAATATTTTCATTTGACTGTTTAAAAAACCTCATGATCATATTAAATGAATTTAAAAATTAAATCAACAATTTTTGTCAAAACGCCGATTCAGCAAAAAACCGGAAGTTGCATGGAAGCGAGGCCTAGGGGCCCTCGCCAGCCAGAAGTTATAAAGGTTTATAAACGTGTGGGGAATTTTGAGTCAGAAAACAGCATTTCATTTATAAATTAGCCATGAATCTTGATCCCTATATGTTCAAAAGTATAAAAGGAAGAAATTTATAGAGGTCTAGCAATCGAGAGTAAAATTGAACCACAGCATAAATATAGCTGTGAGGACTAATATACATTCTGTACTACTGACTGTAAACATACTTTTTGTTATCTGTACATATGACTTTGCCGGGATCATCCAGCTGAAATCCAGCATCATACCAATCCTGCTCTCCCGATCTCCTTTCATCACGGACACAGACTCGCATAATTCATACACAAAGTCAAGAAAAAATTATAAAAACATGGCTGCCATTACTTAACCTGTTGATTAAATATTTTAAAGAAAATATATTGAAAATATTGTTAAAATTATAAAAGGCAAGAATGGAAGAGCCATGGGTATTTAAAACCAGCTACAAACTACAACATAGCTCACTTAAGGATAAAATTCGAAGGATATTGCATTGTTTGTAGTTCAGTTTCAGTCTTGTTAGGTTGCTCGTCAAAGGAAGGATTCTTAGCTCCACATATCCCTGTAATAAACACGGAATTATTTTATTTATTGACACAATTTGCTGTCGATGACGAATCAGTTTGTAAATAATATACTTCTCTTCCACACGGCGACTTGCATGAAATGACATTTGATATTTGTTTATAAATAATCTGATGTTAGTACTTACAAACAGACATTTTCGTTTAAAGTCGATTGAGGTGATGCACAGCGTCTGGTGAATCGTAAACAGAACGACAAAAATACAATAAACACAAAACAACACCGATGCCTGACATGTGCGATAAGTATTCCCTGCGCTGAACACGAAAGAAAGTGACTATCAACAACAGAATACTTATAATTTAAAGTTTCTCGGAGATTCGCTGCCTTTTCTCATCTTCCTCAGCCAAATAATCAAGTAAAACTCTTCCAGCTATCACCTTCCTTCTTGGCCGCCATTTTGGAATAACTAGTTACCATTCCCTTGCGAACATGGCGCAGAAAAACTGGAGAGAAGTGATGAGGGAGTAGGTATTTCGTGTACCCCTATTATAGTGTACCGTAAAATTCTGAAAACGCCGTTTTGTGAGCCCGCGTTCCTTGCCCCACACCACATCGTTGGGAGGAGGAAGGCACACCGGACTCCCAGAACGGCTGGAAATCGAGCCTAGGGTCCCAGGGGTATACATGTGTATGGAAAAAGCGATTGTTCCGGTAGGAAATCAAAACAAGTCCTATAGTCGCTCTAAGCATTCCGATTTTGAGTGAAATTTTAAGGAGTTTAAAGAAGGGATAGAAGAAAGAAAATTATTTTTGAAACACCAACAGATAGTTGACCCCCACGCAAGAGCATCCCAGGTTGTCAGGGAACTGTTTTGGTGTCCATATACTAATTTTTAACTTCAAATTCTAATTTTAAAATCACATTAAATCTTTAATATTTCTTATTTCTCCAAATGTTACCAATCCTTTGAGAGAAACTATCTCTTCCCAAACATTCCCAAAAATTTACAAAACACTGCTAAACATACCTTCGTGAAATGAGCAGAGAGTTTCTGGATTACTTGAAACGCAGACGAGATATTCGCATTAAACCAAGTTTAGCGGTGAAAAAACGGGCTTCAGGGGTACCCCCGCCTTAAAATACAAAACAAGTCCTGCAACAGGGGCTTATAAACGGAAAAGTTATATATTTCTGAAGCTCTTTAAAACTTTTGGCTTTTCAGAAGAATATTTTGGTCGGGAATTTTGCCTCTGAAATTAGGAGTGGGGAGGGGAGGGGGATTTTCAGTGTTTTACGGTACAGATCAATACTGCAAGCAACTTACGCTTTGAATGGTAGAGCCGCAGTGCTTCTTCCTAATGTGGTAATCGTCAAATTCGAATTTACTTGATCAACAAATGTTTATTTTGCCCTACAGTCTTAGATAACATTACTTTTAAGTATTTATTGCATTTATGCTTGTAAGCATTCTGGAATAAAACAACCGTAGACTGTTCAAAGCCTCTCCATTTTTAAACTCTTTCCCCGCGTTCATCGATCGAAGAAAAACACGAAAAAATAGAGGGCTACACAACCGATGATTGACGACACACAAGACTAACAAGGCGTTATAAAGAAAATTGTTTTTATTACGAAATTTTCATCTCACAATTTTTTCGTTCCATTTCCTATACAAGTTACTGTCTAAGGAATGATATATTTGTCCATACCATTGTTCGATTCACGAGAACATCTGCAGTAAATTTTCATACAAAACAAGAATATCTCCAAATCTCATGCTAGAGTCGATCAAACTGCTGTATCAAGAGAAATTTAAAGAGCAAACTTTGAACTTAGTCGTTAAACTCCACTGTTTGGTGCAATGACGAAAAATTATTTCAAATTTGCTTTAGGATAAAAAACAATACAATTGTTCATATCCACTAATGTTAAATACTTCAACGCAAGAAAGGTATTGTATTGTAAACTAATTCTAATTAATTTTACTTCAGTTAACCTTCCGAAACACCGTTCATTGCATTGAAATGGTTGAGACACTACAGCGTCGACCATTTCCTCGACACTCTTTGTCATTTTAACAACAAATGACAGAGAAATGCTTACGAATTTTTTAAAAAGCATTCGAAAAAGAATTTCTGATGGTTTTCGTTTTTGGCTCTCAGTGATATCATTCGCAAATTTATTTGTTGTTTCAGCGTTGCTTAGCAACGTAATTCGTGTTGGACTGCTCACGAAAAAGACGCGAGAGTTTTACTCTCAACTCACTAAGCGCACGACGGACACCTGAGATGAAACAATTTAACTCGGTGGAACTACTCCCTTTCAGTAATCGTACAAACAAAAGTTTACCCCTCAGCAAGGGACTGCAATGCCAATCATGGATCACCATGGTTACATCACGCCTCAAAAGGCTTCCTATTCGTCGCCAGAGAAATCTCTGTTCTTGATTGACATCTTGTATTGAGAAGGTTTGGCTAGAAAGCGCTTGTTTTAAAAACGAATTACCGGTATTGACTCGGAATTAAAAATTACGTAGGGATGGCTAAAACTTCTTAGCATCTCATTAAGATATAATTAATTGAATTAAAGACTCGTTAACTTGACTCGGTTATTTCACAGATTCCAAACGTGGATGCAACTCGTTGGAAGACTCGTCTTAGCACGGACCGCAGCTCCAGTTTACAGTCCGCTAACAACATGTTACACAGCGATGGGTGATACTGAGAAATGTGCGCCTTGAACTGTGGAAACAACGACAGAAAACACACGTTATGCTGAGGCATTACAAGCAAATATTTAATTTATCTTGCATCTGTACTGCAAAGTCAGTGCTCTTCCTTCTAACCGCTATTTGGGTAGCCCGCGAAGCATTCTCTTGCGAATGAAGTTTTCCGCCTTCGGCCGCGCAAATATTGGGGGAAGGGCATAAAACGTTTTTGCCCTCCCTCAATTTTTGCGCGGCCAAACTGCAGAAACACCCACTATTCATTCCCTCATTCCCTCCGAGCGTTTAAAATGTGTGTTCTTTTTTTGCGACAGTTGAAGAAGCCTACCACCGCAGAAAGATTTAAGGCTGTCGTTTCACGCTGCCGGTATTTTTTTGGTGGCTGGCCAAAACTTCGTCTGCTGTAGTGTCAGGTAACAGGAATCAGTTATCACATGAAGAATTTTCAATTTATATTAGCTATTAAAAAAGTTTGAGGAGAACTGGTATTTTATATCAAACACCAGAGAGAGTGTTTCATCAAATTTCCAACAACCGAGAAAGAAGAAAACGTTGCGTTATTAAGCAGCAACTAAAGAAAACTGCGGGATCATTGTATTGTTTCGTTTGAGGTGTTTTCCCCCTCGCCTTGCTTTGTTAAAGTGGTTTTACATCTTACCCGCTCGTCGTCAAGCTTCAGAAGTCTGTTCAAGAGCAGCAATAAAAGAGATGTCCAGGCATCCCGGTGACTGGAGGACTCCAGCGACAGAAAATAATGCAGTGCGTCTTTACATATCCTGAAAAGAGAAAATAACCTAGTTACTCGCAGCAGTGGACAGATCCATGGTTCACAATCAACAAACAACACGAAAAGTTAGCAAAACATAATTTTATTTTGCACTATTGTAAAATACTTTCGAAATTTCTTAATAGTATGAAAGATAGTAAACATTTAAGAAAAATATACACCCCTTAAAATTTGAAAGGCATGTTTTGGATACAACCGTATCCATCATCAGTTTCGCGATGTTTACAAGTTGTGAAAAATATATTCATACAACAAGTGGAAGAAAATTACAATAATTGAACAGTACTGGGATACACAAGCTAATATGTCGTGTTTCGATTTTGGATATTATATCTACTTACCTGACCGATCGTTGTTCAATTTCTGGCCATGAATCTTTTCTTTCTTCGTCACCATACATTTTGAACAGAATCCGTAACATACAAGCCAAGCTTGAGGTCTCCTGCTTCAACAGGTTCGGCTTGGATTTGCCCTTAAAACCTGACGGCAAAATGGGTCACAATATCAACTGAATACAATTTCCGCATTGGAACTGACTAAGAAAATTCAGTTACTATAAATGCGAACAAATTCTCTCAAGAAGCATTATAAGAAATGTTTGGAGAGCAGTAATGAGAATTTGCAAGTTGATAATGTGGTTAGCTACTGCCAATGTGTTTCCAACTCACCAGCTTTCATAAGGAACGTTCTCTGTTCATTATTGGCGTTGAACGACTTGGCGAATTGATGTGATTCCTCTAAACAGTCGACAAAGAGCAGCAGCTGGGGAGAGCTGAGGAATGGATACATTCCTGCGCCTATCGCTGACTCGCTTACTGAACTATCCAGACGGTCACGTGACATATCACCAGACTGCAACAAAAACAGAGGGATTAATTGTTGTACTTCTGTTTGATCTCAATGATTGAAATGACAGCCCCGCGTCCCGACTGAATATGTTCAGTACCTCTTCGCAAACTGCACGTGTATGTGTTGTGTGACATGTAACGCTAGTCAACAGGACGCTAACGAAGATGTTCCGTCGGTCACAAAACAGATCTATCGAAACTCGTTACGCTTACAAAAGCTATATGTAGTACAATAATTTTTTAATCACTATCATTCAAGTCTCTGATTCAGTGTTTATGAATGTCTCAGAACAGATCAGTCAGTGTCAAACCTTAGCAAAAGCCAAGTTCTCTGCGTCTTCTCGCCGACTGGTGGCTGGAAAGAACACGATGTTGTCGATGGTCTGAATGAGCTCCAGCTGGACAACGCAACGAATCAACAGAGATGTGAACAGCTCCTCTGGGGTATCATCTAAAAAGGAAGGTTATAAGCACAAAATGTTCCTTTAGTTATTCAAATAACCCTATGGACGTTACGTGAACAAGAAAGCGCAAGCTAAGTAGTAGCAGTTCTAACAGTGGTGGGGTGTGTAAGCTAACAGTTCTCACAGTGGTAGGGTGTGTAAGCTAGCAGTACTTATAGTGGTGGAGTGCATAAGCTGGCAGTACTTACAGTGGTGGGGTAATCCTTCAGTAGGCACTTGAACCACAGAAAGTGTGTTTCTATTGGCGGTTTCTGTTTCTTCAGCCTGCAGTGCGTCCTCAGCGGTGTCGGCATGTTTCTCCTCTCTAAATGTTTCCACTCCCCATTCATCTCCATCTACAGGTCAAAACAACAAGTGTTCAGTATAAAGTCAAAAAGCCTTACAGCAAGTTTTTTTCTGTCTTCAGTGTAGATGGCTTGCCCTGCTTCCAGTAACTTATTGTTCTTTGTAAGACTTTATAAGTGTCAACGGTATTTAGCTTTTACAAACTAATTGGGGACACTAATGATAAATTTATTTATGTTAAAAAAGAAAGTAAAATAAAGTTATTGATATACACTTGACTAACAGTATATTCTATATAAAAGGCTAAAAAAGTGACAAATATTGATTTACACTAATTTAGGGAATGTCGATTGCTGCAGGTCGGTAGGGTTTAACTGTCCCCAAAGATGTTTACTATAATGTGTCGCTCTGAAACGCGGGATACCGAAATCAGAGGTTATAACCTCTAGAGGTTGTGTCGAATATTTCTGCAACGTAGTGAGGTACTCAGCCGCTTTTCACGTTGTACATCAAGGTGATTATGTTCTGCAATCTTCTTCGATACAAACTTGGCAGACAAACTCTTTTTAAGAGATCGCTACAGGTCTCAGTTTTTGGTTTAAAAACTGCTCTCAATGCACGTTCTTGAATTCGCTCGAGTTTACGCTTGTCTGGTGATTTACAAAAGTGCCATACAATATCGCAATACGTCATATACGGTAAAATGGCGGATTTTTGAATTTTTTTCAAAAAAATAACTCTTAGTCGGCGTGCTGGACCGTGTAGTCAGTGGAGTATGTTTGTATCTCACACCAATCAGGTTTGAGGTACCATCAGAACCAATCAAATTGCAGTTTATAAAGGGGAAGTAATCTGACACAGTTGTAAGCGAGCGATTTCATTCGAAGATTTTCGATTTGTAGGAGGTGGAATCAGTGAGTTGTGAATTAACCCCGGAATTGAAACGCTCGCCTGCTTACAACGCACACGCCACCAGCAAAAGACCCAACACTAAATTGTTATTCAAGCGTTCCTTTAGGACGGGCTAGTTTCGCTGACCGTGGTAGAAATTGCATAAAGCAGTTGCACAAAGCAGATTTGAAGAATAATATTCTCATTGTGATGTTAGTACTGTGTCATAAAAATGGCAAGGAATCTTCTTCAGAGTGTGTTGTGGCCTCTTGTTTTAAGAGTTTGTGACAAGGAAACTTCTTAAATTTAATACTGCTTGAGACTCCGTGTCGCCAACTGAAAACCGCAATTAATTTAATTAGTCTCTTAAGCGTCTTGCTCCGGCGATTAGCTGACTCTCGGGCAAGTAGCGTTTATGTTTATACCTTAAACACACCACGTTTAGACATTTAATTAACCGGTATGGGTATTGACTTTAAAATGGTTTTGGTTTTAAAATTAACTAAGATCGATAGCGGCAACAGGCTAAAATAAGAGCATGTCATTCCGTGACAGTTTGATAACTAAAATTAATTAGTTCTTGTTCCTGTTTGTTGAATGAAAATTTATATTTACGACAGGAAACAAATACTCCAGGTGTACTACACTTTAAAAGCTTTCCTAAAAATATAGTTTTTGTTTTGATTCGTTTATTACTTCGTTTATTACTTTTCGATTACTCAATGGAGACATGGTGTTTTCAAGAAAAACAAAAGTGTCATATTACAAAAGTGAGATAAACAAAAGTGTCATGTTACAGGGTGTCGGTAAAACGCCGACTCGGGGTCGGGGTCGGGGTCGGGGTCGGGGCCGGGGCCGGGGCCGGGGCCGAGGCCGGGGCCGGGGTCGGGGTCGGGGTCAATTTTTTTAACTTTTTTAAAAACATTCACCGATTCAGAAAAAAAAAATAAAAAAAATTATATAAACAAAATAGCCGGGAACATGATCCTTTCATAAGTTCAAAAGTATAAAAGAAGAAATTTGTGGTCTAGCAGTGAAATTCTAACAGCTTGGCGGATAGACTTCTGAGCGCTAGTTTGAAAGGGTTTCCGGGAATGTTTCGGGCGAGTGAACTGGCGAAAAATAAATTTTATTCCACGGGCAAATCTCCTTAACAGGGCGCAAGTTAACTCTTTTGTAGCTTCAGGGTTTCGTCTCACTAAACGGTCCGCATAAACACCGCAAAAATATAAGGTACATGCAGAACCTTTATGTTCGCCGAGCCGTGGAATGTATCGTGACATTCAGTCTGGCAGTGTCGGCTTTGTATAAAATTAATCTTTAGTTAAGATCTATGAAACCGTTTAGTTTCATTCAGTTTCCGAACGCAAAAGCCTTGAAACTGAAGGTAAAGTCTCGCAGAATCTTTAAAATGTCTTTGTTGTGTAATAAAGGTAAATTTGACCGAGCTTCTGTAGTCTTCTGTCGGCCGGTTAAACTTCATGATCGCTCATGCGAAACGTCATTTCAAACTTTGATATTGACCGAAATCTTGGAAACGTCGGATGTTTTGATTTCGATCATCGCGTATCCAATGCAAACCACTTTAATTAAAAATGTATTCCCGCATTTTGGTCACACAAATTGGAGAGATGGCTAGATACTTCCATTTGTATTTTAACAGTATCTAAACAAAACAATTCTGCTTCCTTGTAAATATTTTTTTGGATACGAATGGCGGCTTTATTTTAACGATATAAACCTGAATTACTTTTCTCTTCTTGCACAAACGCATCGGCATGTACAATAAAATAAACCTGAAAAAGGTTATCCTTCTGTTGGCGAAGGAATATTCATTCGAGCTAGCGCTCAGAAGTCCGCAGCACAATCTATCCGCCAAGCTGTTAGAATTTCACCTGTCGCCTGCTAGACGACAAATTTCTTCTTTTATACTTTTGAATTTATGGAAGGATCAAGTTCCCGGCTATTTTGTGAAGGAGATGCTTTTTTCAACTCGAAATGCGCCACACGCTTTTTTTTTTTCTTATTCGGTGAATTTTTTTAAAAAAATTAAAAAATTGACCCCGACCCCGACCCCGGCCCCGGCCCCGGCCCCGGCCCCGGCCCCGGCCCCGGCCTCGGCCCCGGCCCCGGCCCCGGCCCCGGCCCCGGCCCCGACCCCGACCCCGACCCCGACCCCGAGTCGGCGTTTTACCGACACCCCATGTTACATGCGTTTTAAAAAAAACAAAGGTATCGTTTTACAGTGTTTGACAAAAACTCAAAAGTATCCTGTAACAAACAAAAGTATCGCGTTACGGTTGTAAAAAAGCTAGCAGCAAAATAAGCGCTAACAGAATAAGCCATTTCGTGACATTTTGACAACTAAATTAGTTCTTGTTTTTTCTAAATGATAAAAATTTACTATTGAACGAAACAGTTTTGACGTAACAAATTGCACGTAAAAATTATTTTGTCTGCAACATTTTTTTTTTCAAAAAATGCCTCTTAGTCGTAGGAAGGGGCTATGTAGTTAGTGATGCACCATGCACAAATAGCTCAACCATCCCAACAGGACTAACACCCAGTCTTACCCCAAGCAACCCAATCAATTGAAAAAATAACTCCTGCACGCTTAGCGTGCCTATGTTTAAAATTGCAGTAAAGAGAGCAGCTTTCAACCAAGATATAGCAATCACCGAGACAGCATTATAAACCAATCAGTACAAGGAGGTAGCTTTTTGAGAAAAGATAATTCAATTTTCAAAATGTACTTTTTCCTGCCTGGAAAATTCAATTCCACACTTAAAGGAACACCTGAAACAGAGCTGAGCGATAAATTTCTGAACAAACCTTCTTCCAGGCGAGGAACAATGTCATGTTCTGGTCTTACTTCCATGTCCACAGATTTCTGTCAAGAGGCGAAATGCAAAGTTTAGTTACAACATCACCTCAAATTACCTGCATATTTTCTATCACTCTTCATAGTTAGCAATTTCGGTCCTAAACTCAAAATATCCTGCTAGAATTTTGCGCCATACAAAACACTAATTTTAGACATGTTTGACAAGTGTTTTATTCTGACCGCTCGTATCGTAAATCGCGTGGCAACTGTCACGCTTTGGGATAACGCAATATCTTCTGAACAAGAAAAGCAGTTAATTTTATATCTTTTAGCACTCCACTGCCTTTTTAAAAAAAACGAAATTGATTAGCCTTGTTCGAATCTAATCGTCCTTATTTCTTCAGTATAATGGCCCCCAATCTGAACGAGACGACTGATCTCAGTTATATAGAACGTTCGAAGGCCCGTCTACAAACTCACAGGGCTTGTTGTTGAGTTACAACTTACAATGTCAAACGAGTGTCCGTGAGCAGGAGTCAGAGTGGGGCTGTGAGTAGGTGTGGACTCTGGGGTGGGTACACCTATAGTGTGTACTTCCGGTCGCCATGTCAGAAGCTCACTGGGCACAGTGGAGGTGAATATGTCCCGGATACAACGACACGCCCTTTGCCACATATCAGAGGAGAACTGGGAACCATTGGACACTACCAGGTTTTCAAGACAGTTAGTACCAGACCTCGCAAGCTGCTCGTTGTCTGGAAAGAAAAAGAAAACGAAGAATAAAAGGCTGTGAGTTTCAAATCAAACCGTGCCCTTCACAGGAAGTCACGGGGATTTCGCGGATTTCGTGGTCTAAACTATTCTGATATTAGTGGTAGGCAACTAAACCCATAAAAAACATTATCTTTGAACATCTAAAGGAAGACATTACCTAAATTTGTGGACAGAAATCAAGGTATAAGCTATAAATATTGATTTTTTGACAACGCTTGAAAACAACTTGAAAAGTTTAGCCTGAATTTTTCAAGTTGCAATCCATTTGGTCTTTTACGTAGGATTAAGTATTATTTGCCTTATGATGCCCGGTTACTTTTTTATAACAGCTTAGTGTTACCTATTTTTGATTATGCTGATTTAGTCTGGGGAGACAAGGACAATATCTCACTAATGAATGAATTGCAAATTCTGCAAAACAAAGCAGCTAAGTTGATATTAGATAGACCACCTTACTCCTCATCCACTGATGCATTAACAATCTTGAGATGGCCGAATCTCGAAGAACGCAGGAAATGTCATCGATGTATATATGCATACAATTGTATTAATGGCCAACTTAATCATTCTTTGGACATTGTAAGAAAGAGTGATATGCACTCCTACAATACTCGCAATAAAGATACTATAAAGCTCCCCAAAATCAAATACAATTGGGGAAAACATCGTTCGCGGTACCACTGTTTCAAAGACTTTAATGAGTTAGAGAGAACTGTAAGAAACTCAGCAAGTTTGCCAATTTTTAAGAAGTGTCTTTTTTCTGCTTTTTATAATTAAGTATTTTAATCCTTGTAGTGTATCTAATTTTATTGTAAATATTGATTCGGTTTTTAGCTCTAATTTATTGATTTTTATTTGTATTGTTGTATAATATATATCTAGTGTTAGGACCTTCATGTAAACCACTTCTAGTGATGGAGTTTCCTAATAAAAGATTGTTATTATTATTATTTCCATCCAAGCCATCCGCAGCTAAAGATGCTTGTTAACTGTTTCAGTGCTCTAATATAGCAACTGTTAATCAAAATGGACTATTATCTTTTGGTTTCCTTCGACACAAATATAAATTTTGGCTGATCAAAAATCTGTTAAAATCCGTGACAAAGCCCCTTTAACAGCTATGAAGTGTTTTCTTTAGTTTCGTAATCTAACCAATAAGAGTAGAGGAGAAGTGCTGTCAGCCAATCAGATACAATCAAATCCTTATTTGGTGCATGCGACCATTCCTTCGTCTGTTACCAGTTTCCGATATTTAGTTAACGTTGTGATTGCTTTATTTTACGATTTGCGGCCTCGGTGACTAGCTGTGAGTGCTGAGGCTATCGCTATAGAAGAGTCATTGTGAATAAAGTGGATAAGAAGTTAAGGACGCATACCTTGCTGGACACACCACAACAAATGCGAGAACATGTCTTCTAACAGAACATCAGACAACACTTCAAAGTACTGTGTGAACACATCAACTACAGCGTACAGCGCGTGATTGCATGTTGTTGTCATCCACTCGGACTTCTACAAGATTAAAAGCAAGAAAATTCGATTATCAGTAAATTAATAGAGGGATGCATCGGCAAAACAGTCATGTCTCAAAGGTAATCACCCTTTATGTACCACGAGATGTAGGTTAATATTTTGAAATTTTATAAATAATGGCTGTACGACCATTTTCCACATCCGTTTTTGTAACGACTTTGCGTTTGAAGCACGACAAATCTATGAATGTAACGTTGTGCGATGCATCAAATGCAGCCTGCAATAACAGAAATAAGGCAATGATCCCAAACAACAGACTGCTTTGCTTACCTCTGACCAGTCCACTTGTTGGTCCGGTAATTTCATGTTATCAAAAATTCTAAACACCACTCTGAACACGTCTCTCCACCAGTGCTGCTGAAACGTGTGTCCATAGCTCTTCATGATCTCAAACATCACAGTTAAACCTCTGCAAGAAGAGTAACAAAGTTAACGAGTAGATTATTGTGCTATCGTGTGACGCCGAAGAAAACCTTGACTCCCATCAGACATGAACAAGAGCTGACAGTGGTATTAAGAAAGAAAGAAAAGAGCCAAAAATGGCAAAAAGCATTATCGAGTATCGCGGCAAGTCTGATTGAAGGGTCAAAGTAAAACATACCTTGTTCTGACATCCAGCTTACACCTGTTGATGATGCAAGATAACTCAAAGAGAACTGGGAACCAGCCTTTGACCCAGACCTTGTCGGCCTCTGGAACTCCACCATCCTCGCTACTATGCTCCTTGAACATCTGCAGCAATGAAACAATTATTATTTGTGTTGCGTTAGGATTAAGGGCTTTGCAAACCATCAGGGACTTCACAAGGACTTTCTGCAACTTTTCTTTCGACTTTTGATGCAACGATTTTCAACATTACGCCAATTGAGAAGTCAGTGTCTACCAAGGGCAGGTTTTTTTTAGCTTGAGGTGATATGTCACGTACGAGGAGCGTAACTTATGACGTTTATGAGGTCAGTTGTCACGTGCGATAGAGCGTAACTTATGACGACTTATGTATTTGGTCGCCGTCGCAACCTTTGATTGATATCTCAACATGGCGCAATTTTGAAATGCACTGTAAGTAAGAGGCTGAAGAGTCTTACCTCAGGGTTCTCGTAGACATGTTTAGCACAGTTTCTGATGAGTCTTATGGCTTCCATGCTAGTGTCAGGAAATGATGCATTGCACGCAAACTCTGACAAACACTTGACAGCGTCTTGGAATGAATCGATTGTAGCGGAGAAGAATTTCTCGAATATAGTAGCTAAAAATAAACAAGACGAGCATTAATTAATGTAACAGACATGCTTATCGTGTTGCGCAGAGCAAGATTTCATAGGAAACCAACACTAAAGATTTGATTTAGTAGAACAGTACTCGACAAATAACAGAAATCCATCAGGAAGGGAGGATCACAAACGATGACAAAAATATGGATTACAAAAAACAAGCCTCAATTTTTTTTTCAGTTTAACACAAGCTCCTAACGAATTTTGCTAAACGCTTGTTCTAACTTTGCTGTTGTAACTAATTTAAACCGAATTGACGAATTTACTTTTTCTTTTTGTTTTGGTACAATATTTTTATCTTTTCGTACATCAGTTTGGTGCCATTCCTGGTCTACTGTATAGCATAGTAATATTTTGGAGCTTAGTTGTATCTCCGGGCCTCCTAATGTGATCATACCAGTTGTTTGAAAAGCGAGTTCTACTATCCCTTCATCTTCATCAGAAGCAGCCAAATGGAATACAGAGAACACGTTCTTCCAACCAGACTTGATGTTATGAGCCTGCGAATGCACCATTTGAGCCACACAGCGGACTACCATGTCACGAATAGTAGCTGACCTGTGATTGGTGCAAAAGAAGAAAATACAAAAAAAAGCAGACTTAGGAGAAAGAAACTACAGAGACTTGAAATTTGGAAGAATGACA
This sequence comes from Meandrina meandrites, assembly GCA_963693305.1. Classification (NCBI taxonomy): domain Eukaryota; kingdom Metazoa; phylum Cnidaria; class Anthozoa; order Scleractinia; family Meandrinidae; genus Meandrina; species Meandrina meandrites. Next base: position 28,390,699 of record OY855913.1, read on the forward strand.
AAAAAAACTTCTCAACAACTTACCTATTTTTCTTGACTATATATTCAAAGGGTCTGAGGAAATCTTTCTGGAAGCGGAAGTTGGGCAACTCGCCTTTCTCCAAGAACTTCATGGCGAGTTGGCGTAAAGAGTCCACACAGAAAAACGCCACATCTTCATTAGGGTTACAGCCGCACTGGAATAGAATAAAAAATAAAGTTATACGCAGCAATGTAATTGTCTGTTTAGCCCCAAAACCCATATCTTCCTCTTCTAGCAGGGCCTGCTTTAAGTAAGCTTCCCTCCCTCTACCATATACCGCTCATGTAACTTTCAACAGTCTTCTTCCGTTTTTTTTACGTATTCGGCAGAATCCCGCAGGTTGGCACCATAAACAACTAGAAACAAAAATTGAGCTATTAAATTCTGGAATCAAATTGCCAAAACAAGGTTGACGAGGATTTTACCTTGTTAAAATGATCTCCCAGCACAGCCCATATTCTGGACCACTCGAGTCTGATACGGTTCATATTGTAATATGATATTTCAACTATCTTCTGTAAACTGAACATTCGAGGGTGTGTTGGGTTCGCTAGCTCATCTGAAGATATTGCACCTAACGCCTGCACAAAGTCCACTGTGGAGAGAGAACAAAAACATGTGTGACAGTGAGGGAAATTTAATCAATCTATTTGCTACAGATAAGCGGATTCTTGGAAAAGATATATGTGATATTCTCTTGGAAGTTAGACATCCAAAGGTAAACATCGCACACTGTGGGTAATTAGCAGAAACTCAGTTCTATTGGAAATCCGTGAATCTGATTGGTTCTCCTAAGTTTTCCGTTCGCTGATAGAACATGATCGCGCGTGCGTTGCTCTTTAAAGGGAAAATTATTCTTACATAAAGTTACGTAAAAGTACATAAAATAGAAGGTTTTGGACTGCAATCCATTAGAGTTTCTACTAAAACAATTAGACTACTTGCCCTCGTTTTCTATGAGCGACAGAAAATAGAAAACTCGGGTCCGCCTCGTCGTCTAATTGCCAGTGGCTTGAACAGATCTGTAAGGGCATATAGTTCTTACCTATTGCATCTCCATCCAGTTTCGTGGATCCTGTAAATATTCTGAACGACAACATGAATAAAAAGAAAGAGTTAAAAACCTGAATAATAATACATAGGATGAAAAGATTTCTTCGCACTCACCTGTCTACGGCAACCACGACACTCTGAGAACTCGTCTCACCAACAGTTTCTTGAATGTAAGCGATTTTCTTGGGATCTAGGAAAAAATATAAAATGGCATAAAGCAAACTAGTTAAGTCTCCCAGAACAACAACAACAAGAAAAACAAAACAAAAAGCGAGAGAAAACAGCGATCCTCGTTCTAAAAAATATTCTACGTGTTGTTAAATAAATTTGCACAACCAGGCCAATTCATGACACTGTGTTAGTCTTGGGTGTAGAGAAGTTGCTAACCGCTGCTGATTGACTGGCGCAGCAGTTTATAAACAATGAGATAAAACACTTTGTAAGGTAAAGTTGATTTATATTGTGAAGGTTGAGCTCACCATGAGAGGGTACAAAACCAGTGGTGCCCATAGAGACTGGAGTGGAGAGGCCCTGTCCCACCCCTCCTGCAGGGCCCATACTCTTTACTCCTGTTCCAATGAGCTGGGCGAGCTCCAGTTGAGATATGCACTTGAGTATCTAGAGAGAAATGGGATTTAACACACGTAAAGATTAATTATGATCAAGCTAGAGACAACATAACTTCAAAAGGTTTTTTTTCTCAATGGAAGCCACAGCTCTGACTGTTGTATATACATTGCCGTCATGCAGCAACAGAATAATGCCAATCCAGACAACGTTATAGAAAATTATTTACCTCGTGCCACGCTCTTCCAAGATAGTTACCATCCGTCTGTGCTACAGTTATAAGTGTTTTGATTGTGTCGATATTCTTTGTCTTTATTTCATGTAATCCTGCTGTTGCTGTGAGCAGTGTGAATCGAGACAGCGCTTGGACAAAACTGTCACGTTCAAGCTGTAAACAGTGATGAATGTAAATTAACTAAACACACCAAACAAAAACACCGTACTTAAATTTAATGCCAAACAATTGGAATTACATATAGGCATCAAGAACTTTGGAAATGAAAAACATGAGGCCAGCCAATTCCTGTGGCGGTCAGGAAGCAACTCTTACAAATTTGCACATGAATGGCTCACTGCTGTTCAAGAGAATAACTTCCAGAAACGTTTTACTCCAAGAAAGTTTACTGGCATTCTGCAGTGAATTGCCTGCATGCACCTATACCTGCATTCCAAATATGCATCCAATTCTGATTGCACAGCGTATGCCGTCCAAACACAGTGATGCGACCTGCTGGTCATCACAGTGCTGCAAGTTTACACTGAATGCCGCTAGAAATGGACTCCAGGTAACCTGAAGAAAAAAATAAACCAAACAGCTAATTATTTACATGTACCACTAAATTCTTAGAACAAAAATAAACGGAAATGTATTGAAATCAGTAAGGAGAGTTCACATCTTGAACAGGGAACTTTGCATGTACCTTGAACATGGGCCTGATGTGTTCCACATGAGTAGCAGACGTGAATGTTGTCTGAATTTGACTCACTCCTTCAATCAATGTCTTGGCTGTCTGGGCCATTTGCTCCATTTCTTGGTAATACAAAAGTCTTCTTTGCTTTTCATTTTGAAGGTCTGAGCAAGAATAAAAATGTTTGTACGAATGTCATATCAAAGTGTGTATAATAATAAAAATCCAGTAAAGTTGTTTTCAAATTTTGTTGTAAAAATATTTTTCTCATGAGGACACAACATACAGTCATGAATAATGTGAAGATGTCACTAAAACGTATGGTGGGCCCGGCTGACCAACGTGCCCATGCCTCATAGTCTTTGTGTGTGTTTGGTTGTGTAGTGAAGGCAAAATATGCTGTATGTATTTCATATGCATTTTCAGTTATCCTGCAAATGAATTGTTTATCTCATGCACATGTAGTGCTGATGTCTGTCAGCAGTTTTGGGTGCAAATCAGTGAATGAATCACATTAAGAAATCACTTACAGATAGTACTGTATCTGTTTGCAGTTTTTGGTGCATTTCTCATCTTAATTTCATTCTGCGATATCTCATCATAAATAGACTCCAGGTACTCTTGTGGCAAGTCTTTGCTGTCATTAATTCCTTTGTTCATTGTGATGTACTGTTCTTTGGTTATTTTCCTTTTTACCTGTCGAGAAAAGAAATACTGGTAGTATTTTTGTTGGTGTGTAATTGGGAATAAACTAAACTGAGAAAATGAGAATTGTCTTTTATGATGCAATGCAAATGTAACTGTGAAGCAACATATTCTGCAGAAACATGTACCTGGGAGTTATGCAGATCCGTTGTTAACATTATAATAGAATAAGCTAACACATAAGCTGCATCTGCACTGGCAAATACTGTGTTACTGGAATGTAAAAGATGATATTTCGTGTTAGTAGCACAGTTGAGATTGGTATAGCCTACAAAGAGCTCAGCCTGCCACTGGGTACAGTCTGTTAGTGCAGCAGACAGGATTTTACCAAACATTACAATCATGATAACGCTTAACACAAAGAAACATCACCTTCCCCAGGGCTCTCCCCCTGCCCTATGGAACACCATATTACCATATAAGCATGTATAAAGTGCCCTTACGTGGGATTAGTTTCGAGATATCTGCTGGCAAACTTCTCCATGAGCCGATCAATTTTCTGAGCTTCTCCTGGAAGTCGGAAGTTGTTTAGAAACAAGCGCAAGGCTGAGACAAAGTCCATGTCGGTGAAGTTGAACTTGTCAATGTAGCTGTACATCACTTCTCTACTGAAACTAGGGGAAGAAGCAACAGAGAAATGAGCAGATAAAGACAAAATTATTAACTTCTGCCAAAGATGAAATGTGGCCATTTAGCAGGGTTCCACTGAGCAAAAAAGAAAACAACTGATCAGGATAAAAAAGCAGTTTAGCAGATGATAACGGCTGCAATACATACAGATCATTGTCCCCAATTAGCTCTCCAACTTGTGTCTGAAACAAGATAGTTAAATATCATCAATCAATAATTTAATTAATTTTTCCATTATACTAAAATGGTGCACAGAAAGAAAAGAATGCTCATTAAAACAGAAACATCAAAATACTTTGTCCAGTCTTTCATCTGTGTGTAAAAACTCTGCCACGTCATCTGGTTCAGGACCCAGGAGGCCATTATCCTGAAGGTACTTCACTCCTTTCTTTGGACTTTTGTTAAATCTGACAAGGATATACAAATAAATTTTACTATACTAAATACTTCTTTGAAGAATACAGAGCATACATAAGGGCAACTTAAAACCTAATACAATCAACAGCAATCAACAGCAATCAGTAGCATGTTACTTTTCAATTCCCTGCTCCATCAGCCCCTTCATCTGTTTCAGGGACTCAAACTGTTCAGGGTTGTCTGGTGCTGCTACAGTTGACGATGTTGACGTGGAGTTCAGTGAGCCCTGGCTTCCACCAAATGACTTGAGTTCTGAGCCAAGGCTGAGTCGATCTTCTGGCAAACTGATCCGATCTCCTGACTCCTCAGAATCTGCTTCAGTCATGCTGCTTTTCCTTTTCACACCCGGTGTTGGTGTATCTGTTACATTAATTAAAGCGTTAAACAGTCACCGAAAGGAAAATAAGAAACAATCAATAACTGTCTGTGTTTGCAATGGAAAGTTGAAATCTCAGACAGACCACTTGGACCAAGGACAACAAAATGGACAAAGAACTTACCTGAGGAGCTAGCCACATGTGAGTGTGGGTTAAGATAAAGCTCCCTACTCCACTCGACCATACATTTCAATATAGAAACTAAACACTCCAGGCCTTTAAGCCGCATACTCTTTTCTTGCACCTAGAAACAAATAAAGAGCACAAGGAACTCTTAAAATATTTAATATGAAACAAGTGAATTTCCTTTTATGGGGAACAAATGTTTCAGGTACATGTAAGTTGTTAGAAAATAACTTTCCAACATATATATAAAACTGTCATGTATCATTTCACAGTTGCCAGGAAGATGTCTTCAATGTTATACCACTCTGTTTTGTGAATGTGCAACTGTAATATTACAATAAACACTTGCAGATCAACTGTGTATAATTTACAATGATTGATAACTTACAGGAGTGGCAGCTAGCACTATAGCTTGTCTTCCTTGAGCAATCTTAGCCAAGTCACTTGTTAGTCGTTCAAAGATGTTGGACAGCGAAAGGTCACAGTCATAGTTGAGGTAAATATCAACAACACACTGGGCATCTGAAAGACAATTCGATGTCATGAGTTTTCGATCAGAGAAAAACACATTCCATCAATTACATGTCATTATCGAAACATCATACCTGAACATATTCTGGTCAGGGCCTGCATCACCATCCATTTATGTTGAAATGAACTGGTTGAAGTCTCCAGGATGTTAAGAAAGATCTCTTTAAAAAACACCTAAATATATCACAGAGATATGCAGCATAACATTACTAACAAGATGTTAAAAAAGATTGAGTGACAGACAGACACACAGACAGAGTAACAGCCAGTAACAGTGAAGAACTCACAGACCACCTGATGGACTGACTGGTTGAAACAGTATTGTTAGATATACATATTTTTGTTTCAAAATAACAGGATAAAATAAACTACAATGGTAATGATGTGAAGGAAAAAGGAAAAACGTGACAGAACAAATAGGAATGAAAATGGTCTAACCTCAATCTGCATTTTGAGATGAGTTTTGAATGATGACAGCAATGTAAGGAAGATAGCCAATGACAGTTCAAACACAGCTGGGACAGAAGAGACACCATTCTTTGACAAAGCTACACAAAGGTACTGTTTAATGGCTGTTACAAACATCTCATGTGAACAGAACACTGGTCCCGCATTCTGAAGACAAGATAGCATCAATTCCAGGGAAAGAATCTTTGATCTTAACTCATGGGACCTGCAACAAAGCAAAAGGTTTATTTAGAATATGCAGTATGAGATGAAGTTGATGCAAGACCAAACACACTTTCTAAGAATAATCACGTACTTAGGATCTAAAGCTGCATCAGACAGGGGCTTCATTGAAAGTTTACACAGGGACCTGAACACTAGAAATGCGTCTTTCTGAGTGACATGAGAGAACTTGACAGCTCCTCCTCCTTGACTATTTACAGAAGTTGATGATGCACTTCCTTCAGCTTCAGTTCCTGACTCACTGTGGGTGTCTCCTAGATCATCAGACATGTGTGAAGATGTTTCTGTTGGTGTTGAGGGTGGGTGGAGATCATGTTGTGAAAGTCCATTGACATTTGGTTTCTCCGGACTACTTTCATTCAATTCTCCATTTGCCATTTGAATGCTCTGATCTAATGTTAAGAGAAAGAAAAACAAGTTAGCTACAGCACTAAGTTGTGAATGGCATATTTCCATGGCGTTGGAGTTTTCAATGCAGTTTCTTATCAATTACTGCTACATGCTGAAATGGTTATGCTTTTCCTCCAATAGAAATCAGTGTTTAAACAAAACTGGTGTCCAGGCCCATCACAAAAGCACCCATGGGATGCCTGGAGGTTAAAAATTGTTTACAATCAAAGTGGCGTGTTTTTATCAATATTTTCAGAGAAACACTGTTTCAAAATAATCTATTTCTTCGAAATTTCTGTTTGTGAGCAGCTCCTTTATCATTAATATGAAGCTAATTTTTCTGTTTAATGTGGAAACTGCTTTGAAGATGGGGAAGTCAGCAAATTATGCAGATACGCACCACTGCATCATGTCAGAGGCCCTGACAAGAGTATTGGCAATAAAAATGATACACACATACACGTACATGTAAAAAGTAGCATAGTAAAAAGTATTGTAAGACACTCTGAGCTTTCTGTTCACAATTGTGATATTTGCTGTTTCTTGAAGATCAACTCTCCCATCCAGTTGTTGTTGTTGTACATGTCAAGTACATGTATGTAGATGTACATGTTAAGTTTTGTTATAACATTACACCATTTCAATCTGTAATATATCATTTTGACAATACCTGAAGGATTATCTGAATTGACTTCTTCAGATTTTATTGGTTCCTCAACCTAACAAACAAGGAAACATAAATAAACAAATTAACAAAAACAGGCTTTAATATTTATTTCTCCCACTTTAGTTAACAGCTCTTCCTTCTTGTATTATTACACGACCCATGTCACTTCAAAACATTGTTTCTATCACTTGATGTTTAGTGGAACCAAAAGATGACTGAAAATAATCAAATAAATATTAAAGCCATTTTGAAAGACATTTTGTAGTTAAAACCACATTACAACTCTGGGAAAGTTGTTATTTGCATTCCCAGTTTTAAAAAACCATCATTGATATTAAATTCGTGTGCTTTCAATCAGTGATTCATCCTAGGAGCGATTTGAGTTGTCAATGTACACACAATCCATTAATTGAATCTTTGATTCAATTCATACATGAAGCTGTACCCTTTATGTTTAAATAATCAAATATACTTGTGAAATTAATCCTTGCACTGTAAAACCACAATTAGGTTAACTTGCCATACAGTACCTTAACCGATTCATCATCACCAACAACAGGTTTGTTATCAGCAGTTGCTTCACTTCCTGTGTCACCCTTTGTTGTTTCTTCCTCGCCATCTGTGCCGTTTTGTGATACATTTTTCCCAGGGCTCTGACCATCAACTTCAGTCTTATTTGCCCCACCTTGCTCAGTAGACTCAGCTATACTGTCATTACCCCCGTCAGGAGAACTTGAGGATTCTGTCCCTTGTTTGCTTTCTTCCTTTGCATTATCTTCTAGCTGCTCATCAGCTGAGGATAAAATGACAGATCTTAGTTTGCTCTTGTCTGAAGTTAACAATGAAAATATTCTAACCAACCATCGTGTTCCTGATTGTAATACTATGTACGCAATACCTTGCAGATCAACTCCCTCATCCACGTCATTATCAGTTCTATTATTCTCTTCCTCTGTCCTGCTATTGTCACTGCTCGCACTCTTTGGTTCATGTCCTTCTTCAACAGGGTCTGTATCAGGATTATTTGAGTTTGATGACACAGTAGAGAGCCTGTCAACTGACTCTGGCTCTGTTGTTTCTGACGGGGTGGGAGTGGAGGTTGTCTGAACAGCCTCTGCCTCAGGCTCTGTTTCTTTTGATTCTTCTTCTGCTGCCTAAAGATTGTAACATATTCTGTAAGGAAATTTGTGGCGCATAGCAACTTCATATCTGATAAAACAGAATGCTTACTGATGCTCTCACAGAAATGGATTTCTGACCAAGAGGTACCTTTCACTAAAAACAGGGTTACCTCCCACCCTTACATTTAATTCACTGAAAGCCATTTCTTCTCCTGGTTGAAAAGAGGGGCTGGAAGTGTAGGGGCACAACAAAATGCTGCCTTATGACCCCAGCTGCCAGCATTAGAACATGGACGGCTTGATCTGGAATCCAACTTGCTAACTGTGACTCCCACCAAACACTCGCAACTCATAAAACTTCCAGCAAATCCTGATTCCAAACCCAATACCAGGCACCACCACTGACGTTCAGTTTTCTCAGAAAAAGAAATAAAAATTGTGCTTACTGCTTGAGCTTCCATTCTTTGAAAAATGACACTTATCATCTGGCTGAGTGTAGCCTGTGCAGTTCTTTGGTTAGTCAGATTACGGCTGGCCAAATAAATATTGTAACAAGTCCGTACAGCTTGCAAGAGTGTTCCTTCATGAACTTCACAGGAGTTTGAAGTGACAGCAGTGAGTAGAGCCTGTTGACAATGAGCACAAAAGATCAACAATGTAGCTTACTTAATGTTATTCTTAAATAACTCAAACGTGCAATCCACATATTAATGTTTTATAGGCCACCTCACAGTATACATTAAGGTGATTCCACTGAAAAAGAAGGAGTATTTAGAATTTTCTAAGACTTGGTCCAGTTCATAACCATGTTATGAGCGTTACAAAAATGCAATAAAAAATGGGCACCATGCTCGTTTTTGTGCAACCTGGATGGCTATTATAGTAAACATATGACCCACGAGGTTCATACTAGGAACGCTCATAATCCGAAAAGGGAACTATCATTTCTAGAAAAAATCATTTCTTGCGTTAAAATATCGAAGCAGTTCAACGAAATAGACTTTAATCTTACATAACTAGTGGTACCTATCGGTAGAAGTGCCAACGAGTACAACAAGAGAGAAGGGTTGTGAGGATAATAAATTTATTGTAAATGTTTGACTAAAAGTACACTTTATGATGTGGGTGTGATCAATGTACATTGCATGTATTCGTTGCGGAATGTTTGTGGAATAAACTGATGCGATTTGGTGAAGGCCTAATGAAGGAGTTCTAAAATCATAATAAAGTAGTGAGAAACCTTGTGAAATCCATGTAATTTGAGGGTTGCAAGCCATTGCAGTTCTATGCCGCTATTTTGGAAAGGTGTCAGCTGTTTTTAAGTCCAATAGACCTTAAATCAAAGTGGCTGTGAGCCACTGAAACTCGGAAAATATATAGCCTTTGTTTACTTCATATATAGTAACACAAATAAAGGCTGCATTTTTAACCAACCCCCTACCCGCTTCACAAGACTAATTGATTACTAAATTTAATATTAAAGACTCTCTGTCGACTGCGAGTGTTTGTTATTGTTTTGATTCTGGCGCTGAAGAAAATCGTTCGAAAATCAAAAAGATTTAGGGCATTCGCGCCCTAACATAAACTATACCGGTAGATACAGGTATAAAATGTTTACTTTCGAGGTCATCCAGCTAAGAAATACTTTATTTTGAAATTATGACCTCGCGTCGTGGGGGCGCAAGCTACAATTACAATTACAAGCTCCTGTCGCCATACGCGTCATTGGTCGTCATTTGAAACAACTCCATAAAATAAATGTCCTTTTTATTTGCTTTTAGAAGCACATATACAGAGTATATATATACAGTACTTAGTGCTCTTAAAATACAAGATGTAGAACTAGAGCAATGAACATTTCGTGGCGATTTCCATACCGGGGTTTGGAATTCCTGCGGAGATTGTTTCGATAAGCGGTCACGTACAGATTCTAAATGCTTTCAGTTCGATCTTTTTTCAGTCCGAAAGATTGCCATTACTAGCGAGTAGGGGAAAAATGAAGCAAAGAACGCACTTTTCATCGAAATAAAAATTTCAAATAATCTCAATAAAGCTTACTTGGTACTGGAAGAATCTACTGGCAATGCGAAGGGAAATAATTCTGCAGCGATTCAGTGCCACTCAGCTCAATACTGCAACAAACGTGAGCAGTTTTCACTTTGCCTGTAAACGAGGTCATCTTCTTTGTTTCTCCATTGATTCTGGGTAGATTTTCTTGATTAAATCTTTTCGGAAGAGCCTCTCGTTACAGTCTAGGCCTTACGCAGGCGATTCTTGGCACCCGCCATGCATGGCTAAAAGCATATCGCGTACCGGCCGTTGTTTAGCTTCTCACACATGTGAGTTTGCGGATCACGTATCGACGCCATGAATCATGCATCGTGCACGTGCTGAACAAATAAGTAGCGCGCTGATTGGCCAAAACTATGACAAATTGTGCACGTGCTGAACAGTTTCTGCTCAACAGATTGGCTTAAAACATCAGACATTGTGTCGTCACGATCTACCTTACATTACATTACATTACATTACATTACTTACATTTCTACATTTTGGAGCATTTGTGAGATTTTTTCCGCACATACAAATCTTCTCACGGCTCTATAATCTGCCGCCTCGTCAGGCCTTCTGGTCTTCCAGAAGGCCTGACTCGTTGGCAATAAACCATTTTAATTAAACTGGAATTAAAATTATGAAAGAAATTAAAGATTTTGCTGCGTGCGTGCGTAAGCAGCACTACCTCGAAACGTACTTTTTAAAGCATTGAAATAAAAATATCTCAAAGTAGAGTATTTAACTTTTCTTTAAATTGCGATATATTGTAGTCAACCAGATGTTTTTTAAATTTATGCATTAAAAATTGGGGGTCACCGTGCTCGTTTAGAAGAAAATGACCATTTATTTCTCTTCTGAGCTTAACCTAAAAGAAAAGCCGTAACATTGTGTGTGCACGCGCGCTCGTGCACGCGCTAAATGACGCGAAAACTCATGCACAGCAAGGATGCGCAATGCAATTCAGTGGAATCACCTTAATTTGTGTCAACAAGTACATTGTTTTTGCACTTAAATCTGTTCATGATTTAAAATCTTTAGACCAGTTTCATTTTCATTTTCCTTTATTTTACATTATGACACCAAATATATAAATTTACTACCTAAATAAATATAAAACTCAAACTGATTTAAAACATTCTAAACCAAAAACACAATTGATTCAAACAACAACATAATATGAGTCTCTCAGAATATCAGCTCTCCTTACTATTTCCCTTACATTTCTTTTAATATGTGACACGGCATATTTCCAACAAAATTATCATCAGAGAGGTCAACTCTGATATGCCTATCTATATTAAACAGAACAAATGCTGGAAAAATCCAATGCCCTTAGCAGGATTCAAACCCACGACACCCCAATCTCATGGAAGGTGCTCTAACCACTGAGATACCAAGGCAACCGCAGTGGAATGAGTCAAATATTAGCTACAATGGGAACATGAAGTCTCATAGGCCTGGGAGCAAATGGCTGGTAATCAATGTTTCCATATTGAAGCTAATATTTGATTCACCCCACTGTGGTTGCCTTGGCAACTCAGTGGTTAGAGCACCTTTCATGAGATCCAGGTGTTGTGGGTTCGAATCCCACACAGAGCAATTGATTTTTTCCAGCATTTGTTCTGTTTAATATAGATAGGCATATCAGAGTTGACCTCTCTGATTAGGGACATTTCGTTTAGCTTAGTTGTGAGAATTTAATGTTACATCAAGGCAATATCCTCTAGTTGATGATTATCCTTAATCTCGCCAGCCATCTGTTTGAAAATGTGTTGATACTGTTAGGAGAACGGACGTGTCGATCATTAACAAGTCAATCCGATACCTTAATAATCTGAAGCTGGACTCCTTCATCAGTCTGAACTCCGACAAAACAGCTACAAATTGTCTCCACTATACGGTCCAGCAGCTTCTTGGTTGGTTCAGTACTGTCAGGAATATCACCAGCAAGGTGGCCATATGCAATAAGTTTCTAAAGGAAAGTATAGGATTAATGAAGGAGATATCTTGAAATGACTCCCATTTAACAGTAACAACAACCTTTGTTGCGCACATAATGCTTAAAGTGCCTATGAAGTAAAAAATATTTATTGCTTATTTTTAAGGCTTTTCAAAATAAAGACGAATGGCGTTTTCCTTTTTGAAATATCTTTTTTCGTTTTAGAGATATTTAGGTTTTTGTATTATGCAAATGAGGAAAGTGATGACGTCATTAATCGTTCCACAAAAAGATAAATCACTAAATCAAGCATATCTCTTGGAGTATTAAAGCGTTGTTCTTCAAACGTGTGTCCCATGCCAGACCCACTGTTCATTTTTAAAGTGCTACAAATGGAGATATTTTGTTTATAACAGGAGACTGGATCCAAGACTGTTGCCATGGCAACGGTGCAACGGGTGCCATCTTGTGCCTTTTACGATGAGCATTGATGGTGCCAAGTTTGAAGAACACCGCTTTAATACTACAAGAGATATGCTTGATTCAGTGATTTATCCTTTTCTGGAACGATTAATGACGTCATCGCTTTCCTTATTTGCCTATTACAAAAACCTAAATATCTCCATAACAAAAGAAGATATTTCAAAAAGGAAAACGCCATTCATCTTTATTTCGAAAAGCCTTAAAAATAAGCAGTAATTATTTTTTACTTCATATGCACTTTAAAGATTCCAAAAATTTATTAGTTTTGGGCTTTGTTCTCCTTCACACCGGGTTTGCATGAGAGAAAATACTGCTACTGCAAACCAAAGGAAACTTGGGGGGGGGGGGGGGGGGGGGGATGGTGATCGAAGGAAGGGATGAGAAAATACATGCATGCAGAACTCAGTTTGTCATTTTTCTTTCTTATCAAAAAGGCAAAATAAATTAATGTACTAACAAGTTCCAATATGCATTCAAGAAAGAAAACAAAAAGATATATACATGTATTTGTTCAGACAACCAGAGAGCAACTTAGAACATTGTAATCTGTAATATGAAAGATAACATATTACCCAGATAACAGTACCTGTAGACAGTCTAGTGCTGTGACAATTATACGAGGACACTTGGATTTACAGGCAAGTTCAAATGGTAAAAAATATTTGTCTGCTTCAATGAAGGGCTGCTTTCCTTTAGGAGGGGGCAGCGCTGATGACGGACTCTCATCACTGTTGAATCAAACGAAACAATGTCTGGTCAAGTAAAGTTCTCTTGTGCAAATTTACTGTTAATAAATCAACGTTTAAAATTTAACAGTAAACAAAAGATGGCTGTTTGGAACTGACTTTAAATCAGATTGCACATATGTGTCAGTGTATAAAACAAATGCATATTATATATTTACTGCACATGTACACGTGGGTAGCAGAAACGTTCTTCACCAGTATGTGCAATTTAAAGCAAGGTTGCAGATAGCGTAAATAATCAAATCAACCTTGAGAAAAGTTTACTGCAGTTTGGAGAATATTAATTATTAATTATTATGGTACCAGTCTGTCCATTCATGCAATACTACCTGGTTCTTATTAGCATTACTTATTCACACTGTTGCTTGTCATTTTATTGATGTTATCAAGAAAAATATCATTCCTTTGCTACAAGCATTTAATATTTAGTTTGTTCTAGACAACAGTACAGTAGAATTCACCTGTCATCTGCAATAACAGCTGCTTGCGATTTATGAATTTCTTCTGAAAAGCAATATATTTGTGTTATCAATATTGTGTTGGGTGACCTATATCAGACATGATCAGTATTTATTTAATGCTTTCAACAGTAGACATCAATAATCTTAACAAACACCCTTATTTCTTAACACGAATTCAGACAATTTTACCCTCTGTACAAAAATACATGTAAACATTGTTCAATGGAAGTAAGCTAAAGCCTGCTTTTGTAAAGTGTTTATTACCATACTACATGTACATGTCCTCTTGAAAATGGATATACCATCCTGTGTTAAAGCCAAACAATATCTCACTCCTACTTAATTCATTCATACAATGTCTGGATCTCTTCATGCCCGTTTACGTATTTAAAAATGGAATATGTTTAGGAAACGCAAATGATTTTCTTTGATTTAGGAGTTTGACAAACCACATGGGATGTTGGTAAGATATGAAGTCGATCACAAGCCAAAGGGAAAGAGAGGCTAATAAGTTATATATTCCTATATGATAACACTAAATGTGCTTTACAGGCGCAATAGTAAACCAACAAGAAGAATGATGTATTTTGATGAAATCAAATCGCATTCAAAATCCACTAAATTTTGTTTACTGAAAATAACTTACATGTAGGATTTGTTTAAACATATAAAAATTAAAAACTACTGCTGCAGTTTTATGTTTTGAAGTATCTAACATAACTATGAATAAGAGAATAAGAGTGATCTAGATGAAGAAATGAATATACCAGATAATTCACTGTTACTCTCATTCGCAATTTGATAATGATGTTAGATACATTAAAATGTGACATTATAATGATTTTTGTATAATTTTCAAAAATAACTGTACTATTTTTTATTATTTTTTGTATATCTTTTCCTCACATTATTTGCAGGTTAAAAAACTAAATAACCAAATGTAATTTATAATTTGGAATCCCACCAACATCCGACAATTTTGACAGGAATGGATGATTTTAACAGTAATGAAGAGCAATCATCCCGATATTGATCACTTACAATATTTTCAGCCCATATTTCAGTGCAGATCAGATATTTTGGATGAAAGCAAGAAAAAAGAATAAGGTTCGTTCGAGCAAATGAGAAAAGGCTTTTAGGTGAACCAGTTTAATGCTGCACAGGATTTGCCTGTTAAGGATCAAAGCCATTTATGCGTGACGAGAATTCAACTAATTATTTCCAATATGAAATGGACGTCATCCACTTTCGGCAAGTTTGTCATTTTGGTTAAACGTTAAAGAGTTTCAAAAAAGGGCCAAACATTTAATTGCCAGCGACATAAACAAACGGTTAAAACAGTCAAGTTCGAAATCAAATATGACATCTGGTCTTCACACCTGTTTCGAAAGAAGAATTTCTCAAACTTTGAACACTACAAGCTGAGAGCACACAATTTAAGTAACTTAAATCCGCGGTCGAATTTAGGTCAGATCTACTAGTGAACTTAAGACTGTGATTAAAACTTCGAATTGAACTATTTTTTCCCGGCATTATTTCTTACCTAAAGCAACCTCACACGCTTTCTTGAGCTGCTGGTGATATGATTTTTTCGTCTCCTTGTCGTTGAGTATCTTCTCCAGAGCCCGTGTTAGGAACATATTCTGCGTCTTGGTGTTTTCGTACATGGCGTATGTTTAGAGCTACCCTTGGCGGTGATCGCCCTTCTCTCAAATAATTCTCAGAACAGTGAAATAATCATTGCTTTTTGGAAACAAACAAACAAGTTGGAATCAAGTCATCTCGGCCGCCATTTTGTTCTCCTGGTTGAAGTCACGTGAGAGGTTGTGGGTGACGTAGCAGGCCCAGTCTCCTCGGGTGGCACAAAAAAGACACGCAGTCAACAATTGCGTGTCGTAGAACACTGCAATCAGAATATTGATGCAGCGACACATTTTGGTGGTAAAGATGGTTTCCAGGTTCACTCACTAACACATATGGGGCTCTAACAAAATATTTCAGCACAACTATTAAAATTTAGGAGCCGGTGTTAAGGGGTTAAATTAAGACTTTGCAAGGACCACTTCGGCAAACAGGAGCCAAAAGTAGCTGGATCTTTGTGTAGATCAGGATCAGCAGTGGACTTAGACAAAGAAATTTAAAATGCAGGGCTGATCGAACATGTTCCATCAGCCCTACTTTTTAAATTTCTTTGGTTAAATTAAGGGCGGGGGTACACCTGAAGGCCGTTTTTCCACCGCTTATTTTCTCAAATCTATGTTTTGCGGCGTTTTGTCATTTTTGGGCATGTTTTCCCAAAGGATTAGCAAAATCTGGAGAAATAAGAAATATTGAAGATTAAATGTGATTTTACAATTAGGATCTGAAGTTAAAAATTAGTAAAGGTGGACACCCATACAATTCCCGGACAACCTGGGGTGCTCTTGCAACTGACTGGTATGTTTCATAAATAATTTTCTATCTTCTATCCCTTCTTTAAGTTTAATTCAAATTCGTGTGTACCCCCGCCTTGAGGGAGGGACTTGCTTGCCCTTCCTGGAACGTAATTTCCCTGTTTCAAAAACATATTCGGCAGTCGATAAGTAAAGGTTGAATAACCGGTCAGAAAGAAAATAAAAGGGAATGCGGAAAAGTTTGCTACACGGAGTCTTCTCATTTGGTCACCCATCCAAGTTTTAACCCCGCCCGACAGGGCTTAATCTGACATAATTGGTAGTTTTCTTGTGGTGCATGCATAGTTGCAGTTATTAGCAAAGAGCTTAACAGTAGTATACGGCACATAATAAGTGGTACGAAACACCTCAGATGTACTCAAACGTAACCGTCACACGCGTTTAAATACGACTTCCCCTTTCCATTCTAAAGTTTTCAGTCTCTTTTCTCTTTCTCAGCTAGAGAAGATAAAGCCCCGGCCAAACGCTGGCAACATTTCAACGCAACATTGTTGGGTCATGTTGTGAGATGTTGTGAAGGAGCCGGTCAAACGCACACAACATTTCAACGCAACATATCGCAACACTGTTGTAACAGGTTGGCCAAACGCGCGCAACAATGTTACAAGCTTTTGGCCGGGGCTTAAAATAATATGCTATAGATATTGACCGAGCTTCCCCGGCACGCCTTTGCCTCAGACACATTTCTATCATTTTCCAGTAGGCAGGCATTTAGTTCAAAACCAACAACGAACATCAGATTATTGGGAAAAATGTCGACAGCAAATATTTTAGAACAACAAAGAATGGTTTTGCTCGGTCAAACACACGTGAGAAACAAATTGGCCCTTAAAATAATTATTTTAACCGAATTTTGTTATATTAAAGCAAATTGGGTTTTAAAATATAAGGACATTTTGACAAAAAAATCAACAGCATGGGTGTATTTCTTTCATATTTACTTTCAAAATTGGGTGGGAGGGTAGCACAAGAAAAGTACAGCTTATGCACCGGATCAAGTCAGATTTAGTCTTTTCGGGCTGAGGCTTGAAAATGGATGGGTCTAACTATCTTTGCTTTTTTAAAATTTTGCTTATAATACTTCGTCAGCCGGGAAAAATGTATCGTTGTCTACAATTCATTTTCCTAATTATTCTTTTCCAAAATAATTAGCCATAGAAAATGTTTCGGACGCGGTGGAGCCTCAGCGTCATCTCATCATCAAAAACAAAAGGAAAGCCCAAGAGAAGAACAGCTAGGTGTCTGATAAACCAAGTTAATGAGCGGGGTTAGAAGGTGGATGGGTGACCGGGAACATTGGAAAGAGTAAAAGGTAAAGAGTATAAGAAGCATAGAAACATCATTTATTTACAATTTCTCCATTTTTATAAGCATGATTTCCTGTAACCCAAATCCCAAATAAAAGGTTACTGGAAATTTTCCAGTTGTCGCAACGGTGGTTTCGAAATGCCGTACAGGTTATTTTTCTATACATGGAATGCAAAGGCACATGAAGAATATTGTCTCGGCCATTGTCCGTAGCCTGTTTTCCTTTCGACTAGCAAACAATTTTCGACTGGTTCCTGATTCCATTATGATATTTTTTCTTCATCTATCTGCTTTTTTGTCAAATTCGTACTTTGACACGAAGACCACGATTTCCTGCCCGTACCGGCATTACTAGCTTAGTTTGCATGTGGAAAAATGACCAGTTGACGAATTTATTTCGTCGCCATTTAACTAAGCCCCATTCTTTCCTGCTACCAAGGCTGCGTTCACTAGCCTCTGAGTCCTCTGTTTTTCCTCAAGCTAGACGCAATAACCCTTTCAAGTTTATCGTAAATATCTTGCAGTTTCCCAGAGTAATGTCTGACAGGTTTCTCTATCTTGTGCCGAGGAGGAGCGGTGACTGGTCTGTTTTTCTCTGTTCTTTTCAGTTGATCGTTTGATGCAGCTTGTGTTACTTTTATCGTCGTCTCTATCGCCGTTGTTGTCAGAGGAGGTGTGGGTTGGGTTGTTGTCCTTATCGGTCCTTTATCTTGCTTATTTAGAGCTTTATATGGCTTCTGCAGACTTAACGATGGAGAATCCTCTACGGTATTCCGCATGCTGTCGCTAGCTGTATCGGTCTGTAAGGCTGTCTGATCGCTAGGAAGCCATTGATGCCAATTACTCTGCATTGCAAAATTTTCATCATAAGGACTGACTGCGTCCACGGGTGGTTTCATCAGCCCTTCCTGTGCTGACCACTCTGTTGGATATGAGCTATACGTGTTGTATTGATATGAAGGGATAAAATACTGTGGTTCACTTGTATATGACTTCTTGTTCCACAAAACATTTTCTGTCTCTTGGGTGTTATAAACTGGCTCGCGATTGCTTATCACTTCATCATATTCTTGGTTATTGTCAGATATAAAATTATCTCCGGCCCCATAAGCATAATAATTGGCATAAGGTTCACTTGTTTGTGTTTGTACCGGTGATGTACTTATATCAAGCGTTCCATCTTCATTCTTATCTACTTTCTGTGCAGTAAGTTCGTCTGTCTTTGCACCCGCAGGCGATAAAGTATTCATCTCTTTGACTGACTTATCAGTGTTTTTATATTCTTCCTCCGTTGAAGGTTCTTTTGTTTTCGTATTTACGGACGAATAACCCAACTTAACTATTTTCTCTGCGTTTTTGTGCACTTTTACTTTTTCCCTATAAAGCTCATCTGTCTTGGTGTTTATGGATGTAGTTATCCCTTTCACAGATTTCTTTGTGGTTTTTTCTAATTCATGGGGATTTAAAGAGCTCTTGGAAGACGAGGCATTTTGTTGAAATTTCCCGGGAATACTTGACTTGTTAGTTGTTTCATTGGTCGAATTTGACAGACTAGAACCGTTAATTTTTCCATGGAAACCAGGCCTGTGTTGCGCATGTACTTTCCTGCCCATCGAACTTGGATCCAGTGGGTTAACGTAGTTGATTTTCTCCTTGACAGGGAATTGAAAAGTGTTATGATTCATCAGAGCAACTACAGGGTTCTTTGTAACTCCACAGATGTTCCCTTTCCAGGCCAGTTTGATGTAACCATCTATACCCCAAGACGCAGACCAGGAATTCTTAACCAACCAATAAGGAACTCCGTTCTCCTTTCCATAACCAACTACTAGAACCGTGTGACGGGTAGAGCTGTTGTCTGAAGCACAAACAAAGAAAGAAAAACAATGATTGCTTAAGTTTAAAGACTGAAAAGTTAAGACGGTAACTGGAGGGCGAGAACGCACACATCAATAAGCCAATTTCGATCTTTTTAAATTCTAACTTGGCTCCGAGGCTTGGGGAATAAAACAAAAGAAATGATTATTCATCTCTCAACCTCGATGTGATATCTTTTGGGAACCAAGTTAGAATTTTAATATATCGGAATTGGCCTATTGGCTGCATGTAGCATAAGCAGTAAACGACTGCGGCAACGAGGGTCGTAAAATACCCGAACATTTTCCAATTCATTCTGTCCAATCAAAACTGAGGACGAGCGTTGCGAAACATGTCAAGCCACGTTGTCGGCATCATGTTCTTGTGAGTCGTTTTCGGAACTTACCGCATTCAGGGTTGTCGTAGATTCCCCAGCTGTAGAATTTCAGTGATAGAGGCTTCTGATTGATGGACACACATGCGGGACCATATTTCGCTATGGCTCTCTTGAGTGCGCTGTTGTTGTACTTAGGGACAAAGGCAAAAGCATCTATTTTGATCCGCTCTTTGAGTCTTATTGTTTCACATGTCCCTTCCTGTGAGTTAAATATGAATACGTCAGTTTTCACCATAATCAGACCAAACCAAACTCAAGCGTACTTTAAATATCCAATACAAACCTGTACAGATATTTGAGTAAATTGCAAAACTGTTTAAACATTGCACACAAAGCTTTAAACGAATTTTTGTCAGTAATAGTAATTGTAGTAGTGTACTGATAACATTCAATCACATATACCTGAGCCAAATATGGCCCATAATTCTTTGCTTTCGCCACTCCATTCAAGTAAATCCAACTCAGAGCCTTGTTATACCAGCCTCCCCTGCAACCGTGGTTCCCAGATCCCCAGGAGCAGTCAATGATCTGCTGCGCAGAAAGTTCAACAAGTCGACCTGTCTGAGAAAGAAGGCATGACTTTAAGACTGTGCATAACTGGATTATAAAGAATGGCTAATTAATGTAAATCTTATGTAGAGTACAACATATATTCATGCCATACGCCGGCCGAATCACTCGTACCTTCATAAAGTATGCTCCCTCAACAGATCCCACAGCACCTAAAGCGTAACATGAACCACAGATACCCTGGCCTCGAACTGGTGTCACTGCACCTACAGAGAACACGCGGACTAATATAAGGTTATGGGAGTTTCAGTCTGCGGGGCGGGAGTCCTGGGTTCCAAACCAGACAAGACAATCTCTTCAGCTGATACTTGATTAGAATTTAGAAACCGTCTGGCACGGCGGCATAATTCGGTTTGATAAATACATTATGTGTAGTGTCCTATTGTGTTACGCGTGCTATTCTGGCGAATTTGCACGTTAAATTAATCAGTGGAATAAGTTGACAACGCCCCTTAAATATCCATTTGTTGTAACATGAACAGAACAAAGAGGAATGTGTTACCGTAATCTCTCCAGTCCAGTTCATCAGGAACATCAACAGTTTTCAGTACTGACGACATGTTACTGTACGCCTCATGATGCTCTTCAAGATGAACTCCTCCCTTGTGGTGTGTACTGTTATCTTCGTTTGCACCTGTGAACCATTGAAGAAAAGGAAAACAGTGCTCAAAGATATGGTAGAAGCTATTTTTGTTTAAGCTTCTAACATCAGCTTTTAAATTATGTTTAGTCCGGTAGGACTTGAATCGCAATTTATTCTCAAAACATAAAGCCTTTTGTTGCCGCGGTTTCGACGCAGTTGGACTACAGTCGGACTGTACTTAAGCGTTTACTAGGTAGATTCAGAATAGATATGGACTGGAGCTAACGCTAAGGCTTTTTTCCTGACAAAAGTGCACCTAAATTCGGCTTTATTTTACTTGTTACCTGCATGTCCGTCATATTCTTCATCTGTTAGATCCACCAAATGGTTCGGGGCTAGTTTGTATGTAAGATTCTGCCGGTTAATGGACCTGATGTATCTAGAAGACAAAAGTATGATTTCATCGTTTGCAATTTGTAGCAATAAGTTGCGCGAAGTCCAAATGGATTCAGTTTTGTGCAACACTTTAAGGGTAATACGCAGAATATAACTATTTCATCCTGCAATATTAAACTGTTCAACAACAACTTGCATTTCAATGTTGCCCTGCTGCTTGACCGAGTTAAAGTCAAAGCAGCTATGTATAAATTGTGCACACTGATAAATTGCATGCGCAGCTCCTGGTCAGTCCTTAATTGATTGGCTGAGAAAAGGAAACCCGACAGAAAGAAGTGAGAAAGCTATCAGAAAATAACAAAAAAATAACTTTGACGAATGGCATGTGAAATATTAAATTTATCTACTGTCAGGTCTGTATTATTAGGTTATTACCTCATGTTATGGCGGAAAATATGCTTCCTCTTGACGTGCTCGTGTTTGGAATCATGGATCTTGTTGTGGTGTTGTTTGTACACGTGGTACATCTCATCCACAATGTCCTCTCCATAAGACATAAACTCGCCCATAGGATTTGATGCAAAGTGAGAATCAAGGCTGTGAGACCAGTTATAGCACCACTGGTCTGATACAAAATTATACAGGGTTATTAATACAACTCATTTACAAGATAAGTTTAAAGGTGAAAGGATCAGGCGTGCTCCAGTTCTCGAATCATAGGAGCGTAGGCGATTGCATTTATCACTGGCTTATATCATGAGCGACCAAGAGTATTCCTACTCCCCTTGGATGGGATACAAGTCTATTGCAGGTTTATATCGTTTGTCAGGTTGCCTAAAAGTTCACCGGTACCCCATGTATGAAATAACAGACAAACTCTAAGAGACTCCCACGTCCAAGCGTCAGACAGAGTGAGATCTGGGTACGAGACTACTCAAACAACTTTGATGCAACACATGGACCCTCATTAAAAGATTCAAAATCAACTTACCTTTTGGTAATTCAAATCTTTCTAGGTCTGGTTTCCAGTCTTCAAATGAAATATATTCCAGCACGTAGTTATCATAGTAAGAAGCCATCAGACTGTCGTAACCTTTCATTTCATATCGCACGGGACGGCTTGGATTAAGTTTGCTCACGAGCAAAGTGTGAGTATTAAGTAAACCGAACGCGAGGTAGCGGTATTCCCACCTAGTAGCAGGCGTGCCCATGTACACTTCTTCACCCGCGTACTGAAGGAGAATGGAAACCAGTAAGTAACATAGCATTCTAAATAGCTCGGTATAGTAAAACTGAGGCCGAATATCAGGATAATCTTAGGCTTTTTATGTAATGGTCTAGAACAAAGACTGATTTAAAACCACAGAAATTAAGGTGGCCAAGAGTTTCTAACTTTGGAACGAATGTGAGCGCTCTGTGATCGGTGCATTTTTCACGTTTGCCAGCCGTAATTAAATATCACTCACTAGATTCGCTAAGGCTTAGAAAGTATACTACTTGTCAAAATTGCTTGCGGCAACGATAGCGCCATGCTGAGAAGCCAAAACTGTTGCAAAACTAGCGCTGTTTAATGATCGGGCATTCATGGTGTGTTGCTATATGTAGCACCATATCTAACCTTAAAGTAGGTCATATTAGGCACAATAGGCTGCGGAATAATGGGCCATCCTTTATGTCCCTCAAGCTTCCAGCATCCGATATAGTTGCCATCTTTATCTGTGTACATTGGTACGACCTTCAATGTAACTCCGTACTTGCCAAGGTCCGCTCTTTGGTATGTTTTGTCCGTACCTAGAAAACACAATACAAACATCTGCTAGTCGCTTGAAAGATTATATACTGTTGTCTGATTTAAAAGGCTAGGTTTATGATACCCGTTCGTGGTGCACGAGTAATTCAGTTTAATAAGATTTCGACAGAACTATGGAGATGTTCAGAAATCATTAAGGAAGCTTCCATGTTTAATTGGGTTTTATCGTGAAGTTACATATTTTCCATTGGAAGAGATAGAGAGGTAAAGTGTACGACGTCCTAAAGGCCGCGCCTATTGGTGGTATTCATTCTGATGCAGCAATGATATTAATACTGATCATGGTCTTATACATGAAGAACTCTGAACTAAATGGTATAACAAAGAGTGGATCCACCATCAAAAGTACAATAAATAATGTGGTAAATTGATTGTGTTAGTTAGATTAAGACAAAAATTTCACAGCAACAAATATCATCTACAAATTAAAGTACATTAAAGCAATATCGCTGAATTTTGGCCAGTGGTAGTCTATACTACCACTGAGAAAATTTTTATAACAAGCTTAATTAATTATCTCAATATTAGCACTTACCGTAATAGTAATCGATTCGACTTCTGTTAAAATCTGAAGTGAACCAAATCTCAAATGGCTCCACGATGTTACTGTGTGGCAGAAAGAGTCTTCCCGTGGCGTGATAATTGTTAGGAAACTTAATTTGCACATGACCGGTTTTATTCTGCTTCTCAAGCGATCTCCGCGAGATCATCAAGTCAATATTACCACCATAACGTTTGTACAACCCGGTAACGAACAAGCACAATACGACCAGGGCAGACAAGCTCGGTATCACGGTCCTTTCTAAAACCATTTCACTCGCAATTTGAGGTGTAATTTGCGAGTTAACGTAAGGACATTTTCAGCATCTGTCCGTGGTATGAGAACTAATCCGTGAAGCAAAATGTTTGACCAAGTTGGGCTTGGCTAGCCATGAGCGGTGATCCTATTTTAAGAAAATGACGGTTGTTCTACGATTCATCGCGTCTTGATCACTCAGTCAACAGCAACTCAGAGATGTAGATTAGAACTAGAAAACGTCCGCTATATCTCGATTGGTATTTGCATTTCCCCATGACGAGGAATGATCTTAAGTCTAGTTTGTAGTCATTCTTGATCGCGTTCTATCATTTACTGTCGTTAAGTACAGGTATAAATCAATTGTATTTATCAGACGCGACTGGTGTGTAACAGGTGCTGTTTACAGTTGGAGGCCCGTCACTACTGACAGACATGCTAGTAGCTCTTGTTTTAAAATTTAGATACTAAGACGAGGGTGGCTGAATTAAATAGATATGTTTCAGATGGTAAAAAAGAAAATATTGTCAGAACAAGTGTAACTGAATTTGATGGTGATCTCTCTTACGCCAACTTTACTTCCGGTTGGATATCTTCCCGTTGGTTACCAAGCCACCTCGACCAGGAGGGGTTATGAACGGCAAAAGGAACTCGCGCCTGAACCAAAAACATGAAGAATGACGCTAAAATCAAGGAATTTAGCTATAAACGCATTTACTTATGCAAATGAATTTCTTGTTTTGTTCTTCTCCTTTATTTAGCTGCTTCAGTTATAAAAGTTACATAGCACCTGCATGCGTCGCAATAACCAACGACAAACACAAAATGTTTATTCGTACGGCATGTCGACCGAACTGAATAAAAACAGAACTTTTAAGCTTGATAATAAACATGTCAAAAGAGAAGACAAAAGATAATGAAAACCTAGAGATAAGTGTAAAGCTAAAAATTGCATTAACGACTTCTTGTGGACAAGTAGTGATGCTAAATTTATATTATATTTATTGATCAGGGCCGTAGGCAGGGGACGCGATAGGTGCGTATTCACACCGGACACCCCACACCCCACACCCCACACCCCACACCCCACACCCCACACCCCCACCCGTCACCGGCCACAAAGGTCCGCCTCACTGGGGAGTGAAGGTTAAATTCTTCAACAACTTGATTTTTCTAGACGCTCACGCCTCCAGTGCTTGCTTCCACCCATGAAAACTCCTGCCTACCGCCCTCTTGATTTAGTACTTTGAATGCCGCCAATATTTGTAAAACGCCTCTATTGCGTGCGCACTTACAAAGACTCGGTCAAAGCCTAAGTTTATGAACTTCTGGTAAAAGCTTGTTTGTGATGATGCTAACTTAAGTGTTAAGAGTTCTGTCTCAGGTAAGTACCCTGCACAGTAAGCTTCTAAATTAAATTGTAGCACCCAGCGCTAAACTGAATCATCATGGCGCGTATTGCTTTTACTTCTGGTTACTTTATTTCTTCTGAATATATTGGAGTACACATCTGTCTTTGCTGCCTCCTTGATTCCAGGCCTCAACACGTTTATCGATACCCCGTCCCCTACGTTACCAGGGGGACTGTAGAGAGCCACTACAAACACATCATTAGCGAGTAGACCTTTGCGCAGAGCGCATCCCATACCAAAAAACCGCGAACCTTTCCACACCAACTGCGTGAAGGAATTTGTGCCATCCTGGATATGAGGATAGTTATAACTGTAGTTGTTGCTTTGCTAGTTGAAGATAAAAAGGAAAAGATTAATACAATAATTTATAATTGGAATCGTTATGTTTCTGAACTTAGCTAACAATGGTTTGTTGCGAGGATTACGTAAAGAAGCTACCTATGTCACGAAACATGCACCTCAGCTAAACGGGAGCTTAAAAAATACTTATTATTGTTTTTTGGGTTTGTCATTTTTGTATGCCACCTCAATATTTCCCAATCTTTCCTTTTTTGGTTCATTACTAACATTTTGGTTTTTCTACTCCAAGTCTGTCATCTCTCTCGTTTTCGTAGCATAAAGCGACTAGAAGTATTTTTACTCCTCCCTGATACCAGCCCATCGAAGGTCATTTTGGTACGCTTAGATTTACGTAATAATATACTATCAAATCATTGTTACATGATTACGATTATCGGTCAGTCTAGCTTCAGTTACGTTTTATGTTTTTCAATGCTGTCAGTATGTATTTTTCAATACTGTATGGTCATGCAAATGAAGCTTCGTTTTGTTGTTGCCTGGCTGGAGGGGGAGGGGTCTGGAGAGAGCCACCCTGAAAGTAAAGTGCCCTGTCCAACATAATCAATAACCCCGACCTGGGCTCGAACCAGGACTGCTCGACCCGGAGTCCAGCGCATTAACCATTAAGCTGCTGCGCCTTCCTTAGTAAACTGCTGTTTTCATTTGTTATTTTTCCTTTTAATTAAAGAATGCGTCTGCTGTCTACCTGGTACCAGTTGTCAGTTGCCTTCATGGCCGCCGCGGAGTCACAACCAAACGTCACACCTAGAAACCGCTCCACATTCTCCCCCACGCTCTCCTCGTCCGGAATCTCAAATCTCTTCGAGTTGTCTTTTCTGAACTGTTGTACCATTTGATAAGCTATTTTATTCGCCTGTGTTGACAGCCTATCAGACCACCTAAGCGGTGGATCGTGATGATACATGCGATAACGATTGTGAGTGTTCAGAGCTGTTCCAGCAAATTCTATTGGATTGCCTGCAGAAAAGTCAAGTTTCCAAGTTAAATAACTATAAATTAAAATACAAATTATATTACAGATAACTGTGCGTTTCTGTTGACTAACCTATTTTAATTGTGTCCGGTTTGAGCACGAATCCTTGCACTCTGTGGATCTGTTCTTCTCCAGACTCTGGAACAAGCGGTCCAAGGACGGTCTTACCGCTACTTCCTAAGATAACTGAAGAAAACACTAACAGAAATTAATGGAGGAAGAAATATTCTTTCAGCTCAAGCATTAATTTTCCTATTTTTTCTTTTGCCTGGGAGAGAAGCAGTGGTCTAAAGATCCCCAAGGGTGGGTTTGTTGCATCGTAGATCAAGAGCTGTTGGATTTGAGTTCTACTCGCAAGCCTTGCGTTGTATAGAAATGCAAGTAAACGTTTAAGGGCAACCAGAGTAAATGCTTGGTAGGGGGGGGGGGGGGGGGGTACGTTTGCTGGTGAAAGGCCACAAGGTAGCCAATGCAGGGGTATACGTTACTAAGCAACACAGCTTACGTAACAGCCGCCTCACCCAACTACCTCTGCGTGCTCAGAACAGTTCAAAGGACTGGCGTCTTTTGGAGGTAAAAGCAACGCGATTTGGCGACATATACTGAAAACAAAAAATGATTTTCAGTGTACTCGCGAGTTTTTACGTGAGCTTTAGAGGCTGTATGCAAATTTGCAGATTAAAAAAATATTGTGAAAAGAGAAATATTAACTACAGCATCCTTCTTTTCCTTACCAGAGTAGTGGTGTCTTCTTGGTGTGTTTTTACGATAAACATAAGCAGTTTGGAGTTCAATTGACTTCTTAGATGCCTTTTTCATTTGGTATTCGTTGCTATCATCTGCAGCGAAATCTAAGTGAAAAAGAGAACCGTTTCTGGATAAACTACAAGACAACAAGGCTGAAAGAATAAAGTAATGTTCGTTCGTGATTCGATTCGCCAGCGAAGACAACCATCAATCAGTGGGCCGCTTCCTACATCCTCGGTATTTGTGCAGTGTGTGGCTAAAGAGAATGATCTTCCATGGAGTTTAATCTCAACTACACACGAGTGAATTTGGCATCTGGGCAGCTTGCTATTGTAGATCATACTCGCAGGACTTGCTATCAGAGCTTCACTGCCAATATGTTCAAAGCATGTGCGTGCCTATTGTTAACTATACAACATGTAATTTCCTTTGCAATGCATGTTGCCAGTGGGCTAGTAGTTTTTACAATTATCAACGTTACTATTGCTAAGCTTGATGAGTCGAAACACCGCAAATACTTCACCGCCCAAATCTGTCAATTAAATTCTTGCTATGTTTGTACAACCAACCTGCAGTCCTCGTCAGGCACAAAGCAGCTTGCCAGAGCAGTAGACTGGGCACTACTACGATCCTCATTGTTTAATTACTTGCATCTGTTTATGAAAAGTGCCATGAAATGAAAAAGTATGATTTAGAAAGAACAAAATAACTCGCTTCCCGGTAACAACACCAATAATAAACAAATGAGTGCATTTCGCAACCGACCAGGCGTTCCTTTTTTAGATTTCCACGCAACATTGATCCAGAGCTTTCATAAAACTAGTCTGCATTATTACTGGGTAGAAAGGTGGTTCAGTATCATGAAAATCATTGCTTAATGCTGTAGCTAGGGGCATCAAAAAAGAAGCTAGATCCTTTTAAGGACGTATCAAAACGTAGCAAGAATCAACCTACCTATGTTAGTGTCATCACTGCCAAGAACACGCAGTGGCACGGAAAAACGAGTTATCACGGATAAATGAAAAGCGTTTCACGCGAAAATTAAATGAAAATTATAATCACGAACGTTTCACGACCTAAAATAATGTAGCAGTATTTACAGAAACGAACACTCCTGCATTGTATTGTTATTCGATTCCTCGTTTTGACGCAGACATAAAACGTGTCCGCTATCAAAAACGTCCCACTCAATTGATTTGTATCAAGGAGCACCGTGACAAGCTAACAGGTTGAGCGCGTTGTTCGAATATGCATTCCACTCCAAAATACAATTAAGATCTAAAGAAAGTGACATGAACATCCAGAGTACAATATAGTATCAACCAAGACAAAGCACGTTCCGTACCCAAAATAATTATTATATTAACAAAAAGTTGATCAAAAGGGTATATAGGGCGGTTTGCACTTTTCTAAATTTTTCTTGTATATATCTGGGGTTTCCTCCTTAAATTTAGCTTCCGTCACTTTAGGGTCTTGTGACTTTGCAAGAGTATTCATGTTGTTCCAGCAATAAGTGCCACTTTAGAATGACTAGGGAAGAATTCTCTTGCATACCTTTGCACAGAATTTTAATTTTCGTGGCTGAGTTCTTCCATTTAGACCGAAAACTAGACATTTTAAGTGGGAATTCGATCGTTATATCAAAATTCATTTAAGACGCGATTCTGACCATTCACTGTTTTAGAGAGAAATGTTCCGTTACACAAGAATTGCTCCTCATATTAAGGCTCCACGAAACTCGAGAATTGGGGCAATCACAGATAGTATCTACACAAAATAACCTGCTATTACGGATCGAACAGCGATTAACAGTATTACAAGACTCGGGAAGGAGCGCCAGATACAGGTAACAAGATATTCTTCTGGTTTCAAGTGTACAGTTAAGAACTAAGATAAACTAACCTCAGAATCAGATGGATTAAAGCATTTCAGCTCCCTCGTATCGATGCTACAGGCCTTTAGCCCGAAAACTACCGAAGAGAAGTTTAAACTAATTTAAGGTGATCGACATAGTTCTGATTATTAAACATTTATAAATAGCAAGGTCGTTTGGTTTTCATCTAACTTAAGCGTTTTAACTTCATCTCACGTCATGGCTAAACTTAAAGATAGCACTGAAAGAGGGAAAAGAAAGAAGCAAGAGAAAATAACTACCCAAAGTTGGCAAAAAAGATTCAACGCCGCAGTTAACTTTTCGGACAAAGATACTCGTGTTATAAACAGTGTTTATTTACACCTTTCTGGCTCTTCAATATATTGTCGTTTTGGAACACGGAACTTATAATTGCATGATTATCTTGTGAGGTGTTTTCTCGCTTGTTTTACTCAACTTAACGTGTGTTAATCAGTTCTTCTTTAAAAGTACTCAAAACATAGTAGACATTTGTCAATTTTCGCACTCTAAAACTAGAGGACAGATAATTTCCTTGATTCGGAGGCAATCGCCATATTTCATTTCAAAGGGAGGGAAGCTAGCGAAATTCAGTGACAAAGAAAAATCGCTTTCAATATAAAAGTAAGTTGGCAAGCCAGTACCGAATAGTGATCCATTTACACCTTACACTATCACTATAACAACTCGTCAGAAAATGATTTTTATATCAGTTTTCCTTATAATATAAAGTGATTACAAAATGGCGGCATTTTCAGCCGGAAAAACAAATTCTCTGACTTAATTAGCATAATGGAGAGTAAAAACAATCTCCATCTAAACAGACAAGAGACGTGCATTTATTAAATTAAATCTCTTCTTAGTCCGTCTCCGCAATATATTTCGAGTTTAAGAATGTGTCGAGCAATCAAGACAATCATTCCTTGGTGATCAGTTTGCATACTCTCCTAGCCTGTGTACTTGTTTTGTATCGATATTACGAGACATCACATGCATTACTGTTCGGATTGAAGAAGCTTAGCAAACCATTTGTCAGCACAGATATCTGTCTGCTTTTTTCATGAGAGAACCATTAATCCCGGGCCAAACGAGGATAAGAGTTGATAAAAGTTCAAACTCTCGCTCTTGTTTGGCCTGACACTCTCATCGACTCTCATGGACTTTGAACGTGCTCAAATTTTTCGTGATGGTCGATGAGAGTTTTCTCTTTCTTTCTCTCACTCTTGACGGACTCTCGAAGCTTCTCAATGACTCTCGTAACTTCCTTAGTGTATACACAAATTGTTCTCTTGCTCTTAGTCCAGCCCCCCAGGGGAATGATCCGGGAATGAAATCATGTTAATTCTTATGATACAGATATTTATAGACTCCTGGAATATTTATAGACTCCTGGCCGGTTTCCCCGTGCGCACGTGCCGTACTTTTCTGCGCACCATTAACTGTCCACGTTTGACTTGGTGCAAATCATCCCGCCTCCGGAATATCGATGAATATGCATCGTTGACATTTCTTCTCGGGCTGAGTACGTTTTGGCGCAGAGCTCGCGGGCTATTTCCAGGAGGGTAATACAAGGCCACAACAAAGATATCATTGCTCAATGTTCCTTTTCTTTGTGCGCAGCCCATTCCAATATCCCGGGTTTCTTTCCAGATAACTTGAGTGAATGAGTCAGTATTGCTATTCAGTCGAGGATCAGCATAGCTGTAGTTGTTACCCTGGTTGTACCAGATCTTGGTAGCCTCTTCCCCAGCCGTCTCGCAGTCGAAATTTACCGCGGAAAGCTTGGCTCGATTCTCGCCAAACAGATCAATGCCTGGTACTTGAATGGTTCCTTTGAGCGCCATCTTGTAGGCGAGTTTTTGAGCCTGTATCGCTAGCTTGTCGGACCATTTTAGAGCGTCAACATGATGAAGAACGCGAAAATTGTTGTGTTCTTCGAATCCATGACGAGCAAATGTGATGAATTTGCCTGAAATTAAAATAACAATATAGACCAAGGCAATTCTCCTTACTTATTTTCATACATTTGTTATAAATATAGTTGTGCGGATAATTTAATTTGGTGTTACAGTCAATACTATCACCTGTTGATGAGGTACCATTGACACTCCGTGTTCCTAGAAGATTTTAACATTTCAGCATATTTAACAATTAGACCCGTAGCCCGGAAGGGCTACCGGTCAATAGCCCATGAGGCGAAGCCGAATGGGCTATTGACCCGTGGCCCTTGAGTGCGAAGGGTCTAATTGTTTTAGTATCACCCAACTAGTCGGACAGAAAAAGCAATAATAAAGTTAGCAAATGCAAGTTGAAGAAAGATTTATTTGGGAATAAAACGAAAGAAAGTGTCACGAATTTCGCTACTCGATGACTATTACTAATAGTCCTCTGGTGGCGTAGCCAATCAAAATGCAGGATTTGCATTAGTCCACTAGTTGGGTGATACTAAGTACATTTAGCTGGAACTCAAATCATTTACGAACTTTTTGATGACTACAAAGTCGAAAACTGATACATACTTTTCAGCAGTCCGTTAAGATCTCTTTGTTGCGCTGTACTCTGCACGTTTCCAGAGGCTCGAGAACCTAGCAAAAAATGTATTACATTAAGTTATATAGGCAGTAGTGAGACAACTCAAGCAAGGTACAGCTCAGCTGGTTAAGAGTGTGTCCGTATAAAGGCAAATTACACCAAATTACTTCTCCGCGGTAAAATTGCAATCACATGTTAGCGTGTTGTCCTATAACGCGGGTATTATTTAACTTACATTGGTGAAGAAGGCTCGTCACGATAAAACACGTTACAACGGAAAACTCCCGGAACATGAGTCAAGTTTCTGATAGCTGATATCTCAGAAGTGTAATAAACCTTCTGCAAAGACACAATTAAAGACAGAGTTAGTCAACAAGGCTAACTGAATTAAAATTTTGAAAATCACTTCACACAGTTATAACTTGTTGAAGTGACCGTTTTACATCCGCAGGCCTGAATATTGTTGTTAGAGAAAAATGAGAACATTTTTATGTTTTCTCTTACCTTTATGCATCAGTGTGAAAGTTCAACAAGAACTTGGATCAAGTCCAAAACTGACGAGGAAGCACAATTTATCAGCGAAATACCAAAAGATTTTTAGTCAGTTTCTTAAGTTTGGTGGTCCAACCTTCTATTTTGTGCGGTTGGTTTCCGAGTGTAGTTCTTAATTCACCAAGAAAACAACGGCAACAACATCAATGAAAAAACGTTCAGCGTTCTGTAATGGTTATGAAGTCGTCCGTTGTTTTGTTTTCATCTAGCCTATTCTAAAACATAGTAAATCGGCAGTTCTTTCGCTGTGGTGTAATAAATAATTCAGTGTAAGTTGAAATTTAACAACCTAACTTAGTTATGTCAGCTGGTGCCCGTCTGGTTGCTCTATTTGTCGACACTGTTGGTAAATTTACGAACACTGGTTTCTTCACTGAAGGGTTTTACACTTATGCTTGTCCGTGCTCATTACTCAGCTCGGAAAATAAGGTGCACCAAGGGTAGCACAATGGCCTGGAGATTGGATAGTGATCGATACTGCTTAGCCTGATACTTGCGTTGCTATTTTCAACTGGACGTCCTCTGGGAAAAAGGATCAGTACAAGGTGAGGGCTTGGACGACAGAAAGAAAGAAAGAAAGAAAGAAAGAAAGAAAGAAAGAAAGAAAGAAAGAAAGAAAGGAAGAAAGAAAGAAAGAAAGAAAGAAAGAAAGAAAGAAAGAAAGAAAGAAAGTATGCAAGAATATAAAATATTATTAAAAACTAGCAGTGGTATATTGCAATTCCTGAGTTTTGATTGGCCAACAGGCAATGGTATATGAGTTCATATCCCATTGACCACAAATTTCGTAGCCGATACGCGTCAACGAAAACAGCTGGGGTGCTCAAATATTGCAATTCTTTAGGGCGTTTTTACCAAAACAATTTTTCCACTCGCGCTTGTTGGATATGAGATGGTTGATAGCCAACTCGGCGCTACGCGACTCGTTGGCTATCAGCCATCTCATATCCAACGCGCGCTCGTCGAGTAATTGTTAAATATGCCATATGAATAAAAAAAATCGATTGTACATGGCGTTAACCCATGGATCTGACATCATAGATTTTGCAATGTTGCCGACTCTGAGACTTCTGGCAATTTAAGAAACAGTTTTCTGACGGTGATAAAGGGTTTTTCCCGCGAGATCCGTACAAGACCTTAGTGTCACGCGTGACACGAGGTATATGTAGTGGGTCGGCTGCATTCCGGTCATTCCAAACTGTAAGACTACATAAAATTCCAAAATGTAAGATTCCTGACATTCCGAATGTAAAATTGACGTTGAAGAAATGAAGTTCTTAAGAGGATTTATATTTGGGGTGAAGAGTCTAAATTTTTCTTTAAAACAGCTGTTCGTTTTTATCAATTTTCGATATCTTGGACACTGCAGCCAGCAAGCCATAAAACGACGCCAAAAGCGATCAGTTTCAAAAAAACTTCAAAAAGTGGCACAAGGGAGCCCAGGCAAAGGGCCTTTGATTGTTTGCCGAGAAACATAATTTGGTTACATAGCCGTGAACCATGAGAATTACAAAATGAACGTAGTTTTTCTCGTGAAATGTGACTGAAAATCGTGATTCCTTCTTCCTTCAAAAAATAAATCCAGTAAGAGTTTGAAAACAAGATTACGTGGTAAATTGCGTAACTAGTGCATGACCGTCATTCTGGGCCCCAGGTCACTCTACCCGGCAGGTAATTTAACACCTTTTCTCTTGGTTTTCTCAAGTATTTTTTTTCGTGAAATGGCTATTCTGTTTTTCGTGAAACATGATCTAGACCCCCATCACCACCCTCTTTTATTGTTAGATATCACGTTACCTCAAAGTAGCCAATGAGAATGTGCACTGATAGGGAAAAAATTCGGCTATATAAAAATTCATCAGTCATTTTGTCTCAAACTAAATATGTTTATTTTGGGAGGCCTAGCAAGAACTATCCCAAACCCTACAATCCTCACATATTTACTAGCAATCAAGATTTTACAATTTACGTGACAAGTCCTTTCAAAAACAATCAGGGATATCCCTTCTAATAATACAGGCAAAACATGCCTAATGAAAACTAACAAGAACTACCACATCCCCAAGTAAGCACAGAGTTAGTTTGGCTGCCAGTTAGGTTGGGGAACTGCAACTCTAACATTTACACATCACCTTTGACTTACGTCCCTAATATGCAGGCTTAATTAGCTTAGTGCTAGTAATAGGCTGGGGAACTACAACTCTGTCATTACAAATCACTTTTGACTTGCATCCATAATGAAAAATAAACAGTCTTGGAAATAAGCTGAAGGAAATAATGGCATTCCAGTTCAGTCTAAACCTAAACACTTTTCCCAAAAAGTTTGACCAAAATTAAAACTTCAGCACCAGTTTAAAAAGGACAAGACTTCTGCAGGCACATCTTGCCGTGTCAGCTTATGAACAGCGCAATATTTTCTGACTGCTACCCGACAGAGAACCTTTAATTCAGTAGGTGAGTTATCCATCTTATAGACCAACAAATTAGAGACATCCTCAGTTCGATCCTCCATGTTCTTATGCCAAGAGTAAGTGACCATCATCTGATGACCACTTGGTGAAATGGAGAAGCGCATATGGTTAACATTGTCTGTTTCTTCTTCATGATAAATTTGCACCATTTCCTTGGAATCAAATTTGGCTTCGGGTTTTGAGAAATTTAGTGTGTGCTTCAAAATAACTGTCAGTTGTCTTCCGTTACAATCAACACCACTTTGAGAAATTGCAAAATAGGTGTCGTGAGGTGACAGACACAGCTCGAGGTTATAAGATGGCAGAGCTAAATCAATGTCTTGGATTAAGTTTCCTGACATGTTCCAAACAAACACGGACTTGAACTCTTCAATAACATGGCCATCGTCGGTGTGACCACTGCACAATGTTAGAAAAAAATTTCCCTTGAGGGAATATTTTGCATCCGCCACAAAGTACACCCCTTTCAATTCTGTTTCGGCGACAACTGTAAATGAACTCAAGTCTAGAATAACGAGATAAATGCAAGAAAAATAAGGAGTTGAGCCAGTTCCAATAAGAGCCATGTCTTCTTCATCTGCAGGGCTGAAGTCAGCCGACGTCCAAATAAATGGCAGGTTTTCATAAACACTCAGTTTCATTTCATCACTCCGGATAAAGCGGTCGCAGTGAACTTCAAAACGGCTTGATTTACAGGTAATTTCTTTCACCGCCATCTCAAACAAGATGAATTTGCCGTCATTCAGGAAAACACTCAGCCAGTAGCGACCATTACGCAGTGATGAAGCCTTCATGAAGCTGATGCTCTCTTCATTCGGACTGTAGTTGAGCTGGTTGAGCTTGTCAAAAATTACCTCGACTTCTTCTTGAAGTTCGTCTTCTTCTCCTTCGTATTCACAAGGGCACGAAAACACCAAAGCGGAACTTCGTAAGTCTTCTAAACGAACGAAAACGTTCAAAAGTGGATAACTATCGGTTTTTGCAAAATCACAAACAATTTCAACAAAAGGGCACTTGGAAATCAAGTTATGAGTAATTTCCCTCTCTATTTGGCCAGTCTCCAGATCCAGCAGTTTCAATCCAACTTCAACTGCCTTTGAAGCACCCTGGTAAAAGTCATTTCCTGTGAGATCCGAGATGTAAACAACGGCTAAGAGGTTGAAATTTTCATGCGCTATCCAAGCAAATTTGTCATTCGGTTTGAAGTAAAAGGGAACTTCTGCTTGCATGAGCAGGTGAACGGCTCCAGTGTCCGCCATGACAAGTAACTTCTTTGTGTTATATGAGCTTCGCGAAGCATATGAAAATGTTTCTAATCGATTCTAAGAAAAGTTTCACTTCCGCAATAAATACTTGCACGTACAAGCGTGCCCTTGACACGGAAGTAAAGTATCCGTGTACCGAGGCTCAAGCACAAGGAGTCCTGGAAACTAGCTGGATTATCTAAGATATCTCATTCTCTCATCGGAAGTTTCATCCAAACAGCTGAAAAACACTTTAAAACAACATAAATAAATTCCTTAGTTCTTCTCTGATTTTTGTATTTTCCCAACAAAAAATCATTGCCTTCGCATAGAGGCGTTACAGTGCGACTCCAACCAACCGCACCTAAGAAAATTCTCGGATGTTGACATCAAATTTTTGACAAATAAGAGATCCAAGCAAGCTACACACCACAGAATCAATACTTCTGTGACAATTTCTATCGTTTCGGCATGCAAATGCTATTGGATGATTTGTAGAGAATTTGCTTGGGTGGCCTTGGCTGGAGTAATCGCACTGTAATACTGTTCGGAGAAAGGCGGAATTTTTAAAAACATCTATATGCTTGCAAAAGCGGACAAGATATGTTTTTTTTGGCAAGTTTTGGAGTACCCATCGGAATCTTTGGTGTTGTGTACCTTTGTAAACCAAAACGGTAAAAATCTACACCTTATGGCTATTTCAGGGCATACGGAAACCCCCGCCCGCCCCCCAGATCTGGGGAACTGGGTACGAGAATTCATGCTGTCATACATGACGTGTCGCAGTGACTGGTGGAAGAAAATGGCATATAATTCATGTTAGTACACATATAGTCTCCTGGATATCCTATAATAATACCTAATAGAACCTTTCTATACCCCTGTATACCCCCTGGCATACCCCGATATACCCTTGTAAACCCTTGTATACCATTGAATACCCTTGTAAACCCTAGTATACCCCTGTAAACCCTAGTATACCCCTGTAAACCCTAGTATACCCTTGTATACCATTGAATACCCTTGTAAACCCTAGTATACCCTTGTATACCATTGAATACCCTTGTAAACCCTAGTATACCCCTGTAAACCCTAGTATACCCTTGTATACCATTGAATACCCTTGTAAACCCTAGTATACCCTTGTATACCATTGAATACCCTTGTAAACCCTAGTATACCCTTGTATACCATTGACTACCCTTGTAAACCCCAGTATACCCTTGTAAACCCTAGTATACCCTTGTATACCATTGAAAACCCTTTTAAACCCCAGTATACCTCTGTAAACCCTAGTATACCCTTGTATACCATTGAATACCCTTGTAAACCCTAGTATACCCTTGTATACCATTGAATACCCTTGTAAACCCTAGTATACCCTTGTATACCATTGACTACCCTTGTAAACCCCAGTATACCCTTGTAAACCCTAGTATACCCTTGTATACCATTGAATACCCTTTTAAACCCCAGTATACCTCTGTAAACCCTAGTATACCCTTGTATACCATTGAATACCCTTGTAAACCCTAGTATACCCTTGTATACCATTGACTACCCTTGTAAACCCCAGTATACCCTTGTAAACCCTAGTATACCCTTGTATACCATTGAATACCCTTTTAAACCCCAGTATACCTCTGTAAACCCTAGTATACCCTTGTATACCATTGAATACCCTTGTAAACCCTAGTATACCCCTGTAAACCCTAGTATACCCTTGAATACCATTGAATACCCTTGTAAACCCCAGTATACCTTTGTAAACCCTAGTATACCCTTGTATACCATTGAATACCCTTGTAAACCCCAGTATACCCCTGTAAACCCTAGTATACCCTTGTATACCATTGAGTACCCTTGTAAACCCTAGTATACCCTTGTATACCATTGAATACCCTTGTAAACCCTAGTATACCCCTGTAAACCCTAGTATACCCTTGTATACCATTGAATACCCTTGTAAACCCTAGTATACCCCTGTAAACCCTAGTATACCCTTGTATACCATTGACTACCCTTGTAAACCCCAGTATACCCTTGTAAACCCTAGTATACCCCTGTAAACCCTAGTATACCCTTGTATACCATTGAATACCCTTGTAAACCCTAGTATACCCCTGTAAACCCTAGTATACCCTTGTATACCATTGACTACCCTTGTAAACCCCAGTATACCCTTGTAAACCCTAGTATACCCTTGTATACCATTGAATACCCTTGTAAACCCCAGTATACCCCTGTAAACCCTAGTATACCCTTGTATACCATTGAATACCCTTGTAAACCCTAGTATACCCCTGTAAACCCTAGTATACCCTTGTATACCATTGAATACCCTTGTACACCCTAGTATACCCTTATAGACCCCAGTAAACCCTTGTAAACCCTAGTATACCCTTGTATACCATTGAATACCCTTGTATACCATTGAATACCTTTGTAAACCCCAGTATACCCTTGTAAACCCCAGTATACCCTTGTAAACCCTAGTACACCCTTGTAAACCCTAGTATACCCTTGTATACCATTGAATACCCTTGTAAACCCTAGTATACCCTTGTATACCCCAGTAAACCCTTGTATACCCTTGTAAACCATTGTATACCCTTGTAAACCCTTGCATACCTCAGTAAACTCGTGTATTCCCTTGTAAACCCTTATAAACCCTTGTATACCGCTGTAAACCCTTGTATACCCCTGTAAACCCTAGTATACCCTTGTATACCATTGAATACCCTTGTAAACCCTAGTATACCCTTGTATACCCTTGTATACTCCTGTAAACCCTTGTATACCCTTGTAAACCCTTGTATACCCCTGTAAACCATTGCATACCCCAATATACCCTTGTATACCCCTGTAAACCCTTGTAAACCATTGCATGCCCCAATATACCCTTGTATACCCCTGAGGGTTCGCACTCTGGGTGAGACTCCAATGCGGGCAATAAGCGTATATTGACAAACCAGCAATTTACAATGCTTTCGCGTGCATGATTCGATCTCGCGCAACGATCGCTTTGTGACGTTTGCTATCTAGCACGCGCCAAATAGTGAACCGTTAAAAAAGCCGTTACCATGCGTTACGGCCTTTATGACATTTGAAACTGAAGATGTTCGATTTAATCCATCTAGTGGCAGGGAGGAGGATTTGAACCTGGGACCTCCAGATTACAAATCCAGCGCCCTAACCACTAGGCCATATAGTTGCCTCCTTTTATAGTTGACAAATACGTTGACAACTTCCCTAGGTTAACGTTATGCAGGAATTATTTTTTCCTCTTACTCCACTTCTTGACTAAGTTCCGGTTCATTCAATTCGTTTTCGCACCCTTGATTCCCTGCGGTCGCATTACTTCAATGATTGGTTAGTGCGCAACATCATGTTTCGCATGTTGTTTGCATATTCGTGGCGAGAAAAATCGTCGTGTCAGTTTAAACGTCTTCGGAGCATTTTATTCCACACGAGTATATCGGCGTGCGTAAACCGTTGCCCATTAAGTTCACATAGAGAGTGCGGTTTATTCTTCAAAATCATCGTGTCAGTTTAAACGTCTTCGGAGCATTTTATTCCACACGAGTATATCGGCGTGCGTAAACCGTTGCCCATTAAGTTCACATAGAGAGTGCGGTTTCTTCTTTAATATATCTCATCTCACGGACACAAAGTAAGTATAATTCATGATCTGTACGTAGGACATTCTGTCTGACTTGGGATCTTGTGTGGATTTTTATTGAGTTCAGCACACTTTTACACAACTTGACGTATAATTCTGAGTTTTAATTTCCATTTCCCATTCCTTTGTTGTAGAATTCGTTAATACAGGCAAGAACTTTGGCTCCCCTTCACGTGTGGCGAGCGTAAGAAAATGCCAAGTAAGTAATCTTTTTTACATTTAATACCTACGGTGTCACTAATTAATAAGAATACAGTATGTCGAGGCCTTTTTAACCAAAATCTAACCGTTTGCGAGTTACTCAAAACTTTCGTTTTTCCAAAAACTTTTAGGTTGTATCAACCATAGAGTTCTCCGTGAGCATTTTTTCACGGCAATCTCATCCCACGTGTGGCGTATTCGAACTAGATAAGTTTCGTTATTCAATAAGAGCAACAGTATCTCGAGCCCTTATTGCAACCAAAATCTAATCGTTTGCGAGTTATTAACAACTTCAAAAACTTGCAGGATATTTCCATCAGAGAGTTCGGTGCGTGTTACATCTTGTAATGTCCGTGGTACCAACATTATTTTGCTCGTATTTTCCTTTACAATTTTAATTTAAAAAAAATCTTCATAGAAAGATATTAAAAAGAGAATCTGCAGAATACCCCGCCACATCGAGTCCGTTACTGAAAAGGGCTGGCTACGCCGCACGCGGTACGCGAAAAGAATTAAATTTCAGTTTGCGATGTTTCTTAAGGAGCTGGTTATGCGGTACACAGAGAGTAATGAATGCAAGACTGGACTTTATTGTAGTCGCTGGCTCATGGATTAAAGAACGAGGTATATTCGTGTTTGGTGCGCTTGTATCGGTTCATGGATGCGCGATTTTCGGCTTTGTGCTTGTAGAACGAGATGTAGCCATTTGTTTTCACGCCGGACTCGTTGATAAATGTTTTTAAGACCGCGAGGTTTCCGCGCCTTATACTTACGTACTGCTTTTCGTGTCACGTTTTTTAAAACGAGAAATTTTATAGAGCTTTTCCTCACCACATAACATTTCTAAGCCATTTTGAATTTATTCCTCATTTAAATAAAATTACCTACAATTACCTTTACAAAAGAGTTTGAAAAATTTTCCTGCAGAAATCGGCATACAGAAATACACGCGCCATATTTGATTCATTCATGAATATTCCGTACACTTGACGATGTCAGTAGTTTCCTGGTGGTCCGCACTACCCAAATGTCCACCCCTACTTGACGCGCGTTTCTCTAGGTGGTATTTCCTTTATCGTG
Organism: Meandrina meandrites; assembly: GCA_963693305.1. NCBI lineage: Eukaryota > Metazoa > Cnidaria > Anthozoa > Scleractinia > Meandrinidae > Meandrina > Meandrina meandrites. Next base: position 28,431,901 of record OY855913.1, read on the forward strand.
TAACAATAGATGCGCGACTTTTATTTCGGTACAAAGTCAAAGTTTAAACGAATGCGAAATAAGATGAAAAGAAATACCAAATAGACGAAAAAAGAAAACTCGTATATATTTTTTTGGGGCTCATGAGAGTAACCAAATTACTTTCAATTCTTCGGAAAGTCAAGTTTTCATTTACAGAAGATGTAGTTCTATTCTGGTTACTTTCCTGTCCTTATCGTTGCAAATCTGTTTCACACTCTATCACCTTGGAGTTTTTAACTTTCAAATCACCTTGTTAGCGGTCCGAACCGCTAAGATGGACCGCTCAGAAAAAGTTTTAGCCAATTTTTTTTCGGATAGTTCCAATGAAATTTTCGCGAAATATAGCTTTATGCTTAAGTTTGGCGCTCGCGGGCAATTGACCGCTTGCAACCACGTGACAAGGCGGCCATGTTGGTGGTCAAAACAATACAAACTTTTTCGCAGAATTTGCATGATGAAAAAGTTTAGGTCCCAGCATGGCTGCCGTGACGTCAGTTGCAAGCCAGCAATCATTATAATAAGTGCTTTAGGCAAATAGCTCTTTTACTCTGCGCGCGTTATTTGCTGCGGTTTTTAGTTTTGGTTCCAGTTTGTGTGATCGTTCTCGATAATAATTAAGCCAGAAATCCTTTTGTTTGTATCAATTTAGTGTTTCTTGTGAATTTCAGGTTCCAAACTGTATTTTGTAGCTGGTTTTCTTTTCATGATCCTCGCTACGTTTACTCATACTTTGTTCGCGATCACCTTGTTCAACGGAAACACACAGAAATATGTCGACAACATTATCAAACAGTTTGAAGAAGATTCACAACGTTTCAAGCATTGTCCTATTATTTACCCTCCTTTACCACCTCCCGGCTCCTCAAAAGAAGATTATTTCATGCCCAAGTTGATGCATTATTGACCATTTTATTTTACCATCACAACAAAAAAATCTCAGCAGAAAAACACATGTGCAGTACAAGAGTTATTCCCGTGGCCCCGGAAAATGCCAGTGATTTGGATTGTTCTCCGTCGATAACTGCCGAAAACGTGCCATTTCATAAAGGACCATCAGCGGTAAAGGAAGCAGAATCCTGTCAATCATCCAATGACGCGAGTATGAAAGTGAATGCAAGTCACTCTGCGGATCCTCTTATCGTCATGGCTGATAGCGTAGAAGACCTTTGTCAAGAAACAGTTGCTGCTGCTTTGATTACAGAAATGTTTAATGTACGGGAGATGATAGGAAACGTGAGTTAGAAAAGTTGTGATCGCTCATTTAAAGCACTTGACATTCTTCATCTCAACAAAATGACAAAACTTCTAAATGTAGAGGACATCATTAATACAGACGTCCCAACAGTGAATTCGAATGACCAGACATTACAGAGACATTTGGCAAAGTTTAATTTACATGTAAAACTTGATAAAGTGAAACCCGATGGGGACTGTGTCTTCAGATCCATCGTGAGGCAGATTACCAAAGAAGCGCGCGATGATCAAGTCCGGGTATCAACTCACCTAAAATCGCTAGGCCTGTTGAATAATGAAGAAGATGACACATTTCACTTGAGGCAACTATTCGTCGAAGCAGTTTTGTCCGATGATCACGGCATCTCAAGCTTTATTGAAGGGTCCGTGGAAGAAGTATTGTGGAAAGCACGCGAGTTTCGGACAAAGGGGATTTTCGATCGAGAAATGGGGGATGTTGTGCTACGAGTATGCTGTAATATTTTACAGATTCCAATCCTGGTGATAACGTCCAACCACACAGTCCCATATCTTTCATTTAAATGTGACCAGTCCGTAACCAATGAACCAATCTTCCTTGCGTTCCACTACTATGGCGCTGGACACTACGATGCCACAGAAAGCATAACTTCAGGTAAGGAATTTTTCAGAATAGACTTTTCTCTTTCCAACAATGCTTTATTTTGATGACGTCTATAAAGTTACTCTAGTTACTGTAGTTACTGGGGTTCAGAGCCACCTTAAATTTTCGTCAAAATTTGGGGTCACCGGACTTGTTTTCTAGTTATGGTAACTCGTAACGTCCAGAAAAAAACCATTACTTGTTTACCGGTCATTGGGCATCTGTTTGATACCAGCATCGTTGGGTCAACTGAAAAAGACTTTTGGTATTGATCCGTCAAAATTGAGGTGTTAAAAAATGCAGAAAACTGTTCTGAGCCACTTTAATGAGTATCTTTATGGAAAAATAAAATTATTTCACGAGCAAATAAAAAAGGCAGTTCATTTGTTAACATATGATAGCGTTGATGCTAGTGTAGTAAGAATTTAAAACATTTGTATGGTAGTAAAAAGTTGAATAATTCAGTTTTAATGGAGGCTTCTCTTTTCAGAACCACTTGCACTTGAACCACATTTGGAGGAATTTAAAGAAACTTTTGCAAGTGTTTGTTACTGTGGACGAAAGGCAAAATCTAGGAGTCAGCGATTTTGTATACCAGTTGCAAAGGAAGGGAAATCCCGTTGTCCGTGTGTTTTAAACAAAATGAAATGCCAAGCGAAATGTAAATGTCTTAACTGTGAGAACCGCGTGAATAATGAGGGACAAATCTCCTGCCGTTGTGGGGAATCACAAAAGGTACAAACCAGTACTGAAAGAAAATTCTGTACAAATGTTGCTGGAAAGAGGCTGACCAAATGTGGCTGTCATAAAAAGGGACAACCTTGTTCCGATTTGTGTTCATGCATTGAATGTGGAAATGAATATGGACATCAAGACAAACGCAGCGATCCTGAGCCCACTCAGAGAAGGAAGAAAATCACGTCCAGTCCACCATCCTTGAAGCGGGTGCGTACGACAACGTTTTTACAACGTAGTGGAATCTGGGCAGTGGACATTAAAAGAAACCTGTCTGTTGGACACTGTGGAGTCATTTCTTTACGCACCAAGTATGCTCGCAACCGCAAAAAACATTGCAACTTTATTTAATTTCGTTGTGAAGAGCCAGTACGCCATTGATTTGAATTTAACAGCAACCACAAAGTCCGAAAAACAAGTTCAAGGCAAACTGGATTTTGAGCGCAAGAGACAGGTCTCCCCAAAATATACAAACGTGTGAAACTGATGATATATGCAAGTTGTACAAAAGACGATTACAAATATCAAAAAGCTTTTACTTTTTTTTCCTCTGGGTAATCCGTGTTTTTGGAGAGTTCTATAAAACATACTTTTGTGTTCATTCCCTATGTTCAAGCCAAGAGAATAATAGTAACAGAGAGTTTACGATCAAGCCTGGTACTCTTATGATGGGCTGTGGGAACGGAACTGTCCTGGTACTGGCCCTCAGAAAGGACCATTGACAACACCTGCTGGTTATGCCCCCTCCAGCTGCTTCTACGTCCACTCAAAATTCGTCTAAACTGGTAAAATCTACAGTGAAGTCCCCATTTATTAAACCCTCATTGTTTTTGAAATTCTACATAACTCCAAATACTAAATGCGTATTTTAAGAAGCCATATTACTATTAATTTTCTCGTTCTTTGCAGTCTCTCTTTCTTGCTTTGAAAGTAATAAACAGGGTGCAAATAAGATGGATTTTCCAGCTCGCCCTTTGGACAAGTTGGAACCATTACACGCAAGTCTGAAGGCTTTTCTCAGCAGCGTTACGTAATTAGCAGGAAAAAACGTTCACTTACCCAGTGGGCAAGTGATGCATAACATCCACTAGCCTGACAGGGAAACCCGCTAGCCCCAGGCTAGTGGAGATGCATTTCTTTGTACATTGAATAAAGATGAAACTCTTTATTGCTTTGAAAGAAAGATGCAAACTTAAAAAGGCATTGCATACAAAGGTGGTTTTTAATAGCGTGAATTTTGAGTGGCTGGTGACGGTCAAGTTAACTTCCAAATTCGTTTTAAATTTCCATTAAAAAAATATCGTGCAAGAACATGGAGATTAAAAAAAAAGTCCTGCAGGGCTGGAAAAATAATAAAAAAAATATCTAGCAGCCTAAAAATCCTGCAACCCCCCCATCAAAAATCAAATGGTCCACCCCTAAAAAGGAGCTTGATGGCTTGCGCCGGACAACGCGACTGGCGGTTCATTCAGCGAAACGAATATCGATACCGTGACCAGGGGGGAAAAGGAATTCTAAACTGCTTAAAAAACTTAAGTTTTCAATGGTTAAAAAAAATGCGTGCACAAACAAGCTGACAAAACTTCCATACCGTGGGTACTTAAGGAAAGGAATGCATATAGGAATACACAGGTTTAATAACACGAGTATACATACATTTCGGACGTTTTTTTTCGGACGGTTAATTTTCGGACATTTTTTTCTCATTACGGACGAATTTCGGACAAAGATTTCGAATACTTCGCTGAAACATTGCTAAGACAAATGTATGCCTACAAAACACCACTTAGGCTCGGAAAACGTGTCAAAAAGATAGCTTTTCTGAACCATTAAGGGCACAAAATTGTGTCAAGCAATTACGTATTTCAAGCAGTATCTCACGTAGCATTTTCTTCATATCAGAACTTCTGGTTCTAGTTCCCTAGTGACAGCCTCCACTACTCCTGCCATCTACAAGCCCTTCCTTATCATATCGGGTTTGTTTTGGCTTACCAGCGTGGTTTTACTGTACCGTACAATGTTTGGACATTTAAAATTTCGGACTGTTTTATTTTCGGACACTTTTTTTGTCCAAAATTAAAACCGTCCGAAATTTTTCGCAAGTAATGTATAAGAATACAGGGATTTAAGGAGTATACAAAAGTGTACATAGGAATACAGTGGTTAACAATAGTATACATGGGTGTACATATGAATACAGGGGTTAACAGGAGTATACATGGGTATACATGTGAATACAGGGGTTAACAGGAGTATACATGGGTGTACATGTGAATACAGGGGTTAACAGGAGTATACATGGGTGTACATAAGAATACAGGGGTTAACAGGAGTATACATGGGTGTACATATGAATACAGGGGTTAACAGGAGTATACAAGGGTATACATGTGAATACAGGGGTTAACAGGAGTATACATGGGTGTACATGTGAATACAAGGGTTAACAGGAGTATACATGGGTGTACATATGAATACAGGGGTTAACAGGAGTATACATGGGTATACATAAGAATACAGGGGTTAACAGGAGTATACATGGGTGTACATATGAATACAGGGGTTAACAGGAGTATACATGGGTATACATAAGAATACAGGGGTTAACAGGAGTATACATGGGTGTACATATGAATACAGGGGTTAACAGGAGTATACATGGGTATACATAAGAATACAGGGGTTAACAGGAGTATACATGGGTATACATAAGAATACAGGGGTTAACAGGAGTGTACATGGGTGTACATATGAATACAGGGGTTAACAGGAGTATACGTGGGTTTACATGTGAATACAGGGGTTAACAGGAGTATACATGGGTATACATGTGGATACAGGGGTTAACAGGAGTAGACATGGGTGTACATACGAATACAGGGGTTAACAGGAGTATACATGGGTATACATAAGAATACAGGGGTTAACAGGAGTATACATGGGTGTACATATGAATACAGGGGTTAACAGGAGTATACATGGGTGTACATGTGAATGCAGAGGTTAACAGGAGTATACATGGGTATACATGCGAATACAGGGGTTAACAGGAGTATACATGGGGGTACATGTGAATACAGGGGTTAACAGGAGTATACATGGGTGTACATGTGAATACAGGGGTTAACAGGAGTATACTTGGGTATACATGTGAATACAGGGGTTAACAGGAGTATACATGGGTGTACATAAGAATACAGGGGTTAACAGGAGTATACATGGGTGTACATAAGAATACAGGGGTTAACAGGAGTATACATGGGTGTACATACGAATACAGGGATTAACAGGAGTATACATGGGTATACATAAGAATACAGGGGTTAACAGGAGTATACATGGGTGTACATACGAATACAGGGGTTAACAGGAGTATACATGGGTATACATAAGAATACAGGGGTTAACAGGAGTATACATGGGTGTACGTACGAATACAGGGGTTAACAGGAGTATACATGGGTATACATAAGAATACAGGGGTTAACAGGAGTATACATGGGTATACATGTGAATACAGGGGTTAACAGGAGTAGACATGGGTGTACATACGAATACAGGGGTTAACAGGAGTATACATGGGTATACATAAGAATACAGGGGTTAACAGGAGTATACATGGGTGTACATACGAATACAGGGGTTAACAGGAGTATACATGGGTATACATAAGAATACAGGGGTTAACAGGAGTTTACATGGGTATACATGTGAATACAGGGGTTAACAGGAGTATACATGGGTAGCCTGGGGATAGATTATTATTATGGGATATCTTGGAGACTATATGGTGGGAGACTATATGTGTACTAACATGAATTACTTGCCAAGAAAATGATGTTACATCTTGCGAAAATGTCGTTGACAGGTGCAAATACTTCTTCATCGTCCACTTCGGTTTCTGACATGATTGCTTCAGTCCTTCGTGTGTTCGAAAACGCGGTCAGACAAATCTGCCACCGGATCAACGAATACGGAATAAGCGCGCTACTAAAAACTGCCCTACTGTTTGCGGCCCTGTTTGCAGTGAAGGAAAACTTGAAACATGCGTTAGGTTACAATTGCCCTGAAGAAAATTACTATATGTACGCAAACCTCTACATCTATGGCCCTGCAGTTTTCTTTGTGTGTTTTGCATTCGTATTTTCTCGTCCATTCTGGGAATTTGTAACGGGCTGTTGCCGTGTCGGCTGCAACAAACGACTTTTGGCTTCCCCGAGATCTGCTACTGACATTTATCTCGCTATTTCAGCTCCTTTCCTGTGGATTGCGTGTGCCTTTGCCGAGGGAGATTATTACATCTGTGCAATGCAGGGGCCTATAAGTTACGAAGATCAGCAAAATGAGTGGAATAATGATCCCAGCGCAACATGGATAAAGAATGCGGAAAGTCGGAGCCATGTTATTGTGTGGGTGATGTTACTGTCTTGGGCTCTTACTTCAGCTTTAGCTGTGTCTCTCCACCGCTGTTATTTTAGGAGTTCACAAGGAGGACCTGTTACGGTTTAGGCATATGAAACTAATACTGAAAAAAATGTAGAGCTGAAATATCCTGTTAGGGACATTATTTTATTTTATCATGCCTTGTCGAGTCGGAACTCTTTCAAGAGCGAGGTATGAAACAATAGAAAGTATTGTTATTCGATAAGATGAATCTCGTTTGCGGGGTATTCTGCAGTTAAGCCTAAATACCAACTATATTTATTAAAAATTATACTACATCTATTTATATAAATACCTATTTATTAACATTTATACTGCATTGTGCCTTTTCACATATTTATACAGTTTACTATGAATATTTAACACTTTGCCTTTTAATTACATGCAAACTCTGCTCAATCAATGGTTGCAATTTATGCTGCTGTCAATCATCGCAGCAAACTACTCAGGAAACAGAAGCTCACCTCGACCAGCATAAAAGGTCATATTTGTGCATTTGATTGGCAGATTTCAATCCACTGTTTTTGTTTTCTTAAGGTTTGTTGATGTCTTATGATTGACAGCAGCAAAAAACAGTTGAAGGAGTTGAACTTCAGAATGTGCATGTTACTGAAGGGCACAGTATAAGGCAGCTAGAGTATTGCTGCTCTGCCAGGATGGTATTCTGGTCCATTGCGGGTTCACTTCTCCTCCTCCCACCCCATTCCCTTCACTATTTCATCACTCATTACCCTAACTGTTTGGCTGTAAGGTTGTCCACTTTTGTCAATTTAGTTAGAGTGAATTTGGTATTTTCATATTAGAGGAGCTCAGCATTTGTTTTAGTCAAGCTCAGCATTGCCAGCCTCTAATTCACTTGTGTGAACAAGCCTGTGTGTTCTTAGGTTACTGAAATACTTGAAGTTTCTAAAGCAAATTTCACACTGAAATACTTGTCCATTTCCCACTGTGGATGTCTTACTGTCCTCTGGAGAGTTTTCAATCATTTTCTTGTGAACTATGTTCATGTGAGATTTCAAATTACTAAAGTACTTAAACTGCTTTGCACAAAAATGGCATTTGTAGGGTTTCTCAGCTCTTGGAGAAAGTATGAAACCAGTCCCACATTCACTGAACTCTCTGTCGGACTCCTCATTCAAGCTCTCAAGCCGAGGCACAAGTGGCTTCTTTCTGTCCTTGCTTCTCCTGCGGCTTTTGGTTGTTGTTTCTTTTGAAGGCTTTACTGTGTACTCTGGGGACTGACAGGGTGAAACAAGTTCATTTTCCTTCACTTCAGTTTGATTTGATTTGTTAGAAGCTGTGTACTGTTCTCTGTCAGGTGGCGGAATTCTGCGACTATACTTTCTTAGTTTGGGACTTAGTCTAGACCTAAAGTTTGTGAGAAGAAAATATCGACATTTATTACACAGGTAAAAAATGGCCTATTTACAGTTATGATAACAAAACGGTGTTACATTTTATTATTTAGACGGTTTTTTGCAAATGAAATTATATACATCATTTAGATGTTGTACGTACACACTATATATATTAAGAGGCAAGTCACAATTGAGTGAGCTACAATTTGTTCAAATATTTAACCTGTCATATTTCCGTGGCAAGTTTCCATCATGGCAGCTGTCAGTTGTAGATCCTTCCTGGGAATAAATGACAACATAAAGAGATGACTAATTACTTTTTTTGGTAGTACCTAACTCCATATCTATGAAGCAAATTTTTGGAATTCAATGCCCAGTGTAGTCTGAGAATATAAATTGTCTTTCTTTAAATTTTTAGCGGGGAAGCCACAAGAGTCTGGGACGTCAAAGTCTGAGGGACTGGCTCTCCTTCACTCATGCAATCTCACTATTTTCCCAGAGCCTGCTATGTGGGCTATCAATATTAAAAAAAAATGGTAACAATAATTTAAATCAAATTACAAAACCTCACTGAAGTCAGCTGACACTTTCACCTTAGACCCCTGAAAAACTGTTGATAAAAATGTCATCAACTGAGTGACTGTGCTTGTTGGTCACCAGTCAGATAACATTTTAGCCAATAATACAAGTAATAATTAGCTGACAGATGATCAAGAGTCAAAGCTTACCTCACTCTTCCTTTTCAGTTTTCTAGACTTTAAGGTTGTGTGTTCCTTTTGTAGCTCATTCCTTGTCTCTTTCTCGTTTTCCATGTTCATATGAGCATAGCAATCTTGATCTGTTTTCAGTCAAAACACAGATGCCAGTTGATACCGGTATCAAAACAAACATGCAAAATTTGATTGCATTTTGACAGAATTCTTCCATACCTAGTTCACTGACTTTAAGATCCCTGTATTGTAAATTCCCTAGCTATTTCTTGGACAAGAAAATGAAATGTTTGTTATTTCAAAGAGTATTTTTTGTCAAAGAAAACTTTTGTCTCGTAACGAACTTCAAAATGGCCGCCACATGCATAAATTAGTCCCACAATGCAGTTGGTGCAAGATTGGAGAGGTACTGGGCACCAAAACTTTTCTTCGGCTTTATTTGGCGGGAAAAGGTTCGATCGCAAACTTTCAAAGATCGCGAGCAATATGCAATTCACAGGCAACAGAAGTCGAAGAAAGAGTAAGATTACAAAGTTAGAAGGCACAGAAAATGCTGGCAAGTATGTACACGGTTTGCAGATGTACAAGGTTCCGCCAACAGACAACATCACACTGGAAGAGTTCGAAGAGTTTGCAATCGACCGATTGAAAGGTGAGTTAACAAATCGATCTCAACAGGAATGAATGTAAACTTGAGCTTATTATGAAGAAAGAATGTTGAATATTTTTCGCATAATTTACTAAGATGAAAGTTCTGTTGGTAGGTGCTGGCAGAGATAGACATAGACATTTGACATTTGAAAATCTTTGTTGTTGCCTGATCGACATTTGACATTTGAAAATCTTTGTTGTTGCCCGATCGACATTTGACATTTGAAAATCTTTGTTGTTGCCTGTTTTCAGACTCGAAATATAAGCTTAAATCACGTGTAGTCAAATAAATAAAGGTGCTACATCTATAAGACCCTTTATATTGATAGCTTCATAAAATAACAAAGTGGTCAATATTATAAAAATTAACATAGAGGTACGGCACAGTGGCTTAGTTAGTACTCTTCTTGTCCTGGCATGAGATGAGCCCCCCGGATATGACATTTGATCGACATAATGAAGTTACCGCCGCTCCCCCCATTGTTGTTTTCCTCCCCACTTCCTGGACACTGGGGTGAGAGTGAGGTAGCAATCTGGTCAGAATAATGCTGTCCAATCCAACAAGTCAACTTTTCAATGTAACATGTGCTTTTTGTTTTCCAAATTTTGTTTATTTTACAATAATTCAAAATCAACTCACTATAATGAATCCAACCTGGGCAATGAATAAACAGCTAATATTTCATCTAGCATAAACACCAAACTGTACATTGAATAAACAGTTAGCTAATAGTTAGCATAAACCCCAACCTGTACATTGAACTGCAGGGATAGTTAGGAGTTTTCTCGAAGTTTTGAGCTCCAGGAAGAAACAAAAGTAATTCATCTTTGAGAGATAAGCATTCCACAGAAGACAGAGTCAGTTGGTGATTGTTGGAACTGTCATTAAATCACTACAGCAGCAAACTGATCAGAAAATGTGGTTCCTTTCATAACTTTTATAATGCCAGCCATAAGATAACTAATTATTTAAGATTATTTCACTATCTTTCAGTTCTCAGAGAAGTTGAAACATTTGGTATACGTTACAAAAGAGGTTCAGAGCAGTATGACACTGCTATGAAGGAAAGCTTGAAAAAATTCTTGCCACAGGCACAAAAAGCTCACAAGGTACAGTAAGTTGTACACATCTTAGCTGAAAATCAAAACTGCATTGATAATATTATTCTTATTTAATTCTTCCCTTTCAAAATACCATTTTTTAAACTCAATTTAATTTGAATAGAATCGAGAAGACGAAATCAACATCACTGAAAGGCGAAAAGACCACATCTCCCATTTTATTCTGCGCCTTGCATATTGCAGATCGTAAGTACTGCAGTGACTGTGCATATTTCATCACTTTCAAAGCAGGTTATCTTTTACATACACATATCTTACAAGGAATGTATCTTACAAATTACTTTCCAGGGAAGATCTCAGGCGATGGTTTTTGTCACAAGAGGTTGAACTGTTTAGGTAAGCAAAATACAATAGGTTTCTTTTCTGACTGTCAGTCATAGTTATTGTAAAACCGATAAAAGCATCCAGTTTTCAGACAGGTGATTGCACAATCATGGTGGCACTAATCTCCAGTGTCCTTTATGTAAAGCAACAAAAGTAAATTTCTTCCTCATACAACCTAAATATATGCCCGGCTACAAATTTGTACACATATCTGTACAAATTTGTAAACAATTTCTACACATAGCTTATAAACCATTAGCATCAGGGCTGTAAGGTAAGGTAAGGTAAAGTCTGCATACCAGCCTAGTGGCCCATCATGCCGGAGCGTATCCCGTGACTAGGAGTATTTCTACTCCCCCTTGGATGGGATGCTAGTCCATTGCAGGGTTACCCCCAGCAGTAAATTCGCTGGTACCCATTTATACACCTGGGTGGAGAGAGGCACTATGAGAGTAAAGTGCTCACCCAAGAATCAGGGCTTCTGATAATTCATGGGAAAAAAAGTGAGGGCTCGAACCTGGACCGCCTGATCCGAGTCCAGCGCACTAACCATTATTGATTAGGCCGCTGCACCTCCCAGTATCAGGCCTGTATTGGGAGAATATCAACTTCAGGTCATGACCATAAAGAATTTTTTTTGCCATGTCAGATTTCGTCTCACAGAAGTGGCAAAATTTGATGCACAGGAAGTGGATGATTTCCTTAAAGCCAATGGCCTGGACTACAAACCAGTACGTACACCACAAATAATTTATTGTAATAATTATTAGTGATTTTAGAAATTGATAGAAACAGCATTCTTTGAATGAAGAAAGCAAGGAACAAACAAAGGGAGAAAGGAAGGAAGGAAGGAATGAATGGACAGTGAGTGTTTGAGTGTCAACCACTTTAATATTTATTTAATGATTGCTGTGCTTGTAAATGAAAGGTTTTGTTTTCTTTCCTGCAGATAGAGGATGCAGAGAGAGAAGAAATCAAATCAGAGCTTAAAGATGCAGGCTTCAACCTCACCATTGATAAAGTTGTGACTACTGAGTATTTCAAGGTAAACTTGTAGTTTGCATGACGTTTATCAACATATGAACACCAGCGAGTATTTGGCAGAGTCTATGCAGACTGTGCTATACAGACAATGACCACACTGACACCTTGATCCAGAGGTTAGAATCTTAATGCAGGATCAACATGTAGATTGTCCACATTTTCTTAGTAAGTCTGATTAACAATTACGGCCTTAACTGACCCCAGTTTCTTTTCAGGTTCCCTTTGTTGAGGCTCTTGACCTAGTAAGATCAAGAAAGGTTTATCTGGAAAATGTAAGTAATTATATACTTGAAAAACACCAAGTTATAATGGTATTCTGATACCTGAGTACTGTATTGTAATTAGCCACCTTTACTGATAGCTACGTACATATACCATGCCACTTGATAGATGTCCATTACATGGACATACCATTAATACCATAATATTTCTGGTAATTTTATTCTGTCAATAAATAAATTTGCCACATTTAGTGTACTATTTTGATGGACTTTTGTACCTCAATTTTGTACATTGAAGGTTTAATTTGTTGTAGAAGTTGTGATTTCCAATTTCCTCTTTGGCTCGTGTTTTTTTCCTCTCTAAGACTTATGCTCAGATGGAATGTTCTGTTCATGTTGTGATCCTTGTCTTGTTGTAGGGTTTTGCATATGTCCCCAGAGATGAACTTGTATCACTGGTATCTAATGAATTTAGGATGCAGTTGTCTCGAGCACTTGCCGTAAGTATCTTCCCTTTCCTTACAATGTGTTATGTTCTGTTATCATTTTAATCAGTCAGTTATCACAATGTCTACATTGCTATTTCTTTTAGATGACTGCCAGGGCATTACCATACCTTGAAGAAGATGAGAGACTGCTACCAAAGTTGACAAACCTCAGGTAAATGCTGAGAAAGCAGAATGCTGAAAAAATGTGTTTGTGTCGAAACTGCATTTATTTTTATAACTTGATACAATAATAAGTGAAATATAGTGCATTTTGCTTCTGTACATTATATTGTTACAATTATTTGTCATTTCATGCTTCAAACCTTGTGTACTTAAATGTTTGAGAGCACCTAACAATACCATGTTTTACTTAGTCGGCAGTATGTTGGGCAGGACTACAGCCATAAAAAAAACGCAGGAGGAAAAGTTACTTTGGATCAGATTGATGGCGTAAGTGGAAAAAGTTTAACTTCTTAATATATTCAGTCGTGTTGACCAGTGAATTTTCATGCAAAGAGCAACAAGTTAGGAATGAGCCATTCACTAAAATATATCAAGCATTTTGGAAACATCGGAGGTTAGGAGTGAATAACATTAGCTAGCAAGCAGGCTCATGTTTGGGTTTTGCGCCTTTGCGACTCATGCATGTGGCCCATACGAGTCTGCTACCAGGCTAGATCAAAGTCTGATTTCTTCAATATCAACACTCCTTATTCCTTCACTCTATAGTAATGACAATGTAACCTCTTCATAATTTACAGTTGTCAAGAAGCTCCTTTCCTTTGTGTATGCGTCAACTTCATACTGCTCTCAAAGAAAATCACCACTTGAAGCATGGTGGTCGTCTGCAGTACGGTTTGTTCCTGAAGGTTGGTAGCTTGTGCTCCTTTGATTAAATTGAGATTAAACTGGATATACAGTACGACACTTCATGCAACCACATCATTTTTCTTTTGAATTGTTGTGTGCAATGTTGAGCGCATCAATGCTATAGGCACGCAATGCATGCAGAGGGCTATATGTAGCTGTAATCCTTTGCATGTGTTGCAGGTTTATTGTACATGCACAGTAATAGTTGAATACTCTTTCAGTGTTGGACTCATTATAACTTACAAATGCTGTCTGCAGTGTTGTACCAGGCGTCCTGGCCTTTTGACAGTGGATTGTAATTTGATTGCATGAAGATCTCAAGGTTGTGGCGAGATGACCAGGCAGCTTTCTAATTCAGCTGGTAGTCTGCAAAAAAAAAAGAAAGAAAAAATACTATGTGCACCCCCTCCTAAGAAAAATCCTGGATCCACCCTTGTGTGGGATGGTTATCAGTAACATGCCCTTCAAGCTGTGGGATATTTTGTGTTATTTATGTTTGGCCGTTTTTGTTACAGGGGATTGGTCTCAGTCTGGAAGAGGCACTTATCTTCTGGAGAGCTGAGTTTACAAAGCTCATGGATGTGGACAAGGTGTTTACCTTTATTATTTTATTTTTTCCTACTATAAGTTCTTTGCAGTAAAAGTTAAAAAGATGTATTTTGTCCAAGTGTTGGGGATATTGTCTGATACACCACCAAATTCTCATAGGGATAAATGCCACTTGTTAGGAGAAATTGATTTTTTATCTGTTGACTGAAAAGGGTCAGCATTCGATAATTTATTTTGAATATGTCATACTTAAGTGACTGGCCAACATAATGGTCTCTATTTTTCAGTTTGACAAGCAGTATGCATACAACATTCGCCACAACTATGGAAAGGAAGGCAAAAGAGCTGACTATACACCATACAGCTGCATGAAGATTATCATGTCCAACCCGCCTGGGCCAGGAGATCATCATGGTATTAACATTTCATACACGTAGTATACTAGAGTGATTTCATTCAACCCGTGAAACAATATCTAACAGTTGGTGTGTAATGCACAAAACAAAAGAAGGCAATGGAATTAGTTTCTAATAGCATTTAAAAGTGTAATAACTATTTCACAGGTTAAGTAAAATCAGCACATATTATTTTTTGGATACTATAAATATATTGTAAATTTTTTTGTGATCTTGCCAATTAAGAAATTCCAACAAAAATTGGTTAATCTTTTGCTCACAGGGTGCCCATTCAGACACACAGATGCTGATCTACTGCGTCAACGTTTAGCAGCTTACAGAGTGCCCAAAAAGGGTATTGATGAGGTACATCAAAGCATTTTGATACACTTTGTGAAAATATTTGATAGGTATCATTGGCAAACAATGCATGCAGAGAGTTATGTCGGTGCAGCTAGCTTTGCACATTGTGTAGTTCAATAAATTATCCATACCTCCCCCACAGAAGCAATTTTTCCTAAGGACCAACCCCAACCTCACTGGAAATTCCAATTAAGCTTCATACATTTTGTTGAAGTTTTTGGCTTCTGAGACCCCCTTCCCCCCCAACCTGCAGGAATTTCCAATCCCTTCTGTAGGGGGAGTGGGTTATTTTCTGGAACCACACATTTTGCGGGCCTGTGATACCAGCCATTACATGCTGAAACATCCAACTGCAAAATTGCTCTGCATATCGTTTATACATGTTTTACTACCATACTTTTTGACTACCTTGTGACACCATTTTTCTTGGTTTTCCAAATTTCTTAACCCTACAAGGAACGAATGTGTGCTACACTATGTCTGATTTCTCTGCCTTTTTGACTAACTTGGCAAAGTGATGAATGATTAGAACGATTTTATCGAATGCATGAAACAGCATCTAACAATTGGTACATAATAGTCAGAACTAAACAAAAGAAAACAATATCTAGAATTATTGTCTAATGGTATCTGAAAGTTTAGTTACTATTTCATGGTTTAAAACCCATTCTAAGCCAATGTAATGTAAAAAAAAATTATCCTGTGACAACGGTGTGGTACGTTTTGTCGTAACATTTCTCACATTCTGTATTAATTTTAATTTTGTTTTCAGATAATGGAATTTGTGAAAGAGTCTCATTACCAGCTGGCCTGTACAAGATATTATGAGCTGACACATGGGGTATTTAATTCTTAACATAACCTATTAATTGAAGTAGGTCATCTTGTTATTTACAGGGCTTTCAGAACGATTTTAAGTAAGTGCCTGCCCTTCTGCAAGACTCACTGGAGAGCAATACAAGAAGCTGAAAAAATCTCCCCCTCATAGGAATACATTTTAGTGGTGATTTACAACAGGGCACCTTCCAGAGCTCCTGCAGGTGCCAGGTTTTATTAAAAGCCCTGAGGTAACTTGTACATATATTTTTTTTGTTCCAGAGACAAAATGGTCCATTTTCATACAGGGAAAAGAATTCCAAATAAAACAGACTAAATAAATTTAACTTTAAATGCAATAGAATGTATCAAATAACTGGTAACAAGCTAAAAGTTTTTCACAAACTTTCCCAACAGGTAACTGCCAGTTCTGCAGTTCATCATCCAAACCAATACTTTGACGAGAGCCGTCAGTCACTGCAAGATGGACAGGGTGGGGCTTCACGACTGGGTAGTGCTCACAGTGGACTTGAGCACGGGAAAGTTGCTGTAAAGAACGAGATCAACACTACCAGCAATAGCGACACAAATGTCCCCAAAACTGACACAAGCAATGACCTGGGAGACATCCAAATGGATGATGACGATGATGACTTTCTTGGAGAAATAGAAAAAATGGACACAATGGCATAGCAAATTGCTAAATTATAGTTAATTTCAAATGTCCAACTAACAGCATTTTGTACACAACTTAACTCTAACAACACAAGTAAAAGTTTTGTTTTACCCAACTCTCTGGGATTCATTTTCTGTTGAATAACAAGGAAAGACAGCAAGTATTTGTTGAATTATTTTCTGTTACAAGAAATATATCAGCACACTTACAAATTTATTGTACAGAATATTTTTATTGCCAATTGCAGTCTTCTTTAAAATTAATGCATTTTAAATGTTATTTCAGTCTATGTCTTGGGGATTGTACAGTTTAATACAAAATGTTACTCTTTCTCACTTTCTTGTACTATATTTTTAAACATTAAATATCTGTCTGTAGCATGTCTAAACTTTGCATGGAAACATTATTTCTTCTGATTTCAAAAATGTAAGATCTAACAATATCATTTTATGGCCACCATAATAACCATCACAACAGTCACCAGAGTGATTTTATTTATCCCATGAAAAATCTAACAATTGTCGAGCTAGTCCAAAATAAAAGAAAAGTAAAATGCATGTCTTTGAGTGATTTTATTTTGCCCATGAAACAACATTTAACAATTGGTGCTAAATAGTCAAAAAGTAAACAATAAAACAATAAAATTAGTGTCTAATATTATGTAGTAACTATTTCACGGGTTAAGTAAAATCACTCTAAGTAAACTAACTCTTAGTTTAATAATCTGCTGCTTCTGTTAAAAGTAATACAAAATACAATTATTATTATCATTGTTTGTTTTCACAAGAAACACTCATGACAGGTGCTGTTACAGATGCCCTAAGTGACCTTTAACAGTTTCAAACCAGCTAAAATTTTATTTTGGATATGGTATTAAGCAATCATATCACTGAAACAAAGCAATTAGGAAGATACAGCTTATAAGTAATAGTTCCCATTGATTCATGCAAAAGAAGCTACCTTATTTTTGTCTTATTAAACAGGACTATGTACAAGAGGATTACTGAACATGCTCTTTTGCTACTTAGTAAACATCTTGAAATCTAATGGCATTTTTGTTTAACTGTGAAGTATGAATAAACCACAGCTTTCTTAGAATGTAGTCTATTACATTTAAGCAGAAACTAATTCTTCATCATCTGAGTCATCACTTGAGTCAAGCTCCTCATCCACCACTGACTTGCGTTTTTTTGCTATCGACACTCCCAGGCCAATAATGTATATCTGTTGAAAACAATGCAAAGTAGATCAGCGCCTTTGCTGATTTACCGTAAATGATCTAATAAACACCCGGGGCATCTGTTAAATTTTAGGGGACCTAGGAGGGGCATCAAATAGAGATGAGGCATTTATTTAACGTTAACATTAACATCAACCAAACAATTAAGATGCATAGTTTGCTCTTGTAGTAACATAGATAAAGAGTGTGAGTAGAGACTAATCCAATCTGCACAGATGTTGTAATAAACACCCACTCTCAAATAAACCCCTTTCATCTAATTAGTTTATTTGAGAGCAGGCGTTTGTTAGATCATTTACGGTAACACCACATCAGCTAAAATCCTTATCAGTATTTGGTGCATGTATCAACTTTCAGATGTTTTGGTTAAGGTGATGTTGGTAGAGAAATTCTGTTGGCTTGTTATAATATTACCGAGTGAAAGAGTACTTTTACTAGTCATGTCCCATTTGTAATGTCAAAGGTGTTTCAATAACTTACTGCCAGAAAGAGCCATGTTCCCCAGTAATAACAAGCACCAAAAAACCACACTTTGTAAAAGAATCTGTTCAGGAACATAGCAGCTCGAGTCATAATGCATTCATCTAAACAAAGGAATCACAACAACTGTTAGAAACTGCAGCCAACATTACTTTTTACAAAACTAAAAACAGAACTACATGTACAGTATTGTAGTCAGGCAAGCAGGTTTTTAATTTGAGTCCTTGCACTAAGGACCAACTGCATCGTCCTGAAATTTAGAACAATTGCCACGCCACATACTCAGTGTACTTTGAAGTGCTTATTTTTTCAGACATTTTATTGTTTGGAGTTCTATTATAGTGTGTGTTTCAACAGTCTACAGCAGGTGAAGGCAATCATTAAAAATACCAAAAATATGAAAGATGAAATATCATGTCATGAGTGTGGGACAAAGAAAAAGTCTGAGTCCCTGACAGGAATCAAACCCTTCCCTTCCTAGGCAGGTGTTCTATCCACTGAGCTTCAAGAACTCATGATGTGCAAGGCCATTCACTAGGGTCTCATGTGACACACATCCTGCATACTGCTAGGATCAGCAGTGTGATAGTTACTATTAACTTATTGTAAAAATACCTTCAGGAGCGTCAGTGGAGCAGACTTTTGTTCCAGTTGTTTTAGCAGTAGTTGTAGTACCATTTCCAGGCACAGTACTATTACTAGTAGGAGCTGTTTTGACCTGTGAGGAAAAGATTTTCATTCAACCTTAAATTACGACAAAGCACTCTTTACAAGAGCCAGATCAATGAAAAGGACTGGAGCAGGAAAAAGACATGCAACAAACCATACAAATGGCAGGGGATTATTATTTTTCAGCCTGTATGTCACAGGTGCCTTTAACTTCCCAGAAAGATTGCAGAACCTAATACAATGTACAGCAGTAGCTAAAAACATGATTTCCATATACAATTTAGACTACATTGTACACCTTTTTGTGTGTTGGGAAAACATTTTTATAGGTAGCGGTATTCAGGAGTTAAGGTGGGGGTAAACGTGAATTTGAATAAATTTTAAGAGGTTTAAAGAAGGGAGAAAAGAAAGAAAATTATTTTTGAAACACCACCACACAGTTGACCCCCATGCAAGAGCACCCCGGGTTGTCAGGGGACTGTTTGGGTGTCCATCTACTTCAAATTTTACTTCATCTTCAAATTCTAATTTTAAAATCATATTAAATCTTTAGCATTTCTTATTTCTCCAAATTTTACTAATCCTTTAAGAAAAACAATCCTTCCAAAACATCCCCAAAAATTTACAAAACACCGCTAAACATGTGAAATGACCAGAGGGTTTTGGGAATGCTTGAGACGCGAACGAGATATTTGCATTAAACCCAAGTTAAGCGGTGGAATAACGGGCTTCAGGTTTACCCCCGTGTTAATTAACTGTAATTTATTGGCTTACCATGTAATGCTGGCTGCCGTATGTGACATACTGAGGAGCCAACGTAAACAACATTATGTTCAAAAACAGCATCGTCAGCATCAACATCAGAATGAGAAACAGCAGAGCTTGTGGCATAGTCTTACGGGAACGTATTTTATAGAGCTTTGAACTGTGAGTCAAGGTCACTGAAGGTTTCATTAGTGTGTAGAATTAATTTTACAATTGTATGCTGTAGTATGTGAAAAGATAAACATAAAAGGATACTTTGATCCAACAACAGCGGATGCTGATTGCTCTGATCCCAGACATGGTGCAATAAAGAAAGTAAAGAACAATGGCCACAAACAAGCAATAGTCGAGTGGAAAAACCTGAAATATTGAAGAAATGTTGAGAAAATTGTATGTCGAGCCCAAGCAGTAATGATGCTTCAATTCCAGACAAATCCAAAACAGTTACCTTTTGTGCATAGACCATGACAATGTTAATGGGATTGGGAAGTTTAGATTTGGGAAGAGCATAACCAAACTTGTACCCCAGTGAATTCAGGGCTTTGTCCACACTGGAAAATAAAGAAATTCTAAATAATTATACCGATTGATCAACTGACTGACTGACTGACTGACTGACTGACTGATCGATCCATCGATCGAATAAGACCAAGAACCTATTTAAGACCATTTCTTTGTTTAGTAAAAAAAGAAAAAACTTCAGTTGGTAATTACCAAGTAAGAAAGAGGGAGACGACAATGAGCAAACCAAGCAACAAGAAAAAAACACCAAATACAACTTCAAATGGACGACAGCACTTGAGGCATTTGTTGAGCCAGCCAAGGTTTGCTGCTTGCAAATGTCTTTCTCTTCTAATAAGGACTTCTCCCTCCCCTTCAAGCCGTTCAAGGATCCTTCTGTCGTGACGACTCATTGGACGACCATCCATGTACTTGGCTCGGATCATACGGGAACGCTCTTGTACTGATTCACGTTCTTGGCTTACCTCCAAGTGTTCCTTCTGGAAATTTATGATAAGGACTAGTAAATACCAAAATATATTTACATATTTTTTAAGTTAACAAATGTGAAAAGAAATTTAATAACGCAGAGGGTGGAAGGGGCAAAGAAAGGTCTAGAGGTAGTAAAACAGGACGGGCCTGGCAAGTGGAAGGGTAGAATGAGGGGAACAGGAAGGAGCAACTGTAGAAGGAGGGGGGAAAAGTGAAGTTTCTACAAATGATGCTTAATTTGGAAACTGGAAGTGTTTGAGTGTACAGCATACATCAATAATACAGAAAGCAATACCTTGGAGTTCTTAAATCCTTTGAGCATGGAGAAAGGCAAGGCAGTCATACCATAAGCCTAAATGGAGAACAAAATACTGATCTTAAAGAACTTAAATTAAGTTTCAAATAATGAATTCAGGAAACTGTGAGGACAAAGGAACTTACCATTTCAGGGGAAAATGATGTTATCCGAAAACCGTATTCTCCTAACTAAAAATACAGAAAATGTATGAAGAACAGTGAGGAGAATTTACTCACAGTGTAGGTGATCATGATTACCATGCCAATAAAGGAGAGGAAGCCCATAAGCAATGAGAGAGCAGTTTCGCCATCTGAAACAATTAATACAAATTATTACTTGCACGATTGACATGTTAATGTTGTTGTTTAAATTTATCTTTGGTTCAAACCAGTTTGATTTTTATTTTTAATTGTCTCACACTCATCATAATCTGAAACAAAGGGAATAAAAATCAAAATGGTTTGAAAAATTTTAAACCAAAGATAAATTGAAACCACAACATTAATAAAGTTTTCATTCATTCATTCGTAATAGTTCAATCGTTATCAATATGTATTGCATTTTCTTTTCTTAGTTGATATATAACCTTAATTGTAACTAGTCCCGACCAATACCTCCTTTTGGAAAGTAAGGCACAGTAAAAATATACTGTTACTATTACTGTTCCTTGCTTGCTTGCTTGCTTGTTCGTTCGCTGACTCACTCACTCTTTCATTCAATCATTCATTCAATTCAAAACAAGATATTTTATTATTTTGAATCATTTTCTTACTGTGAGTCTGCAATTCATCTTTCAAGAACAAAAGCTTCTTGTCCCACTGGGTTACGTTTTTAGGTGGCTTCTTCAGTGGTGCAAAGGCTCTGTAAATCACGTTTACAGAAAAATTGTATTAATTTGATTGGAATTTCTTGCATGCCTGCAAATTCTAAATATTAACACTCTGCTTTCTCAAAAATTACTTTCAGTTGATATCTAGCCTGCGAATACAGCCGCCTCTCATTCGCTCCCGCTACCACGTGCGAAACGCGAAGAGAGACGTCTGCGATTCACAGCCAAAAATTCCATACTGATGACGTAAATCTGTCCGGAATCCAGACAGGAGCGCTGATTGGTCAACTAGGTAATTTGCATAATGTATGTGAAATATAACGCCGGGTCAACGCCGGGTGTTATTGTGGACCAAAAGTACACCGGGTGCGGCAGGATTATGAAGATACACCAGAGCAATAACTTACAATTTACATTTCTCTGATTTCTCACTTCATACCTTATTGGAAGACTAAGGCAAGAGTGCTTCATGAACAATCTCAAAGACGTTCAGGAAGGATGCGCCACTGCAGCCAGTTTCAAAACATTAAGATAAATTTTGACACCCGTGGGTTTTATTGGTGACACATTTAGTGATTTCACAGCTTCGTTTTTCAAATCTTAGCTAATGTGCAACTCGTATAGGGATTTTAGTGACCAAGTTGTCCGCTGTTTATGCGTCCTTGACTGCCTTGAAAGTGTTTATGTTCAATCAATAATTGTTCAATGAATCTATTCCTCAAGCAGTGAGCTAACAATGGGCAACTGAAAATGAAGACATTAATTATGTGAGACCAACTGCGTGTGTTGTTGTAATATTCCGGAAATCTAATTAGAGGTCAACGTCATCAGTATGGAATTTTTGCCCGTGAATCGCAGACGTCTCTCTTTGCGTTTCGTACGTAGTAGCGGGAGCGAATGAGAGATGGCTGTATTCACAGGCTAGTTGATATCAGAAAACAAACTTTTATAGCAATTTACATTTTGTGTACATTGTATGCTCTAAATCACAACTTAAATATAAATATACACTTATTCTATAGCAGATCTGCACTTTCACATTTGATGTACTGCCAGAATGCCAAAACTGACATTAGTGACAAGAAAATGTACATGTATTGTAATATAATGGGAGAATTAATACTTTGAAGGTAATTTGTACATAAAGAGTTATAGTATATAGAATATTCTTTTGGTTCTTACCCAACAAGGAGAAGAACAACGGCAACTATCAAAAACCCAATAGTGTACTTTAAAGCACCACACATCCTCTGTACATAACAAAAACAACAACAAAACTATTAAATTACAAGCAGAAGAATAGACACCTTCACAAAGAACATATTGTTCAGTATTCTACAAAAGCTCCATATTTTCTCTCATATGTATTTACCAGATTTCCAAAATCCTGAAACAAATTTTTTCTCCCTTTGGAAATTAACAGAGATAGCAAGAGTCTTTTGAGTATTGTCACTAGATGTTCATTAGCTATTATTCCTAACCTGCCCTGTTGTTACATCTTCATCTTTTTCTTCATAGTAAAAGTACATAAATGGCATGAGTATGAAAGCAAAGAATGCCACCAAGGAGTACAGGACTGGAAAAAAAAACACAACTTTGAATTTGACACATAAATAAGTTTATGTATTTATTTCAAATTTTTAAATGTTTTCTATAAGATAAACAAATTTAAGCGTGATCATGATGTACGAACTAAACTGTACCAGATGCCATGTGATTGTAACAAGCATTCTGCAACAGCTTCATGTTTTTCAAGTTGCACTATAAACAAATTAGCTATACATAAAAGAAGAGTATTTTAGTATAGCTAAGTATGTGTTGTTCGAAGTGTTCAAACTAACAATACTTTTAATTTTTTTCTTCTTAGCCAGTGGAAGTACTAAAACAGAGTGACTTGTATAATATTTATAATCCCTTCAAACAAATATAATGTTAAAAGTACCATAATATCCTACAGCAGTTGTCTGCTCAAAGTCATCTCTCACAGTCTTGTCTACACTCCACTCCTGTCAATCAACATCCAAACATTTCAGATTGGTTAAAAGCGTGGTCTTTTCACTAAGTTAACTATCAACTGTTTTGGAGTTGATATCTAATGGTTAATTATCCATCCTACAGTTAATATAATCATGTTCTTTAAACACTTGAAATTTAGAACATAGCTGCCCATTCAACAAAATGATTTACTGTCACAAAGCCCAGCATAAACCAAGGGTTGGATTTGAGATGCATAGGAGGCAGCATGGCTGAGTGGTTTAGGGCACTGCTGTTATAATCTGGAGGTCCCAGGTTCAAGCTCTTCACCCTGCCACTAGCTGGATTTGCTCTTGGTCATCCAGAGTTCAAATCCTCAGTCGCGCTTTTTATGTAGCCAACTGGTCTGCCTCCTGCGAGTCAGGATTTTCAATTATGTTACGTTCATATATATTTTTGTTTTCTCTGTTTCAGTGGCATGACTGTAAACTAGCTATCTTGAAGCTAAGTGCATGACCACTAAGAAAGCATTTACATTTTATATACATGTAGGGCTCTTCTGAATCTCTTCACTTTTAAATCAACATATCATAGTTTGGATTGGTTAAGTTCTTTAATTTACTAAAAAAAAGGAGAACTGCCAGTCATTTAGTATTTTGAAGACGTTGACTGGCTGCCATTCATTACCCACAGTGAAACCAACTTTATAGTAAAATTATATCAACTTTTCAGTGTATCAGCTAGCTGTATAAGCATACCTTCCAAGTTCCATCTGCATTTTTCATGTATGAAACCAAGAAAATGTCGACAGGAACAAGAGCAATAGTTAGTAGCGTGATTGAAAGGGCCACAATGCCAGTGAGTGTGGAGGACACCTCAGACTGGGCATGATCTTGATAAAAACGGATGTAGAACCAGGAGAAAATAAACGTTAACTGTTGGCAGAAAGCAAAATACACGTGATTATGGAATGTGTAAATAAACTTGGCCAAACAGTATGTGTATTTATAGGCCTCTCGATATATCAACATGAACAAATCTTGTGGAAACTGGGGCCCGTTTCTCCAGTAGATATATTGACTTGGCACTGTTAGGAATTACATCGTTCAGTTTTCTGAGCTAGTAGCCTTCCAGTTCGGTTTATCAATTTTGCTGCCTACCATTACCAGCAGTGTCATATTGTAGCAACTTACTCTTAAAAATAACATAGCATAACAGCTGAAAAATGATGATTATTAAACAGCAATTCTGAACACACTGAAATTAAGTTGTAACTGGTTTCTCTTGCCACTGGTGGCAAACAAATAAGTGACCAGAGCACAAAATTTCAGAGATCCACAAAGCCCGATATCATGTGACAGCACATACGACATACTAACCACAACAACAACTGTAAATGGTATCCAGCCATAAGCTAGCACTTCCTGAGGGATTGCCATCACTTGCGCTGTTACGACGATTCAATGTTCTTTTCACTTCCTTGAACGAATTAGAAAATACGAAGAAATGTTAACTTCAAAACTACGAAATTTCCACACAAAAACAAAACCTGGAAACTGTGCGGATTCGTGATGCATTGTGGGTAGATGTAACTCGGCACCAGTGTTTTATTATTTGTGGCGGGTCACGGGCGCGTTTGGACTGAACTCAGGCCCCCGGTTAATTGTTCATCATGGAAAAAGCTCTCTTATTTGAAGTAAGGAAAAGACACGACAAACCGGCCCAACTGCATGCCGCAAAGACAAAAACTTATTCTACAAAGCCTATGTCCAAAGCTTATTAACGCTTATCAAGGCGTTAGTTTCTCTTGTATAAATCTTTTTTACTGATATTGTTTTGTCAGTAGAGTTTGAAAATAAAAGACAAACAATGTACAGAATGTACAATATTATAAGCCTAGCTGAAAAGTTACAAAACTAAAAACCCGCAAAATCTGGGGTGCAGAGAAAGCGAGAGGTTCGGGATAACTGAGTTTGAGATAGCGACATGATGCTACAGAAAGGTAAAAAAATTACAATGCATCGTATGTACGTACACCACTAGCGTGATCTAGACGTTCGGTTAGTTGGGGAGCAGCGACCATATACGCACGTACGCACGTGCGTAGCGCAAAAAACAGGCTAATCTCGTTCCGCTACACCTTTAGTTAGAAAATTAAAACTGACTTTTTTGTGTGTGTACAGTAAGGAAGTTAAAAGTGTTATGGCCGTTAACTGCTAAAGTAAGATAGCAATTTAGTGTAACTGATGAAATATTCATACTTTCATGGTTTAATTGGAACAAGCTTGGTATAGAGCGAGACAGTGCTAACAGTGCCGTGAATCTGGTGCCAAGACTTTTGAGAACTTCTTACTTGTACCGCAAGAAAAACTGGTGCGAGATTCATTTGACTCCCAAATGTAGACCGTCCTTGGATCACATCATATCATTTTGTCAGACGTTGATGAAGAGCGTAATACGTCGCATTTAAGCATTGCTATTTTGGTAACTAAACTTACCATAATGTTGTAAAATAGAACTTTGGCTAATTTAACTATTTTAACTTGCCATAAGGAAGTGTAGCCGCGCGTGCGGCTTTTTGCAAAGGAACAAGATTTTATTGTATTATTAATGACGATAAAAAATTTTAGCCTAACGTAGAAAACAGTAAACGAGGTATAATTAAAGGCCTGCTGTTTCTCTTTGATCTCGCGAGTCGTGTTTCCACACGCGTGGAGTCCTCAATGCGTGTAATCGCGCGTGTTATTCTCGCAGCCAGTTTGCAGAGTGGTGGAGCATTTTAACCCAATAACCTGGAGAGCTGGTGGCAACACGGTTTATTATAACCATTTCAGTGAGCACTTAAACAAAAAGAAAACAGCAAACCAAGCGTGAAACTGGAGTCCATTGATAAATATTTAACACGATCAGGTAGTGTTTTCATTATATCATTTTTGTTCAGCTTTGTTTGTTATGGACATCAATAAGTGATTCCGGCTGTTCGCGCCTTTGTAAACATTTCCTTTTTTCTTTCTTTTTTCGAAAAAGAAAGATGCGAACAGGCTGGAAACTTGTTTTAGTGCTGCTATTAGCGACGGTTCTTTGCCTACGATGTAAGTATTCCGTGAGCCATGTTTTTTGACACCACACGGAGTCTTTTGTCGTTGTTCTAGCCTGTCAGGAAAAAGGAGGTGGATCCTGTGTTCCCGGTACCCTGCATGCCACATGAATACAAGTTGTGGGTGTTTTCGTCGTTAATGGGCCAGTTAAGCTGTTGGCTAAACATTGGAAAAGCTTTCCATCTTACCTGAAGTTACTGACGATTCATTATCAAAGAAAAGGCTAATGTCGCCGTTAATATTAGCTGCTTCAGTCGTAAATGGTGGCATAGATATTATTACTTCAAATAGGCGCCTACAAAGAACATGATCAATGCTATCGCTTTAGACACTGACTATTCTCAATGAATCAGTGTCGTATTAGTACAATAATAGATACATCAGTTCATTATCTTCTCAATTTCCACGGAGATAAAGCCGACATAGCAAACAAGCAATCATGTTTTATGCGTTTGTAAGTCTTTACTTTATGCTCGGGTCACTCGACCTGAAACTAGGACAGACAGACTTCACAAAACCTTGACTTCTTAGTAATTCACTCTTTTTGTCGAAGGCGCGAATTCCAAGAAGACAAAAACGAAGTTACTCAAGAAGCTTTGGAATAATGGACAGCACAAAGGTTGGTGACCTACAAGATTCCTTGTACATTGTCTTTGTGGCTTTGCTTAAAATAATTATAAAACATGAAACTGCTGTAATCTTAAAACATTTCAACCCTCTGTTTCGTCCTATAAGCTGCTCATCAAAAAACCCTAACAGGGCAGAAGAAAAACGCTGTGCATCCTTACGCCATGCATCCTTTCCCTGTGCATCCTTCAAGTGACCAAGTTGCGGGTAAGAAATTTACGTACCTGTGGAAGTTTAAACCTTTTACTTACGAAAGTACATGGCAAGGTGGTAATTTAAAACGTTTCTTTATTTTTCTACCCGATTTTACGTGTTTCCTTTCCCTTTTCCCAATTTCATGCACATTTCAAACAATTTTCTCTCGTAAATAGTTTGAAATATGGACTAATTTTAAATCTTTCCCACAAGTCTAATATGGAGTCTCGCAATAGAACCTTATCACAATCATTATTATCATCTCACAGCAATGCAGAACCCAGAGAATTTACAACCCAGTGAGACTGAAGAACTCAACCAGCTTCAGAACTATAACAAGCAGTACATCAACAACGAAATGGCAGCAGAGACAGGTAATAAATTACAAAACAGAACGCGATAACTTTACGCAGTTATAACTGACACCGTCAGCATTATTGTGTCACAGATTGGAACAGACACCCCTGCCAAGCTGCCGCTAATGATTCATAACATTCCCAAAGCCGCAATCAATTTCGGTCAGCCTGGTGAAACGACATGCGTAATAGCAGAAGTAGCAGAAATGTTCAAACTAATATGGTAATCGCTGAGAAAATCAACTGTATAAGGGTTAAGTGAACCAATGCTCGCATTTCCGATGCAACAAAGTAAGGTAGACGTCGCATAATTTTCATGATTTCAAGTCTACGAATTTGTGTGGCCATCTTTGTCCTGGATTTCTATTCTGCTTTAAAAGTAGCAGAGTAAAATTTGCGAAAAAAAAGAAAGCAATCCCAGCAAAACCAGGATAGAATATTTTACGAATTAGCTTGTTTAACAGAAATACACGAAGCGATCTCCCACCTCCTCCCCCTGCCGCCACTTATGAAACATGCCCCATGCTTACAAACGACATCACAAACATCTAATGCATGCATTTCGTTTCCTTTTTATGAGCTCTACTAGCAGACCAAGGGATTGATGATGACTCAGCGTTAAAGATCTCTAACATGGCTGCTTTACCCAATGGAATGCCACCAGGAACCAATGCCGCTATCAAGGCTAAGATCAGCAGTAACAACGCTGCTCATGCTCCAAAGGGGACCTCCGCTGAACCTTCTCAAGGTGCACCTGCGGGCTACGATCCCAATGCTTACCTGTACGATGCAAACTCCTGGCCAGAATACACTATCCACGATTCCGACTACAGCAACTTCCGGTCTGTCGAAATGAACAACATGAATGGTGAAAACACGGACATGCCGGATTACGACAAGATGATGCCAAGACGCCCGGGTATGCCCGGTTATCAGAATATGGGGAGTGAGGAGGAAGAAATGGAACTTGAGCGGCCGAAATTCCCTCAAGGAAAAACAGTTGCTAGTGAGTTTAACGACGAACTAAAACATCAAAGTGGCGAACCCTTACAGAAAAAACCACCAAGCGAAGAAAGTCAGGCAGACAAAGCTAATAGTGAAGGCGACGCAAAGCTTGCTGCTGACAGCGGAAACAAAGGAGTGAGTAAATCTGAAAGTAGTTCAAAACCAGCACCAGGTCTCTCTCAGCAATCATCCCAGGCTTCAACAGGGTCAAACACGCCAGCGGCTAAAGATGCGCCATCCCAGAAACAACAGCAGCAGATGCAGCAGCAACAGCAACAGGAGCAGCAAAAGCCTCAAGCAAAGGCTACTCCTGTAAAGCTTGCTGAATCTGTCGCTCAGGCGGCGGCTTCATTACCACCCAAGGCTATCGCCTCGTTAGTGAGTAGTCTAGTCGGCGGCGGCAAGGCAGTAGGAACCACAGCAGGCCAACTCCAGGGACAAAATCAAGGTCAAGGTGAAATTCAGAAGAACGTAGCCGGAAGTGTGTCCCAGTCTCACATTCCTCAAGATATCAGCCCGGCTGAAGAGAAAACTCAGGCAGCCACGCAATTACATAAGGTCGAGAAGCCAAAGAAACCCTAAGAAAATAGTTCCTTATTAGTTATAGTCTCTATTTCAGGCGCCCCAGAGATAGACGACGGATTGTCAGCACAAAATAATACGATTATGAGTAGTCTTGATACTTCAGCCAATCAAATGCTGTTACAGCGTCTATTTGACACCAGGCTAAGAGTCTAAGCAACCTAGCCTTTCAAATATGCGATTTGGACTGAACCTAGTTTTTTTCAAAGATGATTTGTATATTTAATTGATCGATCATTTTTGATTGAAATAAAAACGCGAGAAAAGAATTAAACATATCTATTTCTTCGATAAACTTGTAACCTGAGTCGCCACAAAAACGAGACTGTTGCAGCTATGTCAACAGATTTACCTGCAACATTTCCAAACTGCACCTTGAAATTAACCCGTCCTGGGCCCTCGGTATGGTGGAACTTGCTTTTGAATTAAATTTTTTTTCGCCAATTCCATCACAATCTGAGAACCGGGAACAACCGGCTGCTTGAGTGTAGGTAAGCAGTACTATCTCCTCGACGACTAAAATACGTAAAAATATATCCAGCCTTACAAACGTCTGCGAAATGCGCGGAATCTTCGACTACTGATGAAAGGCAAGACGATATTCATATTCTCTCGTGTATGGTGAGGTCTTATGTACCATTTGGCGCCGCAAAGAAATATGTGGCGGATAAATTAATGTGTGTAAGATAGTAATGGCTTTTATTGAGAGTATCAAAAGCTGACAAACTTTAGTTCGAAGTAGTGCATTCACTAGTACATGTTTTCTTGATCTTTTCACAGCCGTTTGTAGCCCGGCAATCTCGTTTGCAGTTGTAACCCTTAAAACATCCTTGTGTATAAAACAAAAAGAAGACGATTTCTGAAATTTGTGGTCGTGGAAAATATAAGTTGTTTTTTTTTAATTTATTGTTCCTTACACTCCTGCGAGATAGGTTAAGTCTGCATACGAGCCTAGTGGCCCATCAGGCCGGAGCTTATCCCGGTTTCCGTAGCATGAAGCGACTAGGAGTATTTCTACTCCTCCCTGGATGGGATGCTAGTCCATTGCAGGGTTACCCCCAGCTGTAAATTCGCCGGTATGTACCCATTTATACACCTGGGTGGAGAGAGGCACTATGAAAGGAAAGTGTCTTGCCCAAGAATATAACACAGTGCTTCAGATCAAAGTCATAAAAAAGAATTTCTGAGGATTAGAGGAGCTTAAAAAACTTCTCGCGGCCACCACTTATTGAAAATGGCTACGTACTACATTAAGAAGAAAAGCCACCTCATCAAACTACTCAATAAAATGAAAAATAACAGCTAATTAGGGCATTAAAATTGCATCTCGGTCATCTTACATCGGCATAGTAACTCGGCATCCAATTCACCGAATCACGAGCGTGCAGAGCAGCTCGCAAGGCATGAACGTGCATTTAGGGCTGGAAGCTAGTTTCGTGTGAAAATTTGTGTCACTTCCATAGTCATTCGAATTAAGGCTGGAACTGGAGCTTCTCTCCTTGCTTGTCCCTTTGTTATCAATTTTCTTGAAGTTCAAATGATGTTCATAAGAAGAAAGTGATTTCCTTACTTTTACAGCAAGTCTAAAAATTTCAGGAACTTCTGATCAATGCGCGGAAACCCGCTTCAAAGCACCATGAGAACTGCTGGAAAAGCAACTAAAATTAAAGGGAACCAGGAAGCAAACCGACATGAGCGACACATAAGCCATTGCAGTTACCATAGACGGAAAATTACAAAATTACATAAGCCACCTAGGATGATAGAGGCTCCCAAAGGGGGCAAAGCATCAAAATGAACGGCCATTTCCTCTAAATAAAAGGCAACTAGTATTTTTTGTTATATCTTTGCCTGTACGATCGATACACGTTCATTCGTTCTATTCCTGAAGCGGCACCCAAAAAGATAACCTTTTGGCATAATTATTATTACGCAAAACTGGATGTGAACGATCTCTAAAAGAGGTTCTCTGGAGCTTAAAATACGGATCAACGAATTTGCTTTCTTCACTTTTCAAAGATAATCGCCAATAATAATTTGATGATCTCATTTTTCATAGTTAATTAGTTTGATCCCAGACTTGTTCGCCCGAAACGTTAGCCCTTGTGGGTCGCCAAAATGGCATAAATTCTTCTGACAGAATGCTGTTTTTACAGCGATTTTATCAGCTCATAGTTATTTAGAGGTATGTTAGTAACATTTGATTTTGCTTCTTTCAGTGTTGAGTAAAATAGTACCGGCTACTAAACAGTTACCTCGTTTTAATCAGACTAACAATTGCGGTCGGGTTTTAGCTATTTTTGGTTGATACTGCTGTTTTCGTACGCGATTATTGACTTAAATATATTGAAAATTAAATTTGGTCTGTATACTAAACCGAGTTCATTATTTCATTAAGAATTTTCTTAGATGTACTGCTAAGTTTAAACTTATAGTAAAAGAAGTAAAATTTTAAAATGTCAATCGGATGACCGAATTTACATGGCAATGGGTTTCAGTGTGTTGACTAATTTTCAAGTGGAAAACACGAACTTTTTAAAGCTTTTATGTGCTTTTTAAAACTGTTAGACTAAAACACAGCAATAACACACAAGCCGCCAAAATTTCCTTTTCACTTGGAGATGTAAGTCATCGAGGCAACTGAAGACAAAACGTTAACGGTTTCACGTAGTATGAATTCTTGCCGTGCATCGTCTCGACTTAGTTAGCTGGTGCCCAGGTTCCGGGTCAATTAAATCTGAAATGTTTAAGTTAGAGACGCCATAGGCCAGGCAGTTTAAAGAATTGATTTTTATTTTAAATTTGTCTGAACTATCTGGCTATCAGAGAATGACGATCAAAAATCAAGATGGCGTCCAAGGGGTGAATCTCGAATGTACTGGTTCTGCCGGTTAAATTCTGCCAACCAGCATTCAATCATATTGATGTCTGGGGGCTAGGTGTTCCCACTAACCAGCTTTGACACAGTGATTGCGCTCTATACAAAACCCGTCAACGTAAACTAAGCAAACAAAATGGCCAGAACCTCCTCTGAGGTCGATTAATATGAAAACGCGTTTTCTTTTGAGTGAGAGTTCATCGTCGTTGTATTCGTTCGTAATATGTCAGATTATCTGACTGTTCTTTGTGTTCCTCAAACTGATTATGATTTCCAGACAACGCGAAGAATACTGTGCCATGTTCAGGGAAAGCTGTGTTGATGTTTTAATATTCCTCGTGATATTCTGGGGTGAGTAAAACAACGCTTAAAAGACATTTTTGAGAGTAAATTTTATAAATCTTAGAATATGTCATGCACTGTGTCGCGAAACATTGATTTTATGAATATGACTGCAGTGGCGGGGAGGGGGAGAGGGAGTGGAGGGGAGGGAAGCCCCCCCCCCCCACCCTTAATTTTTTGGAAATAGCGCGTTTTTCAACATTCATAAACAGGCCTTCACAAGTGCCCCCCCCCCCCCCCCCCCTCCCCCCGCCCCTCTTCCTTAGGTGAAGGTCTAGGTGAAGGTCTCGATCCGCCACTGGACTGTAACATAACACCTAAAGGAACGTTCCACGCAACAGTTACCTTGGTTTTTGTTTGTTTGTTTGTTTGTTTGTTTGTTTGTTTGTTTGTTCTTTTGTCTTGTTGGTTGTCTGCTATTTTGTCTTGGTGCTGCAATCACCAATGACGTAAAAAACGCTTTAAGGAAAACAAACAGTACCCAATTATTACCCACCCAGGATCAGTAACACAATCACTAACCAATAACGGTTTACAGAACACCAAGTATGTTAAACTGAGCTCACTGATTTGATTCATGATTGTTTTATCCTCGACTGTTTATTGTTTATATTTTTAACCCCCAGGTGCTAGTGATGTTGGGTTCAGCAATAAAGCGCAAGGTTCGTTGCCCTTCGGTATTCATCTTTATTTGTTTCATAAATCTCGAGGGGCGATTAACTAAGATTAAAAGAGTTGTTCATAGGTAATGTTTGACATGTAAAGTTTGTCATTCGTCAGAGTCAAAACTAAAGGATAAAAATATGAATATGATCATGAATTAGGTAAATCGATGGTCAGATGGGGGTTCATCGATAGCTGAGAATTTAGTCAAAATTTTACATGTCGGCTGAGAGATGTCGCGTTTTCTAACAGATACCTGAGATCTGAGAGCTGAGAAATGGGCTGATATTTTTTAAAATCACCGAAAATTTAACTGGATAACTTAGATTTCAGCATCCCATCTAAACTGTCCTAATCATAAAAAATAATGCTAATAATGCTATGAACAACCTAATAATAATAATAATATAATTGACTTATATTGCGCAATTATCAATATAAAATTTTCAGCTGCGCATTACAATGTTTAAGAAAATAATACTTACAAACCCTTAACATTACTTAAAAATCCTAAAAACATCTCTAGTACAAGTTCTAATAATAAAATAAATAATCAGCTAAAAAAACGCCTTCTGAAACAAATGTGTTTTAAGAGACTTTTTAAAACTATTTACAAAGGAGATATTTCTAATAAAAAGGGGAAGATTGTTCCATAATTTGGGGGCAGCCATATAAAATGATCGGTCACCCAGCGTAGTTAAAGACTTGCAAGTTCTAAAGTTGAGAAGTATACCACTGTTTGATCTTAAACTATATCTACCACTAGTGTCCTTAACAGATATAAGTTCGGAAATGTATGGCGGAGCAAGTCCGTGAATGGCCTTAAACGTTAGCAATAAAACCTTAAAATCGATGCGATACTTTACAGGTAACCAATGCAGTGATTTCAATAGAGGTGTAATATGACAGAACTTGCTTTCTTCGAACACAAGACGAGCAGCTGAATTCTGAACTCTCTGTAATTTCTGTAGCTGACATGCCGGTAAACCATATAATAGGCTATTGCAGTAGTCGATACGGCTGGAAATAAAGGCATGTATCAAGGTTTCTGTACATTCTTTGCTAAGATATTTCCTGATCCTTCTAATATTGTACAAATAATAGAACGCAACAGAGCTTGTTTTCGTAATGTGGTCACCCATCGATAGGTTACAATCTAACCACACACCCAGATTCCTAACAGGGGATTGCGGAGCAATGTCAGAGTTTCCAATAGTTATGCTATCAATTCTAACTTTAGCGAGTTGTTGTCTGGTACCAATCAAAAGAAGTTCTGTTTTAGCATCGTTCATAAGTAACTTGTCTTGAGACATCCACTTCCTAATGTCGTGAGTGCAGTGTTCAATGGCAGCAACTGCATCAGCCTGGCCAGATTGCGCCATGGGACTGAACGAGATATATAACTGCGTGTCGTCGGCATAACAATGAACAGTTGGCAGGTGCTTTCTGACAACATCAAACAATGCGCTTGCATAGATTGTGAACAGAAGCGGTCCGAGACATGAGCCTTGCGGGACTCCATAGCACAGATCGAACTTCTCAGACACAGATCCACGAACAGAGACTCGCTGGGAACGCCCAGATAAATAAGATCGAAACCAGCCAAGTGCAGTGCCATTCAAACCAAGCTTTGACGACAACCTTTCGAGCAGAATGTCATGATCGACGGTGTCGAAAGCCGCACTGAGATCAAGCAGCACAAGGATGGTAACGTGTTGCTTGTTCATATTCAATAGAATATCGTTCATGACTTTCAGAAGTGCTGTTTCAGTACTGTGATTTCTTCGGTAAGCAGACTGTGCATCCGGGTATAAGTTATTACTAACCATGTGTCCGTGTGTCTGGTTGAACGCGGCCCTTTCAGTGAGTTTTGACACAAATGGCAAGTTACTCACTGGACGGAAGTTCTTGAATATGCAGTCAAGGCCAGGTTTCTTTAATAATGGAAAAACTAGAGCCTCTTTCCAAGGTTCAGGAAAATGCCCAGACTGCAGTGAAGTGTTAATGATGTTTGTGAGAACTGGGAGAAGAACCTCGCATTTGCTGACCAGTGTGGATGGCATAGGGTCGAGAGGGCAGGATTTAAGGGCGGAGTTCTGGATAAGCAGTTTAACATCGTTATCTGACAGCATCGTAAAGGCAGGGAACGATGGCGCAGACTTAGCAGCAGCAGGGGACGGAATAGCAGTTCCCAGATGTGAATCAGCCGGATCGGTGTCGAGCTGCCTGCGGATCGTTACTATCTTCTGCACAAAATATTTCCCCAAGTCGTTAGTGAAAGCTGCACTATCCAGGTGCGGTGGGAGACCGTCATCCCCCTTACGGTTGAATAAGCGCTGACTCGCACGGAATAGTTTCCTTTGATCACCACTGTTCTCGTCTATGAAGTTACTATAAAACTCCCTCCGGGCTTTATTCATAAGACGGGTAGTAGCATTGCGTTTTTCTTTAAAAACAGCGAGATCATAGTCCAATCGCGACACCCTCCACCTCTTTTCAGCCTTCCTCCGTTGACGCTTCGCCTCCCTGATCTCCTCACTGAACCATGGTACACGAGGTCTCTCGACGATCGTCCTTGTTATTAACGGTGCATGCTTGTCCAAAGCAGCTTTCAGGGTGTCATTATAAGATGTTACGAGCTCCTGTAAGTCATCAGATGGATTCTGGCATAGCTCCGAAGTAGCCAAGTCCTCATTCAGGGAGTCCACGTTAACTGATTTCAATTTTCGGTAGGAAACTTTCCTGACGGTAAGTGATGGCTTATCAGAGTGGATAGAACACAGCACGGCTGCATGGTCGGAAATATACCGGCCAGCATGAGGAGAATTCCTGAGCAGTTGATCGGACTGGCGAGTGATGATCAAGTCCAAGGTGTGGTCATGTTTATGAGTGGGGCCAGTAACGTGCTGTCGAAGTCCATATGACTCCAATAAATCTAACAGTTTTATCGAGTCAGTATCCCCTGCATCATCCACATGAATGTTAAAATCCCCTGATATCAGTAGCTTTTCCTGGCACAGTACTATGGACTCCAAATAATCTGAGAGCTCCGAGAAGAACGTACTGGTAGGAACCCTGTGTTCATCGGAATATGGTGGTCGGTAGAGTATGACTACGCGAAGGTTGTGTGAAGAGCGCTGTTGCACGATCCACTCAGAGAACTCAAACGATTCTTTCTCGCCTGCACTGATCTTTACCACATGAAGTGAGTCCCGATACAGAAGAGCCGTTCCCCCCACCAGAGCGACCAGTGCGTGGATGGTCACAAAACTTGTAGCCTGTTGGGCACAACTCAACTCTAACTGCGTCATCATTCGCATTTAACCAAGTCTCTGTGATTGCAAGCAGATCTACTTTATATTCACAAACAAAGTCATGAATGTCGGCTGATTTATTCCTCACGGATCGTGTATTCATTAAGCAGAAAGACAATGACAGCTTTAAGTTCCTAACCAAAGGCAGGCGATTAACAACAATGAGGTTAGATGAGTTTCTTGATTGCGAAGATCGTAGTGTTTTGCGGACACCATGAGAACAAAGAGTAGATTCAGTGCTATTGTCCACAGGGCCAGGGTTGAGTTTAAATACCAGGTCGCCAACAAGCAAGCAATGAAATGTTGCTGTTGTATTTGAATAGTACGCACACGGGCGTTTTTGGCGTTTGATCTTGACCTTGAGTGCCAGAAATAGCTGCCGTGGGCGACGCAAAGGACCAACAGGGAATTCGAAAAGAATGTTGTTGCCATTCCAGGTCGGTAGAGATGACAATAAGTCCTTGTTAATAGAATAGGTCCTATTGTTCGCAAAATTGGCGTCGCCGCTCCCGTTTGACCAAGATAGAACCAGCCGCACATCAAACTTCTGATTTTCTGAAGCAGATGTCGACTTTCCAGCGAGTACATTCGTCCAGGGTGGACCCCAGGTATTTAGGCATGCCCTGCTGTGGAACAATCCTCCAAAATAGCGACCGGAGAAAAGAAATGAAACGAAAAAGACAGAGCTCAGAAAACCGTGGCTGCTCCGTATTAACATAATCTTGTTTCTTGCCTCCACTAAACCTAGGGTTTAGTGGACAAATATAGTCATTGTTAGCAAAGCTAGACCATTATTTTTAGGTTTCCGTTAATGTAAATATTTCTTTTGACTTTTCGAAGTGATGCTCATGATACTGCCCTTTTCATTCCAGACGAGGCGAGGATTGCATTACCGCATCAATCATTGCAGGCTCACAACAGATACCGTGCTGTGCACCATTCTCCTCCACTAAACTGGTCAGAAGGCCTGGCCACTGAGGCGCAGGCCATCGCCCAGAGCTTAGTAACACAGGAAGGACTCAGGAAGGACTCAGCCATGGACTTAGGTCAAAACCTGGCAAAACTGGCAGGTAGACATGAACAAACCGAACAGAGGAAACTTTCTGCAGTACAATCAAGTGATTGAATATATTGAGGCGCGAGGACTGGTCGCTAGGCGTCTCTCTTGCTTCCAGTTTTCCACGGCCTATATTTTCGTCCACTTCTGCTTTTACTTTTACTTTTTACAATTAGTCAATTTATTTAAACACCTACATTTAAGGTGGCTCCGAAACCGCTCCGTAGAAATTTTTTTAACTTTGCAGAAAGTTGTATCTTAACATGCTAATCAATGTTCAATAATAAAAAATGGGGGTCACCGAGCTCGTTTTTGAGTTATAAGCACTTAAAGCCAAAATTAAGGGTGTTTTGAACAGGTTATACTGTTGCTATGGAAACCAGTGAGGTCAAGAAAGTAACCGAAACGTACTCAGCAATCATTGGGCATTTATTTGATACCATTACTGTAGCAGCAACTGATAAAAATTTGTTGTACTATCCCTTCAAAGTGTAAGAGCTGGAACGTACTGGAAACCATTACCAGCCACCTTAAGTAGCTCGTGCCAGCTTGGGTGACCTGAGAAATTAGACGCGTAGCCTGTGATGAACTAGCCACATCCTATCCAAGGGAAGTGGCAATGCTTCTACAGTTGCTTCACGTTGCAGAAACCGAGACGAGCGCCGGCCCTATACGGACTTACTCATGTATAAGAAGTAGCGCTTATCTCAGAATACTAGAGTTAGAATTTTACTGCGTGAACTTGTCGCGAAGTTCGTGACTAGTTCACGCAGTTAAAGTAACTGAAAATATTGTGAGTAAAGTTATTTTTTGTACGGAATAGTTTTAGATTTCCAGGTCAAATATTGTAACTCCGCTGTGAGACTCCAATATCACTTTTCTTTTGCAATCAAGGTTCCATGGCATGTGAAGATGCGGGGGAGATCGCGACAAACTTATGGTACAGCCAAGCCAAAAACTACAGTTACGCAGACCCAAGGCTCAATGCAGACACTGATACTTTCACTCAGGTTAGAAAAATAATTATATTTGCCTCCATTTAGAAGTGGAATAAAATACACCTCCCTACCCACCCTACCCTTAAGTATTTAACATTACATCCCACTCTCAAGACAGTTGTCTTTGACAAACATGAGCTGTCACATCTTTTGTCATTAACCAACACATTTAATTCATTCTAAATCAAAGGTAATATGGAAAGACACAAAGGAAGTAGGAATTGGATGTGCTAGAAGCCCTGTAACGCAGTCAGGACCAATGTATGTTGTGGCTTTATATAAGCCCGCGGGAAATATCCCGAAGCTTCTACGTCAGAATGTGAATGAGCCTGGTCCGCGCGGGAATGACCCGGATGTCTACTCTACATTGTTCAGGCGACAGTTTGAGGAGGCGAAGAGCCTGGGACGAATTCAGCGGAAACTTCGCTTAAACGACTGAGCCTTTGGAAAGTTATAAGATATACCCAGCTAATTCTGTCGCCAGTTAACTAAACATTACCTCAGACGACAGAAGATAGCACAGCACACTTGAACTGAGGAAAACGACCGCATGTATGCAGTTTACCACAGCCCTGTTTCATGTTTTCATTAAAGCAGTCCAGTATGAGCAGGGACAAGGTCTTTTTTCTTCTTAATTCTCGTAGAAGTACTGTACTCGAGAAGTACCTTATTCCAGTTTATATTATTGAAATAAAAAAGGGTGTTCGCCAGTATGACGTCATAAGGATACGTCATATTACCTGGTAACATCGATCACAACAAATGGCCGCGGGCTCATTGAGTTCACAGAAGCAGTAACATGCGTCCCTCCACTGACGGATAAAACTAAAAATGTTTGCTTCAATAAGTCTACATTGAAAGACTGAGCCCAACGCTGTCCCAAATTGATTAAAAGTTTAATTTATCTTGAATTTTAATAAAATCTTCATTTTTCTTCTTGAATGTCCTGGAGCAAAGTGTGAAAGAGCTCACCGCTATTTATCACAGCAACCAACAGCGAAAACGCAAGTGAGCGTTTTATTTAGAGAGAGAGAGAGAAATTGGTTTCTACCTAATTCCTCTTTTCTCAATGTTTGTAATGTTTCCGCAACTAACAATAAAAACTTCAAAAATCAATCATTACAGCACTTACAGGAATACAAATTAACTTTTTTTATAAAGCAAAAGCATTAATTTTACCGATCATGAAGAATGTTTTTGTTGCGATTTCGCTTAAAAATTCTTTCAAATGGCAACTGAAACTAGTTTTTCCACCATATTCGGCAGCAATCTGTACAGAGATTCAAATAATAAAATTTTAAAAATATATGTATGTTGCATGCTAAAGTTTTCAACGAAAGGATACTACGGGAATGCATCGTAATAGTTCTGACAAGCAACTTTTAAATCAATTTTGCATTAAAATAATTTTTACCTGTTGGTCGAAGGAATAATTTTGCTGTCCCACCAGGGTATGAATTACCTAGAAAAATGTAATTTCCTCCGGAATTAGAGAAGTGACTATTGTTTACTCAAAAACTGCTCAAATTGAATAACGTAGCAGCCTCAAACTGTTACTTCTTTTCAAACTACACATCCGTAGGTAAAACAAGACAATATAAAATTTTTATTACACGGGTTCAGTTTCCTGGGCAGCTGGCGTCTCACGAATAATATAGTAAACATAGCATTATAAAGTGGTATCTCTTATAATTCATTAGCAGTTAAAAGCATCATTTGCCCTTAAGCTGTCAGAAGAAACGTTGACCGATACCTGGTTGTTAACAGAAACAAACGAAATGCACGTTCATGATTTTACTGGCTTCTTCAGCGTACTTACAAACAGGTTTGTAAAAGCAGCTTATTAATCTTTGAAACTCCAAACAACCGACGAGCCCAAATAATGTATTTTATAGGTATCAGTAGTTTAGCAAGGCAAAGCGCGATTTATAGATTATACTGATATAAAGAGATCCTTAAGATTTCACAACATTGTTCTAAAAAGTCTTATTATTAAGAAAAATCAAACCATCAAATAATCAGGTGAGCTGGCGCGGCAACTGAAGTGAAGCTTGTATGGTGCTTAAAAATTGACACGGGACAAAAAAAAAAAGCAGATGTTGAAAACAGAAAAAAATGGCGAACACACGGCTCCTCCTCAAAGTTCCTCTGCAATCAGCTCTAGCTGTTTTTTTTTTTTTTTCAGAAAAGCAGAGGAGCGTGATTTTCAAGTTGGATACAGTGCTCCTAATGCTGGATAGCGTCCAATTTGCGGATAAGGAGCCGTGTAGCCGAGTTCTGATTTTAAATTTGTTGTGATCGACCATACTGAATGGTTTAGCTCTCATTTAATCTGTTTATTCAAGCTCTTGCAAAAAGGATTTTGATAGACTCGAAGGAAGCGAGATCTTTTGCTGGCATTAAATCAGTTCGGAAATTATTCCACAAAAGATCGCCTGGCTGGGTCGGCGAGCTGTGGAACGGCAAGCACGATCTGAACGAGGAGTGTCATCTAGAAGAAGAAGGCTGCCAGATGGAGGAGGTCATGGAGGCTTATCCGGAAGGACAGGAGAGCCAAGCTGTGAGTAGAAATTATAGTAACGTTCGCCCGATAAAAATATAAAGCCTTGCCACGCAGGCTATAAAAGTTGGTTTTCAGTCTAGTGTCGATCTAGGGGTATGTAGCTTGTAACGAAAATGAATAATTATTCTCTCTCGTTTAAACATTGTTCGTGGCTAGTCTTACGTAGCGTTTCGTCCCGGCCAGGGACTTTTCAGAGACCTTTCTGCTTAGCAGATTTTGTGCAGTCGAGACTTTGAGCGCAATGCTCAACAAGATTGCTGTAATCATTTGTTTGCGAACAGGACTTTGAGCGCGATGCTCAACGAGTTTGCTAAGCAGAAAGGTCTCTGAAGAGTCCCTTGGCAAAGCATGATGAACCAAGGGCGCATTGGTTTGTTTAAACGGGTACTTTCTTTAATTCCCCCCCACCCCTTCCCCAACCCCACTAGCCCCTCCCCCGCTCCCTCGCCTCTGTTCGGCTCCCACCTTGTATTCAAGTCTTAATTCGCCACCGATAACAGCCTCGCCGATCTAACAACAACAAAATCACGGGGTGGGTTAATGCGCAGGATAAGCCATGCTTTATGGTACTCTAAACAGTTTTCTACTGAGACACGTAGCAAGACTAATCCTAAAACAAAACTGTATTTTTTATTTACTTTTGTTAAATTTCCCTTACATTCATTGAACATTAATTTACTAGACATCAGGCACAATAAATGATAGAACCTATTCATTAGGTCGCTCGCTCGCTCGTTCGTTCGGTCAGTCGTTCATTCGTTCGTTCGTTCGTTCGTTCGTTCGTTCGTTCGTTCGTTCGTTCGTTCGTTCGTTCAGTTGTTTGTTTGTTTGTTTATTTCATTTATTTATTTATTTATTTAGAAACTATATTTACATAAGAATACGTTCCAAGAGAATAAATGCTGGCAGTTTCTCTAGTTTCTTTTCTTTCTCTTTACACGACTTCTATCATTCTTGGCCGTAATATGATCAACTAGCCACGTCATAATGGCAGCTGTTTCAGACTCAGTCAGGTTAAACCTGAACTTTCCTTTTACGTAGGCCAACTAAGGGAAGGAGGGCTGTCTCCACTCAACTTATTCTCCAATTGAATTTCTTTATTGACACAAATTATGGTACTATCTTTAAAAACAGTTGACAACAATAATTGAGATACTTTGACCAGAGGCGGATCTAAAGCTGTCAAAAGGGGGGAGGGAAGTGAAGATGGCAGCCTCCCAAAAAAAAAGTGGGTCTTCTCTTACTCCAGTAAAAACGGGGACCAGTGGCAGATCCAGACCTTCAGCTAAGGGAGGGGGAGCGCTTTTGAAGACTTGACTATGAATGTTGAGTTCTGCGAAGATAATTCCGGCAGCTTACAGAAAACGCGCTATTTCCGAAAAAATAGGGGGGGGCCCTACCCTGGATCTGCCACTGGAGACGTTATCCCTCAAACCGCGACTGATCGCGACATTGTTTTTTTTTTTT
The DNA here is from genome assembly GCA_963693305.1 of Meandrina meandrites. Classification (NCBI taxonomy): domain Eukaryota; kingdom Metazoa; phylum Cnidaria; class Anthozoa; order Scleractinia; family Meandrinidae; genus Meandrina; species Meandrina meandrites. The sequence continues at coordinate 28,474,935 of OY855913.1, forward strand.
TTGCTTAGAAAAGCTATAGATAATCTATATTTAAAACAACAAACATTAAAGTTCAATTGACGACGGACTTGATCAATATTCATTCTCCTTGTTGATTGTCACCAATTTATTTCCATTTCTGAGAATTTAGTGGTTCATCAAGGCAATATGTTCCTTATTAATCACTCCATAGTGAATATCGCTAGCAAAGAAGAAATATTGAAAAATTGGTCTATTTTCGTCACCTATTTACTTGATACTTCACATTTCAAAAGAATTTAGAAGTTCATCTCTACTGAGACTTAAATGTTCAGCAGCCATGACAAAAAGTTGCAGTCTCAAAAAGTTGCAAATTCTACCAGAAACTCATAAGGAGTTGTTCAACCCTTATGGGTTTCTGATAAGACATAATTAACACGAACACTCCAAAAGTCGTCATGACTGCTTAGTTGCAACGAAGCAACATCTCTTTCGGTCAATTCTCGGAGACATTCGGGAAAATGGACTGCTATCCCGACGGTAAGCTCAGCACGTATCCGAGAGACGATTCAAACCACCCAAGGTCCCGGATGCCCGTTTGTATGTCACGGTTTCACTAATGGGGGGTTCGTCTGAGTCCCTGTCATCTTTGCACCATCCACTCCTGCAATGAGCTCTGGTCTTTCTGTACAAGAACCAAGCTTTTACAACAAGCGGGCCATAAGCCATGATTTGAATGAGCACCGTGAAAGCAACCTTATGGTGTTCCTGAATGTTATCGTTCTCGGTAGCTGAACTGAAAACGGCCATCAGGGACAGGTTCAACAACAGGACAGCGTCCGACTTGTTCTCCGAGACATAATCACTTATCTCGCCTTCATTCTCTTGCCCAGATCGTTTGTAGGGTCTCACGTAGGCAAAGATGAACAGGATCGTGATACAGGTGACCTCAAGGAGCGACCTCTTTACGGGACCAAATGGAACATAAGTGTAAATCAACAGCACGATCAGGCGGCAAATGAAATAAAACGCGGCAAACCACCGATGCTGGTCTTTGAAGCAGCTCTGAAGCACGTCAAAAATTGGTTTGAAGCGGTTTAAGTTAAACACTGGCTTAAGGCATCGAGTGAAGAATGGCCGGAACATCAGAATGAGTGGAAATGGAACCACAAAAAAGGCAACGAATAAAACGGCAATACTACCATAGGCAGCGTGTTTGCCTCGGAAGAAATCTGTGCTGCCACTGTGGTACAGCACTGTTTTGTCACCCATAACCACAGGTTGTAAAATCTCCAGACACGCTGATGTAATGCCGGTGTAGCACAAGACAGAGATGGTACAAATGGCACGGAAGGGTGCCTTCACTCGCCGACTGAAGCACCAGTTTGGATACTTCCCTACCAACTTGGCCAGAACGACAACTGTGAATAAAGCGAAGGCAGGGATGAAAAGTTGAATGAAGAGCTTATCTGCATAATCCAGGTGAGGCAAGAAACAAATGTAAGTTCCAATTCTCAGACGAAAATTGAACAAACTGATGATGAAGAACATGAAATGGTCACTAAACACGAACTGCTCTCCGATGATTTGCAACATCACTTGGTATGAATACAAGCAGCCATTGAGATACCCTGTGAATGCGTCGATGTCCAAAACCATCGTTAGCATTACCAGTCCAAAGATTACGGTCAGGTATATTGGTACCACAATAAGATAGCCGTACTTTCCACACTCATAGCAGTTTCGGCTCCCTAGAACTACGCTGAAACCACGCTTGCACTTCCCACATAGGATACTATTCGGGTCTCTGTTACCTTTGCACATTTCTTCAGCAACTAAGACACACTCGTCTTTGGCAAGTAAAGTTGGTTCATGATACCGAGGGCAGTTGCAGAAGTCATGTGGACAAGGATAAGTAGAAAACTTATCATCCACCGTTTTAGCCCAGAAACCACGCTTGAGATACACAGTCTTTCCATTTTTGTCGCATCTCGAGACACCCTGTGCTTGTTCGTGACAGACACAGCTTCCATTCTTAAGATAGAACCCGGGATTGCAACTTTTCAGAGAAGGCACATTAATGGTCTTCTGTAGAATTTGTCGTCCGACATGCTGAAGAACCACCGTGAATTCCCCGCCAACGTCGCCTCCCAGTTTGAGGCGAGGGATGCTTCCATCGGCAACAAAGAGCGACGAAGATGTTTGTAAATGTACTGGAGAAGAATCGTCTCCTTTGGAGGAATTCGTCACCAAGACATTAATAATTCCACGAACAGAATTGTTTTTCTCGTCTCGCAGCTGAACAACTGGGTTAAAGACCTCACTTGGTGAGACATGTTTCCAGTCTTTCATGTTGTAGATAATATCAACAGGATTCGTGGCGATTTCTCTTTCACCGTTCACCTTGTCTGATGTGCGAATATATTTGATGAATTTCCAGTATAGTACGGAGTTATTTACTCGTGTTTCTCCAGGCTTACGGCATTTCTTAAGGGTTGTTGCGAAAACGGAGTGTCCCGAGGAATTGTCAGGCGCTTGGTTATCTTGAAAAATAACTTCTGTGTCCCAATCGTTGAAGCTCTTCCAACTATCTTCGAAAGCGAAGAAGCAATCATCTGCGTTCTTTCCTGGTACAAAATAGTTAATCTGTGGAGATCCGGGAGCCTGAATGAAGATAGCTCCCCCTTTATCTGAACACGAATTATGCTTGAAAAGAAGTCTCGATCTTTTCATCAGTATAATCTGTGAATTTCCATACATTGCTACTGCTCCTCCGCGAAATCCTCTGTTACCAACAAATTCAACGTTGTCGTGCAGTTCTATCGTTCCACCATCTACGGCAAGTGCGGTGAAAGTGTTGTTCGTGATGGCCATTTTTCCTAGAAAAATGATCGATACGTCTACGCTGTAGATCGCCCCTTCTCCGATTCGAACATTGTCTTCCTGGATTTTGACTTGGTTGTTATCCAGTTGACAATGAACAAATTTGACATGGAAGGGATTTTCGGGGCCAATGTGCTCTCTATTTTGATTATAAAGGAAAGCAGCGATGGCCGATCCAACAGTCCCGCTGTTTCCGAACCACCGGCACGAATGAAAACTGAAAATACTTTTACTATTGAACTGATGTTTGCATTTGCAAAAAACAGAGGTGCCATAGACGGAAACTCCCCCTCCCCACCTCCCCCAGTTATCTCTAAATACTGAATTCACGAAACGAAATTCGTTCATTGGAAGAGAGTTGTCTTTTGTTAGCATGTTCCCCACTCGAGCTCCACCACCAGCAGAATATCCAAAGTTTCGTTCAAACACGCTATTCTCGACCAGGAGGACGTTTCTGCTACTGGAATCAGCAAACTCGACCATCAGGCCTCCTCCCCAGTCCGCTTTGTTGGCCAAAAACGTACAGTTTCGAACGAGCACCGAGGAATTGCTGGCATGTCCCTCGATTAAAATTCCTAAACCACCTCCCCTGCTACTAAAAGAGTGATCAAACGTTTGTTGGAAGTTTTCAGAGTAAACCGGCGCTCTGGTACGTTCGTTTGCGATAAAACTGCAGTTGGTGAACACGTAATTGTTGCCATGGATATACGTCTCGTGATCGACTTGCGTGACATTCGTGAACTTTGGACGATTTCGACTGTAGTTGTTTAATTTCAAGAAAATTCCTCCGCCGGTAATAAAATAAAAGATCTGTTTGTGATCTATTTCTTTGTAATCCATAGATTGGTTAGATAAGGCATCTGAGCCTGCTGTGTTGTTCTCAAAAACACAATTCGTTACCTCCAACGTTCCACCGATTTCGTAGAAATCTGCCGCAAGGCCAATCGAGTATGATACGTGGACGCTGCGCATCCAAATGTTTCTGCAGTAGACACAATGAATGGCTGTCTTGAACTTGAAAACAATTGCGTTTGAAATTGCAGCATCCTGCCATCCTCCGCAATTCAATAATTTAAGACCTTGAAGAGTTATGTTTTCACTGAAGAAGAATGCGAGGCTGGCATTGAGTGCACAAGTTATTTCGGCATTAACATTCGAGTCAGGTTTGTCGTATCCTCCGAATACGCTGAAATTTTTCACATTCTCAAAAGTAAGACTTTTCTGAAGGTAGTACTCTCCCTTGGCAAGTAACAACAGCGTCGAGTTAAACCCAGAAGGTAAAAGCATCTCATAAACATGATCTAACGTTTGGCAGGGATCATTTCGTTGTCCACAAGATGGCGTGTTGTTACCTTTCGGCGATATGAATAATTCAAGTTTCCGTGTACTCACTGTGCTTCCAGAAATGACCAAGCAGAAGAGAAGAGTATAAATCCGCGTCATTATGCAAGCATCGACTCCTGTGATGCCTGTCCGACGTTGTGAATTCAAATTCACTGCTCGTCTTGTGAATGAATCGATCTATTAGATTACTTGATTACTCAAATTTCATCAATTTCCTACTTTTCTCAGAAAGCGAATCGGATACTTTTCTGGTTTTTTTTTATTGCTAAAATACACTATCCAGTTTCTCGATTTGCAGATTAGTAAGTTCTCCAAATTTAGCTCGCGAACTTCCTCTGCCAAAAGACAGAAACACGGCCAGTCGATGTTTATTGATAGTTCTGAGATATTAGCACACAATTTATTATGCGTTTAATTTATATTGCGCAATTAAGCCTGGTTCACACTAGCGACATAACGACATAATGACATGGACATAACGACATAAAGAAAAGTTCAGTTCTTTCCTTATGTCGTTATGCTTATGTCATTATGTTCCTACTATGTCGTTATGTTATGTTCTTAACACTGGTGACATAAAACAGCAACATGAAGTGTTTTTCGCATTTGCGTGACCTTGCCGTTATGTCGTTATGTCGCTAGTGTGAACCAGGCTTTATCAATCATGAAATTTTCAATAATCGCTAATTGTTTTTCGTGAGAAAAGTGAATTTGGAATTCGAACTTCCTTTTTTTCGCTAAAACTGAGGTGTAAACGGAATCTAACAACTTCCGTTTTCAATTTTCTCAGAATGCCAAATCCCTGCCGTATTTCTTCTATAGCGGCGGCAGTTTCCGGTTTCTTAGAAACTGTTGTAAGAGTCAGACTGTTTTGACCCGTTTTCTCAGAAGATTGTCTGGCTGAGGTTTCTGTCGTGGAACGTAATCTTCTGGTTCCCAGATCAAGTCTGAGCAGGACCGGCGCTATAGTGGCCCTGATCACATTCGATGACATAAGCCTTTTCTTTTCTTTTTCTTTTAGCGTGAATACTACAGGGAATATGAATGCAACCAAACGCCGGCGCTTTGTACTGACATTTCCGTTTCCAGGTATGAAGATTGAGTCACGCGATTGACATCCTGTACTAAGTCACGCGATACCACTAGGATAGTCACGCTTGGCAATGCAACACCAGCAGTGCTCCTACAAAAAATTACACTAGGATGGTAACAAAGAGTATCCTAACCAAGTGTACAGATGTTAAATATATTAAAGGAGACAGACCATAAACTTCCGAGTTAGGATTTCGAGTTGGATCTCGAGTTGCATTTCGAGTTGCATTTCGAGTTGCATTTTCGAGTTGCATTTTCGATTTGGTTTCAAGTTGGATTTTCGAGTACTGACCGAGTATAAACCATTTTTTTTTAATTATATATGCTATAAATACAGAATACTTCATAGGAAGTGCGCCCGTACGGTGTTTACGCACGAGGTGGGAGGGAGTACCGGTTGCCCGGTTGCCCAAACCCTGACCCTGAGAAAAAGGGGTGAAATAGATACCCCTTTCAAGAAAAAAAAATCCTGAAAACCATACCCTGTCGGGACGCACGTTCCCATAAAGCCCTTCCCAATTCTTTTAGCCTTTTCACTGCACTCAGGCGCGTAACGTACCTTACAAAGCTCCTTAAACATAATTTGTGATCGCAATAACAAAAATAAGTTTTAACAATGATTTAATACATGGGAAAAGTAATAACACCTTCTTTAACATAGAGAATTGGGCCTACCCTTTTTGTGGCCGAGAACTGGGCCCACTGACCGAGACCTGGGTCGCCATGCTCGGATAGAAAAATTTTTGACGAATCCATAACTTTACACATATAAACCGAAATGTCAAGTTCCTACGGTTCTTCTGAGGTACGAAATGCAAGCTTACGTCTTTTGAGGCCGAGAACTAGGCCCCATACTGTACGTATAAAATAAGAATAAATATATATCATATCAGTAGAAGGGTCGATATAGCGTCGCCCTAACCAACAGATGGAAGCTTACCGCAAGCGAACCGGAGTGAAAGTAGCCACAAGCAAACCGGAATGGAGCTACCGACCGAAAGCAATCCAACTCAAAAATCCAACTCGGAAGTCCAAACTCGAAATTCAACTCGAAATCCTAACTCGGTAAATTGGCAACCTCGTGACAAGCGACACAGTTTTTATTCACCCTCGACACTTATAACGAAAATAAAGGATTTTACACGATTTACAATTTAGGTGAAGGGGGAGGAGACACGGCACTCATAGGGAAGCCTGTAGTAACTTTAATTCCTTTCGGATACGAGTTAAAATCTGGTAATACTTCCATAGCAGCAAACGCGGAGCAAACACGAAGGATGGTTTGTATTAATCTTTGGGTTAGGTGAGTCAACTAGACAATATCACGGAGGAACGATGGCGACTAATCTACCCGTTACCTTGTAGCAAACCCAGACGGATTTCTGGTGTCTGCTCTCCTTCTGCGTTCGCAGGCAACAACTAATCTCACCTTAACTCCCTTACACCTCGGCCTACGTTTTAAAAATCTAGATAAAACTGCGTAGCGCAATAACTGTAATACATTCAGTAGTTTGAGTAAATATGTGCGCTATTGAATGTAAGAAAAAACCAGACGTTTCGAGGGTACTTCCTCTTCCTCAGTGGAAAATGCCTTGTTTGAAAGCAACTGACAAATCATTTGTCATCAACTGGCATTTGTCAGTTGCTTTCAAACAAGGCATTTTCCACTGAGGAAGAGGGAGTACCCTCGAAACGTCTGGTTTTTTTCTTACATTCAATAGCGCACATATTTACTCAAACTACTGAATGTACCACGTTTTTGACTCGTGTTAATTCTCATCAAACTTAATGATCCCTGGCAAGATAGCGCTTGCAAGCTGATACTACACTCCCAACTCAAGGTATCGATTAATCAAGAACACTAAATTCCTACTTGGGCGTTGTTTTGTTTTGTTTGTTTTTTTCACATTTTGTCTTGAAATGAATATCGACTGTTACACTTGCATGTAATAAAGAATTGTTAAGACCATGTGGCACCCCTAGGTGCTTTCTTTATTTTTTACGGACATAACGTATCTGGCTCTATAAAAAAAATAAATACAATAAAAATACTGACTCAATTGTTTTCTTTGTGTTTTCTAGGTATGCGAGTTTCAAACATTGTAAAGACTGACGCAAAGTAGTTGGATCGCCATTTCATTATCGACATTAATATTGTTAAATACCAGACAAATAAAATAAAATGATCGAAAAAACTATGGGCGTTAAGTTGATATAAAACTTTATTAAGTTGGAATCAGAGAAACAAGAAGTCGTAACATTACGTCACATCATCAGCTATGACGTAGCCTAATGTAGACATGTGACATAAACATGTTAGGAACATTTGTGTTAACTCCGATTGGACGATAACAATCGCAAACACGTCGGGTGTAGAATTTAACTTGTTTCCCGACTGAAGAGCATGTGAGCAATTTTAGCCCTAGGTTGCTTTCATTCGGTGTATTAGCGTAGACTCCCAAAAGATTTGTTTTAAGAAGAGAGATCGTTTTGTTGTATAACTGCCACTCCATAGGGAATGCTTGCCGGTAATACCACTATCGAGGATTATTTTGCGTCACCTTTGCCATGTATTACTTAATTACTGATTAAATATCGATGTGTTCAACTTTCATTTGGCGATACACCCTGAGCAGAATAACCCGATTATTATCGGGGTGTAAAAAAATTTTTACTTGACTTGAATTCTCATTAACTTTACAGTGAAGTATATGAAAACAGGCGAGTAAACGACAAAATTCAAACTTGGCTAATAAAAATATGTATTACAGAGAATACCAATATTCTGGAGCATATCCGCTGTCAGAATGACACGATGGCACTCTTGGTTCTGTATAAGAATTGTCTGCCTCCCCGTGTTAAAGCTCGAAACACTCCGTACATTACATCCTTATTGTCCTATAGCCCAGGGCTAGTGTATTTTCCTGTCGGTCTAGAAGATTTTATCCATCACGTGCCCAATGGGAAAGTAGCATTTTTAGACTTGTTCGTTGGTAGGTAGAGTAAGTCTTCAGGCTAGCACACACTGCCGCTGTAGGGTAAACCGCTGTATTTGGGGCTACCTCTGTCTTCTTTTCCTTCAAGGTGTTTTGGAATACACTCTCCCGAATCTCAACTTCGGGATATTTATCCCATAAATGGCAATGAAGAGCCACTAATCTAAACACCTTTCAAACGGATTTGTTGGACTAGACTCTGAGGTCTTTGTGCTTGGGCTGCAATAGCGCTAGTCAGTCAGGTATTATTATTGTTAACAAGAATTAGCGAGTAGCATATCAGTTGTGGATCCACTGGGTGACGGTCTGGCCCTTGATTCCCTTAATCTTCGTCTTCCTCCCTTCTCACAGCAATTGAGTTTCTTTGGCAGAATTTTTCGGGGTTTTCTGAGAAAAAAGGGAGATCTTGATTAAAGTTCTCTACAAAGACAACGTTGAAAACATCCTTGTATGGCAAGTCGCGACGTGTAGCACGAATTCAGGCACTGAAAAATTGTTGAACAGGCCCCAATTGTTCAAAGGATAGATAACGCTATCCACCGGATAAATCACTATCCAGTGGATAGCGTAGTTTGTTCTGTCCACTGGATAGCGATTTATCCGGTGGATAGCGTTATCCACCCATTGACTGAACAACTAGGCCCTGAACAGTTTCAATGCCTCCGTACCATGCTCCTTGCCTCAGTGCATCACGAGGGTACCATTTATGCAAGCAGCTGTGGATATCTCGTTGTCCCCCCTCCCTCCCCTCCCTGTTAAGACCCTCAGAACATGATTTAATTCTTGTTACCTGGCGTTCAGTTCTGCGGAGATTTGTTCCAGTGTTCTGTTTTTCGTCTCAGGAACGTATTTATAGGTGAAAAGTACGGCCGCCATGCATATCACTGCGTAAAAAATAAAGGTTGTCGAAGTTCCGATGCTACCTGCAATGAAAGAAAACCATTCGCCTTGCACGTGATCAGCCGGTTCTCGTTCTCGGGACTTCTCGCTGCATGTCGGTGACAAATAGAAACGAGGAATCCGGAACCAGCCTCGTCGCCAAGGCTGTTTTTGTTTTGGTCAGCACCAAGGCGGACTCTGGAAGGTCATGCGCTCATTTTCGATTGTCAGCAAATCAGATTTGAGCAGAAGTCCGTTAATCTGATCTCGGACTTTCAAATCGGATCTGGCAAGAGTCCGCATTCTTGGTGCTGACCAAAAGACGAGCGGGCTCAAGTGGGGACGAGAATGTCCCGGAAGGAAATTGACCAGCACAAATGCTGTACTTACTGAGCATGTCCAGAAATGTGAGAGACACCAGCAGATTTGTTCCCCAGTTGAGTACAGTGACGGTAGAGAACGCTCTGCCTTTAATGCCAGCTGGAAAGATTTCGCTTAGCAGCAACCAAGATACTGTTGAGGCAAGCAGGGTTGGACAAGTTAAAAGGGCGACCGGTACACGATATCGGGGACCTACAATAAGGTGCACGGCATCAAATATAGCGCGACTTTACCTTGTCACTCTGAAAAAGATTTAAACGCTCGAAACGTTTGTTTTTCAAATCCCCTGCGGCAGTTACTTTACCTTACTGCTGCTACTGCTACTTCAGGTTAAGCCTACACATTATTAACTTTGTTAACAGAAACATAATAAACACGGTACCAATCTCATTCAATGGCGATTTTCATGGTTATTATACCAGGTCTAGACAAAATATCCGCAAATCCACTGCACTGCCGATAGAAATTGGGGCCACTGGTCGTTAATTAATTTTGGTTCAGAAATATGGAATAGATAAGACGCCGCGTAAAGGGAAGCTGAGTCGCGGTCGCTTTATGATCCCTTTAGACAGCTTTTCTGGTTAATTTTGTATGTATATTTTTAGATTTTTTTAGAACCCTTCTGTAAACCACTTTATTGTGATGTTGGCATCCTCATTAAAGATTACTACTACTAAAACACTGAGTTGCAATGGCATAAATCACGTGATAAAATGTTAAAATGAACAGAGCTGTGACGGAAATAAAAAATTACAGATGCCAACCGGAAGTAGTACTGATTCTTCCAACGACTGAGCAAATTACCTGTCCCAAAACTGAACGAGTACGCACCAACAAACAGAACAAGAGCACTGAGGGCTAGATACCGCAGTCCTTTGTTAGCTGAGGTCACTGTTAATTCTGTCTGGTTCAGTGATCCCGTAAAGTTTACTGAAGGCAACGTGGAATTTACCAACGAGCGCGGTGAAACCGTGGTAGTAAGGAAATGAGGCGCACTGGAACTAAAAGGTGGATTTGACGTTTGTAATGCTGTAGTGGCATTAAAGTGGCATTTTCTAGTAGGATGTCCAAGTGATATATAGTGAGCAATGATCCCCAATGTTAAAATGCTAGCAGCCATTATCGACACGCCAATGAGGAGAAACCGACGACGGCCTGGAAAAGAAAAGAAAACATTCCATCAATTTACACTACAAAATCATCTCCACAGAATACAATGATAATCCTTACCGCCTTTGTCCACAAAGCTGAGAGAGATTATTGTAGCAACAAGCTGACGAAGAAGAAAAGGGTAGAAATCAGTGTTAAACAGAACACTTTGCAGAGTAATTTTAGTCAAGAAAGAAACAGGAAGCCCATATTTAAATTTGCTACTCAATGTAAACCGCGGGCTCACAAATGATCATACCTTAGCAATGCCGATTCCCAAACTGGCTAACGTGGCTTTTTCTCCACTCTGAAAACCAAGGGCTTGGAAGATTGTTGATGCATAATAAACCACAGTTGGCTGACCCGTGAACTACAAACCGGAGAAAAACGGAACATCATTACAGACGTGATATGAAAAAAGCAACTCCTCGTCACGCCATGAAACACGTTTACATGAAGCTTGTGAACGGGTCCCCACGGGGTAAGGAAACGCCGCCAGAGAAGACAGCCGAGAGAAACCTGGGACATACAGTGGTGTGCATTCTCATATAAAATAAATTCGTTCATATTTCATTTCTTTCCCACCTTGCTTTAACTCTTTATTTTTTCGTCAAGAAAGTCGTTTGACATAATTGGGATTTAGACACTCACTTAACGTAGTCGTTTTAATGCGGTGAAGGTGTTTTTTCCTTCTTTTTTCGTATCTCAAGCCACATGTCTGGAGGGTGAAATTAATGTAACTTCGAAAAGTCTCCGAGAACTTATTAATCAGAGGTTAACGCGTTACAGTGACCATTGAAATAGTAACAAGAGCAGTGAATTAATGAGCTAATAAATTTTAAAACAATGCTTACTTGTTGAAAAAACACCACTCCACCGCCAACAAACATCCTGCTCCTCATGTTATCCACACGGCTAAACAGGTCAGTGAACTTGTACTGCTGTGTAAAATACACAGAGACAAATTCACAACTCTGCCATTTGATGACAAACTTGAGTGCAATAACGTTGTGAGAAAGCTTAACTCCTGAGGGGAAACGCTAAAACGTTTTATAGCTGTGTTTATTATATGGCTGACCCCGCGAGCAGGCAAGTTGAGGTAAACCCAGCGTTGACAATGGCTACCTGAGCGGGCAAGATGGGCCTATCTTGTCCGCTCGGGATTGCCCGCGATTTTCCCGCAAATGTGGTGAGTAACCCATATGTACTATCCATTAGAGAAGTGTCAAAAGTAGATCAGACAGTGTTTTGTGAACTATGCAAGACAGTCTTCATGAAGACCACACTGAAATGTCCACAATGAGGATTAAGCCCCTCTGCAACAATGTATCCTTCCTTTACATAAAAACTCACAACAGTTTGTGTGAATGAATCTTTTAAAAACAAACTAGTGTTTGTAGTGCATTAGTGTACATACATATTCCACTCTTAGTCCAGATTTGATTCTTGTAAGTTCTTCATATGGGTCACCTGACCATTGTAGCTTCACAATCATTCCGCAAGCCTAAAATTGACAATTATAAAATGAAGCTTTCAAGATATTTTTAAGATACTTTTGGCAAGATGTGAATAGATTTAATTTTTTTTCATTTGGAGGGTGAAAGAGAAGCCTAAAATCCTCCGGGCCAGGTAAGAACAGAACCTCCAGTAAGAGACACTGACTTATGGGAGGACTTGCAGTGCACACTTTAATAGAAGTGTACATATACATATAGCTGGCAATATAACCAAAAAGCTTAAGTTTTAAGCTGGATTTGAGAATTTAACCTCAGCTGCGAACACAAAGGGGAGAAGGAGGAATGCAACGATTGCTGGCCACCAAGGAATTTATTAAGCTGGTACGAAATTTGGATTTTAATCTTTTATCTATTTATTTGTTTATTTATTTATTTATTATTATTATTTTTTAATCTAGTTAAAACTGATTTTTAATCATGTAGCATTTTAAGCATATTATTGTAATAGATTCTTGTAAATACAATCTATCTATCTTTTTATCTATCTCCAAATCATACAGTACCTTCTCATCTTGCCCATTCACTATGAGCCACCTTGGACTGTGTGGTAAAAAGAACATGCCAACACCTTGAATGAAAGCCGGGATGGCTGAGAGACCAAACATGTAGCGCCTTGAACAAAGAGAATTGGGATAGTGTAACTTTTCCACTTACATTCAAAATAAGACTACAAAATAACAGACGAGTGTAGATATAATGTATCTGTCCATTATCAAGCCTTTAATTTTTAAGTGTTAATTAAGAATTAAACTGAATAATCTTCAGGTAAAAGTAATACTTTGTTGCTACATGATGCAAAAAGGCCAGTCACAGTCTTATTTTGTTCTAATGGACCTGTCTGTGTTGTAAGAATTCCATGAAACTGACACAAAAACCTGCATTCATATTTGTTCTGCAACACTGAATATGGGAAAATATATAAGGTCATTGCAAAATACGAGCATTTTATCAATAATAATAATGATAATAATAATAATAATAATAATAAGAAGAAGAAGAAGAAGAAGAAGAAGAAGAAAATTAATGATAATAAATTAAAATAATAAACACTACATGCAATGTTACATTTATTGAACTCTTAGATTTGATGACTTACCAACCATTTGGCAAATCAATGAAGAGGACATTAACTGAGTAAGCCAACAAAAGTCCAATACAAATGCCAACTTCATTGATGGACACCAGCAACCCACGCCTTTTCTGTAAATAAAGGTATTGTTTTGTGATTTACATTGTACTTTAGATTTACTCACAACTTATGATAAATCACCATACATGAAAAAAATATTCTCTCTCCATACCAACATACTGTAACAGCCATTACAGAAATGCACAAAAATTGTCAGTAGTTTAATTTTTAAAAGAATCAAAAGCTGGCACATGCCACGAGTTGGTTTTCACAGAATTTCCACTTATGTCTCATCTCCACTAATGATGTGGCAAGAACCAAGCAAACTTGCCCAGTTTCATGTAACATGTTTTATTCCAAGGTTTTCATTCAAAAAAGGGGGCCCGCTTTTAATGGCTTGACTATGAATGTTGAATTCTGTAAAGATATATAATTCCAGCACTTCAAAGAAAATGCGCTATTTCTGAAAAAAATAAGGTGGGGGCCTGGCCCCCCAGGACCCACCTCTGGATCCGCCACTGTGTAGAGCACAACATGTAACATAACTTCACTAATCTTAAATCAGGATACTTACTGCAGGGGCTATCTCAGAGATGTAGATGCACTCAGCAATGGCAGACAATGACACGCCAAACCCAACAATGAAACGCCCAACAATCTACAAAGAAATCTTTTGTTTACTAACAACATTTTTTTAATGATTTAGTCCTTTACTCTACCAGCAATGAATACACGTAGTAAAAAGAGGTAAGAAGGTACAGACCAGTACTGCAAATGACGGTGCCAATGCCAGAATTATTGCCCCAACAACAAACACTACAGAGTTGATGACAATTGCCATACGTCGTCCAATAAAATCCACAATAAATCCTAGGAAAATAAGATGACACTTGAATGAATTATTCGCCTGAAAATAAGCTTTTTATACCTTCTCTGGTTGTGTGTATCAAGGAGGTGGACATGTGGGCATTTATGTATGAACACTTAAAAACTCAAAAGAGTTGTTCTCCTCATGCTTCTTGGATTAAGGGGATGTGCAGCATCAAGTTTATTTGCCAAGTTTTTTTTTTTGCTTCTTCCCCTGCCACCTCTTGTTTTAATGCTAAATGGTAGCCCACTTACGGTACTTTAGTTTGTGTTCTTTCTGGCCCTCACCTTTGTGAGGGCTATTTTTCTCAGAAGTGATAGCAGGGAACCAGAAAGCATAAATTCATGTAAAAGCTAGAGGCAAGCCACGTGCACAAGTGAAACATTTATTGAGATAATTTATGGGTCAGTTGATTTTAATATATTTTTCATGGCCAAGTAACACTTGTTACCTCCAGTGAGTGAAGCCAGCACAGCTCCCATCAGCATGGAGCTGACGACCATCTCTTGTTTAGTACAGTTTAGCTGGAACTCAGTCCTTAGTTGAAGAATAGCACCTGATACAATACCTGAAAGAAAAAAAACTTTTTCACTTCATTATAAAAAATAAACACTTGTGTTCATTAACACATTTTACAAATGGAAAGACGAAATCATTCAAAATAAAATAACACATTTATTAAAGAATTTTCTGACTTGGAAACTAATGGCACAAAATGGCACAAAGAACACATTTTTGCAATGACAACAAGAACAAATTATTCCCATCCAGTAAAGCAAAACAGATTCAAATCACTCAACATGTCAGATATGGACATGACAAAGATATCTGCAAGAATGCAGAGAAAATTGAAAATTTGTAAATAGTAAATAAAGATCAAAATACTGCACATGCCAAATAGCTTTGAATAAACTTTTGGATTTTCTTTCTGTCAGGAATTAGAATTTTGGTTTCAAATAATTAATAATGTATTAAATTAAATGTTATTTGACAAATAGGTGACTTTTTTATTTGTTTTAATTTTGTAGAGCATTGCCAAGACATGAATTGTACTATATTATTATTATTATTATTATTATTATTATTATTATTATTATAATAATTATTATATAATAATTATTATAATTATTATTATTATTATTATTATTATTATTATTATTATTAGAGCATCCAAGTAGTGTATGGAAGGTCGTGGGTTCAATCCCCATCTGTGAACTCAGAATTTTTTTTTCTGAGTTCTTCTCTCCACATTCATTCCATTATCATTTGTTTACTCTGAGAGTATTTAGGTGACTACGTGATGCAGTTAAATATGTGTGTTCATTGACTCAATGTGATTGTACGATGCAGTCATTGTGTCACATGACCCACAATTGGCCATTTCTCACCACTAGAGTTCTTAGTAGCTCAGTGGTTAGAGCATCCAACTAGTGTACAGAAGGTCTATTATTATTATTATTATTATCATTATTATTATTATTATTATTATCATTATTCTCATCTAAACCCTTGCTGATACCTTGAATAAAGTTGCACTAATCATTATGAGCATATTTGTTGAATACATTACAAACAGAATGTGCTAAAGGTAATTATTGATGTAATTGTAATTTGCAAGGAAGAGTAAACAAGTTTTCATCTTAGCAGTTGAAAACGTAATTGTAGTTTAACTTACCTATGTCATAACCAAAGAGTATTCCACCCAGTCCAGCCATACATGCAGCCATTGTAAGATACAACAGAGGTTTTTGTGAACAACAGGTGCTGCCAATAACAAAAACATCAAAAAAAAACTGAATTCCCTAATCCTTTGTATTGGAATAGACTTGGTAACACTCAGCTTTTTACACTTCCTCAAATAATAATAACAATAATAATAATAATAGGCCCCAAAAAGAGCATGAGTACAGCTGATGATGGGGCTACCGAGCAGGCAAGATAATTCATATCGTATTACTGGGACTGGCTAAATGAGTGGGCAAGATGGCAGCTATCATGCCCACTCTCGACTGCCCATTATATCCTTCAAACAAAATAGTGCTCTT
Source organism: Meandrina meandrites (assembly GCA_963693305.1). NCBI lineage: Eukaryota > Metazoa > Cnidaria > Anthozoa > Scleractinia > Meandrinidae > Meandrina > Meandrina meandrites. The sequence goes on from OY855913.1 coordinate 28,491,176, forward strand.
TATGACATGAAGTTATCCTTGACCAAGCTTGTGAGGTCAAGATTTGGAGACACAAGTCTTATTTGTTTTTATGTGATTATCAGTCTTTAATTTTTCTTACTATAGTATTATTTACCTACTAGAAGATGGTTTTCCATGTTCTATAAGAAAATAATGCACGCTTGAGGTCTAGAAAAGCTGCTAGTGAATGCCCGAGCCGTTAGGCGAGGGCATTCAGCTGCTTTTCTAGACCTCAAAAGTGCATTATTTTCTTATAGGACATAGGAAAACCATCTTCTAGTGGGTTTAGAATATAGCATAGAAATGCAAATAATTGAAAAAAAAACACTTTTGCGCGCGCGTGCTGATCTGAATGGACAAACTCTACGCCAAGAAACCTGACGACACCAATCAAATACATTTTAACGCTGTTTCAAGATTGATCAACTGCTTTGACTCACAAACTTTCAAGTGAAAAATATTCTTAACTGAACATGTGAACTTGTTGCCACCATGTTTTTGAATTCATAACGCAACAAAAGTGCATCCGGGGTACTGGGCTTCTATAGTTTTTAGCTATGTTCTATAAAAAAATAATGCCCGCTAGAATTCCATTGCGTGTATACAGCGGCTATATTCTAATCTCCTTTAGTAGCAACTGCAAAGCAATGCTCAGAGTGGTCTGGTTAATGAAATACCTCTCAACAAACTGTGGCTGGACAAGCTGAAGTTCCTCCACCAAACCATTACTCGTAGGATCAGATGAATCAGGATCAAGGAGGCTTGCTGTCAAAAAATATACCATTAAAATAATAAGTACTGAATTTAGGGAAACGTTGAGTTTTGTTTCCCAAGACGTACAATGTCCATCATGAGTAAGTTGAAGGAAACATTTAAGGTTGAGGAGAAACAAAACTTCCTGGTATCATGTCTGCTTCTAATTTTCAAATTTCACCTAGCACCTTCAAGCTGTTGTTTTCTTCTGGAGTTATACAGTTTTGCAGCCAAGAAAGTTACAATGTTTTCGGGTGTTTCAGTTTCTGGCTATAAATTTTCAGTCCGTTACCCTATTTTTAATACACCTTTTTGTCCTCTAAGTTTTGTATGACACTCAATTCTAACACAAAGTTGATCAAAGAGCAAATTATGTACTCGATCGACTTCATAGTGTACAGTTAATATTTTGCACAAAACTCTTAATTTTATGGGCATATTTTGTATCAGCGCTCCAAATTTATAGTAACAGGCCTAGTCTCTTGCAGACTAAGGATTTAGATTACTTAAGCTTACTTGTATCTCTTCCACCGACATAAAAATCTCCCGAATCTGTCTCGCCCATTGTGGAGGGTTCCATATTAAACTTCCATCCCAATGATCCGTTGAAGAAACCCACGTTAAATCTTATTAAGTCGGATCTCTGATTTCATTTCAAACGCTCCAGTTTAAGCAGCTTTTCGTTGTTTACATCGGCATATGTTTCTGCGGCAAATGGCAATTTCACGAGCTAATATCGGTTACATTTCCGGCTTGATTGTTCCGCCATGTTGCCCGCCCACCCCAGTCCTTTTCTCGTCTAGCCTCATTCTCAAGATGAGGAAACATTAACAAAAGGTGCGGGAAACTGCGAAAATTATCAGCTGAGAGATATTCACTGCAGACTGCAAAACAAGTGTTACAAAACTGGTAGGTAAAATTTTCACTAATTTGCTTGACTTTCTCCGCACATGCTGTTATCGTAATCTCCCACAAGCTTTATAAAATTTAAAGTAGTGTGCTTTGCGATCCTAAAAAACTGAATTTAGGCCAAAATTGGTGATTGTACATCTAGATTGTCAAATCCTTGAAAGGACGTTTTGCTTTCTTCGAGAGATTACTTCGTCAACATGCATGGCGTCATTTGAGTTCTAGCAGATTTTAGACCTATTCACTCTCGCATTCTAGTCAAAGTTACAATGTCATAATGCGACCAACATTACTAAGACCTTCCCAAACTTTATCATAATTCTTCGGTTCCTATAAAGATAAAACAAATAAACTTTCAAAAGGCCTGCTCGTCAGCTATAAATACAGCGTTGATTGATAGGTTCTCTAAAGTGTTTATCGCTTATATTAAGAGTCAATTCACAGATCCATTAATGTCTGCTCCAACTTTTAATTACAGCCTTACTTGTTAGCACAACATTGAGCCGTCAAAGATTGCGATCGCTTTTTTTATTTTTCTTGAGTTTGTGTGTTGGTTTTTAAGTACCTTTTTTCATTTTGGAACCAAACACAATTACTGTAGCCCGCTTTTATTATTTTGGTTTAATTTTGACTTCTAAAAACCATTAGCTTGAGAGGAGAACTAATGCATATCTTAAATAATTCATATGGCGCGTTAATTTCCTCAATTCGCATTTCATTACATTAATTCATTTATTTTCCCTCCGCCAATTTATCTTTGGTCCTTCCATCAGGAACACGCAATTAAACGAGACTGAAACAGAAGCAAGCAAAGAAAACAAGCCAACAGTTTGTGGTGAGTTTTAAATGAAAAGCCCCTTGGCGTAAATTGTCCGTGTGTATTCGTGTGTGGAATGTTTACTGCTTTGTAAGTTGTGATCTGTTATGTGCCCGGTTCGTCAAACATTTTACTGCGCCTATTTAAAGTGTACTTATGCCTCTCAGGGTGAGACAATATTCTTGCAGGCTTTAACACTGGTAAGTCAAACGGTTTTGTCTTGCGAATATGCTATTCAAAATATAACACTGGCATGATTTTGGGGGGCCACAATTATTCCCTTGTAATAATTTTTGTTTCTACTAAACAGAACTGAAGGTAATCATTCTGCGAAGTGTTATATATTCATACATGTGAACAGATATTGGACAATGATAAATTGGCTTGTAGTATCAGCAAGTAAGATCGGAAAGAAAGTTCGGTCAACAGAAGTTTGTTTGGAATCTCTGAAGAGCACACGCTGAGAGAAACCACTCACTCTCAAAGACAAGTGTTAAATCACGACTTTCTACAATGCCTTAAGGGTTCAGTGTTTTTGTCAAAATAATATGCAACTTTGTTTCAATCACGGGTAAAAGAAACTTACTGCTATAATAGTTATTGTTTTTACTGGAATTGAGAAATTGAATAAGAAGTCAGTGAGAACTGTACACTATGAACAGATGTCATTGGAAATTTTCAATCAGTTATCTGATCATCACAACAATTTCAATTCTGGCAGTAATTTATCAGGCGTGGTAACTTTAATTCAACTCATTCTAAATATTAAAGGAAAAATCCTACGATAAAATGATGTTATCTTGGTGTTTACGAGCTAACTGTATAAGAGCTCATTAAGAGCTTACTTCGTTTAATGATTAAAGTCCAGTGTACCGAACTAAGCACCTCTTGAGACTCTCTTATATTACCGGCCATAGCGTGCATAAATAGTTCCCGAGATTTGCAGCAGTTGAATGCAAAAATCAGACTGCGATTGACTGGAAAGAATCAGAACTTTCTGTTTGTTATCTCTGGGTAAAAAATAAAGAAGTAAGATCAATCTTTTGTACTCGGTTTGTTTTGAAAACAAAAGCATCGAACCGGCAAAACACCCAACTAAATTACATGTACGTAAAGTCGGCGCCTGAAGGCAGGTCGCAATAAAAGACAAAATAGACACGTCCAAAGCAAGTTTTCCTGTTTGAAATCCATAAAGGATGTTTGTTTTTCAACATTCTGTTAAATACTCTTGAGAAATTTCTAGACAAGTGATAAAAATGAAAGAAGGAAACATGTTTTGTTTCTTGTGGTTATACCTTCGCATTTCTAAACGACTTACACTTGAGATCCAAATTCCTAGCTCAGCAGGAGATAAAATAGAATGGTTGCATTGCTATTCATTCGATGTTGATCATAATACATCAACGCCTTTCGCTCATGGATCTTCAAGAGATGTCTACGTCTTAGCATTTGCATCTTAAATTCTGCCCATAGAAAATGAAATTTTTCTTTCTTGACCTCGTTTGTTAGTCGTCAAAATGCGTGAAATGGACAATTTGCCAGTGGATTCAGCTTTTCATTGTCAACTGGGAAAACCGCAAACGCTTTTTTCTGTTTTCAAATAACACTTATATCTGACAATCTGCTGGCATATACACGATGCAAAATTAGTGATACGACAGAAACGTCTGAAGTGGTATGAAAATAAAACACTCAATCATTCAGGCATGAACAAAGTGTAAGATAGTTAAGTACTTGATGACGGCACTGAATAACAAACTTTAAACAAAAGAAGTTCCAGTGATGATAATTTTAGATAACGTTTTGCATCAGTTTCGCAATTTTTTAGATGGGCACAGCCGTAATTTTTTTTCTGCATATGCTAGGGATACACAAATTAAAAGGCTTTTTCCAAATACTTTGCATTCGGATTGGTTGATTCGATTTTTTTCTCTCTGAGTTTATTCAGTTGCTGAGTTTTATAATGGAACGAAATTCCCGTCCATGATATTTGTTCTCTTCTACGTCTGATTGGCTCGTTCAAAAAATTGCAGCCTTACAGACTGGTTCGGCAATTTACTGTTTAATATCATCTTTATATTAATCAGTAGAATTTATCAGAAAAAGAATTTTCAATGTATGGTTGTAGCAAGCAATTTGCAAATGGATCTCTTGAACCCCGAGTGCTGCGAGATTGAATTTCTCGCGGATTGACAGTTTCGTGTGTGGACTGCACTTGTAATATTGTCAGTTGATCTAAAAGCTTCTGTTATTTCTTATGTTCGTGTGGGAAATAGAGGTATTCAAGTAGTTTGCCATCTATTGTTCGCTGTCTGAATACAAACACCAAAAAAGGACAGTATGTACTTTCTTATAGAGAGAGTATTGCGAAATGCTTTAGGCTTACAAAGTCTGATCACTTTTGTTTGAGTGAGCTCACAAAGAAAACAAACAGTTCAACAAAAGTTATACATCACACTGTGAGGTTTCAGGGTTAAAATGGTTCATGTAATATCAGGTCGAAAAAGAATGGGAAAACGTCTCCATTGATTTTTCTCTCCCAGGAATTGTTTACCTTTTCATCAGACGAATTGCAATTGATCAATTTTGACGTGTTCTGTCATCTCGGACTTGGTTTTGCCAATCATTTAGAGCTAAAATGGACGCTTCGTGTAGAAAGTAGCGCAAAGTGTGTGTTATCGCTCATTAAAGAATATTTTTAATTCTCAGCTAACAACCAGCTAATACAAACGCGTATACACAAAAAGGCGCTTACATGCAACAAACAAGACTGAAGTCGACACGCGGTTCAACATATTTTGTTCCAGTTCAAAATCCAAACAGGATTTGGCTGGTGGTGGGACTCATTTAGTTCATTTTTCTATTAATAAAATGTTGGTATCACAAGGACACAGAAAGCGTTTGAACTCATAACAGTGCAAATAAACAACGTGCTCTCTTTTGTAACCAATCACTCACTTTCAAAACACTTCTAAGCCGATGCGATAACAAAGTAACTTCAAGTATTCCAAAGAACTTATCAAGTTGACCCCTGGGCTGCAAATGAGTTTCAGTGACAGTACGAAGGACATCTTAAGCGTTTAAAGCTAGCAGTAAAATTCCATGGAGACTGGACCACTCTTCTCAGGAATGCTGTTGATTTTAGAGTGGCAGGCTTTGGCAAAAAATATTAATTCAATAATGCGCTTTTAATAGTATTAGCATTCTTAAGGGAGTTTCCATGAGCAACTCTGACATATGTGATATCGTCTTTCGAATATGCGACCTATTCTACTGACCCCTATTTATCTTGTTCCCGAATAGTATCAAGACATCCTAGCTACAAAGTCATCTACACAGTTCAAGACTTTATCACTTTGCTATACAGGAAACTGAAAAGTCTAACACATATATACAGGCCGGTGAGTTACAGTTGAACTTGAACTTGTTTTTGCCGCGCGAAGTTTGCCTCATAGTTTCATTGTTATCTGGTTTATCGCGTATGAAACAGAGATCTTCTTAGCTTGTTTTTATTTACGTGTATTAGTTGAAAGGAAAAGCTTTATCTTCCGACATAAAGCGCCGCTTTTTCGATAATGTTAGTAAGATTTTTGGCAAGTTTGATTCAGTTTAGTCGCACATTTCGATCAGTTCTCTGGGCTTGTCTTGTACGTGCTTATACAATCCAATTCTTCTTTAGTGACTGTTCAGTATTCCCCAGCGCTATCTCTTCACGTATCTTTTATTTGATAAAACTCAACTATAGCATTTGATGACTACTAGTTGTAAAGTTTGCACCGTCCTAGAAAAGAAGAACATTAGAAACCATCAATTTATCATTTAACTTTCAAACCTGTCGTAACTTCTTCGAGGTGTTTACATCATTGATCGCAATACTTGTCATTTTATTAAGAGCCTATCTTCACAGCCAAAGACTGACCAGCCATTATTTGTTGTCATTGCACCATTATAACCTACTTAGGGTCGTGGTTTAACCCGAGTTTTCAGCTCACAATCCATGCTCAAATTTAAAACAAAACTGTCGGTCGATCTGGTCTTAATTAAAATACCTGAATGATCTGCAATCTGATTTCAGCTCACTCTAAACACTTAACGTTCTTTTTCTAATTCAGTTATCTTCGACATACGACGATGTTTACTCCAAAACAGTGAATATTTTCATCCATCGTCTATCGCAGCTTTAAAACACGACATATTACTCTTTTCAGTGATGAAAAAACTGTAGCTAGATTCCTTTATTGTAGACAAACCAGCAAAGTGACCTAGAGCTTTTATTATGAGACATTTAATTATTCTGCTATTTGTGTGACAGGAAAGTAAGGATTACCTTACTTACGGAGATAACGCCGTTATCTGATTTAAAATATCATTATTATTGCACGCGAACGCTCCAAAGTGTTTAAAAGATACAAATGCCTCAGAGTGTAATGGAAAACTTCATAAATTTATTTTTGTTGGGAAAAGATAATACAAAGAGTGAGATATTGTGCTAAAACTGAAGAAAAGTCGTCAAAATACAAACAGTTTTCAGTTACGTGCGCGCTCAGTTTGATCTGTATAGTCTAGGTTCTAGCTCGGTAGGTGCGCTTGGAATTAGTTCATGATAAAAAATAACAGCGGATATAGCTAATACCTGTTTTGTTTAAATTTATTTTATGATCGTTTTGTATTACACATATGTTCCTTTTACTTATAAAGAATTCCATCCAGTCCGAAATTATCATGAATGATACGACTTTTTATAGCACACCATGCCATGATGTATATTAATTAATGGGATTGTCTTTTTTGTGGATCATAAGTTGAAAAGCAGGGACGTGCATTTGCAAATACTGGGCAAATTAACATAAGCATGAGTGAAGGCGTTTATTTTGGCTTCTTTTTTACAGTCCTTGGCTGGGTTTAACCTTTAATATGCTAATAGTAGCTAGCTAGCTTCGGTTTCCGTAACAGGGACTGGCTTATCGCGACATGAAAAAATTGCTGTACGCAGCAAAACGTGCGTCAAGGGAACCAGTCTGTTTTAGCACTTGTTTGCAACGACATGTGTTTATCTTTCAGCTATGATATTCTAAAGTAATCAAAACCACTTTTCTTGCCAGTTCATGATTATTAATGTGACATTTCGTAAAACTTAATAGAATAATCAGCTTATTACCTGCCTGTACCTGGCCCCTGACCCCTTTTCTTAAAGTGACCGCACCCCCCTTTCCTCCTCCTTTAACAACAATAATCTTAGGGTACATTCTTATTAAAAAAAAAACAATACTTTTTCGACTAGAACTAGCCATACTGAAAAAAAAAAGCTATCTTGACGTATCATCAAATTCTTATTCATAATATAATACTGACGTTTGGCAATCAAAAGGGAATTGGTACTGATGACATGGTTAAATCGAGCTCGGTCGACTCATTCTCAAACGACCCCAATTAGAAGATTTATCCCTGTATCCGTCTAATCGTGTAAACAACAAGTCGATAAAAAGGTTCTTAAATTTGTTTTGTTTAACAGGGCGGTCAACCAATCAGAGATTGCATTTAGCCAGACACGGTCATACCTGTCCCAAACGCGGGAAAACGCACAGGCAATGTCAACTCACGTTTCGTTCCTGATTGGTCTCCTTCGGGGATAGCCTTCTGCACGCAGGCTACTTCGGGGAGGAAGCGTTGCGTGACGAGCCCAAACAACGGCTTCGAAGGAGACTAGCTTCTGATTGGCTGAAACAAATAGCATATTTCTCCTGATTGGCTAGCGGACTTGGACGATTCATTGTCATTTTAGCCATCCGTTGAGCTCAGATAATGCCAACCCAGTCAACTGAAATTTGATGTTTCTTGTGGCACTGTCAAAATCTTGAAAAGTATTCAAGATATGCGGTGCGTGGTGAGGTCAGCAGACGCTTATCGTCCTTGACACAAGTGTTTTTAAGTATAATTTGGCATCTTGTCAAGATAATTCTGAAAGTAAACATCTTAAGTTAAGTGTAATCGTTTTGCTTCGTCAAAAGAGGAAGGCCACTGCACGATTTAATGATTTATCGGCTTTTTATGAAGTCGCTTTTCAACAATTCTCTTACTTTCCCCGGATCTCTTAGCGATGATCTTATGATCCTGTTGACCTCTGGAAATTTACTCATTTTGACCAGGCTGTTGAGAGTCTTCAGCGCGATCAGACGATATCTTGCTCATTCCATCAACTTGTCTTATACACGCACCTTGTATTAATGTGTTCACAACAAGTCATCGTCTGTTCTTTTTTTTGCTGTTGTACTCCATGAAGTCCATAATTGTAGTAGCCTCAAAGCCGGCGAGGCTAACCATCTCTCAAAAGTATCCAATCCTCTCGTGTTTGAATTGATTCATAATACTTGACCTTTCAGTTGGCATTGCGGAATTCCCATATCAGATCGATCAATTTAGAACGCTAATGCTACGGTAAATTTTGCTCCATTGCTTTTTGTCACATATGGTCGGAGCAGGCCAGGCAGCTTTCATTCGTTCGTTGACCTTCCTTAGTTCAAGTCATAACTATTCTTACCACCTTACTCACATCTGACTTTCACATAGCACCTATTGAGAATTAAGTAGTGTATCATCATCTCTCTAGTTGATGAAAATATTACTTCTCATCACCTGTCTGTCTAGTAGTGTATTGGTATTGTACTGAGAAAAAAGACGTCGATCTACTAATTTTCATGATTATCATATTCATTCATTTGCACGTTTATCTTTATTATTACATCTATCCTTGACCTTGCTCTCATATCAGCTCATTTGAAGTTTGTCCAGTGTCCGATCTTGCTGATCATCAGTCATTTTCTAGGTTTCGTTTAAGCGCTTATGGGCGCTTTGGGCAATTCATGAGACCGGCGCGCATCGCGCGTGTAAGTTTTTGTATTTTCGTTGAAAGTGCTGTGAGAGACGGGGTGCGCACAAGAGGCTTGAGGTAAGCATTCCCGTTAAAATGTTTAAAATTTTTATTCACATTGTCTTCTGTTCGGACATTCTGGTTCGCATCCGAGTGCGAAACTAAAATAAATCCCACCTGGACCAGGAGGATTTGGAAAGAGCTAAATAGTTTCCATTGTCACTGATATTATTAGAAAGTTTAACGAAATTTCGAGTGCTTTCCCCTAGGGGGATTTGCGTAAAGCTTGAGTATGGAAATTGATGTCGGGGGGAACGTGTTCTCCACTAGCGTAAAGGTATGGTGTTCCCGATGTATTTCCTACCCCGGGGGGAGGAATGACCTAGCGATGAACATTTTACTTTGTGGTCCTAAATAGACCAGACTTGACTGTTCACACTTTCTTTCTGTCTCTAATGTAATTAATTTGGTCTGTATTAGAGTAAGTGTTTCGAGAACCAAACAGCGCGGCCTGCACAAACAACTGCGAGGCGCCACCCCCCCCCCCCCCCCCCCCCCCCTGCCTTCTCCTTTCCCGTAATCTTATCAGAGAATACTGAATTGAAGTCGGTAAATCCTATAACATTCCTGAGATCAGATCATGTCAAGTGATGCCGTGTAATTTGGAATCATTCCTTATGAGCATAAAGCCTTTTTCTAAGATTTCTCCTTATCTCCTTCCGATTTCAAGTAGCTCGGTAGACTTTGTTCTGGTTTTCTTGATGATTATTTATTTTCCTGATGATTATTTTATAAAGAAACAATTAGGGAAAGAATTAAGAACACATGTTGCTAGTGACGCAAAATGACGTGCGCGTAATCTCCTGACAGCTTCCACTTCTGCTTTTGACGGATTAGAGCGAAAGTGTTTGGTCATTGCCAGCAACTGTTGGAATAGGAGCCGTGCCATACGTTCATTTAACCTTCAAAAAAGGGGCAGACAGCTGCTTCTTGCTGACTTGTTATTCCTAATCTGCACGCACCAGAGGATATCGTTTGGGATTTCAAACAAATCATTGATAGGTATGCAGCGCTCCCGTGTGTAAACACGGTTTTGATGATATTTGTTTATTCTTCACAGTTTTAATAGTAGTGTCTTTTATGTACATATTATGTTTAAATTGTTTTCTTTTCGTTATCGAATTTTCCACTGGAACATGAATGACTAGACATGTATGAGTAGTTTTCAAGTTGTTGCTGTAATCACGTAATGCATGGTAATGTTGGACTTGCTAAGTGAAATATAGTTCTCAGTTGCTGATAGTATGCTATTTATAAGACCAAACTTGGGCGTCAAGCTATAATCAGTTTTGTAAGTATCTTGATCATATTTTAGCATCGATCGAGGTTATTTCGATCTGATCTTTATTATGAAATATCGGATTAGATATGAAGCTTCAATCGACTGTGTTGAAACAATAACTGGCCTCCCCATCCGCTGACTATCCCACAGTTACTTCCGATCGATGTTTACCAATGTCAGCTGTTCATACCGGGTTTTTGCTCTAAACATTTTCTGTTCTAACGTTTTATTTGTTCATTAATTAAGGTCCAAAATAACCTGAGACCTAAAAGAAAAGCGCTCGGTCTACTGCACACAATCCGTGCAAACCATTAAAGGGGGCGGTAACCACTTTGCTCGGCTGTCAGAATGCAACTAGATCTAACACGGTGCCTCTGATCTGAAAGTGCATTTCTATCCAGAGAGATCGGGCTACTATAAATAGCAAATTTTCACCCAATTATTTGTACATTGTACATATGATATGTGATGAAATGCCCTCTTCAGGAGAGTTTTCTGACATAGTTTCTTCAAACGTGTCAGGGAATGTCTTCAGCCGCGGTGAATGACGTAACCCAGGACTATTCTTGAGTCATGCCCGATCAGACGTTAGATAAGAAGTTCTGCACTCCTGCTGGGATTTTACTTATTCCTGTCAAAAAACAAAGAAAAACCAAGTGAAACCTAAAGGGATTAAGCTTGGTGAGCAAAGCTCTCTATCCAATTAACAGTGATTTCCCCATTTCCGCCTTTACTTGGTGGCCATTGGTTGCAGATAAGGAGATAAGGGCCATTAGTTTATGGGGCGGGATCGGGAGTTTGCAAAGTGATGATGAAAAATTAACACTTGGCTACGTAAGAAAGGAAGGTCGTCATGGAAGAACATCTCAACCAAACAGCGCAGGCGGGTTATCTCGTCATAGCTAAAACGTCTGTGTTGAGGCAGACTCGCCCTGAGGTGAAAATTTCTCATTGTTCTCGTCGCCGCAATCAAAGGTAGCTGACACCTCAGCTAAAACCTCTCATTTCATGGTGTGAGGTTTTCGCCGTGTCATGTTTCTGTTCTTGTAACGAGAATTTCGTTAATTACATGCAAACCTCATTTGATTGTCTCACTTAAAATTTTTAGAGATCACAAAAAGGTTTAGTTCCAATTTTCTCTCAGTCGTTAGAATTCATTCCCTTTGCATTTACGGTCTGAAAAATAGCTTTTGATATTTTCATCCATAATTATCTTTGTTTGAATGCCGCAAACCATGTCTTTCAAATTTGTTTTAATTCGACAAGTCTGTGTTGACTATTGCTTGAGGTACTCTGAGTTCGTGCTCATGAAATCTGAAGCGAACCGGACTTCTGCACTGCAGAACAGTGGACTCAGCATGTAAGAACTGTGTCAAGACTCGTGTGTGCCAGAATGTGCTCTGTCATCATGAATTTTAGTTTTGTAACTTGCTTGTCTAGATATATTTCAAACGTGAATCCTTTTTCGGTTTTAACAACCCCATTTCTGGTTTTAATAAAGTGAGTTTCGTTCTTGTCAAAGTAAGTTTAAGTTGATGCCTTCAGTTTTATTTCAGGACCTCCCTGAAAACCACATTAGTGAGTGGAGCCTCCTGCATAAAGATTATTATTATTATTATTATTATTATTATTATTATTATTATTATTATTATTATTATTATTATTATTATTATTATTATTATTATTATATCGGGACCGAGTAAAAAGGTCTAAAAACGATATTGTGTGGCTGACAAAGTTATTGCCGGTATTCTAGTATCACGTTCAGGAATTACTTTCAAACTGTCAATATATTAAGGCCACGCGAATTGTTTGAAATGTTCTTTCTACTTTAATACTCTGTATAATTCTCTGGATCTTTTACCGCACTCAGACCTTTCAACCTGTCTAAAACAAATCTAATTGCTGTAGAACTGCTGCGTTTTAAGCAGTTTTCAGCCTTTCTAAAAAGGAGCAGCTGGTTTGAAAAAGGTGACTTTGGAAGAGAAACTCCCACAATCAATAAATTTGTACGTCGTCAAACTCCACGACCACAAATTGTCAGTGCGTTCAAAAATTGACTCCCGATTTTAATTAAATTTTCCTTCTATTTTAAGTTCAGGGACAAAAGAGCTGACATTGTCGGAAAAGATAGTATCTTTATGATGCTATCGTGTCAGTTTTAGCTCACCATGTGCTCCAAAAGCATCGATTTGTTAGGGAATATTGTCCAATCTACTTTTGATAAATGACTGTAAGATGATTTCCTTTTGTTACAATGGAAATTACTCTCGCCGGGCAGTAATGACTGTCTTTTTCTATTCCGTTCTTTAAATTGCCCTTTGCTAGTGTTTGATTTCGAATTTGCATAAATGACATGTTAGTAGCCCGCGAACATAACTAATGATGTGGTTCCTTTTTTTACTCTCAGCTCGTGTTTTTGCCAGGTATTCACTAAAATTTCCATTATTCAAGGTTTTAAGGCGCCAGAAAATGATTTTGGTTTAACGAATTTTATTGCCTTCTTTGATGAGCTGTCGTTTTCAATTACTCTCCCTGCAAGTGACTCGTCCTCCTCCACTAATTTTCGAACATATTTATTCTGTCTGAGCCATCTAAGCCATCCTTGATCACCAGTTATATTAATATGCCTCCGAGCTATCTCGATATCCCGCATATGATTCAAAGCAGTATCGTTAATGTCCCAGTTGTCTGGAGACGCACAGAGCAGCAAAGCAGCCACTGAATCTGTCACGATCAAGTGACAATTGTGTTTGCTGAGGGGGACATTTAGCGCGGAAAACCCACGCTCCTGACTTAGCTCAGCTGCAGAAATTATTAATGAATGTGGTAAACCTCTCATTAATCCGCCATAGTACGTTCTGCATGCTCGTAAATAAGCTTAGATTTGCTGCTCTGCCACTGATGGCGTAGTTTATCTTGTCGATTGTTCTGTTTTTAGATTCAAACCACAACAGAAGAACACTTGAAGATTTTCGATCAAGCATTCGAGAACTGAAGATCAGTGGTATAGGAGGTTCCATAGTTTATCATTATGGCAACAAACAATACGTCTACAGAAGGTACGTGATTAGACAGGAATTTATACTTTTCCTCTCATGTTTACCACGAGAAAGCTGAAATTTTAAGACTGTCTTGCTGTTACTTTCTAAACTGTTCGTATTAAAATTCAAAAATTGCCACGAGTTTTTCAAAGGCCAAGAGGAATCGACCCTGGTACATAATGTTTCGAAAAGATTGATAATAATCTCTAGATGGTCTTTCTGCATAGAGCGGTAGTTAAATGCCGCCGAAAGCGATGTTTACTAAAACAAATCATTTTAACCTTTTTATATAAGTGATGGAATAAATTCTATAGGTTAGTCTCTTAGCTTATTTACGCTTTTGGGTAGACTTTTATTCCTAACTTTACCTTTAATTTTTAATTTAAACTCTCCTTTTCTCTTTAACAAAATAAAACCAGATTTCAAGTTTACACTAAGGTAAATTGCATCAGATTTTTTCTTTTAAAATTTTAGTTTGATTTGAAATAGACGAGACATCGATTCTGCCAAACCCTATTTCTGCAATTCGTCAGTATTTAAATTTTAAATTAAACTTTTGTGATGAGGTGATCAAATTATACACAAAACTACAGAATTTCTGTTAGTTTTGTTCAATGTGTCATTTTGTGCGGTCTAAAGTGAAAAAAAAAGTTGATGAATTTAGAAAATATTTACGTTTTTCGGTAAATTTTGTGTGGAATTTTCTCATAAATCTTTTTTGGCACTAAAAATCAAAATTAACTTTATTACCATAGCAAAATTAAACGAGCGAAGATTGTCATTTTCTTGTGAATACTCATTACAGCCACGCTAAAAAAACTGACAAGTCTTGAATAATTTAAACATTTCCGAGCTTTCGGAAAAGGAATACCTCGCGTTGCTTTTCTTAAAGAAAGGAGTAAAACAACTATACTGAACAGAAAACGTCTTTCCTATCGTCTTTTCCATCGAAAAAATTAAAAGGAAAACATCCACGCAAAACATTTTTAGCAGCTGCCGATATAAAATGTTCCCCACGGCCAGTTGGTTTTCAATTCACGCTGGCTGTTTCAATAAAAAACGTTTTTGTTAAATTTAATTATTATTTTTGGATACTACTCCTTACAACGGAAAGAAGTTCTTCTGTACATATTTTTGCGAGTGAGCTTTTCTCGAGTTCATTTCCGATTTTCTTTTTAATAATATAAGCTATATATGAAAGGAAGCCGCCGACCATTATATTGAGCGCAAACTAACACTCTCACTGCATAACACGATTAGACGATATTTTATGGTGTTTAGTTTCAAAAAAAAAAAAAACATTTTTCGTCAGTGCTAGCCATAACACATGCATTGGAAGAGTGGAAAATCATACTTTTGCGTTCCCAATCCTCAATTTTCATTTAGTAACAGTTTACCATTTCAAATATAAACCCAAGGCGAAAAGTAGCATTGATGAAGCTGCGTTGGTCAATTACTACGTACACACCTGATAATATTTCGCCTTCATTTGGACGTTTGCCGCAGAAATAATGATTTTAATTTTAAACCTGTCTTAGCTTTCCGCTCCCCTGCCCTGCCTTCCTATTCCCTCCTATTTTTCAAACACTCAGTTCCTAGTTATCCTGACCTCGTTTAAACAGCCTTCCTTATCTGTTTTAAAAGCATTTCCCTAAGAAAGTTACAGCTGTTTTTTAACAGTAATCTCTGATTGGTTTGATTTGCCTTTCCGTTAGGTGCGGCAAACTCTACAACATCAACTGTCCCGTTAACAGTGCATGGTGGTTCCACTGTGTGGATGACAATTGCCTATGTTGTTATCTTTATATTTGGTTTCTTTGGTAACGCGTGTGTCATTTACATTGTGGCGTCTCGTAAAAGAATGAAAAGCACCTTCAACTTCCTGATTGTAAACATGGCCATAGGAGATCTTCTTGTTACAATTTTTCTTATGCCTGTAGAGGTGAGTAACAAGCGTTATAGCAGATTATGTTTCAGTTAAGCTTTGTTATAAAGTCCCGGCCAAACGCTCGCAACATTTCAACGCAGCATATCGCAACACTGTTGCGCACAACATTTTACACACATTTGGCCACCCTGTTTCAACATATTGCGTGTTGTTGGCCCAAGTTTGAAAGGGGTCAAAATTTTTTCTCGCAACATTTTGGATGTCAATAGCATGATGTCGTACTCGTTTAGCCACGTTCCTACAGCATTGTTGCGCCGGAGTATGCGCACTAGTTCGATTTTCGATCTTAAAGCGCATCAAACACGTTGCGACAGGTGGCCAAACGTATGCAACATGTTGTCCCCAACAATGGTGCGACATTTTGCGTTAAAATGCTGAAAGCGCTTTGCCGGGGCTTAACAACATTTATATTCCAAACCAAAATAATTACGGGGAAAAATAACAATAAAGTATTATCGTTATTGCAGGACATGCGACATTTCCTACGACATGCAGGAAACAAATAAAGATATTATTGTTGAAAAAATATATATCGTTATTGTACCTTACCACAACAAACAGCAATAATCTATATGGTATTTTCAGGTACAATACTCGAGTTTCTCAATGTCTCCTTTTACATGATATTCTCCTGTTGATGCTACGCGTTATCCTTGCTACTGAAGACAGAATGTCGGGTCGCCCACTACCTCTCGGAACGAGTTATTTCATTGGTTCTTAAAACAATAGATAACAGGTCATAACAATGCCCCTAGCCCTGAATAACAATAGAGGTAGTGTTTACAGCGGGCGAATGAAAATAGAGGTTCTAGAGAGGTAGTGCCTTACTGAGAATGTCCTCTGACGACAGATACGAACTCTTTTGGTTTTTGCAGGTTAAATTTTTGTACGCTGGCCTGACCTGGATTCCCGGTGGACTGGGATCAGTCTCGTGCAAGTTTGTTAATTTTTCAGGCGCCCTATCAATCGCGGCTACCATCATCACGCTCGTCTTTATTTCATTGGATCGCTACTTTGCTATTCTTCATCCATTTGTGGACGTTCCCGTTATAAGAAACACTAAATTAGTGACATCCGTGATTTGGATTTCGTCTTCGCTGTACTTCTCGCTGTACTTGGTTCTGTTTGATAGCGTGCCATCGTCTAAGGGACCTTACCATGTCTGTAGAATGGTTTGGAACTACTTGTCCGCTGATCGTGCTAAACAGTTTGAAGTGGCCAGGGCGTATTTTATGACCACTTTTGTGGTGCTGTACTTGATCCCTCTTTCTGCCATAGCAGGACTGTACATCCCTATTGGTCGTCGCCTTTGGTCACGTGAAATCCCAGGGGTCACAACGGCTCACCAAAAACGTCAAAACGAATCGTCTAAAAGGAAGGTACTGCGCATGCTCATCATCGTTGTGGTGACGTTTGCTCTTTGTTGGCTTCCAACTCACATCATGCACTTGTTGGGGTATTTTTTCACTGAGAAATATAATGCTTTGCTTGCCATCGGACACGTGGAAACCAGTTTTTACTTTTTGTCCCACGCCAATAGTGCCATCAATCCGTGCTTGTACATTTTTCTCAACCAAAGATTCAACCACGAATTCAAGAACATTCTCCGATGTTGTCTTTGTCGTCCACGGAAAGAGAACGTTAACTCGGCGCAATCGGTTTATCAGAACCCAAGCGAAGGCACAGTGCTCATGCGCCATCACAGCAGTAGCACGTGATCTGTCAACACTCATGTCACGTCACACTTTTTGATGACGTGACATGCAGTGTGTTTGTATCAGCTTGGAGTGAATAGCGCGATGGTTAGTGCTTCGGGGCTCTAATTGCTTGAAAGAGTTCTGTTATGTGTCTTACTGTTTGGCTGAGTGGACTATCAAAGACAGAAACCAGATGTGCTTCCTGTCTCTACTGTTAACTTCTTGCAACTTTATTTTTCTGCAGTGTGACTTATCTGTAAGTCCGATTAAAACGTACACCTAAACAGAAAGGTGCTCTCCCTTCTTTTGTATTCAAGAAAAAGGCGTAGGAGATTGTTTTCTTTGCTTCATGGCCTGGCATCTGTCCTCAAATTATGTTCAGCGCTGGGTTTAAAGTGGAATGGCGTCGCAAATGTTTACTGCGCCCGTTGCCCGTTTTACCCGCATAGATGGACAATTGCAATGCTCTTCAAAAACACTGTGACTGGATTATAGGAAATGGAAAATGCTTGTACATCTCCACAATTTTCCCGTTTTCCTAAAATGAAACAGTGTCCGTGTATGATAACCATACTTATACTAAAGATTGTAAAATAGTAGATAATAATTGTTAGTGTCTGTCAAGGCCCGTTTACACAGGCGATTTTTGTCGCGCAACTCAATGCAATTTTTGTCGCGCGAAAGTTGCATCAAGTTTCGAACATGTTCTAAACTTGATGCAACTTCATGGCGACAAAAATTGCATTGAGTTGCGCGACAAAAATCGCCTGTGTAAACGGGCCTTCAGACAGTATTTTGCTGTGTGAATAGTTTTCTCCTGTCCTTTGCTCCAACCGCTCGGTATATAAGATTTTATGAAAGCAAAAACAATTTACGTGAGGTAAAATGTTCACTTACAAAGCTCTGATGTACAGTACAGTGTATAAACGATTAATTAAAGAAAAGACTATTGCAAGCCATAGACATTTTAGTAGAAGAGGCAACCAGATCACAGCAATCAAACATAACAAGATCTTTAATTGCAGTGAGCGGGTCGCCTGCTACCACGTTAGATGGCCACAACAGGCAATATTAAAATTCGTATCTTTGGGTTTGGTAGCAGTAGTATGTTATATTAAAATTAACAAAGAAGTGTCTTTCATTACAATTTTAACATCGTATTGTCAAACGCTCCCTGTAAATGTTTAATTACCATCGTGTCGCGCCAAGTGTGGCTTTTAGAAATTCCTGCCATTGAGAAGCGCGGGAACTAGGTCACTAGTGATACGGAGATTCAGAAGTAGTTCGGCTGTGATTGGTTTATAGGTAACTATGTTTCATACGTCAAATACACCACAAATTGTATTATTTTATGTTAACAATGTCAGTGCGGACCTCTTTTGCCTAATTTCAGCAGATGTTTGGTCTTTAAATCAGTGGGAGAATGCTGTAAAACTCGTTTGTATTAAACTCGCTTGGTTACCTTATGTACTATATATGGTTTATTTTATGTCCGGTTAAAGCTTGTGAACCATGAACAGACTAGATTCTAAGTACGGACCAGTATAACAACAGCTATAATCAAATTATGCCTCTAAGTTAAGGTAATTCCAAACGAAGTTCTTGCATAAAAAGAATAATCTTGTAAATTTGTATAGAGCTCTTTCCAATGACTATCGAGAGAGATGACGTTTATTGAAGCCTGTCTGATGATTGGTCAAAAATAATAGTTCACTGTTCTCAAACCAATCAGAGCAAAGTTGCTCTCCATCAGGCCAATCACGTGTTACACCCAAAATAATCGTAATTCTGTTCAGGTGACTTTCCCTGCACTTGACTGGTATCGGTCATGTGTTTTGTTTGGATTACTGCATGCATTTTATTTGTGTGCGTGATGTTTTACAGCAGTCATCAGAAAGTCGCTCCATACCAAATTTATCAGAACCTGGTTCGGTGTGTTTTAAACCAACAATCATCTTTCCTGGATGAATTATTGTTAAATAAGAGGAAATGATTTTTAAAAGGCGTGTCTTAGTTGACGCTAATCAAAATGCATCCTCCTCCGTCTTAGTTGACGCTAATCAAAATGCATCCTCCTCCGTGGAAAATAATGGAACAGAAATTGTGTCGTTTTAGCCATGCCAATCATTGGGTTGATCCTTCTATTTCCAAGTCCGTTCGCATTCCCGCTGACATGTTTCTCTTTTGATTGTTAGAAAGCTAAGAATTGATATTAAATCTCCATATCGGTTGACTTTCCTTATTTTCGTTATTGTTCCGCTGATGATCTAGAATGTGTATATTGTGGACGTTTTATACAGGGTTTTCGTGGCAAGATCAATTTGAATCGTAACTTGCATTGGTTCCCATCGCCCGGGCCCTTTATGATTTTTTTTCTGGGCAAAGCTACATTTTCAAAATTATTCTATTTTGTTTGACGAATTTGTCCTATTCTTTTGCCCAGTTTATTTCTTGGGCGGGCGCTTATTATTCTCTCTTCCCGTCTAAAAAGAAAGCTTGCGTCTCTTGATATTATAATCTAATTTTTAACAGTACTAGTTACGAGCCTGGACGACATTTTTGGTAAGTTAGGTCTTTTTTCATCCAAAAGATCGAACACAATTGTCATCAAGGCCAAGGAAGACAAGAAAGTTTGCATCAGCCTAAATAAAACTGCCATATTTTAAAAAACCCTGATACATGCAGCTGATTTTCGCGATCAAAGAACTCATAATTAAAAACCAAAATCATTCAAAAGTCCTTTACTGTCAACATTCTCGACTCTCTGATCTCTTTATCTCTTAAATTTGCCTTTGAAATCTATCACATGATCAAAACTTCATATTTCCTTTCTTTTTTTTCCATTGTCGCCAAGCTTGACACAAACACAAGACTGAAAACTTCCATCCTGCCTGACAAACAAACATTCGCAAGTAACAATGAAACGGTATAGCGAAAGTTAGATTTTCCAGTGGGAAAATCGCTACATCACCGTTTTCCCACACACATTTCTTCAGAACAAAAAGGCATATTTGCAGAGCATAAGCAAACACCAAAGGCGGTCATATACGAGTTTAATATCTGACTCCGGAAAACCCAAGAACGTATTATTCAATAGGTATTTATTCCGGATTTCCACTCTGTAGCCTTTCTTACAAATTGAATCAATAAGGGTCGCATTCAAATCATTTTGTTTGCTTTTTATATTAAAACAATGAAACACCTGTCTTTTTAGAAAGATAATTCAGTACAACAAGAACAAAAAAAACTTGACAAAGTATCGTGTGAGAACAACGGATCACAGACAATATGCGCCGCCTTTAACTTCGTTTTGAATCCTAGAACTTTGAAAAAAGTGCACGTATGAAATCGGCCTTTATTCACTTTATGTATGACGCATTGAAACATCCCTCACACAATTACAATATTATGAGTTTAATCTGGCGGCAAAGAAAATTCACTAGTGAAAGTTTTTTAACTTTTACATATTGTTTTTAAACCGTTACCTATATGTCAAATAAGTCAATTGGAACAGCGCCATAATATCAAAATAAACAATTCTAGATAAGAACGCCTCATTGAACAGATGGTCTACAGTTTAAACGCTACAGTTGCAAGCGGGGTGAACAAGAACAAATTTGTACGTTGTTATCTTAATTAAAGCAGTTATTTTAGGCCATTCTTGAATGCCTTAAAAATGACAGTGATAAATTCGTTTGATAATTAAATCTCGACCAAGTTCATAATGAACACTGATCAGTTAGCGGGCATTGCAGACTGTGTTTCGCCAAATGTTCTAGCAATAATTGACTGTGACAGAAATAAGTTATTGCATTGATCACATTCGGTTCAGTATTGTTCAGCTTTGATCATTTATTCTTCTATTTATTCCTCAATTTATCAGTTACTATTGCATTTTATGTTCTGCCCCATCGTTTCAAAACCAGTATTATTTGCCACAGAATCATGTTTAGTGATCTAGCCCCTTCCGCCCAGTTCAACTTACATAAGGAATATAGAGTACGGGCCTTTAGAAATTTTAAAACCTTTGAGAAAGTAAATTACATGTAATCGGCAACCTGCCATTTCGAAGAAAGGAAATTAACTACCCGTTTTCTTTTAACCCAGGCAGATAACTTTTTTGAATTCACTTCGTTGACAACACTGGCAAGAGACTGGCAGAGATTTTTGGCATCTTTTATATAATTAAAGCAATTTTCTTTATAAAACGGACGGTAGTTTTTAGAATGCGCGGATAAACAGAGATCATTTGTGACCCGAAAAATGCCCAAATATAATCAAAAATGGTTTTGGCAGACTTATAAATAGAAAGTTCGACTTGGCCACTTTTTGTAGTTGTAGAGTACTAGGTTTGAAATCAGATTATAGAATTCTGTTGCAATTCAAGAATTATAAATAATAATTGTACAAGCTTGGAGGAAACTACTGAAAATTATCCTGGTCGGCGTTCTTTTATAACCAGCCGGCGTTACTTTTCTCGACTGGAAAGTTTAGAAGGGAAGCCAACTCAAGTCAGTATTATATAATTTGCCTTCATCGACTAACAGTTAAGTCAGGAATAAGGACACTTACCAAAGTAAACCGATTTCGTCATTTCTTTGATATTCTCCGATACAAGCGTTTCGGCGCAAGGGTAAAATTTTCGAAATTTTTCGAAAATGAGACCTTAAGCGTAATTTACCAGTGCGGGAATGCTATAAAACGCTTTCTTCACAAGAGGAAAGGCTACTTTGTCTTACTCGTAGGCTACAAATTTAACTTGTCTTTTGAAGCTCTCCGAGCAGAAACACAAAAAAACAGCACTGAATTGCAAACATGGTCTTTTGACAGTTTTAGTTGACCTAAAATGATCTTGTGAACTTAACAGGATTGGATAAAATGGCCGCATATTAGCTAAAACTTTAATTGGATAAATTGACGTATGGCCCATTTCGACGGTCTAATAATAAGTAATAACTAGACATATTTACTTAAAGACCAACCCATGACTGAAAAGTTCATTTCCTTGTTCCGTTCATCCGTTGAGATATCGACTCTCCTCTGTTGGAAATGCTGCTGAAAGCTAATCAATTCAAACAAGTATTTACTCGAAGAACTGCTAAATTAAATACTGCTTGTAATATTTGTGTTCCAATTTTGAGCCAGTTCGTTCACCTGCCGCGCTTCGGTACCGGCTTCTATTCTGTTTGTTTAAATGAATTTGTCGGCAACTTTAAACCTGACCGTTTTCGAATCAGAGGCTGGCTTTTTGTGTACATCGTAATACCTTCTTAGGGCGATATCTGCATGTTATAATTATTAAATGTTTTAAGACTAACAAATATTCTTTTTTCGATTTGACAGCATCAAAAACAGCTAACGGATTGGGAGGGGCCAGGGTGACTTACATGTCTCTTGATCAAAGCGATGAACTGAATCCCAACAAAACGTTAAAATAAAAAATTATTGTACGCTTTAATTAACAGGGCACAATACTCTACCTGTTTTCATTGGGATGCGGTATTTTTTTATGTTTTTACATTTCAACATTACATCTCATGAAATAGCTTGAAACTCGAGGCTTCTTCATTCAGACCAAAGAAAACGTTATTGATAAGAATTTAATCAAGTTCTTAGCGTATACCTACTGATTCCGGCAACATTAACTGACTGTTTTGTCTACCAACCATTGAAAGTTAAAAACTGAACGTATTGGACGGCCTGTGTGTAGGGGAGCGTGCATGAAATCACATTAACCATTAAGGAAAATGTTACAATATGTATCAAAACAACTTTTCAACGTCTGCAACGACTGAAACCATAATATATTTTGTGAAGGCAAGTATTTATTAAGTGAATATTACAAAAATTGTTTTCATTTTAAGATTATCAACCTTCGAGCTATCCTGCCTACCCTCGTGTTTTTATAAACGCCACAGAGAGAAGCGATTGAACAAAGTGAACCGATACAGAATAGACAATTAAAACAAGATGTTTGACACCAGTTCGATAGTCACGAGTTTTCACGCGACTTTAGATCCAGTAAACTTGGGTAAATTCGGTCGAATTTTCCGTGTAACGAAAAGGCCTCTCAAGTTTTCGCAATGCTCAACAATAATTAACAAAATTGTCGTACTGAAAAGGAACGACTCAGTGCCTTCCACGGTCGGGAAGGAAAACTACGATGGGTAACCTCCTCTACAATTCAGTGTATGCAAGAAGTTGAACTATACTTCGGTTATTTAAAATAATCTGTCCCTTTAGAGAATTTGAATGGTATCTTGTTAGCTAACTCAAATTATACTTTCATAAGCACTAAGGCGATTGATGAAAACACATCGAAAAAAACCTTTTATGTTGTCGTTTCAATTTGTTTGTTGGGCTGCCCCATTCTGAGCCAAAACAGCCCACGCCAAGAATAACTGATATCAAATGAAGTAACAAAAAGATTGGAGGCGTTCGCCAAGCAACTGCGCAAAATATGTCGACAAATAAAATTTTCTCGAAAGGCAAACGAGTCGCTAGGGTAATGATAAGGGAAATAGCATGGAAATGGAGAGAGGAAAATTATAACGCAAAGTACACACATCAACATTAAGAATCTCACCTTACGTGTGAACAAGCCAATGAATGTATCACCCGAGAGCAATTCTTTACGTTTTCCTTTCTTAGTATTTTATGGTCTTCCATGTTTCAGTTCTACAACACAAACACGGCAACAAACCGGAAAACACCAAATGAGCGACGTTTGCGATGTAATTAACAAAATGACATTAGTTTCTTTAAGCCCACATAAAATTTGTCGAGAATGTATCAATAAGTTTCAATAACTGCAGCCTTCCTGCATCAACAGAGACATCTGCCTCGACCTTAATTACATATAATAGCAGAGGTTTGCAGAACTGTTACAAGGCAATCTTAATTCCTCTCTGTAGTATGCTTTCAAAATTTTTTCTCTTCATGGGGAGTTTTCCGAGAAGAAATACTGTTAATTACAGACGTTTTGAGCTGCTGCCGCAAACAGTGATGTTCGCAATAAAACGCCCCCTAATTAACTTTAATTGCTGAGACTGAATATAATTCCAAAACATCATACCGATCGCTTCGATTTTTTTTCCTTTTGCCCCATTTATTTTGTTTTCCTTAACCAAGGAAGGATATTGATTTTCGTCCGATCTTTCCTGCTATTGAGTGCCATGGCATGCTTGCTCTCAGGGTCCTGCACTGAGTAACCGGAAAATTGTATGACTTGAGGTTTGAACAGAGAGGAGGCAGCAAATCAACTACAATTAACAAAGCACCTGCTCCTCTTTACACCACACTTCACTGCCGTTTCACGCTGACAACGCTAAAATAAACTGTTTTGTAAAAGGCCCGCGCCTTTTTACATTCGTTTGACTCTACGGGTGCATGACGCCTATTGTTCGGCCACGAGAGCTAATATCAGACACACCTCTTTGGCTTATGACTGCACACCAAAACCAAATTCAAAGCACGATATAGTTTAATTAGTTAGCTTGCCTTGGTACTCATAATTAGGTTATCGCGTTAGCGAGACGCGCTCAAATAAGACGATGTTTTGTGAACCGAGTATGAGAACACTGAGATCAAAGGAAAATAGCAGATTAAAAAAAATCAGGTTGCAGAAATGATGCACATCGCTTGATATTTTTTCAATCTATAGTCTTGTCTATGACTAAAAGGCCCTTCGTACGATTCGGTCACGTGGTACAATTGCAAAAAGCGCAAGTTACGTAGTCGGACACCCAGAACAAAGCGGCTCCCACCAGTCAAGCTCGACTTGCGTCCCAACACGGCTGATTTTGTACCATGTGACCAAATCGTGCAAAGGGCCTTTTCTCGTAGAATATATGGTGAATGTATACGTGAACAAGATTTGCGCGAAAACCAATCTTTAAATAAACCGAGCACTTTAAATTAAAAGCCAATCTCGTTCCCAGAGCCCGCGTCCTCATAGACCAGCGGTTGGGACCGCTGGTCTAGGTTGGGACGGTTGGGACCGCTGTGACCGCTGTCAAGTCAGCTCGTTTGTCATTATAGTAACGTCATGTTACTTAGCAATGTAGTCCCTCATAAAATCGTAGTATATGGCTATGCAAGCCTGAACGAAAAGGGATCCCTTTGTCGGTATATCTGCATTAAGGTTCCTACGTACTAAGATTTCGTATTTTAGGAACAGCATTACATAACCATGTCTGAGTGAAGACGTGCTATGGATTTGCAAATTAAGCGCGAAAAGGATTCAAGACAGCAAGGTTTTCAGCATGGCATGTGTGCAATCAACGTCATTGGTGAGAATTTAGAAATTTCCAACATATTCTCCAAACTGCAGCTGGTTAGCGCGATTACAGGTGTCTCGGCTAACCGGCTGACTCGGGTGTCATGCATTCGCGATTACATGACAACCGAGCCAGCCCTGTTAGATGAGATCTCTATATCGCGATGCCGGGATCCCGGCTAACCGGAGATTTTTCCATGTAATCTGGCTTACCGGGCAAGCACTTTCTCGCGATTTAATTTCGCTTCAAAGCAAAACGATCCACCAGTTAATCAATATTTCCTTTTCTTTTTTGCTCTTTAATGTGTAGTAGATCAGGAAGCTACCTGAAATTGCTCAAACAACTACGTCGCGCCAAATTTGAAACCGTGTCGTTCACCGCGGCAAAATCTTGCCCATCCCGGGCCAGCTTAGGCTCGATTTCCAGACGTTTTGGGTTAAGTCCGGTGTGTCATCTGCCTCCCAAGGAACGCGGGCTCATGAAACGACTGGAAATCGAGCCTAGTACCAGCACGGCTCATTTAATACTGGGCTGAAAGCTATCTCGACAAACCGAGCCAGCCAGGCTCATGTAATCAGGCCCTTAATCTAGATCGTTTTCAAGAGCCACGTTTACGGCAACGAAACTGACCACTTTCGCAGTGCACTCTAAAAGTAGGCCAGCCCTCCTCGTTATGACTGTGCTACTCGGCGCTAGAATTCCAACTTAACAGGCAAAAATGCAAGGAGGAGGAGGTGGCGGTCCAGGGAATGGACTAGCCCGAACTAAGAGGTATCCGGTCACTTCGCTCCATGGTCAGATCGCTCCCAGTTAGATCGCCCCCAACCAAAGTCAGATCGCGCAATCGAAAACGTCATATCGCTTCCAAACTGAAATGACTTTGCTCCATGTTCAGTAAAGTGTAAGGAAAGTACGACCGAGTTCGCTCCAAATGAAAGACGTAGAATATTTCTTGTTCTTTAAGTGTGACAAAATTGTGACTTGGTTGGGAGCGATATGACTTTGGTTGGGAGCAATCTAACTGGGAGCGATCTGACCATGGAGCGAAGTGACCGCAATTCAACTAAGAGAATCGCCTAATGTCTGGAAGGGGGAAAGTCTACGAAGGGCTATTTTCTCGTTCGACTCTAATGGTGCTTTCTATTTTCATAGTCTGAATAGTCAGACCTACAGGGACTGCCTGTTGGCAAAATGGAACATCATTTTCCAATTAAACAACAACAACACACGCTTTATTACTTGGGAGAAAGAAATTAGATTTAAAATGTGGTAAATTAATCGAGCTGAGTAACAATAAGTAATATTCGCGAGGTTCTTAGGCACAAAAGCATGAAACAAAAAACAAGTGTGTAATAACTAAATAAATCAAGAAATGAAGAGATAAACAATAAAATAAATAATTGAATAAATAAATAAATAAATAAGTAAATAAATAAATAAATAAATAAATAAATAAGCAAACAATAGATACTAATTGAAAACTCAAAAGCGTTGACAGTAACTTTGTAAAATGTTAAGTTTGACTTTGCTTTTGAAGGTTTAATGTTTTAGTCTAGATGATTCCAAACTTCGAAACTCAATAAAGATTATTATTATTTTATTATTTATGTAGAGGGGGGGAGGGAGAAAAGAAGGGGGGGGGGTCAAGGCTATTTCAGATTGGCTAGAGGGGGGGGGGCTAAACTTTTATATAAAGAAGTTTAGGGGGGTCAGCAGTTTGAGGTATACAGTATTGTAACAGGTGTTCATTGGCCAAGGTGGGTGAAACAGTTAAATAGTAGAGTGCAAACACTATCTGTGAAACAGTAATGCGAAATTGTATAATTTTATGCTAATTCTATTGTTTTTCTTTTGCATAAACTCCACTATTATGTACAACTTAGTGATTTGTATTTTACAGAAATACTGTTTGCACTCTAAACTCCATTGTTATCTCAAATTTTAGTTAATAAAGAATCCAGACCTATCTGGTTTAATATTTGGTTTGACTGAAATTATTTTCTGCTATAAACAAAGTAAAAAGCACGTGACAGGCCTACACAGACTCCTACGTTCGTGAAATTTGTACAGTTGCCGTTTTGTATTGGATTTGGTCGTCCAATTTATTTTGCCTCTCACTTGTATAGAAAGGGCACTATACGCTGTCAGCTGTATTATAAGAAGGCGTTTTTAGTTGAGAAGAGCCGTAAGACTGCTGCCCAGGAAATGTTTTCAGAGGTCATAGGTCTGCACGGTTTCCCGTTACTAGATTTTTGACACCTCTGTATTTAACTCGTCATACGTATTGCTATAGCGGTTAGTCTCTGCTCACCACATATGCAAGATAAGTTTTTAGCTCTCAAAATGTTCGAAAAACTGGCCACTGGTCCACACGATACGCCGATTTTGTGATATAGTAGGTTAGTTCCATTGTTATGCAAAGTAGCTATTAAATCATCTTATGATTGTATGTAGCATGCATTTAATAATTACTTAAGACATATAAGAGGAGATATGAGGTGAGGGCGGGGGGGGGGGGTCATCACGTAAATATTGAAAAAAGAGGGGGGGTCACTTGCTAATTACCTGGCCTGCAGGGGGGGCCTTACAGACATTTTGATCTTTCCAATATATTTTTCCCTATTATTATTATTATTATTTATTATTATTTATTTATTATTATTATTTTTATTACTATTATTATTGTTAACATTTTATTATTTAAGAAATAAAACTTGCTCCTCTTGTATTGCTTACATTTGGGAATTTACACCGCTAGAAACGTAGGCCAGTCACAGGTAGGCTATATTTGGCTGCACCGCGTACTTCTCTATGCACTTCTCTCGTGTTCTTAAAAATTCCCACGTGTTTATATATCTCAACAATGCACTCGATGCTTTTTTAGTTTTTTTTTAGCAATTATTACTTGTTATTGTTTGGGTGATTCTTTTGACTCATCTCACAAGTGCCTGTTTTATTTCAGAAATAATCGTATCTGATAACAAATTCTCGATTTTGATTACTCGCGCTATTACTCCCTCAAAACTATAACAAAATTCTCGAACGTGATTGGTTATCATCAGCAGCCCGATTTGAACACTAATAGGACAGTTTACCCGTCATGCTTGCAACTGGACGCAATGTATGTGCGTAATTGGACAGTGTAATAGGACAGTTTACACGTCATGCCTGTGTAAGTGCACGTCGTTTGAGCGCGCTGTTATGAAGACTATCGAGCTCATTCTTTCGTGCATTTCCGCTAAAAAAAGTAAACTGTTATGTCGTTATTCATGAAGACGTTTAAACGATGGTTATTTTTGTTTTCTCAAATTTTGTCAGTTTGATTAATTGGTAACAGGACTTCGTGTCGTCCAATTCTGTCTGTAATCCGCTACGGTCGTCCAATTTTTTTAATCAGTCGTATGATTACAGACCGAATTGGACTCCACTCAGTCCTATTAGGGGTGGACCATTTGATTTTTGATGGGGGGTTTGTAGGATTTTTAGGCTGCTAGATATTTTTTTTATTCTTCCAGCCATGCAGGATTTTTTTTTAATCTCCACTTCCTTGCACGATATTTTTTTAATGGAAATTTAAGACACAAATTTTGAAGTTAACTTGACCGTCACCAGCCACTCAAAAATCACCCTATTAAAAAGCGCCTTTACACGCAATGCCTTTTAAATCAGATTTTAAAGTTTACATCTTTCTTTCAAAGCAATAAAGAGTTTCATCTTTATTCAATGCATAAAGAAATGAATCTCCACTAGCTTGGGGCTAGTGGATTTCCCTGTCAGGCTAGTGGATGTTATGCATCACTTGCCCATTGGGCAAGTGACCGTTTTTTCCTGCTAATTACGTAACGCTACTGAGAAAAGCCTTCAGACTTGCGTGTAATGGTTCCAACCTGTCCAAAGGGCGAGCTGGAAAATCCATCTTATTTGCACCCTGTTTATTACTTTCAAAGCAAGAAAGAGATCGAGGGACTGCAAAGAACGAGAAATTGATTAGTAGTCTGGCTTCTCAAAATACGTATTTAGTATTTGGAGTTATCTAGAGTTTCAAAAAAATGAGGGTTCAATAAATGGGGACTTCACTGTAGATTTTACCAGTTAAGACGAATTTTGAGTGGACGTAGAAACTGGAGGGGACATAACCAGCAGGTGTTGTCAATGGTCCTTTCTAAAGGCCAGTACCAGGACAGTTCCATTCACACAAAAATCCTTTGCCACGCTCTGATTACGGTTGCTCGATATTTTTTTCCTTCTTAACAATTCTCCATGATATTTTTTAAAACCAGAAGCACATGCTCGATATTTTTTGGGGGATTTGCACAACCCCCCCGCCCCCCCCCCCCCCCCCATCAAAAATCTAATGGTCCACCCCTTACCATTATGAATTTACGATGTTAACAAATCGGATTATTATTGTAGATCCGCATGCTGATTGGTCGGCATCTCCATGACAGATTACACCCCCGCACTGCCCCCCACGACCTTATATATTGAACTGCAGAGCTAAACAGAAGCCAGAGGCAAGTCTCTTCCTGTTGCGGGGAGATATTGCGCATTGCTTCTTAATCAACTTAACAGCATGAGACGAAATCAGAGCAAGAGGACTCGGAGAAATCGAAAGATGACAATTTCTGATCCGAACACCCTTATATCATCTTCTGTCCTGCAGGAATGTTCTTATTCGAAGGTGAGGTTTTGTTGCTCACACATCAGTCGTTAGGTTACAGATAATAATTTTAAACAGAAGCAGAAGTATTTCGAACTTTCTATCGAAGTTTCTACTGACCTTAAAGTAGTATGCATAAGCTAATAAAGATGCATCACTTGAAATTTGTTAAGTTCAGGGATTGATGCTGACAATGCAAAATTAATCAAGAAACTTATTTAGGTGATCTTTAAATAAAGGTATCACTAGCAAATTTATAATAACACATAGCTGACATGGGTTGGGAAACAACAACACGTTCCTAGGTAATCTTACGTCCGTTTCTTTCCGTTCAGAAAGTAACCAAATTTTCATTTGTGAGCAAAACGTGACCATTGATGAACTGGTACTGCGCGTCTACACGCATTGCAGGCAGTCAGAATTGAACAAAAGTCATTGTTGACAAGAATTAACAATTAACTCAGGATTTGAAGGGACTTGTCGAAACGCAGTCGAACCGGTAGCAACCAGAGAAAGACTTATAATCAGTTATTTACGCTTGTGTGTGTTTTTATCTAACTTTTTAAACTGTGGACGAGTTTTGCACACATACATTATTAAATCAACAACAGAGTAGTTTCACAATGATAGTTTTATGAGCGTCACGACCGTTCAATATCGGGCATAATTTTCGCTTTTAGAGAATGCTTTATACATCAAACTAAGCATGAATAACAGAGAAAAGACAAATCACACGTATAGTGAACGAGTTTACGCCTTAAAAAATTTATCTGACCAAGCCGACGTGACCCTCTCAACCACACGCTTTCTTGTCCAATCTTCCCGTTCCTGACCTAATGCACGTTACAGTAGCTGCCAAGAGTGATCAAAATTAAATTTCTCCTTAAAATAATAAGAAGAACCCCAACACACTGACAGGCTATGAGAATAAGAAAATAAATCTACAAGAGAATATTGTCTTAACGTGTTTCGAAAGTTAAGAATTGCTTGGAATTTCAAAGAAATGTATTGCATTGGTGGTATGAAGAAATTCCCACTACATGACGTTGAAGATCGCTCCCTCTGAAAACAAGATTAAAATCCTCTTCGGTGAAGTTTAATTCGAAAAATAATGATTAACTTAAATAGGTAAATTGATTTAAAGAATATTTCGTCGAAAGAAGAAGCAGAAAAGAGAAAAATTAATATTTTCTAATTTTTTCGAAAAACTAGGATTTCGAAACGTGAGTGCGGCAGCAATAAAGAGAATTCTCGCTTGATTTTTTTTACTTCCGTTTTATTCAGCTCACTTTCGAGTGGTATTTTCTCACTGTAAGGACCTATCTGGGCGGCTGAATTCGGGTGGTGTTTCTTTGAGTTTGTTCATTTTCCCGTAAATTGGAGATGATCTAAGCGTGGGGCTTGGCCAAAATCGATTCGAGCAACGCCTGTGTGTAGGCGAGGCGAGGCGAGGCGAGGCAATGCAAGGCGAGGCAACATGTTGTCACATCTATGATCGAATTTCGTTATGTAAAAGAAATGTAAAACCATACAAATTCAGAAAATAACGCGGCCGTGAAAACGCTTCGTACGATCGTCGCTTGTTGATTTCTATGCATGTGCGTGACCTCGCTCAAAAGACTTGTCTTTCGGTTCATTGTTGTCACGAATCAGATGATTTCCCTTATCACGTGGCAGCTATTTTGGCCTTGATTCGCCTTGGCCGGAAAGTAAACAAACCGTGTTCGTCTAGTACGTCTCGCGGGACAAAGTTCATTTTCAGCCTGTGACTACACGTGAAAACAGTTTGATTCACGCGCCGTTCACATGAAAATGGCGCTCTGATTGGTTCATTTCACCAGAAGTGTTCTGCGATTGGTCCAACCCCCTTCAACGCCCTCTGTACTGCATGATCTCCATTGCTGACCTAAGTTCAATCAACACAAAACGATAACAAAACTCCTTTCGCTCTCCAGAAGTTCTCAGAGTTTTTTCACGAAATAAACGGAGTCATGTACGCGCTTCCTATGTCTCCTCCTTCAACGCCTTCGTCGTCGTCTAAAGAGATGGAAGTAAGTGAGATCGGTGACGAAAGGTTAAATACGGAAGGGTTTTCACTGACTAATTTTTTTACGCTCTTTTGTGTTTACATCAGGAGGACTCAAATTCTGTGGTATCGGATGGTGAAGGTTGTCAAAGCGAAACGACTGAAAATGTCGACTTGGATGCTGTACAGTCGCTTCTCGCAATGAGCCAATGGTCGCCCCCACATCTAGAAAGAAATACTCCAAGCCCCGACTCTGGTCTTTCTTCTATAAGCAGAAATTCGTCGAGCGCTTCTTTGAGTAGCACAACTTCCGTCGAGGATAAGGTAAAAAGCTAACTAGCGAACAAGTTCACCCCAACATTTGCTAAGTTGACGATTTCCTCGTCATGTCCGTTTTGTACTTGGCTTTTAGTTCAGTATACTAATCGGATTGTTCTGTTTTTCATATAGCTTGAAAACGGAATTCAAACTACAGCCGAGTTAGCGATTCCTCGTGGCAACTCTGGACTTTGTACAACAACTGCTGGAAGCGTTCCGTTGGGAGCGATTTCCACCACAACTGCCCCATCGACAACAGTTTCTGGATTACCTTTAAAAGTCTTTCAAGGAGGAGTAAATGTGAATCAAGTTTTGCTGGCAAACAGCGGAGGAAATTTACCAGCCGGCGCTGTAGTTGTACTTTGCCCTGTGGCCACAAACGGAACTCCGGCTGGAGTCGGCAACATTTCACAGTTACAACAGAGAAATTTTATTGTTACTCAAGCAGGACTTCTTCCTCAACTTCAAGGCCAGAATCAACAGGAAAGCGACAGTGGAAAGAGTCAGACAAATCGTCGAAGAAATCATGTTTGTTCGTTTGAAAACTGTGGAAAAACTTACTTCAAAAGTTCCCATTTGAAAGCGCACATGAGAACACATACAGGTATTTACCAAAAAATATCTTTCTTACGTGAAGAAAGTTTAATGTAAGGTTGTTTCTGTTGAAGGGATAAGTTTTTAGTAAAATCTCCGTTTAAGTAAGTAAATTTTCACGTTGGTCTCTTTTCCGATATCGCGGGAATTTTTCTTCTATATACGTTGCATGACAAGGCCTGTACACTCCTCTGTCGTGCCTGTCATACACCCACACACCCACACATAATCACGTGAATGGACGCGTGATGCAATGTTATGAAACGAAGGCGGGAAACTGATCGCGCGTAGAAAATAAGTAAAAACAAATACAGTTTTCGTTTCAAAATGATCTTGATGATCTATAAAATTAACTATTCAACATTTTCTTTTGAAAATACTGCTTTATTTCTTATTTTTCGACTACGAAGTTATGTAACATGTTAGTTTGGTGTTGAATTTCAACTGTAGAATGTCATAGTTTGCATTGTTGAAATTTTTTGTCATTCACACCTTTGTCCTGAGCTCCCAGGAAATCAAGGAGTTATGTTTGTTTACCAGTAGATTAATCTTTGATACCTTTGCAATTTTAGGAGAGAAACCATTTCCTTGCACTTGGGAAAACTGTGACAGGCGTTTTGCCAGATCTGATGAGCTGGCTAGGCACAGACGAACCCACACTGGAGAAAAGCGGTTTGCTTGCCCTTTGTGTGGACGGCGGTTTATGAGGTCAGATCATTTGACCAAACACGCAAGAAGACATATGACAGCCAAGAAAGTGCCAGGCTGGCAACTGGAAATGAACAAACTGAACCAGGTTGCAACAACTATGCAACCAACATCTTTAAGTGTCTCCACCAGTGGCAGTGTTGTAAACACACAACCTATTCAGATCACAAGCAACTCTTTGCCGAGTATGGTGTTAGCATCGTCAAGTATGAGCCCAACAAAACTCCCCACCAGTACCCAGTCAGTGAATTCATAGTAACTTCATGCTAAAGGAAGAGCGGAGCTTGACGAGCTTGGTGCCAGCTCACAGAACAGGCAAAGGTGATACATGACACAAGGACAAGCACACAGTATCATTAGGACGATGCTAGTGAATGAACTTTGTCATATCAGTACGGTGGACAATGCTAATACAATATTACTACAACTTGCATCAGTCTTTTCTAGAGGGACTCAGTCACAGGACAAAAACAAGTCCAAATTGTTTTTCTTATTGACAAAGTTTTCCTTCCAACCTGATAACCAGCCCTTGACAATCGTGCTAACACGGCTGATACCTGTTTCAGTCTTGCATATGTTTGGAAGTCTATTGTTAGTATTCTTCTAGAAAGCTTTCTTGTTTGAAGCCAATCTTTTTATTTCCAGTGCCACTTTGTATGAGAGAATCTTCAAAACAGTGTGACCTAGTCCCTTTACATGTAAAGAGCCCTGAAAAAAAAGATTTGTTACCAGGCAAGATGAGTGTTGTGACAATTTCCAAACAAGAATTAATTTATTCATTGTACATACAAAAGAAATTCAATATTTTCAGTTGTGCACTGTTCAGTTACCTGTGCAGTCTGTCCATATTTGTTGATATTTCATAGTTGTGATAGCGATGTCTGCTATAATAAATAGATGAGAAAGATTAAAACAAATACGATAAGTGTAAAATAAGCTAATTAAGGAATGAACTTTTTGCTATGCTTTGATAACATTAGAAAAGTTAAAGTTGTACAACTTTGTGATGAAAAAATAGGTGCTACACTGTATTTTCCTGTAAGTTGGCAGTGACATGACAGCAGGTAGTTTCATATTTGTAGCAATCTATAATTACAAAGTTTTTTTTTACTATTTATGTTGTTAATATCAAGTCAAAGGAAAAGTTGCAAAAGCTGGTTTATCTGAATTAACACCAAAAATAGATATAATAGATAAATATGAATTTGTAGCACACGCTCATCTGCCCCTTGTCAGTTTGAAGGTTTTGACGCAATTCATAGATATAAATTATAAACAACCCGCAGCAGTATAAAAATCCATTGACTATTGAATACATTGTCCATGTAAATATATGAAAAAATAATTTATACTTTTTTAACACATCTTTATGCCAGGCAATGTTGTAAATAAAGTGAAAAATATGAAAGACGTTTTGCGTTTTCAAATGATTACTCTTCTCAAATTAACCCGCCAACAACCGTTTCGCTTGTGCCCACACCGGCGCCCACATTAAGTTTTTGCTGTGCGTAGACAACTGTCTGAGTAGTAACCTAGATACAACCTGCATCTTCGGATTATCGCCCCAGGCAAACACTTTAATATCTAACCGGATATTGGTAAAAAAAAAAACGTTTGGATGCAGAGGACCACCCAACGAAGAATAAAACTACTTGACTTGTCTGTTGCCGGATCTCTTGTAAAGGCCGGGCCAAACGAGGATGAGAGTTTACTCTCATGAGAGTTTTGGTCAACTCGCATGCGCTCTCATCAACTCGGGCCAAACGAGAGAAAACTCTAATCGACTCTCATGAAAAATTTGAGCACGTTCAAAGTCGATGAGAGGGCATGAGAGTCGATGAGAGCGCATGAGAGTCGATGAGAGCGCATGAGAGTTCCATGCCAAACGAGAGCGAGAGTTTAAACTCTCATCAACTCTCATCCTCGTTTGGCCCGGCCTTAAAAGAAATACTCGTACCAGACGTCACGTTAAGTGTAGATAAAACCAAATTAATTGCAAGGTTGGTACTAGGGTAAAAGGGCAAAATTTATTGGCCAACATTTCAACTAGCAGAGCTAGTCTTCTTCAGGGCCAGTACAATGTGAAACTAACGGCTCTAAAATTTGTATTCAAATTTTAGAGCCGTTAGTTTCACATTGTACTGGCCCTGAAGAAGACTAGCTCTGCTAGTTGACATATTGGCCAATAAATTTTGCCCTTTTGCCCTAGTACCAGCCTTGCAATCAATTCGGATATTGGTATTTATACCATGCCATAGAAAATAGAGCCAATCAGAATACAGGAAATCCGTTGTGTATTCAACGGTGTTAGTCGGGAAACAATCTTTGTATTAAAAAAGTCTTGCAAATATTTCTTTCCAAAGTTCAATCAGTCCAACCCGTGAAACTGCAGCCTGTCAACTTAAGACTCACTTAAGACATTGTGGAACCTTTTTAGGTCTCTCGGAAGCCGGTCGTTTCGCATACAAGTCGATTCACATACAAGTCGATTCGCATACATCGAGGTCGTTTCGCCGACACGATCTTGGTCGATTTGCATACATCGAAAAAGTGCAAAATACATTGAAAAAGTTCTCATGAAGTGCCGCAGTCGTGTTGTAATGCTGATCCCGCAGTCCCGAAGTCTCCAGTCAATTAGCCGTATCAATAAATTTTCCTTGCCATAACTGGTCAGCTACCTTGATGATACATCAGACTTAAGATTTCAGCTGATGACTTTGATGGTGTTGTCGAGTGTTGAAATTATTTGTAACTCTTATAAATAAGAATTGAGCAAAACAAAAACTATTTTAATCAACTGAGGATTGTTCTTACTACGTTATTAAAATGTTGGTTTATCTCAACCTTAACCTTCTTATAAGAAAGGTTCTTATTAGAACTTATTATAGTGTACTTTCTTTAATTTGAGATTCAAAACCGAGTACAAGAGACAGGTGATTTTGAATTCCGAGCGACGCGAACTGAGTACGAGAAATTGTTTAGGAATTTTTTCTTAAGAAATCCACTTTCTCAGAATTTCTGGTGTCAGATTTATATCCCGACTCTCCCAAGATCCAGACAGAGAGTGCAGAGAATATCGATAAGTAAGTCTTATCGAACTTTTGCGGTCTCTGCGAGTCTAACCGAACCCTGATGATGATCCATCTAAGTCCGAAACGTCCATTATTTTTCAGCACTGTAACTAGTTATTTTTTAAATGAAAAGCGAATATTATGGAGTTTCGCCTTTAGCTTCTGCTATTTTCTTTTCTCATGCAATGTTGTTACTACGATTATCAGTTGAGTAAGGCATGAAGGAAATTTGGGGACAATGTTTTGACGTTAAAACTGCGTTGTTACCATGGGCAACTGGCTCGTTTTCCAATAGTAACTTGTCAAACTCAGCCGTTCCATGATTTGGCGAGCTTTTTTGGCATGTGACGCATATGTTACCAATAGAAACTAAGCCGGTTACTCGTGGCAACGACGTAAAACCAAAACCTTGTCACCAAACTTCCCCCGTGCCTTACTCAACTGAAAATCGTAGTACGTGAAGCACCCGTTTAATTTTCTTGTATCTTCTGTGTCGATGGTCTCCATCTCATTGACAGAGGAAAGAAACAAATCCAATAAGCCGTTTGCCCAAAACTGTCATGTCTGTCATGTTTACCTGGGTTGTTTTAGCTAGATTCGTTAGAATGAGTAAAGAGAACAGACAAGCGGGCTTCTTTTGCGGGGAGCACATTTTATGGCTGAATTTAAGAGCCGGTCCATGTAAGGTTCGAGTAACTTTGGAAATGGCCAAAAACATCCCAACCTCAAACTTCTCTGCTGAAAGGTACCTATGAGTATTAAAGCACAGACAGCCCAAGGCGACCTAACCGTGCTACTTTTTGAAGTTATCAAAGTTTCTCTAGTAATTCTCGTTGCGAGAATCAAACTCTCGCCCATCCTGGATCCACGTCTTCAGAGGCCGGGCATATGAGAAGAACGCTCGCCAGCAGCACTGGTATTGGTAGAATTAGCATTTCGTTCTTTAAATACGTGATACAAATGCAGGTTGTACCAGAGTTGGTAATTTAAACAAGTGCGCACTCTGACACGAAAGGAATATAAACTCGAGACCATAAAACAGTCGGTCCCACGTTCTTAATTTATCCCCGGAAAAAAGTAATATTTTTCATGTTTCTGTAGAAGTCTGAGAGAAAACGAAAACGATCAGTAGGACTTGGTTGGGTCGAACTTTCCAACCAAGCCAACCTTGAAAGGAAAAACTGACTTTAGTACTACAAGGATAAAGATTTGACTACTACTGAATTAATTAGGTAAAAGCAGAAGTCCATAACTAGAAGTCTACATCTCTGGTAATAGGCTTTGAGATATGTCTTTCGCGTGTACCTCGCGCTCCTCGCGTGTAGGCTATTTTTAGGACAGCTTTGCCGCGAACAAGTAGCCAATCACATTGAAGTATTTTTTAATTCGCGCCTTTGATTGGTTGAACAAATTTTTGAAGAAAAGCAGAACTGCAGAGGACGAGTGAACTCGAGCGAACGGCATTACGAAATTTCTGTTTGTTGGTCATCGTAATTTCCGTTTTGTGAGGATTAAATCGTCCGGACAAGAATCATCAGGCCATCTTTCATCGATGACGATAGCATCGAAGTTGTAAAAATTCGGAGCATCCAAATAAGCGAGAGGACCTCAGTGTTTTGGAGTCAGAATACGAAATGGCAGCGGGCAAGATAGACTAATTCCGAGTCAAATTCAAAATGCGAAGACACTAAAGATTAATGGTACTCTCAAGATGAAGACAGGCATTAAGAGAGCAAGTGCATTTTGGCACAGGTTCATTGCTATTTTGAAAAACAAAACCGTGGTCCTTGAAGCGCTCAACATCGAGCGCGGAATGAACAGAATGAAGTTTGATTCGTTTGAGAACAACATTCAGAGAAAACAACAAGTTTGGCGAGTTTCGCATGTTTTTGGAATTATAAGGACGGCATGAAAACAAAAGACTGACTAAGGTAATGTACTTGTTTTAATATGAATAGAAATACGAGTTTAATTCATCGAACAATGATGATTTCATTCACATCCGTCAAAAGTTTAATTCAAGTTGTGCTTCTCGGGCACTTTGCAGTGTGCAGCTATTGTGTTGTGTATGTTGTTCAGTATTTTAACACGAGGATATGCTGTACAAAATAAAGACACACTTAACTACTAAAAGTTTGGGGAACTTCTGTTCATAAATTCTCTCGTAAATTATAAAAAGTCGACCTGTTTGTTTTGTGAGTTTGTCTACGGAAACCCGGCGACGGGTTGCTTTTTCACTCGCCTTCAAATGCCACTGAACAGACGTTTGAAATCACTATCTACGATACTACTTCTGTCGAAATGTGAGAATTAAAGAGAATGGCCTGTCAAGTGTTTTGATATGATTTGATTTATTTCACCTGCCACTTTCCAAAATATTCGGCCGCAACTTAGAACTCCAATCGTGTCGAAATAGTGGGTTACGTCATTTTCTCGCGAGACATCAGTTTCTCAAAATAGCCTACACGCGAAAGACATAGCACGCGCCCCAATACCAGATGTAGACTTCTAGTTATGGACTTCTGGTAAAAGTAAAATTTTATCTTGGTTTCCCTTTCATTTCATTTCTATTTGCTTCGCGCGCTTACGCAATCACGTGAAACACAAACTAACCAATCAGCATGAAGCTCTCACATGGTCACTCGAGTGCCCAGAAAGCTTTGACGGTCGAGTGTGTTCATGTCGGAACGTTCGTTCGTCCTTACTTTTTTTCGTGAGATTTTAGAGGTAAAACAGTCACCATTCCGCGTTTAAAAGAGGGAAGAGTTGTCTGCTGCGACCCTGTGGTGAAGGCGAGTCGTTTTTGTCCAAGATCAGTTGTACTTTAGTAGTTTAGATGCTACACATTGAAAGCCACGTTGACTGAAACAATGGCGCACGGTGCAATTATAATTTTCTCTGATGTATTTTAGGGCGGCCACACCGCAAAGATCTACTCCAACTGTCCAGAAGCTGACTTCCTGAAGAAGGAAAAGTTCGAGTTCACCTTCAAAGTGGATTCCTACCCAAGCTAGCGTTTGCTAAGGGTGTATTGGTGATAAAAGTCGTGTAAGTATGAATGAAAGTTGTACATGTGCTCGTAATATAATTAAACTAGACCAAGTTTAAATCCTGGTAAAGATACTAAATGGGAGCGTATGGCCTTTAATTGATTATGAAAGCTTTTAATTCTTCATATAGCGGAAAATACTAACTCTAGGTAGATATTCTGCAGCAGAAGCACTGGGCAGGATTTGTAAATTTTATAATGCTTCAAAGCCAGTAGGAACGCGACAGCTAAGCCATTCTGTCTGTGACGTGAACGTGTAAACTTACATGTCTTTTCTGCAAGTACACACAACTATGCCTAAATTAGTAAGTTGTGTTTTTATGTATTGATACGTAATCCCACAAATTGTAATGAGTATGAATATAGAGCTTGAGGGTTTGTCTATTGTATGAAGCAAAAGAAACACCTTCAGGAATCCCATTGAATCCCATTGCTAAGCCCCTATTGCACAAGACAATATTTTGTTCCCATATTGATTTTGATGTCTTTCATGATTCTTCTGTGTACAAATATTTTATATTGTATTTCAACAAAAAATTGGGAAACAATGCTATTGTGTCATAATCAGTATTTTAAAATATTAAACCTGCTGCTGGTGATGCAAAAATGCAAAAAATAAAAGTTAAAAAGATATTTAATTCGGCTGGTATAACCCTAGATGTTCTGAGTTTTGTAGCTAGCTTATGTCATCAGCAATATGTAAATTTGATGGTTAACCTATAAACTGGTTTGATATGGGGTGGTTGTATGTTTTATTGATTATTTGTCCTTGGATGTCTTAGACCTGTTCTAGAGCAGGAATTAAAAGATAACCAAGATAAAGTTAGTTTCAAGAATGTGCCCTTCTGTGTGAAAACCTTAGTGTCTTTATTTTCATTCACTGAGAATTATACACAACATTCATTTCTGGTAGGGTTTACGTGATTGTGTTATTAGGTAATAAAGGAGGCGTGATTAAACAATATGAGTATAGTAGGAGTGCTAATTACTTACAGACTGACACTTGTCACATGAAATATTTATTCAGGGCTCTGCCATGTTCGGCCAGATTCAGCAG
The DNA here is from genome assembly GCA_963693305.1 of Meandrina meandrites. Lineage (NCBI taxonomy): Eukaryota > Metazoa > Cnidaria > Anthozoa > Scleractinia > Meandrinidae > Meandrina > Meandrina meandrites. The sequence goes on from OY855913.1 coordinate 28,532,316, forward strand.
GCAAATTATTCTTGCCTTGAATAGCTCTATCATGGTATCAAGAACAAATTTTGTAGTGGTATACAGCAACAATTTTAATGGACCATTACTTATTACGCCTTTCAACTTTATTGGTCCTCGTCACTGACCATAGATACATTTGAAAATCTATCATGGTATGTTTCTCCAAGCCAATATTTTGCTGGTGTTGTTAAGGTGGCTTTGTCCAGATATAGCTCGGGAATATTACAGATTAAAGCTGTACAGGATAAGTAAAAGTAATACAGAGATTTAAGTTATCTGGAGTGACCGCAAAATCCATTTTTTCCTGGTAGTGTCAGTACATTGCCAAGGTATCAGTTGATGCCAATTAATTAAAAAAAAAAAAATCTGTCAACTTGGGAAGTATTGCTGTCATGTATCACCATATTCTTATAACTGCCATTGAAAGAGATGTTTCAATAATCATTATTGATATAGAGAATAAAAATTTTTGACAGCAAATCCTGAAATTAGGAGTAGAGGCAAGCTGCAACGATTTTGTGCAATATTTTATAATCAACTGTGTCATTAATCATAAGAGTAACTCCACTTTTTAAAATAAAAGTAAAATAAGTAAATAAATTGTCTCCAAATGTTAACTTTTGTATTATTACAGTAAAGGTTTTATATATTATTGCTCAATTAAGAGTTGATTGCCTGTTTTCACAGCCTTCCTTTTTAATCATTGACGATGAGGTGTGTTCTTGGAGAAGGTGTCTCTGTCGACATTTTGAAGGATGACTTGTCCTGCATGGACATAATTGAACAAAAACTTAGCACCATAGGAAGAGAGGTTCGTTCAAGTTGGATTTCTGTTGTGGATATATTGTCAGCATGTTTTCTTCTAGGACAAGTTTAGTGGGAATTTTAATTTATTGTTTGTTTACCTCCAGGACTCTGATGATGCCTTCTACATTGTAGACTTGGCTGACGTTCTTCTTAAACACAAGAAGTGGGTTTCTCTGCTACCGAGAGTAGAACCCTTTTATGGTAAGTTTTACCCAAATAACTGTTGGTGTTGATCTTCAGTGAAACCTTGAATCAACTTTAACATCAATCTTTTGCAAGACAGGCATGGAATTTTGTAACAAATTGACTACATTTTTCCCCATGGTCTATGCTCTTATAGACCATAAATGATGCATAAAATGTACAGTGACGGCAAAAAAAATTCCCTTGAACGTCACAGGGATGCTTTTAGATGATCTTTAATTTGAAATTTGCCTTGTATATAAAACGCATAACTATTCAAGATTGATAAAAGTTGTTCTTAACCCTTAAACCGGCAATCGTACATATTTGTACGAAAAGCACCAGCAATGTTTTGAAAATTTGCAGCTTTCACAGATCTGGAGATATGATAGTAATAATCTCTTGTTACGACAAAGTGATAAATTTTGAAGCGTTTAAAGCCAATTAACTGGCTACAGCTCTGGCTTTTCGTTTCATATGGCTATTTGTTCTGCAGGAAATCCAAACATGCTCATTTTCTACTTCATTCGAAAACAACAAAAAACACACATCTTTGCCTTCAAATTTTTTAATGAAAAAACAATTCTAAATCTAAAATGTTGCATTTACAGCAAACGTCAAGCCTTCTACTTTTCGTTCAGTAAGAAAATTTGCCATCAAACCTTCAACGGACTGAACAATTACCATTCGATTGGAGCTATGCTTGCCAACCCCCAGATTCTCCTATACCTGACCGAAAGGAATGCTTGGGAAATTAGACACTTCAGCGGCATGCAACACAACCTACCTCCATTTCATGTGTTTTTTATAAGTGTCAAGCCAGCCAATTCTACCAGCAAAATATTGCACCGATTGCATTCTTTAGAAGTCAAATCTCGTCCAAATTGGCTTGGTAGGTCTTGGAATCCAGCCACAGAACGGCCAGAGAGACAACTTCACTCATGAACAACCATGTTTCCATACATATAGTTTTGGCGTTCCAATCACCGTCAAATCATCTCTCACTCCTGGTTTCTTTCAGAAGTTTGCCTCTACCCACCATTCAAGCTTCATGATGCCAGCCTGGGGGCTTCTGCAGTGGAAAATGGCTCTAAAAACACTTATAAACCGAAAAATTACCAGATTTGAGCCGAACTGCTCGGCTTATCGAGCAAGCAACGGCCGAATGCTGACGTCACAATGAAAATTTGAGCCCTCGGTGTTACTAAACAGCGCATAGTTTCAATTAAACTTCTTATATGCGATCACGAAATTGTAGAGACTGCCTATGCTCAGAAAAACTCTTAAAAAACACAAATAAATTTGCCGGTTAAAGGGTTAAGGAGAACAATAGAGGTCACGTGACCAGAAGTTATGGCACCATGGAGTGAAAGCTAGGGGCTCACTTAACCTTTCGCAGTGTTTTGATTAGGGTTGCAGGGCTTGGGCTTTTGCATTAGGGTTAGGGTTGAGTTGTTGGGGTTAGTTAGATTTGAGGTTGGGGTTGCAGCTTGGGCCTCGGTAAGTCACGTGACAAGTACTCCTGCCAAAAGTAATTACCTTATATGAAGTAAATATAGACTGGTGAATCCAATGAACCCAAATAAAGTTTATGTTCAAGGTACGATTTCAAATTATTTACTCCTATTACTTCAAATTTATGCTGTGGACTGATGGTACAGGTTTGAGGGCTAGTGGCATCCACCCTCCCCCCCTAACTTCTTGCCCTTTGCTCAAGTTGACACTAACATTTGCCGAGGAACTAGCATTGATGAGCCTTGCAGGTTCCAGGCATTTCCGAATTCGAAACATGAATTGGCTGACAAAAAGTATTTTTGATTAACCCTTTAACCAGCAATCGTACATATTTGTACGAAAAGCACCAGCAATGTTTTGAAAATTTGCAGCTTTCACAGATCTGGAGATATGATAGTAATAATCTCTTGTTACGACAAAGTGATAAATTTTGAAGCGTTTAAAGCCAATTAACTGGCTACAGCTCTGGCTTTTCGTTTCATATGGCTATTTGTTCTGCAGGAAATCCAAACATGCTCATTTTCTACTTCATTCGAAAACAACAAAAAACACACATCTTTGCCTTCAAATTTTTTAATGAAAAAACAATTCTAAATCTAAAATGTTGCATTTACAGCAGACGTCAAGCCTTCTACTTTTCGTTCAGTAAGAAAATTTGCCATCAAACCTTCAACGGACTGAACAATTACCATTCGATTGGAGCTATGCTTGCCAACCCCCAGATTCTCCTATACCTGACCGAAAGGAATGCTTGGGAAATTAGACACTTCAGCGGCATGCAACACAACCTACCTCCATTTCATGTGTTTTTTATAAGTGTCGAGCCAGCCAATTCTACCAGCAAAATATTGCACCGATTGCATTCTTTAGAAGTCAAATCTCGTCCAAATTGCCTTGGTAGGTCTTGGAATCCAGCCACAGAACGGCCAGAGAGACAACTTCACTCATGAACAACCATGTTTCCATACATATAGTTTTGGCGTTCCAATCACCGTCAAATCATCTCTCACTCCTGGTTTCTTTCAGAAGTTTGCCTCTACCCACCATTCAAGCTTCATGATGCCAGCCTGGGGGCTTCTGCAGTGGAAAATGGCTCTAAAAACACTTATAAACCGAAAAATTACCAGATTTGAGCCGAACTGCTCGGCTTATCGAGCAAGCAACGGCCGAATGCTGACGTCACAATGAAAATTTGAGCCCTCGGTGTTACTAAACAGCGCATAGTTTCAATTAAACTTCTTATATGCGATCACGAAATTGTAGAGACTGCCTATGCTCAGAAAAACTCTTAAAAAACACAAATAAATTTGCCGGTTAAAGGGTTAAGGAGAACAATAGAGGTCACGTGACCAGAAGTTATGGCACCATGGAGTGAAAGCTAGGGGCTCACTTAACCTTTCGCAGTGTTTTGATTAGGGTTGCAGGGCTTGGGCTTTTGCATTAGGGTTAGGGTTGAGTTGTTGGGGTTAGAGTTAGATTTGAGGTTGGGGTTGCAGCTTGGGCCTCGGTAAGTCACGTGACAAGTACTCCTGCCAAAAGTAATTACCTTATATGAAGTAAATATAGACTGGTGAATCCAATGAACCCAAATAAAGTTTATGTTCAAGGTACGATTTCAAATTATTTACTCCTATTACTTCAAATTTATGCTGTGGACTGATGGTACAGGTTTGAGGGCTAGTGGCATCCACCCTCCCCCCCTAACTTCTTGCCCTTTGCTCAAGTTGACACTAACATTTGCCGAGGAACTAGCATTGATGAGCCTTGCAGGTTCCAGGCATTTCCGAATTCGAAACATGAATTGGCTGACAAAAAGTATTTTTGATTAACCCTTTAACCGGCAATCGTACATATTTGTACGAAAAGCACCAGCAATGTTTTGAAAATTTGCAGCTTTCACAGATCTGGAGATATGATAGTAATAATCTCTTGTTACGACAAAGTGATAAATTTTGAAGCGTTTAAAGCCAATTAACTGGCTACAGCTCTGGCTTTTCGTTTCATATGGCTATTTGTTCTGCAGGAAATCCAAACATGCTCATTTTCTACTTCATTCGAAAACAACAAAAAACACACATCTTTGCCTTCAAATTTTTTAATGAAAAAACAATTCTAAATCTAAAATGTTGCATTTACAGCAGACGTCAAGCCTTCTACTTTTCGTTCAGTAAGAAAATTTGCCATCAAACCTTCAACGGACTGAACAATTACCATTCGATTGGAGCTATGCTTGCCAACCCCCAGATTCTCCTATACCTGACCGAAAGGAATGCTTGGGAAATTAGACACTTCAGCGGCATGCAACACAACCTACCTCCATTTCATGTGTTTTTTATAAGTGTCGAGCCAGCCAATTCTACCAGCAAAATATTGCACCGATTGCATTCTTTAGAAGTCAAATCTCGTCCAAATTGCCTTGGTAGGTCTTGGAATCCAGCCACAGAACGGCCAGAGAGACAACTTCACTCATGAACAACCATGTTTCCATACATATAGTTTTGGCGTTCCAATCACCGTCAAATCATCTCTCACTCCTGGTTTCTTTCAGAAGTTTGCCTCTACCCACCATTCAAGCTTCATGATGCCAGCCTGGGGGCTTCTGCAGTGGAAAATGGCTCTAAAAACACTTATAAACCGAAAAATTACCAGATTTGAGCCGAACTGCTCGGCTTATCGAGCAAGCAACGGCCGAATGCTGACGTCACAATGAAAATTTGAGCCCTCGGTGTTACTAAACAGCGCATAGTTTCAATTAAACTTCTTATATGCGATCACGAAATTGTAGAGACTGCCTATGTTCAGAAAAACTCTTAAAAAACACAAATAAATTTGCCGGTTAAAGGGTTAAACTGGCTGTTGGATATGAGCTGGTCAGTGACATGGTTTCTAAGATGTCTTTTTGTTCCATTTTGCAGCAATGAAGTGTAACAATGATCCGATAATCCTAAAGATGCTAACAGGATTAGGAATTGGATTTGATTGTGCAAGCAAGGTACAAAGCATGTCATGTAACCTGCAATGACTGTTAGAGAGCATCTCAACACATCTTAACAATATGCAGAAGGGTCAGTTGATTGTGTAGAGTTGACATTTTAAATTTATTTTGCAGACTGAAATGCAGACTATGATGGGCATGGGCGTACAACCCTCAAAGATTGTATATGCCAATCCCTGCAAACAAGCCTCCCATATAAGGTATGTGAACTAGCGCAGAACATCAAAAAAGATTTGTTTGGAAATAAATGTGAAACATGTTTTCCCTTTCTCTTAAATGTTTTGCAGTAGATTTGATTCATAGTATAAAAATTAACTACAGACAACAACAAAGTAATTTCTTTTTGTTTTAGGTTCTCTGAAAAACATGGAATTTCTTTGATGACCTTTGACAATGAGACGGAACTGCACAAGATCAAAGAGCTGTACCCTACTGCTAGGTAACTATGATGAAGATGAAATGAAAAAAAAGAGAACATTTATTTTTTTGGCTTTATTAAGTTTTTCAAGGTAATACCAACATTTTGTTGAATGTCCCTAGGTTGCTTCTTCGCATCCGAACTGATGATTCCAAGTCACTCTGCCAGGTTTGTGCATTTTTGCGAATGTTGTAATTGCAAGGGCAGCTGTATGTAAAAGACTGGTAGTAATCAGAGATTAGGGGAGTGCGCTCAACCTTAATTGGATAGCCAGCCAGTGGCAAAAGACTGATATTGTCGGCATACTATGCCTTATGCCTCACTTGGGGTGAAGAGGATGAGTGAGAGAGGACGCATTTGGCACTAAACTACTTCTAAAATCCCACAAACTTCTACCAATACTTTACCTTCAATTTGAAATTCCACAAAGTAGTTCAAAAATACAGGCATAACACGACATCTTTTCATTTAGTCAATACACTGATAACATTGCATTTGGCACTAAACTACTTCTAAAATCCCACAAACTTCTACCAATACTTTCCCTTCCATTTGAAATTCCACAAAGTAGTTCAAAAATACAGGCATAACACGACATCCTTTCATTCAGTCAATACACTGATAACATTCAATACAGTGATTTCCTCTACAAAATGCCAAAAATTTCTGCAAATAGCAATATGTCACAAATTCAAAGAAGCTGTAAAACAATTTTGATGCTCATTCTACCCACTGTCATATTTTGGTCATTTCAAACAATTTACAAATATAAATTATATCAAGAACCATTCAGTGTGTATTCTTATCAACAAACATGAGTATTTCACTTGTTGGCACTTGCCGACAGGTACAACTAGTCAGTAATCATTAAGGTTGGAGGGACTATGGTGATAACCATGGTAACAAGGGTGTGGGTCAGGCCCTTGCACCTGCCATCCACCAACTGGCATGGTACATGCATTATAGTCTCAATGTATAAGGTTTAGTAATTTCATTTTTTGTTTTGAACAGCTTGGAATAAAGTATGGAGCACCCCTGAAACAAAGTCGTCACCTCCTGAAGGTTGCCCATGATCTGAAGTTGAATGTGATTGGAGTGAGGTAAAGTTTTGATTTGCAAGTTTCTAAATTTTTATAATTATTATGATGGCTATGATGATAACAACTTGCCCTCTCTTAGTGTGTTACGCATGTGATGATGAGTGTGTTAAATGTACTTCCTGAGCCAGATTTCCATTTAAAATGTGGTCTTCCGCTTATAGCTCATTGGAATAACAGGTTTTCTCTTCTGCTTAGTTTTCATGTTGGCAGTGGATGTTATGATGCAGGTGCATTTGGAACTGCTGTCTCAGCTGCTCGTAGTGTGTTTGACCTTGGGGTAAGTGAAGATGCATTAGATATTTTGCTATTAAATAAAGGGAAGGTGACACCCGGAGTTTTTCTTTGCTCCTCTTGTGGTTTTTGCCATGGCAAAGAAATGACAGTTCTTGCAGGATGTTGTAATAATAAAATAATGAAAAGAACCGTGTTGTTTTTGTCCGTTGAAGACAGTGCTGAATTAAAATACTTTCGATACCATGGAAATATTGCAATTCTGGAGAACAGGATCCTTAAGCCTTGCATACGACATAATTTGCTTTTGTGTTACAAAAGTTTAATAATTATTGCTCATCAAGTTGGCACATTGCCTGAGCTTTTGTGTACAAATTATTTATATTCCTACTGTTTATTATTTAGGCTCAAATAGGATATAACTTCACCCTGTTGGACATTGGTGGTGGTTTTCCTGGAGCACCAGATGCTGCTATTACATTTGAAGAGGCAAGTTAAAAAATCCTTAAATGAGCTTTTGAGAGCATTATTAAACTTATTAAAAAAGTATGTTCTAATATATATTTACAAAGATATACCATAGTGTTTATGTTGGTATCAACTGCTGGATGCACTTCAGTGTACATATATCAGTTAAGGTAATGTTTTAAATGCAAGGTGTCACTGAGGAATTGTGATGGTTAATTAATGTGGGCCTTACAAACTATTTGAAGTTTATTAACTTATTTGTTGGATCAGGAGCAGCTTGTATTCATTTCATTCCTTTTAACAGAGTGGAATGACATGGGCCTGCCTTGTGCATGCTCCTTGTATGATGAAGTGAAAGTTTCTGGACCTCAAAGTGTTCTTTTAAAAAATATATTTATTTCAAAAGTAATGTTTTGTTTAACATTTCCAGGTTTGTGCCATCCTGAACCCATTACTCAAAGAACACTTTCCAGTTAGCTCAGGTGTCTGTATGAAGTTATTTCAAAAGTAATGTTTTGTTTAACATTTCCAGGTTTGTGCCATCCTGAACCCATTACTCGAGGAACACTTTCCAGTTAGCTCAGGTGTCCGCATCATAGCAGAACCAGGACGTTACTATTCTGCCTCGGCCTCAACCCTTGTTGTAAATGTTGTTGCTCGCCGCACTGTGAAGGGAAGTCAGTTTAAACAAAATGACAAGTCTACTGAAGCTGCCGGATACAAGGACACTGATGAGCTGGTGAGTTGCAGGCTGCAAAAATCCACTTTATTGATGAAATTGTTCTCAGGATTTTGCTAATAGTAAATACATACATGTAAGTAATGTAAAAATGTCAGATGTTAGGAAGTAGCCTATGTCTGCATGGTCTGATTTGTACACTGTTTGTTTTTTGTCAGGGGTACATGTATTATGTCAATGATGGAGTGTATGGCTCCTTCAACTGCCTTGTGTTTGACCATGCAACTGTGAATCCAGAAGTTTTTGGTACTGATGAGAAGGCTGACAAATTTCCATCAAGCATCTGGGGCCCAACATGTGATTCTCTTGACTGTATTGCCAAGAATGTCCTGTTACCCAAGGTACTTTCTATATTCATACTGACTTACGTACTGACTTGATACACCTCTACCGAACTTATTACAGATGTATCTGTTAGACGCTGTTACGTCTGTTATCTGTTACAAATTTTGTACCACCTTCAATATATAAAGTTGTCTTACCTTATCACTTATCTTTATAATTTTGGCATGTTTTCATGATCACTGATCATATGTATTTAATAGAATGGATACAAATGGTAGATCAGATTTCCTTGGATGGACTGGTTAAAGTTAAAATGTTTTTAAGTTTGCTTGTTTTTCACAATCAGGTTGATGTTGGGGAGTGGTTGTACTTCAAAAACATGGGAGCTTACACTTGTTCAGCGGCCTCCACTTTCAATGGATTTAATAAACCACTGAAGTACTACACTATTACTCACAGCTGTTGGTAAGGCAAAGATCCATTCTCCTTTGTGGCAATTCAGCAGTCCTTCAAAGAAATGATCTTTATTCTTGTCATTCTTCGTTTGCTAATGTATTTAATATTGTAAGTTGGAGAAAATTAGGTGCTAGTAACTCTAAGAAACATTAACTGTGTTTCTAACTCTCTTTAGGCCCATGTTTAAGAAAGTTTTAGAGAAGATTGGTTTGGATGTGCGCTCTCCATGTCATGTCGTACCGGATCACAAGACGTCCTTCAATGCTGGCCCCGAGTGCATGGAAATTCTTACTTCTGGTCCTTGATTTGAAAAAGAGAGCTTGTTGACCAGGACATTCCCATTGCCACTTGGTTCATAGACTTGCTGCACCTTTAGTATAATAAAAATAATGTTGCTATTATCATTGTCAAAATGTTTAGTAAAAGAGATAAATTATAACAATGAAATTACTTGAACACAAGTACTGATAATTATTATTATTGAGAAAAAATTATTGGTTGTGCACAGTTTTGATGTTTGAGATGTTTCAAGACAAGTCGTATTACTTGTTTTCAAACGTGAATTTAGCAGTGTTTCAATAATGTATATAATAGAGTGAGTTTTCTTTATCTGTGAAATAGTTAATAGATAGATAACTTTATTTTACATGGATCGAACACTTGGCTAAGAAGCTAGTTTGCAGGTTCTCCATACACCATTGGACACCAATTCCATTGTTTTCTTTTGTTTAGTTTTGACTATTATGTACTATTAGATATTGTTTCACAGGTTAAATGAAATCACTCTAATAATAAACATGTATTATTAATATATTAATATGGAAGTTGTCAACATATGCAACATATGGGTGTGAATAATTTTTTCATGTCGTATGTATCAGAATTTCAGTGTGCGGTTATCCTTTACCAACAATGTGAAAGTAATAAATTTCATATTAGTAAATTAACTTACTTTTTACAAGAAAGTTTTGTGCAAATGCTAGTCCTTTGGCAAGGTTGCAAATTAATTTTCAGGTGGTATTGCTTCACGGTGTGTGCATTGTTGAAGGCTCAACCCCTCCCATTAAACTGCTTGTAAGTATTAAAATTTAAAACTGTTGTTTGTGCACTTTCATTAAGGGGGGTGACTCTTAACTACCAATGTGTTTCTAAGGCAGGTTTCTAATTGCTATATTTTGGAAACAAAACGTCGCACAGATAAGGTTTTTGCACGAGTTTGTTCTAATCAAGATTCCTCCAAGAGTTTCAGGTCATGGTCATAAGATAAGATAAGATAAAAGATAAAAACTTTATTACCGTGTCTGTGTGTTTAGCCCTTATGGACTAATTGGGGACACAATTAAAATACCTAAAATACTATTAATAATGCTAAGCTGAAAATATTTAAAATACTTAACTAAAAGCTAAAAACTAATATTTGCAATGTCTTAAGCGCCACAGAGTTTGCAACAGTTACTATTGTTGTCCACGTCATATTTAACGCGTCGCGTGACCAGAACAGAATAAACCCTAAAACTCAAATGGCGGATAGATTTTAAAATTAAAATGAGTGTCAATAGATAAAGAATGTCCACATGCGTAATGTGACGTATCGTTTTTGAGAAATTCGCATTGTTATTAGAGTTATGGCATAATAAACACTCATATTTACAGACTTTCATCAGTAGCGTTTCCTTTTTTCGTTTCAACGGTAAAAGCATACGTCAGATTATAAAGACGGCTACGTTATCTCTGATTCGTAAGGGTAATCGGAACTTCACCTTGTTTCCGTGGAGTTTTAGGGATTTTAAATTCTAAGGCACGGTTTGGGACTGGCACTAGATTGGCGCGTGCAATGATATTTTTTTCCAAAGCAGGTGCACCCGCAAATAAAATTCACCATTTAGCGTTACAAAAAGCTTGAAAATCGCTTGCTTCAACACACAGTCTTCAGCCATTCCTTAGCAACTGCTCTGGATCTGTAGTTAAGAGTCTCCCCCCTTGAAGATGCATTTGGATGTGCTGGTTCTTTTTATTGTTATTGATTCCTTTAGAGTACCATGTACCATTTCCATGAACATGCCTTGACTTGTGTTTAATGGCATTTTATTATTGTTGATTAGATCCAAAACCAGAAACCCTTGTTTATCCTCACTAGCAAGTTGACACTACCTGCACAAGTAAAAATACCTAGTAGGTCTTAATTGAGGAATTGTAAGATAGAAATTGGCCAGGAGCACAGGTAGATGTTTATGTTCACTCCCTTCCATCATATCTGGCAAGGCCATACAACAAGGGCAAGTTGGTGTCGAGAATGCAAATGATTTAAACCTCGGCAAAGTACAGAGGCTAACAAACATGAAATCTTATGTTCAGCCAACTACTCTGCCCCGGAAATTTTGCGAGCTGTAAACCCAATTTTATGGGTTTCTTAAAAACAGAAGTGTTTAGTCCTGAAACTTTGTCTGAAGGGAGCCTCTGTTCATATTAAAAATGTCATGGAATAAAACAGCACTGGGAGCTCTGTAAACATAAGGTTTGAGTGAAAAACTTTGCGGGACCTTTGAGGAATGGGCCCCTGTTCTCGAAGGCCCGAAAAAGCTTTTGCACCCAGAAATTAATTGCAAAATCGCAATTCTTTTGATTACAGAGCTGTTTAATTTCATGATATTTTTAATATGAACAGGCCTATACACTTCTCTGTTTTTAGATACAGAGGTTTAAAGAGGCTCCGGGTAAAGGGGCCACAAAGGAACTGGCTGAGAGTGACTTCCTCCTCCTTTTTCTTCCCACTTTTCTCTTCGCCCCATACTCGTGGGGAAATATGGTGGCATTTACATGGAATCTGCACCTGGTACGGGAAAAGTATGTGTAGTCGACAATAATTTCTGAGTTGCTGTAACCAAGGTACCCCAGCACAGCTGGAGACGCATGAGAATGGCAGAGTTGGCGGCGAAACATCTTGCGTGGAATGACGCAAACGGCACTGCACAAAATAGGGTTAGGTGGCGCGCGCTAGTTGAGGACCTATGTTCCACCAGAAACTCATAAGGAGTTGTTCAACCCTTATGGGTTTCTGGTTCCACTTAGGAACGAAGAGGATTAAGGAAGTAAGGCCCGGTTCAGACGCCGTACTTTTCATGAGCCGAACTCAATTCGAATTTGGACCGACCCAAATTGACAAAAGTACGCCTCTTGATTCAGACGCCGTACTTTTTGGCCGTTCCTAATACAGTTCCGATAAAACCAGGCAAAATACATTATAATAATTTATGAATTAGGATCGGCACATGAAAAGTACGGCGTCTGAATCAAAGCCGTTCGAAAGGCGTTCCACAGGCGAAATTCTCGGCCAACCCAGGCGGGAAGAACGGGTGAGCCGTTCCAAATTGAAATAGCCGTTCTAATTTGATTCAGACGCCGATCTTTTCTTGTACTTAAAAGGAATTAGGTTCGGCTCATGAAAAGATCGGCGTCTGAACCAGGCCTAAGTAACAGGACAACTCGGATTAATATTAATCCGTGGATTATAATAATAATAGATTATAATAGGCTTATTATAATCCGATAATAGATTATTATAATCCAGTAATAGATTATTATAATCCAGTAATAGATTATTATAATCCAATAATAGATTAAGGCACGGCAAAAAAATGGAAGGATTAGATTATTATTAATAATATAATCCGGATTAATATTAATCTCTATTATAATCGAGATAAAATTCCCTTGAATGTTCGGAGATACTGATATACAGCTCTAATGACAGGCACACTGCAGACATAACACAGGACTGACGGGACATAACACTGACCACATCAGTCACATGACGATCACTTGCATATGCTAGAGCTGGTAGATACCGCAATGTTGACCCTAGAAGTAAATGAATAGGAGCAAGCACCTCTGGGCCAGCGAATCCGCGCACTCCTTTGATGTTTAAATAATGCCAATCTTCGGAAGCTTTGGACAAAGATTAATCCTAGATAGGAATAATATAAATACTGAGTACGATTAATAGCAATCCTATCTAGGATTAATATATATCAGGATTAATATAAATATTTAAGTAGGATTAATATTAATATTAATATTAATCAGATTAATATCAATCTTACATAAGATTAATATTAATCCTAATAGATTAAGGCACGGCTCAAACTTCAGTAATAGATTATAATAATCTATTACTTGATTATAATAATCTATTACTGGATTATAATAATCCATTACTGGATTATAATAATCATTAAGATTAATATTAATGCGATTAATATTAATCCGGGTTGTCCTGAAGTAACCAAGGTGATAGACGGTTAACACCGCCACAAAAAGCCTGGGGACTAGTCGATAATCAAAGATGGCGGATTTCATGGAGGATTTTGGAGTTGGTTATTATCGATCATTAGATCCCCCAAAGAATTTCGTAGTTAAGTAAGAGCACCATAGATTTCATGTTTGAAAATCCATTCTGATGTATGGAAGATATTCCATTGAAACAATGCAAGTGGTCCAGTTTAGACTTATCTGTTGCATTTGCTTGTCATTTTGTTTCACTTCCAATAAACAGGATAAAACTTCGGCGAGTAACGACAGCAAGCTATCTTCCAGAGTTTAAAATCGGTTCACAGCAAAATGTCAATGCTCAAGAAGGAGCTGAAGTTGCTGGTGAAGCAGTGGAGATGCCAGAGTTAAGACGAGGTATAGTTAATATCAGTTCTTGTTAAAGCAGTTGTTTCGAAACCTAATATGCACTGTAACGGATATTATTGTTTAAAAATTCGACCTTGATAAGCTTATTCTTTGGTTTTATTATTAAGCTAAAATCAAAATAATTGATAGAGAAATAAATGAAATGATCCTCTCAGTGTGTAAGCAACCCAAGTAATTGCAGTTTTTAGCCTTGGGCTTCATTAGCTCAGTTGGCAGAGCAGCACACCGGTGTCACAGATGTCATGGGTTCAAGTCCTGTTGTGGCCTTTAATTTTTTCAGGCCAAAAGATGCAATTGCTTGGCTAGCCTGCGTTGCAGACGGAACTAATCCCTGGTATAGTCTGTCTGCGATACCGGGCATTAGTTAGCTTACACACTGCAAAGATCATTTCATTTATTTCATCATTAATCCTCAGTTCATACATGTCTTTCACATATTCATTGTGTCAATAATTGATGGGGTGTGTGAGAGAGAGTTAATCAGATAAGTGATGACCATGTATTTAATTATTTTTGACAGGTAAATATATAATTATACATTTTTTATGTACCAATCAAATCAAAACTTCAACATCCCCCATCAGGCATACCTCTGGCTTTTGACTCATCAGTGTGCCCAGAGAGGCAGGAATTTGACAGTTATGGTTGTCACTGGGATGGGGAATTTGAAACCATATGGGAGGAATGGGGGAAATTTGAACAATAATGTCTCAGTGTGGTGGTTATAATTCCTCACGGTTTCGCAGTTACATTCACAACTCCAGATCCAGAAATCATTGTGGAAATTGGGAATTAAGGATGGATAATTTGTGTATTCTGTGGTTTGCACATAAATCATACACCAGAAAGAAATACACCTATGCTCTGGGTGGGAGAATTTGATCGCAAAATTAGGCTATTATGTGGGGCATTTGAACCCTATTTTTTGCCTTGGGGATGGGAATTTGAGCAACCAAAATTTCAAAAGTTCAAATTCTTGGGGGGTGATGTTAAAGTTTTGATTTGATCAGTACATGACTTCTGTATTCTCAAACAGACCAAGGTAAACAAGACCAGGATTCAGAGGAATGTGTGTTTTATTGGCAACAAAAAATGTTCTCTGAGGTAAAGCTACATTTGTTTAAATAACTAACAGGTGATTTAAAATTGAGGTGACTGATACAGGTAATTTATTTGTGTTATTGTCAGTAGTAATCTGTCAAGCAGCTGAGACTGATAGATACTGAAAATGTAACTTACTTTACGTTGTTTTCTGACAGTGGGAATCATGCATTTAACCATCAACAAGAGAAATAATCAGCTAGGGAACACTGGACAGAGGGGGTGAAACAAAATAGCAAAATTATCCAGCACTGGAATATCCAATCTCATTTTGCTCAGACGTTAAAAATGAATCATGCATGAACTTACATCCAAGCACATTAAGTGAGTGAGATGACCAGCTGAGTTAAACTGCATTTTATTCATTTTTATTTTGTTATTTTTTTCATTAGAGAGAGATGGAGCTTTTTCAAGATTTAAATAATTGCTTTGGACCACTGGAGCAGAAGTATCATACAGAAATATTAAAGTTAAGGTAGGTACCTTTATTTTCAATTTGTTTGCCATAATTTATGAAATCAAATTAATAATTGTTGCTGTAATTTGATTGGTTTAGAAAAGTTAATCCTGGGGTAGCTGCTAAGAGTTATGTCACAGGAACAACATCATAGATATAACTGAATTTAAAAACAGTATATAGATTATTCAAGACATGTTCTATTTTATTTTTGTGGTTTATGAACTTAAAAGAGTAAAATTTAAAAATTTTAAAAAATTATTATTTAAAACCAAATGATGACATTTAATCCTGAAAATATTTTTTTAAGCCCATGCTCATCTCATTCTTTATTTGAACAACTACTCTTGCAGTAATAAGCAATCATTTTTATTGAGATGTGGGAGTCACTTTTTGTTGTCCTGTTTTATCTTTAGAAAGAAGGGTGGAAGACCAAACAAAAGATTATTTTCCTATGTCGAGTGTGATAGCTATGTTAATCTGGATGAGGTAGGTCAAAATTATGTTAATTTACGAATTGCCATTGATACTGTAATGTCATGTTTCATGTAGTTCCGAGAATTTGGCATATACAACGTTTCCAATATTCTTTACATGTAGTTAGTAATATTATTCACCTGTTTGTTTGACTACTGTCTATATTGCAAGAACTCTTGAAACAGATGTTGTTCAATCGTACGTCTAAGTTTAAGGAATTGGTTTTAATGATTTATTTCCAGCTAATGTTAATCCAATTTGTTTACTAGTGCAATACTTTCCTTTATAATTTATCAACAACAGGAAACAAGAACTCTAACAACTTCCCCATCTGAAGTGCCAAGTTTCCTGGCCAAGAACATGACAAGTGTGAGAAGAAGAAATATTGGAACCAAAGTTGATCGAAGGTTGGATAAATTTAGTCAAGACATTCAATTAAAAATATTGGTGATAATAAATTTTAGAATGTGTTGTCAGGAAGTCATGGTATGGAATAATTTTATAACAAACTTCTTTTTCCTGCACTCTATCATATTACCCTTCTTTCCTTTCAAGGGTCTTTTATTTTCATCATTCAGGCAATTATGTTTCAAATTTTTCTCTCATGACCAGAACTTGCAGAAATTATTTTGTCTTTCAGAAATCGGCCTGGAGGGTTTACTGCTCGTGCCAATCCTGTGGTTGTCCATGAGACTGAAACTAGCAAGACAACTGCACATGTTGTAAACATTCCTTACAAGACCATGCATGTTATGGCGGATCTTGCCCCAGAAGGAAAGTGAGTGTTATTTGCCTATGCATGTTGTGGGTTGTGGGGGGGGGGGGGGGAGGGGTGCAGGAGGGGAGGGGGATATCAGTTAAAATTTTCATTAATTTCAAAAGGTCTAAATAAGGGTATTTGTGATGTTCCTATTCTCTATTTTCCAATTGCCCATAATACACTTTGTTTGCCCCCCAAATTTTGCATAAATTATTGTTTTGGAAATGTGCAGTCCTCCCAAGAGAATTTGAAAACAATCGTTTATGCAAAATTTGGGGGGCAAACAAAGTGCATTATGGGCAATTGGAAAATAGAGAATGTCAAACAATTTTTGATGTTTGTAAAGCCACGGGAATAGGTGGAGTATCCCTAGCTGACCTTTGGCATTGATCAGTATAAACAGACTCTACCTCCCACCCTTTTTTTCAATCACTTTGCAAATTTCACTCTCCTAGTCTTTCTTTCTTTTCTCTCAATAATGTGTAAGTGAACGTTTTTCTTAAAAAAAGTAAAAAATACAGCGTAATGTATGTAGCTATTTTAATGTTTTCTTTGTAAATAATAAGCAATGTACTGTAAACAAGTATTTTTACAGTAAGTATTTTTTTTGTAAGTAAGTAACATGTACTCTAAATAAATGTGTTTCAATATATATAAATATATAAAAGGTAATGTTAGGATTGTTAGTAATGTTTTGTAGTATAATGTTAGTCTTGTAAGTAATTTTAAGTAGTGTTAGAAATGTTAGGATTGTAAGTAAGGATATATATTGTAAGTGTCTGTATTTCTTGTAATAGGTTTAATAATGGCGAATAAATAAAAATTTATAAAAAAAAAATAAACAGACTCTGGATGTCAATAATACATATTTCTTAAAAAAAAAGGTGCTCACTGCTATTTAAAGAACTGAAATTAGAACTACGTGTAGATGAAGAAAGTATCTTTTATCTATATATCAAACTACATGAATTCAGTTTTCAATCGGTAAAGAGTATTTTAACCCTTTAATCTTACCTTTTAGAACTGAAAGTAATCAGGAAGATGAGTATGTTTTGTTCTCTGTCAAGGTAAATGTTTGACTACACGTTTTAAATCTTACAGGTTGGAACCCATGAAATCTGACATTTCTAGGAAATATTGTCAAATGTCTCATTGCTTTCATTGGAAAACTATACAATACACATTATTGTTGAAGGTTCACCAGCTCCCTAGGGGGAGGGGGTACTTGCATGTCCCACGGGATAGGGTGTGGTTGTTAAGGTTCTCAGTCCTTAAACAGGGTATCAGTTTTGCTCCTTTTGGCATTGTGTTCCCGGTGTAATGCTTAGATAGGTTACCTAAAATTTCAGTGTGTAAATGCCCAGCTAAATGAAAGAATTATCTGGTCAATGTCTGTTAATTATCTGGAGTATCTGTTCAAGTGTTAGTAAAGCGATTTATTGTGTGTTTTGCTGTGCATTGTTAGCTATAGTCGTCACTCAACACTTATTGTCCCCTTGAATAGGGTGCAATTTTTCGGGTTTGGACCTTAAAAGGGTATCAGGTTTTATTTTCTTTATCCTTAAATGGGGTCAAGGTTTAAGAACCTTTGTGACACACCCCAAGTTCCAAAAGACCCAACCCCATGGACTACTGTAATTATAATTGTGTTTATTGTTTGTGTATTTTTGTTAATATGTAGATTGATGCCAATGGTCAAATTTTTGTCAAACCTGACTTCAATGGAGAAAGGCCGCCATATCGTATTGAAACATGTAATGATCTGAGAGGTGTGAACTATACAGTACAGTGTTAACAGATTTGCTTACCTCCTTTATCAGATAACAACTTGTGGATACTTGTAGCAAGAGAGTTCAATTTCTCTGATGAATTTCTGTGCATATTTATACACTTGATAGCTAACCTATTCAAAAACATATCTTTGCTGATAATATTAATTAGTCCTCACTCTTCATTTTTCTTAAGCATCCTAGTAACACAATATAATTACTATAGTAATTTCTCTCTTCCAGAGGTTTATGAATACACCATTGAGCACTGTTCCACACAAATGACAAGGTATAAAGAGCATTATCATTATATTTTTTACTTGCATGTAGCATTGAATTACCGTAAACACCCGCAGATAAACACCCTGAATTTAGCAACTTAAATTTTGGAAAAAAAACTTTTTTAAAAGAGTCTTCAGAAGTCTTCTTCATCGAATGTAACCTGATGTAACTTAACTCACGATGGCAATGAAACGGAATTGAACAGATCAAAGTCTTACCCACAATTTTAGCGTTTTAATATAATGAGCATCATTTCCTTTAACTTTGACATATGATTGATCTTTTTCTGGTACTTGTTGACAGGTATTTCTTCATTCAACACTTTTTTCCACAGATTTTTGCGAACAAGAAAGCAAGTTTTCGTTTCTCGAACGTTCGTAGCTTAGTAACCAGGCATTAGATCAAACACGCTGGGACTAGGCCGAGAACGATGTTTGTTTACTCTGTTTCAAGATGGAGGGAGATTCTGCTGTTCGTGGCTATCGTAACGCACAAATAAATAGATTTGAGAGCCAACTGTTGGAGATAAACTTGTTGCACAAAGAGAGTTTTGTAATCAATTTGTCATCGAAGTGCTAAACGGCAAAGTTCGACCACACAAATCCTCGAGAATAACGTGCAATTTTCTTGCTCGTGGAGGCCGGGCCGATCGATTACTGTTGAAGTTTATTACAGGCCGCCGTCGACACTGCAGACAGCTTTGTGGGGGAATGGAAAGTTTGTGCTGTGTGACGTTTTCCTGTTCTAGAAAAGCGGCCATAAACCGTTTAAAGGATCTGCTAACGAAGGCTTCTATAAAAGTGTCAATTCACTGAAATGTACGGCACCTTTTTGAAATGTTCCCGCAGATAAGCCGCACCCCCGATTTTGAGCGACGATTTTTGGAAAAAAGGTGCGGCTTATCTGCGGGTATTTACGGTAAACGCAGTTTGTGCTCCTGTCCCCTGTCCTCTTTTGCTGACAGTTTTGTCATTTATGATGAAGGACTGAAGTTCTAATCATCATTCAGGGTTGCAGTTTGAAAAGCACTAAATAGTGATGTGAATGATGGGTTAACTTATACTAAAACCAATTGCAGTTCTGTCCATATTTTTACAGTCATGCCAAGCGAAGTGTACCCCCGTAGAGTACATTAATGAGCTGATTATTCTAAATTTGAATCTGTTAGTAATTTCATTCATCTTATTATTAATGGCAGCTGTGATCAGTGTTTGAATCAGAATTTGGTTTCTAATCACAGCCAACTGATTTGAATTAAAGAGAATTGTTATAATTATAATTATGAATTTCAGTGATCAAAGAGAACAAGAATTCAAGAGCTTTACTGAGGTAGGGCTATTCTAAAACACCTTTAGTGAATGTATTAGTTTATTATTGAAACTGAAGGTTGTGTCAGTCTATGACTAATTTTTGTGACTTTTTTTTCACAGTTGTATAATAGACATGCCTTGTATCTTGCTTCACAAGTAGGACCTGGCTTTGATCCTGCGGTAAGTTCACATGATATCAAGTAAGGTCTATACAGGAAAAGCTTGGCTTTGCTTAATTTTATGCAGTATGGCAGGCGTTTCATTAAGTTTTGAAGTAGGAGGGCACCTTTTGGAGAGAAGAAGGGTAGAAAAGCACACTTGAAGTGAGTTTCTTTATCTTCAATTTGTAATAAAAGTAGCCAGGTACTGACTCTTGTGTATCCTCAGGTACTGGTACCTGGATCCTGCCTTCTAATGAGAACCCGGAATATGGTGTAGTAGAGTTAGAGTAGCTGGCACACACCTGACAGAAATTATGCTAAAACAACTTACATAACTTTAAACACTGTGCTGGCAAGTGCTACATAATAGTTATCACTGTTTTTGAAGTGCTTCCACAACTAGGATTTCTGAAAATCAACTGCAGGACAGAGTCATGCAATTATCTGTAATAAGCTGTGTTGAAGAACAGTGTCAGCAGCTCAATGCCACAAGGAATGCTGGATGAGTATTTCAGTACTTGTGAAAACATGTTGATTTTTCAATTTCCTTTACAGCCAGAACCTGGACTTTTAAGGATGAATATTTTTGGGGAAATAGGTATGTTAATCAAATAGATAAATGTATTCTTACTTCTGCTTTGAACATGAATCACTGCTTGTTTTGATTTCTCCTTGTCATAATTTAATTTATCATATCTGCTCTCAACAGTGTCTGCTAAAGGTTTTGACTATGATGGCCTGTATGTGCACTTTTTTCTAGACTTACCACAAAGTAAGTAAGACCAAAATTTCCTGCAAATAAACTGTCATTCTGGCACTGCCAGTTTATCATTGATAACAGATAATTTTTCCAGCAAGATGCTTCTTTTGCATATTAGATTGACTGTTGTTGGACTTATTCAGTGCATTGGACTTAAGAGGTCTTTAGTTCTAAGCTTGGCTTGCTTCACTCTTGTGTTGTATTCTGATCTATAATGTCTATGGGCAAAACATTTCATTCTCAATTAATGTTATTCAACAAGCAAATGGAGAGGGAAACAACCTGGCAAATATGTATATAAAAAAATACTGTGGGGGTGGGGGTAGGGGTGGGGGGTGGGACAGGAGACCAGCACATCCAGGAGAAGCATTCATTTGATACGTCATGTTACTTGATGTTCCAGAATGCAGTATTGATGAATGATTAAGTCACGTGGTTAGGCTTGTCCAGTTTCTAACTGATTGGTGCTGACTTGTTCTATTGTAGAATGGAGGCCTACTGATGATCCAGTGTTGTCAGGAGTCACACAGACCTGTGTAACTAAGCTGGAAGGAGAGGTAACATTGCTTCTCTTAGAACTAAGCTGTATAATTTTGACTGCTACTAGGTTTTTTGCTTAAAGAAAGAACATTGTGTGCTTCATTTCTGAAGACAGATCAATATTATTATTGAATCTGCAGAGTCAGATGGCTTACTTGGTTGTATAGGTACTCATTGTTATCATGTTATATTTTGCCTCTGTTCCCATTTTAGGACTATGTTGCACATTTCAGTTTCCCTTTTGACTTCTCATTAATGTATCAAGAGGATGAGGATTCTGGTAAGTGAATCTGTATTCAGACTGTAGTCCGATATGGCTAGTGTGACATTGAGGATTTTACTAATAACTGAGATGCTTTAATTTTTTTTTCATTTCATTTCAGATGATTTTATTCACTGGCCCACACTTTTTCTTGAAGTGCTGTCATTAGACAGCTGGGAAAGATTTAGGACAGAGGGCTATGGATACATTACCATACCCAATAAAGCTGGTGAGCAAATAATGCATACATTGTACACACCTGATGTTAAGGCTTATAAGAGGGTTATACATACATTACACACCCAATAAAGCTGGTGAGAAAATAATGCATACATTGTACACACCTGATGTTAAGGCTTATAAGAGGGTTATACATACATTACATACCCAAAAAAGCTGGTGAGAAAATAATGCATACATTGTACACACCCAATGTTAAGGCTTATAAGAGGGTTATACATATATTACATACCCAATAAAGCTGGTGAGAAGATTATGCATACATTGTACACACCTAATGTTAAGGCTTATATTAAGAGGTTTATACATACATTACATACGTCCAATAAAGCTGGTGAGAAGATTATGCACGTATTACACCATGCATTAAGCTTATAAGAGGGTTAATCATGCATACATTTCACACCCAGTAAAGTTTATAAGAGGGTTATCCATACATTACGTACCCAATAGAGCTGGTGACACAAAGATGAAGTGGTTGCAATACATAGTAATCAAAAACAGTATTTATAATGGTATTTTACAATGTGTAAATAATGCTTAATGACATTTATCTATCAGGTAGTTATACTGTTGAGGTTAACACTTGGAGACCCATTGGAAATGGTACTGGTCCTGAGATGAGAAGGTTCTTTATTGGTGGCTCACCAGAACTCGAGGATCCTACCTATCCTCAAAAGCCTGTCATGGCTGATGTAAGATTGCCAACAATAGAACTCCACTGATTATAATAACAAAAATTGACCAATTACAGTCACAGCTGAACATTTCCACACTCAAGGACACTTGAAACAATCTAGTTGTGTGGTTGTACTCTGAAACATGTCTGGCTAAACATGTCTCTATTGTATTTGTTACTGTAGTTAAAGCAAAGTGGCCTGATATTAGTGAGATACATGTACCCATAAGGTGGTTCACACATTAAGATTCAAGTTCTCCTCTAGCCACAGAACTTTCTTAATGTATGCATCTTAAATCAACTTTCTAAACCAAATGGCTTCACCACTTATTTTAACATTTAAAGGAGCAATGTCACGATGTTTAAGTCATTTTTCTGATTACTTTGAAATTGAAGGAAACCTCAAAAAAATAGTTTTCTAACATAGAAAAACACCGTCCAACAGAATAATAAAATCATGAAAATAACCAAGGATGGTTTCAACTGACGAAGATTAAGACCGATTACTACCAACAAACTTAAAAAAAACTTGCCATTATTTTCAAGATGTGTTGTCCGTGACGTAGCTCCTTAAATAGTTACTTGAATGTTCGATTTTTGCTTCACATCACATACAGCACCTTTGGTTAGCATTGAAAAAATCTCAATTTCCTTGTTGTTGTTTTAATGCTATAATTTTTATCTTTAATGACAGGGAAACGTTTTGAGCAAATATTTCTTCAGGACAGCTGCTTCAGGGAGTGTCACTGTAAAGTTTCACATTATGCAACAGTGCCAGTATGTATTAACACTCCAGTCCCACTTTTGTATGTATATTGCAGGGCTTAACATGTATGAGGAATGCTGCCAATAATACTGAAAGTATAAACATTTCAGGATCAAAGAACAATATCACTGGTGGTTTATGGGCCCATAATTTCAATACAAATCTCGGCTGTACCACAACATCCCTGAATGTTTTGCAGTTGCACTTTTAAAATACTTTGTTAATTTTGTGAACCATTATTGTTATTAATAAGGTCTTTTATGGATTCAAAAGCGAAGAAAACCCGTCGGACAAGAACAATATTGGACAGATTAGGGTAGGTCACTTACCTCTTTCTTTCCACTTGTGATATATTAGAACAAGGTCTGCATCTGTGCAATCTGCTGTAGAAAGTTTCAAACAGTTGATAAAACTGATGACAACTGCGTTAGCGTCTTGTGCTATGTGATACAAAATAAAATTGTTTTTTATGCTAAAACATTTCGGTACAAGTATACCGTTTCAGCATTGCTGCCTTCATCAGGGTAAGCAAAAAAAGCACAATTCATTTTATAGTCGTATGCAAATAATACAAAACAGTTTCAAACAGGCTGATTGGTCACTGCATCCTGTATGAAATGTGTGCTATTCTTATGTCGAACATGTCATGATCATCTTTGTCCACAGCATAGCTTGGAATCAATCATGGCACTTATCTCCAGTTTCCATTTCATGAAGTGACTAGGAGTATTATTAATCTACAACCTCCTAAATTGGTTGCTGGTCACCTCTAACATTCAATTTGCCAGACTTAGCCATTTATAAACCTGGCCCCAGTTGTTCAAAGGAGGCATAATGCTATCGACCAGATAAATCACTATCCAGTGGTTAGTGTAGTTTGTTTGTCAACACCTATCCACCTTCTGAGCAACCAGTCCTGGCTGGAGAGAGGCAGTATGAGAGTAAAGTATCATGCTCAAGAGCATTTGTCCCTGACCGGTGTTCAAACGCAGACTTCTTGATCCAGAATCCAGATGACTAACTAATAATTTTAGGCCCCTGCCCTTTGAAAAACCTTACTGCAACATTGGGAGCATCATTCTATATAATTTAATAAAAATGTTTGTACACATTTTCCACTTTCCCTATTTCTGAAAGTAAAGTAATTGATTGGTGCATAATTTCTCATTCTTTCAATTCAGAGGGATGAGTGCTTTGGATTCTCTGGCACAAGTTATGGGTGAGATTTTGAGATACACACTATAAAACACCATAATCTACTTTTAACTAATCGTACACATGCTGTTTAATGTACTTCCTTATTGCACAAAATGACTGTAATTTCCTTTGAAAAAATGGAAGAGTGATAGAAGAGTGATAAAAACACAAAATTATTTTTTTTGGAACAGTGTGCTAAATTAAAACCAAAATGTCCTTAGGTTTTCAATTGAGTGTTTTAATCACTCTGGCCAATCACAAAGGACACAGACAATCCAGTCAACCAATCTTGAAAACTCTAAGCAAATACATGTGGCTTGCATGCACAAGTGAGTAACAATTGGTTTTGATTTTACCTTTGATTGGTCGATAAAGTGGCGTGAGTCTTATAAACCAAAGCAAATTACTTTTCACACACAAGTGAAGATCACTCTATTTAAAAAATGTATAATCACAAAGAATTTACTAAGGCCATTACAAAATCTGTTCTCTTTTTTTTGAAACAGATGCTTTCCAAAGGGCAAAAAAACGAATGTTGGATGCACGGGAGGGGCTCCCCACTGTGAAATGAAGAAACTTTGCCAGTTATTTTCAAGTGACTATCGTAGAAAAAGACAAAGAAAGGGGTGCTGAAGTGCTGCTGTTATTTGGAATCGCTGCAACTGAGCCACATAAAAACTAAAGTTGACATTTAAGATCTGCATTTATGTTTTTGCATTGCATACTAGGAAAAGCTTATTTTTTATGTCTAGTCTGTTGTCCCCCTGCCAGAGCAAAGCAAAGATGTTTTATTAAAAGGAATTGTAACACTATTACAAATAAGAGAGGTGTTTAATGTGCTAATATTGTAAATATGTACAAAATGTATATATTTTTTAAAAAATATACTTATTTATTAACTGTTGTAAATACAAGGTGTCAAGTACCGGTAATTGTTTTGTAGAAGCCTTTAAATATGTGCAGTAAACACAGTTAGAAACGTTACATTACAACTGAGCAACAAGTCATTCATTCACAAATACATCCTGCAATGGCCGTTCTTTTTATCTACTCATTGCCAAGTGTGAATGAAACAGTAACTACAAACTTAGTCATTATATGCAAGTACAGCAAGCCACCTGTTACAGAAGGAGTAATATCTGTATGACTTGTTTTTTACAAAATAAACACTTAGGTTAGCAGCTATGAATTGAGCAAAGTGTGAGTTGTTTGAGATACAGCTTCCATCCATTTTGTGAAACCAAGGGTTTCTGTTTGATCACTCATCTTAGCTAAAGATTGTGCTAATCGTCTTCCATTGTTCTCCAGTGCTGCAGGTATCTAGAAAAAAATACACATATCGGTCAGTTCACTCCAAAGCAGACAAACATGTCTGGAACATTCCACTTAACAGTTGTGTTGCCGTCTATTTGGATGAAGTTTTCTATATTTCAGATATGTTACAGGAGGGGAAAAAGTTAATGATGAATGCTGTAAAATTGTTCATTCAAACTGGCAATTGCATACAAGTTTCCCTTTTACCAGCAAAATCACAATCATTCCCTTGCTAGTGTCACTTCTTTCAGAAGAAAAATGTACTTGCCAGTGCATAACATGCCACTTGTGAGTTATGGTTATCTTGAATTCCCTTCTCAAGTTAAGGTGATTCCACTGAATTGCATTGCGCATCCTTGCTGCGCATGAGTTTTCACGTCATTTAGCGCGTGTGCGAGCGCGCGCGCACACACAACATTATGGCTTTTCTTTTAGGTTAAGCTCAGAAGAGAAATAAATGGTCATTTTCTTCAAAACGAACACGGTGACCCCCATTTTTTAATGCATAAATTTAAAATACATCCGGTTGACTACAATACATCGCAATTTAAAGAAAAGTTAAATACTCTACTTTGAGATATTTTTATTTGAATGCTTTAAAAAGTACGTTTTGAGCTAGTGCTGCTTATGCACGCACAGTTTAATTCCAGTTTAATTAAAATAGTTTATTATGTAAGATTAAAGTCTTTCGTTGAACTGCTTCGATATTTTAACGCTAGAAATGATTTTTTCTAGAAATGATAGTTCCCTTTTCGGATTATGAGGGTTCCTAGTATGAACCTCGTGGGTCATATGTTTACTATAATAGCCATCCAGATTGCACAAAAACGAGCACGGTGACCCCCATTTTTTATTGCATTTTTGTAACGCTCATAACATAGTTATGAACTGGACCAAGTCTTAGAAAATTTTAAATACTCCTTCTTTTTCAGTGGAATCACCTTAAGTAGCAACCAAGGTTGAAACAAGTCATGTCATGACGCTAATTGTGGGTGACTTGCATGTTTAGAAATTGCAAGTGGGAAATAAAATCTGGTCTGGTACGGAAATCACTTTCTCTGTAACAACATTCCCAACATGTAGTCAGAACAACTGATACTGCACTCACCTCGCATACTGAATATCCTTCATGCTGGGACAAGCTGGGAAGATTCAAAGTGTTTACAGGTTCTGCTTGGAGCAGAGGGTGGAGCTGTGGAACAGCAGGAAAAAAAAGTTTTTTTTGCATTTGCTTCAAAATTAGGACCTTGTGTAAATCCTTGATTAGAAAATGATCTTTAGTAAAATATAAAAGCAGAGGTAATCTTTAGCCTTCAAATGTAACATTTGCCAGGGTATGCCATCTAGCTATAGCTATACAAGGTTGTGTGCAATACAGAACATTTCTAGTTTATTTGGGGCATGTGACTTCAATTCCTTCTGATCTTATTCATTAAACTGTGGAGCCTGGATGAAAGTTAACTATGTGTGTGACCATTCAAATGATAGCTTTAGAGGTTCTTCTACATGGTGCTGTGTATGTTTTGACATTTGAAAAATGGACATTGAGATCTTCAATAGACATTGATTCATCACTTGTAAGTGACAGAGTTGGCAGCCATAACAGCTAAGCTTCAGACCTTGTAAATGGGCAATATATAATCACCTGTGTTTGTTCCTCTTGACCTTGATCACTATAGCTATTCAACATGAATTCATCCCGTTCAAAAAGCCTATTATAGCAAAAGGCAAGTCTTAAGTTCTGCAATTTGTTATTGGGGATTGAAAACTTGGGTTCATTGTCTTGATCAGTAAACTTGCACTGGACTCTAGCCATCATTTGCTTTCAAAGTAAAAATAAAACTTTATAACAACCATTTCTTCAGAACAAGTGCTGAAAAGCTGACAGAAACCAACGTATGGACAAACAAACAGAGAGATGGATGGGTGAATGGGCAAATGAAATACCCCTTACCTTCTTTGTTCCTCTAATTCTTTCTCCAGGGCTTCTACTTGACCATTGCAAGAAATTAAGGCATCTTCCAATTCATGCTACATTCAAATGAATTTTGAATGATTACCTTGTCGTTTCACTTATGAATTTAACAGATCACTACATTCAACCTTATGCCAGGTATTACCAACATGCTTCATGTGCATATGATACAAGGGTATCATGTAGGTGAAAAATGCATGCAGAGAGCTACAGCCACATGCATGCAAGAAAATAAACCATAACATCCTTTCAAATGAATGAATTCTCATATTTTGATTTTTGTGATATTTATCAAGTGAGCACATATTTGTCGTGTCACAAAATTATTTTGGTGATTGCATTACGTGCACACTGAGGCATACTACTGACTTACTGATTCAGCCTCCATTTTGCTGTAGTCTCCTTGATGAGTTGGTCCCTTAATGCTGTCAAGTCTTTTAAAAATCCTGTTGAAATACATTGATTCTGGTTCAACCTTCATTTTAATTGTTAACTACAATTAATAATTAATATAATAATAATTTATTAACTTATATTGCACAATTATCAACATAAATTTTTCAGTTGTGCATTACAATCTTTATGTTAAAAGCTAAACAATTGACTGACTAAGAAATGTACACACACACAAAAAAATAAAAATATAATGCAGAATTAAGAAGCCAATACATTACAATACGACGCAACGTAATGCAATACAATATATCATCAGTTCTATAAATTAAATTTTCAAATCTAAGCCGTGACGTTTGCAAGAACATATCAGCTTAAACAGGTAATTATATTACCACCAAAAGATGAAACAAAAAGAAAATTATAGTAATTCACTAAAAAACTCAAATATAAAGCTTATATTGAAATTAAGGTTTAAAGGAAACAGTATTTACCTTTCAGATAATTGCTTTAAATGAACTTGAATGTCATTCTTTTTGGATTCTTTATGAACACTGTTTAAAACACTCCTGTAAAGTTTAAAAGAGGTAGAAATTATCATAAATATGGAAAATTTCTGACAGTCTGAATTGAAAAGATAACTATACAGTGGATTATCCTGATGTTTGGAGCCTCCAAGAAAATGAAAATCGGTTCGAAAATTCTGGTAGTAAAAAATCGGGGGTAAAATTATGGTGTTCAACTGCGGGAAGGGAAATGATCGACTTTTTAAATTCGACAAGTCAAGGGCTCAAGAAATCAGGATTACACTATCGGTGCCACAGTGGCTAAATCCCAAATGTTTCTATAGCTAATTTCTTGCAAGTTGCCTTAATAAAAGAACGAAGTGAAAGGTTAAGGGGGCTTTTGGACCTACTTTTCCACCAATCATCCTTTAATCAACTTACTGACTTTACTGCTCTTTCATCTCCATTGCATAACAAATTGAGTAACAAATAATAAACCAGTTTGTAATTACAAATTCTAAGCTGAATTTTCCTATTGAGTTGATCACTTACAAAACAGTGTTTTCTATGGTTTGTTTAGTGTACTTCCTTGTTGACAAGCAGAGTGGCTTCCATTTGGCATATGTCTTCCTAGTAACAGTCATGTCTCTAATGCGTTCTGGTATTCCATCTTCCCTCCTCGCTTGTGTTTTCGGTTGAAAAACTCTCTTTTTGACAACTGCCCTTTCTCTACCATGAGGTGACCCTTTTGATTCAGCTGAAAGAAAATGCCATTATTTTAATCTCTATTTTTATCAGTGGAAAGTTAGGTCTGTTTTAATTAGAAGAAGAACTAAACACCCATATAGTTGGTAACAATGACATCCACAGTATAAAAGGATGATTCTTAAACAGACATTAGTTTACCTTGTTACACAGTATTCTGGGGAAGGGGGAAGAGTGAGAGTTATAGAAGCACAAGTGGAAGTTTGGGAGAACAAGAAATGCTGTGGGAACACGAGCCAATAGATGAGTGTTTCCACAGCTTTTTTGAGTTCTCCCAAACTTTCATGAGTGTTTCGATAGAAACACACACAAAAAAGGTTTTCTACTTCTTTTACAAAACACCAGGAGGAAAAATAATTCCTCATTTATTTTGATAATCAAAATGTAAATTCTCTCTGCTCATGCCATCATAATATCAACAGCTCATGCTAGTTCTGTGTTGAGCTATAGAAGTACAGCTTTCGGCATGCACCTTCTTGCAGGATGTTTTCTAATGGAAGCTAGAAGTTTTTGACATCTGTCTAAATATTCTATCTTGAGACTGAGTGCATTAATACATACCGTAAATGATCTAATAAACACCAATATAAACGCCACTTATCTAATAAGCGCCCCCTTGAAGTACAAAGTTTGTATTAGACGCCCCCCTCTAGTAAACACCCCGTGTCTATTAGATTCCCCCCTCCTAAGAATCGTCTTAGCCATCAAAGAGGCCAAGGATGCCAACATGGCCAAGGATGGCAACATGGTTACCCCCGATGATGATGAAGACATCGATATCAAACTATGAACGACATATCAGCAGATTGGATTAGACTTCTACTCGCAAACTCTGTTTTCTATCTTACTATACTACTCATCTTATTTGTTTTGTTGACATTAAAGTGAAATAAACGCCTCTCTCTAATAAACACCTCATATCTATTTAATGCCCCTCCTAGGACCCCTAAAAGTTAATCGATGCCCCAGGCGTTTATTAGATCATTTGCGGTAAACTATGAGTACTAATACCCAGTAGAAAGACATGGTACCTTCAGCTCTTTTACTCTTTAAAGTTTTGTGTGGAGATGATTGTGCATCAGTTGAAGAATCACTTCCTGCCTTTTTCCTCTGTAGAGCAGAATTATATAAAAGCAACAAGATAGAGTGTACACAATATGCGAGCCACAAATCCCTAATCCCAATCAACTGCAAGCTACATGTACCTAAACTAACTGTAGGCTAACCGGAGTGCTATTTAGGCTAACCAGAGTGCTTTTTAGGCTAACCAATGTGGTATTTACGCTAACTTGAATGGCTCGCATGACTCACGAGGCATGTGAACCGTGCGAACCAGAAATCCCTTATCCCAATATAAAAGCTAACCTCAAGCTACCTGAGCTAACTGTAGGCTAATGTAAGTGTTATTTAGGCTATCCTGAGTGCTATTTAGGCTAACTGATGTGCTATTTAAGCAAACTGGAATGGCTTGCATGACTCGCACTTTGTTCAGACCCAACAAGATATAAGGCGCTACATGGTGATGATCCAGAGATTCAGTTCCCATATGAAAGACAGGGATGTTTGTCATCTCGCTTAGGGGTGCTGGCAAATTTGGGATTTTGGTCTTACTTCGGGTGTTCTGGGCAAAACAACATGTTTAGCTGTCAAGGTCTGTTTTTCAAATAAAACATCTGAATAGTTGGGTTGCCAATAGTCTGACCAAGAGAGCAGTTGTCTCCATATGAACCTGCAAGTGGACAATCTTATGTCACTGGACTCCCTTAGCTACAAACTGCATTCAGTTTTTGCAGGAGTTTCAAACTTTTCAACGAGCTCCATTGGGAGTGAGGTGCGGGATTGCGGAAAATTAATTCAGTGGATAAAAGAACGAGGAATATTACAAACGTGTTGTTTTGTTATAATAACTTTTGTTATTTAAAGAGATGCAAATGAGCATGACCTGTTTTTTCTGCAATCCCGCACCTTAGACTCCATTGGCCATCCCAGTCAGTCTGCATGTCAGTCAGTAAGTGGAAAATGTAAACTGCAAGCTAGATTTGTTTAACTTCGTCAACTTATTCATTTCTTGCAGCAAGTTATCATCAAAAGCTATTGTAGCTTACCTTTTTTCTTGGATCTTGTTCTCGACTTGTTGCCAATGAAACATTTGTTCGCTTACTTCTTGTCGCCTTTTGTTTTAAACTTGTTTCTTGTGCATTGGATGAAGCTGACTGATTCTGATCTGATACAGTATTTTTGCGTCGTGACTTTGGTGCATAAGTGATTCGGCTTCTTCGTTTTGCCATTGATCGATCGAGTGATCAGATCAGAAGACCGCTTTTTGATTCAAAATCAGGTCAGTACTTGGTGTAAGACCTCCCTATATATCCGCCAAAACTAGTCGGGAGAGGTGAGGAAAGGATTTGTAACTATGCATTTGACGCTAAACTTCGCTTTCTCTAAGATCAGATATGGATCTCTGTTGAATCTCTATCCACATTCTTCGTTATCCAATTATTATTTTGGTGGTCCTCAACGCAAAAATCTTCAAGAAACATTATGTATTCGGCTCGTAATAGTCACCCACTCCTCCCTAACGACTCTCCCGACCGGGCTAGACTTGGTCAACAATTCGAATCTCCCAGAATGCAGTTTATTGCTACTGCACCACATTTTGCCGTCTTTACTGTACAGGATGAGTTGGTTCAGTTCAGTCGTTTCGCGTGGTTTTTCGCTCTCTTCTGCGGCCAGTCTACCTGGTGCATCTTTTCTCTTGGGAAGAGTGTTTCCCATTTTCCAACAGCCCTGTCGTTACAATAGACGTGGCATGGAATATCAGCCGAACAACCTACAAAGAAAACGAAAACATGGTTACCTCGCCAGACTCAGAACACGATCGGGAAGGAAGATTCTGGAGAGAAGAAGAGAAAAAGGAAGAAAATTTCTTTCGCATTAAAAAGAGTGATAATGTCAAATATGCTACGTGGGAAACGGTAGGCTACAAGTGATCCTGTGTGAAAGTATAAAATGGAAAGAAGCTTTGAGTTCAGTTGTTGCAAGTACCACAAAGAAGATTGCGTGTAAGTTGCAGTAACACTGAAAACTTAAACTGGACTGGAATTTGAAAATGGTATGCTAAGGAAATACAGGAAATGATTGAAGACGTTATGATTACGTGTCCTGTGCAGTGAAAAGACCCGTCATCAACGTCACCATCATCATCATCATCATCATCATCATCATCTGCTGTAGTCACAATAAAACTAAAATATATGTGAACACAGGGTTTACACATAAGAACAAGGGTCCCCTACACCCCTTTGCAAAACTGAATCAAATATTTGGCCTTTTCACGCATCACGGATAATAACCAAAATGTTTTCTCGTTCACGCAAAAATCAAGGGAATCCCTGTTTAGACGCGCTCGGAAGAAATAAATCTGCAGAAACTTGATTTTATTGTTGCACAAAAGTTTCATCTTTTTAAATCCCAACCACAGACGAAAAACAAAGACATACAAAAGAATCTATAATTAACTTAGATAAAACAAGATGATTTATGAATCTTTGTTCACAGGTCGTATTTATGTCAAAATTGCATTCACATGCACATGAAAAGATCTTAAAATTGGGAATCACGAAAAAATAAAAGCTTGAATCACATTTCAAGGAAAAATAAATAGCCCCAATCATGCGTCACATAAAAAGTATAGGGGACCCTTGAGAACCAGTGGCTGGTAAAAGTATGGTGTACTGTTCACTAAGAATGCAAAGGTGGGACAAAAATACAGTGTTTACATGGAACTCAATGTCAGAAAATATCCATAAAATCTAATTTCTAAAATATCTGTGCACTTGACACCCAAGTTGGAATGACAGCACTGGATTAAAAAAGAGAACACTGGAATTTTAAACTTCTGCCTACTGGACAAAATAGCATTTAGGGTGACATGAACAATTTGCTTGAGTTATGTATTGGAAGGAAACAATGATTAAAGATTGTAGTAACAAGTTGTCACTTGTCAACTACTTCCACAAATTCCTTTTTATTTCTTTTCAGTTTTGCTTTTTCAATTTATATATTCGGCAAAATAACCCAATGTAGTTGGTGTGGAAGTGAAGTTACATCACTTGTTAAACTGACAGTAAAAATAAATAAATATTGCAGTAGTAGTTCATGCTGTTATATCTAACTGTGTTTGGCTGTAAGCAGGTGTTTTTCTACAAATGTCAGTATGCAGATTTATTCTAAAAATATTTCCCCTCGGGCAGAGAGCAGGCCCAAGTTGTTTTTGTTCTGGGTGTGTACAGATATTTTAACTGGATACAGAATTTTTAATGTTCAATTGTCATTTAGAACACGCAGAGAGTTTTCACCAATTTTGTATCCTTTTTAACTTGGAAAATGGCATTTCCCAAAGTTATTTATAAATTGTTTCTTTTGGAATCACGGGGAACAACAATATTAAATCTTAGTCCTAGTTCTTCAACTACCATGCACTGAATTGAAGTTCAAAGTGAACCTGTGGGTTTCCTGAATTGCAATTTTTATGCTTGAATTAAAATTTTTAGGAAGCTACATGAATAATCACAGGTAGTGTTTTGTTTTGTGCCTGTGGGAAGTCCAAGTTGCATTTCATGCATCAAGACAATTTTGTCTACCCCTTGAGAGTATTAAAGCAATTAGTTTTGGTCTGCAGATTTTTAGAATATCAACTGAAATATGCTAAAATTGTTTCTGTGTTTGACCCTTTGTGCTTTATAGAAAGAAGTCTCACTAAACTTTTGTCTGGTGCACGTATTACTTCCTTCTGGTATAAATAGCCTTTTACAGTTGTCACGTGACTTCTTGCACCAATAACACCCCGAGACAATTACGTTTCATCCAGTTATTTCTATGCTTTACTTCGTATGGTCGTGGGAACAAATTTTGTTTTGCATATTTTGAACTTTTCAGGACTACTAAGAAAAACTTTTACCTAGCCCTTCTGGAAAGATCTCCGTTTTCCCCCTACGCATTATTTTTCGGTGATATTGCGATCACTCGCGCAGCGGTTGTCAAGTCAAAACTCAAGATAAACAACGAAAAGGAAATTTTGACTGAGTGCGACTTGGAGCAACCCTAATAGACAATGTGAGTTGGTTAACAAGTTATGAAACGGCTAAGTCTGGATTAACGCGCATCAATGGCCTTTCCAAACAGCTGAGACACGTGCGATACCTTCTATTCGAGATTTACAGTTTCGATAATATTATCGGAATGAGTGTTTCGGCAGAAAAGCAGACCCATCTGAGCGGCCACAAGTGGCATATATCACAACTAGAATTCAGTCCTGGCGGACTGCATCTTGCATCCAGTAGTTGGGATAAAACCGTACGGATCTGGGATCTCAGTACATTGGAATCAGTGTTTGTTTTACGGCACCATCGAAGCCCTGTGACCTGTCTTTCGTGGCAGCCAGGAGCGTCACCCACAGGTTGCCTAGGTGTTCTTGCTTCGGGTTCCGCGGATAGCACAGTGGCTTTGTGGAGAGGAGAGACAGGGAAACTGCTGCAGTCTCTTTCGCCTCACAACGGGTGGGTGTTAGGCACTTCGTTCTCAAGTGATGGAACTTTGTTGGCGTCTGCCGCTTGGGACAAAACTGTGTGTCTCTCAGACGCTCGCACGGGACAAATGCTGCAGAAACTCGCTGGTCACACGACAGGTGTGTGGACTTGTGCTTTTCAAACGAGTGCCGGCCCTGGTTTACTGTGTTCAGGTGCAGATGATGGTTCGTTGAGAATATGGGACACACGGACAGCAACTTCAGTGATGTCTTTGGTAGGAGGACACGATGACAGCGTCAAGTGCTGCGCTTGGTCACCCGATGGCGAATATATCGCTTCTGGAGGTGCAGATAGCAAGGTGAGAACGAAACATTTTATCTTTTGCCGCTTGAGCCGAAAATGAGGGGAAGTACTTTTAATTTATCTTTGGGTTACCTCACCAGAGAAAAAGGGTAGATATCTTCACAGGAGAAGAGTCTGCCATCACCTTTACTGGTATTATTGCAAGCTGGTATATTTCGTTCGCGTGCGCGGGTAAATAGAGCGCGAAATTGATCTCCCAGCTACTTTCAGACATGTTTTGACACTTTCTTTCCATGTAATAAGCAGATCAAAGTTTCAAGAACTTTTGTACTTTAAAAGTGGTAATGTTTCCTGCGGTTCTTGGTTCAATTGTGTTAACTACTTTAGATGTACAAATCTGGCGTTAAGTCGATATTGTGTTTGAAGACTAATTATGCTCTTTGAAGTTTCCTATTCTTCACTTGTCAGTTACAGTCGTCTGTTTCACGAGTTGAATTTTAAGTTTGAATTTTGAAGAGGTGCGGGAAGAAATGAATAATTTAGTTAATTCGAATGCAGATGAAACTTAGTTGTTCGTCAACGTCGTTATTTTTGTTGTGATGGCTTTTTTCGCCTAACGTCTTTTGCGATCCGTGGACGTCATGCGTAGTTTGCCTTGCCAACACTTCGAGTCTTTTTATTAGTCAGAACAAAAAAACTAATCTTGCGTGTAAATTGGTGATTTAGACCCTCATTTAGCAGAAGTTATGTTGCACGGATGGGAATGCTTTGCGTCGTGAGTCACCTCTTTGCATTAAATACATCAGCCATTTAGATTATCTAAAATTAATTATTAAAGACTGGAGAAAGCAAACACGTCAGTGATTTGCCTCTCTAGGGTTGTGTAAGTCATCTTTACAGACTATTATTTTGGACAGTTAGTTTGTCAGGGTGTCCTGTGCTGAAATGTTTCCCAGAGTACGTTTGAGTTCCCAAAATTTCGCATTAACTCAGAGCACAACACTGTCAAAACTGAATACAAGTGGAAATTTGTGAAAGATACTTAAGCATGCCTCCTTCCAAATACAACAGACATTTTAACCAGAGAACAATAAAATGTAACTTGATGTTTACAGAGATCTCCATCCAAAACCTATATTTTTTTTATTCAATAGGATCTTAAAGAGACTGATTTTCCACTTCCTGCTGTAATTGACTAAAACAATTATTTTTATTGATTAGTATATGTAATAGGACTACATGCTGTCCAATTTGGAAATGATTTTTTTATTGGATGAAAAAAATTCCAAGGACAGCCAAAATCATCGATCGATGAAAGACATAAACAAAGTGACACTTTGTAATTGTCCGAACGAGCTTTATAACTTCTTGAATCTGACATCCTCCTTTCCACTATCTGGTTCCACCATTGTCAACTACGCTTTGTGCTGATTGGCTAATCTCTATCATATGTTGTTTTTTCTTGCATTTGATTGGCTGAGAGAAATTGTCCTATTTTTCTTAAATTGGAGAGCTTGTGCATAAGCCCTAACTATCCAAATTTATCAGACAGCTCTCAGGATTGGACAGCTCTCAGAAATTACAAGATAATAGTTGCGCTGGCAATACAGGATTTCCTGACAGCTATATAATTATTGTTAAAATTCATCACATCTGAATAATCTGTCCACCTTCATTAGAGTTAAAAATGCTGTTTGTTATAATGTATGCATGCACTGAATGTGTTTGAATATGTAAGTATCTTAATTCTAAGTAGAGGAGTGTATGCACGCATTGTAGCAAAGATTTTTCACTGTGACGAAGGTCGACAGAAGCCACTGAAATTTTGGAATTTTCGGTTAAAAACTTCAGATTGGATGAATTTTAACTAATGACCTATGCCTGAGACTGACTGCAACAGACAAAGTGTAATAATTTTATTATATTATGTATCAGATATCTTTGTGGGAACCAAGAAGTGGGACTCTGCTCACTAAAATCCGTGCACATGAAGATGCCGTGAATGAGTTGCAGTTTTATCCTGTGATGAGCAGCAAATCAGTTCCACTCATCTTTTCTGTTGGCGACAACTCTTGTCGGGTATGGCATCCCTTGAGAAAGCGTGGAAAACAGCTTCAGATGATTAAACAGCACAAGCTGGGATTAGAGGTATGTCTCATATCCCAGGTTGTTGTCATTTTTGTTGTTATCATTATCATTATTATCAACTGTTGTAGAGTGTCTTACATGTTTGCGAGCCAGAGCCATCATCTATACAGGTACATGTCATACACAGTATGAGATAACAGATCAGGACACAGGAGTGTGTGTGTGGTAAAATGGTACTAATAACAATAATAATAATAATAATAATAATAATAATAATAATAATAATAATAATAATAATAATTATAATTATAATAATAATTATAATAATAATAATAAATTTAATAATAATAATAATAATAATAATAATAATAATAATAATAATAATAATAATAGCACATTTTATCCAGGATACGGTAACTGCATCAGTTTCAGAAGAAACTGGTATCTGTGCAGGTCCTGCAATAATTCCTCTTCAGTGGTCAGGTTTCAGTGGAAGAAAAAATGTTTTGTTTAAACAAAATATGCTATTTTGATCTATTTACAGGCAATTGAGGCAAATGCAAATATGACAACTTATTCTTGTCCTGTTTAAGGTGGAGGCCATAGCCCTGTCCCCAGATGGGACCTTGCTGGCAACAGGGGCACGCGACAAAGACATTGTGTTGTCCTCACTGGATGTTTCTCTTACTGAGGTTGATGCCCTTCCACTTGAAGATCAAAATGAAGCCGCAGTTAACTATGGTGCTACACTGTGGAAGAAATATACCCGTAAGGTTATGCAAAGGATGATAAGTAAGTAGAAACTGGAACAAAAGCTAGAGATAACAACACAATTCATTAATGTTTACTCACTGTCATCTGCTAATCAGTAATGAGAATCTCATCTTTGCTGTCACAGGTGAACCTGGCAGTTTGGCTGATGTTAATGATGACTCTTCTCAGTCTTCAAATAATCCGAAAAATACAGCATCTCTGGTTGGTCGTGCTGTGCACCAGACTGAAACCAGGGCAAAACAAAGTGTCATGGAAAGAGGAGCTGTACATTTTAATGAAGCTGATAAAGATGACCAGTCAGATGGCATTTTAAGAGAGCAAAAGGCAAAACTGCGCAAGAGTTCACGACCTGACAACCCTGCAAGCAATGGTCCTGTCAAAGATTCAACAAATGAGTTAGAAGAAGTGCGACAACAACTGCGTCATGTACAGCTTGACAGTCAGTTACATAATGGTTATGTTAATGGTCATCACCATACGGATACAAATGGCAATAATTATCCTGTGTTTGTTGAAAATGGAATATATGAGAATGGTGAAATATCTCCCAAAAGAAATGGATATCAGAGCCATGGTGATAGCTCAAGTATTAGTAGCAGTAGTTACTATGGTGACATTGAAGATGTTGCAAAGGAAATGTATGATCTTGCAAATAATGTAGAAGATGCCAGACTTTAGACATGCCCTTTAAGGCTAATCTTACCGAGATTGGCAAGAGAGGTTTTAACCATTGGTCAAGTAGCAATGACAGACTTCTAACTTTAGTAAGTTGCAAAATAGGTAGATAAAGTATTTCCTTTGGATGAATTAGGAAATAACTTCATGAACACAGGTTTATATAAGCAATAATATTGATAGTTTTATACAAAATGTTGGGTGATCATTGTTCATTTTAGTGCCTTTTTAAGCCTGGTTCATGATGCAAGTCAAATACAACATTGGCAAAAGCAAGAGTAAGAACAAGTGTGCATTCAACTCGTATTAAGCAAAGTCAAGTGCAAAAGTTAATGTAGCATAATGCAAGTTCATGGAGCAAAATGCATGTGGATGGGGAACATTGCACTTGCTTTTCCTTCATTTATTTGTGGCATTTGTAGTCTTTGTTGTTGCCTAATTTACATAATTATGTTCCTACATCATAATGTGAAAACATTCTCAGATGTCTCAATACTTTTCACCTAGCCTGCTCGTAGGCTCTCCGTGCGAAAAAAATCGCCTTCTCTTCATTTTTTTTCGCGCGGAGAGCCTGCGAGCAGGCTACTTTTCACCACGTTGTTTGAACAACAAAAAAACTTAACAGATTTAATGACATGTTAATCATAACAAATTATGGTAATATAATAATTTGATTGCAAAGTTCTCTTATGGGAATTAGCTTTATCAAGTGTAAATACAGCATTGTAATGTATACTTTACATACAACACGTACCACATGAACGAGTATTTACCGGTATATGTCATTTTGCATCTTAAATATGGATATCAATACAGTCGTATGGCCTCTGGTATGTATAATAATCCAAGATTTTGACATGTTGGATGTCACGTTTTTAAACTTTTACAGTGTAATTAAGTCAAATACTGTTAAGTTTGTTAGCCTGGACAATGTCCTTGAGAAGTTTGACAGTGTCTAGAGATTTATTTGTTGTTGTACAAATGTTCTTGTCTTGAAGACAGTTTAGATCCTGTCAAGAATAAATTTTGGACCCTAACAACATGAGCTTCTTACACTGGGTGAACCATGTAACATGCAAATGTCTGGTAATAATCATAGTCATTTGAAACACATTCATACACAATACAATATTACTTTCCTCCAATTTGGACATGCATGAGATCTGCACTGTCTGCTTGTCTGTCTGTCTGATTGACTTACTGTCTGTCTGACTGACTGACTGTCAGGTTGCCTCAAAAGGTGTCTGTCTACTCAATCCATAAATTAGACAGATGTCCCAATGTCACTGGTAACTTCTCAAATTGGAATAAGTTTTAATAGTGAATGAGAAGATATTTAGAAAACTCAAGACAGTTATGCATGATTTCTAACTGATGAAGATCTGTTTTATCAAGACAGTGTTTCATCATGTTTCCAGGCACCTTAAAGTTCTTCTAATATGCTGCATGTGTGATTTTCAACTCTCTTTTCATTATTTGGAAATACCAGAAGATCCAGTTATAAACCCACACCCACCCCCCATGATTGTAGGAAATCTGTCTGCTAATAAAACAATCTGTTCCTGTAACAAGTCCCCTTGGATATAAGTTCTCTTCAACATAGACTTCTCATTTCCATTTCAGCCGTTTTTATTTTGATTCATTATTTTACACTCATAAAATTTATAACCTAATGTGAAGCAGACAAAATTAGGTATTTACATACTGCCTTGGAAATTGATAAAGTTTTTCTCTACTTGGCAAAGTGCCATGTTTATGTGATTTTTCACAGATCTATTGAAGGGCATGTGAGAAACACCAGTTGCTTGAACCAGAGTCATATTGTTCTAATATTACTAGTTTGAATGCCAAGTGAACTGCATCATTCCAGAGGAAACTCTATACATTTGAATGGACTGTGATGTACCATAGATGGAATTAGCTCTGACAGTTCTGCTGTCTCACCACTGCAACCTTTGTTAAATCTAAAAACACCTTTTCAATTGCTTGGCATAATCCAACATCAGTAATGTCAACTTGACTGTCCAAAACACTCTTTTCATCCTCAAGCTTGAAGTCATTAGGTAACCAGGAGTCATCTGTGAACCCATGGTCTTCTTGGTCAGAGGTTGAATGCTGCTGTTGTTTGGAAGACAGTTGATGTAATAGAGACCCTGGGTTACCTGGCATGAGAGAATTGAAGAACTTTTCACAAGAAGTTGCCAACTGATATTGTTTACAACAAAGAAGTGAAATATTACATATGAAAAAGCAGATCACCTGTCACACTTACTCTTGTAACCACCTTACAAGATGTGTTTAGTGACAGAAAGTATGGGAGCCAACCAGTGTTACGGAGACTAGTAGTACATACCTAAAGTAAAGCAAGCAGATGCGGATGCATGAGATGCCGCCACACGACCAAGCTCCAGTAGAAAACCTGTAGCTTCGTCACACAGTGGTGGGAATGCACGGCAAAATCGAACCAGGGTTGGGAGGGTAGGGGTGAAAAATGGTGCACGTTTACTAGCAGGGAGTGTAGCCAAAAGAGAGCTGAGCCGGCTAACAATGTATCTGGCCACACCCATGGCTTTGGGGAGAGGGAACTGTAGACACAGGTATGAAGCAAGTTGAATGGCGAACAACTGCAACACAAATTAAAGCAAAAGTAACGTTAGCACAACTATCACTCACTACCTTTGAACTCAGCTCAAACCATTAAATACTCCTTACTGGTTGTCATACCTGTTTTTCCAGTTGTGGTTGGTTGACAAGTTCAGGAATAAAATCTAAACAGATGTGCATGGAAGGAATGCCAGCCACTGTTACCGGGAGAAGTTCTACAGGGTAACCCTACAGTGTGAACATTTAACTCATCTCAGTTTGTGTTGATTTCTAGCTAAGACGGGTGCAAGCAACATTTTTGGTGAGAGTGACTCATTACCTGAGATACCAACCTAAAAAAATGTGAAATCCAGGAGATTGCCAATTTTGTTTTAAGGTATCTAGTCTCATCCCCAAAATGAAGTAAAAAAACAAACAAGGTGATTCATCCACAAAACACTTCAAATATCTAAAGAATTTTCCCCAAAAATGGGCAAAATAAGTGTGAGAACATATGGTGGCCTGTTCGAGACCCCAGGAAATTTTTTCTGTATTCAGGAGACTCCCAAATAATCCAGAAGAGTTGCCATAGAATGTGTTACACCACATTGATGTGGATTTTGCACAATATCTTGATCAACTGCCCATGTAGCCTGGTAGAAAAATATGCCCACGGACCTTTGTAAATTACAAGCTGTATAATGTTGTGGTTAAAATTAATCTTTGGTTTAAAATTTTTTAAGCCAGTTTAATTTTTTTTATTTCCCTTTGTTTCAGATTACGATAGTGAAGATCAGACAATGAAAAATAAAAATCAAACTGGTTTGAAAGTTTGAATTTCTCTTTAGCTTAAAATGTCTGCATATCAGTTATTAAATTAATGATCAGAATTTGAATAATATTATTATGCAGTAGCAGTAAAAAACAAAACAACAAAACCAAATATCCTGTACAGTAATATGAATTAACTTCCTTTTTGCTAATCCTAAATCATGAGAAAAGCACTTTAAATCAGTTTTACGCACCTGAAAATGCACAAGCTTTGCAATGTCAGGAACAGCAATAAACATCTGATGCAGCTGTGAGCACACACAACATTGAATTTCACGCAGCACACCAGATCCGCTGCACCCTGGCTGATCCTACACAGGAGGGAAGTTATCAATATTTGTGAAATCAACACAGAATTCCACCTTAGATCATTGTCAAGAGGACAACTGATAAGAACATAGAAAATGATCAACTCTAGGCAGAAACTCATAAGGAGTTGAAATGTGTAATGCGCGTTCACAGCGTTCGAACATTCAGTTTGCCAAGTACCATATTTGGAAACACAAGGAGTTTGTACGCGAATGATTTACACACATAACGACACACGAAAGAAAATTTTTGCTTACCTAAACGCCGTGAATTACTCACAGAAACTAAAGAAATTCATTAAGAGTATCCAAGTGAAGTTCTCCGGACCATTAAATGACGATGAAACAGAGGAATTTAACCAAATTTAACTTTATTTAACCAGTTGTTTAAAACAAGATTACGCCATTTAGCGCGAGCTAGCGCGCGCTGTGAATTCAATCCAGATATTGCAATTTTGATTGGTTGATTTTTCTCTCGTGGTTTTCCAAATATGGTACTTAATGGAAACGAATGTTCAAACGCTTTGTACAATGCGAATCATAGGGAGTTACACTTTTCAACCCTTATGGGCTTCTGCTCTAGGCTATCAGGAAGAAAATTTGATATTCCTAAACTTTTAAATCTGATGCTTAATTGCTACCAAGAAGACACTGATAAGCATATATTTGATAGGGGGTTAATTTTTTCACACATTTATGCATATATCTAATAATACCTTTTTACATTTTTTACTTTGATTCATCTAAGTGCCATGCAGTACTATGAACTTTTGTTCATGATTAATTAAGTGTGCAACATACCTGATCCTGAGGTGTCTTCACACAAACTTCAAGTAGAATCTGTATTGCGGCACTCTCTTGCGCTGTCACCAGTGCGGCTCTGAGCTCCTCTCGCTCCTGTTCTACAGCTATTCCTTCTGTCCTTGATGCAGGGTGAGCTTGGAGGTACTGACTCAAAAGTGCCCTTGAACCTGCCAAGTACCCCATGAGGATTCTCACAAGAAGATCAAATAAAGGTGGACATCTAAGATAAAAATGATTATGTCATAAGCTGGAGATTTTAAGGCAGAGATAGTGGGAGATAAAGAGAACCCTGCCAGATGACCTGGTCAGTCACAAAATGGTCATGGAACAAAAAAAATTAATCTGAAAAGTATGATGAAATTTGTAAGACTGCCTAATTTGAGACATTGATGGCCAGGCACCAGGTTTTATGCAGTTGGAAAGTTGGATAAACTTAAAGGATTTGTACATTTCTGGATGATGATGATGATGATAATAATAATAATTTTATTGACCTCATATAAATGGATACACTTGATGTTTACACTAATACATATTCTATTTGTACTTAAGTTACAGTGCGAGCAGTTACCGGTACCAGCTAAAGGATGCCATAGTTAGTCATCCAGCAACATTTTTACAATGATCATACAAACCTTTTTAGTTCTTAAAACTTTCAAAAAACCATTTTAGACATCAATGGTCTTACTAGACCATTGATGAGGCCCTGCCAGGGTAAATTCCGACAGGCGACATGGGCCAAAAAGTGGCGACAGTACCCAAACGAAATAGCGACAAACGACTGACAAAGACAAATGTTATCGCTAAATTTCCAACGGCGTTGTGAAGCCTTGACAAAACGCTGACACGAGACACTTTAAAATTCCGACAAGCGACTTGGGATCCCCCCCTGGCAGGGCCTCATTGATGTTCCATGGATTTATTTTATGGCTGGCAAGGTCATATGGAAAGGTTATTTTGTGGGCATATTGTTCCAACACAGATTGTCTTTGTTCTATCATTTATTTTCTTACAGATCATGTG
Organism: Meandrina meandrites; assembly: GCA_963693305.1. Taxonomy (NCBI): domain Eukaryota; kingdom Metazoa; phylum Cnidaria; class Anthozoa; order Scleractinia; family Meandrinidae; genus Meandrina; species Meandrina meandrites. The sequence continues at coordinate 28,576,842 of OY855913.1, forward strand.
TACCTGAACACTCTCCTATCACATCTCAACACAGTCAAGGGATCCTTCATGATGTCTTCATCCGTGTACAGCTGAGGTGTAAGGTGTGGTACAGGAGTTTCTGCTGGGCACAGTGTGTTAACAGTGGCTAACCACAATCTGTTGAAGAACCACAAACAACCTTTAATTTATCTAACATTCATAATAATAAATATTATTGCATTTATAGCTGTTTCTTAACAGCAATGCAAGAAATCTATTCTTGGGTCTGTACCACAAGTTGTTACAGAAATCTATGAACACCACAAAAACAAGCAGTTAAAAGCAATTACAAGAAGAATTTGTAAGAAACAAATACAATTCATTAATGGCATCTTACTTGCGAGGAACAACAGTGTTAATTTTTGTCCAGAGTTCACAGCACAGTGTTTGCACCCGTCGGGGAACCCCAGGCTCTAGTAACCTTGTCAAGGCCTGGACCAACACATCCATATATGCAATCAGGGAACTGGGCTCTAGCTGTAACAGTCTTGTAAGTAACAGCAGTGCAGGACATGGATTGTCTGGCAGTAAATGCAGTGCTGTTTGATAACAAACAATTGAAAACTAATATTTCATAAATAAAATATACACAAATAATGATGGTTTATTAAAAAATATCATTGCGTCTAGGATGGCACAGTATTGAGAGCACTCACTCCCACCCATGTGGACCAGGGTTGAATCCTGGACAAGACATGTATCATGTCTGGGTCAAGTTTATTGTTGGTCCCTGTCCTTGCTCAGTGCGTTTTTACTACATAACTCGGGTTCACCAATTTTCCTCCCAACAATTCTGAATTTCAATTTGAAGAGCCGCTCTGTAAATTCCCATTTATTTTTATTTTTATAAATAAATTATTGTTCTAGGTTTAAGAACATTGGATAACTTATTAACAACTTGCTCATGACTATGCATAGGTGCTTTGATGTCATAGAATCACTGGGGTTGGGTCTTCTTTTCCTCACTTCACAAACAGACATTTTTCAATTTTATTTCAAAAGGCAATAATTATTATTTATTTATAACTAACTTTACTTCAATTCCATTACTTAACCTGCAGATAAAACATTCATGGGGTGTCTTCCCCAGGATCACTCTTCAGATTTAAAGATTTAGCAACCTTATAGAGCATACCTTCCTGTAAGCGAGAAGGTGAACAGTGCACATTAGGCAGTGGAGATGATGCTGACATGTCTGGTGCCACAGTGAATACTTCCTCTTGTCTCAGCCAGTCATCCACTAAGCACAGGTGTGGCAGATGGGTGTTGATCAGCTGCAGCAGGGGTGCGTAAAGACCTCTGAATTCCTGACGTCGACTCCTTGCTTGCTCCAGAAGATGTTTAATGGGAATTTGTGACAATAACATGGGTGACAACCACTGAGGCTGAATGTTGTTAGAGACTAAAACCATGAAATGAAGGCAGCAAATATAATAGCATCACCTTGTTGTTACTAGAGTTGGTTTTAACTGACAAAAATCCATAGTATTGTTAGGGGGGATGAAGGCACTTTGCTTGAGGTATAGCATGCTATTGTAGGAGAAAATAAAATTTAATGCTGACCCACTCACTGGCAAAATTAAGTTCTACAGCAAACATTTTGTTGCAGTTGTGTTTAGTGTCAAGTATTAAAGTGCCTATGAAGTAAAAATTAATTAATGCTTATTTTAAAGGCTTTTCAAAATAAACAAGAATGGCGTTTTCCTTTTTGCAATATCTTTTTTCGTTTAGGAGATATTTACGTTTTTGTCTTATGCAAATGAGGAAACTGATGACGTCATAAATTGTTTCACTAAAACATAGATCACAAAATCAAGGATATCTCTGAAAATATAAAGGTGATATTTTTGAAACTTGGCATCAGTAATGACCTTCCTTAAAGGTGCAAGATGGCTCATACTATGATGTAACCATCGCACCACTCTTGGTTCCAGGCTCTTTCTGTCATAAACCAAATATCTCAATTTGCAACCCTTTAAAGTGGAACAGCGGGTCCGGCTTGGAACACACCTAATGCCCTATTACCCTAACTCTCCTCATTAGCTTGTTGGGAGTGGATCATCTTTGGTTAAGCAAAAACTGGGGATATCAGTATTAATTAAAATAGGTATATGCAGCAAAACTATTGCCATGGCAATGGCACGACAGGGGTCATTTTGTGTCTTTTGTGGTGTACATTAATGGTGCCAAGTTTGAAGAACACAGCTCAAATATTCCAAGAGATATTCATGATTCAGTGCTTCATCTTTTTGTGGAACAATTAATGACGTCATCACTTTCCTCATTTGCATAATACAAAAACGTAAATATCTCTAAAACGAAAAAAGATATTGCAAAAAGGAAAACGCCATTCTTCTTTATTTTGAAAAGCCTTTAAAATAAACACCAATTATTTTTTACTTCATAGGCACTTTAATGACAATACCCTACCTAAAGACTTCATATTGGACAGAAGACAGTCTTGATATGTTAAAACATAGTATAACATCAAAATCTGAGATGTGAGGCGAGATGACATTTCTGTTGCCACATACACAGAACTCCTTCTCATGGGTCCCAGGGAAAGTCCATGGATTCTGAAAGTTCCTTCTTCCTAGAAATTTTGGATAACAGAAAAGAGTCGATAATGGAAACTGTCACAGCCAAAATAGCCATAGCTACATGTAGCAGAAACAACCATGACATGAAAAAATTTTCACCAGTGATTATTCGAAAGAGGTTATAATTAGTCAATTATCTTGAGTTCACAGTAACATCTCATCATAATACAATAATTAGAAATCTTGAAAGAAAGCAAATTACGTCATACCCACATTGTTACCCTTCCACAAACAGTCAACTCCTTCACATATGGTAGACACCCCAAGTATCTCACTCTTATGGACTTTCCACATAACAGACTTTCACACACCCCAAATGCTTTGTTTTTTCTTAGCAAGAAGACACTAAGGACATTTGTCACTAACATCATACATGTCTAATTTCAAGAAAAGTTGGTTTGATGTTTCATGACCTTTACTGGCTAAATTAAATGTTGATGTAGATGTAGATGTAGAATTTCTATAGTCACACATCATCCAGGATTTGAAAAGCAACATTGACAACCATTCTCACATGGTGATTCAATTAAATATTACACATCTTGAAAGGTTGTGGGCATTCAAATTCATTGAGTGTTGTTGGCAAGCATTTCCAGATGGTGTTTCAACCATTCTCAGTTAATTCCAGCTAATGGTTGGCATCCTTCGGATAAAATCTTTCCTTGTTATCTAGATGCACCAAAAGAAAGTTCCAAGGGTGTCCATAAGAAAAACAAAGGACTTAACATGTATGCTGTATTTACACCTGGCTGTTACCTATTTGTCATTACATAGCACCTTTGACACATGCCTGTTGATCTGCTGCAAATACTGACATAACCTCAGCGTCAGTGAATCCATGCAGGGTGAAAGCAGCTTCTTTGTTTTTTCCTGATTTGGATGTAGGGTTGATCACTGAATGTACAAAAGCTTCAAGAAGAGGTACTACAAGGGGGTGAAGTGGAGTTGTACAACAGCAGATCTGCTTATAAACCCAGTCCTGGAATTAGAATAAATCATGGATCACATAGTACACTGTATCTGGATAGTTGTTGGGATGCACCTTACCATAGCAACCCACCAAACTGTTAGGCAATCAGAGAGCGCAAATTTTGTTTGTCGCACTGTAATGCTATAAATTATCCAAGATTAAGAGCTAACCACAATTTTTTCTGTTGTTTATTAACATTTTCACTTGTCTAATAATTTTAAGTTACAGTTTGATGGTGTCCTGCTGGACGCAATCCCTAAGGGCTAAGAAAAGTAATAATTAAAATGAATGTCAAAAAAAAACTTGTGAAACTGAATTTTATGGTAATTTTTACCTTAGATTAACTTGGTTCTCTTTGAACAACCAGACACAGGTGAAAAGTTAACATTGATAAGTCACTCCCACGATAAACCCAACAAACTGCTAGGGATCATTTACCAGTGATGGACAGGTATATGTACAGCATGTTCCTGGTTACTTCAAGCTACAGAAACCAGAGTAAGTATTGACACTAAGATGAAATTAAGACTTTCGTTTTTACCACTAAATAATATTCTGACCTTGACTGGCACTGCATGCTTGGTGAATGCTCGTGAACGTAGCAGTTGATGAACACAGTGAATTGGAAGAAATCCTGCATCATCAGAGCTCAGTTGTGGCGTTACAGGAACTGTCACTGCATGAGCTGTCACAACCTGTCACGCAACAGAGGGTTAGTACAATTTGCCAACTTGCTTAATATGTAAAAAAATATAAAATGATCATAACATCATCAGAAAATCACGACAAATGGCAAACCTTTTCAGGAAATATCTCCTGTGTAAAGAGAGTTTTCATTCTTGTCAGTGATCCCAGCCTAATGTTCATGCCAAGCACAGAACACACAAGATCAGCAATGGCTTCCACTTGACTGGCATGAAAATGTATTGCTATCATAAGAAGAATTTCCCCAAATGATGCATGTACGCCGCTTGCTGCTTCGTAGTGAGCTTCCTCCTTGGACAGCCACTTGATCCACTGGGTTGCAATCTGTTCATGCTCTGGTGAACTGTTTACAACAATGACAAGATCAGGGTTTATGTTGTTGACTATTCCCCAAATGGTTTAAAATAATTATTGTTTATCTAGGACTCACTCTGGTCCCTTTTTTACACTTTAGAATTTTAAATATCAATAACTTACTATTCAATGGTAAACACTACCACTGTCAAGGTACCACAAATCCCCCCCTCCCCGCCCCTCAAAAAAACCCTCAACAGTGTGTATTGCTGGTGAAATCATGGTAATTGCAGCTTGTGACAGCTGTCATGTAGTCCATAAAATTAACCTGTACTCAGTGACATATTCAAAATACTAATTCTCCTTGTTATTGATTGCCAGACACTGATAATATTTCTCAATAAACGTTTCTAGAAATTAGGCCACATCAAACCAACATCCCCAGGTTGATTACTTTCATGTTGGCTTGGTAATGTATTGATAAAAATAAGCAGACAAGTTAATTTTTACACTGGGCAAGTAACTTTATTTCTCACTTGCTCGGCAGGCAAAGGTCCTGGCAAGTCATCTGTCTACTAAAATGTAAAAAGGTCATCCAAGATATGCGAGCTTCTATGCAGGGCAAACAAACTTTAAGAGCTGCTTGTCCAATGGGAAAGCTGGAATTTATTTAAGTTTTTTTAAGCCCTGATAAGATGTTGGTTGCTCTTGGCAAAATGATTGTACAACTCACCTCATTATATTAGTACACACCAGTAGGGTACAAAGGCCAACCACAACAAACCTCACCCCAGCAGCAGTGGGTGGGGGATGACATGTGACCAATCGGAGCAATGCTTCTGACTCCTGTTGGGTGAGCTTCATACCAGCCAGTCTTTTGAGAGCACAATACAGGCGCAGGAGAGCTGTTCCTTGGATTACATCTTCATCACGAATCTCCACTGTTTCAAATATTTCCATGTTTATCTGTGAGGTTGACGAGCTTTCTTCTGTGAGCTCATAATCTGTGCTTACCTCCATGGCTGTTAAATGAATGAAATTGATTCATAGTCAACTACATCAGCAATGCTTGTAACGCAGGTCAGTCAAGAGATGAAGAGGAAGCTAACAACAAATATAATGTTGCTCAATAGAACTAAAAAAAGGAATCAAAATAAAAACAAGATCACAGAACATAAAAACTGATTAAATCACCTTGAAGTATCTCCAGAGTTTCTTCATCTTGATGACTGACATCCTGTTCAGGGACTGTATGCTGTAAGGTGACTTCAATGCCAGCTTTGCTGTCCTGTGAATTTATTCCCTTTTTGGAACCATTGGGAACTAATGATGACATCTCCTTTAGCAGTTGACTTCTTAGGGAAGACAAGATTGATGTGTTGGACTGGCATAAAAAGCAAATAATTTTTTGATTAATTAAAATATAACAGAGAATGAAATCACTGAATCACTGAAAATACTGAAACCAGTATTGCGATCGGTAGAAGACATTTATAAGACAAAATTTTTAAGCTGATCTCTTATTTGTTTCTAAATTTTCAGTTATTTTCAAGTTCTGATGAAGGTGAACAGAAGACACTGAAAATTTAGAAACAAAAAACAGATCGGCTTAAAATTCTATTGTTGTAAATATTTACAATGCATGTAAACTACATGATTCAATTAACTTGAGAGAATGGTAGCACTGACTGATTACTTCTGTATAATAGCTTCAGCCATGCAAGGTAAAATAAATAATATAGTTGGTTTCAATACCTTTTGTCCAATTCTTACGAATGAAGAAAACCAGTTTCTAGCCTTTGTATCTCCTCCCAGAAGGAGGCCACTAAGAAATGCTACCAGGGAACCTTCAATACACAACAGATACACAAATTTAGGATGAATATTACAACTTATACAAAGAACATATTTCAAAAACTATACTTATTCAATTTGTTATTTGTTTGTAACGATGGCTTTTTCAAAAGAGCATTCACAAATATTTTAGAAAGTGGCGATCAAGCTCTTTTCCCTGTCTCGGTATTCTCATGTTAATACTTTTTTTTTTTTTTTTTTTTTCATTTGCAAATACTTACTACTTACTTACAACATTACTATAATTACAAAATATAAATCACTAAACATTACACAAGGAGCTACTTTACAATACTCTTACTTAACTAAGCTAATACTGTTAACATAACATCACTACTTATTGGGCTAACAATGCAAACAGAAATAACAAAACAAAAACATAGTTCATAAACGTTACCAGGAAAAGGAAAATGAAAGAGAATAAAAGATATAGCAAGAAACAAAAACCAAAAGTAAACTAAATGTTTTGTATAAAATTCCATTTCTTAATATAGTTTTCGTATTTACCGGATTTGATAGCAATATGTTTTTCTAATGCTAATTTGTCGCGAACCAGAGATATGTACTCGTTAAACTGAACTTTATTTTTTAGGCCGGTGTTAACGTATAAAAAGTATTTGCCTAAGATAATAAGATGGTTTAGGGCTAAGCACTTACGAGGAGAGTCCAAAATACCATATAAGATATCTAAGTTCGAAAGATGGACACTTTTTCTACTATGAACATTGTACCAGTCTTGAAAATCTACCCAGAAAGATTTTGCTTGAGTACATTCTATAAAAAGATGCCAGATGGTATGGAGCTCGGAAGGGCAAAAAGGACAAGTGGGGAGTCAACTTTCTTCATCTTGTGTAATAAGCTATTCGTAGGTAGGATGCGATGAATGATCTTGTATTGGAACATCACCATTTTGGTTTCTTTTGTAACATTAAAGGGTAAAAGATAAACCTTGCACAGGTTTTTCTTTTCTACTCCATATTCAGTAAGTTTCCTTTCCGTGGTGGGGGGAGGTAACCTTTCCAGGGATAACAGTTTTTCATAGAGAGTTTTGCAACTCAACGAATCACTTATTGAATCAAGGGGTGTGATGAGTAGTTGGTTGTCAGAGTTTAAAAGCTTTTTCCACGAGCGAGGAAAAGCAGAAATGATACTGTAATACTGTAGAAAATTAAACTTTGTCTTAAATTTTTGGCAAAGAGCATTAAAAGATAGAAAGTGATTTTTTTTCTGTGTCAAGTAAATCTGATATGTGAGTGACTCCAGCCTGGTGCCAATGTGGAAAATATACCGATTTTTTATTAACAATTAGAAACCTGTTGTTCCAGATTACTTGCTCTAGTACCTCAGATTTATTTTGAGGATCGGTCGAAGCAATTTTCTGCCAATGGGCTATGATGTTTTTGTAAAATCTTGGGAGGTATTCGCTTAAACAAAGAAGCTTACAGTCATAGTTACACTGAAATAAGAAAGTGCCACCGACGTTGGCGAGGAAAGAGGTTGGAATATATTTCCATGGAGCGTCGTGGTCTGAACATATGCGGGTTACCCAGTTTAGTTTCAGAGCTTTGTCAAATATGACGAAATCTTTCATTTCTAAGCCACCATCTTTCTTAACAAATTATGTATAAGGTAACAGTCTTACCACTACTGTCTACACCAAAGTCAAGGATAAGAGCCACAGCAAGACCAGGCATGCGGCACAATCTGAGTGCCTCAGAATGCACAACAAGGGCAGAGCTTGGATTCATTGCACAGAGTTGTCGCAAGGCTTGCGTTCGCACCATCCCACCAAGACCACCTTCATCCTGTACTTCACCATGCTCCAGCAGTGAAGTGCAAACTACACATAGGAGGTTTCAAAACAGTTAATGAGGGTTTAAGAGTGAATTCCAAAACATTTTAGACTCTTGAATTGCATGTACATAATTTTGTTGGGGTTTGATTTTTTACATTTTCTATTATAATTTTGCTTTATATAATTAGTTTCCACAAAAAGACAGAATGACATATGCATATTTGCTGTTGACAGCACTCTAATGGCACTTTAATGGCAGACATTTTCTGTTTTATTGAATGTATACCTCCAATTAACCAGTCAAACAGTTCTAATTAATACTTGACCAAGGTTGTTTCCTTGTAGGGCTGTGTTTCAACTGTTTTAGCTCTCACCTTGTTCAAAGCTATCAGGTGCATTAGCAACCAGTTGGCACAATAGCCATGGACCATGTTTGACTCTGAGTAAGGCTTCAGCAAGCTGGTTCCGTGCAAGAAGTGAAGGCAGCTCTGCCTGAGCAATACAGATCACGTCTGAAACCTCTTCTAGGTAAACCTCACTCTCAAACAGTTCACACTTCTCAGGAATGAACTCCTCTCTAACATCTACCTGAGAATTAAGTGTTAACATAATTTTAATGCAGTTAAATACAATTTAACAGAGGTAACAACAAAGAGTGCCTGCATTCCCTTGCTAGTCAGTGGTGTTTTGATATGTGCATGCGCCAGGTTTCCACGTGTGCTCAGACTGAGAAGTGTTGGCAGCCATTACAGGGATAGTGTTTACAATGAGCATTTTTGTGTGGGAGCACGTCCAACCAAACCTTAATAGTTTTACTACATTATTACACAGTTTGTGATGAGGGCTGAAAGCTTGTAGGGTTGTGCATGAAAAACAAATATAACATATTTAAGAACACCAACTGGCAGGAGGTGGCTGACCAATCGGCTGTTTATAAAGTGCAACAAAGGAGGAGGTTTATTTGGGACCGACAAACACAAATTTAGCCAGGAGGGGAGGGGGGAGGGGGGAGGGGGGAGTGGGTGAAATAAGAAGCTACAAGTTCATAATGTCACTACAGACTGTATGCTTCAAACAATGAATAATTATCATCATCAAAACTTCACTCAGCTCAGAAATGGTCTGCAATATATACTGCATGGATGCAATATTACAAGACATACATATCACCTTTTGTGACATGGCTCACCATGGTGTGGTGTAGTTCTGTAAAATTGGTGTCTTTCTAGGCTCACTGAGCTGAGGCCCCATCCTAGGTTCAAATCGCATTTTGCATGGTTTCTGGTCTCAGTCAAATTTTTGTTTATGTACCATGTGAAAAGCCTCTTGACCAGTGAGAACACTATTGCTTTGATAATGACAATGATAATGACAAGCCTGTTTAGATTTGAACTAGAAAGCTGATTGGCTTCAAGCAATAACTAGAGTATCTAACAGTTAATTAATAATTATCCTGCGAAATCGTGCAGAATATCGCCTGATACTTAGCCAACTCGGCCTACACGGCCTCCTTGGCTAAAATCAGATGATATTCCGCAAGATAGTTGTTTGATTATTCAACAAATTGTCAACGAACTGCTTTCTGCAGCAAGAAAAAATATGATTGTGTACCGTTTTGCAAGATTTCGGGCGAATATTGGCAACCTACATATATCGCAGGATATCTGTTATGTACGGATGACGGATAAATTAAAATGACTTTCTAACCATACATGGGCATCGCGTGAATTTGTTGAATAATAAAGACGGATATCCGCCACCTTAATGGCACATTGAAATGATGTGTGGAATGGCTTACTGGGAAGTTGGCAAGTGCCGGTTCATTACTCCACAGGACTCACCTGGCTCATAATACGAAGGAGCTCACTCAGAACCAGCCTAAGGCGCCTTGAGGGCTCACTGCGCTCAAACTCCAAAGCGAGACCATTTTGTAAGGACTCAACAAGAACACTAGAGGTTACACTACAACCGCCAACCTTTCGCCTCAATTGCTGCTCTTTCAATGCATCTTGCTCAAGGAGGCTAAAATCCACCGACAACAATGCTACAATTGAATTTACCACTTCTAAACCAGACAAGAGTTTCTGTACTTCCTTACGGGCTTCTGTCCACTTCACACTTTCGTCTACTGGAGAACAGAGCGCCATTCGAACCAGACATGGCAGCAAAGGCCTTAAATCCTCGTCTTTCAGGCTTGAAAGTTCACTGACGCTTACGGAACGTATTGCTTGGAAGGCTCGCGCCGAGGGTATATCTAGCAATACCATTCTTGCGTTTTAAATTTCCTTTAAGTATTGTCAGCGAGATAAAACTGCCAAAGGAAAAACAAGCGGCTTGAAATCACATTCATTCACCCTGCCATATCTGCCGCCGCGTTCATCCGCCATCTTTCTTTAATCGCCCCAGACCTCTTTCAATTAAAAGAAACTTGGGTCCAATCAGCGATCATCAGCGATCACTTCTGGACGTGTTTTGTGAAGAGCTGGGCTTCAACCACCAATGTAATGTAACGCACTTGACGTACCCTTGACATACCGGGTTCTCACTATTCTATTTTTCCCTTTTTATTTTAAAAGCTACAGCCGAAGTTTAGAAGGGAAATATCAATTAAAAAAACCGCGAAAGAAAACGGAGACTTTCCAAACGGGACATACTCACCTTGGTGGAGAGATAGGGGTTGAGGGGGTTGCAGAGTTCATTGGCCAATATTTCAGCTAGCAGAACGGCAGCACTCAGTTAGTACCCGTTATGTACTGCCCTAAAGACGATTGTTAAAATATTGGCCAATAAGTTTGGCCCTTTTCCCGTTATAACAGCCTTGCAGTCAATTTATTTGGTTTTATTGAGTCGACTATCGCTCATAGAAAGTTAGAAAACAAGCTCGAACCTTCAAGGGAAATCGAAAAAGGTTTGCGTTGGCGGGTTTTCGAGTCCAGAACCGCTTGCTTAGCGCTGGTTCCAACGAATGATCAGGTTTCGCTCCCAACCGAGTTCGCACCCACCGATCTCTAACGTAGTCACGCTTTTCCCACGCTTAAAGAACGAGAAATATGCTAGATAGTAAGCGTACTTGGGAGTGAACGCGGAAAGTGTACTCTGAAAGTTGCGTGCGAACTCGGTTGGGAGCGAAACCTCCTGCTACCGTTCCAACTGTCTGTCCTGTCTTAGCCGATTCATTACGAGACCGACATACTAAAGGATCTCATTTTAGAGACGCCTTTGTCTCAGCAGTAGGGTTAAGTTAGCAAGTGCTGGCATAAACATAAAGACAACAGGAAGGTTACTATTTTGCCTTTATTATATTCTTTGTTAGTATTGAAGTATTTCACATTTGACAATTTGTTTATCAGATATTGTGGTAGAATGGTAATTTTATTTCACTTTTGTAACCCCTTTACCCTTTCAGTCCCAAGAATGATCATAAACTACACTTCTTATCAATACGTAATCAATGCTACACCTAACAAGAATTTAAGTAACATACAAGATGTATCGACACCAGAAAACAGAAAGGAGAGTATGTATCTTTGGGGCCTCACATCTTAAAACGTGGTGCATGCATGTAATATTTAATAGGAAACTGGTCAAAAATATATTCGTTCAAACAGAACATAGGTGTGAGTTAATTAGCAATGCAAAAATTACAAATCTGCGCAAAGATTGTATCAATAGCCAAGAAAATTCCTCCAAAAGAAAACGTTTCAACTGTGAGCTACAGAACCACGACACTAATCACTAATCTCGTTGTTTGCAATTAATGAACTTACATTTCATTTCATTACACCGATTTTTGCAAAAAACAAGAGTTCACATCACCAATATACCTTTTCACGGGAAATAGACGCTTGTGTTTTTGAACATATTCATTTCAAATCAGTGCATGGAGAAAAAAAAAACTTTTCAAACATAAAATGAACGCAAATATCGGACAAGCAAGATTTCTTGACGAAGAAATTACGAACGGCACTGAGAAAACAGTTTTTGATGGCGACAGCAGTAAATTAAAGATTAGAGCAAAACATCAAAATATGCCAAACAGACAGGCAAAGGTACTAGAATATGGTTTATAATTTGAAGGTGAAAGTCGAGTTTATTTCCTGAAATAAGATATGCTGGGAACCTTCTCTGACTAATAAATGATTAAGAAATAAGCTTAACAGGAAATTGCGAACATAAATTGTTTATAAAGTTTATATTATCACAGATTACTGATTAATAAGTATTACCAAATAACAACATTAGAAGTCTCATTGACAACGTTTATGCTGCACTCCATTTTCATGTTAAAATATTAATCCCCAAAATTCACCAAACTCATAATTTAGTGCAATTTTCCAAAGTGGCAAATGTTTTTATGGACTCGCTGCTTTCAATAAGATTTTAAGTAGATGGCTGCTCCTGTGCAGCACCTGTCAGAGAGAAATATAAGAAGCTGTAAATACCTCACACTGGGAGCTCTGGCGGGTGCCAGATCTTATTGAAAGTACTGTGGACGGTAATTTGATTTAATTCCAAGTATTGGCACAAAACTGTCTTGATTGAAAGTTCAATGAAGTAAGACATAATTCAGTTTCTATTTTAAGAATTTACAAACTACAGTTAATTTGTTCTTTTTTCCGGCACGCCGGTTCCGAGCTCATACATTGTGGAAAACTGATCAAACAGATGAGCGATAACAAGGAAATAATTAAAAGAGAAAGGATTTGGGAAAGTACACTGTTCTTTCACTGTCACTAGTCCCCTTCTTACTTGTTTAATCATTAATGCGCCTTTTTTCTCCACAATCCTTGAAAATGATTAACAAAAATTTGCTGTAACTGATTTGACATTAACTTAGATTAGGACTGATACAGAGGTTCCCACTGCTTTCATTCAGTAAGATCCGTTGTCGGCGGAACATAAGTGAAGCCTACAAATGCGTCATCTGGGTCATCGACACTGGCACTCAAAAACGCTGAGTCAGCAGATCTTCCAACAGACCCTGCAGATTGAATCAAATGAGCTGGTTATTGTAAAGAGTATGTACGAACTGCGACGACTGAAGCCAACGGCAAACAAAATCTTTGTATCAGTAATTGCACTTAATTGTTCTCAGCTTTGTGTCCCGTGCGCTGGAACGTAGCGAATTATCATAATTAGATTCACAACTTTGAATACAGCCCACGTTGTTGTAAACAGACTCGGAAGGTATTCGGAAGCGGCAAAACTTGCAATTTTGTGTCCAAGTTTTCTGCGCCGATACAGAATTTTATGAGTTGACTCGCAAGGAGCATAAACCTGGTTTGGTGTACTCTGTTGTGCCCTGGTCAAATAGAATTTTTAAGACCCCTTTCCAAAAAGAAGATAGCACGTTTCAAAGTTTAGATTTCACATTTTACTCTCTTAGAAGCCAATAACTCCTTGCAATTTTTGAATTCGAGAATTTCGTTCTGACCAGGGCACAAACGACGTTATGATTTACCACTAGGTTATATCGTCGTTTAATTTGGTGCACTATTCTAGCTGAAAACCGTGGCACAAAAACGCATTATCTGCAGATTAACATTTAAGAGCTCGTAACATCAAAGTAAAGGGCCATCACTCAGTAAAACGACAATCATGATAAAATTCCGTCATCCCCTAATATCCTTGATAAGTTTTAGAGGAATCAATGTTCAAAATTCGGCGAATCAAGCACTTACAATACAACACCCCGTCATTAATTGGCTAATGAATTTATTAATGAGCAAGGGTCCTGTGCAGGTGGCTTTATTGGATATTTTCACAAGCTTTCTCAAAAAAATACAGGACCGAAAATAACAGTCGATCATCAGACAATGGCCTAACAAAATCTGCCCATGTCCAACAAAACCACAACTGTAGCTGGGCATTGTGTCCAGTCAGTCATATTTTTTTAAATTAGTCATCAATGATTAAACCTACCTTTAACATATTGGACATTCTTATGTGCTACTTATCTGGAATGTGCTTTTGTGTTGCCAAAATTACAAATGTCACCAAATGGAAGATTCAAATGCTATGATTCAAATTTTTCTTTAATCTGACCAAAATGGTGCCCTGGTTGGACATATGCCCTTTCAAGGAAAAATAATCATTTGCAGCTCTGAAATGTCAATTCAATTTCACATTTACTGGTAATTAATTTGCCTTAAATCCCACATTCCCAATTCAGTAACATATTATACAAACCTGGAACAGGTTCACGGACAAACTCAGGATCAAAATGTTTAAGATCCAATTGACCACTCTATTAAACAAGAAGAAAATCAATGCTTTAATTCCCACATCCATAGCAACATTTTATGATGTCATTTCTTTGCTCATGGAAAAACAATCACAGTTGCGTTGTGTTTTAAGCATTAATAATGGGTACATTTAATTCTTATATAGTGTTCACGCAATCTCTAACTTGGAGTTAACATGTTTATACAAAACCCTTTTCTCCTAAACAATTGTAATTGTATTGCTTGCAGAAGTTGTTTGTTTCCAAATGTGTGCCACACAATGTTGTCTAATTTATGCGGTTTTATGAAACTTGCAGGAAATCTTTATTGTCATACTTAACATTTCATTCTGTGTCATCTGTTCCCCTTTGCTGTTTTGTTAGGCTCAGATCTAAAACTACCTTGAGAAGAAGCTTCAATCATGCTCTTGAATAAACATGTTTTGATCACAATTTGTGCACTGCTCAACTTGATGTGAACTCTTTTTGCAATGAAACATGTTGAATTCATGATTAGACTTCACATGTTTTGGGTCTGGTGTGAATGCAGTATTTGAAACCTGCGTTTTAAGTTTGTCCAATTTTATTCCATTTTGCAACCATTTGTACCGAAATTGCTCTTATCTTGACCAAAAGGTTTGATATAAATGTTCGGCAATACTCACCACATTGGGGTTGTACGGTGGGTCAATCTTCTTGTCATACAACAGCTGCCAATCAATTGTCTTAAAGAATGGATGACTCTTTATCTCCTCCTATTGAGAGTTGCAATCAGTGAAGGTGAATTAAGGTAAGATGTAGAAAAATAATGCTAACTAGAATTACTGACCTATAATCCAGTTAACAAGTCAATGAAACCAGACTCTGGTATAAGTGTTAAAAATATAATGACAGGCCAGGCCAGTTTGAATGTTTTGTGCAACTAAGTATTTGGTCATCTGTGCCTTCACATTAATTTACAAATTCCAACATAATATAAATAAAAAATAGCAGTTCACTTACAAAATCATTTTCACCCTGTCCAAGTCTCTTGGAACGGTCCTTCTGAAGAAGCTATCAGCCAGAAAAAAAAATCCAACAATTCATTACTGCACTGATCTAAACAAATTAAATGTGAATATACTTGGTATGTCTACATCATTTCTATATTTAGTGGAAAATGTCATCCACAAGGTGTACATACTTGTTCAGTGGTCTTATAACCAAACGAAACAGTATAATGATTTTTGATAATACATGTACTACACTCCAAAATAGCACAGGGAGGGGGGGGGGGGGGGGGGGGCAAATGGCTTACCAGCACCTGTTAAAATGCTACCCTGAAAATATTTGCATATCCAGTCTTGCTTAAGTAGAAATGCTGATAAGGTGTGTACTTATTACAACTAAATTACTAACTCACCCCTTCAAGAAGGTGCCTCGCACTTTGGGAAATGTTAGTCCTGAGACGCAGAGGTTTGTGCAAAATGTTGTCGTACATTTCAGCTGTGTTACGGCTGTAAAATGGAGGCTGTGATACAACCAAACAGTAAAAACTTTTAAATATTGATCCATAAAACCTTTTGGCACATTTTCATCACTCTGCATGTTTTGGAGACGACAATCCTTCAAAACAGAGGTCACACTGAGTTCCTTACCAGACCATACATCATTTCATATAAGACAGCACCAAGGCACCACCAGTCCACAGTTTTGTCATATTCTTGTTTCTTAAGAACTTCTGGGGCTAAGTACTGCAAGTAAGAAACAATTTAGAAAAAAAGTCATCAACCTTTTTGCTGTTGATACAAAACGAATGATAAGTAAAACTGCAATAATTACAGTTTTATTTATCAGGTTAAACTGCTGGAGTTGAAAGGAGCTAGCTACATTACGGACAGCCCATGTTTTTTGGTCGTAATCGGTTTTATCTTCATCAGTTGAAAACATCCTTAGTTATTTTTGCGTTTTTATTATTCCATTGATGTTTTTCAATTTCAAAGTTATCAGAACACTGACTAAAAACATCTGTGACATTGCTTCTTTAAAAGAAGCAACAAGAATTTGATTAACCCTTTGGATGAAGCTATTGCTATTTCTTGATAAATAAAAACACACCACACAAACACAACACAGACAATTACATGTAAGTTAATTTGAGGTAGCTTTCAGCTCGATAATCAATTAGTAAACATCACCTATTCACAACCAAACAGCCCTTGTTCAATAAGCTAGTGAAAGTTATCAAGTTTACAATTCAGAAATACACTAGCCATGGATCAACAGTATAACTTGCCAGCCCTGATGCCCACCTCTGGAGTTCCACAGAATGTTGATGTTGTTCCAGAAGGTTCTATTCCTTCCTTGCAAAGTCCGAAGTCTGTTAAAACTATATGGCCCTACGAACAAAACAGTAAACAGCACGTGACTCTTGGAATCTAACAAAGAAATAGAGTAAAAGAGTAAAAAAACAAAAACAAATGAGCGCTGTAATGAGTTATGTTCTTATACTTGGTTTCATTCTTAAATGTCCTCATAACTTAAAAAATAACATAAATTATCTACTTGTCATTAAAAAGCAAAAGTATACAAACCCTATCATCTAAAAGAATATTCTCTGGCTTCAAATCTCTAGAAACATGACATTAGAAGGTAACTACATCAATATAAGAGATGCACAGAAACAATATGAAATAACTGAAGGTTACTTGCAAAAAAATAAAAATGACTAAGTAATCAAATAACTAAGTAATCAATTCTGCAGGCATGTGACCCTTGCCCATTAATAAATTCATTAACCAAATCTCTTGCGGGGGGGTAACTTTTCACGGATTTTGGGGGATGATTGAATTGCATCACAATTGTCATTTTACTGGCAGATTTACTGTTAGTGATGTTTCAAGCTCTTGAAGTTAAACTGCAGATAATGCAATTTTGTGTCCACATTTTCATTTAGAATAGTGCACCAAATTAAATGATTAATAACCTAGTGATAAATCATAACCTCTTCTGTACCATGACAGAAAAAAATTCTCGAACTCAAATTTTGCTAGAAGTTATTGGCTTCTTAAAGAGTAAAAATGTGAATTCTAAACTATGAATTCAAGTGCACTGCCTTCTTTTTTAAAGGGGGTTTTTAAATTTGCTTCTGTCATGGTATAATAGAGTGAACCAAGTTTATGTTCCTCATGAGTCAACTCCTGAAATTCTATATTGGCAGAGAAAACTTGGACACAAAATTGCAGGTTTTGCTGCTTCCAAAGACCTTCAGAGTCGATTATGTTTTTCAAAAATGTGTGCTATATTCAAAGCTGCCAATCTAATTGTGAAAATTTGCTACATTCCAGCGCACAGTAAACACAAAGCTGAGAATGTTCAATAAGTTTAAGGTGTAATTACTTATACAAAGAACTTAAAGAACTATACTCTCATGAATATTGTGTACTTGTTCTCTGCTTCAGTTGCCGCAGTTGCGCATACTCTTTAAATAAATACATACATAATGATAAGAAGGCGCGACATCAATTACAAAAAATGATTAACCTACCTATAAATGATTTGAAGTGCATGGAGATAACCAATTGCTGATGCAATTTCTGCAGCATAGAATTTTGCCCTGAAAATATATTATGAACAAGAACACTGAGTCACACTTTCATAATACATAGCAAATACGATCAAAGGCAATGAAAAAGAAATACGACAATCCACCTTGACTCAGGAAAATATCTCTCTCTTTGCAAATGGAAGAAAAGCTGCAATATAAAAATAAACAACAGAGTGAGCATTGAAGGTACAATCCACTTAATTAGCATACAGGAAGTTACTGGGAACATGTCTTGTGTAATTAATGAACAGAACAAGATGACAATAACTGCAGCAAGGGACTCGTGAATTCCCAACATAAATACTCTGGTCAGCGCACAGAGTAAAAATACCACTTATCAGTGAAAAGGTTACAAAAAGGAGAAACCGTTCTTCTGCCACTGATGGCACAAAAACTACTGTTCTGGCTGGTGAGCTATCCACTGGGGCATCCAAAACAAGGGACATAGTTTTCTGGTTGTTTTGGAAGCTATAAATATTTTTGTGCAATCCACCATGGCAGATTATTTTACAACATGAATTTAAAATGGCGAGTACATGACTTTCTTACAACTTAGTAACATTAGAATTTCTTACAACTCCTTAACATTAAAATAGCTACCTCGCCTCCATTCACATAATCCAGAACAAAGTAGAGCTTATCCCTGGTTTGGAATGAATAGTGAAGGCCCTGCATTAAATAAATTAATTTTGTTAGTTGAGAAGGGCTTGAATTTCCCATCCAGCCATTTTGCTAGGGCATAGTTTTAAGTGACTGAGATGAATTCTGTCCATGACTGTTCACAAAATTTGGAAAGCAAACTTACCACTAAGAATGGATGCTTAATATTCTGTAACAGCACATTCCGTTCTGCCATGATATGTTTTGCCTGAAAACAATGATAGAATTTGATTTCCTGAAAGATGTTACATTGTTCCACTTTCCACTCTTGCTTTCACGAACAAAATATACACCCTATACTATATTATTATCCGATCAGAAGCCAAGGACAAATCCCAGTTAACTTCTGATTGGGCCTTCTGAAATCAATAGAAATACACCTGAAACTGCTCACATCAAGAAATTTAACAATTTATACTGTTGAATGCCACTGAGAATTTCTTGTAACTACAGTGTATAAATAAGATAACTCACTCCCTATGTTTAAATCAAAACTACATAGCCCACCCCTTTTTGAGGGCTCAAAAACTGATGACCCACCCCCTTTCTGCTCCAAGCCAACTCCCCTTCCCTCTTCATATTGACCAGTCCCTAAAGACTGTCTTAAAATTACAGGAAAATACACAGAATCTGCCATTCTCACCTGATGAGTGTTAAAAAGAAAAGAAAAAAAGTTATTGTAAAGTTGTCATTAAAATAATCTCCCTTTTATTGTACTCATTTTTGTGCCCAGAATGCTGGAAACTGCATTTTTGAACTTCTAAAATTCAAAATTGTCTGGGAGAGGATGCCCCCAGACCCCCCTTATGGCCCCTTAATTACCAGAGCTGCTACTTCACTATAGCCACCCACCTACTTCAAATTTTATTGAAATCCCTGAGAGACTAATGGCAGGACTTGATAATACAATATCAATCAGATCTATACAGTTGGTGTAACAGGGCATCTGATAGGGTGCGGAAAAAAATAACAAATTATGCGGAAATTTTCAGGAACATTATGCGGAAGAAAGTGTTGATTATGCGGAAAACACATTGGATTATGCGGAAAATTTTCGGCTCGCTTCGCTCGCCAAAAATCACATCTTTTCATGCAGCCGAAATCGAGCTTCCCCAGAAGCCGAGAGTCTGCTCGCAGGCAACGAATTGCGGTCATTTCGCCCGATGGCACGTCGCTCACAGGCCACTTTGCAGCCTCAAGCTCGCTTCACTTAATTCGTCGCTCGTCTAGCCCGTGAGGTCAACTTGTGGGAAGTGTACAGCGAAGTGGCGATCCTTCTTCTTGGTCTCTTTGATGACAAATTTATCCATATACTATAGGTAACCACAGAAGAATTTTTGATCGACCGAACGAGCGAAACAAGACAACTGGTGTCCAGGCCCATCACGAAAAGACGCGTGGAACGCCTGGAGGTTGAAAATTGCTCAAGATCGAATTGCCGTGTTTTCGTCGCTATTTTAGGAGAAAAACTGTGTCAAAATAATCAATTTCTTCGACATTTACGTTTGTGAGGGTGGTAAACAGCTGCTTAATCATTAATATGAAAAAAATTTCTCTGTTTTATGCGGAAAATGTTCTCAAGATGCGGAAGATGCAGAAGTCAGCGAATTATGCGGATCCGCACCACCGCATCCTGTCAGATGCCCTGGTGTAACAAGAACACATACAAACCTCATTCCTCTTTCTTATAGCAGCCTTGTTGAGGACCTTGATTGCATAGAATTTATCCTCCGCTTTATTCTTGGAAAGAAAAACCTACACAGACATAACATCATCAGTGACTTGTAGATGGAAAAAATTGTGTGATAAGCTATAAGCAGATCGCCCGATGCTCAATTTAACAAACAATTAATTAAATCAAACTGATCACCTTTCTTTCTGACTGACATATTATCAAATACCCTGTAAAGGGTTCCTCTCAAAAATCTTGGAGGGGTGCCTGGCACACTTCTTGAAACCCTTATCATATCTCACACCAAAATAGGTGATCAGTTTCCCTACCCCATTAGACCTGATCCAGAAATGTACACCATATAAATTCTTAACACGCCCTACCCAGGAACTGCTTGGGTTTGCGTACAATTTAGCTACAAATTACATGTACCAAATAAATGCCAATTTCACTTCTCAAGAGATGAGCAATGATAATTAAAAGTTTCTTAAAAGAATTATACCTAATTGGTGACCAGAGTGCACAGACCAAAGCCTGTTACAGACCAAAATGGTTAAAATAATCATACCATTTGGTGTGGCACATAGCTATAGATATAGTTTATACAAGGGAATACCTCCCCTTCCTTGTTCAAATAACTAAATGATCAACTGACTGACCACTCACTGCATGAACCACCATCCAAATGACCCACTGATAAACTGATACTGTCTGTACATGTTAATGCAACAAGTGACTCTTGTATTGTTCAGTTTAGAAAATGTTCATGTACACAATTTGACTGTCACTTAGTTTCTTACCTTGCCAAAACTTCCTTTCCCTATAACCTTTAAGAACAGGAAGTCGCTTGGTTTTGCCCTAAAAAACACAAAATTCTATTACTGCTAATGCTAAGTACTGACACCTTTATGAGTACGTGCAGCTCAACAAAATAACACTTACAAAGATACTAACTTTTCTACTGATGATGAATATACTGAGAAATTTAATTGTTTCCATGGTCTTTGTATTCAACACTGAATAACTGACATAAATTATAAAGAGAAAGTAGCAAAAATAAATCACTTAATATCACTCTTACTTGGGATTGTTGGTACCTCCCAAATCAATTCCATCCATATCCTTACCCTGTCATAATAAATAATTAAAAAGAAGTAAATAGCTTGGAAGTGCCCTGGGTATAACCCACAACACTTGTGAGGAGCCATCACTAGATACACTGTGTCACAACCATGTAACACAGTGCTGTAACACAAAGTAAACAATGCCTTTTGGCCATGTACAACACTGCTACTGAAAATAACGCAATGGCTAATAAAAACATTATTGAGAAATCTGAGGATGAAGTTGCACTTAAATAATAATAATAATATAATGATGAGGATGATGATGACAACGACAATAATGATGATGATGACTACTTTGACAATGTTTTTAACGTATAGTGACAGTAATTAAGCTGGAAAACTACTAACCAATGCCAAAGAATCAACAGTTGTGGCTAGCAGATCATGGAAGATGTAGCTAGCAACCAGTAACTAACAATCAATTCTTTTGGAATTCTACAGTGTTAAGTTCCTTATTCACCTGACTGTCAGACTCATCGGCTCCTGGCTGATCGTCGTCATCATTAGTCTCAGCATTCTTTGGATTGTCCAGTGAAAAGAATTCTCTCACATCAGGGCTGTAAATAATAGTTAAAAGTGATGACTTAGTAATGCATTGCACACAATTTTACACATTAATAGCATGTACATAGTAAGGGAATAACAATAAATTGTAATCAGGGTGCAAAGAAATTCAATTTTCCAGCTTGCACTTTGGGTAAACTGCCTGAAAGTCATTTTCAATAACCTGAAAAAATTCTTATAAGCAAGTAATTTCCTCAAATATTTCCCCATAAACTTCAACCTGCCCATCAAGGATGTCAGATTAATTTAAATTTTTAGAATAATAATAATAATTATAATTACAATTATAATAATGGCTTAATATGTAATTATACTGGAAAATAAATTCTAGATCAGCATTTAATAAATAAATTATTTCTTGCATTATTTCATAACTAAATAGTTATTTAATAATTACTAAATACTTATTACATGCATTAAATAACTATTTCATTAAATTGATGCATTCAATAACTATTTGTTGCATTCTAAGTGCAGTAAAGACCGAAATTAAGGCTGATGTGGAAATGGCTTTGTCATCAGTATTGTACAAAGTGTGAACTTATCAACTCTCACAAAATGCAAATATCACTACACATAAAGCCTGACAGCTCATTCTGGGCTTTTAATAAATGTTATTACCATCAGTACATTTAGGGTTAACTTACTGGTCAATAGCTTTTGGATGATTGATAATCTTTTGTGTAACATCATTCAGACCTTCTCGTCTTATCTTGATAAAATCTTGAAAATGGAATAAACTCAAGCCAGTTTGATAACATTCAAAATAAGACAAGTGTTTCTGTGCTACAAATCAATTAGGGCTTGAATTATTTAATATAAAACATGTCAAGCCTTCCCGATAGTCTCAATTCTGAGAAGAAAAGAAAGTATCAGCAGTGCGATTGCTGTCATTTATGGTGATTTCATAACCATAGAATCAATCAATCAATCTCTAATGAAAATTAGCAGCAGAACTTAACGTTAATTCTGATCATAACAGGTTTTGAAGGTGATATGTGATCTTCGCAGTGAATTTCCAATTTAAGCAATTGGAATTAAGAAGCCTGAAAAAAATCAGGGCTTCAACGGGATTCGAACCCGTGACCTCCGCGAATACCGGTGCGATGCTCTACCAACTGAGCTATGAAGCCACACATTGGGAGCGAGGTCAATTGTGACCTCGGTGTGATGCTCTACCAACTGAGCTATGAAGCCACACATTGGGAGCGAGGTCAATTGTGAACTCACAATTGACCTCGCTCCCAATGTGTGGCTTCATAGCTCAGTTGGTAGAGCATCGCATCGGTATCGCAGAGGTCACGGGTTCGAATCCCGTTGAAGCCCTGATTTTTTTTTCAGGCTTCTTAATTCCAATTGCTTAAATTGGAAATTCACTGCGAAGATCACATATCACCTTCATATATATCCGCAGTTCACATATGGATCATTTCATATAGTTTACATTACATCATAACAGGTTTTGTTTATCAAGATAAATTAGAGGAATAAATAGCTTAGTAAAGTTAAATTGATTTTGAGCCACTGAAACAAACTGAAAATCTAACCTGCACATTGTAAAACCTGTGGGAGGTGCGGTGGCCTAATAGTTAGTTCACTGTACTCTGGATCAAACCCCGTCTAGGGTCACTGCTTATTTATCTTCTTGGACAAGACACATTTTACTCTCACTAGCTTCATGGGGGAAGTAGAAATACTCCTAGCTGCTTCATGCTATGGAAACCGGGATAAGCTCTAGCCTGATGGGCCAGACTTAACATTGTAAAACCAAGCTTTAATAAGAACACTAGTTCTTGAAATACTTTCAACTGACAAATTTTTTTTATGCTCACCAGGATCAAAGTTATTTCCAAGCAATCTTTTACCAGGCAGTTTGATGTGTAGGTCAGGGTACAGCTTTTTTAGCTACAAGGAAAAGTAGTTAAATTAGGAGGATAAAACTAATAAGTAAAAATGCAATTTTTGACACAACATGCATGTACCGGTATTTTGCTGAATATTAGCATCTACTTTGATCATCCTTGTACATGTATGTACAAATCAATGAAATAATGTATGTTTGATAGGATGTTGAAAGTTATGTTTTGTTTTATATTTTGATACTTCTGCTATATTGTTATTTTCAATTGGTATTTTAATTTTGCTCAACAACTACTGTATTTTTCCCAAGCATATTACACATCTGATATTATAAAAAGCTCTGTAATTCTCTTGCAGTCTCATTATTAATTAAACAGGGCTTTATAGAGACAGCAGCTTTAAATGGATGGGACAGTGAACTTATATGAAATCACTGTCAGTAGTACATTTGGACAAATGTAACAAGTTATCAAGTGGAGGACAGACAAAGGGCTTGCAGACAAGGGACATAAGCAGCTTTTACAGTACAACTTCACGAAATAAGAGCTAAAATGAATGGCATTAATGAGCCCCTCCCAGGGAGGGGGTCTTTTTGTTCCCATGTTCCCAAAAAGCTAATGACCATGTTCCCTGAAACCCCTAGGAGAGGCTCATTAATAATAATAATAATAATAATAATAATAATAATAATAATAATAATAATTATAATAATAATAATAATAATAATTATAATAAGTAGAGTGATTATCAACTTTTGTCAAGTTTGATGTAACTTAAACTTTAACTAGAATCTCTGAGATAAATGTAAATTATTACATGTAGACAAAGGACTACACACCTTATCACACATTTGATGAAATTCATTATATCTTCTAAATATGAAATAACTCCTTCCATCTGGTAGTTTAATCAGTACTTTATACACCTGAGGAAAAATGATACAGCATCATTGATTTGCCTCTATAAAATGTTTGCTAGCTAAGGCAAGATGGCATTCTAAAAACCATACGTTGACTTCTGTCTGGCCAATGGGTAATATTAATTACAGTACAGACTACTTTTTCTTCAGTATTATTATGCACGCCACCGATGTGTGGAATAGGGCCAAGTTATCGCCTTGCTACCCTGCCCACTTTCGTTGACAAATTCCAGAAATTCCTGTGGCTTGCGTGCTGTAATAAAATGCCAAAAGTAAGAAAATAATGTAAAATCACTTGTAAGTATAATTCACTATGTACTGGTAGTTTTTCCTCTGACATGATTTTTTTATGTATATGAATACAAATTTTACTCAATTTAAACATACTTTAAAAACAATGAAGAAAATCTATAGATGACTTGAACATTAATAATGGATACAATTCTGAAAAATCTAGCAAAGTATACAATCACTACCTTACAATGTTGTGAACTGTAAAATTTCAGATCTATGCATATGTGTAGTCTAAGATAGTATAAAAATTATTCCCAACCCAATCTCAAGTATGACAGAAAGCTTATTAAAATTCACACAGGTAATTCCAAACACAGCTTTCTCTATCACTGACACTTTCCAAATTGAGCTCAGAGATATAATAATTATTTTTATATGAAGGACCTAAATAATAAACATGTATATGAACAGTGAAACCAATATCTGTAACATGTGTAAGGTATTAATAAACTCCAACAGAATAAGAGATTTTTTGGGCCATTAATTTTAAGAAAATTTTCCTTAGAGTTATAACAACATTTGCTCATAATTATTTAACTAAAACATGCAAACATCACCAGGTTTAGTTTCAACTCTTCAGGAGATTTGACAGTCAAGGCATCTGTTATTAACTGTGGCTACGGTAGATAAATTAATTAATTTATCTGGATTGCTGTAATCATTCAGAAAAGCATATAGGGATGAAGAACAGGAGCTGTACTATCTTAGACAAAATAAAATCAATTAAACGATGAGAAAAAAAGAAGGAAAACCGTCCAGAGAAATTGTTTATATTGTATTTTACTTGTGTAAACACAAAGACAGTGTTGTTTTATTACAAATTATTTCTAAAAAGATGAATTCAGTGATTTTTTTTTTCAAAAGGTTATATCCTTAATAAGCAATTTTAGTTTTAGAAGAAAGGTTTGTTAGTGTGCATCTACATTTATCCCTAGCATGTGTCAATCAATTATTTTATTTTCTACCGATTCTCACATTTCACAATCAAACCATGAAATATGAAAGTCTTGACTCTTGTTACAAACAGAACTAAAAAGAACATGTGCTCAGATCAATTCCTAAATGGAAAGGCCTTTTGATGATTTTTTAAGGTCTGCTTCATTTTCAAATTGTGCGAAATTTAACATGCCTTCATTTATCACTGTAGATAATCCAGTTCTTCCAATAAAAAGTAAAAATGATGGCGGCTACTGAAATAAAAGTATTAAACAAACTGAATGAGTTTTCGATCAAAAAGCAAAGAAAATAATCTATTCTAAAACAGAGAGTACGTCTAAATACATTTTCATTAATGCAAAGGGAGCTAAAGCTTAAGTACTGTTAATTAGCCGTCAGATTTCATTATTTTGAAAAATCCTCTGTTCATGTACAAAGTGTGATAGTTACAAATTAACAAATGGACATGTAAGCTTATATTTTTATGAAGAGTAGAAAGTAACTATAAAGGCTTAGTAACATTAAGAAAAGCCAGATAGCGACAAAACACACCGTTCAACCTCGAACTGTAATGAATGGATACCTTTGGGCAATTACGGGATAAACACGACAGCAGAAACATGTAAGCTTATTTGACTACAGTAGCTACACAATAGTCAAGGCAACTCTCAAAACATTTCCCTTCATTCCGCCTTAAAACGGCATCAATGAGCTTGTTTAATAATTCTAACCAAAAAATCAGGAAAAGCTTTCCGATTACAGCACTCCATGCCAAATATGTTTTGCCGCTAGAGTGGCAACGAAACGCCTACGGAAACATGAAATTCGATCGCCGCCAACGAAGCGCACACCAGAACAAGATTCCACCATTTCTTCAACGCTGGAGCTTTCAAATAAACGATCTACGCTCAACAACTCGCGTTGCTTTGCATGATATTTCTTTTCCTTCGTCAATAGCTAGAACGGCGTACTGTAGGGTGATCTTTGCATAGCTGTTTGTTTTCATCTGAGAATAATCGGCGAAAAACAGAGCACAGCAGAATATAACTTATACGCAACTAGCAAAAAGGCAAGTTGTGCTACAACTTATCACACAGTTGTCGATGAATTGAGAACTACAAACCTTACCGTAAAACGCTTTGATTTCTCTGAGCTCAATGTTTCTGAGTCAGGTACCGTTACATCTAGCTGCTTGGACATCGCATTTGCTGGAAATACTCCCGCCGCTGAAATTACCGCAGACTTCGTGACAGATAGCTGCTACACGGTGTTCTCGTCGAAACTACTAAAGCTTTCCTTGTGAAAGAAAACGCGTGGGAAGCTATGCCGTTAATGAAAAAGTACAGCCCACAGAAGCTAATTTTCTCTTAGACTGCTAATGAACGTCCAAGAAACAATAGGTGGAATATAAAACGTTGCTGCCCTGGGAAATCGTTATGAATGCAAAATTCCAATAGGACGACTTCAATGATCCCCGGACTCGCAGGGAGTCTGGGGTCAACATGTCATGTCACACCGACGAAACACGAGTTATGAGAATTTCCATTTTCATGACCTTTGGAATATTTAGATAGCTGCCGTTTGTTGAATAGCTGATATTTTTGCGTTGGTTTTTAGTTTCGTTTTGGTGAAACAAACATTAAGTAAAATATTTCAAAGGAGAGAGAAAGCTTTTTTTAACACAGGAGAAAAAAAATTGAAAAGGAAAATATTTTAAAAAAATTAGTAAAGATAAATGTTTGTAATATCAATTTAGTTTTGTCTACAAAACGTGGGAAAGGGCGGATTGTCTTTTCCGATCACGTATTCTGCCTTTCATTATCAGATCATTCGAGAGTTCGAGTCGGTATGATGCTACCTAGGAGGCAATATTTTAAATTCTTATCAGAATCGATATCAGAAGACTCAGCTGTGGCCAACAGAGGAATGAAAATTATTACTGGTATCCTCACCAGCATGAGGAACTTGTGTAATCGCAAACAGCCATCAAAAAATACCAACAGCTTTGTTTCAAAATCGAATTGGGAGAATACAGAGATCAAAGAACAGACAAAGAGTAGTTTTGTTTCCGTTCTGTTTGGTTAGATAAAATAAAATAGTACGAACAAAATGAAATGTTTAATATCAAAAACTTAATTTAAGTTTAAAATTGCTGTGGTGGGATGTGAGCACCAATCTCCAACAAAAACCCGGAACTGAAGAGAAATATAAAGAACTAAAGCGTGGGAATATTGCGAGCAATTTAGGCCCGGTGGTGGGTTGGGACAAAGAATCTAATGTGAGTTTTATGACCGGAATAACAGAATAACGCATGGAAATTTCCGCCATGCCGGCATATTAATTTATAACATGTATTTTGTCGTGTTATTCTGCTTTTGAGCCTCACAGAAATCAACAATTTTTTACTGTTGAATATATATATAACAATTATTTCGACTCCGGTGTCTGTCCTGACAGAAAAGAACGTTTACCTCATCTCCAATATAGTCCCCGCTAGTCACGTCCACTTAGCAGCTTAGGAGAGTATACAACAAGAAAAACGGGGAACTTGAGATCCGCTGCACACGATTCAAGAGAAAAAAAACAAATTGCCACGATTCCCATAAAAGGTCAGGAAGTTCTTGTTATCTGTCATTCATACATAACAGATATCCTACGATATACGTAGTTTTTCTCGCTGTAAAATTCGACGGTTTTGTTGACAATTTGTTGAATGATTTCTGTAGCAAAATAATTATCTTACTCAATCATGCGGAATATCCCACCTCATACAATCATGCCGCGGGAATATCACACCTCATATGTAGCCGACGCGACCGTAGGTTGCAATAGGCCATTTCCGAGTTATCCTTTGCCTCTGTTTCAAAACGAGTCTACGTGCGAAACCATTCATATGAAAATGAGTTTCACCTTCACGTCCATTTTCATGCAAATCAAACTCATTTTCATTTCAATGGTTTCGCATTTCGCGGAAATGGCCTATTGGGCAGTGGGGAAAAATCGAACGACGAACATGCAGAAAAAATGTTTCAATTAAGAAAAAAAAAACCAGTTAAAAACGTCAAAAATCATATTTGAACAGCAACGTAACCTTTGGCGCTCGTTTGCAAGATTTCGGAAAAGCCTTCTTCAGCTCAACTCCAAATATGACATGCTACTTGTATCGCAGGATATTTATAATGTAGCGAATTACAGATAATAACAAGGACTTCCTGACCACATATGACAACTGTGACGATCTGTTGACAATAGTCTCCATTTGGTTTCAAAATATGCTGAAGCATCGCTGGGAACTTAACGGGTATTTTGTTTATTACTTCACACAACTCAAGGTGTTCCGAGACAAGCTGTTTACGTCAGAGCAATTCCTTTTGACATCTTGCCGCTTAGTCTGTTCAAAACATTTATTTCAATTTATTTGAAACGAAGAGTGTAAGAATGTATAACGCAAATTTTCAAAACTGGTTGCATCACGTGACACGTTGAACCAATCGTGAATTAGTTTACTTTGATAATAACTTTCTGGAAAACTCGACAAACAGATAATGGCGGTAAACAAAGGCATTTTCAGGAGACGTGAATTGATATATTTTTGGCACGAAATGTGAAATGCCGTTTTCGTGAAAAGAGAAGCAAGTTTTTGGTTTATTGAACATTGTCCTTTTCTGGCCATCAACCACCTTTACATGTAGGATCGTGAACTTGATAATACTTGGAAAATACAAAAAAAAAATTCAGGTAGGCCTTTTCTCAAGGACGCCTGTATGCAACACGCGGTTTACTAGGTCTTTGAGAAAACAGAATATACGTACATATATAAAACGGACACTCAGTCATGTCCCTTTGATGAAGTTAAAAATAAGCTTACAAACTATTGACAGGGTACCACTTGTTTCACTGAGCAGACAGCAAGCAAAACAATAAATTTTGATTTAAATAGTCTACAAACATTTTATTTCAAGTTTTTGTACCATACCACGTAAAGATAAAGCCGACTCGTTGTAGCGTTATGCAATCCAATATATCTAATTCTTAAATACATCTGTCTTTTCAACTCTATAACTGTAATGGATCTATGAAACCACGGATAATTATCAATAAATTATTAAGAAAATTTCCTCAATTATAAATCGTAATAAATTAGGCTGTTCAGTCGACTCCATCAGTTGTCGATCAAAACGCAACATTGTTTTTAGTTAATTTGTGCCATTGTGACAAGTGTATGAACTACATTTACTTTAAAAGACTTAACTTAAGCTAAAAATCCATTTGGTTTTGTTTTAATTCTTGGTCTAGGCTAAGTTTTATGTAGAGCAAATATTTAACTCCACTTAAGTTGAGCTTCCTATGACGTAGACTGAGATCAGCGAGAGCAACTGAAAATAACCCAATCAACCAATCAGATTAAACGAGCTTGAGCTGAACCAGTCACAGCTGGTTTTAATTTTCCCAATGATGGGAAGGGAAAAAGGCTTGCTTTGATTACCAAAATCCATTTGAACCAGTTAAAATGAAGCTCAGCAAATGCAATAAGCAGGCATACACAATGTCAATGGAAAATCGAACAAAACGGCGTTGTCCCTGTCTGTGAGTGATAACTTAGATTACTTTTAAGTTACAGTGCAATGTTGCAGGCGTGTAGACTGTGTTTTACGTATTTGATGAAGGCGCTCACTACAACTCTACAAGAAAATCTAATAAGTTACACCGTCAAGTAACAAAGGAATTCAAGTGACTTTCATTCATGAAGGACTTCTTCCATTGGCGCAACGTAAGTGAAACCAACAAATGCGTCATCAGGGTCGTCCACACTGGCGCTTAGGAATGCTGAATCAGCAGATTTGCCAACAGATCCTATTATAATCGAAAAAGTAAAAATAAAGAAACTAAGCGTTGGACTACAATCAATCATTGCTATACTCAGTTTGAGGTGGGGTTAACATTTCCAACGTGCAACTTTTCCAATACCCTTGAAGTGTTTGGTAAGCTAGAGTGTCCCCTTTCGGCTTGACAATATGTTAATAGTCATTTCCAAATGTCGACGTACCTGGTACAGGTTCACGAACAAACTCTGGGTCAAAATGTCTCAAGTCCAGCTGACCTGTCTATTGAACACAATGAGAACAGGATCAGAAAATTAACAAAAACCTGAACAACAAGCCAGGGGCATAGTCAGCTTCAGTGGCGGATCCAGGGGGAGGGTCCGGGGGGTCCGGACCCCCCCTATCAGACCTGACGCTTGTTTGAAACTGAAATTCTTACATCGACAGGATCGTAGCCAGGGATATTAAAAAATGTAATTGTTTTTGGGCACCCTCCTATTTATATCTGTTCGCCAACGGTGACCGGCGTTGAGATTGAGATTAGAAATCTGTACCATTTTTTTACCAAGCGCAAGCGGTAAGGGGCAAAGGAATTATTACGTACAACTGCAACTGGTCGGCGGGGGGGTGTGGGGGGATGGTGGTGGAGGGGATGAGGGAGGAATTAATTTGCCCCCACCCCCCACCCCCCCTCCAAAGTTTGGACCCCCCCCAAATCAAAAATTCCTGGATCCGCCCCTGAGCTTTCTGAAGAGTTGTAGGTCTGGCCAACCGGGCCGTAAAGGCCGCTTCAGTCTTGGCACGCGCGGGGGGGGGGGAAGGTGGTCGGGGTTATACCCAGATCAAGACCCTCAGAAGTGCATTTAGACAGTACCTAAATTATGACATTTCACAATATATATTTATGGACCAATATTCGCTCATTGCTAAATGTATAAACACACTAATCCCTATCACTGGCTACTCTATAAGTCTCCTTCGGTAAGACTTGGTGTAATCGCAAAAGGGTAGGTGCGATATTTATAATGTACATTGCTTTCTATTTCGTCTTGAAAGTGTCTGAATTGCTCTCTATTGCACATGTTTTAACATACGAGTGTGCTAAACAATTTGTAGGCCCGGGCCTACGGGCCTTTAGCTTAGCTAGACCCTGTAAATTGTGTGACAAGCTGTTCCAGGGTTTCGGTTAATTTCACTCGCCGTTTTTTGCGCTATTCCCCAACCAACCGAAAAGCCAACAGAGTGGGCGACTTTAAGTCGAAGACTTGCTTGTACAATGTATTGAATCAGTGACACTGTTAGGACAAAGGGTTGACTTACCACATTTGGATTATATGGTGGGTCAATTTTCTTATCATACAACATCTGCCAGTCAATGCTTCGAAAAAATGGATGGTTCTTGATTTCTTCCTAAAATGGATAAATGGAAAAGTAAATGGTAGTACACAAAATTATGAATGCTTTTGTTTTAATTGGACCTACATGTATCTAAATGACCTTTTCGGGGGAGAGCCAACAAAATGATGGGTGATATTAAAGCTATGATTAAAGTATTATATCCTATCAACTAATAGTCACTTGCTGCTATGGAAATCAGAGAATATTCCTAGTGGTTTCATATTAGGTAATTTGTGATAATCAAAATTAACATAAATTAATATTTTGCCAACACGGAACAGAACTGGGTTAGAGTGTTTGAAATAGAGTCCGTTGAGGAACTTGTGACATTCCGCGGTCAGCCTCCTTGGTCTACTCGTAACTCCGTTAAGTTTATTTTTTTATTTCGTTTTGTGAAAATATTGCTCTTTGATTTTTGTTTTCTTTCATTACGGTAAATATCATTGTTCTCTGTTTATATAAACCCAAAAACCCCAAAGGTTGCGCCATGGCATTGGTTGGGGGTACACGGTCCCTAATTTTTTCCCAATAGTAGTAATTGGCGTTTACGTGTCCGGCTGTGGTGAATGTAGGTTTTGTATGTTTTTTATCCATGCTGCTGTAATACTATTGATGTGTCAATTAAACGTATCGTGGGCCCGGCTGAACAACGTGCCCATGCCTCATAGTCTTTGCGTGTGTTCGGCTGTGAAGTGAAGGCAAAATGTGTTGACTGTAAAAAATAAGGCTTGCAATATGATTATACAGAAGTTACAGAACATGAGCTCACATGCAGACAGTGATATGTAGATCAAAATGTTGCGCTGACTTACATAGTCATTCTCTCCTACTCCAAGTCTTTTTGAGCGATCTTTCTGGAGAAGCTGTCACGTGATAACAAAGACAGAAAAGACAAAACTTGTTATTAAATATTAATCTGATCCATAGTACGTAAGGAAAACAAGTGTTAAGACTTACTCCTTCGAGAATATTTCTTGCACTGGCCGATATGTTGGTTCTAAGACGAAGTGGTTTATGGAGGATATTCTCGTACATTTCTGCTGTATCCCGACTATAAAATGGCGGCTGCAAAGGAAAAAAGAATGTTACAAATCAAGGAACAATCTCTGCTTATGCTGTGATTCAAAACATTCAACTCTGCTTCAACGAAAAATGCATCAGTCAATTCCAGCAGTGCCCATTCCCCCCGGGCAACCCCGGGGCATTTCCTAATGTTGCCCGTCCCGGGGGTGGGGCATTTGCGTACCTCGGGTTGACCCCCTGGCATTTGACACGTGGTTTTGAAACCGTGGAGTGAGTCGCGTATTCGTGATGGAGGCGTTTATAGGCCAAGACGTGGACTACGTTGCAGATTAGCTAGTCCATGAAGGACTAGAGAAGCTCGTGGATGTTCATGGATGTTTTTAAACGTATATTTTCTGAATTTTAGATATTTCTTCATTGTCAAGAAGCAACAACTTGTATTATATTCTTATATCACCTATCGAGAGATTGAAAACAATCAACCCGGGAGCGGGGCATTTGCTCGGTTCCCTCATCCCCACCCCGGGGAATTTACCAAAGAAATGCTAATGCCCGGGGGTTAGCCCGGGGGGGGGATGGGCACTGCTGGAATTGACTGATGCAAAACACTCACAACAAAACTGTTTTTGAGGTCAGATTTTAAAGTTATTTTCTTTTAGCGTTCTTTATTCCCCTCCCATTTCTTTTGTTGATTTGCTGGCCTTTCAGTCGCCTTTGTTCGCGTTGGAAAAGTTTTTTAATCAAACGAAGAAGAAAGCGAGTAAAATTGCCATTGGCAGCGAATCCGATTCTCAAAGTGACTCCTCGTGTTGTATAAATGTAGCTTATCTGTTAAAGGAAGTACTATTTAACAATTATTCCATGAGCCCGCGTTGGATACGAGGTGGTAAATAGCCAACGAGGCGCGAAGCGCCGAGTTGGCTATAACCGCTCGTATCCAACAAGGGCGAATGGAATAATTGTTTTATTAAATTCTTCTTTAGTTAAAAT
This sequence comes from Meandrina meandrites, assembly GCA_963693305.1. Lineage (NCBI taxonomy): Eukaryota > Metazoa > Cnidaria > Anthozoa > Scleractinia > Meandrinidae > Meandrina > Meandrina meandrites. The sequence continues at coordinate 28,611,156 of OY855913.1, forward strand.
CAACTGGACATTTCATTTTGATGTAAACGAAGTGATAGTATGAGGAGGCGGGAAAATTTGTGGCGTGGTGTTCACTTTTTGAGTTGAATGAAACACGCGAGGAAAGCGAGCAAGAGAGTTTTCTTCTGAAGATTTTCCTCGGAAAATCTCCTCGTATTATCGTCTTTTCATTCTGGAAAATTGTGACAACAATTAAGGTTTACGGGAAGATCCGAAGCAATAGCTTTTCTGGAAATTATACGCCTTGTGCAAGACGAGCGAAGCAAGTGTTTACATATTGTACTTGTTTACGGCTCCACGGCTGTCATCAAGACTACTACATTATGCTGAAACGAAATTGCACTCAGATTCGATGAAGTTTATTGAAGTATAAAAGGACAAGATCAAGATTGAAAGGTAACAAACTTAACTGAAGTGCTGAGCCTAATTTTACGTCGAACACTGAATGAAATTGTGTCTGTTTTCTGGTCTTCCCGTAAATTATTTTCTGCTTTTCTTCTTCGTTTATTCGCTCTTGTTGTACATTTACAAGTATTTTTAATTAAACATTTCGCATCAATCCTTTCAGTTTTACGTAGTTGAGTCAACTATGGCATTTTGTGCAGGTATTTGTGTGGTTTTAGGGAATGCACTGTCGATTATTTCTTGTATAAGCTTATAAACCTCGCCAAATTTGCCATTTTTCTGATGGAACTTTCGCTTCCCGCAGGAAAATTTTTGAACTGAGCGGTACTAGCCTGCGAACGCAGACGTATTTCCGGCTGTCGCTCCAGGTTGTCGCTTGTCGCTTGTCTCCGTTTTCGGCGGAGACAAGTGACAGCCGGAAATACGTCTGCGTTCGCAGGCTAAGCGGCACTTGCCGCACTCGTTTCCCATATATAAGGTCAAACGCAGGTATAATGGCTGATAACCGAGATCTAGTGAACCAATCAGAAAGCTAGAATTGCATTATCCGAGGTTGAGAATTTAATAAACGGTAGGTATCGCTTACCAGACCATACATCATTTCATATAAGACAGCACCAAGGCACCACCAGTCCACAGTTTTGTCATATTCTTGCTTCCGAAGAACTTCTGGTGCTAGATACTGCAGGTAGTAGAAAAGACCGACTTTACTTGCTCTATTCATTTAATTCATTGTGCAATATAAATGTGGTATGTTGGCGGGAGCATGAACATTTGTTATGCCAAACAATTATTTGAATATGTTGTGATGTTCGATTTTATAGTTTGAATGTGAGAGCTTTCCTGATTCAAAAGTTCTCATATGAAGCAAGTGATCGTCAATTAAAAATATTTACAGACAAAACAGCCGAGTATTCAAACAATTCCACGAGTCTACCTCTGGAGTTCCACAGAATGTTGATGTTGTTCCAGAAGGTTCTATTCCTTCCTTGCAAAGTCCAAAGTCTGTTAGAACAACGTGGCCCTGGAAGAGTTATAAAAATTAGATAAATTAAATGGTGTTGATATGCAAAGCACATACTTGGTGTACATACAGAGAAAAGGCAATCACACAACCTGAAGTTAGGTCCCTAACTACATCTAGACAAAAAGGTGTCCCATATTTTCCAAGAAATCTATGGCCAAATGGCCACTTTTAAAACCCTTAGAAAGTGCTTTTCTTCAGGCTGAATTGAATACAAGTCTAATTACAGAAATGAGTGTGTAATTTTAATCACTACCTTAGAGAAAACTACACCATGTAGTACCGGTAATTAAAAAATTGTCAGTGTATGACTCTCAGGTAAAATAATTTGCATAAAAAGCACCTTGATTAATAAATGTAATTATAAAGTTTATAGTTTTAAAATAAACACGGTTTAAATCTTTTCAGCACTTCTACCACTACTACCTACTGAAAGGATCTGCTGGCAGGATGCAACCCCCTACAAGGTACTTTCCGAAATATTATCTGGGTGGGGCTTTGCAGCATGCTACCTGAAACCCTCACCCTATTTTAGACTATTTTTCCCTACCCTATTTCAGACCCGCTCCCAAAAATGGATATATTTCAGACCAAGGAACTGCTTGGGTTTGTGTGAACATGTATTAAAAGAAGAGCTTCAAATTTTCGATGCTCTTAAATTGTACCTCTCAAGAAATGAATGGAATTATAAAAAATGGTCACCAAAGTAGAATTCAAGAATTGCACTTTATTTGTGATCAGAGTGCATAAACCATACTCCATTTCAGATAACAATGATCAAGCTTTTTAACTGTAGATAAAGAATTTTGCATGCTGCTGAGAAGAATTACCAAAAGTGATCCATCGATCTACCTACCCTATTTTAGACTAAAACGGCTTGAAAACCATACCCTTTGTCACCATACACACTAAAAAGCTTTTAAAAGGAAGCAACCCCTCCAATAGGGGATGCAACCTACCTTGTGATCCAGAAGAATGTTTTCAGGCTTCAAATCTCTGTAACACCAAAGAAAACAATTTCAAAACAAGCTTCTTTTATGTCAGAGCTGATAATAATGGAAATAACTGTTACAGTCTATTTACGTGAAGTACATGTAGTCTTGGTATAACAACACACAATTTCCAACAAACCTGTAGATTATTTGAAGAGAATGCAGATATCCTATTGCTGATGCTATTTCTGCAGCATAGAATCTAGCCCTGACAATTGAAGATTGGTGAGTTCTTAATTAAAAGTTTTCCAGAGGTGACAATGCAAAACCTTACATGGAGGTGCAGTCTATCACATGTCCTGGACTTGAGAGGTTGGGGTCCTTGTGCTGTATGTTACTTTGTGCAAGACAATTTGCTCACACAGTCAGGCTCTCTGCTGACCCAAAAGTATAAATGGATGCTGGCAACATGATAGGAAACACATGACCTTGCTTCGGTACTGAAAAAAGACCCAGGAGCCAGGGACCGGGCAGGCAATACCCCTACTAACTTTTTTATGTAACAGAACCCAAGGCAATTTGATTATTGCTCTAAAAAGATATTGTAAAGAAAAGCTGAAATTGATACATGTATTCTTGTAAACTTAAAAATCACATGAGTTGTCAGGATACTGACCTTTGTTCTGGGAAGTATCTCTCTTTTTGTAAATGAAAAAACAACTAAAATCAAAACACAAATGGTCAGTCAGCAGTACTACTTCACAAGTAAACTTCAAAATCATTGATCATTACCTCTCCTCCATTGACGTAATCCAGAACAAAGTACAGTTTGTCTCTTGTTTGAAATGAGTAATGCAATCCCTGAAATGTTCAACATAAAGACGCACTTAACATAAATTATTACTCCATTTACTGAACAAACTGAACAAAAATGTGTAAACTAAAAGAGCATAATATTATCCCAGCAGGGGGAACTGTTAATACAAAAGTAGCAAGGGTGATAATTGTACCATTTAGAAGTAAAAATGTACAGTTGAACTTACCATTTGGGTGTTTATGTAGCTGCGTGATGATATTTTTACAGAGGTACTGGGATAATTATTGCTAATGGTGGTCATTTTACATTTTATTAATGCTTTGCTTCAGGATTTTTTTCCCTCCCTGTGGTTAAATGGATTTAAGATTCTTTCACAAAACACAATTAAGGTAAATTTTTGGGGGATCTTTTGAAAATTTCTGGCAAGCACCTCATCACTTTGATATGTTGATATGGGAAATATCCCGCCTGGAATCGTATTACATGCATACATTACATTTTATTTCACATCCCCACAGGGCTTTTCAGTGAAATATTTAAATAAAAAAATAAAAAAATAAAAAATAAAAATAAGTGAGTGAATGAATGAATAAACAAATAGATGAATAATAAATATTCAAAATTAATTACAAAAGTTAAATTCCTAATTGTTAAACTAAATTAAGCTAAAAGTGTCTTCCTCAACTTGTTCCTGAATTGCGCTAACGACTGGCTTAACTTTAAATTTTGTGGCAGGGCATTACAGATCGATACTATTCTATAATAAAAGGCTCTTTGTCCAGCTGCAGTTCTAAAAAGAGGAATGTTTAACAACTGTGAGTTTCTGGTTTTGTAGGTTGATATGGATGAGCGCTTAGTGAACTGATCAGACAGGTACTCCGGGGCAAGGTAATTCATACATTTAAATGCCATAATTGAATCACGATAATATAAGTGTTGTTTTACTGGGAGCCAGTTGAGTTGCCTGAGAATGGGAGTCACATGGTCGTATTTTTGCCATGTACTGTAAGAGTCACCCTCATGCAAGTTTTAAACCTACCGGTATGATCTCTCTTATGATCTTCTGTGCACCTGTTGGACACTCTAGATACCACTAAACTTGGCAGGAGTCTCATGAGGTACAATATACAACTAGCTTCAAAATTAACATTACTTTTCTTTCTACTCCATTATGTGACATATCAAGAACACTAGTCCTCTAGCAGCATGCAGGATGTTTGGCACATTTGATCTTATGACCTTCTGGCACCAGTTCAAAGGATGGATAATGCTATCCACTGGATAAGTTGCTTTCCAGCGGGAAGCGCAGCTTGTTTTGTCAACACTTTTCCAATGGATAGCAATTTATCAGGTGGATAGTGTTTGGATAGTGTTTCATAGTGGTGGATAGTGTTTGAACTGCAACTGTACAAATATGGAAAGGTTTTCTGGCTCTGGTTAGGGAAAACTTAGAATCTTTTTCCAAGTAGCACGTGTCATTGACACTGTATTTCACCAAGCTTCATGTATATCAGTGTACCATTATCGTAACATGTTTATGGTTTGTAACTCAAACCCGATAGAGTGACAAAATAACTGTAGGTACTTACCACTAAGAATGGGTGCTTTACGTTCATCAATAAAACATTCCTCTCTGCCATAATATGCTTCGCCTAAACATTTTAATTTAAGGGGAAAAAATATGAGGTATAGAAATACTAAACTGGAAAATCTCAGCACAGTCAACTCACTGCTCCGTAAGATGAGCCACTCCAACAACTGGATACTTACTTATTGCCACTCACATACAAACACTACTGACAATAACCTTTTATAGGCAGACACTTCTCCTTTAGAGCGGACACATTTTCAAGTTCCAAGGTGAGAAATTTGACTGCATGCAGCCGTTAAAAAAGCATTCATTTACGAATTCCTGCAGGCTAATTAAAATAAACCACACTCTCTTGATGACTGTTTTTAACTGTGTTAACAGCATGCAATCAAGTGTGGCAAAATTTATAGCATCCTCAACTTCTGCTGGTTAACCAGCTAAAAATTAATATTATTAATAATTTGTAATACATGTGACATCTACAGTGTACAAACCTCATTTCTTTTCCTTATTGCAGCTTTGTTTAGAACTTTGATAGCATAGAATTGATCTTCTTGTTTGTTTTTAGCAAGGAAAACCTGGTATGAAATAAAATGTCACTAGAGTAGTATATTATCCACCAATAAAAGCACTATTTATTAATTTATTTATTGCAATTAATTTTCTCAATTTAATTTGAGTATATGATTTAAATAAAAAAGAAAAACAATTAAATGGGATCATACCTTTCCAAAGCTTCCTTTTCCAATAACCTTCAAAAATAGGAAATCACTTGGCTTTGCCCTGTAATAAAAGTTATTAAATGAAATCAGGGCACACAACATAGGACATTAAATTGCTAACTGGTGTGTTTGTCAGTCTGCTAATTTAAATGTGTAGTCCTCAGGTGTTGAGGCTTAACAGTTATTTTGCAGTTATCTACATATTGTCCATGTGTTATGCTCTACAAAAAGAAAAGCTCAGCACTTCTCTCCACCTCTGTGCATAAATGGGACCTGGAAAGTTGTCAGTTTGGGACAGCTTGATGAAATGCTTGGAAGTAGCCTGTGATGCCCTTTAAAAGATGAGCCTGAAAGTGATCTGGTGATGATGATAACAACAACAGACAATAAAATGTCGAACAATGATAGGGGGTGGTGGAAATTGACAATACTTATAAAGATACCTCTTCTTAACTAAATAGTTACTTACTTTTGATTGTATGAATCTCCAAGGTCAATCCTGTTGAGATCTTTAGCCTTAATGTCAAGAACAAAAATTAAAATAAAAAATGAGGGGAGATTAAGGCAAGAATTAGCAGCAAGTAACCATCGTTTCTTTTACCATAAAAAAGAGTGCCTAGCAGCATACTTCACGGTACGCTGGATGTCACACATTTTTGGCACCAAATGGCCAACTTCAAGGCAAGAAATCTACTACACCACAAGCTTCACTTAAGGTTACTGTATACCTTCGCAGGTGTCTTTCGCGAAAAAAAATATTTGCGCACTATCTTAAACGCAACCACCACAAACTATATATCAGTACAAAGCTAATGAAATGCACTATTCGGTAAAAATTATTTTTCTTTGATTTTTTCTAATCGTAAGGAGAGTGCGTCCCAAAAGCCCAAAACGACTGACCTCTACTTGAGCGAATTTATCGGGTATTGAATTAGACCGCACAATCAAAACTACTGCATTATATCAATCACAAGGCATCAATCTTGAAAACCGTGTGAGGCTTTGTCAATGTTCCTATTGGTTGCTTCGCAATTTTTCTGTCAATTTTGATGATCCAAAACTTACCGAAGCCTTTTACGACGAAGGTCATTGCGGGAGATCAATTAGGAAAAACGGAAATCCCTCACACGGTTTTTCTGTTCGATGTCTTGGGCAACTTCGGGCCAAATTTTAAGGCAATCCGTCAAATTTACGTACCCTATAAATTCGTTTAAAGCGAGCGCACTCGCGTACAAACGAAATAGGTTTTTTTCGCTTCTAAAGGATTACAAACATTTCACGCCCTTGCTGTGCCATATGTCAACACTTTGGATACTCCCGATGCCGACAGCCAATAGCATATCAGGACGTCCCACGAGACTACTGGTGTCGACTAGCATCTCGCGGGAAAGTAGTTGCACGCGTGACTACAGCTCGTTTGATTTGAATTTCTCGGATTTGTTTCCAAAATGCCGGGTAAGAGAAAATGTTCAAAGAAAGGAAAAACTGCAGTGGCTTCAACGGTGGCGACGTCTGCATCTATCAATCCAAAAGAGCAGCTTCAGGCGGAGATGCGGTCGCTGGGGTAACTATGTCGAAGTATATTATTTCTATCTGGAATGTAAACAAAGACGGAGTCACGCAGTTCATCGAACAAGCAAATAACCACCATCCGACTATCAAGTTTACGGCTGAAATATCCGAAACAGAAATAACGTTCCTGCCTTTCGTTGCACAATACCGTCCAACGATGCCTAACTTAAAACAAATACTCATGCAAAAGTGGCATTTAATCCAACAACAACCACGACTTAACAGTTAACGGGATATTCAAGGATCCCCCCAATTGTTTCGTACAAAAGGGGCAGATCCCTAAAAGATACACTCGTTCGAGCCAAACTCTAAACTGGGTATTACACGTGGATAGGAGTTGTGTGAGGCCTGTCACCCCGATTATCACTTTGTCACTATCGGCAAGAGTTTTTCGCCATTCATCATCGAAAACCTTCTTCTTCTTTTTCTTTTAAGAAAAGGCCCGTTTTCTTCTTTACTTTCAACCAGGGACTATTTTCTTTCTTTTTTTGTACATATAGGTGAAGTAAAGACCAACACAAGCGAAAACTTGGTGTGAATAAATCGCATATTGCAAGCGTAAACAATAGCAAGGGACGCCACATGAAATGAAATACCCCGAATCTTTTGCAGCGAAAAACGTCCCAGGAAGTCATGACGCTGACACATTTTAATTGGCTTATAACTCTCTGGCGGGTATATTGAGTTTCACTTGAAAAAACATTTTTGTTGATGACTCGCGCGCGTTTCAAGGTTTTGAAATAATTTTTTTAGAAAATGAAGGGAGACTAGTAATGTTTAATTTGGCTGTAAAATTTTTTTTGGAAAAAAATCTACCCTTGAAGGTATACGGTAACCTTAACTTAAATTGGAAAATTATCATTGGAACATGTACTTTTATTAAAATAGAGGTTGAAAATTTCATTTCATTCAAGCCACTTTTAATGAGTTTTCTAGAAGTTATTCACTACCACCTGCCCATGGTCCTTGGCACTTAATTGTTATACTATGACATAAAATAAATACCAGTAAATCAGTTTCATCAGCTCCAAACTGCTCATTATCATCATTAACTTGAGCATTTTTTGGATTATCCAGCGATAAAAACAGACGCACATCAGGACTGTGGAGAGGTTTAAACACAACTACTCAATAACATAACTAACCCCAAGTAGCAATAAATAATTCATTCAACTTATGATTATTTTTAGTAAGTATAATTATAACTGAATACAGATTAAATAAGAGTCTAAGGGCAGATTTATCCTTACTGTTCAATAGCATTAGGGTGGCTGATTATCTTGCTTGTAAACTCATTAAGCCCTTCTCTTCTAATCCTTATGAACTCTGACAAAGAAATTAGATTGAAACAAATTAAAACAATATTAACACATTAAAGTAATAACAATGATGCACACATTTATGTTATAGTGCACATGCTGACCCTAACTATTTACTACTAAGCTGCCGTGCTATATTTAATGATAATCCATGAGTGTATGTTGGGTATGAGTTGGTAGATAGCCAACCAACAAGGCTATAAATATCTCATATCCAAAAAGCATTCATAAGCAGAATTATTATTGTTTTATTAATATTTAAGCTGCCTGGCTGTTCTCCAGACACAGACACCTACCATATTATTGTCCATGGTATATGAGCTCATATACCATGGCCTGAAAACCAATCAAAACTCAGGAATTGCAACATGCCATGGCTTACTGGTTTTAATAAAACTCTGTATATGTTCAGCTGTGCGTATATAACATGACGCGTGCTGTTGCATTTTAGCTGCACAACTTTGTAGCCAATATGTTACAAACGAATTGGTACGTGCTTTTAGCTGTGTTTATATTGAGCTATGAAATGCACGTTGGAAGATTGGAGATCAGCACTCAAGAAGTTAGAGTTGCTCTCGGCTATGCCTGAAGCAACTATTATGCATCTCTTGTGTGCTCCCCAAACTTCCCAAGTGCATCCATAACTCAATATGCGCATGAAACAATTCTTAAGAAAATATAGAAAGCTAAAGCTTTTATTGAGCCAAAAAAATGTTGAAATTCCCAAACTAACTTATTTAACATGTCACACAGAAGTATGTGAATTTTTTTTTAAAGATTTCCTTGTTTCTTTCTCTGCCAAGGAGAAGATGAAAGCAGTGGATTAAAAGTATTATCCCAAGTCTTTATCAATGAAAAAAATTTAGAAACTTTTTCTTATATACTACTTCATACAGTAATTCTTCTTTCAGAAAATTATTTGGTTTTGCAGTACCATAAAATCCTTGGTTGATTATTTTTGTTACAGTCGAAGCTCTCGTAAGCGGACACCCTCAGGACGCGAAAAAAGTGTCCGCAACTGGAGCTGGCCGCTTACGAGAATGGTTCTCGTAAGCCGCCACTAGAGGTGTAGGGGATGGATGGCAGCTTACGGAAGCTTGCCCAGCTAACAATAAATACCTTATTGTAACTGGACGTGGATGACGACAAAACAAACACTGAAATGTGGTACTGTAATTTCTGTAAAATCATTGTGACGAACGGCGATGTGAAGTTGTTGATAAAAACAAGATACAGAGGTTGTTAATAGGATTTTCTTTGGGGTGTCCGCTTATGGGAGCTTTAAAACAAAGAAAAAGTCTAAGTCTTAATCTCTGAAAGTGTCCGCGGCCGCTTATGGGAATGTCCGCTTACGAGAATGTAAAAATACAGAGTTTGTATGGGAGGTAAAACGGGGTTTCAAACAAGGCGGCCGTAAGTAGAGCTGTCCGCTTACCAGAGTGTCCGTTAAGAGAGCTTCGACTGTATTTGCATTTTATCTCTACTTGGAAAATTAGGATCAGATTTTGGTCACACCAGTTTCAAAGTTGTCATGATTCATGCATAGTAAGGAAAACTCACCAGGATCAAAATTGTTCCCAAGTCGCCGTTTTCCTGGTAACTTGATATTCAACTCAGGAAAGACTTTCTTTATCTGAAAGTGGAGTGCAGTTTAGGCTCCAGTATCTTTCAACGGTTAACACCAGGAGTCAAAATGCTTGAGATGTAGTGTATGGTTTTTAGCAGACTATTAATCAGTAATCTTTCCACTCTTACTTGATATCTAGAAATACACTAGCTAGCTACTGGAAAAAGTCTAACATAAGCTTGTTTATCTGTTTACCTGTCTAAATTTTCCAAAAGTGCCTTCTGCAGAAAACGAAAGTGTCACCCAGCTCAGAGGAGCTTAATAAATACAACACATATATCTCACCTTTTCATATAAATTGTAGAATTCATTGTATCTCCTGAAGATGAAATAACTGCGCCCATCAGGAAGCTTTACAAGTACTTTATATACCTTCAAAGGTTAGATGAAATAGTCACAATGATTTTGATTTTTTTTCTCTGGGTACATGCAGGTCACTTGGAGGCCTGTGCAGACTTGCTAAGACCCCCTATTTCACTCAAGGAAACCCTGCTTTAGAGCAACAAGCCCTAATTGTCTCCTGGAAGAATGTGAAATTTTCATACTTAATTGATACAAAAAAATGTCAACCACCTTTAACCATCTTTTTTCTTTCTAATTGCTTTTTATTTCCTTCAATGTTTTCTGCTTCAGCTTCTGTACTACATTCATACTTTTGTTTGTACTCCTCACATTTTGTTCACTCAATTGTGCAGTTCCAGAAAATATCCATACCCACCCCATGGAAGGTCGATGGAAATTCCGAGGGGGTGGGGGGTCTCAAAAGCCAAAATTTTAAAAGGAAAGTATGGGGCTTAACTGGAAATTCCAGAGGGGTGGGGGGGGGGGGGGTTAAACTGAAAAGCCTTCCATGGGAGGGGTATGGATATTTTCTAGAACAACACATTGGGAGATTTTGCATATTAAATGTGTTCATGGGCTGAGACCCAGTCAAGGTCCATAATCACACACAATTAACAGTTAACTTTTTATGGAATAAAGAAAGCCCCTTATTCTTGAGGGACATAACAGGTAATCCTGAGCATGCAAGACAGCCTGTCCCTGTCTCAATCAGTCACTCACTAACTCAACCTCTTCAACCCGTCTGGGACAGAAGGCCACAATAGTACTTCACCACTCAACCCTGAGCTTTGTGTACAAGATCCCTAAGCAGTTAAGTGGGCAAAGTAACACCTACACTAAGCCAGTCAAGGATAAGCAAGGAAAACTGACAACAAATAAAGGGAACAGGCTACAAGATGTAAGCAGAATTTACTGAAGGTAGATATCACCACGGCCTCCATGGTACTCACTGATATCTTTCACAAAGTCCCAGGTAGTATAACAATTTATGATATTATTCATATATTTTACTAAATATAATGTACCTATCAATGTTAAGCTGCAGCGGAAGGGGGGAGACATAGGCAGGGGATTTGACAGTAATTGTCTGCCTCTGAAAAGGAATTTTTTAGAGGACTTTCTAACAGAATTTTATTGAAGTTTAGTGACGTATTTGACTGTTCACAAATGACCTGTGGTGGGGCATTTAATCAGATCATCGCAGCTAAGTTCAAATACTCCTCTTATGTCTGGCCGACCTCATCTGGTCCCCCCCCCACCCCCTGCCGCTTTTAGGGCACGTTCGTTTGGGAATATTCTGGAATAAGAATATATTCCGGAATGGAAATCCAAGTATTCCGGAATAGGAAGAGCAGCCAAACGAACGCTAACTTGTATTATTCCAATTATTCTCATTCCGGATTGATCCCAAATGAACGCGCCCTTAATATCATTATATAGGTGCAAAAAATGTATTGGAACAGAATGTTGGTATAACAAACCGCCATTATAACAAGCATATTAATCCCAGCCGCTTGGCACTTTGCTATATTGGGATTTCACGGTAATAAACGTAATAATTATATGAATTTCAATGTAAGCATTCCAGTGTTAAGCTTACTGTTCAATATTAAGCTTATATATATACTTCATGTAAGAACATATCATTTTTTTTTTATCATGGAAAATTTATCAAGCAATAACATGTCATTACCAGCAATAAGCCAGATAATAATGCTCGCATTAGATCTACAGCGGAAATTATTTGCAATGCGATAGCACTGTCGGTGTGATCGAGAACTCGATTCACGCACGCCCAACTTGCAATTGTTTACCAGATCAAAAAGTATTATAATTGGAAGCTAAAGATTCCGTGTACGGGAAAAGTGTCAACAGCCAGCTTGTTTTCTGCGTCGAATCCTTAAAAATATAATCCTAGATTGAAAAGAGTTTGTACACAACAGGATTACGGTCTATAATGGTTTTCGTTTTAATCTGACAGAGATGTATTAATTCCAACAGAAAACAAACAAGGATGTCAGCAAATAAAATAAAACTCGAAAAATTATATTCAGTGAATTTGTTACTTACCGTGAACCGTTTAGACTTTTCAGAGCTTAACGTCTCAGAATCTGGCACAGTTACTCCAATCTGTTTGGACATGTTTCGTCAGTTAAATTCGAAGAGATATGTAGAAGAAACCTCTCAAATAAAGTTCTTCGCGCGCGGCCAAAAACCCCAAGACCTTGAGTAAATTTTGTAGTTAATTCAACGACACGAAATGGGTACGTTAGCTACACGAATGATCGTGAAGCTTTACACGAGATGAATGCCATTAGAATTGAATTTCTAGCAATAACATTCATTTGTGAACAACAAACACCTTGTGGCCAAAACCTGTAAACAACTTCTCATCCTGGAAGTGAATAAAAAACTTTCTTGCTTGATTCAAAAGGGAAGTACTGGTGACTACTGGTTCATGACCACGGATGAGGGGGAGGGTAGGGGGAGAGGTACAGTGCGTTGGATAACTAGAACTTTCACCGAGGATAAAGGATCAGTTTTTAATAGTCGTCTGTGATTGGCATTTTTATGCATTTTTTGATATTTTATACTGAGAAGTCTTACTTCGCGATAAATTTTTGCGAAATTCCTATTTCTCTTCAAAACCTCTGCGGCTTCACCTGTCCGCTGAACGTCAGGGTTTTTTTTTCGTCCGCCGATTTCATCTCGCTTTACACGAGTGGCAATCCCTAAGCGCGCAGCTGACAAAATTCTGACAAAAGTACAACGACATATAAGATGCAAAATCTTCAGGAAGACTATAAACCCACTGAATTATGTTCGGCTTCAATTTAAGAGCGCCCATGCCAGCCCCTAATAGGCATCATGTCTTCCGGCAATAATGAGGCCCTGTTAGGGGTTTTGGGGATAATGGATAACAGGAAAAATAATTATGGGGATAAAGGATAACGGGAAAAATATTTAAGGGATAAGGGATAAGAAGATTAGTTTAAGGGATAATTGAAAACTCTACCCGAGATATTTTTGGGGATAACGCTGTTGATACTTTCAGGGATAAGGGATAACTGTGCTCCGAATTAAAGGAACAAGGGATAACCGGACCCCCCCCCCCCCCCCCCCCCCCCTAACAGGGCCTCAATAATCGCCACCTTTCAAACGTCCCTGGGCACTGACTATAAAATGATGATAAAATTGATAATTTGTATAAAAAAACGTTTAAAAGTAAAAGGCTGAATTAAGTACGGATAAGTTTCCAAACGTCTAAGGTTAAATTGGTTTTCAATTGAACTGTTCTTTCAATAAAACGGAAGAAACGGAAGTGAATTCGTACAGTTCGCATTTATACAAGGGGCTGGTATTGTAAGACAACAGAGAACTGATCCTTGGGTTGATGCAGGTTTCGCTCCCAACCGAGTTCGCATCCACCGAGTTCGCATCCACCGAGTTCGCACCCACCGAGTTCGCATCCACCGAGTTCGCATCCACCGAGTTCGCACCCACCGAGTTCGCATCCACCGAGTTCGCATCCACCGAGTTCGCATCCACCGAGTTCGCATCCACCGAGTTCGCATCCACCGAGTTCGCACCCACCGAGTTCGCACCCACCGAGTTCGCACCCACCGAGTTCGCACCCACCGAGTTCGCATCCACCGAGTTCGCACCCACCGAGTTCGCATCCACCGAGTTAGTAAGCGAACCTGGGAGTGAATGCGGTATTAAAGTGTACTCTGAAGTTGGGTGCGAACTCGGTTGGGAGCGAAACCTCCTGCTACCGATCCTTGTATGGGTGAGATTGTATAAAAATTGGAATGTTCTAACAGTTCCAAGACTTTGTATTGAAATATCTTCTATACGAATTGTTCTGTTTTCTCACGTAAATGTTCCCGGGCAAGGTAGTCATACATTTAAAACGTACGCAAGACTCCGGACGATCATCGCAATACTTTATTTGTTTAAAATCCATTTTCTTTTACAGACACTTATAAAAGCCGCTCCACTACATCGGAATACAAACCCCCAAAAAGGCACCGAACTAAACTGCATATACAGAAAATGTCATATGAATAACGGCTGTCAGTCATCTAATTCAAATATTAGATTGTTTGTCATCCCAAAAGAATCGCTTGCACTTGACAAAGAACCTGTAGGCTTATCAACACCACCACTTGTGGTTTGATCATCTCTAATTCCAGCACCTTTTTGATTAACCCCTTTAAGCTCCCCATTATTCGGGCCTTTCAGAGAGGTCACCCCGTTAGTTCCCTCCCCGACAGAATGATCATCAAACCCGTGCCATCCCGTCCCGTCATCAACGGGCGACGTCCCGTTACTCAGTTCAGATTCGCTTCCCTCGCTTTCTAATGAATGCTTTCGTGCTTCAGCTTTTAGCTTTGCCTCCAATTTCCTTTTCTTTTTATCCTTTTTGTTGCTAAAAACACGAACATTAGGATTAAGATTAAATCGTACATTTTTCTTGCTCGGGGAATCCGGCACTCCGTTAAATTCGTTCTCGTCCCCCAGGGAATCGTCCGTAGAAGTGCTGGAAGTCCTTCTTAGAATGGACCGCCGAGTTCTTACAGCGTTGCTTATCACATCAATTGGGACAAAACTATCTCCCATTTCCCCACAAGCTGCTTCATTATCGATCATTTCTGCTCTGCTTTTCGCATCTTCACGTTCAACATTCTCACGCTCTTTGCAGTTATATCCATTTAACTCTGGACTTTCGTTTAGTTCGGTTTTTTGAAGTTCTTCCGCTAAGTCAGCAACGTCCACTTCCTTGAAAGAACTGTTATTTTCTCCCATGTGCTCAGATTTGTCTAACTCCTCTTTCTTTGAATTCGACTGAAATCCTAACAGTTCGCTGTCATCTGCAGAGTGTCCCGAATTGTTGTCTATCTCAAGACTGAGGCAATCATCAGTTAGAGATGAAACTTTCACGCTAGCTTCACCATCAGGAGCGGCTGTCGACTAAACCAGACAGAAAAATAGAAAGTGAAATAGCATTAGAGACGGTTGGCAAACAACACAGGTCAATGTGCCGCGTGCAGCGATCCCACGTGTTAACACTGCAAGTGGCGCATTATTTTTGCTTACGGGGAGTGACAAGTTTAATACCTGTAAGAATAACATACACGCAAAAGTACCTCCGCTGTCTGGTTTATCACAGGAAAACTAGTAGACTATAGTCTAAAGCATTTGTTTGGCATAAATAACGATTCAGGAGGGTTTCTTCTCGATAAAGATAAATTTCTAAATGATTCAGAAAAGCAAAGTTAAATATTTACTTAAAAACGCGACATTCTAATCCACTCCACAAAGATCAGTCGCTCCAGGAATCTTGGAAAATCCCTTTTATACTCGAGATGTTCTCGCATTTAAAGCTTACGGACACCATAGTTTCCGTCTGTTATTCCTGAGTCATTTGATTCCACTCTTAAAATTTTTGGATTCACTGGAACAGGTGCAAACGGTTTTGTAAATCCAGAGGAGAGTTTCAGATCTGAACTCAACTAAAATGACACACTTTGTAACTTACGCACCCACGGATCTTGTTCTGCAATTTCCTTCATCATCATATCGACCGTTTTCTCCGTTACAAAGAACTTGGTCTGCAATGGAAAGAAATCTTCCTTACAGATAATACTGATTTTGAGGGAAGATAAAAAGGCATTTTTAGGCGATGACGTCACTCTTCGCCTAATGCTGGCATACAAGTTGCGATTTGGGGGTTTAATGTGATGATTACTCCACGAATCAAACCGAAGAGCACTGGGAACTAAGCACTTTGGCTGTTTACTTTCAGTTCGCCATCTTGACTGCCATGAGTATGAATCGTCTTTTGCAGCTTTGAGCATTGGCAAAAGTCGTTTGATTTTGGGTCAGGCGAGACTGATGAACTTTATCTGATGTCGGATAAATTCGAGCTCGCTTACACAAGTTTTTGATCGTTATACATGTACACAAAATCGACATAGCATATCGATAGCTTGAATTTGAGAAGTGAAGAAGGCCGTTTGTGTCATAACGTTTGAGACAAAGTTCCACGAGGCAAACCGATAGCAGTTTCTTGATCAGATTGCAATTGAAAAGGTGAGCTACCTGAAATTTTGGTTGCTTTAGCGTGCATTGTTATCGATTAATGAGGCTTATGTTTTTTTTTCTTTCTTTCCTTCGTGACTCGTTATCTTGAGTTGTGGCGAGTGAGAATTCTCTCAGTTGCAACTTCTGCTTATAGCATCGGCAAAGTGCGTTTGATTTCTAGCTGTTTAATGGAGGTTTCGCGCCTGTAGTAAATGTTGTACCTTTATCAGGTATCGAATGAATCGGAGCTCACACGAGTCGATTATATCAGTGAAATCATTGTACAAGAAAGATAGTGTCCTAACTTTTAAGCCCGCAGCAGAGGCCGGAGGGTAAACCGATATAAGTTTCCTCTCTTTCCTGAAAAAAAAAAGATTGAAAAAGTGGCCTTCCTAAACTCCTTGTTTTGCTTGAACGTGCACTGACAATATTTATTTCAAAGCGTTGTTGGCTTGATTCAGAGTATTATAAATTCACACGACACCTTATCTATGCGAACCTTACACTCGCGGAAGTGTCACACAATCTTTTGTATCGCCTTGCCAATGATGTGGAAATTAATCCTATGCCTTTCTGTTGCTTATAACGAAGCTCATTACTTGAACTTTTTACATCACATTGTATGTATGCAATGTATTGGACGTTTGTTTTGACATTTAAGCAAATAAAAAATTCAAATACAAAAAAGTTGCAATTTCTTGGATTGTTACATGTAAATGTCATCACCTCTGCATGCATGCCTGCATGCGTGCCGTTTATTTATTCCTATCGTCGTATTCACAGATTGCGTGCATTACAGTAATGAACACCAAAACAGAGCAATCAGAAGGGTCAGTCGGTTCAGCTTGCCAAACGAGTCGATTGTTTCGATTTTGGATTGGCTGAGAAGACTACATGTTTGTTTCGACTGGTTAAAATACAAAGACAAGAAGTTGATAGAGGGCTAAACAAAGATTACCTCCAAACTCTCTTCTCCAGAGCCTGCCTCGAAACTGTCCCAGAGCCCCTTGCAGGCTTCGTCTTTGTGAAGGCTCAGAACGAGGTTCTGCTTACTGACGTCAATATTACAGAGATTTGAGTCGAGGTTATGATCATCCGGGAACTGTAGATATAGGGCATAATCCGGGGAAGGCAGTTCTCCAGGGCATGGCTTCCGGCCGGATGGGAAGCTAATGTATGCCTAATGTACGTACAGTTCAATATGTTAGTAAACATGAACAGGCAGATTTGTAATTGTATCTCATTAGAGGGTTGGAGTAGGGCGAGAGTTTCTCGTTTTGCTCTGCGGATTTCTTTAGGTTCCCCGGTTTCTTTCGCAATCACAATTTGATTGCACATAGCGCCTAAGGATACATACACCTTATTCGATGG
Organism: Meandrina meandrites; assembly: GCA_963693305.1. Lineage (NCBI taxonomy): Eukaryota > Metazoa > Cnidaria > Anthozoa > Scleractinia > Meandrinidae > Meandrina > Meandrina meandrites. The sequence goes on from OY855913.1 coordinate 28,628,965, forward strand.
TTTAGCATATAATACGCGCGGATATTTTGCGAGTTGCGCAGTATTTTTCCGAGCTCCGTGGGGGCGAGGAAAAATACGAGCAACTTGTAAACCATCGAATAAGGATTTATTATTCCACTAGAAATAAAGTTTGGTTCGGCCATTTTGTCGCTCCGCTTTCAGTCCGTATTTTTGTCCTGGTCTACAGTGTAATAACGTGGCATATTTTGCGCGTTCTTTTGCCCTAATATGGTAAAATGGCGCAATAGTGGAATAGTGAAACTATATAACACTTTTTTATTGCACTGATAATAAAAAAACTGACCTTATTCTTTTTAAAGCCAAGGGAGACTGAGTCGAGGGCTATATCTTCGACCTCAATGATAAATGTGATGACGACATTATTCTGGTGATAGCTGTACGGGGGACATTTGAAGAAACTTGGAGAGGAGAAATCTAAAAACAACAACAATAACAAAGTCATCTGATGTAGCAAGTCACAGTTGTAACTGCTCATTTGAGATGTTTGTACCTGAAGATGTGCTTGGCAGTTTGAATCTGATGTCGGTGTCGTCTTCATCCTCGAGACTGTTAAATAATTCATTCTCTGAATTTTTTTGCAGCTTCTTGTTCCACCATGCAGCATTGATATTGTCTTCAGTATTCATCTCTAGTGATTTTTCCCTTTGCTCCACAGAATCAGCTTCAGATTGTTTATTCCCATCAGATGATACAATATTACTAAACGGTTCTTCCTCGTTTGTTGGCATTGAATTCAGCTGGCATTGTATATCTTCAGCCTGTGTAGGTAAAATAGACTGGTTTTAGTCCTTAGGTTGGGGAAAAGTGTTTAAAGCTCTGAGGGATGTTTGTTTCCTAAAATATCGTTAATAAAATAATGTTTCTGCTTTATTGTGATTTAGCTATGAGAATTCTTTAGAGTCGGAGGTTTTCCTAACAAAAATTTAATTTGGTTTCAGTGTCTACATAAATGCTCGCTATTGCAGCTAATGAACCTACCATTTGCGGAATCACTGGCGCTGGTATCACAGGCAGTGTAACAATTAGTTGCCTTTTACTTTTGTCAAACTTAGCAGCGCCATTTTCTTCATCAACTGGATATGGAAGTGATATGTCTACAATGTTAAGGCAAAATATGCATGCAAATAGCACTGTACATTATATAAGGGATTCCACAAGTGTGACTAAAGACCAATATCAAGAGACTGTATCAAGATAACAGAGGTGCAATACTGCCTATTATTAGGGCCATAACCAGACTTTCAACATAGATGGGGCAGAAGTGGGGGGGGGGGGGGGAGTGGGGGGAAGGCCATCCCCCCAGAAAAGGTTGAAATCTAGAAGCTCTGAATCACTGTTTTCAGTACTTTTCATGAGGTATTTCTTCAGTCTCGTTCAACTGGGGATAATTTTCCCACCTGAACCGAACATATTTTTGGGTACAAATCTAGGTGGCAAGTGCCTCGTCTTGCCTCTTGCTCCTCAGTAGAAGGCAGTTCCACTTTTTATGAAACTGTCTATAATAAGTTGTGCAATGCAGACAAAAAATGTTTCAATAAGCAACAAGATGCACATTACACAATGTAATTATCTCTCATGTAACAGAAAGCCCATATGTTAGGAAAAATATCAAATCATTTAAATCAATAACTGAAAATAACAAGGATATGTCTAAGTTGTACGGAGGCTTCTTGCAGACCAACATGAGCTTCTTCTTCAGAATATCTAACTCCACCAGGGCAGCAGATTCCTATGGAACAAGAAAACAGAGAGAATATTAAATGTATGCACGGAGATAAGTAAATGAATGGTGCATTGAGCATTGTGTGTATGCAACTTACCAATAGGGGCAAATCTATATATACAACAAGTTCTTTTGGTCTTGTATTTGGATTAGAATCCCTGTAAGTAAGCCATGACATAAAATAAGTTATACAAGTCAACTTTGAATAAAAAACACAAATATGCCAATGGAAACAGTAGGACAGGCTGTGAACACATTCAAAGTTTACACCAAGACCACAGATTCTTATTCAAATACAAATTACATTTAGTACATTTAGCTCGTGAATGATATGCAACAAGAAGTAACTCAGCTTGGAATACTGGAATATGCTAAATGTGAAAACAAAAGAGACAGGTTCTGTTGGTAAGAAGAGCTTCAGAAGTAAAATAAATCAAAGAGCCAATTATAAATGTATAAATTAACATTAGGTCCTGCTCATTTTGTTTGAAATTAACTGTCTCCTATTATCAATTCAAAAATGGCCCACACAAAATTTAAGCCAACATGTCAGTGTAATCGTGATGTCTTAAATATCCAAGGCAAGCGGAAATTGCCTCGAGAAATCAGACTGAGGTAAAATCCACAATTTTACCGTATTAATAAATAATATATGGTGCAACACCTTGCATGTGTAAAGTTCTGAAGGTCAATGTGTCCACGATGCACTATTCTATACTCTGGTACATTGGGAGCACTCGTCATCTGTTTCTTCTCGTCCATAACCATTGTCTTTATTTCCTCCTTTTGAACTGTTGGTTGGTCACTGTAAGGGTAAGGGAACTTCATTCCACCAATGGTTAACTCAGCGGCATCTTCAGGCACCTAAGCAGAGGAGAAGTGCATGTCAAATTACGCCAAATCATTACTAACACAAGAATGTCATACAGGAAATGAAAAAATAACTATGTTATGTACAGCAAAGTAAATAATACAGGCAATGTACCGTATACTAAACAAAAGTACGGCAAATTGAAGGTAAATAATAATTACTAAAATGAAGAGTGCAACCAGCACAGCTATGTCAATACCTCTTTTGTTTTTGTTCTTATTACTGTAGATTGCTTGACTCCCTTAAACTTCATTTTTGGAAATTTGAGGTCTGTAAAATGTAAAATATGCTTTGTCAAAACAATCAATAATTATTAAGGGGAATGTTGCTGTCAGTGTTCCATTTGTCTCTAATTAACAAGAAAAGTCTTGAGTCACCTTTGAAGTCTCTATAAATATATTATGCTTGAATCATAATTGCAAATGTTTGTTAAAAATGGGTTATAACTGTAAGCAATTCACTCACTTTTTCTGTCCAATGTTATTTTGAACTCCCGGTGAATTCCATCAAAAGCTGTGTCAATCATCAACTGTTTGAATCTTTTGTCCTATTGAAACCACAAATTAAAATAATTAAATATTGTGCAAAGAATGAGCAGTACATTAAATTAAGTGACAATGCTGTCCTCCCCGAGAACAATGTATATTTTGGTATAGTGGTAGCAGTAGTGGTAGCGGTAGTATAACCTTATCTAAAAGCTCAGATATATGTTAAGAGTATAGAGTGAATCCTTTGGAAGCTCATTGTATATGGTTCTTCTCTGGAACTACATCACAAATGAACATCACAAAATTAAGGAGACCAGGAGTACAGGAATGAAAACTGGAATGCATGTAACTATCTGAAATTTAACACAACACTGAACCTTGCTACACTTAATCTCAACAGAAGTAACTCCAGTACAGTCCAAGTTACAGGCCCTTGGACACTGAAGTTTTGCAGATGACATACCTCTTGGCCCTTCTTGTATGTATCAGGGTGGAACACTGCATCATACACAACACACTTCTTCCCCGCTAAGTGTTAAATCACCAAAACAATTTACTAGTATCATGAATGATGTTGCTTAAAAAAGTGGTCAACAAATGCAAGAGATCAAAACTCAATTTAATTTATATCTTAAACTATGTAAGGCAGTATGGCTGAGTCAGTGGTTAGAGCACTGGACTCAAAATCCAGAGGTAGTGGGCTCAAATCCCATTTTGACCACTGGCTGGTGTTGCTACACTGGCCCTGAAAAGCCCCATTGGAGGAGTCATCAATTAAGTATATATTAATAATAATAATAATAATAATAATAATAATAATAATAATAATAATAATAATAGATTATAATTAAAATTGTACCTCTGTCAACATCATCTCTAGGCTGCGACAAACTGTAAGGAATATTCCACTGGTGGCCAGCTCTCCTGTATTTGAAAAGAAAACATCAGCAAGGGACTGCATCAATGCTTTATTGTGGAACAGAAAGAGTCATTGATAACTGTTTCTGGAATCAACTCAAAGTACTAGCAAAGGTGCTTTTGTGGAGTTCAAAAATTAATAAAATCATGACACATATTTACGCTTTAACAGATACAGAGATCACTGTATTTCATTATGATTGAGGAACATTCTTAGAATTTTTGGTTCATTTTCTAACAACCAGGTACATTTAGCTAGTTAGTTAATAAATAAAACTGGCCCACTTGACTGGTTAAATGAAACCTACTGATACAGGGTTCTCCCAAAAATAGAAGGAGAATGAGATTGTTTCATTTTACATTTTTTATATTGAAAAATATGTTATTTATCTCGAGAGTACCCAGCACATCAAGGTAGTAGCCGGCACACAAGGACTACTAGAAGGTGATTTTCGCCAGTCGGCGGGGCTTACGGAGAACACTGTTATAAACCTTGTTTCCTAAAAAAAAAGCGTTGCAGAGTAGACAACTTACAGCTACATTCTATAAATTCAACAAACCATCTGTAGCCCATTCACAGTGTGTAGTTTAGATATGAACAAACTTCTTTTGTACAAACAAGTCACTCACTTTTTTCCATTTTCCTCCTTCTCAACATATTGTGATGAGGATTGTCCAATGTGCTGATTAGAGCAAATATTGACAAAAGCTTTTATAGCAGTACTGACATCTGTTGTTTTTACAACATAGCCATCCTTGTGAAGGAATAAAAGGTAACAAAATCATAAACCATATTAGCAAATTGCCATGGAGAGGGGTGTCTTGAATAAGGGAAATTATGTTTACTAGACAGGCCTGAGAGTATAAGGCTTGGTATTATTTTTGTGACCTACGTTCTGGTCAGACACTCCACAGCACTTAAAATACAAATTTCAAACACTCATAAAACATTTGCAGATTAGTCTAAGGGGGACACAGAAATAATGGCACTGAACAACATGCAGCAATACTTCACCTCAGGATTAACAAATTTCACATCCATTCCTCTCATTTTCTCCATCTGTGCTATTTCTTCCTCATATTTCTGTATAAAGAAAAAGTACAACATTTGTGGAACGAAAAACATCTTTAATTCAGGCACAAAACTTTTTATGTTGTTGCTGCTGTTGCCAAACAGGTGCAAAAAGTAGCATTTAATATTTACTATGTATTGTGTGAGCTGGTAATAGTCAAAGGTTGTAGTGTGTTGCACTTCATAAGGGGTGTTGGACTTAAGATTGAATAACTTTGACTTAAAGCTGGAGTCATTTTGTTATGTTCTTGGGCAAGGTAGTTTACTGTCATAGTGCCTATCCCTACCCAGGAGTATAAACATGCAAATGTAGAAATGGGTAATCAGGTGAATTGTTAACACTGATCATGTTACAGAAACTGGAGAAAAACAATAAGATCCATCTTGCTCTTTCAAACCTGACACCTGGGACTGATTCTACCACTGTACCTAGTCATGAGCTGATGTATGTTGAATCAGGAATGTCGAATAGTAAATGCCAGACTTTGCGCAATGGCGAGACTGATATATTTTCTGCGAGCACGAGACTTCCTTAGCATTGAAAAAGAAATCAAGACTCAGAGAAGGCCCCCCATAAAAATATGAGACGATGACACCCCCAAACTTTGGGTAAAATTTTCAGAGACGTGAATTTTTTGAAGGAGCATTCACCACCCCTTGAATCGTAAAGATCAGTGTAAAGATCCACCTGGGGCAGATGACACTATCAACTAACCTTCTTGTTTTCTGGGTCAGATATCTCTTCAGCATATTCCACAAGCAATTTCCGAAACTCTTCATCTTTCAAGGCTTTTTCAAATTTATCAAGTTCCTGAAAAAGAACATTTAAGTAATGCTACATCCCGTACATGTACTCCATCCATAAAACATTCAGCCTTTGTGAAATCACAGTGAAATACGTTTAGTTCTTGTTGCACTTCGGCACTGGAACACAATATTCTATTTTTTCTCCCTCCAACACTTCCACCCCAACTATAGAAGGTAAGTAACTTTTGCCAGTGATTATCATTGATTTTAACGGTGATTTTATTAAATCACGTGTATGCGTGCGGTAGGGCGTTCATGTTTAACTACTCATAAGATGCAAGTTTTTCTGACATTTATATACCTTGAACCTAAGATTAAATTATTTTAGTAAGAGTATTAAAATGCCACTTAAAAGATGACATTTAGAAGTTGGGGTTTAAATTAAACGTAAAGCACGTTTAGCTGTTTTATTTTTCTGCAGGGCAATAATTTAAACCTAAGCTTAAACAAAACCGAACACGATAGCCCTCAGTTTCTACAGGAAATTTTCCTAATCGTCAATCTCACCTCTTTTGTCATTTTGAATTCCTTATTACTGTTGTTTTGTGACATCTTGGAGGCAAATATTGCAGAAATCAGCCAAACCCTGCTAGCAAATACGGAGTAAATACAATCAACAATATTTTCTGTTTGTTTCTTTTGAAAAGCTTGGTAGCTAAGTCAATTTTCTGGCTCCCAGGTCTCTCATGTAGCTACGTTCGCTCGTCCATGACAAACATATACTCGGTCTTGCCGCGATGGAGTATGGGAGAAACATTACGAACAAACGCATAGTTCGAACATTTGTTCGTGATGTTTATCACCGCAGTTTGCGTGTCATTTCTGGTTTAGCTACGATGGCCAAAGAAAAAGAGTTTTTACGATATAATTCGACTTAGCTGGAGAAATATATTTTTTGCATTGGAATAATGGGCTGTTCCCATGAGCGACAATCGGATACCCATCTGAGGTCAACTATTGCCCAAACAATCTGAGAATGCAACCACAACATGTATTCTTATACCATATGTAGAACTAAGCGGGCAGGAGCATTTTTTGAATCAATGCAAGCAGTTTGTTTTTTATTCTTTTTTGTCAGTTCTACTGCTAGAGAGCTCATGAAAAATAAACAAGGCCTCTCCCAGAAATTCGGGTTCGCTTTATGTTCTGCCACAGAGCATCGAGTGTAGAACATTTTAAGATATTTTTAGGGCTATTTTTAGATGGTCTTAATATTTCTGCACTTTTGCTTCAATGATTTTGCTGAAACTTTGTTAGAGTATCGATATAGTCAACATAAATTGATTCCAGAAATTTAGCAACATTTTATCGGCAAAATTTTTCACTCCATGCGATTTTGTTCAAAAAGTGGGGTCCAGTTTAACTCCAAAAGCATTAAAAATATTTTTCCTAAGTTAAATCGAATTCTGTCGTAATATATCAAACACGAGAGAACGTGTTTCGTCACATTTCCAACACCGAGAAGAGAGTTTAAAATACGACGCACAGCGGAGTATATTAACGAACTTCGACGTGTTTGGAAATGTGATGAAACACTCTGACTCTCGAGTGTTTGATATATCTTTTCAATCGAAATCTAAACTACGGAGAAATAAAATCGTAGAAATCTATGCTACTTTAGACAATCCATCGTCACGGTTCTGATTTCCTTTGTTTTTACTAGATAAATTATTAATGAGTTTGAGAGATATCGTTACTAAATGATAGGTGAAAGTTTTCTCAAGGTTTTATAACAATCGTGCAAAGCCTATAATATTATGACCTTAAGTTTTTCTTAGAAGAGTAAGGCCGGAGTAACTGCCGGACTATCTTTAAAGGAAAATAAATTTGCAAAATATAAACACAAGTGTACAGATGCAGCTTGATAAAACCGTCGCACTCATTTTTAATTGCAAAACAGTCCAGTCTCTTTTCCGTCTTCTTGCGCACGCGGGAGCCGCATTTCGCCAAACTAAATTGCGCAATAAAATATGGACTTGTTTTACTGTCTAACTTTGAAACTTCTATTCCACACGCGAGTTCAAGGGAGTACCAACTGCTACGTTAGTGAATAAATGCCTATTGTCAGGATTTTTACAAGTATTTACACTGATATAATAAGTATGAACTTTCTTCATCAAAACGGACCATCGATTACTGGACTCTTATCAGAAGCATTTTTTTTTATATTGAGAGTGATTGTGTCGGTCTTATAATAAATTTTATAAAGTTAAATTAAAATATCAACAAAAAAAGAACACAAACGAAATCTTATAAGTACCCAGGGCTTATAACGAGGGATTACGTCATTGGTTCCCGTAGCAACGTCCTTCCAGGAGCAGAGCTCCTGACGAATGGTTAAAAAATCTAATATTACTGCTCGCCATGAATTCTCCAGGTACTGCGTCTTTGAGTGGCTCAAGCGTTCATATACCAGGTAACATGAATTTTCTGGTAATAATTTCAGCGAAAGAATTGAAAACTGCCCCGTAGTATTCGTATTGCCACACCAGAGTAAACGGTGCAGATTTTCGTTTTTTAAATCTACTAAATATACAGACAGATGATATTTCTAGCTCTGTGTCATTCAAATGTTACAGATAACCATTTTAACAAAATATAGTTTAGAGTACTTTTACTTTTTTATTATATAATCGATATTAGAGTAACAAACAGGAATGAACTCGCACGAGCCAGTCACTTCGTTGATTTTACGATCTTGCTTTTTGACGCGTGCGTTCGCGGCAAATCACCAATGAAAGCTCGTTTATATCATGTGTGTAAAATTCGTTTGTACACACAACGAAACTGACTGTTCGCATCATAAAACGTTCTAGTCCGCATTAAACCCTAAATTCCGAGTAAGGTTGTACTTTTTTAAGATGTTCGCTGAGTAAATTCAACCATTAAGCATTGTACCTTGCCTTAGCCGTCAATCAGCGAAAAATATAGTTATTTTCAAACGTTAGATCTGAGAGATACATTGCATAAGACACTTCCGTGTGCCTTCCAAGAAAACAGAAAATGACCATGCTAGATTTTACCCTAATATGGTACTTGTATTGGCGAGTCAGTGTCTTTCTGAACAGATTTTCCTAACAAATAAAATAGATTATAAACTAACTGGAAGTCGCGTGATCGCCGACATCTATTTTTTAAAATATCTAGCTGCATGATTGCGGCATAATTCAAACTACCGATCAATATGTTATACAGTATGCTACTTAGTAGCGCAATAACAGTTTTGGTATTTTATTATAAATTACTTTCATCATCGTCTTCATCGCGATCATCATGCCTTTACTCGGTTGTAGTTAGTTTCTGTTTTTGCTTTTAATTGTGTAAATCGATGAAGCTGTTTATTTGAACTATTTAAAAATTCTAGATTTATACGTCAGATCGAACACCCACAGGAATGATTTACAAAAAAAAAGTTAACATGGCTAGGTCTGTATATGGTTAGACTACAAGGCCAAGTTTCCTACGAGTGAAAAGCCAAAAGGTAACCCGATCGAGTTGACGATCGCGCACTCACAGAAAAGGAGGGCGAGTAGTCTTCTTGTTTAAGTAAGGAGTTTTGCGTTCTATGAGCAAATCATAGAAACAGTAAGACATTAAGAGACCCAATCAGATTTACAGTCCGTTCGAGAAAAACTTTGGGCAATATTCTCTCAGTAGGCCCTCCATGCTCAGTTAGTTAGAATTAAATTTTGGAGAAAAGCGTTTTCCAGAAGAAGCTTTTTTATTTTAACAGTGGCATCTCAGCGAAACAATGCCGACAGCGACGTAGAAATCCCACAACTCCACAATTCTTCTTTTATCATTGATGACCGTGAAGATTTTAAAGACGAATCTCTTTACACGTTCTGTGGGTCCTGCAAAAATCACGTGATGACTATGGTGACGTATAAAGCCGGTAAGCTGACATTGCTGTGTGCAGTAGCGCTGTGCTTTTTTGGATGCCTTGGGGGCTGTTGCCTCGTACCATTCCTATGGAAACGATTCCAAGATGTAGAACACGTGTGTCCGAACTGCCAGTTAAAGTTAGGAAAGTATCGACGGCCAACTAAAAACATCTGCTGCAAGGTGAGGGTTGTTAAAAAGTTTTAAAATTACCGTTTCATTCGGATAGTCTCCATCTTCCTCGTGTGTTAATCGAGGAACAAAGAAAAATACATGGAAGGTAATAAAACCGTTCATCACTCGAACTTAAAATAAGGGGCAGATGTTGGCAAGTGCCAAGTGGGAACAGTTGACCATACGTTTGCTGATTCGTGAGAGCACTATTCAAGTTGTTTTAGGTTTGTTTCAGTGTAAGCTTAATTGAGGCATAAAGTGAGGCGTGATCGTACAATTTTGTTGCAATGTTAACTAGCGATGTTAAAGTAATAAATCATGTTCGTATTTGCAGTGAGATTTACATGCAAGACAAAGCAAATGAAACATGTAACTGTTGCAAGAGTTGTTAATATAGTGCAAACCTAAATCTAACTGTTAATGCCTTTCTTCGTTTCTCTAAACAAAGAAGTAGAAGCTGAGGAAGATAACCGCGTGGTTGGAAAACTGGATCTGACACAAGACATGACAAGACTTCATCACCCGTGATTGTTGTCGCCGAAGACAAGTTTGTTATATAGAAAATAAATATTCCTTACTCGTGCTCTTCTTCCGATACTGAAACTGAGACTACATTACAAGGACAGAAACAGAATATTCTAAATTTCAAATGCTATTCTACATTGCTCTGATTTCCTTAAGCTTAATTGTCGCAAACCTATTTTTTTTTTAATTTTCATTTTTATGTCACTGGTTCAGGTTAGCGATTTCATATGGATGCAGGATCTTTTGTAGGGGGTGGGGAAGGGGTAGCATTATTGGTTAGCGACAACATTTGTAAGCCCACTGAGATGAAAGCAAGAATAGCGAAGCGCGCTACTGACGTCATGACACAGACAAACAAACCAGAATTTTCCTAAAGCATTATATAAAACAGCCGGTGTTCCTAAAACACTTTTTGAAACGAAATTTTTGCCTGGATTCCCTGTATTTTTCTTAGGACACGCTGATTTTGTCCGAGCCTCGTTGGGGGGTATAATCATTTGCATTTTATTTTTAAACCTCGCGCGCTTCGCTATTGAAACACGAGACTAAACGTCTATAATGAGTTCTTACTTAAGAACTTGTTACACGTAGATATCAAAACAATACATACACCTTATTCGATGGTTTAGCATATAATACGCGCGGATATTTTGCGAGTGGCGTAGTATTTTTCCGAGCCCCGAAGGGGCGAGGAAAAATACGAGCAATGAGCAAAATGTCCGCGCGTATTATATGTTAAACCATCGAATAAGTGATTTATTATTCCGCTAAAAATTAAAGTTTTGTTCGACCATTTTGTCGCTTCGCTTTCAGTCCGTATTTTTGCCCTGTTCTACAGTGTAATAACGTGGCATATTTTGCGCATTCTTTTGCCCTAATATGGTAAAATGGCGCAATAGTAGAATAATAATATCAGTATCAGGGCACTTTTCTAAATATTTTAATATCACAGACTCCTTGTTCAACAATAAATAAATTATTAAACTGTAACACTCCACGTAAACTATAACAAAACAGATATTTCCAAATAAATAAACATTATTAAAGTCCTAACCAAAAATAAATACAAATGTAACAACTCTTATTTTCACTAAGGTCAAACACGTTTTCGTAAAATTAGAGGTGCTTTAAGGGATTCGCAAGTGGATAACGGTTCATTTGTTGAAACTCCGATTTGCACGCAGGAAGTCAAGTCAAGGATTATACTGCGTGGTTATCTACCGTTAGTCGGCTCTTCCTGTTATAAAAATGTTTAACCAGTATTCGGTTTCACATTCGCACGCTGACAGTAGAACTGATAAAATAACTCTCGGGGAATAGGCGCCATTTCAAAAGCGTCATGTACGACTTATATCAGCTTGCGAGTCCCTTTCGGTTCAATCCAGTACACTCGCGTGAGTCCGCTGGCTTGCAATTGATCACTGTTGCTCATTTTTTTTTTGAAAACATTATTTACACTTTTCTCTTTCTAGCTACACTCTTATAAAGCTTAAAAACAGCCAGAGCCACAGACGGCCATGGATGTTATCGGCTGCATTGTTTTCTAGATTACAAAAACGGATAAACGCTACGGCTTAGTAACACTACCTTACGTCTGACGTCACTTGGAAGCCAAAACCTACATTATTTTAAAAAATTTCTACAATTAATTATCATCAGTACACCTCTTTGAATGCCAGTATTTACACAATGTACATGCGATCAGATTCAAGCTGGGTTGTTAAAATGTTAACCTGCATGACACGAGGCGCAGGTCTACAGTACTTCATGTATGATCCGGACTGTGTCCTCTTTCCTCTTTGGAATCAGCTGCAATTGTTATCAAGGTAAAACGTCGATATTGTATAAAAGACGTTTCATCTCCATACAAGCTAAATTAGGTTCAAGGATTTAAAGCATTGTTAGTGCTAACTTCGTGAAATTACAGTTTTTTGTTTATGTGGGTAACTTAAAATAGCTCAACTACGTAAATATGTTGTGGTTCAATTTTATCCTTGGTTCAAATTTTATTTTACTTTGTTGTTGGGTATGGTAATGTATGATAATGAGTTTAAAACAAAAGAAAATAAAATTTGAACCAGGGATAAAATTGAACCACAACAAATGCTCACTCGAAATGGATGTATTTGTTGAATGCTGTTCGTTACTCGTTAAAAAAGCTGTAAGTTAAGTATGATTCAGATAAGGTGCGAGGATAATTCTGTTTCTTGTAAAATTTTTCTAGTGTGGCAAGCGTTTTTCTTTGAATGTTACAATTGAAATAAATCAGTTTACATCGGTTGCCTTTCTTAGAGCAATAGTCTGGATATGTTTCTCACAGATTAAGGGTTAAATGCTTGGCTGCTATAGCCAAAACACTCTTGTCATGTCATTGATATAAATTGTGAGTCGAAGAACTGCAAGTCGAGTAGAGAAGTAAGCCATTGAGATACCTCAGATCTAAAATCAGATGAGTAGAACAATTAAAAGACAGCTGACTAAACACACAGTTATTTTGAAACAAAACGGCCCATTCCTTCTGCCCTGTTTTGATAAAAACAAGTTTTTGCTGTTATGTATGTTTTAGGCTTTTTGCAAAACTCCTATAAAAAAACTATCTGAATACAGTCAACTCTCGCCTTGCGGACACACCGCTATTACGAATAAAATCCGCAGATTCCTGGCGAAAGTTATGGAGATTTGACTGGAAGTGACTCCCGCTATAACGGACTCTCGCTATTACGGAATCACGGACGCTTTCGTCGTACCAAAAGTACGAATTTATTGTCTTGACACTTCATAAAGCGGACACCACGAACTTCTCATATAACATTGCGAATCACTGCAGACTGTTGCTCGCTATTTTCAGACGCTATTTGTCAAAACACACTTCAAAAGACTTCTCGAATATTTATTTTTGCATGCATCCATTCCTTCAGCAGCTGTACAACAGACTTTGCTGCTCCACTTCAGCTTGACAGTTTCACCACTGTTGATAAACTCGTCCTACTCTATGTTATCTAACGTGTGTTAATGGCACTTTTTTTCCTCGCACCCCGCTATTACGAACACAAAACTACGTTCCGAGCGTGTCTGCTATAAGGAGAGTTGACTGTATATTACACTGTCATCTGTTTAGGCAATTGAAACAAATCATTTACTTACTTACCATGACTGAAAAAATTTCTCAAGGTCGATCGGCCTTAAAATCTTTCAGTCATGGCTTAGTAATTTTCAGTGCTAAGTAATTTATAAGTCACATGATGAGGCCATTACTTCCACCTAGATAGCCCCCCCCCCCCCCCTCCTCCCCCTTAAGTTGTCGCTGGATGGCAGTTTAGATACCTTTAAATCTGTGTATCAAACGTAAACAGGGGAAGTTCTTGTACCAATCAAAACCTCAGATTGAGCCCTGCGCTGATGACGATCTTCCGCTGACCTCTTTCCATTCTCTGTGTTTAACAACTGCTCCCTCGTCTGTACTTGGCCGGCAGAATTGTTGGTAAAATCATAGGTATGCCTTTTGTTGAGAACAGGAACAAGATCTCTATAACGTGCACTGTTCTCTGTGTACTTAATGAGAATAGCATTTGAGGAAGTCTTTATTCGATTTGTTACAGTTTTCTCGGGATCTGGATTATTCAGTTCGATTTCCGACTTAAGTTTAGTTCCGGTGGAACGTATAACATCAGGAAGACTCACAGTTTTTCCGCGAAACTCCTTTCTTCTATTTCCACTGTTTGTTCTCCGGATTCTACTGTTCGAATGACGACTGGGTAAATTATCTGCAGACACAGTCGAAGACAACTTGTGCTGTCTACTTGAAATCTCACTTTCATGGAAAATTTGAAAATTTTCATCTGAAGGCCCACTCTCGCATGAAAGTCTCACGGATGAGAACTTTCCAGGAACTAGCTCCTTTGATAGAAATCTCTTCATGCGCTTTCGTTTCATAAAGTTTTCTCTCTCGGACACCATACTGTTTTCCTGAGGTTCAAACACATACGTATTTGAGCTGTCTGCACTGCAATTTAAGTCTTGCTTTTTAGTACTGTCATTTTCAATTTTCGTTTGCAACACGTTTGTGTCGTGATTAGGTGAGGAAAGTTCTGTGTCTTCAGGAATGCAGGCATTTAGTGCAGCCTCAGTGTTAAGTAAAAACGATTCCTCCGTGTCTTCCTGTATCTTGGCCAGACGATCAATCGAACGCCGAAGAGAACCGTACTTCCCTGGTCTCAAAGTCGTGACAACAAAGTTATCGAATTCCTTTCTCTTCGAACGCCGATGTTTCCTGTCTCTTCTTCTTCGCGGGGACCTGGCACTCTTCGACAACTGCGAAAAGTCAAACGTGTGCCGTTTATTGATTTCTTCTGGGGAGGAAGGGATACCACTCGCGCCAGTCTCGATCTCGTCACACGAGCGATGACGATTCCTTGTGTAGTTACTGTCACTACTTGCGTCAGTAGACTCGCTTTCGTGTCCATCCTCTTGCTCGGACACAGACCCTTCTCTCGTGCTACTCGGCTTACTTTCAACACTTGCTTTCTCCTCGGACGACAAACTGTTTCCTCCTTCTCTTTTCCTCCTTTGTAGGCTAGACAATGGCGATGATGGCGCATCCATTAACAATTCGACTAAGTCGAAGTTGTCTTCGTCTGATGCATTAGAAAGAGGAGGCAATTTGTCTGCTGATTCGTTCGATTGAACTCCTTTAAATTTGTCTGTATTGCTACTTGTGTTCAAAGCAGGGAACTGAGCATTAACTCTGGAGGTCTGGGGCGTAGAAGGTTCAGAATGCGTATCTGCGTCTTCAGGAACACTGGCTTTTGCAGGCGAATCTCGCTCATCAGAAAAAATTCCTTCGTCCATTGCCCTGGGAGTGAATTCATCTGAAAGTGTTTTCTCAATGTTAACTCCAGAACTGCCAGGTCCCTCATCGGCAAATACTATGCTGTCCACTGAGCTTCGTGAGCTCTCGGATGACAACGAAATGCAGTCGGACGACACGAGACTGTATCGATTACCAAAACTTAGCGACCCATAATTGATTTTTTCTGTTTTATCTTCTTCGGCATCTAATGAAGCCTCGCAGGCGGATTGCTCAGGATGAAACCAGCTGATGATCTCGCAAGCAGTCGGACTTCTTGGTGACGTATATGTTACGTCACGACTCTGCTTATCTGTATCCAGTTCCCCCGGTTCTGCATCGTCTGTAGCAATCTTCGCGCTCTCTGTGGCCCTCGCAGACTGATCAGGGCGCTGCACGACGTTATCTAGCGTTTCCATATCGACTTCCTTTAACGTCACAAGGGAAGAGTTTGAGACCGAGTCTCTCGGACTCATAACTTCGGGAGTTGCTCCTGTCACCGTGATTTTAGGAACACGACTTGTGATCAGAGGATGACTGGCCTGTGAACTGGACATTCCCAAAGGCCGCGCAGGTGTACTGTGAACGAGGATATTAGTAGGAGAGTCTGGATCCGAGAAAGGGTCATGTGTTCCCGTGTGCTGAAAATGGTCCCTTTCCACGTACAAGCCTTCTTGTATAAGCTCCCATGATGGAGTGCCTGGGAGAATTTCCAGTTCAAGAGCAGGGTGGTGGTTTTCGCTGCGGTTCACATTTCTTATCATACCCTCAGCTGCCTTCTGGTCAAATGCAGTATTTCTCCCTCTTGATCTTCTCACGCGACAACAACAACAGCAAACCCAAGTATGAGCCTTTTCACCTTCAAGATCAAAACTTCTTTTTTGCAGAAAGATTCCTTGAACCGGTAAACTGGGATGATAGAAGCGATAATACAACACCATGCAAACTATGCCAAAGACAAGCCCTCCCCACACCACCCCCAATGCCGCTATAGACATTATTCCGCGGAAGGTTCTGTGAGGATACCACATGGACACGAACAGTGAGTTCTCGACTAATATGATGGAGTAGAACAGCACAACACGCTTCCGAGTCATGCCTTCCCTCGTATTAAAAAAGCAAAAGATGTATATGAAGCCAATGACAGCACTAAATAGTTTCTCCCGGTAAGGGTGTTCTTTGCCGTCTTCATCTGTGCAAAAGCGAGTTCGCTGACATATCAGCCACATTGTCATCATCATCCAATGAGCGCCAACGGCAACAAAAAGCCATTGTTTAAAGTATGACGCAAAAAGAACCATGGCAACCACACGAGAAAATATCATGGAGATGCGCCATAGAATCTGGAAAAACAAACCAGCTGCTGACAGGACGTAACCTTGCTTCCTAAAGTCCCTTAAAGATTTGCTGTACGCTAGTATGGCCCAGATTATAGATACGAGAGAACAAGCTGCAGCCACAGCGGTGAGCAAGTTATCTTTCGACCCGAAAGGTGGTCGTTGTAGTAAGATATAAAGTTGTAGAACAAGTTGAGGGGCTGACTCTAGGAAGGCTTGAAGAAGTCTCAGCATGCTTATGTCCCGCCACTCAGCCAGAAATGCCGCAAACTCGGGAATACTGGCGTTCTTCTGCCGCGCTTTCCAGCCACACTTGAGGACGTTCCAGTACCTAGAAGATTCAATAGTATATCAATAGCATTAAAATGTCGCAAGTTGGCTCCTCGAGGGAGCTGCAAGCTGGACCAACCTTGAACAGTAATTAATTTATTATCAGAAAATTTCAAAACGCCGAGGATTGTGGGAAGGAGGTCGCCACAGTTTCCTTCTTCCCATCGTCCCTCGTGTCGAGATTTTCTCATAAGAGTCGACACTGGGAGGACTCATATATAACGGGCTGTTTACTCTTGGTCTATAATCTCCATATACAATTTTTTTCTAAAAAAAAGTGCATAATATGCGTCACGGACTTCGCTTAGTTCAAGTCTGTTTCGAACAAAGTTACACGAGAAACGTGTGCGCGCGTGCATCATTATGCAGTAACCGTTCATTCCATTATTTGACATACAGTCCAGCAACACAAACGTAAAACTTATAAGCAGACCACTGTGATCTTGATGAACCTGGTCTGGCAAAATTCCACCGACTTTGTGTAATGTTGTAATGTTGAGTAATATCACGCATGACTGCGAATTGAACTGTCAACAAATGTCAGTGAAATATTTGTTTAAATGAAACTAACAGACCCACATTTTTAATTAAGAGCAACAATGTTTTCTTGATGATCGCTATTTCGACGTCCTTAATTAATCGGTTTAGATAAAGCAGTTTTCCGGGTCTCAATGGGTGTAACAATTAACCGAAGAAAAGAGATCGAACAACAAAGCGCCAAGCTTCTCATCCGAATAATTACAACCTTTATTTAAACAATAATCATTTCTAACAGAAATAGCTCGCAGTCAGATGCCAAACGATAAAAAACTCAGAAACCTCCCAATAGAAAACGCCTAAGTCTGCATGAGTGAAGTTAAAAATTTCGAAAATTTTAGTGAACTGAAAATGTTCGATGCATAATGTCGCATACATTGCTTGCTAAGGGTTGTGGGGCTCCAAAAGTCTTATAAATAAAATATGCAATAAAACTCCCAGCCGCTCTGTTCTACAAGAAACGTATTTTTGGTGGTTAGAGGTTAAGTACAACAAGCGCGCAGCCAACAGAGATAGGCAAAATAAACAGAAAAATGGTGATCACAAAACAACACAATTAACGCGCCGCTAGACAAAACCAGGCCAACATAAATCTGTCAGAGCATATTGAAAATGCGAATTTGCATGCAAATAATCCACAAGCAATTTAATAAGCTTTCATATTTTGGGGTGTAATTATTCTCGTTGTGGCTTGAATTCTCGAATCAATCGGATCAGAGTATCGCTTGTATAATGCTTAACTTTTAGTTCTGCATTTGAAAAAAACCAAAAAGAGTGGTATAAACACCAAAAAAGAAGTCGTGAGGATAATATTTGAGATAACAAGACAAACAGCAGTTGTGAATATTCATGTAGACCTCCAGTGGGAAGCTTAATAGCATATTTGGATGATAAGAAAAAAATCTGCATACGAACACATCACCTATAAAAACCTTGAAGCGCTCAAAAGATCAGCGTCCCCAATCAAACACTCCTCTCGCTTTAGTTCAGTATTCACACTCTTTTTAATACTAATATTGGTGGAATATTCGTTAGATTTTATTATAGACAGTAGGATAGTTTAGCCAGCTCAAGCTGGGTTCATTATTATAAGTCGCCAAGACACTAATTCCCACAATATACGGCGTGGTGCCAAATGGTCTTTGAAAACACTTTGCAGAGGCCTTGTTAGAAACACACATAAATTACGCTAACATGTGAAGTTGCAATTGAATAAACACAGTTTAATGAAAATTTGTATCGCAATGTAGTGTGGAAAGTTTATGATGGAATCGATCATTAAACGTTTGGCCCAAGAGCTAGTGGTCTTATCGCTCAACTGAAACGAAAGAGGACGGGATTAGAAACAGGGTAACAAGTAACAAAAGCTTAATATATTTTTATTCATTTCCTTTTCGGAGAGAACGGAATAATTCGTCCAGGGAATTCTGTTTACTAAATTATAATAAAGTTTATCTGAGATAAATACAGCACACAGAAACAATGTTTTTCTACAAACAAGCCTAAATTGTCCGGTCTGGGCGCAAAATATAAAAACGCCGATGGACAGTGTATACCTATTTTAAAATCAACCCCAGCTCGCAAATCGAAATACAGCGCACGCAGTGCCCTGACGCGCGCAAAACCTTCACATCGCTGATATTATCTTTTTGACAGAGGCGTTTTTAACGTCAAAGACGACACTTATCTTTGCAGTACCAAACGGGTAGAATTTCGGTCATTAACTTTCACTATGAAGTTACCACTTAGAGAAACAAGGAATGTGATAATTGCCGTGGCACATTTGATCATCGCTTTCTCCCTGAAAAGTCAACCTGAACACCACTAAATTTCGCCGGAACTTCTTAAGTCGCGCGAAGCGGACAAGCAGTTAATATGCTTCCGACGAGCGGAAATGATATCAAAAACAAATCGTCACTGGTCCATGCCTTTGAAACTCTTTACCGTTCAAGATAATCAGAGGTCATAGAACGCGGCTTCTTTATTACAATTGCCTGGTTTACCTACCTCTGAACTGGTCCCAAGTGAAAGAGATGTAATATATATGTGAAACATTGCTGTCTTTTGCCATCTTCCAAAAGCCACTTAGCCGAGAACACTTGCATTGCAAATGAAGCGAGAAGTGCGAAGCCCAGTGTAAGGCTAAACCACCATAAATTTTTCTCCTTGTAATACTTGACACACACAAGTAAATCTGTTCCGACGTCCGCTATAAATGTTATGATCGACACGTAAGTCCACAAATCGTCTGTGAAGTGTGTTGTGCGTCCTTCAAAAGGATTTTTAGAATCAAATCGCTGCGGTATTGATATCCCATTTGTCTCTTCCGCTTGGTCATGGGATAGTTTGTTTGGAGCTGTTCCATTACTACTAGAGCATCTCGCCGTCACGTCTTCATGCTCCATTACCGCGTTTTAACATAAAATTTTTAACGGCGAAAAGGTCCAACAAATTAAAAATTCGAAGATGTGTCAGCGGTATTGCAAAAAATAAACACGCTCTTATGTTCCAGCTCCCAAGGGTCTACCAAAAGTCGTTAGCACACAGTAAATCAACCAGACCGCTAAGAGACCATTGTTGAAGGGACTGTGTACCCTCCCATTTGTCAGAGTTATCGAGTTCATCAGTCATAGTTACCGTCAGGATTTGCTTTAGCACCTCCCCTTGAATGTCAAAATGGGCGCCCCTTTTGAAGTAAGGAGTGGTCGTTATTTATGGGGACGGGGGAGGTGTAGTGGTTGGTGAATTTCAACCTGAGCGGTCCGAATTTTGCAATGCGGACCGCTAGTTATAAGATGAACCACTTCCGAACTAGTTTCGCACAACCCTAATGTACAATGGCCAAAAATTACTAAGCAGACAATTTTGGTTCAACATTTAGGAAGGTAGGCTCGATTTCCGCCGCTCTATCGAGTCCGGTATCTGTTCCTCCGAACAGCGGCTGGTAATCGAACCTATTAAGAAGGCGGCCTGAAAAAGGCAAATACTAAAATAGTTTAGTTTAGCCGAGTGCGTACTTTTGCGCCGAGAAATCGATACATACACACATAATTTAGAACAGGTGTGTATTAATAAAGACAGCCTGAGGCTGATGTTGACTACTAAATTAATGCATTATTTACCTACTAGAAGATGGTTTTCCATGTTCTATAAAAAAATAATGCCCGCTAGAATTCCATTGCGTGTATACCACGGCTATATTCTAAATATTAATGGCTTAATTAATCTCTCGTTTAGCGAGTTTTAAGAGTCATTTTTACAAATGAAGTTGTCACGGAACTTGCTTATCGATCCGCATTGGTAAATATGAATCTTGTCCCTTTTCGCAGCTTAGAAAAAACGATCTCGATTGATATTTCCTCAAACGGAGCTCAATATAAACATTTATAAATTGTGCGCGCTTGGCTAGGACTGGTCAGTTCAAGTACATTAGCTCGATAATGCAGACTGCTTTTTAGCTCAATAATGCAGTGTGCATAATTAGCTTGATAAATGCACACGGCTTGAGTAATATCAAGCTGTATAATTATTCCTTTGTTCGTGCAATAACTCCAACTTTTGTTTTGCTGCATTGAGGTAATTTGCATTACTATCACATGGGTTTGATTCATATTTTTGACCCGCAATTGTAAATAAAGAGGGAATGAATGGTGTGTAAATTTGCTTTCTACCATCTTCGCAACTTGAGTAAAATAAAAAAATTCTTCTGTGTGAATTTGTCGAAACTTTGGTCCATGCCTTCGCCACATTTCGTATTGACCACTGTAATGCCCTCTTCTTTGATTCTTTGGCTTGCCAAAGCGTTCAGTTCAAAAGCTCCAAGCCGTATTGTATACTGTATGACTGTAAATACTGGTAAAATAGAACACCGATTTTACATGGAATAGATTTGCATTGGTTGCCGGTTAGAGAACGTGTAAATTTCAAAATTTTATTGTTGACTTATAGAGAGTACATGGCTTGGCATCTCCTTATCAAATACAAGATCTTCTAAACTTTACCGCTCTAAGAAACGGTCAGAAACTAACTGACCATTCCAGAACATGAATTAAAGAGTCGCGGACAGCAAGTTTTCTCCGTTGCAGTCCCAATGCTGTGGCACGCTTTTCTACAGATAACATCAGACAAAGAAAATCGCTGAACGCTTTTAAATCTTTTATGAAAACACATCTTTTTAAATAGCCTTTTTATCCATTAATTACCAATTGTTTATTTTTTTCTTCTTCTTTAGTTTTTACGTGTTTTGTATTAAGGTCATTCCCCCGAAATAGAACTGAACATAGATTTTCAACCAAACTTTGCCTATTGGTTGATTACCTAAAGGGAACTTAAATTTTGAAATAAAAAAGGGGGTCACCACATTCGTTTAGGAGCGGGAAGACCTTGTATTTACCACATAATTTTTATAATTCCATTGCGAATACTGGCAAAGTACACGTTTTCGGTGTCCCCATACTCGTTTACGAGAAATCGACGATTTAAAACTCTCGCTGACTAAGTTGCATAGAAAAAAGCCGCCATTTTGTTTATGTGCGCGCGCTAATGGCGCAAGAAATCGTGCGCAGTAAGGATGCGCAATGCAAAACAGAGGAATGACCTTAAAAGCGCCATTGAACTTCTGGGTATTGGCGCTATGTAAATTTATTGCTGTTATTATTATTATTATTATTATTATTATTATTATTATTATTATTATTATTATTAATTAAAAAGTAAAAACAGCCGTTTCCTTTGCTTTATCAACTGTATGTCGAAACCGCTTTTTGTAACATACCAGAAGTCCATAACTAGTTATGGACTTCTGAACATACCTATCGCTAACCTATTGTTGTAACTGACCCCTTTTTGCTAAATGTTTATTATGAAAGCTTATGAGCTGACTATTTTCCTGTGATGTCCGTTACTAAATTTTTTTTCTAAAATTCCAGCCGCTAGAACGATTTTACTTAGAACGCTAGAACGATTATGGAATTCCCTGCCTCCTAACATAAGATCCTGCGAAAGCATTGAATGTTTTTAAAGAGAAATGCATCAAACTTATAAAGATGGGGTATGCAAGTATTGAACATTTCCCAATTTCAGTGTCTTTTTACTCTTTTTATTGCATGCACCAACAAGATTTTAGTCATTTTATTGATATTAGCAATTTTACCAGTTTTATACGAGCATTATTATTCATTGTTAGATATTTTTAAAATTATTGTAATTTATATTTTAATTGTTTAAGCGAGGGCCGCGGGTTTGTCAGTCAGCGACTGTAAAGTGTTTTAACCCTCATTAAATAAAGTTACTTACTTACTTACTTACTTACTTAAACTCGTGAAATAGTTGGCAGACTATTTGAACTATTAGACACTCTAATTCCATTATTTTCTTTTGTTTAGTTTTCACTATTTTCACACTAACTGTTAGAATATAAAAAAACTCACTCTAGAGTTGTTTTACTTAACCCATGAAATAGTAACCAAACTTTCAGAAAGTATTACACTAAAATTACACTGTTCTCTTTTGTTTAGTTTTGACTATAACGTACTAATTGTTAGATGTTATTTCACGGGTTAAATAAAATTACCCTGAAAAAATTTTTTTCCAATAATTAGGGATAATTAAAACGCGTCAGTTGTGCAAGCGTAGTTCTCTTAACTGCCGACATGGAATCATGGGAAGTCAGAATTAAATTAAGCGCGAAAAGTACCAGGGATGCGCCGCAAAGGGTGTGATTTTCCAAGTGTTTTGGTCTCAACTAAGGTACAGATTTTGACCACTTTGTTCTGAAATGGGGTATGGTTTGTGCACTCTGGTCAGCAGTTAGGAATAACTCTGGGAGTCAGGTCTGAAGTAGAGTAGGCAAATCGCATATTTTGGTTTGAACTTGGGTAAAAGTTTCTGGAAACGGTGCACACGTCCCTCCATTTGATTAGTGACTATTAGTATTAGTGTCATAATTTAAGCCAACCGCAACAGTGTTCGTGCGCGCTGCGATAGGTCAATTCAAGTTGCTACTTGTTTTTGTAATTTTCACTATTAAATTAGAGTAGTGCCGCGAAAATTAATACAAACAAAACTATTGTGCTAAGTATACGAAGTGCTCACAAGTTTAGATATTTTAAGTAAACAGAACGATGCAAATTACCAAATTGGAACTCACTTCAGCATCGACGAGAGTACCTGTCCTTAGTAGAATGTTACAAAACAGTGGTCGGATTAAATGGTTTAAACTTTAACGACTATTTCGAGTGTTGTAGAAGCAAAAGCACTAGAGCAAACCATCCGTTTAAGATCCAAACGAAATCAGCAAGAATTAATGCCTTCAAGTATTCCTTCTTTGTTAGAATTATTAAGGAATGGAATAATTTGCCAAACCATTTGTTCGGACACGACATCAACGACATCAATGTAAACAGATTCAAATCAAGCCTTAAAAAGTGGATGAATATTCGTTAATCTTATGCCACAGTACCTGATATTATAGATATCATAGATATTTTATATTTTATATTTTACACTGTTAATTGTTTACGTAATAGATATTTTAAATTCTTAAATTTTTTAGATTGTCAATTATCTACTTAACAGATATTTTAAATTTCTAAATTTTAAATTGTTAATTACTAACGTAATAGATGTTTTAAATTTTTAAATTTTAGATTGTAATTTTAGTTAGGGGACCTAAATAGGGATAACCTCATGGTCCTCCTTTTCAAATACCATTTGTATACTATATACTGTATTTCAATAAAGTATTATTATTATTATTATTATTATTATTAACATCATTTATTTTTCACTACGCATTTTATTTTTCAGGACGATCAGGTATAATTTCCATAATTCATCAGTTATGAAATAAATACCATGCAACCTGCATAACAACTTCTTTACAACTATACAGGATTTTTGGTCGTGTTTGTCTGTCTAAGAAATAATACATCTCCTAGCACGGTGAAGGAAAGAAGTGCATCGTCTTATCTCTTAATTTTAAGGATGCTTTCCATTGCCATATTTGGACAAGTAAACAGCAACAACTAGTTCTTCAAAAGCACTAATGCTTATGCCAAATTATAACCTGACACAAGATGTGTGCTTATGCTGCTTACGAAAGCCGACCTTCTATATCACAATAAATAACTTGTGCATAAAAGGATTTTTGCCACAAGGTACAGGCGCAGATCCAGGAAAAATGGTGACCATTTCCAATAACAGGAGCGTCAAAGGTGTGAGCTGTTAAGGGTGGTGGGGTTATTCCTCGGATGAGGATAATTTGGTCAATATAAATTTCCATATTGTAATGATCTCGGAGTCAATGTCAATGCTGTCTTCTACTCAATCTGAAAACTTGGACACAAAATTATGGATTTTTCAATTTGGTACTAACGGCGCTATAGCGTTGCTGTCCATCATTCTTTTGTTTCTGGAAAATTTCAGCTCAATCACACCCAAAACAGCCGAGATATAAGCATTTTAAAAGATGTTGGACAAGCAAAATTTTGCCTTATGAATTTATTCATGGCTAGGTGCCCCCCACGACCTTAACTGTCATGTACATATTCCAGGCTCATAACAAGGTATGTCACTTCTCGCAATTTAGTAGTTTAACCCATTTTTTCTATCCCTGATCCCAAAATTATGAGTATTAAACACATGATCATTACCCCACAACACTGCAGTGATCCTGTTTAAAGAAAAGTGATCTCGTTTCGATTTCAGATTTGGGCTCTGATTCATGATCCCATCACTGTCATGCCTAAAACTGATGTATTGATCCCTGATCCTAACCCACTGATCCCTAATCCCACATACCTTGTTACAACCCTGATGTTCACTAGTTGTATTGAAAATCTTACTGGAGGATAAACTGTTGTCTTGATACTACTATAAAAATTAATATACCATTCAATAATAACTTGGTTTATAACATGGATGAGAGTTTAACATGTTATCTGTTTCACGACACCCAAATTACCATCATGCATTTGTTATTGAATTGTCGGATCACGTTTTATGTAGATAGTCTTGTCCAATATGTCGGCTGTTATACTGGTTGATATTTGGTTAGCACATCGGCCGATAGTCAGTCTATGGTTGGTCAACGCTTAGCAGATAGTTGGTTGATATAGCAACTAACTATTGGCTGACTATTGGCCGGTGTGTTGTAGTCGCATCTCAGTCGAGTATTGGTCTAATGTCAGTGGTATATCTCAACCAATCTGACATACCAGAAGTATCTTGTTTCCGGATCAATCAACCCACTCTTGAGTGATTATTTGGCTAACTTGTGACTGATATATCGGTTGACTATCGGTTGACTGTCAACCAATACATCAACTGGCATATTGGACAAGACTACCTACAGTGAACATGATTCAAATTATTTAAGGTGTATTTAACTGGTAAGAGCATTCTCACCCCAGGATACAATATCCCTGGTCAAATTGTTTTGTTGTTGTTCTATTAGAAATAATGTTTGTAAATGAATTATTTGTTATGATGTATGGTATGTGTGATCTAATAAATTGTAACTTTTTGACACAAATTGCAATAAAAAAATTAAAATATATAAAAATTTTAAAAAGCTAGCGAAATAACTTAACAATAAATAATAACTTTCTCTAATAAATTAATTAACAAACATTTAATAAATTACATGACCTGAATTGAGAGAACTTGCCACTCCAAATAGAAACAAACTTTTAAAACACTACAACCACACAGTTCTTTGATAATCAGCCTGAATTCTAGAAATGATTTCATTATTTGCCTGTTGATGATTAGTATCAACTGGTAAATGCAATTCCC
The DNA here is from genome assembly GCA_963693305.1 of Meandrina meandrites. Lineage (NCBI taxonomy): Eukaryota > Metazoa > Cnidaria > Anthozoa > Scleractinia > Meandrinidae > Meandrina > Meandrina meandrites. The sequence continues at coordinate 28,655,292 of OY855913.1, forward strand.
TTGGTGACATACGTGGTAAAATATGTATGTCCATTGGGAAGTGTCCATGTGCACCAGCTCCAGTGTTTCTCCTTGGGTCATAATAAGGTCTTTGATGGATGGCTAACGAACATCTCTCGTTAGATTCTTCAGAGTTGGCTTGTCTTGTTCGGATCTCACAGCAAAAGCACCAACAAATTGTAAAGCGTTGGTGTTCTTGCATTTCCAATTGTGTTTTCTTTACACAAATCCCCTTTACAGGAAGACTGGGATGGTAAAAACGGTAATATGAAACCATACATAGGATTCCAAGTGCAAACCCTCCCCACACAATGCCAAGGGCTGCAGTCTCGATGTCACCATAAAGTGTTCTATATGGATACCACATCACTATAAACAGTGTGTTCTCCCCCATCATAATAACATAGTAAGGAATTACTCGAATACGAGTCATGCCTTCTTTAATGTTGAAAAAACAAAAAATGTACACAAAGCCAATCACTGAGTCGAATAAATATTCGCGGCACAAATGAGTTGTTCCATTCTCATCGACACAAAAACGGGTTTGTTGGCAAACAAGCCAAGCTGTCATGACAAACCAATGAGCTGCAACAGCCACAAACAATCCTGTCGTATAGTAAGAGGCAAATAAGACCAAAGCCACCACTCGGGATGCCACCATACACATACGCCACATTATTTGAAGAAAAAATCCAATCCAGGAAATGGAATCTCCTTTCCCAAAGAAATCTCTGAGAGCTTTGGTATATGCAACAATTGCCCATGCAAGTGATACTAAAGAGCTTCCCGCAGCAATGGCAGTGAACAGGTCACTCTCAATCTCAAATCGCCTGTTATAAGCCATGATATACAACTGAAGAACAAGCTGCGGGGCAGATTCTAAGAAACATTCAAACAGTCTTAACATGCTGATGTCCCTCCATTCTGCCAGGTACTCTTCATAATCACTGTCACTGGAGTTTTCCTGACGAGTACGCCATCCAGCTCTTATGACACGCCAGTACCTAAAAATAACCCTCAAATATAAATATAAAAAGATAATCTAGAGTTAAGTTACATGAAGATCGATCAATCAATCAGTCAATCAATCAATCAATCAATCAATCAATCAATCAATCAATCAATCAATCTTATAAAATGTCCAAAGATATAAAAGATAATTGCTGGCAGTGACAGAAATTGAGACTAATGTATAACTACATGTGCTTCTGATGCCATTTTCAGATCAGTCTTCGTTATCAAATTCTGTCAGTTCTTAGTGAATGAATGAGTGACACAACAAACTTAAAAAAAATGCCACCTTTATTAGCTCGACCTCTCTAGCTACTAGCAAGACACTCACTACTAAACTGTGTTTACAGGAAAAACGCGGAGAACTGTAGTTCGATGTTAAGATGTATGTCTTAAACGATGCTTTCCCCATATTTGTTTAGCAAGGTTAATACTCAGTTTACAGATACTGGATTAGCAAAAAAAAAAAGCCCAATTCTCACCTCACGAGTGGACCAAGCTGAAAAAAATGCAACAAATATGTACACCACTTCTTGCTTTCGCCATCTTCGTGAAACCACTTGGCAGAGAAAACTTGCATGACAATGGAAGACAGAAGTACAAATCCTAGCGTCAGGGAAAACCACAAATAAGAGCCATCCATGAAATATAACACGGAAACCACTAAATCGGATGCTATGTCCGCGATGAAAGTCAAAATGGACGCAAAGGCGAAAAGATCCCAGATTATATGAACCCTCTGTGACTCAATTTGAACATATTCACGAGGAGGCAGTCTGGAAGCAGCTAGATCAGTTTCATCCACATTATGAGTTCCATTAGGAGTTGACAACCCATTACAGTTTTCAGTAAGCTTAATTTCTGTACAGTTCGAAGAATCGCCGGTAGCCATTCCCACAACATTCTCAAAATGTCGCAACAAGTAAGAGAACTGTTCCTTGTGACGGTGAAGTACTGGGAACTAATTATGACAATATGGCGGCGAATGGGGAGCAAAGATAATGGGGTATACTGTTGACGGGTTGAGTCCACAGCATCTTTAACCACATTGTATGATAACCCACAATGCCTCCAAAGAAGCCATCTCCTGTGACAAAAACGGCTCCTAAAACCACCACACAAAAGCCTGTAGGAAGGAGTACTGCAGCTAAACCCGCCTCTAAGAAGCCGGGTACAACAGCTGTCAAACCAGGAGCTAGTGGAACTAAGGGCGCCCCAACCAAGAAAGGTAGCACATCTCCAAGTAAAACGCAAGCCAAAGGCAAGGATAATGCAGCTCCAACACAGGTACAATGTGTATGCAGTTGTCAGTTCACAGTTAGTTTCCATGGTAACATTCACTGCTTTCATGCACTTGGTGACTTAGAGCTAATCAACATTTATAGTCTTAAAAATATTAATACTTCTGTGCCAAAGAGGGAGAAAATAACTACCCTACTGCCGACTAGCTAGCTGGTGTCTGACATTTGCAGTTGACTGCAGAATAAACTGGAAACTGCAGACTCGAAGTTTTTCAAAATTTTTTCTCATCAGAGTAGAAAGTGTCATAAAAAGAATAGTTCACAAAGCAGTAGACGTTTAGGGCTTAGCCTGTCATTAGTCGACGAGGTGTTTTTTCGTTGAGAACTTCCTTGTGCCGCGAAAAAAAAAACATGACAAGTTTGAAGCTGCGCATGTGAGGAGCACACAACAACTTAAAGATATTGAAGTCGGCATTTAGTCCAAACAGCTTACTGGTGCCCAATTTAGAGATGAGCTGCATTTCCTTACTAAAAGTATATGTTGTGTTACCATAACTGTTATTGAGAGTAAACCATAAACATGCTAACCATATTGTATTAAAAGTGATAATATTGGAGTCTAACTAATTGGAGGCTAACTGGGGTGGAAGTCTGCAAGTCTGTTTATCAGCAGAGTGTAATAAATTAGTGGCAGGTTGCCAATCACACCTCAAAATCTTTTTTTTTTGAAACCCAGTTCCCAGTTTGGTGACTTGAACTCAACCAGCTGTCACATAAATTTCTTGAGTCTGCTAATATACAGCAGTCAACCAATGCAAAAGGCAGTCATTTTCTCCATCATTTAAACAGAGGCAGTATTATTTCATTTTATACACAAAAAGTGAAAACCAAAACTTGTTGAAAGTCAAATAGAACTTTGCAACAAGCTCAAGTGAATTTGAAATTGAAAATTGCATTCAGCAAACTGTCAATCAATATTGGAACACTGGACTGCAACATTGTAAAGTTCTGCAGAAAAGAAAACTTCCAGTAAATTCATTCCATGAAATAATTTTGCTGTGATTACTGGGTTTAATAATAATCATTCTATATTTTTCAAGACTAAAAGCAAGAAGTGGACAAAGAAGGACGACTCTGCAGTAATAATTCAGAAATACATAAGAAGACATTTGGCTAAAAAGGAACTTGTAAAGAGAAAGAAAGGCAAACAAGACTATGAAGAGTTGATGGACAAGATTCAAAAGGAGGTAGGATAAAAAAGCTGACCTCGCCTGAGAAAACAGATTTCTATTCTGAATGGGGGCCCGGGGTGGGGGACTCCCTTATAAGCTTTATAGGTATGTACGGCAACAAAAGGATTTAAACTGCCTTTTCATGAGATCAGGAAAATTGGGAATGAATGCATGCACTCTAATCTGGAATAATCAAAATTATGATTATCTAGTCCAGTTGCATTTGTCAGTGGTGGTTTCAGGCAAGGGGCCCTAGTGGACCAAAACTTCCCTCCCCCTGTTATTGAAAGAACATAATGCCTGGCAGGCTCTAAACTGCCTCCTATGAGTTCCTCTGAGGTCACTAATAATGCTAACCCATTGACTGAACTGGATTATACAGGCATGGCTAAAGTTGGTCCAGATGGAGAGAGAAGAAGCAGAAAAAGAAAGGAAAAAGGAGGAGGAAGAGAGAAGAAAGAGGAAAGAAGAGGCAAAGAGAAGAAGCAGAATACTAGAAGCTGCATTTGATGGTGATAATGATGAAATTCTTGCTGTACTGGATGAGGTTAAGTATGGCCATTGTTTTAGCATGATTTTGAGAAACATAAATCCCAGATGGTTTGAAATACTGTAACACCACTTGTGAAATTGGTAGTACCGGTACCCCATAACAGAAGTGAGGAGACAGAAATGTATTATTTTATTATTTAATAGTTGTATAACATCGTCAAACATGTAAGCATTCTTCTCTAGTAGGTATGCTTGCGAAATCGCAAAAAAATAATTCTAACATTTGCTATTTGGCTAATACACAATAGAAGTGGTATGATGCATGTTATTGTCTGCTTGAATTCCTTAGGCTTATGAAGAAGACTCCAAAAGATCAGACTTATCTGAGCCTGCATGGCAATCCCTAATAACAAGGCACCAACTGGCATTGGTGGACTGTGAAGATGCAAACAACAACACTCCCTTGTCAGAAGCAGCAGGTGGTGGTCATGTGGACACTATACAGCTTCTGATCCAAAGAGGGGCTGCTTTGAATTCCAGAGGGAGATATCAACGAGTTCCATTATGGCGTGCAGCATTTGGAGGACATCTTCAGGCTGTGCAGGTACCTAGGAATCAAATGAGTAAGCAGTAATAACACCAAACACCCCACCCCTCCAGTTCATCATTTCACCAAGCCTAAAACCGTGGCAATTTATTCAGGAGTTTGATTGTGACACAACATTAATGTAAAAGTAGAAATTCTTTATGTTTTTTTTATATAATACTAGACACTTCTAGAGCATGGAGGTGATCCCAGGTTAATAGCTGATGATGGTACAAATGCACTACAGGTAAGGCACAATGTTACTGTCAGTGCTAATAGAAATCAATCAATCCAGCTTGATGTTTTAACAGCAGACCTGCCAACCCCCAAGAGTGAAAAAACTGGAGGTGGGCCAAAAAAACCCTGGAGATTAAGCAAAAAACAACATAAATGTTGTTCTGATTCACGTGGTTCAAAGCCCGCCATACTTGCTAATGCTTGTGAAATTCTCTCATGCTTAGGAAAGCAAGTCAGTAAGGCAAAGCCAGCTAGTCTTGTACCAAGACCCTGGCCCAATGGAAGCAAATAAGTAAAATGTTCTGCGCTTTACTTTTTTTTGAATAAAACATACCTTTAAGAGCCAAATTTCATAATAAATATCAGCTAGGTTTTATTCAGACAAACCGGGAGATTTCAGGCCTTCGTCGGGAGATCGGGATAAGTGACAAAAAACCGGGAGTCTCCCAGCAAAACCGGGAGGATTGGCAAGTCTGTAACAGACAGATCAAGGGCATGTAATATAAGGTCCATGTAAGCAGTAGAATGGTTGCCCACCTCCCCTCCCCCAACTCCTTTTTCTATCAGTGAGTCACTAACTCTTATGAACCTCTGTAAGGGTATTTATACCATGCCATAGAAAATACAGCCAATCACAATACGACGACGGTATTCAACCCAACCTTCTCATTGTGCGCTGCGGTCTTATTCTCGACGAAATTTAGTCAGCATATTTTCTATGGCATGGTATAAAATAGTTACACAACACTTTCTTGTGGTACATACTATGGAATATCCCACTTGTCACTTGTATTTTCTTCGTTTTCACACTCACCTAAAGGCTCGTGTGTGTACCAAGAAAATACAAGTGACTCGTGGGATATTCCATAGTATACCACTCGAAAGCGTTGCATAACTAGTATATATTTGTCTGCCATAAGAACAACTTCTACTGCCCAGTTTTTAGGGACAGGGGTATTGTTAAGAGTTTTGGCATTCAGTTCCAAGGGGTACTGACTAACCCCTCTGTCAAGTTAAAAGGCCATTTCAGCTTCAATATATCCTTACATTGTGTGAAATAAATCCTTAATAGGTGGCAGCAATACCAGCTGTTGAGCAGGTTTTACAAGAATGGGACATCAAACAAACTGATGTCTTACTGGAAAAACTTGAAGCTGATAGGAATACCAGACAAGAACAAGAGAAAAAGCTGAGGGAGGCAGAGAACAACAGGTTAACTTTGTGCTTACAAATACTTGTTGACATCCCCGTGTTATTACCTGAAGGTGGTTTATTTCTAGTCCTACTGTGATAAAATAAGTTTTTCCTCCTTAACAAATTATGATGATCAACAGATTGAGGATGTATACTTACAGTCCATTTAGAGAATCTTAATTGCGGTCAGATCGCTCCATGGTTAGATTGCTTCCAGCCACGTCGCTTCAAATCAAAGTCAAATCGCTCCTTTGAAAAAGTAATTAAAATGGGCTTTGCTCCATTAACAATTTGAATGGTAATGTCCTTAATAAGCTTAATAAGTACTACTCAACTTCACGAACCAAAAGCAGTTTCCCTTCACTCAGTGAAACAGCGAAACGAACAACAAAATAACACACACAGGTCTGTATTTGAATCAATTTTTAACTGATGGAAGCGATAACTGGGAGCGATCTAACCATGGAGTGATCTGACTGGATACTGAGAATCTTCTGCCCACAATCAGTAGTGATGATTGGCTTTTTTTAATATTGTTAGATTGGAAAGGGAACTAGAAAAGGCAGAAAAGGAGAACCATGCTCATCAAAAAGAGGTAAAAATATAAAACAAATAAGCCTAAGGGGAATAATGCAAAGTTGTACTATATATCAAGGTTGATAAATGAATAACAAACTTATTTTAAGCCTTGTACTCATGCCATTATTGTTATTATTATTATTATTATTATTATTATTATTATTATTATTATTATTATTATTATTATTATTATTATTATTATTATTATTATTATTAAAGATTCGCACAGTTATTGATAATATTGAAGCTGGTTTCATCATTGGCTCCGGGCAACAACAAGTTGCCTAGGGAAGCCAAGAAACACCCCTTGTTTGCTTTTTCTCTTCTTTCTACATCTCCAGCACCTTTCTAAGAATTCTTGCCGACCCCAACTATGCAAATCTCTGAATCAGTCAAACAGGAATGCCCACCTCAATGGCTCTCAGATTGTCATTCAATCTTAGTGGTATTAATCCCAATGTTCCCACTACCACTGGAATAACCTTTGTCCTCACACCCCACATTTTTCGAACTTCTCTTGCTAAATCTTGATACTTTTCAACTTTTTCATCTTCCTTCTCTCTCACCCCATTATCCTCTGGAATTGCCACAGCTATAATCTGACAGCTCTTGTCTTTCTTGTCAATGATCACCAAATCCGGTCTCCTAGCCCCTTTTTCATGGTCTGTTCGCACACTGAAGTCCCATAGAACTTTGTAATCGTCATTTTCAAGCACACTCTCTGGAACATGGTCATACCATCTCTCCTTTCCTATTATTATTAAATGAAGTGGATATTTATTTTATCATCTGTTTCAAGTTAGGTAAAGCACACTGTGAACTTAACAAAAGGATTTTTGAACATGATAAGTGTATGGCTGAAGGAAAGACGGACAAGCGAGATGTTACACTACAGGTGTGTTACTTACAGTGTGGCTACTAAAACTTGGCAGCTAGGAAGAAAATCTGATTGGTCAATCAAAATGCCAATTGAGAACGATGGATTGCTATCTTTTTTTGCAAACAGACCAATGACTTTAAAGCATCCTGACAATTGCTCTGTAACGCATTTTGTTATCAAGTGAAGGGAAATAAAAGTCTCTTTACCTGAACTTGCAAACTATCGTCTCCACTTTACTGTATACAGTCTACAGATCCCATCCTTGGCAACAAGTATCATAAATATCACTTTTGTTTAATTTGTTTGTTTCCTGATGGATCAATATCTTCCACAACTTCATTTGGTTTTCAAATTTTATTCTAGAACTACTGTTTGTGTTCTTCAATGTAACTGGTTTGTTCACAAAAATATTGCCATTCATCATTCTCAATTAAGGTTTTGATTGGTTAATTTTCTTCTAAGTGGCCAGTTTTGAGTTTTTGCACTGTAATTGCCATCAGTTAGTTCAACAGCTGTAAGCTGGGTAATGTGCTGTTTACAAGACAAGCAACAAGGTCTATCAGGTGAAACTAACAAGGAAATGATGGAGTGAGTAACTTTAGGGCTGATACAAGTTGCCTTTAATCAAACTGACAATATTCTGCAGCTTAGCTTACTGTATAAAGAATAAAGGCATACCTGTCCATGCAGTATTTCTCCCTTTTTTCATACCTGCATATTAAAATGTTTCCCAATGTTTTTTTTGTACAAAATTATTCCACTCTGGAGACTAATACTGTGTTCACACTAGACCGAAGCATGATTAGTCTATCATGAATGAAAATGTTTCGCTATGAAAAGTTTTCACATCAGACGGTGCATTGCGTGAATCATGATGAAAACATGTTTTTTTCTGAGCATGACTGAAGCATCCTCAAGAGGGCTGATGCAGCGATACAACAGCTTGTAGCAAGTTCCTGACACTCCATGTGTTGTTTTGCAGGCAATAAATGATGCTGAGGCACTGCTGGAGCTTGCAAGAAAAAAAGCAGAGACTTCAAAAGATGCACTATCCCAGGTACATTGCATCATTAATTATTTTGGTCTAAGCAAACAGCATCATAAGAAAGAAAGTTTTATTTGAAATGGTGAAACATATTTAGTGTTTTCTTGACAGCATTTATAAAACAAAGGAACTAGTATATAAGTGAAACAGTTTTGACATAAAATGCTAACTTTTTTGCACTGAGAAGGTAGGCAGTGAAAATAAGATGAAATTGAATGCATGGAATGATAACTCTAGCCTAAGAGATAAGATTAAAAAAATCTCATTCAACGTGTGCAAATTGCTTCTCCAGGGACTGCCCTTACATCTCATACTTAGGGCAGTTGATTTTGCAGTACTCATTTACATTTTTTGTTAATCTCAAGCAGTCAAACCTTTAAACTCTGTGTAAAACACTGGTTGGAATGTAACATGTGTGATTTGTAAATTGTAGCAAGAAGTTAGCAATCCATCAATCCAGATGAATATTTAAACCATCTTTTTTAGGTGAAACTTAAACTCAGAGAGCAACATAAAAAGGATGACAATACTGAAGGTGACATTATTTATTATGAACATTGTATTTATGGTCAAATGCAGCATAAAAACAATTATCATACTTAACAAAGTCTTGATCATCATTTTTTGCCGTTTTTGTATGTTTGTTTTTGCACTGCCTTATCAATTACATTATTAAATATCATTAAATATTGTTTGTTCATTTAGTGTTTGATAAGCAGTTTAATGGAAACACTTACACTAAGAGATGGGTTTCTTCTCTAAAAAGCAATGCAAGATTTTAATAAATGGGATTTTTACCAGACACAGAACATAGGCCTATTATCTTTGTTATTGATGTATAATTATATTTTTTTGTAAAACAGCCAGGTTTCCTTTGAACCTTAAAGTTTGAAATTTCCAGGACATATTTAAGTGGTTCAAGGGTTAGGTCCATGTGTTTGGTCATGGTCTTTGTTTTGGAGGTAACTTGCAATGGACTAGGGAGGGGGTGACAGTACTTGTAGCTGCTTCATGTTTCAGAAACTTTTCAAGATTCATTCATGTATTTTCCATTTGTTTCATTTAAGATGGGACAGATTTGAAAGGCATGAAGGTGATGATAAAAGACCTTGATGATGTGTTGTTTAGAGATGTTGGTGGCAAGATTGCTGCAGATGGAAGGTATGAATGTTATTTACTGGTCTTTGTGGTGTAATGGTTCCTGTGCCTTTCGATGACTCTGAAGATCAAAACTAATGATTGCATTTTCTGCTGCCATCAATCATAACTATGGTGATGCCAGGCAATGAACCTTGAAAAAAAAAAGAAACAAACAAAATGGATTGGAATTTTCCAACCACAACTGGCAGACATGACCTTGTGATTTGCCTGAAGTTGACATCTATTTCCTGTCAGTGAAAAACATAACAGTTGACATGAGAGGCACCCACAGTAAGCCAATATTTAGAAGAGCCTAATCATTCCGTACAAAGATACACTCTGACTTAGGGGCATATATTTTCAATGTTACTCATTTTCTTACCTGTGTTTACAGATGGCCTTTACTGATTGACACCACTCCTCAGAGCTCCACCTTCTTGCGGTACCGTGACACCAACTTCATAAATGCACTCAACCCTAAGCATATGGAGTCTGAAGTGATTCGTTTAGCTCTGCTAGGAGGTTTAAGGTACATTAACAAATGATACACAGTAAATGAAGTTGATAACTATTATTTGTCATGACCACAATTTATTTGCAAAAAATTCAATCAGAATTTCCTAGCTCTTGAGGTTGTCAGTTTCCCACAGAATGGTTTAAACAATAGCAGCAAGGCACCTGCAAAGATAAGTGGCAAAGACACGATTGATAGGTGGGGGATGTTGAAGACTTTGTATCATTATCAGCAGCTGGGTTCACTTGTCAATGTACACCATTGTGACTGCTAGGTACACATTGTGGAACAGAAGACCTAACAGCATTATCGTCTTGTTACGTGTGGTCAATCAATCCTGGGAGGTGCTAAATAATACAGTAACTTTCGAGAGCACTGTCTATCTTTCGTTAGATATGGAAAACCAGTAGTCTTGGATATGATGGATGTAGACATGTTTGACACTGCCACCATGAAATTTGATGAAGTCCAAAAAGGCCTCATGGCATCACTGATGTCTAAAGATCTTCTGAAAGATAACAAGTGAGTACAAAAGTGTATCAAATATGATCATCTTTATTGACGAAAAAAAACACACTTCACTCTGAAGTGATTTCATTTATGAAAGATCCTCCAAAAGACCAAAAATGTATCGGTTTTCCTCTTTAGAGAAGGGGTCAATAATAAGATCAAACAATTACAGCTGATCCTCTAATCTAGGACTGACCTTTCAAACTGTCTAAGAATGCATCTTTCAATGGGACATAGTGGATGGGAGCACTTCAGAATACTGAGTATAATCTTGTGTTTATTTTGCAAGTAAATAGCCCTTAACTCTTTTCCAATGATTTATTTTATAGATTTCTAGAGCTTGTCCGACCAGAAGATGGCGAGGAGTATAGCAAAACAAGTTTCCTAGGGGCAAGAATAGAGAGATTTTCATTTGTGATAATTACTCAACAGTGGCATCCTCCGGAACACTTAATAGAACAGACTTACCCAATAAGAGTGATCATTCCTTCCAGATCAGATGTATAATAACTATTTCAAACCTCCATTCACTGACAGAAAGCTTTTCTAGCATGTTTCTACATAGTTTGCACTTTTATATTCTATTTCACAAGCTGCTTGTAATGTAAGCCAACACTTCTGACTACCAAAAATTATGTCTTGTGTAATGGCACAATAGGGCAAATTTCAATAAATTAAAAATAAGTATTCTAACTTGGCTCCAAGGCTTGGGCAACAAATTCAGAGCCAAGTTAAAATTTTAGTATAAAAGGATTGGCCTAATGAATAAATTTAGCATTTTCCTGTCACACAGAATTTTTGGTTGTTATGAAAAATTATATTTGAGTTATTCATTTGTTGGTACAACAGCATAAAATGTTTCGCTCAATGTTTAGAGAAAACATGACTGTTTCAGGGCCATAGCCAGGCTTTTGGCAAAGGCGAGGCAAGATCTGCAATTGCCAACTTTAGACACTCTCCGCTAGCCTAGGGTGGTCTGTCTCAGCATTTTTCATAAGGTATTTCTTCAGAAAAATCAATCTTTTTCAACCGGGGAATATTTTTATTTTGATAAAGATAAAATGTTACGAATGTGGGATAGGAGAAAAAAATCTCAGTCCCTCATGGGAATCAAACCCATGGTCCGATTCCCATTGGGGACTCAGATTTTTCCTTTGCCCATGCTCGTGACAAATGAACATTTCATCTTTATCGATTATTAACTAAGCTCTAAATTAACCATCTTCATTTTATAAAACATTTTTTGTTTTCAGTTTTGGATCAAAATCTAGACAATGCAAGTGCCTTGTCTTCCCTCTTGCTAGTTACAGCCCTGTGTTTTCAGTTCATAACTGCCCCATAATTTCACAAGCAACGATAGCAAAATGTGACAGCACAGCCATAAATTAAATATTAAAATTCCTTTAGGTTCAATATATATATTTTCTCATTTCATGAAGTCTAATTTGAAGCCTAGAGCAAGGGCAAACAAACAAGTTTATTCTGGTCTTATTAATGCATCCATTGTTTGGTTTTCCTCATTAACATCACTGTGTTAGCCCTTAAAATGACTGAAAAGAAGAGTTACAACTTCACTGAGAACTGTGCAAAACCTTTATTGATTGCATTACTTTACAGCCTTGAAGGTTTCCTCTGTTATGAATGTTTGTTAATCCCCTACAAATTGCATCACCTAACCATAGAAAAGGCTGCTTTTACATGAAAGAAATGGGTCTGTCGATTTCATGAGTTCGAGTTAGAAATTTCGAGTTTGAGTTAACATGTCGAGTTGCTTGCGGTTAGCTCCACTCTGGTTTGCTTGTGGTTAGTTCAACTCTGGTTTGCTTGCGGTTAGCTTTCATTTGTTGATAAGGGCGACACTATGCGTGACCAACTGCGAAAATGTCACGCCATGTTGTGGGCTTTTCGTTCTTTTTTTTTTCTTTTTTTCATCTTCCATCATGAAATCAGTAACTTTTCAGGCCCTTCCTTTCAACTAGAACTCGAAATTTTAACTCAAAATCGAAATTGTAATTCTAACTCGAACTCGAAATTAATTTTCTAACTCAAACTCATAAATTTAATACACTCGAAAGAAATCTTTCAAAACTACAGTTATAAATTTCCTACCCTAACCCTACATAATTTTATTATGTATCATCTATAAACTAAAGTCTGTTTCATACTAAATGACTACGATGTACATGTAAATGTTTAACTTGAGACAAATACATCTTGGAAATAAAGGAACCTAGTACAAGTTCAATGTTGAAGTATCAAAATGCTGATCGTTTTAGTCATATTTTAAACCAAACAAACCATTGTGTAAACAATCCATCCCATGAGAGCTTAACAGAAACTGAATGTGACATCATGTAGTGTGAAAAACCAGAGACCAGAGTTTTTATTTTCTGAGCTTGATGTATCCTTTAGATCTGTTCCTTGTCTGTCACAATGACAAAACAATAAAGGCTATAATAGTTTCATAAAGAATCATGTCACTCATGAATGAAATCCACATGAGGCCTGTTTTCAAACAAGTTGTCGACAACAGAAGAGTCTGCCATGGTTGTTACATCACCTATTTTCTTGTCATTCTTTGCAACCTGCCGCAGAACTCGGCGCATGATCTTGCCAGAGCGTGTCTTTGGAAGCCCAGGTGAATTTTGAATGACATCAGGGGTTGCAAATGGTCCAATTTTGGTACGAACTAGAAATTATACAAATGTGACAACAAAACAAATTTAAGTCTTGTTCTAGCTTAAGTTATTTGTGCATGAAAATTAGCAAACTTACATTAATTAACATTAAATTTTACAGTAAATCAGAGAAAAATCATTCAAAATAAACTAGGATGATTCATGCAAGTAAAAATTTAATGGTAATTAATCTGAATAGCACAGAGAAAATAATGACAACAGGTTTTTTGAAATCTGGAGTAACTAGAAATCCTGTAAAAAAATGGATTAAATGATTGAAAAACACTAAACATGTACTCATGTATGGACAAGAGAGAAAGCTGTTGTTAAAGTTTCATAACTTTTGGTCAAAATAATTATTATAGATACTAGTGTTGCAGTGAGCAAATAAAATATAACAATTCCACAATAATTTTGTTACCTTTTTGTTTAAGTTCTTTGATGAGCTGTTCATTAAATTCCACTCCCTTGAAATAATAGCAAATAATGGCAACACATTAATTAATTAGTACATAATTATAATTATGTAAAATTTATTAGGTTCTAGTTGTAAACCATAGTAATCATTACCTTGAAGGGAGGAAAAACATTGACAAGACATAAGTTGCCCTAACCACAAACCCGGTAACAATGATTAGGGATGTGTAACCTCGTTCTTCCATAGTGGACTATAACAGTGTATTCTATTGGGTTCTAGATGGAGGCCTGTATGGGTTTGGGCCTGATTTATTTGGGTCATTCTGTTGTCTTCTAATGACTAGCTATCATACCACCCAGTAGGGGTAGCAGTGTTCCAAGTTGGTGCACCGCAGGGGTAGCATTGCTCCTAGTTGGTCCACCCCACCCAGGAAGGGTAGCAGTGTTCCTAGTTGGTGCACCCCACCCAGGAGGGGTAGCAGTGTTTCTAGTTGGTGCACTCCACCCAGGGGAGGTAGCAGTGTTTCTAGTTGGTGCACCCCACCCAATAGGGGGAGTAGTGTTTCTAGTTGGTGCACCCCACCCAGTAGGGGTAGCAGTGAACACATTCCCAGTTGGTGCACCCCACAAAGGAGGGGTAGCAGTGTTCATAGTTGGTGCACCCCACCCAGGAGGGGTAGCAGTGTTTTTAGTTGGTTCACCCCACCCAGGAGGGGTAGTAGTGTTCCAAGTTGGTGCACCCCACCCAGGAAAGGTAGCAGTGAACACATTCCTAGTTGGTGCACCCCACCCAGGAGGGGTACCAGTGTTCCTAGTCAGTGCACCCCACCCAATAGGGGTAGAAGTGAACACATTCCTGGTTGGTGCATCCCACCCAGGAGTAGTACCAGTTGTCCTAGTTGGTGCATGGTACAGAAACTAAAGTTTACAGCCCATACAAACTATTGCAGTATTGTATTTTATGGCTTGATCCAGAAACCCATAAGAGTTGAAAAGTGTAATTACTCCCTATGATTCGTATTGTACAAAGCATCTGCATATCCGTTTTCATTAAGTACCATATTTGGAAAATCACGAGAAACAAATCAACCAATCAAAATTGCAATATTTGGATTAAATTCACAGTACGCACTAGGCCGGCCGCGCTAAATGGGGTAATCTTGTTTTTGAACAACTTTGGCCGAATAAAGTTAAATTTTTCATTTAGTGGTCTGGAGAACTTCACTTGGATACTCTTAAATGAATTTCTTTAGTTTCTTAGAGTAATTTACGGCGTTTAGGTCGGAATTCAAGTGACTTACCGCAAAACCGAAAATTTTATTGCGAGTGTCATTACCTGTGTAATTCATTCGCATACAAACTCCAAATATGGTACCTGGCAAAACTGAATATTCGAACGCTGCGAACGCGTGAACCTTCCTCTCCCCTTGCTATTTTGCTATGTTTTTCTATGTGCTCTCTTCTCGGTGGTTTGATGTTTGCTGAAACAAGCAAACAGCTAGGAAATAAAAAAGGCTTAAATTAACTTGTTCACGTCTAGTTCTAAATGTTAAAACTAAAATTAATTTACCTCCATCAGTGTGGTGAAACAGTAGATCCCTTCTCCTTTTTCTTTGTGGGGACACGACACCTGTGTGTGGCAAGAAACAAAAAAAAAATGAGTTGAAAGAACTTAACGTAGCTTTTGGGGGATTTAATATTATACTACTTCAGTCTGATATATTATCATCTGAAGTATACTTTCTTTGGGAGATCACCAGACATGCTTGGTATCTGTGGTTATAAAACTTGCAACCTGTAAATTTCATCACCTCAGGAAAAAATATGTGGCTAGCCTGTGAGCACAGATGGATTTCCAGCTTCTGTCTGTTTGTAGGTTACCATGAAGCTGGTCTCAATGAGTTTTAAACTATTCGAAGATACGCAACTGTGTAGTTCATTTTGTTACAACAAGGAGCTCAAAAAGTGTGATCACTTTTAATTATTCATATTCTTTTTTGCTGATTTAATTCAATCAGAAGTCAACTGGAAGCTGTCCTCGGCTTCTGACAGGATAATGAATGCAGGAAAAATGTGAATTATTTAATTTGGTCACTCGTTTGGGCTCCTTGCTGTAAAAACAATGATGTGAAAGTCGACTCACAACAGCAGCTTCAGTGACTGCATCGTGTTCCACCAAAGCACTCTCAATTTGTGCTGTACTCAGCAAGTGACCGGAAACATTCATGCAGTCATCTGTTCTACCAGTGATCCAGTAATATCCATTACTGTCACGCTTACAACCTACAGGAAAAATGCAATCACACTAAATTTAGTGAACTGAGGTGTGATGCTCAAAACTATTGTAAAATCAATAAAATTAATGTAAGATCAAAATTAATGTAAAATTATTTTGTCAGCTTGTTTTATTTTTGACTGACAGCAATAAAAGTTTACACTGATGAGAAACTCACCATCTCCCGTGGTGTAGTAACCATTGAACTTGGAGAAGTAAACACGTTCAAATCGCTCATGATCCCCATAGATTGTTCTGGCCATGCCTGGCCAAGGTTGCTTCATCACCTTCAAGGTGGAAAATGCATGCATGTGCATAAGTCATATTAAGGGAACAAATTGTACTTGTCAGTGTGAAATGTTTGCCATAAAAATTCACATTCAACTGACTGTTGGCAAGGGTATAAGAAAATTAAGACAGGCGATTTTGTTTGGTGCATGACTAGTCAAGATGTGAGATGAATGGCTGAAATAGTAAGAAAAAGATTTAATGTGAGGTTTGTTGGGAGTGACTATTCAGCACTCAGTTGATGTTGTGAGACTTCTCATTTTTTCATACATGAAGTATAAATCACACTTAACATTTTTTTTCAAGTTAAAAAAAGTGTCAACAATAGGATTTGAACCCGGGCCGTCGGATTACCGCGCGGGAACTCTATCCACTAGGCTACCGACGACCAGCTGCAAGAAACTGTAAAATTTTGGCTATATATCCTAACCTCAATATAAAGCTAACCGCAAGCAAACTAAGCTAACGTAGGTTAACCAGAGTGCTTTTTAGGCTAAACGGAGTGCTAGTAGGCTAACCGGAGTGCATAGTAGGCTAACCGAAGTGTATAGTAGGCTAACCGCAGTGCTAAATAGGCTAACCGGAGTGCTGTTTTGTATTCACTACATGAACTGAGTGTTACGTGGTATAAAATGTCATGAGGTGTCTCCCTATTGTCTCACAACATCAACTGAGTGCAGAATAGTCACTCCCGAGGTTTGTTACCAGAAATCCTTCACAGGCTCCTTCAAGCTCATTTCCATGTTCATCAACAATGGCTGGCACAACTCCAAAGAAAGGGAACGACTGCAAAAAAATATATATATATGAAAATTATATTCAGGACATAACTGATATGGAAGTCCTGCTCACAAACAGCCAAGAACGCTTCGGGTTCAGAACTCTGGATTGTGCAGCATAAATTTACTGCTCTCACATGGAATATTAAAAGATAAAATTTGTTGGTTTTTCCCTGCATTATATGACAAGTTTTTTGATTCTACATGCAACCTAAAAAAATTTAAACTTGGCATGTGTCACTCTGAGACTAAAAGAAAAGGTCTTACTGCTGCTCCTGGCCTCATGGGTGTCGCTCCAGGAAGTGATGTGATGACATGTCCACCCTAATAGAAAAAACAAACCATGTTATTAAAAGCTGAATAGAAAATTAAAGAGAATGGTCAACTATGGGTGAAAGTTAACAAATTGCACACCTCAAGTATAGCGTTTTGTTTTGTAAACACAAGAAATCTCAGAATGAATCTCCGTTGAGCATGCACTAAAATTTTAATTTGACTTGTGTTCAGTAACTGAACCCTCATAAATTTCAGTACAATGCAATAGAATATATTGTTGATGCAATTGATTTCACTGTGTCTATCATATACATATACTCAGTTAAAAACTGTCAGGTTTAATCAGACACATTTCTTCAGTTTATTATAGTTAACAAGGACAAATTGCAACATAATTATTTAGCGACTACTTACAGTCTCTGTTTGCCAGTATGTATCAACAATCACACATCTCTCATCACCCACAGTGTGATAATACCAAAGCCATGCTTCAGGATTTATAGGTATAGTTAACAAGGACAAATTGCAACATAATTAATTAGCGACTACTTACAGTTTCTGTTTGCCAGTATGTATCAACAATCACACATCTCTCATCACCCACAGTGTGATAATACCAAAGCCATGCTTCAGGATTTATAGGTTCCCCAACAGTTCCAAGCACTTTTAGAGACTTACGATTATACCTGCAAGTTTGCACATAGACTTGAAATTTTGTCGTAAAGTTGTGGATTTTTTTTATGAACTATGCATTAGTGAAATGGGAAAAATAAATTAAACATGAAAGAAAGTAAAATCTTCCTTTTGACAACACCAATTTAGCATCATCGTACATGCAAGCAAGCTCAATAAATAAAATGTGTTTTCAACAACAAATCCTGGGTTTCAATCTCAGTCCTCACATTGACCATTACGTGTGCATTAACAAAGACAATTATTGGACTGGTGTTTTCTCCCTCCACACAAAAACTAGTTTTTGTAATATTTTTGTTTTGATCTAGAAAGAAGACCTCCAGGGTAAGAAAGAGGTCTGGTGCAGAGTTAAGATTCCATAAAATGAGTATCCATTACAAAAATAATGTTGTATGTATGAGAAGCACCTGTCACTTACTTTTGGACAATAGCTTTTCCAAATTTCATCAGGGCTCTAATAGCTGTTGGAGCTGTGTAGAACTTTGAAACATTGTACTTGTCAACCACATCCCAGAAACGTCCAGAGTCAGGATAAAATGGAGTACCCTCAAACTACAATCAAGAGCGTTACAATGTATCAATCAGTCCCTGTGACTTTGAACGGTGATACAGACCTGCTGCTGTGGTGCAGACTTAACTTGACAGTCTACTGTACGTGCAAACTCTCCGACATAGTGAAGGGGGGAGGGGGGCAATGGGGGAAAAGAAGAGTAGTCCATAGGAGAGTTCAGAAAGTTCAGACCCCCCTGTCCTCCCACCGCTGAGATAAGAATATATGGTGTCAAATAAACCTGGCTTTCATCTCAAATGAAACTCAAAAGGCAATTTCTTGCCAGCTTATTGTGCATGTTGAGAAAAATAACCTCGGTGAACCGCGTTAGTCAGGAAGATTTCTAATGCTATTTTGATTTGTATTTGTCCTTGTTTCAGGTTGAGTATAATCCTTAAACATGAAGAAAAATACAAATTAATTAAACTAGCTTGAAATCATTTTGAGCTAAAATTAATTTTTAATAAAGTACAAATTATGTAGACATCAGAGGAGAGACTATATTTATTGACGGAAACCCAAAGTGACATCTGGGAATCAAAGATGAGGTTGAATTAACTTACCAGCACACTTGTTGCACCATTTGCTAATGGGCCATAAGTGATATAACTGTGACCAGTGATCCAGCCGATATCTGCCGTACACCAGTAGACCTCCCCTGGGTGATAGTCAAACACATACCTACATCATATGAAACAAATTAGTCCACAACGTCTGAAGATTAGAAGACGCAGTGACCTTATGGTTACTTAGCATTGTGGACTCCAGATCGAAACATTGGGGTTCAAACCTGGCTGAATGTTTTGTGCTGTGTTCTTGGGCACAATAATTTACTCTATAAACCAAGAAATATAAATGGGTACAGGCTAATCAATAATCAAAGGGCAACCCAACAAACTGCCAAAATTCACTAAAATGAATCTACCTGTTATTCAAATTAGTTTGGCGTTCACATTTTTTGGATTTGGGTGAATCCTTGATTTTCTACGTCCAATTGAAAACTGAAAATGGCCGTAAAACCAACGCTATTTTGTTCCATGGCCAGGTTTTAAGAGAACTGGGTCCAACAGCTATTGTGACATCTATCCAGAAATGTAGTACAAAGAAAATGAGCAAGGCACTATTGTGTTTGGTTCCTCGGCACAGGGACCGCGGAGGGGGGAAGGGGGGGGGGGGGGGGGGGGTGGGCGGCTTGGGGGCTGGTAGGGCTATAGCCCTACCACTTTTTTGCTTGGGTTGATTCTTTAGGGCTCCAGATGCCAGGGATCATGTATTAACTTTACCACTTGAAGTAACAAAAGGCTTCAGCTACTTTTGAATATGCGCCTCACGAAGTCAAATGCTCGGAGAAACTGTGGCAACTTCAAAAAGTAGCAAGCTTTCTAGGCAGTTTTATTTAACATATTTTCTGCAGTGGAAGGTATACTAAGTGGGAACAGCTATGTTATATTTATTGGGGTTGTAAATATGATGGTGCGCAAATGCACAATAAATGGCAGAACAGTGGCCCCAAATGCTTGTGAGTCTTGGCCAGAATTTTCCGCCCTACCACCTTAAAATGGTCACCGCAGTCCCTGCGGTAGACATCATCAGCTCTCTCGACCAAGACTCCCTAAAACACAGTTGTTGAACATCTCAATCGCGACTTCGGCAGGCTATAAAAAAAATCAAGGATTCAACCAAATCCAGAATTGTTTTGACTTCGGGTGACAATTTATTTCCGAAAAAAAAAATTGGGGGTTAGGTGCACTTTATGTGCCTGCAACGTACAGTGAGCCACCTGGCTCTTCTTATTTCCAAGATTACATTTCCATGACCTGTCTTTGTCAATAAGGACTATAAGAAGAAACCTTCAATTTGTGCAAAAAAAGACATTACTATGAAAAACACATTTACTTACTTAAAGGTAACAGCAGTATAAAGCATGTAGCCTCCCACAGTGTGAAGGACACCTTTTGGCTTACCAGTTGACCCACTGATGAAACAACATTAAGTAATGAGATTAGTATATAGGAAAGCTGTAGTCTCTGCAAACTACAGAATTAAAGCCTAAATTCCAAACATACTGACAGCTTAGCAAGCCCTCTTCAGCTGAGATTTGGGAAGAAAAAGAGGCTGTGCATAAATCGTGTCATTTCTTTGAAGTTGCTGCAGCCCCAAAGTTTAGGGTAGTCAGTCCAGATCAAACCGGTTTTGGCTGCGCAGGCATTAACTTTTTGGAAAAACCAACGGTCAAGAAGGAGCCCACAGTACGCTCTTGAAAGCACTAGAGCTGACGATTGCTCTCGCCATCTTCTGCCGTTTGTGTGCATGTGCAGTTGTGGAACATTTAAGATCTCGCTTTTTTCGCAAACCAAGAAGAAATTTCACAGTTAAAATCGTACAACTCTACCATAAAGTCACTTACAAGACCTCAAGTGGTGCTTGACATGTTTTACCAAAGGAATTCAGATGCTCTTTGAAGAAAAGAATTTGTAAACCAAAACACTTTGTTCACGCTGTTGTGTACAATCGGTTACGCCATTCCATGCGTGCATGCTAAGATGAAGTGATCCTCGCATCAGCTTAACGCGCAAGCCTCACGTAAGCTTTGTGCATGCTCAACAAAGATTTGACGCGATTCTTGCAGAGCCCTGTCAAGTACATCAGTGAAAAAGAAAGGGCTCTGCTCGCAGGATGGTTTAAATTTTTTCAAAGCACTTTCAATATTTTTATTGTTTCTTATTTGTTATCATAATCTGAAACAAAAGAAAGTCAAAAAATCAAACTGGTTCGAACAATTTAAAACCAAGGATAAATTTAAACCACAGCACATTCACCGTGACCTCAACCAAGACTTTTTCTTGTCAGATCCTTGTTCCCAGTTAATAACTGAATACCTTGTATAAAGCATGAATAAGGGATCCTCGGCATCTGTCCAACATGGCTCACACTTGTCATTTGCATTTGACATAAGTTCATGCCACCAACAGTCAACAACACTATTAAAATTTGTCTGCAAAAAGAAAAAGAAAATAGTGCAGCAAAACTAATAAAAATGTAATTTGTACAAATACTGGAGCCTGGATTAACTAACTGCAAGAAAGCTGAATCCCTGATCTTAATACAAATAGTGGGTATCACAGTTATTTCATCCATAGGTTGTCATCTTTCCTTATGTGGATATGTTGTGGCATTTATGTATTTTATTTTTTTTTTTCAAACCAGTCTGACATTAAATTTCATTTCTTTCTGATTATGATAATGGATAAAGGGCAATGAAAAATAAAATTGAAACTGGTTTGAGAAATTTTAAACCAAAGATAATTTAAAACCACAACAGATATCCCTGACTGATCAGTCAAACCCCCTTTCACTGTTTCTCAATTTAGTTGGAAGTCCATTCCCCCGCCCATTGCAAAAAAAAGCTGACACCCCCCCCCCCCCCCCCCCCCCCTCTCAGTCCTAATAACAGACCTGCCAACCCTCCCAGTTTGGCCTGCAGGGAGACTCCTAGTTTTTTTTCTAGACAGTGTGCACAGTCTCCTGTCAAAAATGAAGCTTCTAAAAGTTTGTTTAATAAAACAAAATCTGTGATTTACATGCCCAGATCACTTATTTGTTCTATTTGTGACCTTTAGCAAAGCTAAACTTGTGGGGTGAGGGTACAAGTACTATTTGCAATTGGCTGGCCTTGTCTTCATGTCAACATGCTTTTTGCAACAGGGGCAGTTGATCAATATCCAGGTGGTTCAAATTAATTAATCCAAATGGCAATGCAGTGCCCAAATAATGTTACCAGTAACAAGGAGATGCAAGCATCTTAAAACCGCGCTTTTTTAAATTAACTCCATTTTTGCTAATAAACAGTTTTCTTACTCAGAAAAGTCACGGTTAAATTAAATTTGTTTTGTACCAAGAGCAAAGGACTAGCAAAGTAGTCACGCGAGTCACACAATCCGATATTGCACCATCACCCATAGTCGTTGTGAAATTCATGATGACGTAATGGTCTTAATCTGGAACTTTGCTTGGGACATGTATGGGCATGAATTAAACATTCCACTATGTATTTGAACGCTATTAATAACGGCTATTTTCTTTACATAAAAGTCACGATTAAATGTAATTGGCTTATAAGAAGGTAGTCATGCGAGTCTCGCATTTCAGGCTTTTCATTACGTACAGCAGTAATTTCCCTACCAATGGCGTAGTCCTTGCAAGTGCTTACCTAGGCACAATTTCTTTCCTTGAGATCTCTGAACTCACTTCGATGAAACAGTCAAAGAATTCACTTCAATTGCCTGAACCCGTGAGAAATACTCGCAAAATTTCCAACTAATTAACGACCATCGCTTCTGGCGAAATAAGCTTGCAACGTAAGCAGGATATTATTTGTCATGTGCACGTAACGGAAGTGAAAGCTGCAACGTCAGCGCATTCCGTGGCTGAGGTGATACCCTTTTTTAGTGTATTCAATAGTCGCTTGGAATCCAACGCTTCGATAACACCAAAAGAAAATGTATTTTACACACAATAAAAAAATATATCCACAACATTTTCAATACATTCATGTTTCAATTTGTTTGTACTATGAGTGAAGGACTAGCAAAGTGGCCACGCGAGCCACACAATCCGAAGTTTACATTATCCCCGGCTATCGATCTTTAGCTTGCTGGGTTTTTCCCTAGTAATGACGTAATCCCTGCACGTTCAGGCATGCTCAATTGTTTACCTTTGCAAATATTTAATTTTCCATCAAATCTCTGAACTCGCTTTCCAATTGATGAAACAGCCAAATTATTCACTTCAATTGCTTAAACCCACAGGAAATACTTGCAGAAGTGCAAATAAATTAATGACCGTCGCTTCTGCCGATATAAACTTGCAAAGAAAACACAATGCTGTTTGTCACGTAGCGAAAGTAAAATCTGCAACATCAGCGCATTCCATGGCTGACGTAATACCTTTTTTTAGTGTATTTAACGTTAGCTTCGAGTAAAACCAAAGAAAACAAACTTTATACACAATAAAGAAAACAATATCCGTAACATTTTCCGTACATTAGTGTTTTAACAGCTTTTGGTGAATAAATGTCACAGGTTGCGTGACTAAAAGTCCCGATCATGATTTTGCCGAGTCAAGGTTTGGGTCTGGTCACTGACAAAAAAAAATCTACTACGACTAAAAATAAATTCTGTGCAGAGCAAGAACCGTGCTCGGCCCATGGCCATGCGGTTAATAATCGACTTTCGTTGCTAATTTAATAAGTTAATATGAAGTTGGGTGATGGTTTTTAAAAAAACCTCCAATTTTTGTTTATCTATGTCCAGGTTTTTAATCCACCTCCAGGTGTTTTACACTTGGGCGTTGACAGGTATGTACATGTAATAATCGAAAGCCCAGTATTCCTGTATAAAATATAATGTGGTATTTTATTGATTACCATTTCAATATATTTTGTGACAATATTTAAAAAAGAAGTTATGGAATACATAATCACCTGTATTGGAGGGCAGGGTTTCTTGGCAACAGGTGATGTCCGTGGACTATTTGTTGAGCCACCACCCACATGCTGAACAACAATACAAGTTTCTACAATAAATCCCCTGCAAAGAAGATACATAAAAATTACATTTTAAAGGTTTGGTTACATACAGGGAACTTCTATCTATGAATGCTCTCCTCTAGAGGCATAGTCCACAAACCCTTTTAACAACTAAATTTCAACTAGAATTTTGATTGTCATTTATATTTTTGAATATCATTTAATTCATGGATGTAACTGCAATTGTGTTTTTACATTTTAAACCCCATGAAGTGATCCTGCTACAGGGTTTGTTAAATATTCATTAGTTGTGACCACACACCGGAAAACGTACACTAACGATTTTCCGTTTAACGGTTGAAAGCGTTAGCAATCCGTTAGATAACCGTTAGAATGCTCCCTTGAAAACGTTTATTACGTTACTTAGACAAATCGTTAGGCGTTAGCTTTCAACCGTTAGAACGGATGGTGTATCCGTTAGGTAATAATTAGCATTCGTTAGCTCAAGTTTGGAATCCGTTAGAAGGAGTAGCTAAAGCGTTAGAATGATTCCATTACCGTTAAACGGAAATTAAAATCCGTTAGAACGACAAGCTAAAGCGTTGGAATCAACCCATTACCGTTTAACGACAATTATAATTCGCTTAGAAGGTCAGCAGCAAGCGCCTTTCGTTGGTTTTCATCGCCGTTTATAGTTAACGCCATCGAAAGTTAACCACTCGCTCGAACTCGTTGTTTCAATAAAAACTGGCAGCATGGTGGCAAGCAAAGTTGAGTAATTTGGTGTTTTCTATCCAACATTAAAACAGTAAAATCACAAAAACTAATGCAACAAAATCAACAGCTCGTAAGCGGAATAAACAAACAAATTGGGTAGACAGCTTACCTCTGGTTAGCTGTTTGCTGTTGATTAATTTTCTGATAAATCGATTGAAAACATGAGGTTATAATTGGGCACAAACGTAAAGCTTCCTTTGAAATAGGTCTTGAAAACTCATGTGTATTATATTTGTTTATTCTCCGAATGAGAATTACTGATGAATCAGATGAATCAAAATACTTATACTACATAAAGCTCACTGAGAGCCGAGTGTTGGAATCAAACGCTGTGCTAGCTTTCCATCGCCAAGCAGAAATAATCACGTGCTTCAATTATGTAAACAAAGGCCCCAAGTCCCAGTTCATTTGTTCAGCCAAGCGCATTTCCATGACAACAACAACATTGGTACTGATCTGCATATGAAGAAGTAAAGTTTTACGAAACACGATGGCTGAACAACACGGAGAGAGAGAAAATGGCGATGAATTTGTTAATAAGCTCAAGAAATTTCAGTCACGGGTTTGCGAACACAGACAGATCTCCAGCTTTTGATTCACGGCGGCGTGAAACAAAGCGGGAAATCCGTCTGTGTTAGCAGCTCTCAGAACTGCATGAGATTTTCGATTCACCCTCACCCACTCGGCCTGTTTCTTGACGTGCTGCCACTTATAAAACAAAACGTGACACTTGGTGAAAGGAACTAGACTAGAACATCATCTCTCCCCAGTCTTTCGTCGCCTTAATAAAAAAAATAAGTAGGGACTGGAAACGAGTCTGCTTTGAGAAGGCGTTCGTGTCGCGTTGTTTTCCTATTTGAGATGTAAACAAACATGGTAAACTTCGTTTGAAAGATAAATGGGCTTGTCTTCAGTCGTGAATTTGGTGTTACCTTTTCTCTTACCGAAATAGCTTTGCAAACTGCGAACTTCTGGCTAGAACGACTGACAATTTCCATCATTCCTTGTCGAGATGCTAAACTCAAGCGACATTTTCCGGAAATTCTTTAATTTGCAAGATAAAGAGCTTTACTTCTGTTCTTTACTTGCGGATCCTTAAAGGAAGCTCATGATTCTCCAACTGAGTAAGTTAAATCGTTAGAGTAAATTAGGCTAGAATGATTATATGGCTTTCCCAGTATATTGTTTTGAGAAACGTATGTCTTCATTTGTTCATTCGTTCGAATTCGCTGTTATGTTGGACGTGAACTTTCTCAACACAGTACAGCAGCTTAAATTACTAACGCTTTTAGCTTTATTCGTAAGCAGTCCGTTAGCTGTTATTAATGCTTTTAGGTCGGCATTTCCCTTAGCGTAACCGTTTAACGCTTTGAGTTTTTTGTTAGAGGAGGCCGAGCAATTCGTTAGATGAATTCGCCAAACCGTTAAACGCTTTGAGCATTTCGTTAGAATCCTTTAGACAAACGTTAGAACGCTTTTAAGATCGTTAGGTATCCATTAGCTAACCGTTAGTTTTTAGCTGTTTAACGAAAAATCGTTAGTGTACGTTTTCCCGTGTGTGGTCACAGTTACTAAGCAACTTGATCTAACTCCATAGTTTGTGCAAGCTGACAAAATACTGGTATCTTTAATTTATGATTCCATAACAGAAACAAAACCTTTTCAAGTATTTTGACAGAGATTTGCTTAAAAATAACAACTTAATGTCCCAAAATTATGAAGATGTATGAACTTTCACTGCATGTTATGTATGAAAAAGTGTGTACAATAAACAAACTAACTAAATATTATAATAATCTATTATTAGATGTTGAGATGTTATGATAACTTGACAATAGAATGTGAAAAAACCTTTGGACAAAACCAGTGCATTGACAAAACATTCTATTTCATGAAAAAAAAGAGCATTGCAGGTATCTGCAGGTACGTGAGCTTGGTCTGGTGATTAATACTCACTGATCTTTACACTTTCCTATGGCTTCGTCAGAAATTGCTTTCAGGTCAATAAGCTTTGTTCCTCTATATGAACCATCTGAATGTTGCCAGACAGACATTTATTGAATTAGTGTAGGTTTAAAAGTAAGGCAATGTAATTAATCAGTGACAGACTGACCAGCAAACAGAATTACAGTTCAAATAAAAGGAACTTAGTGTTGTTTGTTTATTAACCATTTGAGAAATAATTAAAACTAATCTAACTGAACAGATCTCATATAGTAGGTTATCCACATTTGGTATCAACAATAATTTACTTACCAGCAGTGACAAGTACTTTACAAGTTGAATCCAGTATACGTTCAGCCAATGATTCTGCAGAGAAACCCCCAAACTAAAAAAAAATACAAATAAATAAAGAAAGAAATAGATGATGATTATGGAAGACAGCCACCACTATATGATCTGGTGGAAGGAAGACAGGATAAGAAGAGCAGGGACCATGTTCACATGTAGCAATTTAAACCCACTTACCACAATTGAGTGAACAGCTCCGATTCTTGCACAAGCCAACATGGCAACTACCAACTCATTAATCATTGGCATATATATTGCCACCCTGTCACCTTTCCTGATGCCTGATGTACAAAAACATCATATTTATCATAATCAAAGTAAAGCAGCAACAGCAAGTATACTAAAATGTATTGACTCACCGTAATTTCCGGCCGTTTACCCGCATGGCAGATTACCCGCACCCGTCGATTTTTGCCAAAGGGAGAAAAAAGATTCAGCAGATTACCTGCACTGGCAGATAACCCGCACCCAAAAACAAAAGAAAGTCATGCTAAATAGATCAAGAACTCACGAATTTGAAGTGATAGAGCGATTTCAAATTTGCTCTAAGCCTTGCATGCTCGTGTTGAAGGCTTTCATTATTGCTCGAAATTATGATTTTAAGCACATTTCAGCCAGCAACATGATAAACTAATGAGATAGCTGGTCACAATGTGGCATATTATTATCGCCACTTCAGGTTAGCAGTTATTAGTCAGCAGATCGCACCGGAAAACGTGTGATAAAGGCTAGTGCTGGATTAGATGAGGGAACATTTCAGGATCCATCTAAAATGAACATACTTTCCTAAAGCATCCTGGGGTTGGATTCTCAAATTCCTCCATGCTTAGTAGGTAATACTTTTTAACAATATTTAAAGGCTATTGTACAGGAATCCACGGAATCCAGCCCTGTATTAAAATATGGAGTATTTTATTAAATTATTTATTAAGTAATATTATAACCTCTTTACTCACTACATTATTAATTTGTTGACCATGTCTGTTAGCGATGTTTACTGCAGGCTAGAGACAAAAACACTGATCTTACCCTTGTCTTTCAAGACATTAGCAAACTTGCATACTTCCAACAGAAGTTCACTGTAGGTAATCTTCTTACTGTCTCCAGGAAAATTCCCCTCCCTGTATTTGGACAAGGACAGGGTTAAATAATAATCAGTGTGATCAAAATATACTTAAATGTCAAAGCTAAATTTGGATCAAATACTGCTGGTATTTAAGGAGGGGTGTGAATAGGGGTATGCAAAACCGCCGATCCATACTAATTTTTGGCCAAATCCGTCAATCCGCCCATATTTTTGTTCAAATCCAAATCCGCATTATTTGAAAGCTTTGAGTGGTATAGTTTCACTGCAACGAATGGTAGACGTTGTTTTTATGCCAATTTTACGAGGTTTCGTTTCATTGCCTGTTTTTGCAACTGTTTGCAACAGCCAAATGACCAAAGAAGGCCGACCAAAATGCTGAAAATGATTCAAACTTCGTTCAGTATCCACGATTCACACTTTCTGACATGAAGAGTCCGGAATCCGGACCAAAATTATCAGCTAGTCTGCAATCCGTTGTATTTTCGAAATCCGCTCAATGTATCGTAAAAATACACAATCCGTGTGCTTTTTAAGGCCAAATCCGTCGATCTGCAAACCTATTCACCCCCCTCTTTAAGTTTAAGTCTGTAGACCATATTCATAATGATGACCATGGTTAACTTCACATTATAATGCAAATTAGCCACGTTGTCTGCCAGGGGGCAAACAAGGAAATGATGCTGTTTCTCCGTAAATGGGCTCCTCTAAATAGTTACTGTAAATATCTGCTCCAAAATCACATATTTTGAGAGCCAAGTTATGGAACAATGATTTCATTATTAAAGTTAGTTTGAAAAAAGAGCTGAAATTGCGTAAAATTTGTAATTTTTGCACGGGTGTAAGGAAAAATCCTAAAATTTGTAAATTTCGCAACTGGGTTCATTTCTGGACATAAGTGGTAAATTGTCCATGGAACATTTTGACGGATAACTTGAGTATGGAATACCGTACAGACCCGAGACTTGGACAAACAGGATATCTTGTCATTTTCTACAACCTGTAATATTCCTGAGTATTTTCACTCAATAGTTTTGGATTTAGTTTTCTGCGGCCTGACAGTGAAAACCAGCAATTACACTTGTTCTATTCCGTAGCACCAGGAGCATGCCAGGATACATGTGCACATTACTTTTGATAAAAAATGGAAATTTGTTTAAACTGAAGCATTGGGTTATTTATGTATCCATGAAATTGAAACCTCAACGTCCACCCCACCCCCACCCCTATAATGTAACCTCTGGATGGACATTTGAGCGAACTTTGGAGCGAACTTTGGAACTAAACCCCGGTATAGACTATACCGGGGTTTAGTTTCGTCTGCAACGCAGGCTAATCAAATTCCCACGTGACAGTGATTTGAATGCACAAATTTTTCAATGAAAATCACATAAAAGAACTTACCAATAAAAAGCCACATTATCCCCAAGTCCTTTTTCTACATTTCTGTCCAATACGTTGTATGAAATGTTCGTCACAGCTCCTTCCATCCATTTAATAAATACTTTTCCCTTGCTGGTGTCGAAGTTGAAGTCCCTGAACTCCTCTTTGCTTGGCGGTACCTTCCAGTAGAATTCGTTTGCAATGTCTCCCCAGAAAGCTGCCGGATCCTCTATGGATTTTTGATACAGCTCCTTGTATCGCTCCATACTGGACACATACGCCTCTGATTTGATTTCTTCTGAGGGGTAAAACCAACCCACCAGCTCTTTCTCGTGTTCGTTTGCGCCTGTAGATGCCATGTTCGCGTCGCTTTTGTGTAGAATAACTGTGCTACGACTACTGATGGGGAGGGGGGTGAGGTTAGCCATCGCTTGAATAAGAAAATTACCATGGAAACAACCAGGAACTTGAGACAGAAATTTTTATAATTATAAAAATATACTGTATGTTATTGTTAACAGCTCTTCTTACGTATAAATAACCTTACTACCTCTGCTAATCAGTGGAATATGGTATAATTTATGAAACCCTGTAAACGGAGAAATCAAGTAAAAAAGTATAAAATTCATCAAACCTATACAGTGTTAAAGGACAAGAAAATACAATCCCTCAAACAAAATTTCGTTGTTCGTGTCTTTTGGTATGATAAAAAGGGAAGCAAAAAGAATGTTATTTTTCCCGCTTTTAAAAAAAAAATATGAAGAACAAAAATAAGGCGAGGGGGCACTCGGAGTTGAACCAAGGACCTCTCGATCTGCAGTCGAATGCTCTACCACTGAGCTATACCCCCACACATACATTTCGAGCGGAAAATTTAATTACTTGTATTTTTAACACGTGAGCGTTTCCAGTCTCTCCGTCTTGTCCCCCAGTCACCTGATGAAAGCCGACGTTTAGAGTAATGAAAGGCACAGAGTCTTAAAAGTACAGACAGGCTAGGCACAGCAAGAAACTCCACAAATTCTATCATTCATCACCTACAGTACCTTTTATTTCACTCAGGAAATGTTGACGGGTATTTCAAACGAAATCGAAGCCGGGATGGTTTCAATGTATAAATGACATGAAATGTCATGCACTTTGAATAAATTGATAAAGCGCGAGGAAGCGTGACATACTCTCATTCCTTCTTGAGCAACTGACATTGGAAAACAATGACTGCAGTTGTCAGGCCGGTAAGTAGCCTAGTATGTACATAGCGCTACAGCTATTGAAGGAAAAATTTACTTTTGTTGTTAGTTGTCAATAAGGGTAAGTGTTATCTGGAACTGAATGGGCAGTCTACGCTTCGCCTTCGTTAGCTCATTCTGTGCACTTTTACTCAGTATTAAATCCACGACGAAGATCTTCGCTTGTTTAAGCTTTACAGCACTATAAAGATTAAGAAAAGTTTAAGCTGCGCTCAGTTTAGTGGAAATAGTTTGACGTTTTTAACAATGATCGTGACATTATATTCTTAATCGCCGGGTTTGCCTCAGAACAGGGACTGCATAGCACCCAGGAGAAGTCAATCGATGAAAATCGATATAAATAATAAATCGTCCATGGATATTTAGGAATTATCCTGTTAAATCGTTGACCGATGAAGCCGTAGGCCAAGTGGGCTGAAATGAGATTTATGTATTTATTATTTATTTATTTATTTATTTAACATTTCTTTATACACGGTTAAAAATCATCAGGATTGAGATTGACTGCAGTACGGTTTAAAGGCTTGCTCATCCGGGGATAACACTTGTGGACCAGCTTTGATTCAAATGCCGATCTTCACATTAGCCAATTAAATTATTAAAAATTATTTTCGAGCTTAATGCATCATTTTCCCCTATTGAATTAAGTTTGGCTCATGTGAAGTACTGGGCCTGATCTGGACGTAGTTGTTTTGTTATCCAACAAATTGTCAACAACAAAAATATTTTTCAGTGTAAAATAATGTGGTTATACAGCACTTTGGCAACCTACATATATCGCAAGATATCTGGTACGTACGGATGACAGATTACAAGAACCTCTTGAACATATTTGGGCATCATGACAATTTGTTGAATAATGATGGTTGTTGGTATATACCACACGAGTGAATAGTGCTTTTCGGGCATTCTGATTGGTTAACTCAGAGGTGATAATTTAGCAAAGTGCTATTCACCTCTGTGCAGCTGGAGAGGAACAAAATAGTTACCCACTTCGCTTCGGTTGCTGAAAGTAATTTTTTGTCTCCTATTTATTCAGCTTGTGTCTGGTACATTCTTAAACAATTATTCACCTCAGTGTCGGTGAAAGTGGTGGATATGTACCTCGCTGCTTCATGGCTTGATAAATACGCACCACTATTCATCTCCACTACGGTGAACAATTTATTTAATAAATTGTCACAATGTCCATAAATGGTAAGAAAGTCATTATTATCCATCATCTGTATGTAAGTGCAATATAAGTACTTGTAGGTTGCTAAGATTTGTGTGAAAGTGCTGCATATCACTGACAGTATTTTTAGCTGAAAAATATTTTGACAAAGTATTTGTTGCATAATTTTTTAAAAACAGTAACATTGCTTAATCTTGTGGAATATCATCTGAAAATGGCACTGCCTGATGCCATTTATGTAATTCCCTTAAGTTTGTGTTTGAAGTCATTTTGAAACATAAACTATCATCAAAAGTTTATTACATAGTAATGGCAAACTGGCCGAAATTAGATTCAAGCAAAAATGTACAAGGTTAAGCTTTAGAAACATCTTTAAACCTGGATGCCATCTTGGCACTGGGATATGAGAAACATTGCCATGGCAATTTTGTAATATCACTTGTGAAATTAACACTTAATGCTAAAATTTCACACCAAAATTAAGGAGTTACTTAGCTTGTCACCCATGATATTAGTTGCTGTTAATTTATTTTCAGAAGCATTATAACAGGCAGGTTCTCATCATTGGAAGTGGAGTCATTGGACTGACGACTGCTTATTTACTTCTTGAAAAAGGGTTAGTTTAACAACAGCTATATAATTGTGTCATAAATTATAATAAATAAATACTTATTATATAAATTTTGTGTTTTGATTTTTCTGAAGTACAGTGCTGTCTTCGCTTAACAAGCGTGACGAACTTGTATCTTCTTGCCGTCACAGGAACAAAGTGTTGCTATGTAACAATTAAGAGTGAGTGTCAGTAAGAATCAAAGAAATCGTGGCCACGGTCAAAAAATCGATTTCGCTCATACTTTGTCAGTTTGGAGGCGTAGGTATGTAACTGAAAGATATGAAGTTAGTTTTTTGAAATATTCAATTTAACGGCAGAAATCCACGAAAATCGGTTATCGTACCGGAAGCTCAGATTTCACTTCTCAACGATCCGAAATTTTACACTTTTCAGCTTCATGCTACACAGACGTTTCAACGGCAGTGAATCTTTCCTAATTTTCATTGTAAGGATTGACTCTTCCTTAGTCGAAAGATAGTTATTATTTTTATCTCTGGTTATTTCTGAGCGAACTGAGCCTCGATCAAGTAGACACACTCTCTCATTTAAACAAAAGTCTAAAATAACCCAAATCCAGCGAGGCAAAAAGCTGACCGGTAGTGCTTCAAATCTTCCGATATTTGAACGAGAGAGGGTCCTGTCAAGGAATTTTAGGTTTACGGTTTCAAATGTGTGGGATCTAGTAGCAATTTCGTACGAAAGTCGATCAAAGTTCGGCAAAATTACAATTCGGCGCCTTTGAAAGGAACAACTCAGCACGTGACATGTGACACGCAACAAAAGAATAAATGTATTTTCTGGCTAGAGGCAACCCAGTAAATTCAAGTTTGAAGTTATTAACGTTTCAGACGTTTGGAAAATAGTATTTATCTGAAAGATTGCCTACATTATGAAAAATACTAATAAGTAATCACACTAAAACTCTCCCTGATTTGTGTCACGCACGATCGACTTCGCTCCTTTTGAGCCATACACTGTGGCTGACAAACATTTTTTAAATCCACTGATTCAAAGAAGTTATACATAAAATAACTTTGTTTCGAGAATTCGCTTTAATAAAGAAAAATTGACCACTTATCTTGCAGTTTAAATAAAAGAAAAGGTTTTAATATGAACAACCCAGGAGTTATTGTTGGGGACGTTCAGACATAGCGAAAAACAATGTCGAACGCAGTACAATGTTGTTCCTTGACTCTGTCAAACCGCTCAAAAACCATAAAAAGTTCTTGAAATTTGATTAAATTAATTTGTTTGATGTAATACCAGCTAGAAACTGCGTTGTATTAATTGGCTGTAACACCGGACTCTAGAAAGCAGCGGTAATTAAAATCAAGCCTAATCAATCTGGTCTTCCATTCTAGTCCATATGCCATGACTCGCACTGTTTTGTGGATTGCTGGCTTGTATAATAGAAGCATGTCTAATTTAGGCCCAGTTCAGACACCGTACTTTGCATGTGCCGAATCGAATTACGATTTTGGGCCACCCTTAATTTTTTAGATTGGCTGAATTGGTTCAGATGCGAACGCCGAGATAAATTTAGCCGAAATTAATTCGATAGGGGAAAATGAAGCATTTAGCTTGAAAATGAATTTTTATAATGTATGCATTTGAATCGGCTCACCCGGTGTACATGTGAAGATCGGCGTTTGAACCAATCCGAATTCAATCAGCCGTTCCGAATTAATTCAGACTCCTTACTGCACATGGAATTTATTTAGCTAACTTGATTTGGCCTTGTTTTGGTGTTAGCTGATTTGTACTTTTTGCATGCCAAATTTATTGGCGACGTTGCGTAGGCCGTCGTTGACGGTCAAGTAATTTTCAAACTCAGAATCGATCCTTCACTGCAGTCGCTTTAGAAAATGAAACTCCATCGATGACAGGCTTTCTCTTTTATGTATAAACATTCTGTACCATCAAAAGCAGACTCCGTTCTCTCATAATGAGAGAGAACCCTAACCCTAACCCTAATGAGTCGATCGTTCAACTTCTTTGCCTTCTTCTGCAGTTGACATGATGGTTTATAACCTAGAGAACAGGAAACATAGCGAAACAAAAAAGTTTGGAAGCAAAAACCATGCCGCGCCACTGGTGCCAAGCACAGGAAACCTAGCCTGAAACGAAGATCAACATTAAACGTATCCATTGATAAATAACTCGGGAGAACTATAAAAGTACACCAGTATATCAGATCTTAGTATACTAGCGTTCTATCACAAATGGCCGCACACACAGAAACCAACACAATGCCTATATTTGTGGATTATCCTCGCGTGGCGTGACTTGTTTTTATCACCGTTAATAAAAACATAAGGTAGGTAAAGTCTGCATACGAGCCTAGGGGCCCATCAGGCTGGAGCTTATCCCGGTTTCCGTAGCATGAAGCGACTAGGAGTATTGCTACTCCCCCCTGGATGGGATGCTACCGTCCATCGCAGGGTTATTTAACAATTAGACCCGTAGCCCACATGGGCTACGGGTCAATAAACCATGAGGTGAAGCCGAATAGGCTATTGACCCGTGGCCCTTGAGGGCGAAGGGTCTAATTGTTTTAGTATCACCCAACTAGTCGGACAGAAAAAGCAATAATAAAGTTAACAAATGCAAGTTGAAGAAAGATTTATTTGGAAATAAAACGAAAGAAAGCGTCACAAATTTCGCTACTCGATGACTATTTAACAATTAGATTATGAGCTCGAGATTTCTATGAGGTGATAGTTGATGAGGCCGCAGGCCTCATCAACTATCACCTCATAGAAATTGAGAGCGAATAATCTAATTGTTTTAGAAGAATTCTAACTGAAATAAATGCAAATAATGGTTTCTAATTATTTTTCTATGCATTATCGAACTATTAAACGCTTTAACAAAATCGCACGCATTGAATTGTCCTTGGTAAATTTGCAGTTGTTTATGCGCGTGCACCTGTTTTTCAATAATTTCAAGCTTTTAAAGTCAAGAAACCGCTAATGTCCTTCTTTTAGTCTTCTCGGGAATTTTTTTATCCATTTACACCTAAACTTCCTTCCAAAACTTCGCAAAAACGATAAAAACGTCGCATTTTGTGGACGACCTTCGGCAACTGCACACTAATGGCTGATAGTGTTCAATAGCTCAGCCAATCACATTGCAGCATAGTAGAATTCTACTAATACTAAATAGTCCTCTAGTAGCGTAGCCAATCAAAGTGCAGGATTTGCATTAGTCCACTAGTTGGGTGATACTAAACCCATTGATAGATCGTTTTCACTGTCATGCAACAAAAATATAAATCGAAAAACTATTGAGTGAATGATTTCAAGAAAATAGGATATTATAGGAGAGAAGTAAAGAAGTAATTTTAGGTCTGTGCGCTGTCCCAAACTTAAGATATTCGTCGAAATGTTTTGCACAAATTTACAGAGCCCAGTATGGATTCACCATATTGGTGTACATCCGTGGTACACCAATATGGCGGCCGGAAAATACTGTAAACATCTGGAACTTACTTTGATCATCTAGGCCACTGATTATCGATATCGGTATTTGACAAACAAACATTTGCATAAACATATTTCCTGCTACTTTAACTTCTCAAATGACTAAAAATCACAAGATAAATGTATATTTTTTGACAAACATGATCGTAACTGCGTGTTACGCACCGCCATTACTCTGAAATTCAAATTGCGCTGGTTTTCAAACGAAGACGCTACTGAGCTGAAAAGTCGCAAATAGATATAATTTTAGTACCTCTTATGCCTGA
The DNA here is from genome assembly GCA_963693305.1 of Meandrina meandrites. Classification (NCBI taxonomy): domain Eukaryota; kingdom Metazoa; phylum Cnidaria; class Anthozoa; order Scleractinia; family Meandrinidae; genus Meandrina; species Meandrina meandrites. The sequence goes on from OY855913.1 coordinate 28,691,757, forward strand.
TGTGGATAAAAACTATGGTGTCTCTTTAGTTTTGGATTTTGGTACCTGATGACGTCACGTGAAAACAATCTTTTCACCTGGGTGGAGAGAGGCACTATGAGAGTAAAGTATCTTGCCCAAGAACACAACGCAGTGCCCCGGCCAGGGCTCAAACCCGCCCGATCCAGAATCCAGCGCACTAACCATTAGGCCACCACGCCTCCCACCATGACATGAAAATTTAGGATGTAGGTGTAGGGCATGTGTCCTGAAAAGGTTCCTTGATCCTGACCCTTTTAAGGAGAGAAAATAAAAAACTGATACCCATTTATTTTAATACCCGACCTAAAACCTAACATCCTGTTACCTGAAATAACCTAACCCTTTTTATTGCAGCATGGAAAGTTCAACGAGCACTCAAGTTTTATCAGACCGTATTTTTTGTTCATTTAGCGGTACGTTTACGCACTGTAAATTTATTTAATTAGCTCAAATGACCCCTATCTAACGATCGCACCAGGATCACGATACCAAATGGGCAAAAAGGACTGAGAACCAAGTCTGTCTCGCGGCACTTACCTAACTTCCTGTACGCTGCAATCGTGTGACTACGTAATCTTGCATGATGTGCGTGAGAGATAATCATTAATTTCCAATATGTTTGTCGGTTTCTGAAAACACCCAAATCTTACCAAAGTCACTTCTACTTCTGTTCCAGTGCCAGAACTCTTCAAGACATAAATTTGTGGGGTTTTAGCTGTATGACAGAAGTCAAGGAACTACATTGTTCTACATTCGTCTAATACCACCGGCAATATTAAAGAATGATCACGAACTCGTTTTTCTGTATGTCTCTAAGCTTCTCCAGCAATAAACTATCGGTTTATAAGATATAGATACTATCCAAAGTAAGAAAAGGGCGCCGGTGAGACCAATGCATGGGAACAGTTACTTCACTGTCTAGCGACGGCAAAAAGCTTTTCATCAATATTTTTTTCTTTCTACAGCAAGTTAACTTGGAGTTCTTCGTTATTAAAGCGAACACTTGGGCAATGAATACGTCATCAACAACTAAGTTATTTAAAAAGAGTTACTTTGAACGAATGTATCTAAAATATGTGTTTGTCTCGAAACCGGCAGAATCGCTCGTGTGTGACACAAATCAATCAGGGACAGTTGAAGTGCGATTATTATTAGTATTTTTTATAATGTAGGCAATCTTTCAGATAAATAGTATTTTCCAAACGGGTGAAACGCTAATAACTTTAAACTTTATTTTACTGTGTTGCCTTTAGCTGGTAAATATATTTATTCTTCTGTTGCGTGTTACATGTCACGTGCTGAGTTGTTCATTTCAAAGGCGCTATATTGTAATTTTGTCGAACTTTGATCGACGTTCGTGTCGAATTGCTACCAGAGCCCACACATTGAAAACCGTACACCTAAACTTCAATGACAGGACTCTCTCTCGTTCAAATATCAGAAGATTTGAAGCACTACCGGTCAGCTTTTTCGCCCGCTAGATTTGGGTTATTTTAGACTTTTGTTTAAATGAGAAAAGTGTGTCTACTTGATCAAGGCCCTTGTTCACTCAGAAATAACCAGAGATAAACATAATAACTATCTTTTGACTAAGGAAGAGTCAATCTATAAAATCAAATTTAGGAAAGATTCACTGTCATTGAAACATCTGTGCAGCATGAAGGTGAAAAGTGTAAAATTTCGGATCGTCGAGAAGTGAAATCTGAGCTTCCGGTATGATGACCGTTTTTCGTGGATTTCTGCCGTTAAATTGAATATTCAAAAAACTAACTTCATATCTTTCAGTTACATACTTAGGCCTTCAAAGTGACAAAGTATGAGCGAAATCGATTTTTTGACCGTGGCCACATTTTTTTGATTTTCTTTGATTCTTACTGACATTCACTCTTAAACACTTGAATATTCAAATTTTCTGCATCAAATTTTCTGCACCATTGATTATGTAAATTATAAGTATATATGCAATGGTTGAGAGTATTCTTACCATTAAAATCCCCTGAGGAGTGAGCAATCACGAAACAGGCTTGTCGGGATGAAAGTGTAGTTTTTTTTCTATTTTCAGAATATATATTTATTATATATATTATTATATATAGTAATTATAATCCTAACAGTCAATTTGTATTATATCACTATACTTATTAACTGGTAATATTTATATCTTTCAATTTTTACCTTTCACTTGTATTTCAACTGCATGGATGCCATATTTTAATTTTCTGGTCTTATTTTTAACAGCTATGGCGTCACTATAATAGCAAAAGATTTTCCTTCAACCCGACACTTACCAAAGATTGCTTCAGAAGCCTCAGGGGCACTATGGGTTCCTCCTGCAATGATGGTAAAGCGTGCAAAAAAAACACCACTTGATGGAGCAACAGCAATGGATGATGAAACGCTGAAGGTTTTTTGTTGTTCAGTCATTTATAAATCATGTCAGAGCCCATGACCTCCACAATGCTAATGCATTGTATAATCAGTAACAAATACTTAAATAGGTCACTGGCTCAAAGCACTTAAGCCTATTGAATGAGTGTTCCCTTTGGAGAGTGTACATAGTGTTTCTTTGCAATATTATAAATTATATTAACAAAGATTTGAAATCAATTTACTATTTTTCCATCTCTATTTGATGGTCACCTATTTAGATTACAAATATATGTAATATTTGATGCAATGATAAGATACTTGATATTTTTGTTATTTGTGTTGTCTTTAATTGTGTACAGGCCTGGTCTGCCTATGGGGAAGAAAGGTACATTCCTTTGTGCAAAGATTCAAGAAACACTGGAGTGTACCTGAAAGAAATTCTGGCACTTTCAAGAGAGAAAGTACTTAAAGTTTTTTTATCTTTTTGTAACATGTGATCAGACTTTCTTTCTTTTAAAGTTTTTTTATCTTTTTGTAACATGTGATCAGACTTTCCTTTTAGACAAGTCATCTGCTGCCCCTTAATAAAACAAGCACATTTAACAATAGCTCCAAAAAGGTAAAAGAGCATTCTCATCAACGTTTTATAATGGGGTCCTGGCCCTCTAGATTTGTCCACATTTCAACTGTTCAATGTGTTCTTGAATGTTTTGGAACAACATTAGTTCTTTTCCAGATATAAACCCATCACTAAGCAACGCAATTTAAAAACCCCACAATTTTTTTACCAGATAGACCCAAGTACTTTGGAGCGTTACAAGCAATTGCGAGGATTTCGAAATTCAATTGCAGTGGTTAAGGAGAAAGGTTTGCTGCTTTATATATACCTAACCCTAATAGTGTTTTGTAGATGTTGGACTGATCATTTGCACCTGTGCCCCCAGGAAGGGGTTGGGGGGTTGGGCTGGCAATAAACAGGATAAAAACATTTTCAAAGAATTAATCATTTCAAATAACTTGCTTTATAATGTAATCTTATTCAAAACAGTAGTGCTCTAACAACTGATAAAAGAATCAGGGAGTGTGAGTAATCTCAGTGTTGTAAAGCAATGTTAGTATTGTTAGTTTTGTCAACTCAGCTGTGCCTCATTGACTATTCACTTGTAGAAAACTTGGGTTCGTAGTCTAATGATCTATATTGTTAAATTATCTGTCACCTTACTGTTTTTTGTACTCACCTGTGGTTTCAAATATTTTTTTTATCATAATTAAGAGTTTTATCTCTTAATAATTGGCAAAGTTGTGTATGTGTATTGTTATATCTGTTGTTGCAGGCTTGAGTGATGTAAATGGACAGATAAAAGATGCAATTTCTTTTGTTGGCCCAATCATTGATCCACAGAGCTTTGGGACATGGCTTATTCAGGAAGTATGAATATTGTGCAATCTAAGATGAGTTGACTAGTAGGGCTACTCGTTTCGTATGGGAGCTTTATTCTACCAAGGTTTAATATGGTAACCATGACATATGGAAATACTCTCACATACCTGGACCAAAACTAATGGAATTAAGTCTCCAAACATGATAGATCTTGCAGAAAACTCACTAGTTTCAAGAAACACATTTGCAGGAGATATATAAGTTAAGTACTTCACTGTTAGACAATTGTTGTGACGTATGCAATATATAAGATCTCAATGATCTTCTTAAACTCATTGGTGTATATGAGTTAGTGTGAGATTCTTTTCTTTTTAACAGTTGCTTACTGATCAAAGCAAACCATTGAATCATAGTGTTTTTAAAGCTACATATGGCTATGGGTGTAACCAGTAGAAAGCTGCCATCATGCATGCAGATCATGCAGTCTTGTTGGTCTTGTAAAGTCTCGTAAAAGACTGAACACAATAAGCTAATTCAACAATCTCAACTAATGCAGAGCGGGTAATTAATAAAGGCATCATCTTACAATCACCTAATATGTATCTCAACTAATATCTCAACTAATCCTGAGAGGGTAATAAAGACATTATATTTGAAAGCCTAATATGTAACATACAACCCTCCAAGTTTATTTTTTCCTTAGTGGCCATTTGGCCACTGACTGCTCAAGTTTGGTTGCCAGTGAAAAATTTTAGTCGCTAAATTTAGCTCACGCTTTCAATCCTTCTTCTCAATTTTAGTCGCCACGCTGGCGACTTGGGTTCGAATTTAGGTGCCAGCTCCAAAATTTTAGTCGCCATGGCGACTAAAATCGTCTTAACTTGGAGGGTTGAACATAGTTGAATAAAGAACCTAATAGATTAGAGATTTGCACATCAATAAGCTCCATTAACGAGGCCCTAATCAATCAGTCAGTCAGTCAGTCAGTCAATCAATCAATCAATCAATCAATCAATCAATCAATCAATCAATTAATCAATTAAATAGTTAAAATGCTAATAAACTTGTGATGCTCTATAAATATTATTACAATCAAAAAATCTATTATAATTAATAACCTAATTAAGAATTTATTTAAAACCTAATTAAAAATCACAATATATAAAAGATTAAGATCCAATAGCTAAGCTGAAAGGTCAAGGGGCTAGGGGTTTTCGCGATACAGGATATTTGGGTAAATATTGAGAGGAATATGGGATATTTGTGGGGGACGGGGGGGGGGGGGGGTGAATTAATGGGATACGTGATGTTTTAAACAAGATTTCAGGATATTGAACATCAAAGTTAGGGTTACAAATCACCAAAATGAACGGGATATGGGATATTTAGGCCAAAAATAAATGGATACGGGATATTCAGACCCTCCCTAATGCGGCCTCATTAGCTGCATTTTAATTACCGCTTGTGCCGTTAAACTTTCTGTTTATATAAGTTCTTACTTTGTTTCTGACATAATCTATTTGTGGTATCGTTTTTACAACTGTATGGACATTACCTTCAGCTCGATCCAAAGACATGTTAAAAACGAACTTGACCAATATGTTTAAAATGGAGCTCGTTATGTTAATAACTGATTTATTCCTTTTGTGGATAGTGCACAAGGAAAGGGGCACACTTCATACAAGGTGCCATCAGAGGATTGCTGACAGAGCAAGCTCATGCACTTAAGATGGCCTACGGTGTTCAGTTTATTGTGAACTGTTCGGGAATGGGGTCCATAGAGTTAGCAGGGGATCAAGGAATGTACCCTGTAAGAGGTTGGTTTTCTATAATACTATCACCTGCATGTTTTGTTGCCATTGAAAACCTGTGCTTAAGTCACCTTCAAACTGAAGTAAACAGCTATTTATTAGCTGAACTCGTGAAATCTCTACCATTTTATATACCTACTAGCTAGGACAGCCTGAACAAGGTACCCTTTTCAAGCTGAGCCTCTTCGTATACTGTGCACTTTAGGGAGTCTCTCCTGGCCATTACAGCATAATAGTAGCTAACAGTTTACATGCAATCTTTTCCATCTGGTTGAATTAGGTTGTCTCCTGATGGTACAAAATGATGACAGCCTATTCCCCAAGATTGACTTTTGTGTTGAAGGTGATCATACCAGCTTTGGTCCTGATGAGATAGGACAGGAAATTCATGGAACTACATATCTTTTCCCGAGAGGTACACGTAAAATCCTGAATTTTTCAAACATTTATGCTCATTACAACAGGAGTAGAGTTTAGACAGGGAGTCTCCAGGCTTCTAGCATCATGAGCTGCACACTGCTGTAAGCATCGTGCATCTGACTGAATACATATTAAACTTTAAAAATGAGTATTTTATATGGATTAAATGAAACTTTAACTTATCAACCACAACATCTGGGCAACTTTTTCCAGTTCGAAAATGTTTGCAGAGCACTATACAGCATATGATGGAAAGGTGTTAGATGTTTACAACGGATGCCAGGACTTCGAGTATTTATTTGACAAAATTATGTACCAAAATTATTTACACCTCAGAATTCTACTATTGGAAACTTTTGTGTTACTGCTTCAAATATCTTATCAAAAGAAATCTTTTCTAACAACGCCAAACACCGGAAACAAATGTCGAAGTTCCACTGAATTCCACTGGGGAGAGGCTCATTGCAATAATATATGGGCTGCCTAGCAGCGCTGGTTAAATTTATATCATGATTCACAAAAAGTTTCCGATCTGCATCTCAGTTTGTTGCTGACTTTTCCTCTTTGTCTTTACCATTTCGTGTGCACAGGCGAGGACAGGTTAATGCTTGGTTCATTCTATCAGCCAAATCGAGGGGACCACAATCTTACTATTTCTGCTCCATATGTCCAGTCTATGCTGAAACAGTGTAAGGAACTCTGTCCATGCCTCAATGTACTGAAACACAGTGATATAAAGGTCACTGTTGGCATACGCCCTGCAAGGAAACGTGACATTCGAGTAGAGCAAGACCCTCACGAGCCAAGTATTTTTCATAACTATGGTCATTATAGATGGGGAATGACATTATGCTGGGGCACTGCAAGAGAAGTTATTAATATCATTGAAAATACAGTGAGCACGATTGCCAGTCCTGAAGCCAAACATTTGGCAAAACTTTAATTGCACATTTAGGATAAGAAAATATTAATCCATAGACGTATATTTTAAAACAGTTATTCACCGAAGAAATACCCCCCCCCCCCCCCCTCAAAAAAGTATTTATTTGAAGTATAAAAAGCTGTAGCTGCATGTAAAGGAAAAACATATGAACCTTGTAAATGGCGTAGCTCAGTGGTCCCCATCAGCGGACTCAATCAATATGTATGTATTTGCCAAAAAAAGAAATGAATATAAAACCCCTTGCTTATATTAATAATCATGGGGCTCGAATATACTGCATGAGTAAAATAAACGCTGGGTCCACAAGGCCAAGTTTGAAATAAACATCCGGTACGTTAAATCAAGAAAATACGGTAGTACTTTGAGTTAACCAATCAAAGCTCGTGAAAAGCAGTATTAACTTGTGTGGTATATTCTAATTTTGGATATCGAGGACAATATTGTATTTCCTGCTGTAAAATCTTATCAACTGTAGTTGACAAGGTTATCCGTGTTGCACTGTTATCTCCATATTATATGACGGGGAGAGAAGAGATTTCCTAAATACTGACATGCATAGTATTTCGATAGTTTCGTAGAAAACAAATTACATAACAAAATACTCAAAATAAAACCAAAAAAACCTTTTGAAAAGGGAAACCGTGGGCTTATGGATTGTGTACACTAGGGGTTGACACATTATGCTCCTAAAATGGAGCATTATGCTTTTTTGGCATTGCCCTCAAAACGAACCATTATGCTCCAAATTATGCTCGTAATATTATGCCGTAAGAATTTTTCTCAGACACCCGGCCCGTGAAGCGCGAAAGTTCACACCAGGAAGGCTTTAGGAGCCAGGCATAATCAGAGTAGCCAGGCCTAAAGAGTTAAACCTCGACCTCGTGGGATTCGTTCCAAAGGGTGCTTTTTCTTTTCGCCCCATGCCACCATTTTGGGTGGGTTTTCCAGGCAGCGCAAAACGTCAAGTCAACGAAGGTCGTCCAAACGCGTTCTTAACCCGTTTGTTCGACTTTCCCTATCAGGGCGAAACGAAAAAACACCCTTGGGAACGAATCCCACGCGGTCGGTTTCATGCGAGCATTTTGGGTGGGCTTTTCCAGGCAGCGCAAAAAGTAGGATTGACGAAGGTCGACCAAACACGTTCTAAAGCCGTTTGTTCGACTTTCCCTATCAGGGCGAAACGAAAAAAACACCCTCGGGAACGAATCTCACGAGATCGGTTTCATGCCAGCATTTTGGGTGGGTTTTCCAGACAATGCAAAAAGTCCAGTTGACGAAGGTCCTTCAAACGTGTTCTAAACGCGTATTTTTGACTTTCCCCATCGGGGCGAAACGATAAAAACATCCTTGGGAACGAATCCCACGAGGTACGCTTAATGCCACCATGTTGGATGGTCTTTCCCAGGCGACGCAAAAAGTCGAGTCCACGAAGGTCGTCCAAACGCGTTCTAAACGCGTATTTTCAACTTTCCCCACCGGGGCGAAACGAAAGAACACCCCTGGAAACCAATCCCACGGAATAGGTTCAATGCCACCATTTTGAGTGGGTCGCCCACTACCTCTTGGAACGAGTTACTTCATTGGTTCTTCAAACAATAGATAACGGGTCATAACAAAGCCCCTATCCCTGAATAACAATAGAGGTAGTGTTTACAGCAGGCGAATGAAAATAGAGGTTGCAGCGAGGTAGTGTCTTACTGTTTTGAGTGGGCTTTACCAGAGAGCGCAAAAAGTCGGGTCGACGAAGGTCGTCCAATTGCCTTCAAAACGGGTTTTTTCGATCTTTCCCATCGGGGCGAAACGAAAAAACACACTTGGGATCGAATTCCACGAGGTCGGTTTCATACCACCATTTTGGGTGGGCTTTTCCAAGCAGCGGAAAAAGCTAGCATTCAAGACGCATTTTTTGGACTTTCTCCATCGGGGCGAAACCAAAAAAAACCCCTTGAAATCAAATTCCACGAGGTCGGTTTCATACCACAATTTTGGGTGGACTTTTTCAATAGCGCAAAAAGCCGGGTTGACGAAGGTCGTCCAATTGCGTTCAAAACGCGTTTTTTCGACTTTCCCCATCGAGGCGAAGCGAATAAACACCCTTGGGATCAAACTCCACGAGGTCGGTTTCGTACCACCATTTTGGGTGGGCTTTTCCAAGAAGTGCAAAAAGCCGGGTTGACGAAGGTCTTCCAATTGCGTTCAAAACGCGTTTTATCGACTTTCCCCACCGGGGCGAAACGAAAAAACACCCTTGGGATCGGATTCCACGAGGTCGGTTTCATACCACCATTTCGGGTGGGCTTTTCCAAGCAGCTAAAGAAGCCGGGTTAACGAAGGTCGTCCAATTGCGTTCAAAACGCGTTTTGGCGACTTTCCCCATCAGGGCGAAACGAAAAAACACCCTTCGGATCGAATTCCTTGAGGTCGGTTTCATACCACCATTTTCGGTGGGCTTTTACCAAGAAGTGCAAAAAGCCGAGTTGACGAAGGTCGTCCAATTGCGTTCAAAACGCGTTTTTTCGACTTTCCCGATCGGGGCGAAGCGAATAAACACCCTTGGGATCAAACTCCACGAGGTCGGTTTCATACTACCATTTTGGGTGGGCTTTTCCAAGAAGTGCAAAAAGCCGGGTCGAAGAAGGTCGTCCAATTGTGTTCAAAACGCGTTTTTTCGACTTTCCCGATCGTGGCGAAACGAAAAAAGACCCCTGGGATCGAATTCCACGAGGTCGGTTTCATACCACCATTTTGGGTGGGCTTTTCCAAGAAGATCAAAAAGCCGGGTTGACCAAGGTCGTCCAATTGCGTTCAAAATGCGTTTTTTCGACTTTCCCGATCGTGGCGAAACGAAAAAACACCCTTGGAATCGAATTCCACGAGGTCCGTTTCACAACACCATTTTGGGTGGACTTTTCCAAGCAGCGCATAAAGCCGGGTTGACGAACGTCGACCACTTGCGTTGAAGCGCGTTTATTCGACTTTCCCCATCGTGGCGAAACGAAAAATCACCCTTGGGATCGAATTCCATGAGGTCGGTTTCATAACACCATTTTGGGTGGGCTTTTCCAAGCAGCGCATAAAGCCGGGTTGACGAAGGTCGTATAATTTTGTTCAAAACGCGTTTATTCGACTTTCCCCATCGTGGCGAAACGAAAAATCACCCTTGGGATCGAATTCCATGAGGTCGGTTTCATAACACCATTTTGGGTGGGCTCTTCCAAGCAGCGCATAAAGCCGGGTTGACGAAGGTCGTATAATTTTGTTCAAAACGCGGTTTTTCCACTTTCCCCATCGGGACGAAACGAAAAAACACCCTGGGAATCGAATTTTACAATTTCGGTTTCATACCACCATTTTGGGTGGGCTTTTCCAAGCAGCGCATAAAGCCGGGTTGACGAAAGTCGTATAATTTTGTTCAAAACGCGTTTTTTCGACTTTCCCCATCGGGACGAAACGAAAAAACACCCTGGGAATCGAATTTTACAATTTCGGTTTCATACCACCATTTTCGGTGGGCTTTTAAGAGCAGCGCATCAAGCCGGGTTGACGAAGGTCGTATAATTTTGTTCAAAACGCGTTTTTTCGACTTTCCCCATCGAAGCGAAACGAAAAAACACCCTGGGATTCGAATTTTACAATTTCGATTTCATACCACCATTTCGGGTGGGCTTTTCCAAGCAGCGCATAAAGCCGGGTTGATGAAGGTCGTATAATTTTGTTCAAAACGCGTTTTTTCGACCTTCCCCATCGGGACGAAACGAAAAAACACCCTGGGAATCGAATTTTACAATTTCGGTTTCATACCACCATTTTGGGTGGGCTTTTCCAAGCAGCGCATAAAGCCGGGTTGACGAAGGTCGTATAATTTTGTTCAAAACGCGTTTTTTCCACTTTCCCCATCGGGACGAAACGAAAAAACACCCTGGGAATCGAATTTTAAAATTTCGGTTTCATACCACCATTTCGGGTGGGCTTTTCCAAGCAGCGCATAAAGCCGGGTTGATGAAGGTCGGATAATTTTGTTCAAAACGCGTTTTTTCGACCTTCCCCATCGGGACCAAACGAAAAAACACCCTGGGAATCGAATTTTACAATTTCGGTTTCATACCACCATTTTGGGTGGGCTTTTAAGAGCAGCGCATAACGCCGGGTTGACGAAGGTCGTATACTTTTGTTCAAAACGCGTTTTTCGACTTTCCCCATCGAAGCGAAGCGAAAAAACACCCTGGGATTCGAATTTTAAAATTTCGGTTTCATACCACCATTTTGGGTGGGCTTTTCCAAGCAGCGCATAAAGCCGGGTTGATGAAGGTCGGATAATTTTGTTCAAAACGCGTTTTTTCGACCTTCCCCATCGGGACGAAACGAAAAAACACCCTGGGATTCGAATTTTACAATTTCGGTTTTATACCACCATTTTGGGTGGGCTTTTAAGAGCAGCGCATAAAGCCGGGTTGACGAAGGTCGTATAATTTTGTTCAAAACGCGTTTTTTGGACTTTTCCCATCGGGACGAAACGAAAAAACACGCTGGGATTCGAATTTTACAATTTCGGTTTTATACCACCATTTTGGGTGGGCTTTTCCAAGCAGCGCATAAAGCCGGGTTGACGAAGGCCGTATACTTTTGTTCAAAACGCGTTTTTCGACTTTCCCCATCGAAGCGAAGCGAAAAAACACCCTGGGATTCGAATTTTAAAATTTCGGTTTCATACCACCATTTTGGGTGGGCTTTTCGAAGCAGCGCATAAAGCCGGGTTGATGAAGGTCGGATAATTTTGTTCAAAACGCGTTTTTTCGACCTTCCCCATCGGGACGAAACGAAAAAACACCCTGGGATTCGAATTTTACAATTTCGGTTTTATACCACCATTTTGGGTGGGCTTTTAAGAGCAGCGAATAAAGCCGGGTTGACGAAGGTCGTATAATTTTGTTCAAAACGCGTTTTTTGGACTTTTCCCATCGGGACGAAACGAAAAAACACGCTGGGATTCGAATTTTACAATTTCGGTTTTATACCACCATTTTGGGTGGGCTTTTCCAAGCAGCGCATAAAGCCGGGTTGACGAAGGCCGTATACTTTTGTTCAAAACGCGTTTTTCGACTTTCCCCATCGAAGCGAAACGAAAAAACACCCTGGGATTCGAATTTTACAATTTCGGTTTCATACCACCATTTTGGGTGGGCTTTTAAGAGCAGCGCATAAAGCTGCGCCCGGTTAACGAAGGTCGTATAATTTTGTTCAAAACGCGTTTTTTCGACTTTCCCGATCGGGGCGAAACGAAAAAACACCCTGGGAATCGAATTTTAAAATTACGGTTTCATACCACCATTTTGGGTGGGCTTTTTTAAGCAGTGCATAAAGCCGGGTTGACGAAGGTCGTATAATTTTGTTCAAAACGCGTTTTTTCGACTTTGCCGATCGGGGCGAAACGAAAAAACACCCTGGGAATCGAATTTTAAAATTTCGGTTTCATACCACCATTTTGGGTGGGCTTTTTTAAGCAGTGCATAAAGCCGGGTTGACGAAGGTCGTATAATTTTGTTCAAAACGCGTTTTCTCCACTTTCCCCATCGGAACGAAACGAAAAAACACCCTGGGAATCGAATTTTACAATTTCGGTTTCATACCACCATTTTGGGTGGGCTTTTCCAAGCAGCGCATAAAGCCGGGTTGACGAAGGTCGTATAATTTTGTTCAAAACGCGTTTTCTCGAGTTTGCCCATCGGGGCGAAACGAAAAAACACCCTGGGAATCGAATTTTAAAATTTCGGTTTCATACCACCATTTTGGGTAGGCTTATAAGAGCAGCGCATAAAGCCGGGTTGACGAAGGTCGTATAATTTTGTTCAAAACGCGTTCTTTCCACTTTCCCCATCGGGACGAAACGAAAAAACACCCTGGGAATCGAATTTTACAATTTCGGTTTCATACCACCATTTTGGGTGGGCTTTTTCAAGCAGTGCATAAAGCCGGGTTGACGAAGGTCGTATAATTTTGTTAAAAACGCGTTTTTCGACTTTCCCCACCGGGGCGAAACGACAAAACACCCTGGGAATCGAATTTTACAATTTCGGTTTCATATCACCATTTTGGGTGGGCTTTTCCAAGCAGCGCATAAAGCCGGGTTGACGAAGGTCGTATAATTTTGTTCAAAACGCGTTCTTTCCATTTTCCCCATCGGGACGAAACGAAAAAACACCCTGGGAATCGAATTTTACAATTTCGGTTTCATACCACCATTTTGGGTGGGCTTTTCCAAGCAGCGCATAAAGCCGGGTTGACGAAGGTCGTATAATTTTGTTCAAAACGCGTTTTTCGACTTTCCCCACCGGGGCGAAACGACAAAACACCCTGGGAATCGAATTTTACAATTTCGGTTTCATACCACCATTTTGGGTGGGCTTTTCCAAGCAGCGCATAAAGCCGGGTTGACGAAGGTCGGATAATTTTGTTCAAAACGCGTTTTTTCGAGTTTCCCCATCGGGCCGAAACGAAAAAACACCCTAGGAATCGAATTTTTAAATTTCGGTTTCATACCACCATTTTGGGTGGGCTTTTCCAAGCAGCGTATAAAGGCGGGTTAACGAAGGTCGTATAATTTTGTTCAAAACGCGTTTTTTGGACTTTTCCCATCGGGACAAAACGAAAAAACACCCTGGGATTCGAATTTTACAATTTCTGTTTCATACCACCATTTCGGGTGGGCTCTTCCAAGCAGCGCATAAAGCCGGGTTGACGAAGGTCGGATAATTTTGTTCAAAACGCGTTTTTTTGACCTTCGCGATCGGGACGAAACGGAAAAACACCCTGGGAATCGAATTTTTCAATTTCGGTTTCATACCACCATTTTGGGTGGGCTTTTTTAAGCAGTGCATTAAGCCGGGTTGACCAAGGTCGTATAATTTTGTTCAAAACGCGTTTTTTCGACTTTCCCCATCGGGACGAAACGAAAAAACACCCTGGGAATCGAATTTTTCAATTTCGGTTTCATACCACCATTTTGGGTGGGCTTTTAAGAGCAGCGCATAAAGCCGGGTTAACGAAGGTCGTATAATTTTGTTCAAAACGCGTTTTTTCGACTTTCCCCATCGGGGCGAAACGAAAAAACACCCTGGGAATCGAATTTTACAATTTCGGTTTCATACCACCATTTTGGGTGGGCTTTTAAGAGCAGGGCATAAAGCCGCGCCCGGTTAACGAAGGTCGTATAACTTTGTTCAAAACGCGTTTTTTCGACTTTCCCGATCGGGGCGAAACGAAAAAACACCCTGGGAATCGAATTTTACAATTTCGGTTTCATACCACCATTTTGGGTGGGCTTTTTTAAGCAGTGCATTAAGCCGGGTTGACGAAGGTCGTATAATTTTGTTCAAAACGCGTTTTTTCGACTTTCCCCATCGGGACGAAACGAAAAAACACCCTGGGAATCGAATTTTACAATTTCGGTTTCATACCACCATTTTGGGTGGGCTTTTAGGAGCAGCGCATAAAGCCGCGCCCGGTTAACGAAGGTCGTATAATTTTGTTCAAAACGCGTTTTTTCGACTTTCCCGATCGGGGCGAAACGAAAAAACACCCTGGGAATCGAATTTTAATATTTCGGTTTCATGCCACCATTTTGGGTGGGCTTTTTTAAGCAGTGCATAAAGCCGGGTTGACGAAGGTCGTATAATTTTGTTCAAAACCCGTTTTTTCGACTTTCCCCATCGGGACGAAACGAAAAAACACCATGGGAATCGAATTTTTCAATTTCGGTTTCATACCACCATTTTGGGTGGGCTTTTAAGAGCAGCGCATAAAGCCGCGCCCGGTTAACGAAGGTCGTATAATTTTGTTCAGAACGCGTTTTTTCGACTTTCCCGATCGGGGCGAAACGAAAAAACACCCTGGGAATCGAATTTTACAATTTCGGTTTCATACCACTATTTTGGGTGGGCTTTTCCAAGCAGCGCATAAAGCCGGCTTGACGAAGGTCGTATAAGTTTGTTCAAAACGCGTTTTTTCAACTTTCCCCATCGGGAGAAAACGAAAAAACACCCTGGGATTCGAATTTTAAAATTTCGGTTTTATACCACCATTTTGGGTGGGCTTTTAAGAGCAGCGCATAAAGCCGGGTTGACGAAGGTCGTATAATTTTGTTCAAAACGCGTTTTTTCGACTTTTCCCATCGGGACGAAACGAAAAAACACCCTGGGATTCGAATTTTACAATTTCGGTTTTATACCACCATTTTGGGTGGGCTATTAAGAGCAGCGCATAAAGCCGGGTTGACGAAGGTCGTATAATTTTGTTCAAAACGCGTTTTTTGGACTTTTCCCATCGGGACGAAACGAAAAAACACCCTGGGAATCGAATTTTACAATTTCGGTTTCATACCACCATTTTGGGTGGGCTTTTCCAAGCAGCGCATAAAGCCGGGTTGACGAAGGTCGTATAATTTTGTTCAAAACGCGTTTTTTCGACTTTCCCCATCGGGACGAAACGAAAAAACACCCTGGGAATCGAATTTTACAATTTCGGTTTCATACCACCATTTTGGGTGGGCTTTTCCAAGCAGCGCATAAAGCCGGTTTGACGAAGGTCGTATACTTTTGTTCACAACGCGTTTTTTCGACTTTCCCCATCGGGGCGAAACCAAAAAAAACCCTGGGAATCGAATTTTACAATTTCGGTTTCATACCACCATTTTAGGTGGGCTTTTCCAAGCAGCGCATAAAGCCGGGTTGACGAAGGTCGTATAATTTTGTTCAAAACGCGTTTTCTCGACTTTCCCCATCGGGGCGAAACGAAAGAACACCCTGGGAATCGAATTTTAAAATTTCGGTTTCATACCACCATTTTGGGTGGGCTTATAAGAGCAGCGCATAAAGCCGGGTTGACGAAGGTCGTATAATTTTGTTCAAAACGCGTTTTTTCGACCTTCCCCATCGGGGCGAAACGAAAAAACACCCTGGGAATCGAATTTTACAATTTCGGTTTCATACCACCATTTTGGGTGGGCTTTTCCAAGCAGCGCATAAAGCCGGGTTGACGAAGGTCGTATAATTTTGTTCAAAACAAGTTTTTTCGACTTTCCCCAACGACACAAAGCGAAAAAACACCCTGGGAATCGAATTTTGCAACTTCGGTTTCATACCACCATTTTGGGTGGGCTTATAAGAGCAGCGCATAAAGCTGGGTACACGAAGGTCGTATAATTTTGTTCAAAACGCGTTTTTTCGACTTTCCCCATCGGGGCGAAACGAAAAAACACCCTGGGAATCGAATTTTATAATTTCGGTTTCATACCACCATTTGGGGTTGGCTTTTCCAAGCAGCGCATAAAGCCGGGTTGACGAAGGTCGTATAATTTTGTTCAAAACGCGTTTTTTCGACTTTCCCCATCGGGGCGAAACGAAAAAACACCCTGGGAATCGAATTTTATAATTTCGGTTTCATACCACCATTTTGGGTGGGCTTTTCCAAGCAGCGCATAAAGCCGGGTTGACGAAGGTCGTATAATTTTGTTCAAAACGCGTTTTTTCCACTTTCCCCATCGGGACGAAACGAAAAAACACCATGGGAATCGAATTTTACAATTTCGGTTTCATACCACCATTTTGGGTGGGCTTTTCCAAGCAGCGCATAAAGCCGGTTTGACGAAGGTCGTATAATTTTGTTCAAAACGCGTTTTTTCGACTTTCCCCATCGGGGCGAAACGAAAAAAAACCCTGGGAATCGAATTTTACAATTTCGGTTTCATACCACCATTTTGGGTGGGCTTTTCCAAGCCACGCATAAAGCCGGGTTGACGAAGGTCGTATAATTTTGTTCAAAACCCGTTTTCTCGACTTTCCCCATCGGGGCGAAACGAAAAAACACCCTGGGAATCGAATTTTATAATTTCGGTTTCATACCACCATTTTGGGTGGGCTTTTCCAAGCAGCGCATAAAGCCGGGTTGACGAAGGTCGTATAATTTTGTTCAAAACGCGTTTTTTCGACTTTCCCCATCGGGGCGAAACGAAAAAACACCCTGGGAATCGAATTTTACAATTTCGGTTTCATACCACCATTTTGGGTGGGCTTTTCCAAGCAGCGCATAAAGCCGGGTTGACGAAGGTCGTATAATTTTGTTCAAAACGCGTTTTTTCGACTTTCCCCATCGGGGCGAAACGAAAAAACACCCTGGGAATCGAATTTTACAATTTCGGTTTCATACCACCATTTTGGGTGGGCTTTTCCAACCAGCGCATAAAGCCGGGTTGACGAAGGTCGTATAATTTTGTTCAAAACGCGTTTTTTCGACTTTCCCCATCGGGGCGAAACGAAAAAACACCCTGGGAATCGAATTTTATAGTTTCGGTTTCATACCACCATTTTGGGTGGGCTTTTCCAAGCAGCGCATAAAGCCGGGTTGACGAAGGTGGTATAATTTTGTTCAAAACGCGTTTTTTCGACTTTCCCCATCGGGGCGAAACCAAAAAAAACCCTGGGAATCGAATTTTACAATTTCGGTTTCATACCACCATTTTAGGTGGGCTTTTCCAAGCAGCGCATAAAGCCGGGTTGACGAAGGTCGTATAATTTTGTTCAAAACGCGTTTTCTCGACTTTCCCCATCGGGGCAAAACGAAAAAACACCCTGGGAATCGAATTTTAAAATTTCGGTTTCATACCACCATTTTGGGTGGGCTTATAAGAGCAGCGCATAAAGCCGGGTTGACGAAGGTCGTATAATTTTGTTCAAAACGCGTTTTTTCGACCTTCCCCATCGGGGCGAAACGAAAAAACACCCTGGGAATCGAATTTTACAATTTCGGTTTCATACCACCATTTTGGGTGGGCTTTTCCAAGCAGCGCATAAAGCCGGGTTGACGAAGGTCGTATAATTTTGTTCAAAACAAGTTTTTTCGACTTTCCCCAACGACACAAAGCGAAAAAACACCCTGGGAATCGAATTTTGCAACTTCGGTTTCATACCACCATTTTGGGTGGGCTTATAAGAGCAGCGCATAAAGCTGGGTTGACGAAGGTCGTATAATTTTGTTCAAAACGCGTTTTTTCGACTTTCCCCATCGGGACGAAACCAAAAAACACCCTGGGAATCGAATTTTATAATTTCGGTTTCATACCACCATTTTGGGTTGGCTTTTCCAAGCAGCGCATAAAGCCGGGTTGACGAAGGTCGTATAATTTTGTTCAAAACGCGTTTTTTCGACTTTCCCCATCGGGGCGAAACGAAAAAACACCCTGGGAATCGAATTTTATAATTTCGGTTTCATACCACCATTTTGGGTGGGCTTTTCCAAGCAGCGCATAAAGCCGGGTTCACGAAGGTCGTATAATTTTGTTCAAAACGCGTTTTTTCGACTTTCCCCATCGGGGCGAAACGAAAAAACACCCTGGGAATCGAATTTTATAGTTTCGGTTTCATACCACCATTTTGGGTGGGCTTTTCCAAGCAGCGCATAAAGCCGGGTTGACGAAGGTCGTATAATTTTGTTCAAAACGCGTTTTTTCGACTTTCCCCATCGGGGCGAAACCAAAAAAAACCCTGGGAATCGAATTTTACAATTTCGGTTTCATACCACCATTTTAGGTGGGCTTTTCAAGGCAGCGCATAAAGCCGGGTTGACGAAGGTCGTATAATTTTGTTCAAAACGCGTTTTCTCGACTTTCCCCATCGGGGCAAAACGAAAAAACACCCTGGGAATCGAATTTTAAAATTTCGGTTTCATACCACCATTTTGGGTGGGCTTATAAGAGCAGCGCATAAAGCCGGGTTGACGAAGGTCGTATAATTTTGTTCAAAACGCGTTTTTTCGACCTTCCCGATCGGGGCGAAACGAAAAAACACCCTGGGAATCGAATTTTACAATTTCGGTTTCATACCACCATTTTGGGTGGGCTTTTCCAAGCAGCGCATAAAGCCGGGTTGACGAAGGTCGTATAATTTTGTTCAAAACAAGTTTTTTCGACTTTCCCCAACGACACAAAGCGAAAAAACACCCTGGGAATCGAATTTTGCAACTTCGGTTTCATACCACCATTTTGGGTGGGCTTATAAGAGCAGCGCATAAAGCTGGGTTGACGAAGGTCGTATAATTTTGTTCAAAACGCGTTTTTTCGACTTTCCCCATCGGGACGAAACCAAAAAACACCCTGGGAATCGAATTTTATAATTTCGGTTTCATACCACCATTTTGGGTTGGCTTTTCCAAGCAGCGCATAAAGCCGGGTTGACGAAGGTCGTATAATTTTGTTCAAAACGCGTTTTTTCGACTTTCCCCATCGGGGCGAAACGAAAAAACACCCTGGGAATCGAATTTTATAATTTCGGTTTCATACCACCATTTTGGGTGGGCTTTTCCAAGCAGCGCATAAAGCCGGGTTGACGAAGGTCGTATAATTTTGTTCAAAACGCGTTTTTTCCACTTTCCCCATCGGGACGAAACGAAAAAACACCATGGGAATCGAATTTTACAATTTCGGTTTCATACCACCATTTTGGGTGGGCTTTTCCAAGCAGCGCATAAAGCCGGTTTGACGAAGGTCGTATAATTTTGTTCAAAACGCGTTTTTTCGACTTTCCCCATCGGGGCGAAACGAAAAAAAACCCTGGGAATCGAATTTTACAATTTCGGTTTCATACCACCATTTTGGGTGGGCTTTTCCAAGCCACGCATAAAGCCGGGTTGACGAAGGTCGTATAATTTTGTTCAAAACGCGTTTTTTCGACCTTCCCGATCGGGGCGAAACGAAAAAACACCCTGGGAATCGAATTTTACAATTTGGGTTTCATACCACCATTTTGGGTGGGCTTTTCCAAGCAGCGCATAAAGCCGGGTTGACGAAGGTCGTATAATTTTGTTCAAAACAAGTTTTTTCGACTTTCCCCAACGACACAAAGCGAAAAAACACCCTGGGAATCGAATTTTGCAACTTCGGTTTCATACCACCATTTTGGGTGGGCTTATAAGAGCAGCGCATAAAGCTGGGTTGACGAAGGTCGTATAATTTTGTTCAAAACGCGTTTTTTCGACTTTCCCCATCGGGACGAAACCAAAAAACACCCTGGGAATCGAATTTTATAATTTCGGTTTCATACCACCATTTTGGGTTGGCTTTTCCAAGCAGCGCATAAAGCCGGGTTGACGAAGGTCGTATAATTTTGTTCAAAACGCGTTTTTTCGACTTTCCCCATCGGGGCGAAACGAAAAAACACCCTGGGAATCGAATTTTATAATTTCGGTTTCATACCACCATTTTGGGTGGGCTTTTCCAAGCAGCGCATAAAGCTGGGTTGACGAAGGTCGTATAATTTTGTTCAAAACGCGTTTTTTCCACTTTCCCCATCGGGACGAAACGAAAAAACACCATGGGAATCGAATTTTACAATTTCGGTTTCATACCACCATTTTGGGTGGGCTTTTCCAAGCAGCGCATAAAGCCGGTTTGACGAAGGTCGTATAATTTTGTTCAAAACGCGTTTTTTCGACTTTCCCCATCGGGGCGAAACGAAAAAAAACCCTGGGAATCGAATTTTACAATTTCGGTTTCATACCACCATTTTGGGTGGGCTTTTCCAAGCCACGCATAAAGCCGGGTTCACGAAGGTCGTATAATTTTGTTCAAAACGCGTTTTCTCGACTTTCCCCATCGGGGCGAAACGAAAAAACACCCTGGGAATCGAATTTTATAATTTCGGTTTCATACCACCATTTTGGGTGGGCTTTTCCAAGCAGCGCATAAAGCCGGGTTGACGAAGGTCGTATAATTTTGTTCAAAACGCGTTTTTTCGACTTTCCCCATCGGGGCGAAACGAAAAAACACCCTGGGAATCGAATTTTACAATTTCGGTTTCATACCACCATTTTGGGTGGGCTTTTCCAAGCAGCGCATAAAGCCGGGTTGACCAAGGTCGTATAATTTTGTTCAAAACGCGTTTTTTCGACTTTCCCCATCGGGGCGAAACGAAAAAACACCCTGGGAATCGAATTTTACAATTTCGGTTTCATACCACCATTTTGGGTGGGCTTTTCCAAGCAGCGCATAAAGCCGGGTTGACGAAGGTCGTATAATTTTGTTCAAAACAAGTTTTTTCGAATTTCCCGAACGACACAAAGCGAAAAAACACCCTGGGAATCGAATTTTGCAACTCCGGTTTCATACCACCATTTTGGGTGGGCTTATAAGAGCAGCGCATAAAGCTGGGTTGACGAAGGTCGTATAATTTTGTTCAAAACGCGTTTTTTCGACTTTCCCCATCGGGGCGAAACGAAAAAACACCCTGGGAATCGAATTTTATAATTTCGGTTTCATACCACCATTTTGGGTTGGCTTTTCCAAGCAGCGCATAAAGCCGGGTTGACGAAGGTCGTATAATTTTGTTAAAAACGCGTTTTTTCGACTTTCCCCATCGGGGCGAAACGAAAAAACACCCTGGGAATCGAATTTTACAATTTCGGTTTCATACCACCATTTTGGGTGGGCTTTTCCAAGCAGCGCATAAAGCCGGGTTGACGAAGGTCGTATAATTTTGTTCAAAACGCGTTTTTTCGACTTTCCCCAACGACACAAAGCGAAAAAACACCCTGGGAATCGAATTTTGCAACTTCGGTTTCATACCACCATTTTGGGTGGGCTTTTCCAATCAGCGCATAAAGCCGGGTTGACGAAGGTCGTATAATTTTGTTCAAAACGCGTTTTTTCGACTTTCCCCATCGGGGCGAAACGAAAAAACACCCTGGGAATCGAATTTTACAATTTCGGTTTCATACCACCATTTTGGGTTGGCTTTTCCAAGCAGCGCATAAAGCCGGGTTGACGAAGGTCGTATAATTTTGTTCAAAACGCGTTTTTTCGACTTTCCCCATCGGGGCGAAACGAAAAAACACCCTGGGAATCGAATTTTATAATTTCGGTTTCATACCACCATTTTGGGTGGGCTTTTCCAAGCAGCGCATAAAGCCGGGTTGACGAAGGTCGTATAATTTTGTTCAAAACGCGTTTTTTCCACTTTCCCCATCGGGACGAAACGAAAAAACACCATGGGAATCGAATTTTACAATTTCGGTTTCATACCACCATTTTGGGTGGGCTTTTCCAAGCAGCGCATAAAGCCGGTTTGACGAAGGTCGTATAATTTTGTTCAAAACGCGTTTTTTCGACTTTCCCCATCGGGGCGAAACGAAAAAAAACCCTGGGAATCGAATTTTACAATTTCGGTTTCATACCACCATTTTGGGTGGGCTTTTCCAAGCCACGCATAAAGCCGGGTTGACGAAGGTCGTATAATTTTGTTCAAAACGCGTTTTTTCGACCTTCCCGATCGGGGCGAAACGAAAAAACACCCTGGGAATCGAATTTTACAATTTGGGTTTCATACCACCATTTTGGGTGGGCTTTTCCAAGCAGCGCATAAAGCCGGGTTGACGAAGGTCGTATAATTTTGTTCAAAACAAGTTTTTTCGACTTTCCCCAACGACACAAAGCGAAAAAACACCCTGGGAATCGAATTTTGCAACTTCGGTTTCATACCACCATTTTGGGTGGGCTTATAAGAGCAGCGCATAAAGCTGGGTTGACGAAGGTCGTATAATTTTGTTCAAAACGCGTTTTTTCGACTTTCCCCATCGGGACGAAACCAAAAAACACCCTGGGAATCGAATTTTATAATTTCGGTTTCATACCACCATTTTGGGTTGGCTTTTCCAAGCAGCGCATAAAGCCGGGTTGACGAAGGTCGTATAATTTTGTTCAAAACGCGTTTTTTCGACTTTCCCCATCGGGGCGAAACGAAAAAACACCCTGGGAATCGAATTTTATAATTTCGGTTTCATACCACCATTTTGGGTGGGCTTTTCCAAGCAGCGCATAAAGCTGGGTTGACGAAGGTCGTATAATTTTGTTCAAAACGCGTTTTTTCCACTTTCCCCATCGGGACGAAACGAAAAAACACCATGGGAATCGAATTTTACAATTTCGGTTTCATACCACCATTTTGGGTGGGCTTTTCCAAGCAGCGCATAAAGCCGGTTTGACGAAGGTCGTATAATTTTGTTCAAAACGCGTTTTTTCGACTTTCCCCATCGGGGCGAAACGAAAAAAAACCCTGGGAATCGAATTTTACAATTTCGGTTTCATACCACCATTTTGGGTGGGCTTTTCCAAGCCACGCATAAAGCCGGGTTGACGAAGGTCGTATAATTTTGTTCAAAACGCGTTTTCTCGACTTTCCCCATCGGGGCGAAACGAAAAAACACCCTGGGAATCGAATTTTATAATTTGGGTTTCATACCACCATTTTGGGTGGGCTTTTCCAAGCAGCGCATAAAGCCGGGTTGACGAAGGTCGTATAATTTTGTTCAAAACGCGTTTTTTCGACTTTCCCCATCGGGGCGAAACGAAAAAACACCCTGGGAATCGAATTTTACAATTTCGGTTTCATACCACCATTTTGGGTGGGCTTTTCCAAGCAGCGCATAAAGCCGGGTTGACCAAGGTCGTATAATTTTGTTCAAAACGCGTTTTTTCGACTTTCCCCATCGGGGCGAAACGAAAAAACACCCTGGGAATCGAATTTTACAATTTGGGTTTCATACCACCATTTTGGGTGGGCTTTTCCAAGCAGCGCATAAAGCCGGGTTGACGAAGGTCGTATAATTTTGTTCAAAACAAGTTTTTTCGACTTTCCCCAACGACACAAAGCGAAAAAACACCCTGGGAATCGAATTTTGCAACTTCGGTTTCATACCACCATTTTGGGTGGGCTTATAAGAGCAGCGCATAAAGCTGGGTTGACGAAGGTCGTATAATTTTGTTCAAAACGCGTTTTTTCGACTTTCCCCATCGGGACGAAACCAAAAAACACCCTGGGAATCGAATTTTATAATTTCGGTTTCATACCACCATTTTGGGTTGGCTTTTCCAAGCAGCGCATAAAGCCGGGTTGACGAAGGTCGTATAATTTTGTTCAAAACGCGTTTTTTCGACTTTCCCCATCGGGGCGAAACGAAAAAACACCCTGGGAATCGAATTTTATAATTTCGGTTTCATACCACCATTTTGGGTGGGCTTTTCCAAGCAGCGCATAAAGCTGGGTTGACGAAGGTCGTATAATTTTGTTCAAAACGCGTTTTTTCCACTTTCCCCATCGGGACGAAACGAAAAAACACCATGGGAATCGAATTTTACAATTTCGGTTTCATACCACCATTTTGGGTGGGCTTTTCCAAGCAGCGCATAAAGCCGGTTTGACGAAGGTCGTATAATTTTGTTCAAAACGCGTTTTTTCGACTTTCCCCATCGGGGCGAAACGAAAAAAAACCCTGGGAATCGAATTTTACAATTTCGGTTTCATACCACCATTTTGGGTGGGCTTTTCCAAGCCACGCATAAAGCCGGGTTCACGAAGGTCGTATAATTTTGTTCAAAACGCGTTTTCTCGACTTTCCCCATCGGGGCGAAACGAAAAAACACCCTGGGAATCGAATTTTATAATTTCGGTTTCATACCACCATTTTGGGTGGGCTTTTCCAAGCAGCGCATAAAGCCGGGTTGACGAAGGTCGTATAATTTTGTTCAAAACGCGTTTTTTCGACTTTCCCCATCGGGGCGAAACGAAAAAACACCCTGGGAATCGAATTTTACAATTTCGGTTTCATACCACCATTTTGGGTGGGCTTTTCCAAGCAGCGCATAAAGCCGGGTTGACGAAGGTCGTATAATTTTGTTCAAAACAAGTTTTTTCGAATTTCCCCAACGACACAAAGCGAAAAAACACCCTGGGAATCGAATTTTGCAACTCCGGTTTCATACCACCATTTTGGGTGGGCTTATAAGAGCAGCGCATAAAGCTGGGTTGACGAAGGTCGTATAATTTTGTTCAAAACGCGTTTTTTCGACTTTCCCCATCGGGGCGAAACGAAAAAACACCCTGGGAATCGAATTTTATAATTTCGGTTTCATACCACCATTTTGGGTTGGCTTTTCCAAGCAGCGCATAAAGCCGGGTTGACGAAGGTCGTATAATTTTGTTAAAAACGCGTTTTTTCGACTTTCCCCATCGGGGCGAAACGAAAAAACACCCTGGGAATCGAATTTTATAATTTCGGTTTCATACCACCATTTTGGGTTGGCTTTTCCAAGCAGCGCATAAAGCCGGGTTGACGAAGGTCGTATAATTTTGTTAAAAACGCGTTTTTTCGACTTTCCCCATCGGGGCGAAACGAAAAAAATCCCTGGGAATCGAATTTTACAATTTCGGTTTCATACCACCATTTTGGGTGGGCTTTTCCAAGCAGCGCATAAAGCCGGGTTGACGAAGGTCGTATAATTTTGTTCAAAACGCGTTTTTTCGACTTTCCCCAACGACACAAAGCGAAAAAACACCCTGGGAATCGAATTTTGCAACTTCGGTTTCATACCACCATTTTGGGTGGGCTTTTCCAATCAGCGCATAAAGCCGGGTTGACGAAGGTCGTATAATTTTGTTCAAAACGCGTTTTTTCGACTTTCCCCATCGGGGCGAAACGAAAAAAAACCCTGGGAATCGAATTTTACAATTTCGGTTTCATACCACCATTTTGGGTGGGCTTTTCCAAGCCACGCATAAAGCCGGGTTGACGAAGGTCGTATAATTTTGTTCAAAACGCGTTTTCTCGACTTTCCCCATCGGGGCGAAACGAAAAAACACCCTGGGAATCGAATTTTATAATTTCGGTTTCATACCACCATTTTGGGTGGGCTTTTCCAAGCAGCGCATAAAGCCGGGTTGACGAAGGTCGTATAATTTTGTTCAAAACGCGTTTTTTCGACTTTCCCCATCGGGGCGAAACGAAAAAACACCCTGGGAATCGAATTTTACAATTTCGGTTTCATACCACCATTTTGGGTGGGCTTTTCCAAGCAGCGCATAAAGCCGGGTTGACCAAGGTCGTATAATTTTGTTCAAAACGCGTTTTTTCGACTTTCCCCATCGGGGCGAAACGAAAAAACACCCTGGGAATCGAATTTTACAATTTCGGTTTCATACCACCATTTTGGGTGGGCTTTTCCAAGCAGCGCATAAAGCCGGGTTGACGAAGGTCGTATAATTTTGTTCAAAACAAGTTTTTTCGAATTTCCCCAACGACACAAAGCGAAAAAACACCCTGGGAATCGAATTTTGCAACTCCGGTTTCATACCACCATTTTGGGTGGGCTTATAAGAGCAGCGCATAAAGCTGGGTTGACGAAGGTCGTATAATTTTGTTCAAAACGCGTTTTTTCGACTTTCCCCATCGGGGCGAAACGAAAAAACACCCTGGGAATCGAATTTTATAATTTCGGTTTCATACCACCATTTTGGGTTGGCTTTTCCAAGCAGCGCATAAAGCCGGGTTGACGAAGGTCGTATAATTTTGTTAAAAACGCGTTTTTTCGACTTTCCCCATCGGGGCGAAACGAAAAAACACCCTGGGAATCGAATTTTATAATTTCGGTTTCATACCACCATTTTGGGTTGGCTTTTCCAAGCAGCGCATAAAGCCGGGTTGACGAAGGTCGTATAATTTTGTTAAAAACGCGTTTTTTCGACTTTCCCCATCGGGGCGAAACGAAAAAAATCCCTGGGAATCGAATTTTACAATTTCGGTTTCATACCACCATTTTGGGTGGGCTTTTCCAAGCAGCGCATAAAGCCGGGTTGACGAAGGTCGTATAATTTTGTTCAAAACGCGTTTTTTCGACTTTCCCCAACGACACAAAGCGAAAAAACACCCTGGGAATCGAATTTTGCAACTTCGGTTTCATACCACCATTTTGGGTGGGCTTTTCCAATCAGCGCATAAAGCCGGGTTGACGAAGGTCGTATAATTTTGTTCAAAACGCGTTTTTTCGACTTTCCCCATCGGGGCGAAACGAAAAAACACCCTGGGAATCGAATTTTACAATTTCGGTTTCATAGCACCATTTTGGGTGGGCTTTTCCAAGCAGCGCATAAAGCCGGGTTGACGAAGGTCGTATAATTTTGTTCAAAACGCGTTTTTTCGACTTTCCCCAACGACACAAAGCGAAAAAACACCCTGGGAATCGAATTTTGCAACTTCGGTTTCATACCACCATTTTGGGTGGGCTTTTCCAATCAGCGCATAAAGCCGGGTTGACGAAGGTCGTATAATTTTGTTCAAAACGCGTTTTTTCGACTTTCCGCATCGGGGCGAAACGAAAAAACACCATGGGAATCGAATTTTATAGTTTCGGTTTCATACCACCATTTTGGGTGGGCTTTTCCAAGCAGCGCATAAAGCCGGGTTGACGAAGGTCGTATAATTTTGTTCAAAACGCGTTTTTTCGACTTTCCCCATCGGGGCGAAACGAAAAAACACCATGGGAATCGAATTTTATAATTTCGGTTTCATACCACCATTTTGGGTGGGCTTTTCCAAGCAGCGCATAAAGCCGGGTTGACGAAGGTCGTATAATTTTGTTCAAAACGCGTTTTTTCCACTTTCCCCATCGGGACGAAACGAAAAAACACCCTGGGAATCGAATTTTACAATTTCGGTTTCATACCACCATTTTGGGTGGGCTTTTCCAAGCAGTGCATAAAGCCGGTTTGACGAAGGTCGTATAATTTTGTTCAAAACGCGTTTTTTCGACTTTCCCCATCGGGGCGAAACCAAAAAAAACCCTGGGAATCGAATTTTACAATTTCGGTTTCATACCACCATTTTAGGTGGGCTTTTCCAAGCAGCGCATAAAGCCGGGTTCACGAAGGTCGTATAATTTTGTTCAAAACGCGTTTTCTCGACTTTCCCCATCGGGGCGAAACGAAAAAACACCCTGGGAATCGAATTTTAAAATTTCGGTTTCATACCACCATTTTGGGTGGGCTTATAAGAGCAGCGCATAAAGCCGGGTTGACGAAGGTCGTATAATTTTGTTCAAAACGCGTTTTTTCGACCTTCCCCATCGGGGCGAAACGAAAAAACACCCTGGGAATCGAATTTTACAATTTCGGTTTCATACCACCATTTTGGGTGGGCTTTTCCAAGCAGCGCATAAAGCCGGGTTGACGAAGGTCGTATAATTTTGTTCAAAACGCGTTTTTTCGACTTTCCCCATCGGGGCGAAACGAAAAAACACCGTGGGAATCGAATTTTATAATTTCGGTTTCATACCACCATTTTGGGTGGGCTTTTCCAAGCAGCGCATAAAGCCGGGTGTACGAAGGTCGTATAATTTTGTTCATAACGCGTTTTTTCCACTTTCCCCATCGGGACGAAACGAAAAAACACCATGGGAATCGAATTTTACAATTTCGGTTTCATACCACCATTTTGGGTGGGCTTTTCCAAGCAGCGCATAAAGCCGGGTTGACGAAGGTCGTATAATTTTGTTCAAAACGCGTTTTTTCGACTTTCCCCATCGGGGCGAAACGAAAAAACACCCTGGGAATCGAATTTTACAATTTCGGTTTCATACCACCATTTTGGGTGGGCTTTTCCAAGCAGCGCATAAAGCCGGGTTGACCAAGGTCGTATAATTTTGTTCAAAACGCGTTTTTTCGACTTTCCCCATCGGGGCGAAACGAAAAAACACCCTGGGAATCGAATTTTACAATTTCGGTTTCATACCACCATTTTGGGTGGGCTTTTCCAACCAGCGCATAAAGCCGGGTTCACGAAGGTCGTATAATTTTGTTCAAAACGCGTTTTTTCGACTTTCCCCATCGGGGCGAAACGAAAAAACACCCTGGGAATCGAATTTTATAGTTTCGGTTTCATACCACCATTTTGGGTGGGCTTTTCCAAGCAGCGCATAAAGCCGGGTTGACGAAGGTCGTATAATTTTGTTCAAAACGCGTTTTTTCGACTTTCCCCATCGGGGCGAAACCAAAAAAAACCCTGGGAATCGAATTTTACAATTTCGGTTTCATACCACCATTTTAGGTGGGCTTTTCCAAACAGCGGTTAAAGCCGGGTTGACGAAGGTCGTATAATTTTGTTCAAAACGCGTTTTCTCGACTTTCCCCATCGGGGCAAAACGAAAAAACACCCTGGGAATCGAATTTTAAAATTTCGGTTTCATACCACCATTTTGGGTGGGCTTATAAGAGCAGCGCATAAAGCCGGGTTGACGAAGGTCGTATAATTTTGTTCAAAACGCGTTTTTTCGACCTTCCCGATCGGGGCGAAACGAAAAAACACCCTGGGAATCGAATTTTATAATTTCGGTTTCATACCACCATTTTGGGTTGGCTTTTCCAAGCAGCGCATAAAGCCGGGTTGGTCAAGGTCGTATAATTTTGTTCAAAACGCGTTTTTTCGACTTTCCCCATCGGGGCGAAACGAAAAAACACCCTGGGAATCGAATTTTACAATTTCGGTTTCATACCACCATTTTGGGTGGGCTTTTCCAAGCAGCGCATAAAGCCGGGTTGACGAAGGTCGTATAATTTTGTTCAAAACGCGTTTTTTCGACCTTCCCCATCGGGGCGAAACGAAAAAACACCCTGGGAATCGAATTTTAAAATTTCGGTTTCATACCACCATTTTGGGTGGGCTTTTCCAAGCAGCGCATAAAGCCGGGTTGACGAAGGTCGTATAATTTTGTTCAAAACGCGTTTTTTCGACTTTCCCCATCGGGGCGAAACGAAAAAACACCGTGGGAATCGAATTTTATAATTTCGGTTTCATACCACCATTTTGGGTGGGCTTTTCCAAGCAGCGCATAAAGCCGGGTGTACGAAGGTCGTATAATTTTGTTCAAAACGCGTTTTTTCCACTTTCCCCATCGGGACGAAACGAAAAAACACCATGGGAATCGAATTTTACAATTTCGGTTTCATACCACCATTTTGGGTGGGCTTTTCCAAGCAGCGCATAAAGCCGGGTTGACGAAGGTCGTATAATTTTGTTCAAAACGCGTTTTTTCGACTTTCCCCATCGGGGCGAAACGAAAAAACACCCTGGGAATCGAATTTTACAATTTCGGTTTCATACCACCATTTTGGGTGGGCTTTTCCAAGCAGCGCATAAAGCCGGGTTGACCAAGGTCGTATAATTTTGTTCAAAACGCGTTTTCTCGACTTTCCCCATCGGGGCGAAACGAAAAAACACCCTGGGAATCGAATTTTAAAATTTCGGTTTCATACCACCATTTTGGGTGGGCTTATAAGAGCAGCGCATAAAGCCGGGTTGACGAAGGTCGTATAATTTTGTTCAAAACGCGTTTTTTCGACCTTCCCCATCGGGGCGAAACGAAAAAACACCCTGGGAATCGAATTTTACAATTTCGGTTTCATACCACCATTTTGGGTGGGCTTTTCCAAGCAGCGCATAAAGCCGGGTTGACGAAGGTCGTATAATTTTGTTCAAAACGCGTTTTTTCGACTTTCCCCATCGGGGCGAAACGAAAAAACACCGTGGGAATCGAATTTTATAATTTCGGTTTCATACCACCATTTTGGGTGGGCTTTTCCAAGCAGCGCATAAAGCCGGGTGTACGAAGGTCGTATAATTTTGTTCATAACGCGTTTTTTCCACTTTCCCCATCGGGACGAAACGAAAAAACACCATGGGAATCGAATTTTACAATTTCGGTTTCATACCACCATTTTGGGTGGGCTTTTCCAAGCAGCGCATAAAGCCGGGTTGACGAAGGTCGTATAATTTTGTTCAAAACGCGTTTTTTCGACTTTCCCCATCGGGGCGAAACGAAAAAACACCCTGGGAATCGAATTTTACAATTTCGGTTTCATACCACCATTTTGGGTGGGCTTTTCCAAGCAGCGCATAAAGCCGGGTTGACCAAGGTCGTATAATTTTGTTCAAAACGCGTTTTTTCGACTTTCCCCATCGGGGCGAAACGAAAAAACACCCTGGGAATCGAATTTTACAATTTCGGTTTCATACCACCATTTTGGGTGGGCTTTTCCAACCAGCGCATAAAGCCGGGTTCACGAAGGTCGTATAATTTTGTTCAAAACGCGTTTTTTCGACTTTCCCCATCGGGGCGAAACGAAAAAACACCCTGGGAATCGAATTTTATAGTTTCGGTTTCATACCACCATTTTGGGTGGGCTTTTCCAAGCAGCGCATAAAGCCGGGTTGACGAAGGTCGTATAATTTTGTTCAAAACGCGTTTTTTCGACTTTCCCCATCGGGGCGAAACCAAAAAAAACCCTGGGAATCGAATTTTACAATTTCGGTTTCATACCACCATTTTAGGTGGGCTTTTCCAAACAGCGGTTAAAGCCGGGTTGACGAAGGTCGTATAATTTTGTTCAAAACGCGTTTTCTCGACTTTCCCCATCGGGGCAAAACGAAAAAACACCCTGGGAATCGAATTTTAAAATTTCGGTTTCATACCACCATTTTGGGTGGGCTTATAAGAGCAGCGCATAAAGCCGGGTTGACGAAGGTCGTATAATTTTGTTCAAAACGCGTTTTTTCGACCTTCCCGATCGGGGCGAAACGAAAAAACACCCTGGGAATCGAATTTTATAATTTCGGTTTCATACCACCATTTTGGGTTGGCTTTTCCAAGCAGCGCATAAAGCCGGGTTGGTCAAGGTCGTATAATTTTGTTCAAAACGCGTTTTTTCGACTTTCCCCATCGGGGCGAAACGAAAAAACACCCTGGGAATCGAATTTTACAATTTCGGTTTCATACCACCATTTTGGGTGGGCTTTTCCAAGCAGCGCATAAAGCCGGGTTGACGAAGGTCGTATAATTTTGTTCAAAACGCGTTTTTTCGACCTTCCCCATCGGGGCGAAACGAAAAAACACCCTGGGAATCGAATTTTAAAATTTCGGTTTCATACCACCATTTTGGGTGGGCTTTTCCAAGCAGCGCATAAAGCCGGGTTGACGAAGGTCGTATAATTTTGTTCAAAACGCGTTTTTTCGACTTTCCCCATCGGGGCGAAACGAAAAAACACCGTGGGAATCGAATTTTATAATTTCGGTTTCATACCACCATTTTGGGTGGGCTTTTCCAAGCAGCGCATAAAGCCGGGTGTACGAAGGTCGTATAATTTTGTTCAAAACGCGTTTTTTCCACTTTCCCCATCGGGACGAAACGAAAAAACACCATGGGAATCGAATTTTACAATTTCGGTTTCATACCACCATTTTGGGTGGGCTTTTCCAAGCAGCGCATAAAGCCGGGTTGACGAAGGTCGTATAATTTTGTTCAAAACGCGTTTTTTCGACTTTCCCCATCGGGGCGAAACGAAAAAACACCCTGGGAATCGAATTTTACAATTTCGGTTTCATACCACCATTTTGGGTGGGCTTTTCCAAGCAGCGCATAAAGCCGGGTTGACCAAGGTCGTATAATTTTGTTCAAAACGCGTTTTTTCGACTTTCCCCATCGGGGCGAAACGAAAAAACACCCTGGGAATCGAATTTTACAATTTCGGTTTCATACCACCATTTTGGGTGGGCTTTTCCAAGCAGCGCATAAAGCCGGGTTCACGAAGGTCGTATAATTTTGTTCAAAACGCGTTTTTTCGACTTTCCCCAACGACACAAAGCGAAAAAACACCCTGGGAATCGAATTTTGCAACTTCGGTTTCATACCACCATTTTGGGTGGGCTTTTCCAATCAGCGCATAAAGCCGGGTTGACGAAGGTCGTATAATTTTGTTCGAAACGCGTTTTTTCGACTTTCCCCATCGGGGCGAAACGAAAAAAAACCCTGGGAATCGAATTTTACAATTTCGGTTTCATACCACCATTTTGGGTGGGCTTTTCCAAGCAGCGCATAAAGCCGGGTTGACGAAGGTCGTATAATTTTGTTCAAAACGCGTTTTTTCGACTTTCCCCATCGGGGCGAAACGAAAAAACACCCTGGGAATCGAATTTTACAATTTCGGTTTCATACCACCATTTTGGGTGGGCTTTTCCAAGCAGCGCATAAAGCCGGGTTCACGAAGGTCGTATAATTTTGTTCAAAACGCGTTTTTTCGACTTTCCCCAACGACACAAAGCGAAAAAACACCCTGGGAATCGAATTTTGCAACTTCGGTTTCATACCACCATTTTGGGTGGGCTTTTCCAATCAGCGCATAAAGCCGGGTTGACGAAGGTCGTATAATTTTGTTCGAAACGCGTTTTTTCGACTTTCCCCATCGGGGCGAAACGAAAAAAAACCCTGGGAATCGAATTTTACAATTTCGGTTTCATACCACCATTTTGGGTGGGCTTTTCCAAGCAGCGCATAAAGCCGGGTTGACGAAGGTCGTATAATTTTGTTCAAAACGCGTTTTTTCGACTCTCCCCATCGGGGCGAAACGAACAAACACCATGGGAATCGAATTTTACAATTTCGGTTTCATACCACCATTTTGGGTGGGCTTTTCCAAGCAGCGCATAAAGCCGGGTTGACGAAGGTCGTATAATTTTGTTCAAAACGCGTTTTTTCGACTCTCCCCATCGGGGCGAAACAAACAAACACCATGGGAATCGAATTTTACAATTTCGGTTTCATACCACCATTTTGGGTGGGCTTTTCCAAGCAGCGCATAAAGCCGGGTTGACCAAGGTCGTATAATTTTGTTCAAAACGCGTTTTTTCGACTTTCCCCATCGGGGCGAAACGAAAAAACACCCTGGGAATCGAATTTTAAAATTTCGGTTTCATACCACCATTTTGGGTGGGCTTTTCCAAGCAGCGCATAAAGCCGGGTTGACCAAGGTCGTATAATTTTGTTCAAAACGCGTTTATTCGACTTTCCCCATCGGGGCGAAACGAAAAAACACCCTGGGAATCGAATTTTACAATTTCGGTTTCATACCACCATTTTGGGTGGGCTTTTCCAAGCAGCGCATAAAGCCGGGTTGACCAAGGTCGTATAATTTTGTTCAAAACGCGTTTTTTCTACTTTCCCCATCGGGGCGAAACAAAAAAACACCCTGGGAATCGAATTTTACAATTTCGGTTTCATACCACCATTTTGGGTGGGCTTTTCCAAGCAGCGCATAAAGCCGGGTTGACGAAGGTCGTATAATTTTGTTCAAAACGCGTTTTTTCGACTTTCCCCATCGGGGCGAAACGAAAAAACACCCTGGGAATCGAATTTTACAATTTCGGTTTCATACCACCATTTTGGGTGGGCTTTTCCAAGCAGCGCATAAAGCCGGGTTGACGAAGGTCGTATAATTTTGTTCAAAACGCGTTTTTTCGACTTTCCCCATCGGGGCGAAACGAAAAAACACCCTGGGAATCGAATTTTATAGTTTCGGTTTCATACCACCATTTTGGGTGGGCTTTTCCAAGCAGCGCATAAAGCCGGGTTGACGAAGGTCGTATAATTTTGTTCAAAACGCGTTTTTTCGACTTTCCCCATCGGGGCGAAACGAAAAAACACCATGGGAATCGAATTTTATAATTTCGGTTTCATACCACCATTTTGGGTGGGCTTTTCCAAGCAGCGCATAAAGCCGGGTTGACGAAGGTCGTATAATTTTGTTCAAAACGCGTTTTTTCCACTTTCCCCATCGGGACGAAACGAAAAAACACCCTGGGAATCGAATTTTACAATTTCGGTTTCATACCACCATTTTGGGTGGGCTTTTCCAAGCAGTGCATAAAGCCAGTTTGACGAAGGTCGTATAATTTTGTTCAAAACGCGTTTTTTCGACTTTCCCCATCGGGGCGAAACCAAAAAAAACCCTGGGAATCGAATTTTACAATTTCGCTTTCATACCACCATTTTAGGTGGGCTTTTCCAAGCAGCGCATAAAGCCGGGTTGACGAAGGTCGTATAATTTTGTTCAAAACGCGTTTTCTCGACTTTCCCCATCGGGGCGAAACGAAAAAACACCCTGGGAATCGAATTTTAAAATTTCGGTTTCATACCACCATTTTGGGTGGGCTTATAAGAGCAGCGCATAAAGCCGGGTTGACGAAGGTCGTATAATTTTGTTCAAAACGCGTTTTTTCGACCTTCCCCATCGGGGCGAAACGAAAAAACACCCTTGGAATCGAATTTTACAATTTCGGTTTCATACCACCATTTTGGGTGGGCTTTTCCAAGCAGCGCATAAAGCCGGGTTGACGAAGGTCGTATAATTTTGTTCAAAACGCGTTTTTTCAACTTTCCCCATCGGGGCGAAACGAAAAAACACCCTGGGAATCGAATTTTATAATTTCGGTTTCATACCACCATTTTGGGTGGGCTTTTCCAAGCAGCGCATAAAGCCGGGTTGACGAAGGTCGTATAATTTTGTTCAAAACGCGTTTTTTCGACTCTCCCCATCGGGGCGAAACGAACAAACACCATGGGAATCGAATTTTACAATTTCGGTTTCATACCACCATTTTGGGTGGGCTTTTCCAAGCAGCGCATAAAGCCGGGTTGACGAAGGTCGTATAATTTTGTTCAAAACGCGTTTTTTCGACTTTCCCCATCGGGGCGAAACGAAAAAACACCATGGGAATCGAATTTTATAATTTCGGATTCATACCACCATTTTGGGTGGGCTTTTCCAAGCAGCGCATAAAGCCGGGTTGACGAAGGTCGTATAATTTTGTTCAAAACGCGTTTTTTCGACTCTCCCCATCGGGGCGAAACAAACAAACACCATGGGAATCGAATTTTACAATTTCGGTTTCATACCACCATTTTGGGTGGGCTTTTCCAAGCAGCGCATAAAGCCGGGTTGACCAAGGTCGTATAATTTTGTTCAAAACGCGTTTTTTCGACTTTCCCCATCGGGGCGAAACGAAAAAACACCCTGGGAATCGAATTTTACAATTTCGGTTTCATACCACCATTTTGGGTGGGCTTTTCCAAGCAGCGCATAAAGCCGGGTTGACCAAGGTCGTATAATTTTGTTCAAAACGCGTTTATTCGACTTTCCCCATCGGGGCGAAACGAAAAAACACCCTGGGAATCGAATTTTACAATTTCGGTTTCATACCACCATTTTGGGTGGGCTTTTCCAAGCAGCGCATAAAGCCGGGTTGACCAAGGTCGTATAATTTTGTTCAAAACGCGTTTTTTCCACTTTCCCCATCGGGAGGAAACGAAAAAACACCCTGGGAATCAAATGTTATAATTTCGGTTTCATACCACCATTTTGGGTGGGCTTTTCCAAGCAGCGCATAAAGCCGGGTTGACCAAGGTCGTATAATTTTGTTCAAAACGCGTTTTTTCCACTTTTCCCATCGGGACGAAACGAAAAAACACCCTGGGAATCGAATTTTACAATTTCGGTTTCATACCACCATTTTGGGTGGGCTTTTCCAAGCAGTGCATAAAGCCGGTTTGACGAAGGTCGTATAATTTTGTTCAAAACGCGTTTTTTCGACTTTCCCCATCGGGGCGAAACCAAAAAAAACCCTGGGAATCGAATTTTACAATTTCGGTTTCATACCACCATTTTGGGTGGGCTTTTCCAAGCAGTGCATAAAGCCGGTTTGACGAAGGTCGTATAATTTTGTTCAAAACGCGTTTTTTCGACTCTCCCCATCGGGGCGAAACGAACAAACACCATGGGAATCGAATTTTACAATTTCGGTTTCATACCACCATTTTGGGTGGGCTTTTCCAAGCAGCGCATAAAGCCGGGTTGGTCAAGGTCGTATAATTTTGTTCAAAACGCGTTTTTTCGACTTTCCCCATCGGGGCGAAACGAAAAAACACCCTGGGAATCGAATTTTACAATTTCGGTTTCATACCACCATTTTGGGTGGGCTTTTCGAAGCAGCGCATAAAGCCGGGTTGACGAAGGTCGTATAATTTTGTTCAAAACGCGTTTATTCGACTTTCCCCATCGGGACGAAACGAAAAAACATCCTGGGAACCGAATTTTACAATTTCGGTTTCATACCACCATTTTGGGTGGGCTTTTCCAAGCAGCGCATAAAGCCGGGTTGACGAAGGTCGTATAATTTTTTTCAAAACGCGTTTTTTCGACTTTCCCCATCGGGGCGAAACGAAAAAACACCCTGGGAATCGAATTTTACAATTTCGGTTTCATACCACCATTTTGGGTGGGCTTTTCCAAGCAGCGCATAAAGCCGGGTTGACGAAGGTCGTATAATTTTGTTCAAAACGCGTTTTTTCCACTTTCCCCATCGGGACGAAACGAAAAAACATCCTGGGAACCGAATTTTACAATTTCGGTTTCATACCACCATTTTGGGTGGGCTTTTCCAAGCAGCGCATAAAGCCAGTTTGACGAAGGTCGTATAATTTTTTTCAAAACGCGTTTTTTCGACTTTCCCCATCGGGGCGAAACGAAAAAACACCCTGGGATTCGAATTTTACAATTTCGGTTTCATACCACCATTTTGGGTGGGCTTTTCCAAGCAGCGCATAAAGCCGGGTTGACGAAGGTCGTATAATTTTGTTCAAAACGCGTTTTTTCGACTTTCCCCATCGGGGCGAAACGAAAAAAAACCCTGGGAATCGAATTTTACAATTTCGGTTTCATACCACCATTTTAGGTGGGCTTTTCCAAGCAGCGCATAAAGCCGGGTTGACGAAGGTCGTATAATTTTGTTCAAAACGCGTTTTCTCGACTTTCCCCATCGGGGCGAAACGAAAAAACACCCTGGGAATCGAATTTTACAATTTCGGTTTCATACCACCATTTTGGGTGGGCTTTTCCAAGCAGCGCATAAAGCCGGGTTGACGAAGGTCGTATAATTTTGTTCAAAACGCGTTTTCTCGACTTTCCCCATCGGGGCGAAACGAAAAAACATCCTGGGATTCGAATTTTACAATTTCGGTTTCATACCACCATTTTGGGTGGGCTTTTCCAAGCAGCGCATAAAGCCGGGTTGACGAAGGTCGTATAATTTTGTTCAAAACGCGTTTATTCGACTTTCCCCATCGGGACGAAACGAAAAAACATCCTGGGAACCGAATTTTACAATTTCGGTTTCATACCACCATTTTGGGTGGGCTTTTCCAAGCAGCGCATAAAGCCGGGTTGACGAAGGTCGTATAATTTTTTTCAAAACGCGTTTTTTCGACTTTCCCCATCGGGGCGAAACGAAAAAACACCCTGGGAATCGAATTTTACAATTTCGGTTTCATACCACCATTTTGGGTGGGCTTTTCCAAGCAGCGCATAAAGCCGGGTTGACGAAGGTCGTATAATTTTGTTCAAAACGCGTTTTTTCCACTTTCCCCATCGGGACGAAACGAAAAAACATCCTGGGAACCGAATTTTACAATTTCGGTTTCATACCACCATTTTGGGTGGGCTTTTCCAAGCAGCGCATAAAGCCAGTTTGACGAAGGTCGTATAATTTTGTTCAAAACGCGTTTTTTCGACTTTCCCCATCGGGGCGAAACGAAAAAACACCCTGGGATTCGAATTTTACAATTTCGGTTTCATACCACCATTTTGGGTGGGCTTTTCCAAGCAGCGCATAAAGCCGGGTTGACGAAGGTCGTATAATTTTGTTCAAAACGCGTTTTTTCGACTTTCCCCATCGGGGCGAAACGAAAAAAAACCCTGGGAATCGAATTTTACAATTTCGGTTTCATACCACCATTTTAGGTGGGCTTTTCCAAGCAGCGCATAAAGCCGGGTTGACGAAGGTCGTATAATTTTGTTCAAAACGCGTTTTCTCGACTTTCCCCATCGGGGCGAAACGAAAAAACACCCTGGGAATCGAATTTTACAATTTCGGTTTCATACCACCATTTTGGGTGGGCTTTTCCAAGCAGCGCATAAAGCCGGGTTGACGAAGGTCGTATAATTTTGTTCAAAACGCGTTTTCTCGACTTTCCCCATCGGGGCGAAACGAAAAAACACCCTGGGATTCGAATTTTACAATTTCGGTTTCATACCACCATTTTGGGTGGGCTTTTCCAAGCAGCGCATAAAGCCGGGTTGACGAAGGTCGTATAATTTTGTTCAAAACGCGTTTTTTCGACTCTCCCCATTGGGGCGAAACGAACAAACACCATGGGAATGGAATTTTACAATTTCGGTTTCATACCACCATTTTGGGTGGGCTTTTCCAAGCAGCGCATAAAGCCGGGTTGACGAAGGTCGTATAATTTTGTTCAAAACGCGTTTTTTCGACTCTCCCCATCGGGGCGAAACGAACAAACACCATGGGAATCGAATTTTACAATTTCGGTTTCATACCACCATTTTGGGTGGGCTTTTCCAAGCAGCGCATAAAGCCGGGTTGACCAAGGTCGTATAATTTTGTTCAAAACGCGTTTTTTCGACTTTCCTCATCGGGGCGAAACGAAAAAACACCCTGGGAATCGAATTTTACAATTTCGGTTTCATACCACCATTTTGGGTGGGCTTTTCCAAGCAGCGCATAAAGCCGGGTTGACGAAGGTCGTATAATTTTGTTCAAAACGCGTTTTTTCGACTTTCCCCATCGGGGCGAAACGAAAAAACACCATGGGAATCGAATTTTATAATTTCGGTTTCATACCACCATTTTGGGTGGGCTTTTCCAAGCAGTGCATAAAGCCGGTTTGACGAAGGTCGTATAATTTTGTTCAAAACGCGTTTTTTCGACTTTCCCCATCGGGGCGAAACCAAACAAAACCCTGGGAATCGAATTTTACAATTTCGGTTTCATACCACCATTTTAGGTGGGCTTTTCCAAGCAGCGCATAAAGCCGGGTTGACGAAGGTCGTATAATTTTGTTCAAAACGCGTTTATTCGACTTTCCCCATCGGGGCGAAACGAAAAAACACCCTGGGAATCGAATTTTAAAATTTCGGTTTCATACCACCATTTTGGGTGGGCTTATAAGAGCAGCGCATAAAGCCGGGTTGACGAAGGTCGTATAATTTTGTTCAAAACGCGTTTTTTCGACCTTCCCCATCGGGGCGAAACGAAAAAACACCCTGGGAATCGAATTTTACAATTTCGGTTTCATACCACCATTTTGGGTGGGCTTTTCCAAGCAGCGCATAAAGCCGGGTTGACCAAGGTCGTATAAATTTGTTCAAAACGCGTTTTTTCGACTTTCCCCATCGGGGCGAAACGAAAAAACACCCTGGGAATCGAATTTTACAATTTCGGTTTCATACCACCATTTTGGGTGGGCTTTTCCAAGCAGCGCATAAAGCCGGGTTGACGAAGGTCGTATAATTTTGTTCAAAACGCGTTTTTTCGACTTTCCCCATCGGGGCGAAACGAAAAAAAACCCTGGGAATCGAATTTTATAATTTCGGTTTCATACCACCATTTTGGGTGGGCTTTTCCAAGCAGCGCATAAAGCCGGGTTGACGAAGGTCGTATAATTGTGTTCAAAACGCGTTTATTCGACTTTCCCCATCGGGGCGAAACGAAAAAACACCCTGGGAATCGAATTTTACAATTTCGGTTTCATACCACCATTTTGGGTGGGCTTTTCCAAGCAGCGCATAAAGCCGGGTTGACGAAGGTCGTATAATTTTTTTCAAAACGCGTTTTTTCGACTTTCCCCATCGGGGCGAAACGAAAAAACACCCTGGGAATCGAATTTTATAATTTCGGTTTCATACCACCATTTTGGGTGGGCTTTTCCAAGCAGCGCATAAAGCCGGGTTGACGAAGGTCGTATAATTGTGTTCAAAACGCGTTTATTCGACTTTCCCCATCGGGGCGAAACGAAAAAACACCCTGGGAATCGAATTTTACAATTTCGGTTTCATACCACCATTTTGGGTGGGCTTTTCCAAGCAGCGCA